>OY728151.1:828574572-830974572 GCA_963277665.1 Viscum album | reverse complement strand
CTCAAGGGAAAGACTAATATGGGATATGGGTAGTGGGATTTAACCTTAAGGAGGCTTCCTACATACCCTGCCTTGGAAATGATCAAGGTCCACGTAGTTCAGAATGGGGGCATAGAATTGGGGTGTAGATAGAGGAAAATGACCAGATGACATGCTAGGGATTATGCGTGGTTAGCATCCTAAGTTTGGTCTAACACTTGAGGGGAAGACCAAAGATGTGTGTCCCAAAAAAGGGGACTACAATAGCTTACCATTGATTATAGACTATAATGGATAACTTCTAGATAGATACAACGAATTACTATTTAATGGGTTATCCAATGTATTACCACTGTTTGGAATGAACCTTAGGGAGTCTTCTTATGTACCATGTCATTGGGACAAGTATCAAATCCCACATAGTTCGAATGGGTACAATTTAATGTCTTACGGGACAAAAAGTGGTGTACAGTTTAATTTCATGTGGGAAGCGGGTGGACCAACATGGAGTGGTCGAGACCGATGGGTGTTGGGATTAAAACTCAAGAAGGCTCCCAACATACCTTTCATTGGCATGGAACAATGTCCACATAGTTTGGAAGGGAGGGTAACCAACGTCAATGGGTCGGGTCAAGTAGATATTGGGTTTGATCCTCAAGGAGGCTTCTTATGTACTTTTCCTTGGCAAGGATCAATGTCCATGTAGTTCAGAAGGTAGGTGAACCGACGTGAATGGGTCTTGTCATGTAGGTGTTGATCTTGAACCTCATGGAGTCTTCATACATACTTTTCCTTGGCAAGGATCAAAGTCCATGTAGTCTGTGATGGTTTAGGGCTTACATGCTAAGGCGGCCTAGAGAGGATGTCATGGCCGATGCTTATTCTAATCCCATGTGAGTCATGCTCGGTGTGAGAAAGAAGAGGTAGAAATGACCTAATGATCACATTGTGAAAGGTGCATCCACGAGAAGTGTAGTGGGGCTTACATGTGGTTAGTGGCCCAAAGAGGAAGCAAGGGCTTATACATGGTTAACAACCTAAGGAGATGGAGATTGGGACTTACTCCAGGATAAAGGCTCAATGGCAACAAAGACCAGAGGTAGAGGGATGAGAGAATGAAGGTCCATGTGCCCATATCTCATATGGTCTATGGAAGAGATAAATATAGGAGGAGCTCGAATGCTCCCTCTTTCAAGAAGGTCTTGGTGCATAAACCAAGATGGTTTTCCTTACATTCGAATATGTGCCACTTCATTTGAGATAATCTCATTCCATGTGAGAAAGATCTCACTCCCATAGAAATGATTGGGTGTAAAGAATGTTTGAGATGGGGTCCCTGTATGATTTAAAGGGCGATGCCACAGTTTAATGTCATGTTCTGAAGTAGATGGTGCTTACCAGTTTAACATCATGTAGCTTTGATGAGGGAGGTTCACTATGCACCCAAAGAATTATATAGCAGATACCTATCCATCATTGAGGAAGGGAAGGAATCAATAATGTCATGGTGAGGCGGTGTTGCGGAGTGATCCACTGAGGGACCCATGTTAGCATGGCTATAGAAAGAAGCAAAACCCATTAGCATCCATATGAGAATAAACATAAGGCTAAGCAACACAACGTGAAGCAACACCAAAGGGACATTGAAATTACTTCATGCAAACCTAGAGGATTTTATGGGAAAAGTGGTTATGAAAGAATCGGGTTTACAGGAGGAGGCCTCGTGAAGATCTGGTGCTCCATGTAGTGGAGGGGTTTCGCAAAGGGGTATACTTTGGGAAGTGGTGTGACCTAGCCTAAGCATGGGGCATAGGTTCACATGGAGGGATTTTCACGAAGTAGAAAGGCTCTCACAGAGTAGGGATTTAGGTAACAAGGGTGCCTTGCAAAGCATATTACTGCCAAGAAGTGTGCCTTGCGAAGCACTATGACCCAACCTTAACAAGTGGTTCACATGTGCATGGAAGGTAATTCACAAAGCTTATGTGATTTTTGAAGAACCAAGTCCCATTAGGGATCTCCTTCCATTTCAAAGGCCCATGGGATTCGTAAAGGGAAACCCTGCTTGAAGAGTGGATGTGTTTAAGCCAAATAAAAGGAACTTCGTAATGATAATGTACCTTGAGGGTCTCATTTTTCACTAAGAAAAAAGTTCATCATGATTTCAGAGATAGGAAATTGAATATTTGGAGTATTCATCCTTTGCCAGTATTTATTTGTATTTGGAAGCAAGATGCATGGAGTTCATGACATGAAGCCATGTGGTTCTTTGTCGTAACTATGGAGCCTCCCTCCTCTTTTCTCCATGGCAGTGTCAGAAAAGTATTTCGGATCGTGGAGCCTCCCGCCTCTTTCTTCCAAAATGCCTGAAAAGGGGGTCGATTCGCTCCAGTTGTGGTGCTGTGGGGCTCCATGAACAGGCTTCGCGAGGCAGCCTCAATGGAGTTGGTGTCCTCTTGTCATTTGCTTTTCCTCATCACATATTTTGGATCCAACAAAAGCACCCCCTCATCCTTGGTGCTGAAGAGGAAATAAGGGTTAAAGTCTAAGGGAAAATCGCAAATATATTTAGGCAAATCTCCAAGAAGGCTCATGAAGAAGGGCCACAACGTGGAGATGGGATGTGCGGGTTGAGGGTTCCATGGAGCTCATCATGGATGGGTGCACCATGAAAGAAAGGGTGTTGTCGCCTATAAATATGGGAGGCTAACCTCCCTTCTGTCCTTTCTCATCTCAGAATTTTGGTGATTGTGCACTCGATTCATGAAGCTATACTCTCTCTACGATTTCTCTCCGCGAATTGGTCATTTTTTACTTCACGGTGCATAGAGAGTCCTTTGACTCCATGAGTGTGCTCTCGACGGCTTACGTCTGAGAATCTTGTGGTAGGTCTCCTTGAGCCATCTCTTTGATCGAGATTCACGATTTGGGATTCGCGATCGAGCTTCGTGAACCTAGATAAAATTTTCAAAAAGTGAAATATGGAATGGATAATAAAGAATCTCATAGGGTGGGGTCCTTACAGATGCTTCCCATAGAGAATAAATGGCTAATAACTCAGGTGTCAGGGAACACAAACAAAGCCAATCAGAACATGAGTCGTTGGTGGAGTTTCTATCAGAGGGTCTGAAGAACTACCCCATATGAAAAATGATTCCTTTGTATGGATTTGTCTTGAGGCATGCCATCTTAATTCTTGAAATGAAAATGGTCGATCTGGCTTACTAGTTCAGATGTACGTCGTGCCCAAGTCGGTGGTTCAGGGTGGCCGATGACCATGCTTGAGTGGATTTCACATCCGTCAATACTGATTGCATGTACAACCATGTGAATAACATTGATAGGAAGGCATTATAGCTAGAGAAATCCCCTCCACTGTACCACACCATCATAAAGGTGTCCCTTAGTAACATAGAGAAGGGGTGGACTGATGAGTGGGATTTTCACCAAGGTGGAAACTTTACAGATGACTGGGTGTGGGATTACTGGGTTGGTGACTCCTGTTAGGAGTTTGGGGTCATGTTGAGGTGAGTGGGCTTCTATGAGGCAACTTGGGCTTCCCAATTTCACATATATTAGCTGATGCAGCTGATTCTAGGTATGTTGAATATGTGCTCATTGAGGACCGACACCTTCCATCAAAATAATTGGAATATTGGTATCAGCCTCTTGTATTTTCACTAGATCTCAAGAGTCCCTATACTTGGGGTGAAGTATGATGAGTTCATCCTTGTTTCAAATTCATGGGAAGACACATATTATATGTCACTACTGAAAAAGACATTGATGGGCCTGGTGGTAGGGGAGGAAAAGCATTCAGGTAGGGATGTCCACTTTAAACAGTGGTTCAAGTAGTTCATAAATTTACCGAAAGATAGAAATTTTTTCACGAGGCCTTGTACCTACCCAAATGGGGTTTAACGCGGAAAGTTTCATTCATATTGGTGACTGATAGAGGATAGAGAATAGAATATATGGGGATTTAGTGTTAGTACTGAGCAGAAACTGGTGGTTAGGTTGGATGCATTAATCTCAGTGCTTATCTAAGGTTAGATTCTGCCAATGAAGGATATGAACATGGTTATGTGAACGAGTATGTTCATCATGGAGTCCATGTTAGCGATAGGGGGATGGGTCAAACTCGAGATCCTAATTCTCTCCAAGTTGTATAAGGTGTTGTGGCACATCAGTGTAGGGAAGAAGCCACATAGGATATGAGGGACGTTCCATCTTTTATATGGGAGGATAACATCTCAAATTAGGGGAATCTATGAATATATGAACCCTATTTCCCCTCTAGGATTGGATTTCCTCCCAACCATTCTGAATGTGGTGGGGAGCATTCTGACTAAGTTGACTCCGCAGTTGGTGCTAAACAGGGTCAGGAAGGCATATGAGTTCAAATTCCACCCATCCCCGCTGCCAACAGGTGTTTTCATTAATGATGATCAGGGAAAAGAAGTACATTGGTCCTAACTCCTGTCCTTTCGGGGTGGAGTCATGGTGGTGTGGGTCAATGGTGAGCCTCTCTGCGAGCTTTAAACCACGAACTGCTTCGTGAGGTAGTTTAGGTGCATGAAGCAACTGAACCCTTGGGTATACTTGGGGGGTGTGGCCTAAGGAACCCTTGTGTGGGATGAGGTAGATGTGGCTCATGTTCACATGGGAGGGTGGGAAGATGTGGAACGGGCTTCCTTCACCCATAGCTACTTACATGTTGGTGAAGGAGTACATCAATGGCTGGGAGGTGGCCTACCCTAGGGAGATGCTGAAGCAGCAATCCGTTCGTGCCAGTGACGGGGTGCCTCCCTATCCTATATGTGAGGTTTAAAAGGTAGCGAGGACATCTCGGGTGGTAGGGATAGAGTTGCGGCGAGACCCACACTGGTCGAGAGGTAGGCGGCGGCAGTGGACCCAGTAGTCCAAGAGGAGTGGAGTGATCTGGAGGGGAGGCCGCTAAGGGGATTCTTCTTGAAAACCACCTGAGCTCCAAAAAAATGGGTTTGACACATATATATTCTTGATAATTCCATCTTCTTGGAGTCTTGGGACATTTTGGATGTCAACTGGCAATTCCTCAACCCGTATGAGATGTGGCACCATCTGAACCATCTGAGGATGTATTTTTTAGTGACAGGTCTCATCATGGCCGACTTTGTGGTATACCCGGTAGAGTGGTAGAAGTACCTTGCTAAGATGGAGGACATCGTTCACTCTTGGGGTGCTCCGTGTTTGATGATAGACCAGGTAAAGGTGTTTCTTGATCGAACGAACCCTCTGTAATTATCAGCTACTAAATTGAGAGAATGGTTTTTCTTACTGGATGTGTCAGACAAGTCCTCCTAGGGGGAGGATGCCGATGGAGGGAGCCCTCTAGAGTAGGGTGAGGTCAGATATTCAGACCCGAATCTGGAAGAATTTGCAGAGGCCCATTAGGTGAATTCCTAAACACTTACCCAAAGTCTTCATCCATGTTATTTAGGACTTCTAAACTAATCATCTAAACTATCCCAGAGGGCCTCATATGAAAAACCCATTCCGTCCAATAGTAGATGAGGGTGAACGAACTTCGGGATCTATGCCCGTGGCTACAGTGATTACTGTTCTTATTAGGGAAACAATGTCCAAGGTCATTCACTTAGATTTTTTGAACATCCTAACAATAAATGGGGGGCCACACCTTAGGGATCTGACAACAATATCTCAGGAGCGAGACCAGTTATTCGACCTCTATGAATCCCCTTCACGGAACTTGTATGTTAGGTCCTATAGGTTAGATACCCTGAGAGGGGGGGTGAATCAGGGTTTGACTAAATTAAACCACTGATCATGTCCTATTTTTAGAAAAAACCCTCTTCTCTATATCTTTCTTGTTGAAGATTATAAAATAATCTTGAAGCACGCACAAGACACAACATTTTACTTGGTTCAACCTCACTTGGCTAGATCCAAGGATCATAAACCAACAATGTGCCAATGTACCAAATCCACTATAAGTACACTACTGTTTACAAGTGTGGAGTGGAATCACTGTCCCTCTTGGTTTACAACCACTCACAGTTTGAGAACTCATAGCCCTCTCAAATGATGTGAGGTAATTTATTTTTCAAAACATTTACTCATAGTTTATAGAACTGTAGGTATCTACATTATCACTAATGAATGCATCCTCCATTGTATGTAGATTCACTTTTGAAGTCCAAATTATATACACTAACACTACTACAAATATGTCTTATAATAGCGCTAAAAATGGCCTTTAACAGCGCTAAAAAGCAATGTTAATCTCGGCGAAGATAAAGGGGGACTTTTATCAGCGCTAAAAATGTACTGATAAATGCATAATATATCAGCGCTATTTTGAGCGCTGATAAAAATTACCTTTATCAGCGCTCAAAATAGGGCTGATATATTATCCATTTATCAGCGCTTAAATAGTGTTGATAAAGGCCAAAGATCCTATCCAAAACCAGAACCTGCACAGAACCTACCCAACACCTGCACACATTACAGCACCTGCGCAGAGTCCAAACAAAACCTGTACACAACACACACAACGCCCACATACAAAGCACATAATAACAAAAATGATACATACATTTACATGAAATCATGAATACAAAACAACACACTTCTATATACATTTAAAAAATGTTTAATTTGGTTATAATTACATTTATCCAAAAAATAGTTAAAAAAATGATGTTCCATACTTTTTTCATCCATCCGCTCTAAAAAATTGTCGTCCATGGCGGCAGTTTCTGAACAAAGAATTCAAACTAAGGAAAAAGATTTAACCTACATAATAAAACAAATATTATGTTAGTAATACAATAATGAAATATAGAATGGGGTTGCTAAATAGAATTATACTAGTGAGGCACAAAACATAAAATAACTAATTAACAAAATTGTTGCATAGTTAGGGATAATCATCTATTATAATCAAATGTCCCAATGTTTAGTAGAACATGGTATATTTAATGATTTGAGGGGGAATAGGTAAACCTAGAGTTTGGTTCTAAGGTTATTATGGTCTCACATTGATGGTTAATGGTTTGTCAAATAATGTGATGAACTTGTGTAAGGTATGAGTTTTTGGGGGAGTATCTCTATAATGGATTGTAATCCACTCAATGAAACTGTACAGATTGTAAGACACTCAATGAAACTATACGGAATAGAAGTGTGTGTATATTGATTCCCACATTGTTGGAAAATGATTTATTTTACCCTTAGGCCTAATAATTCACCTAATTAATGAGTGGAATTACCAAATTTTCACTATCAACCATTAAAGAGGGTTACCCTCATATATCCCTCATTCCACTCAACAAAATCCTTTACACGCACTCTCCTCCTTCTCCCTTCCCCCATGGGATATCTCCCTTACTTTTGAGATAAATCAAATATTATCAATTACATTAAATGAGTGGTGGAATATCTTCAACCCTGTTATCCTCCTCTATTGGATACCAATGATGGTCCATTTGCAATGAAATTAAACCTTGTCTATATACATATAGCCACGGTTTAATACCTTGGCTATATGTCCCCACATTCCATAAAAAAGAAGCACCCACGCCCCCTTCCCCAACACATCCCCTACACACTGCCCACCCCCGAGGACACCCCCTACCCCTACACACTCCCTGTCCCCTGAACACCCCTTCCCCCTTCCCCAGCACACCCCTGCCCACTGCACATCCCCCCTTCCCATTGCACACCACCTTTCCCACCCCCTACATATTTCAAAAGAACCCAGCACACCCCCTACCCCTTCCCCTACCACTTTTCCCCCTTCCCCTCCCCCAGAAAACCACCCCTACCTAGCACACTCATGGTTTAATACCATGGCTATATGTCCCCCATTCCATAAAAAAGAAACACCCCTGCCCCCTTCCCTAGCACACCCCCTACACACTGCCCACCCCCGAGCACACCCCTACCCATGCACACTCCCTGCCCCCTTAACACCCCTGCCCCCTTCCCCAGCACACCCCTGTCCACTTCACTTCCCCCCTGCCCATTGCACGCCCCCTTCCCACCCCCTACATATTTCAAAAGAACCCAGCACACCCCCTATCCCTTCCCCCTACCACTTTTCCCCCTTCCCCTCCCCCAGAAAACCACCCCTGCCCTCTCACCCTGTCCCCTGCACATCAAAAAGAAAATACCTTGTATGGAAATTGAGTTCAATTTACATTATACACATCATATATATCAACACATTCTCATGTACTTTCATTCAATGTAAATACATATATATAGACTCTGTACATGTCATAAGAAAACCCTCTTTAAAATTCACAAACACATTAAATCCATTTGAAAACACCCATCACACAACTTACTCATTTCTTCAAACACGTTTAAATGAATTAAGAATGAAAATCCACAAGAAATACAACTGCATTCATTTTAAAAATAACTTTCAAGTCTATAAACACCCATATTCCTTTGATAACACATTTTTAACCACACAAACATTTCATATAGTACACTTAGAAAGCAAATACAGCATAATAAAATCATCATATAATGTAAAAGCATGGAATCACCTATATAAATCGTGGAATCTTCTGAAATATGCTGGAAAATATAAAACCAAACCTCCACAATACCTTAATAAGGACTGATTAAACATTAATATTGAATATATTAATCGAAACCTATGTTTAACTTGTGGTATTCTATGAGTTTAACATCCCACAAGGATAGAGGGTCATGATTTAATGTCTTACAGAGATGTAAGACCTAGGTGGATCAAAACACTTATAAAGGTGGATCAGGTAGGTACATCTCTAGGAGGGAGCACCTGGAATGTTTAACTGATAGATGGATCAAAACGCCAAATGAGGTCTGACCCAAGTGTGGTACATCCCATAAAGGTAAGGTTTCTCATTTTGAAGAATTATTTGGATTTAACTAAGGGAAATACAAGAGGGAAAATAAGAGAAGGTGTACCCCAGTGAGGGGGTCACCATGGTTTACCATTGGTTGGGATTTAACCTCATGGAGGCTTCCTACATACCCTATTTAGAATACAAGGATCAAAACCCATATATTTAAAAGAGGTATGTTGTGGGTTTGACCCATGGTTAGCTTCCCTTCACCCTATAAATACTCTTTGTTGGATGAGTATGGGTTTTGTGGGGATTATGCATTGTCAGATTCTCAGGTTCTTCCAAGAGTAGCAAATGGGATGAATGGGACATACATGATATGATGGACCATGTGAATGGTGTGATCCTTGTAAAGAGGCACGAGGCACAAAAAACATGTGGAGTTGTCTGTAAACATATTTATGGCGTCCATGGGGCTTATCAGACTCCCCATACCTTCTATAAACACCTCAAATCATCAGAAGGACTAGATTCTACATGATGGTGCATCACAGGGTTGATTCTTTTGATGATATATTGGTCGTTTGAGCTTGGATTTCATCTCAACCAGACTTTCCCTTACTTGATTTATCCTAGGACACATATTTTGGTTCCAAAAAATACCTCAATGATACTGATTATCTCATGCATCTACCTAGAAATAATTATTCAAGTAAAACAACAACACATGTGCTTAAGTACAAGTTCAAACAAATGAGATACAAAAAATGGATTTTGTTGATCCTCGGTTGTTTTGTCGTTCACCCCATACGCACTACACACCATCATGCCTTACTTCAATATTGATTTTTTCAAAGATCAATAATATGAATCTGGGGATAGAAAAAATTGACTAATAAATTAATATTTCAATACATCAGAGAATTATGAATTCACCAAAGAAGGTTGGAGGATAATCAATGATCATATATAGATAACATAAGTGGTAGGAATTCACCTTCATCCTATTTGTGTTCAATCTTCCATCAGGTATGTTGCCCATTCGTTTCTAAACACATGCATATCATCTTCTGAATATGTGTTTTTGTGATAGTCATTATAGTACTGAAAAAATATAAATACACAAAGAGTTAATAAATATTTTAAATTAACTCTTAATTATTTTCAAAAATACCTCATCAGGGATGCTAGTTTGTCGATGAAATACGATATCTTTCATAAACTTACAAACATAATAACCACAGTCCTTTCTGTTTGTTTGTTTTCGACACTACATAAACATCGAAAATAATAAGTAATTTGTTTTGATATGTTTTTGGATAGTTCATTATTATTATATATACCCAGATTATTTTCCAGTGGTAGATCTTATAGGCGTTCTCATCCTTATGCACTGGATTAATTCCATGAATTAGACGATATTGATGCACCGCCCTATCATAACAGAATCCTCATTAAAAGATAACATAAAAAATTTAACTAGATGTTTAGTTTTAAAAGTTTGGATATAGTGTATTAAAAATTAACAAACGTCATCATATGTGGTCGGTTTGTTGGATATCCATGCGTTGAATCCAGAAAATAAATCTTTGGAATATCCAAATTGACTGCAATCAGCATCCAATGCTCCCTAAAAATACAAAAAGGAATAAGTAAATAATGAAATGAAAATATAGTTGATATGATTAAATTGTAGAGTTTTACCCCTGCATCATTGGTATTAAAAAGAGTCTGTCATCCATAATTTTGTTTTCAAACAATTTGAGTAGGGGAGACATTATTTCAGCCTCATTAACAGAATCTATTTCATCTATTGAAGATGTGGTGTGAGGACTAACGAGTCCAAATTTTTGTTCATGGAGAAATCCCTTCAATTGTTTTTTATATATACGTCTGCAACAAATATAAAATGTATTTAGTCAAAATTATCAGAGTATATCAACTTTTGTAAAATCAAATCATGAAATATTACCTCATGTATACATTTAAAACTGAGGTGCCTATCCATTAATACTTGAGGAGTTCATTTACATTTTCAGCACTAATGAAATCTTATATCTCCTCTCCATACATATATTTTTCGAAATCAACTATGTGAGTACTGTCGTCTTTCAACTGTGTATCCACATGAGCCTGCAATGATTTTAACTGTGGATATAGAACGGGTGGGGTGAAGGTGCTCTCAGTAGACCATTTCAATCGGTTGGTTGATCATTGAGATAGTTTTGAGATGATATTTTATTTCACCCCACAGTCTTTGTCATTCTGTAATAACAGTCATCGGTTCAGACCTTTTTTCATTTAATGTTAAAGGTCCAACTTGAAAAATAAATTGGAAATGAATACCTTTTTGTCGACATGGTTTCTTACAAGAACTATCAGCCATGCGATGAATGTTCCAACTGCTTGTTCAACCATATGAATGTCGTCATCATCAATTAGAACAGGTAGCTCGGCACTCAGATCATTATCTACGTTAATTGACACTCTAAGATGATCTTTTGGATGCTGTCTGTTGTGTAGCATGTCCTTTTGCATATTTAACACCGTAGCCCTCACTACAAGGCGATAGGTGGGAGTTGATAAATATAAATCATAGTCATTTTCACCCTATGTAATATTAGTACAGGAAAGGTATCGGTGTCTATGTAAATCACATTTCATAGAATCAATTATTAAAACATTGATTACTTCATCTATGTCAGGTTTTTTAGGGGAATGGCTGGCCTCAAAGCTGGTGGGGGTGGGGCAAGATCGTCACGCACAGGTTTTTGTTGAGTTGTTTCTTCTCTTTGCCTCTCCCCCATCAATTTTTCTATCATCTCTCTCAGCTATTGTAATTATTTGTGAAAAATAGATAATTGTTCTTGCATCTTTTCCATTTTTTCATTTTGATCCCCCACTTGATTTTTTTTGAAAATATGTTCAGGGTGTCACCCCAAAACCCGCACCTCTGATGCGGCCATACTGTTCTGGCTACTTCAAGGATGCTGAAAGTATGTCTGAATCTGGTGCAGTTGTTGTTGATTCTTATGACTATTTCAGATAGAAAATATAGAAAAATAAGTAGTTATTGTAATGTAATAGCGATTTAAAGCAACTAAAATTTATATTATGTCATACTTACACATGTTTCCCACACTTTTTGTGTGTTTTCATTTATCAATGTCCCCTATTTATTTACACGATCCTCCTTCTATAGAATATGGCGTGGGATAGATATGGATTTCAATTTCGATTCATCAATTTTCATATAAATAGAGAAACATGGTTATGGTGTTGTTTTATGTCACATACTAGTAGTAGGGTAGATTAAAAAGGCGTACCAATTTTTTCTCAAGTTCAGCGTACCCCATCATTGCTTTATGGTAAGGGTACGCTGGTTCTGTTGTGCATTTTCTATTTTCAGCACTCAGTAGCTGTTTCATAAATAAAAAACTGTCAATCAGAGTGATGAATACAAGCAAACGTCAAACAACGTATTACCCCACACAATGTACCTGAAAAGTATGCTCCCCACGACGGTTGCTAAATGCATCCCACGCTCCTTTGGATATCAAGTGTGCGTAATGAAGAGGTGGGTGTGGCTTGATTTTCCCTTCTACATCTTTAAGATGATATTTCGTTAAAATTGTGCGGAAACCTCTATGAATCCTTCCTGTAACTCTTAATACATATTCCTTGTGTCACACATCTACTATAAATGCACTCTACAATGGATGATGAAGAGTAAGTCAATTTTTTGGTATTTAATTTTATTTTAATAAATTAAAAAAATCATATCATAATGTTTCCGTAATCTATTCCCTCATTAGTGTCTTCATCCCGGTGACAACATGGTGCCACGACTGTACATCAATCGACACGTGTTGCCGAGTGATGATTCCAATGTATCTACTAATGATGGCTCTGTTGGGGTTAACATGTTGGCCTTGCTTATTCCATCCCACCTCAAATTTGATGACTTTTTCTTTTTCCTTAAGGATTTTGGCCAACAATGTCAAACTACGATGCTCTTGTTTTTTTTTGCGCTTTCAGGGTTTCATTTCCTACCATTTCTTCAGAAGTAGCATCAATATCTTCCCCCAGAGCGCAAGCATCGGCAATGGGACCAGCAGCAAAAGGTTGAGAAACCTGTTGTACCTCAGCACTGGGACCAACAACAACAGGTTGAGAAACCTGTTGTTGTTATGCACTGGGACCGCCAACATCTGGTTGAGAAACCTGTTGTTGCTCTACAGTGGGACCACCAACTGCTGGTTGAGAGACCTTTTGTGCATCGAGATTGGGCGCATCAGCAGGTGAAAAATCCATTATCTACAGAAGTGGATTAATATTTAATTTAGATTACATAAAAACAGAAGCGAATAGATAATTACATAATGTAACAAAATGTATGTTACAATAAACAAATAACCTGATTATTGTAATCGCTTTTTTTATTTAAAGGCTGACGTGATTTGACTCCTCTATCGAATATGTAAATTCCTTCATTGTGGTCTCCTATGACATACAAAACACTATCTACATTTGGACTGCTACGAAATGATTGTGAAGTCCTTATAAAAGGGTCAACCTCCATTGAACTTTCATCTGACCCATCAGTTGTTTTGTTCGATAATAGAACAATTGACCAATTTCGGTTTGTGGGGTCTGGAACATAAAATACTTGTACTGCCTATGATTCCATTATAAATGGTTCTTCTTTCTCCCATTCCTTACTAAAATCAACTTTCACGAATCCTAATTCATTTATTTTAATAGAACTCCTGTTATCAACCCACTTGCATTGAAAAATCAGCACTTTGAATTTCGTATAATCCAACTCCCATATTCGTCTGATGATGCCAATGTATGACATATTCACATAAATTGGATTTTTGTCCTTAGAACCGGAAACATGAATCATCGCATCCATAAGTGTAACCCCACTGTTCTGCATGGTACTTTCTTCATCATGTTCATTAGTATAGAATGTATAATCATTAACTTCATAATCTTTGTAAGATAATACATACACACTTTCTCCTCCAGCCAGCCATCGAAATCATTCTGAAATTGAGTCTTGATTTTCATATAACTGCTTAAAAATATGGTCTCAAAATAATCCTATAAACTGTTGATTATGTGTATCTGATATCCATTTTCTTCCCTAGAAGGATTCAAACGCCTAATAATTTCTTTGTGGGTTTGAACATATGGGTCAACATCAAAACTGTTATGCAAAACGTAAAGGTGGGCATGCTCCCGATCTGTAATATTGATTGTGACAACCTCTCTTCCAGAAATTCCTTCACCCTCAAGCCACTGAGTGTGATGAGATTTAGGTTGGCCAAGGATTTCCACACCAGACAGGTATTCGGTAAAAAATTCAACAGCTTCCTCAACAATATATTGCTCCCCAATACAACCCTCTGGACGACTTTGGTTTTTGACATACCCTTTCAAAATCTTCATATACCGTTCAATGGGGTACATCCATATATAATGTACAGGACCACATAGTCAAATATCTCTCACCAAATGAACCATCAAATGAACCATCATATCGAAAAATGTCGGCGAGAAGAACATTTCCAATTCACATAATATGATGACAATTTCTTTTTCCATAGTTGCAAATTTCACCGGTTCTATAACTTTGCTACATATATCTTTGAAGAAGAAACATAACTTCATTAATGTATGATGGACATTCTTGGAAAAAATGCAACGTAAAGATATAGGAATTAGATCTTGCATCAAAACATGGCCGTCATGTGATTTCAGACACTTTAATTTTAAATCTCCGATTGACATGATGTTCATGATATTTGATGAATACCCCTATAGAACCTTTACGTCATTCAAGAAGTTTCAAAACTGATATCTCTCCTGCCTGGAAAGAGTGTAAGTAGTAGGAGGAAGAAATGTTCGTTTTCACCCTTCACTGGTCCCAACTCTTCTCGTATTCCCATCTCAACCATGTCCAATCTGGCCTTAATTCCTTCCTCTGTTTTTCCAGGTGCATTTAGCAACATGCCGATGACACTATGACATACATTTTTTTTCAACATGCATAACATCAAGAAAATAACTGACATATAGACAATTCCAGTATGGTAATTTAAAAAAAACTGATCTCTTTTTCCAACCAGTTTTCTTAAGGTTTTTCAAAAACGGTTTTACCAAAGTAGTGTCCAAATATTTCACTTTTTCAAAAAATTTATCTCCTGTTAGTGGAGACGGTGCTTTACGTTTCTCTGAACATCCGTCGAATGATGTCATCCAAGATCGGTACTTATGTTGTCGGGGTAGAAATCTGTGATGTCCTAAAAACATAGTTTTCGATGAATGTTTTGACGTAATTGACTGTGTACCTTATTCGCAAATGGGACACCCTTTAGTTCCGTTAATTCTATATCCTGACAAATTTCCATAAGAAGGAAAGTCATTTATCATCCCATAAAACATGGCTTTCAAAGTCAACTGTTCATTTTTGTAAGCATCATACATCGTAACACCTGAATCCCACAATATTTTCAAATCCTCGATCAATAGGGCCAAATAAACATCAATATCTTTACCTGGTTGTTTTGGTCTTGATATAAGCATAGATAAGATGATGTATTTTCATTTCATGCTTAACCACAGTGGTAAATTATAATTTACCAACATAACCAGCCATGTACTATGACTGATCCTTTGAAAACCAAAAGGATTCACCCCATCTGTAGATAATTCCAGACGAAGGTTTCTCGGCTCGTTTCCAAATTCAGGATACTCGTGATCAATTCTCTTCTATTGAGGAGAGTCTGAAGGGTGACGTAGTTTCCCAACTTTAATTCTTGTATCTACATGCCATGTCAATTCTCCTGTAGTCTCCTCACTTCCATATAGGCGTCTAAACCTAGGAATGATTGGAAAGTACCATACAAATTTAGTAGGACTAGAATCATCTTTCTTGTATTGGGAAGCACCACACTTTGGGAAATCTTTAAGTAATTTGTGGTCCTTGAGAAACAATATACAGTCATTCGGGATGGCATGTATTCTTTCAGAGATCATACCCATCGATCATAGCATTCGTTTGACATCATATGTTTGGTTTGGGAGTTCATTATCTTATGAGAGCATGTCATCCAGGAGATCAAGTAGTTCCATAAAACTGGTGTCACTCCACCCATTGCCTGCTTTCAAATTATACAGCTTTAATACAGCTGACAATGTTGTATATTTAGTGCAACCAGCATACAATGGTGTTTTCGGAAAACTCTTTAACTTCTCAAACAATTTTTGGCAATCACGAAGTTCATCTTCAACTATTCTTATCATTTACTCAATACGATCTTCATCATCGTTCACATTTTGTAATCACACCCTCCATACGATCGCCTTCACTGTTCACGCTTCTAATCATATCAGATGAACTATAAAATGGTGTGTTCTCTGAGTCACTACCTACATTAGTTTTTCCCCGTGTTTATTCCAACATGTATAACTTCGATCTATTCCGTGATAGATTAGGTGTTCTTCTAACTCCTCTAGACTAATTTGTCTTGAATAAAAACATCATGAACACGGACAGAGGATTTGAGAAGGGTCACATGCATGATCTTCGGCAAACTTGATAAAATCTTTCACGCCATCCTCATACTGTTTTGTCAACCAATTTGCATTCATCAATTCTTTATTCATATTCATCGTCTTTATGGGTTTGATCTCAAGAACTTTCCCAATATTATCTTTTCATTAATCAGATAGCATTGTTTGTGTTTTATAATAACAAATCATGGTAAAAATGAATTTAAACACATGTGAAATCCATATACATGGTGTGTCCAGTAGGGTGAACATCGCGTATGTATAAGATAGCTGATTTAATCTGACATATATCAAATTTATTCCAAGTTAGTCTTACAAATACTGAATGATGCATTAGAAAATACATGACATGCGAACAAGAGGAAACCAGTGAGTAATAGGAGAAAACAGTAATAAATATGATGCTATCTCAATGTACTCAAGGTGATGATAAGTTGTTGGTCAAGATCAACTATGGGTTGGGAGTACACTAATATTTAATTAAAAAAAACTACTAAAAACTGATCTATAAAAGGATGAAATATCCAATTCATCAAGTCCCTTAATACGACCAATGCATTAGTTAAACCAAAACATCAAATAGATGTGGCCGACAACTCACCACATTTGATCCTTTTTCCTGGAAGAATTTGTAACATGCAACACATAGGTTGTAAAAGCAGTAGAGGATAGATCTCTTTGATCATACAAATCCATGAACCCAAGTTTATCCTTTAGGAAACTAATGAGTGATGTTTGTGAATGCTTTTTGGAACTAGGAACTGACTCGCTTGATGAAACATAGGAAATATCTTTAAATGTAGACTCACTTGCTGAATCATTGGAAAACTTTCCTATATTGGATGCTCTTAATGTCAGATTTAGCATCCCATATTGTTCATCAAATGGATTGGTCAACTTCCAATCTATCATGGAGGCTGCCGCACCACCTTTACATGCAACTAGTGATCAGAGGCAGCTTGATTAGAAAAAAAATCCTGAGGGCACTGAACATGAAAGATCATGGGGTGCCATAGTTTCTCAGCAACCTCAATTTACCCCACATGATATAAGGCTATTACATGATGTCCAAGACATAGCGAGAGGAGAAGAGAAGGTTAAAGTCTCGTAGATGAACAACATCAACAATGAACATCCACCACCCTTTCACTATATACATGAAAATCATATCTTTAAGAATGTCCATGTGAATTTATATCTTACTTCCATTGAGGATGATGCATGTTGGTCAACTTGTTTAATAAATTGTCTATCTTCATCTGTGCCTTGTACTTTCACCCATGAATTTGAAGGTGAGTATGCGTACACGATAGTTTACCTTCTTAGAGAAGAGTTTCTGGAAGAGTATAAGAGACATGAAGCAATGAAGATCATTAGAGTGTTAGAGAAAATCTGGTTGCTACAAACAATGTGGAAATCAGCTTCTGCAACGTGGCCTAAGTTACAACTTGCAGGTATTGTACATTATTTTTTTCTGGAGGGTTTCAGTGTAAATGCATTTTGGAATGATCATTTCTAGTCATTATCTTTTAGGTTTTTTTGACAGCCGAGGGGAAAGGGTGGGGTCTGCAGACATTGGAGGATATGTCGAAGGGTGAATTTATGGGAAATTACATCCTATATTTTTGCAACATTTCCATAGTATCTAACATCTAACCAAATGGCCACTTTTCCCTTCACTCTCCCTGAACCCCGATGGTGATCGGGGTTTGGGGAGCTTGAAGGGAAAATAAGCCATTTCTCTAACATATTCACACACAAAATCACCCTTCGACATATCCTCCAATGTCTGCAGACCCCACCCTTTCCCCTCGGCTATCAAAAGAACCTGAAAGGCAATGAATAGTAATGATCATTCCAAAATGAATTTACACTGATAGCCTCCAGAAAAAAATAAAGTACAATACCGGAAAGTTGTAACTTATGCCGCATTGCACAAGATGATTGCCACATTGTTTATAGCAACCACATTTGCTCCAACACTGTAATGATCTTCATTGCTTCTTGTCTCTTATACTCTTCTAGAAACTCTTCTCTAAGAAGGTCAACTATCGTGTATGCATAATCACCTTCAAATTCATGGGTGCAAGTACAAGGCCCGAATGCCGATAAAAACTTTCTAAAAATAGTTGACCAACATGCATCATCCTCGATGGAAGTAAGATAGAAATTCACATGGACATTCTTAAAGATATTCTTTTGATGTATATAGTGAAAGGGTGGTGGATGTTCATTGTTGATGTTGTTCGTCTACGAGACTTTCACCTTCTCTTCTCCTCTTTCTATGCCTTGGACATCATTCAATAGCCTTATATCATGTGGGGTAAATTGAGGTTGTTGAGCAACTATGGAACCGCATGATCTTTCATGTCCAGTGCCCTCAGGATTGTTTTTCTAATCATGCTGCCTCTGATCATTATTTGCATGTAAAGGTGGTGCAGCAGCCTCCATGATAGATTAGAAGTTGACCAATCCATTTGATGAACAAGATGAGATGCTAAATCTGACATTAAGAGCGTCCAATACAGGAAATTGTTCAAATGATTCGGAAAGTGAGGCTACATTTAAAGATATTTCATATGTTTCAACAAGCGAGTCAGTTCCTAGTTCCAAAACGAATTCAAAAACATCACTCATCAGTTTCCTCAAGGATAAACATGGGTTTATGGATTTGTATGATCAAAGAGATCTATCCTCTACTTCTTTTACAACCTATGTGGTGCATGTTTCAAATTCCTCCAGAAAAAAGGAACAAATGTGGTGAGTTGTAAGCCACATCTATTTGATGTTTTGAAATGTTAATTATGTTTTGAAAATGGGTTCAATCTTTGAGGAAAAGTTGAATTGTCCCTGATTCAGGTATGGATGATGTATTCACATCCATTCCAAGTGGTTTTTATGGAAATGATGGATGATAACATTGGTTGGTGTTCTCATGGATGTCTAAGCACGGTAAGTTAGAAAACATGTTGGGTATGTTGTGGAGTTTTAGTTGGGGTTCTAGTGGTTCTTTCCCAATGATGGAGGTGTTAAACATCAGATGGTGGTGTTTTTGAGCTAAAGCATATAGTGGGGAGCACCATAGAAATTAAGTAGTCAGTTGATGACATGATCGGCGTTTTGAATTAGATAGTCTTGGGTAAAATCCATTTTGGTGTTTAGATCGGTTGAGTACATTGAGATGAAGGTTGTGGTCGGGATGTGTTATGGGTGTTTGGGGGAAATGTAAGTATTTAATGGTACCTTGATGTTTTTCATAATTAATAATTAGTAGATCACATTTTCTTGTTTGATATACTGGTTTTTAAATTAAAATGAAGTCCATTTTAAACTATAGAGAGACACTTCGAGTGGACAGCCCTACCCCCACCCCAAATATCCCTACCCCCACCTGTACACCCTCCCACACCCCAAAAAGCCCTACCCCCACCCCATTTGGACAACCCATCCCCCTCCCGCAACCATCCTAGATAGCCCCTCCCCCACCCCACTTGGACAACCCTACCCCAACCCCACATGGACAGCTCTACCCCCACCCTACACCCACCCCACTTGGACAGCCCTACCCCACCCCACATGGACAACCCAACCCCCCCACCCCACTTGGACTGCTCTTCCCCCACCCCACTTGGACAACCCAGCCCCCCCCCCCCCCCCACCCCCACCCCACTTGGACAACCCTACCCCCACCCCACCTGGAAAACCCAGCCCCCCCCCCACCCCACCTGGACAACCCTAACTATATTTATGGCTAACCAACGAAATAAAGTCAATAGACCTTAAATTTAATATTAATCAAGGATAAAATAACTCAGGATCATATTGACCTCTTCAATATCAACCAAAATTATTCAATACAGATAAACCACAACAAAACCACAACCTAAAATGATATATTTATTGTGTTCATAAGGGAATCATAATACACAATACATTTTAGAAAAATGGAATGAAAAAATATAAAATAAATTAAGGCACACCTACCGATTTAGAATGGAAGAACAAAAATTTCTTGAATCAAAGATAGATGTCCCGTTGGAAATTAGAGTTAGCACCCTCTAGAGCAGGTTGGGAAGTAGGGTTTGAACCGTAACGAAAAATTATATCTGCCTTATTTTTGTAAGGAGATCATAATACACACTAGATTGCACCAAAATAGAATGAAAAAATCTAAAATAAATTAACACACATGAACTGATTTAAACTGGAAGAACAAATCTAAAATAAATGAACTCACACATACCGATTTAAATGGGAAGAAAAAATTGTTGGAAACCAGACCTGTTGTGTTGGGAAGTAATGTTTTCGTCGAGGTTTAGAGGCAAGCCTTCAAAACAGTTGAGGTTTAGGGAAAAAATTTCGAGATGGTGCGTCCAGGTCTCGGTTAGGGCAAAATATTCGAGATGTCTGGAGTTGAAGATCGATGATATTTGGAGATTTTCATTCCCAATGGTTTTAAAAAACCATTTGAAAAGTTTCCCAGCCTCTTAAAACCATATATACCAATGGTTCTACAGAACCGTTGGTATAGGATTCTGCATCTTTCCCAATGGTTTCACTAAACCGTTCGGAAAACTCTATTTTACCCATTTTCCCAACAGTTTAATCAAACCGTTGGGAAAAAAAATTACAGATTTTTACCAATGGTTTATAAAAAACGTTGGTAAAGATTACCTATACCAACGGTTTCAAAGAACCGTTATTATACAAGCATTGGGAAAAGCAAGATTTCCAGTAGTGCTACATCAGTAATCTTACCAACATTAACCTACAATTAGTAATGTATACATGGGTACCCAAGTTACATGGTATCTTGAGTAGGTTTTTATTAAATCTCATTAGGGATCAACTAACATAAACCTATATATAAATCATAATTGTAGTGTATGTACATGTGACATGATCTGTAGAATATATGAAAACTACAAATAACAAAATAAAATAACATTCATTGATCCTATAAATCTAGTGTGACTACTAATATTGATTATTTATTTATATTTTGGTACTAAAATTACTCTTTTATTGAAAGATAACCATGCCAACCCATAGAATCCTGATTCCATATAGTAGTATGCATAAATCCTAGAAGCTTGGAAATTTTAGTAAGCATCATGATTATAATATGAAACATTCCAATCTCTAAGATGTAATTATATTTGATATATAGCCATAATTCATACTTTTATATTCAAAGAAGGTGGTTCAATGTAATCTATAGTCATTGGGATCCATGATGATACATGGGAGGTAATCCTAAAAGATAAAATAGTCAGTAGGATTTATAACATATTCATACTAGGTCACCCAAGGAAATCCATTGTCGGTAAGATCTAAAATTAATCCCTATAAAGTATTCATATAACGTCAATAGTCATTGTGAAGAATCATATTTCAAGGGGTGAACCTAGGAAATCCATTGTAATATAGCTAAAATATGATCCTTGAGTGTTGTTATTAGTTGAGAAATAGTCATTATTAATCATCTTTGATTCCAATACATGACCATAAAAAAATCCATAACCATCAGAGATGATCCTTTGGTTTTAATATTATAAGATAAATAGTCATCATTTTTCATCACCAATTTCTAGGCGATGACCCTAGAAATACATTAATAATAAACTATGAACTGATACTAAGGAGGTAATCTTATGAGATCATTATTCTAGAAGAATCATCCCAGATTATTTAGCGGTGGCCCTAGGTAATCCATATTTATCTTTGTCTAATCATATAACTATGAGATTATGCTATGTGATGAAAATTAATATGGATCGATCATCATTTACATTGTGATAATCATTGGGAATCCATATAACCATAAGATTAAAAACTATTTCCTTTGTATCTCATACATAAATATTCAACTCGAAGGGGTAGAACCTACCACCCATGGTAACTCAAAATAAAAAAATGAAAACAAGGGTTGGTTATCCACATAAGTCATCACACATGACATTGGTAGACCTCCCACACATGTGAACCATCATAACTAACCAATTACCATCTACTTTATCTTAGAGTCAAGATATCCCTATGGAACTTATAGGGTATCCAATTCCACATCATTCACAAACAACCCACTTGTGTTGCTAAATATCAATAACAACTCTTATTTAGACACTAATCACTAATTATGAATCACATCCCTAGACATAATCATAATCACATTAAGACCACACAATCTATTATGGAAATCCTTACTGGAATTAGGCTCAAGATATGGTATCATTCCTATCTCACATCTATATTCACTATTCAGTCCTCACACACACAATATATAAATAATACACCAAGGGAATGCCATCTATGGAACTCACATCCCACCTTGAGAGCATGAGGAGGAGGAGGAAGAGGCGGCGACGGTCGTGGAAGCAAGGGTAGAGGCGGTGGTGGCGGTAGAGACGGAGGCGGCGGTGGTAGCGGCGGTCGCGACAGCGAGGGCGGAGGCGGCAGAGGCAGTGGTGGTCGCGGTAGCGAGAGCGGGGGCGGAGGTGGCGGCAGCAGAGAAGGAGGGGGACAAGGAGGATGAGGAGGAGGAAGGAGGAGGAAGTAGGAGGAAGGAGGAGGAGGAGGAGGACGAGGAGGAGGTCACGCGACGAGGGGCGTGGTTCAGCTTCCGCGAGAGCTTGACCGCGTGCATGCGAGGATGTCCTGTTAGGGTTATTAAATAAAAACAGATAGAACCATTATCAACACTCGTTAAAAGAGCTGATAAAGGTATGTTTTATCACCGTTAAAAAAAGCGCTGATAAAATATTCATTTATCAGCGCTTTTTTAGCACTGATAAAGTGCTCCCTTTATTAGCGCTTTCTGTTTAGCGCTGATAAAGGGAAGTGCTTCCCTTTCCATGTTTTGTGGCAGTGTAATGAGTACTACTTTTCCCCTAACCATTGGGAAAGAATCTTTGGGACCCACCTTTACAACACACCCTACTTTACAAAGCTCCGAATTTCGAGAAGCTCAAACAATCCTTTGTGAAGTCCCTACCTCTTTTCGAAGCACACACCTTCGCAATGCTCTATGCCTCGTGGAGAACAATATTTCACAGAGCACTGACCTTCATAAAACTCATGCCTTCATAGATATTAGGAAGTTTTAGAGCTCAATCCATTTAAAATCTACTTCCTTCGCGAAGCTCACTGAGCCAACGCGGAACACAACACTTTCGCAGAGCTAGATTAGCTGTCGCAAAGCTGCTTCTTTCAGGAAGCACACGGTCTATGAAAACTTCCTTTGTGATTTGAGAGCAAAAATATTTTCATGGAAAAATATCTTCTTCTATCAAGGGGGTCGAGGTACATTTCTAGGCGATTCCAATGACCCTCAAACCTCCCGCGTGAAGTTAGTTCCATGTCAGCTCAAATTGCAATGCTCTGAAATTTCTGCCAAAAATCTATCTATATTGGGATGTACCATGAAAATTTACAGATCGTGGAGCTCATCTCAATCACATATCATTTCATCAATTTATTCACACCTTTTTCGAAAATCTCCACTCGCAATTCCCTTCACGGCCACAATGCTCTTCAACGCTGCTGTGCGCAAATCTTGTCATCATCGCGAAGAACATTGTTGGATTTATTCATGTCTTCGCGAACTCCACATCAAGAATCCCTTATTCACAAAACTCTTAAATTTTCCATATCCTGATGAGATCTTAAATGAAATCCAAATTTTTTGATGCTCACTATACTCCAAATTTTGGACCCCAAAAATTTGGCAATCACCGGAAAACATCGCCTCCTTGTATCGGTTCTTTTTGTAACGCCTCCAGATCATCCATTACTTTTTCAAGGATATTTGTAAACATGTATAGTCCACAAAATATTTTAAACATGACACTTTATCATAGAAACCTACATTTTCAACAAACCTAAGAAACCAAAAAATACAACAATGTTACCTTTAGATATTTTTTCCAAAAATCTATCCCTTTAGGTTTGTTAACAACTATTCTCCAAATGATCTTCTTCACTTTGATACCTCACTGAGTCTCCTTCCATCATCTACCATCATTTATCTTTTGAAATTCAGATAGCTAACTATGATTTACTCACCAAATACTCTAAGTCAGCATGAGAAATGATCGATGTGAGAAACAAGTGTTGATCAAATGTCCATCAATGAATCACTTCATTTCTAACACCAATCATTGATACCATACTGATACCAATTGTTGATCACTGGAATCCTTTTAACACCATTCCAACATCACTATTCTACTTTTATCATGTTCCTCTGTTGTTGTGATATCAATTCTTTGATCGATCACTTCTTGAATCTTTAGATTCAATACTCCCCCCTATTTTATTGCTCCCCTATCTTGTTGCTCCACCTGCCAGCTTCTCCCCATGTATTTGTCTAATTAATTTTATCCCTTCCTTATCCATAGTTTCTCCACTTGTTGATTCACTATTTCTGCCCCCTTTTCAATGATCCCAAAGGTCACTCTTCTGTGGTCTAAGACATTGGAAGGAACACATATTTGCATAGTAGAGAAGAACACACCATGCCACAGGGAGAGGCAGTTGGAACTTCCACACCTTCTCAAGTGCAGTAAGTCTACTAAACTCCTAGATCCATTTGATTCATCTCATAAGATTCCTTGGGTAAGACATTTTTCAGAATGTCTGCAACCTATAGGTTTGTAGGAACATACTCTAACATCATGATTCCTTGATCAATCTTTTCCTTGATAAAATGATACCTTATCTCAATGTTCTTTGTCCTTTAATGATGGACAATATTTTATCTGAGATTTATAGAACTTGAGTTATCACACGGGATTCTGATCGGAGACTTCACTTCAACTCCTATATCATGAAGCTACTGCTTCATCCATAATAATTGAGTTCATGCTTGAGTGGCCACAATATACTCCACTTCTGCAGTGTGTAATGAATTGAAATATTTCTTCTTGATCAGCCAAGAAATACACAATCCACCAAGATAGAAATCACCACCTGACGTTGATTTCCTGTCTTCTGTTGAACTAGCCCAATCTACTTTAGTATATCTAAATAACTATTACTGAGATTTTTCACTATATATAAACTTGAAATCCACTGTACCCTTAATATACTACAGTATTATTTTCACTGCAAACATGTGCCTTTCCTTAGGATTGCTTTGAAATCATGATTCTTGGCATGTGGTGAAAAAAATATCAGGTCTCCTCAATATCAGGTACAATAAACTCTTTATAATCTACCTGTATTATGTGATATTTACTGCCTTGTCATTATCAACATTTGATAATTGCATCCAGGTAGGAACCAAAGTCTTCATATACTTGGAATTTTCCATTCCAATTATTCTCATAACCTCCTTTCTATGTTTGGATTGAAAAAATTAATGTGCCATTCCTTCCTTTTGTCACCTGTAAACCAAGGAAAAAATGTTCGCTCACCAATCATAGACATTTCGAATTTATGTTTCATGAAATCAGAAAACTGTATACACTATGATTCATCTGATCCACCAAATATTATGTCATCGACATAAACCATCACTATCATTCTTTAATTACTGTTGTTGTTGAAATATAGATTTTAATAAATTCCACTACACTGGAAACCAATCCTCTTGAAATACATATCAAAACTTGAATACCGTACTCTCCATCCATATTTCAGCCCATATAACACCTTTTTCAGCCGAAAAAAACCTTCTTATCATCCTCATTAATGACAATCCCATCTAGCTACTCAGTATAGAATTCTTCCTCCAGAATCCCATTCAAGAATGCAGATTCGATATCTATCTGGAACACTTTGAACTTCTATTTCACTATAATGGCTTGGAATAATCTGATTGTTTCCACCCTTACAACTGGTGAAAATGTCTCCTCGACATCTATTCCCTCTATCTGGTAGTATCCTTTTCACACTAGTTGTGATTTGTTTCAAATCACTATTCCATCATCATTCATCCTGTTGCGAGAGCCCCATTTAGTCTCGATGTCATTCTTATCAACTAGCCTTAAAACAATCTCTCATGTCTAATTATCTCAATCTGATCTTACTCTTCATTCATAGAATGAACCTAGTTTCCATCTTCAGCTGCATCAGCAAAGCATTTAAGTTCTACCTGAGATAAGAAATATGTCTGCTGTAGTGATTTCATTCTTCTTGTCTGAACTAGAGCTGACTAATCACCAATGATAATCTGCTTATCAATTAAAGCTCGACTCCTTGGATTCGGTGCAGATACAAAATTTTATTCTTCATGCTTATCATCAGTATCTTCTTCTAAATATGCATTATCCACTTCTGCTCCTCCTGCATTGCTTTCCACCTCATCGCTTTCATCCGGAAATTTTTTACTGTACTGTTGAATATTCTCATCATTTTCCACAACAATGACCTAATTTTTCTCAACTACTTTTCTCATCCTTTTATTAAACAAATTTACATGCTTTTATTTTTCTTGAGTAGCCAAGGAATATTCCCTCATCTTCATGTGACTCAATTTTTCTATATTTTTCTATTTTGAGTATAAATTACTTACTTCCAAAGATTCTAAAGTACTTTAACATTGGATTTTTCTACACCACATCTCATACATAGTCTTTTTTTCCATTGGAAACAATAGAGCCCTATTAGAAATGTAGATCGATGCCAATAATTCTTTATTCCAAAATTTATCTGGCAACTAATTTTTTTTAAGCATTGGTCTGGCAATGTTGTTGATGATATTATTTCACCGTTTAACCACTCCATTTTGATGGTGGGTTCTTATGGAAGAAACTTGTTGCCTTATCTAATGTTTCTTGAGATAGTCTTCCACCTCACTATTGTAAATTCCATACAATTTTCAGTATGAAACTTCAGAATTTTCTGGCCAAGCATACATTCACACTCCCTCCTATACTATTTTATGTTTATAAACACATTAGAATTATGGGAAATTTTAAATACCCCTTCCATTCTACTATATATATTATTGAAAAGAATGCAGTACCACTTTCCCTAAATTTCTCTTGGTGTGACAGGCCCAAAAACCCCAGCATTCACTAAATTAAGCACTCTTGTTGACTTCTTTTCCTTTTCCTTATACATCTTTCTGATGCGATTCCCTTTTTGGCATGCATCACAAATGTGAGTAGGATCACGTGATAGAATAGGGAGGTATCTTATTGCATCACACTTTACCAGATCCTCTAGGGATGGTTGGAATTGATGACCAAGTCTTTTATTCCACATACTGTTTTCATCCTCTCTGGACAGAAGTCCCATATCTTCTTCTCCACATACCATGTATATATTTTACATTGTTCTTTATCCCTGTAGAACCAATGCCCAATATATTCCTTTGACGATACTCATTTTATTAGTAAACTTTTTAGAATGACATGAGTCACATAGTTGACTGACATTGAGAAAATTATGACATAGGTCTAATACTACTAAGACATCAGCACATCTTATCTCTTTTCCCCCAAACTAATCCTTTCCTAAGCTAATAATCTCCAGGCCTTCATCATTTCCAAACTTGATAACTCCTTCTTTGCCATATTTTATTTTTATAAGAATATCCTTATTACTGGTCATGTGAGATGTGAAACTGCCGTCAAAGCCCCACACACCAGAACATTCAAATACATTAAGGGCATTTTCTTCCACCACTACCTTCTCATCCCTTTTCTTCTTGGTCTATATTTTTTGCTTCACACTCATCATAGATTGATACTTCTATTCCTTTTCAGTTTATGATGGGGCCACATCATCTTGGAAAGCTACAAATCTATTTTGATTTTTAAATCACCTATTGGATCTTTGATCTCCTTCTCGTGATAATTTTTATTCTAATATGGAAAATTCCTCTGTATGGTCGATGTATAGTATCTTTCTATGTGCCCAAGTCATCTGCACCAAAAATAGTGTCCTTAGAAATATGTTCCAGAGAACCGTTCTCTGTTTCGCTGCCACCTCTATTCTTGTGCCCTTTGATATCTCAGGGCTATGGAACACACATACTTTGAATGTCCCATATTTCCAAAACAATAACACCTGATATATGGTGCATTCTTTCATGTCACTAAAACAATACTAGTTTCCACTAGGGATATCTGAATATTCTGATTTTTCATTGTGCCCAAATCAACCTTCAATATCGGAATGGGTGCTTGTTTTCTGGATTCGATTTTTATAGCTTTTTATTCTCAATCAATCCCCCCATCAGCCTTAGCATCTAAACATAGTTGATGACTCCTTTCTATTGAACCAATTTGTTCCAATTTTAGCTTATCAGTATTCTAAGTGATCTGATTTCCTGATGTCCTAGCAGAAGTCAAGAGTTTTTCTTTATCCTTAACCTTTTTCTACAAACTAAAAAATTCTCCTTCATGTTCTTCAGTACACTTGATACGATCTTTCCTTATGTTATTCAATCCATCAATCTCCCTTTTTTGTTCTTCAACCTTGAGTTTATATTCTTCAACCTTTTATGAGCCCTCTGGCTAAGAAGCCTTAAGGTTTTCAATTTATTTTATCATCTCAGTCTTCTATCCTTCCCTTTGTTGCATGTAGAGTTTTTCATCGTGTACCATATTGTTGGATTTTTTTTCTATCCAAAAATCTATCTCTTCATGATCTACTTCTAATTCAGCTTCCATGTAGACTCTTCCTTAAAATTATTCTTCTTCTTCATCAACGTCTGTTTCTTCCTTTTTCTGAGAGCCACCGACAACTTCCACCATTGCAATCTCTCCTTGATCTGTGCAGTTCCCTATATTTTCAACCTCTCCATCATCAGACTCCTTTGAACTACCACATTCTTGTGAGAGAAGATTAGTTTTCTTAAATAAATTTCTCTTTAATTGTTTCTTACCTTTCATATAGGCTAAAGTCTTCTTCTTGGTAATTTTGATTGCATCCTACTCATCATCATCAAAACCCTTGGGGAACCTTGCGGCAAGATGACCAACTATTCAACATCAAAAGAAAGAAAAAAGAAGTTTCCTTTTGACGATTCCTTTTCCTCATTGAGGATTTAAGTAAATGAATGACATCACCTCAACTGTCTCTTCTTCTTCCCAATATTCTTCAATGGTGAGCTTCCTCATCGCCTTAAATTCCACCTCTTTGGATTTCCCCTTTTCCACAACATCATTATCATTATTTCTTATTTCAAATGAAACAAGGCTGTTATGCATGTTATCCAATGTCTCATATTTTGGGTCTTCATCATCCAAAACTGAAACTTTCGGATTCAAATGTGGTGAAAGTTTCTTTATGATGTGCTTCA
This sequence comes from Viscum album, assembly GCA_963277665.1. Classification (NCBI taxonomy): domain Eukaryota; kingdom Viridiplantae; phylum Streptophyta; class Magnoliopsida; order Santalales; family Viscaceae; genus Viscum; species Viscum album. The sequence continues at coordinate 830,944,908 of OY728151.1, read as the reverse complement.
CAATCTTTATGTATTCAATACCTTCTCCAATACCTCACAAGTCTTCCACTAAAACATTTACCATGTCAATGAATGCATCAATAGAATCATTAGGGTTCATTATCATATCTTTAAACTTGTTCCACAATACTTACATATTTTCCTCTTTGACCTTTGAATCTCCTTCATATATGTTCATTATCTTTTCCCACATAGCATGTGATGTTTTTCATGACATCACCTTCATGTAGATATCATTGTATATGGCTCCCCCCTAAAGCATTAATTCCCTTGTCGTCAAAATCTAATTCCCTTCATTTGGCTTCCAATAATGCACCACTATTAAAATCTGTAGTTATTCCATGGATTACAACTGTGAACAAATCCAATTCCCAAGATCGAAAGTAGTGTTGAATCCAATTATTTTATAGGTGAATATTTTTCCAGTCGATGATCAAAATACCTTTGTGATTAGTGACATTCATTTGATAGAGAATCATTGATATTATCCTTTCCCTCTGATACAAATTGTTATGTACAATAGGATAGATACCCTGGGATGGGGATGAATCATGGTATGAAAAAATAAAACAATTCCTTCTTCTGATCTTGTATTGTTGTTAGACAAAACCATCTTCTCACTCTCCTTCCCACTATAGAGTATAAAATAATATCAAATCACACACATGACACAACAATTTTACTTGGTTCACCCTCACTGGGCTATGTCTGAGGAGCATACACCGAAAATTTTCCGATGCACTAAATCAACTATAAGCGAATTGCTGTTTAAATGTTTTGAGTGGACTCATTGTCCCTCCTAGTTTACAACCACTCAAAATTTGAGAACACACTGATCTCTCAACTGAAGTGAGATCACTATTTCTTTACAAGATCCACTCATAGTTTATAGACCTATAGTTATCTTCTTTATCACTAATGAATGCATCCTCCACTATATGTATATGCTCTATTGATGTTAAAATTTCATCCACTAATGAGTACCCCTTTCCCCCTAACCACTGTACAAAAAACTTTGGGAAATACCTTTTTAAAACACCAAACTTCATGAAGCTCCCCATTTCGAGAAAATCAAGAAGGGCTTCACGAAGTCCCAGCCTCTTCCCAAAACACACAACTTCACAGAGTTCTCTGCCTCACAGAGCACACTTCTTTGCAGAGCTAAGACCTTCACAAAGCTCATTCCTTTGCAGAGATTAGGCCATCACAGAGCTCAAGCCTTTGCAAAGCGACTTCTTTCGCAAATCTCACTGAGCCAATGCGGAACACACCACTTTTTCAGAGATAGATTTGCCACCACGAAGCTCTTTCATTCATGAAGAACACTGCCTCCGCGAACCACCTTCACAATTTGATAGAAAAAAATTTTCTTGGATAACTCTCTACTTTCCTTGAGGGGTTGAGGCATATTTATCGGCAATTCCAATGACCCTCAAACATTCTGCGTGATGTCAGAGGCACATCATCCCAAATTCCAATGCTCCAGAATTTCTTTCAAAATTCTATATATATTGCGATGAACCATAGACATTGTCATATCGCAAAGCTCTTCGTAATCACATAGCATTTCATCAATTCCTTCATTCCTTTTCCGCGAATCTCCACTCACAATGCCCTTTACCACTACAATGCTCTTCAATGCTGTTGTTCTCTATGTTTGTTGTAATCATGAAGAACACTTTTAGCTTTCATCATGCCTCCACGAACTCAACATAAAGAATCCCATCATCATGAAACTCACCCCTTTTCCATATTTTTATGTGAGATTAAAGGAAATCCACTTTTCCCGATGATCACCAAACTCCAAATTTTTGACCTCAAAAATATGCCAATCACTGGAAAATGGTGCCACATTATATCTGTTCTTTTTGTACTGACTCTAGATCATCCGTTCCTTTGACATGGTTCTTTTTCAACACGGATATTATAAAACATCTTTGGAACATTACACTACATCATGGAAACCTGTACTGTTAACAAACACAAGAAACCCAAAAAGTTGCAATGTTAACTTTAGGTATTTTTCCCCAACAATCTCCCCCTTTGGGATTGTTGAAAACTCTTCTCAGAATGATATTATACACTTTGATACCTCACTGAGTCTCCTTACATCATCTCCCATCATTCATCTATTGTGATTCAGATAGCGACCAAAGATTCACTCACCACATACTCCAATCCAACATGAGCAATAATCGACTTGAGAAACAAGATTAGATGAAAATTCTATCAATGAATCACTTATTTTTTGAAAAAAATCATTAATACCATACTGATACCAATTTTGACCACTAAAAACCTTCTAACACCATTCCAACATCACTCTTCGACTTTTATCATGATCCTAAACTGTCGTGATATCTATTCTTTGATAGATCACTTCTACCATCTTCAGATTCAATTCTCTCCCCATATTTCATTGCCCCTATCTCATTTCTCCACCTATCATCTTCTCCCAGGGTTTTGACTAAGTAATTTTCTCCCTTCCTTATCCATAAATTCCCCCCTTGAGGAGTCACTCTTTATCCCCCTTTGTCAATGAACCCAAAGGTTACTACTCTGTGGTCCAAGAAATTGGAAAGATCATAGTTTAGAAAAGTAGAGAAAAACACACCATACCATGGGGAGAGGGGGTTGGAACATCCACACTTGTTCATGTGTAGGAAGTCGAATAAACTCCCAGAGCCATTCAATGACTCTCATAAGCTTCCATTGGTAAGACCTTTGTCAGAATGTTTGCAACCTGTAGGTCTGTAGGCACATACTCCATCTTCATGATTCCTTAATAAAACTCCTCCATGATAAAATGATACTTTATCTCAAAGGTATTTTTCTTAGAATGATGGAAAATATTATTTTCTATGATTTATAGAATTTGAGTTATCACATTGGATTCTGATCGGAGACTTCACTTCAACTCCCATATCATCAAGCTGTTGCTTCATCCACAATAATTGAGTGTATTCTTGAGTGGAAAAAATATACTTCGCTTCTTCCATGATCAATGAAACACAATATTTCTTCATGCTTATCCAAGAAATAAACAATACACCAAGATATAAAGAACCTCCGGAGGTTGATTTATTGACTTCTGCTGGACTGTCCCAATTTGCGTATGTATATCCCAATAAATCTTACTGAGATTTATCAAAATATATCAAGCGGAAATTCACCGTGCCATTGATACAATGAATTATTATTTTCACTGCAAGCATGTGACATTCCTTGGATATCACACTTCTTGGCATGTGGCGAAAAAAATATCAAGTATCGTAGTTGTCAGGTACAGTAAACTCCCAATAATATACCTGTATTATATGATATTAACTGCCTTTCCATTATCACCTTTTGATAATTTCATACGAGTAACAACCGTAGTCTTTATCCACATGTAATTTTCTATTCCAAATCTTCTTGGAACCTCCTTGACATATTTGGATTGAGAAATGAATGTGCCATTCCATCCTTGTGTCACCTGTAAACCAAGGAAAACCGTCTTCTCCCCAATCATATGAATTTTGAATTCATGTTTCATGAATTTGGAAAATTGTATTCATTGTAATTCATCTGATCCGACAAATATTTTTTCATCGACAGAAACCATCATTGTCATCCTTTTATTACTGTTGTTGTTGAAATAGATATTGTAATCAACTCCACCATGCTGTAAACCATGATTCTATAAATATAGATAAATCCTTGAGTACCATGCTCTTGGTGCTTGTTTCGTCCCATATAAAACTATCTTCACCTAAAAAAACTTGTTCTCATTCTCATGAATGATAAAACCATATGGCTTCTAGATATACACTTCTTCCTCCAGAATCCCATTCAAGAATACAGATTTGACATCCATCTAGAACACTTTGAACTTCTGTTGAACTATAATGGCTAGGAATAATCATATTATCTATATCCTTACAACAGGTGCAAATGTATGCCCATCATCTATTCCCTCTATATGGGATTATCCTTTTCACACTAGTCATTATTTGTTTCGAATAAATATTCCATCTTCATTCATCTTGCTGTGAAAGACCCATTTACTCTATATAACTTTCTTATCAACTGGCCTTGATGAAATCTCCGATGATTTATTCTTATCAATTTGATCTATATATTCATTCACAGCCTGAACCTAGTTTTCATCTTCAGCTACATCATCAAAGCATTTAGGCTCTACCTGAGATAGGGAAGATTTATACTGTAGTGATTTCAGTCTTCTTAACTGAACTGGAGCTTACTGATCACCAATGATATTCTTCCTATCAATTTCAGCTTGACTCCCTTACTTCTGGGAAGATATAGATTTTTCTTCTTCATTCTCATCATTAGTATCTTCTTCTAAATCATCATCAACCACTTTTTCTCCTCCTGAATTTCTTTCCACCTAATCTCTTTCATTTGGAAATTATTCATTGTGATGTTTAATATTCCCATAATATTCCACAATAGTGACATCATTTCTCTCTACTACTTTTCCCATCCTTTTAATAAATCATTTTATGTTTTTCTTTTTCCTATGTAGCCAATGAATATTCACTCATCTCTGCGTGACTCAAATTTCATGTGTTTTTATTTGTTGAGTATAAAGAAATTTTTTAAAATAATTATAAAGTGATTCACTATTGGATTATTCCCATAACACATCTTATACAGAGACTTTCCTTCCTTCGGATAGAATAGATCCCTATTATAAATATAGACCGATGCCAATACTACTTTCTTCCAAAATTTCTATGGTAGTCCTTTTTCTATAAGCATTGTTCTGGACAAGTTGTTGATGATCAAATATCTCCTTTCAACCACTACATTATATTAGCGGGTTCTTACTAAAGAAACTTGTTGTCTTATCCAATGTTTATTGAGATAGTCTTCCACCCGACTGTTGTAAATTATATACCATTTTCTGTACAAAACTTCATACTTTTCATTCCATGCATCCTTTCACACTCCATCTATTTCTATTTTAAGTAGATGAACACATTAGAATTATGGGAAATTACAAATACCCATACCATTCTGCTATAGTCATCAATGAAAAGAACATAGTACCTCTTTCGGTAAATTTCTCATGGAGTGCTAGTCCCACAAACATCAGTATGCACCTATTTGAACACTCTTGTTGACCTCTTTTCCTTTTCCTTATACATATTTCTGATGAGCCTTCCTTGTTGGAATGCATAACACATGTGAGAACGATCACGTGATAGCTTAGGGGGGGTCTTATGGCATCACACATTACAATATCTTCTAGGTATGGTTGGCATAGATGACCAAGTTGTTTATGTGACAACATGTTTTCTTCCTCTCTAGATAGAAAGAACATATCTTCTTCTCCACTTACCATGTTGTGATTTCCCTTTGTTCTTTTTCCCTATAGAACCAATTCCTCATCTCTTCCTTTGAAAATAATCATCTTCTTAGTAAACCTTATAAATTCATTTGAGTCGCATAGTTGACTTACGTTGAGAAAATTATGACTAAGGTCTTCTATTTCTAAAACATCAGCATGTCTCATCTCTTTTCCCCTAAATATGCCCATCCTAAGCCAATAATATACAGGCCATCATAGTTTCCAAACATGAAAACTCCCTCTTCATCATATTTTATGCCTGTAACAAGTTCCTTATTTTCTATAATGTGAGATGTGAAACCGCTGTTAAGGATCCACACAACAAAATAGTCTAATTCATTAAGGGATTTTTCTATAACCACAACCTTCTCATCCTTTTTCTTCATGGTCCATATTTTTTCCTTCACACTTGACATAGATTGAGACTTATGATATTTCTCAAAGTATGATAGACCAAATTCATCTTGAAAAGATTCAAATATATTTTTCATTTTTAACTAACCTGTTGGTTCATTGAACTCCTACTTGAGAACATTTCTATTCTGCTTTGGCACATTCCTCTGTATAGTCGATGTATATTATCTAGCCATGTGCCCAAATCCTCTTCATCACAAATAGTGTCCTTCAAAATATGTTCTAGAGTACCGTTCTCTATTTGGATTCTAACTTTGTTTGTGTGCCCTTCGATATCTCTTGGATATGGAATAGACACTGCTAATGTAGAATCTTTCCACAACTATAACACCTGATAAAAAGTGCATTCCTTCATGTCACTTCTACCGGCAAGTTTTTCCTTGGGATCTCGGAATATTTTGATTCCATTTTTTCCCAAATAAACCTTGAATCATGGAATGGTAACATGTGGTCTGGATTCAATTATCACATATTTTTTTAAATCAATCCCCCATCGACCTCAGAATCTGATCAAAATTGACGATTCCTTTCGACTGATCCATTATTCTCCACTTTTAGCTTCTTAGTCTTCTATGTGATCATCTTTCCCGATGTACAAGTAAGATTCAAGAGTTTTTCTTGATCCATAACCATTTTCTGCAAATCTACAAATTCTCCTTGAAGTTCTCCAATACGCTTGATTTGATCTTTCCTTGTGTTATTCTTGTCAATGATCTCCCTTTTTTGTTCTTTAACCTCGAAATTATATTCATCAACCTTTTTTGAGCTCTATGTCCTAGAAAACATAAGGTTTTTAATTTCTTTTATCAGATCAAACATCCCTTCATCCTATTTTTCCATGTAGAGTTTGGCATCATGCACCACCTTATTGGATTTCATTATTTTTTTCTCTCAAAACATCTATCTCTTCAAGAGATTCTTCTAATTCAGCTTCCATGTCTACTCTTCCTTCAATTTATTGTTCTTTTTCATCAACGTTGGGTTATTCATTTTTCTAAGAGCTATCGACAACTTCCACCATAACATTCTCTCCTCGATCTGTGAAGTTCTCTATCTCTTCAACCTCTTCAACCTTACACTAATCTGAACTGCCACTTTCTTGTGTGAGAAGATTATTTTTCTTAGTGAAATTTCTCTTGAATTTTTTCTGGACATTCACATAGCCTGAAGTCTTATTCTTGGGAATTTTGATTTCTTCCTCGTAAAAATCATGAATCTTCATGGGGAATCTTATGACATGGTGACCGACTTTTCCACATCTATATAAATAAAGCAGAATTTTCCCTTTGAACATTCCTTTACTTCTTTTAATATTCAAGGAAAGGAATGACATCACCTCATCATTCTCTTCTTCTTCCTGAGAATATTCAATGGTGGTCTTCCTCATCTCCTTGAATTCCCCCTATTTAGATTTCCACTTTTCCACAGTATCTTTATCATCATTTCTCATTTCATATGCAACAAGGGTGATGTGTAGGTTGTCCAATGACAGCTCTTTCGGGTCTTTATCATTGAATACTGAAACTTTCTAATTGAACTTAGGTCGATGTTTCTTCATGATTTTATTCAAACTCATTATATATTCAATATCCTCTCAAATAACATTCATTTATTCCACTAAAACATTTACCCTATCAAAAAATGCATCAACCGACTCATTCGGGTTCATTATAAGATCTTCATAGTTGTTCCACAATACATACAACTTTGCATCTCTGACCATTGAATCTCCATCATTTATGTTCAATAGATTTCCCACATATCTTGTAATGTTTTTAATGACATCACCTTTTTATATGTATAATTGGATAGGGATCCTCCTAAATCATTGAATCCCTTAGCGTCAGCATCTAATTCTCTTTGCTCAGCTACTGATAATGCACCACTTTTAATATCAGTAGTTACACCATGCATTGCTGCTATGAACACATCCATTTTCAAATATAGAAAGTATTACTGCATCTGATTCGTCTATAGATGAATATTGTTCTCGTCTAAGATCAGAATCCTTTTGTGATTAGTGACCTCCATTTGAGAGAGAAACACTGATATCATCCCTTCCCTCTGATACCAATTTTCAGGTCCAATAGGCTAGATACCCATAGGGGGGCTAATCAGGGTATGAAAAAATAAAAAAAACTTCCCCTTTTGATCTCGTTTTGTTGTTAGACAAAACCCTCTTCTCACTCTCCTTCCCATTGCAGAGTATAAAATAATATTAAAGCATGCACATGACGCAACAATTTTTCTTGGTTCACCTTCAGGAGGCTACATCCAAGGAGCATACACCGACGATGTGATGATGTACCAAATCCAATATAAGTTCTCTACTATTTACATGTTGGGAGTGGACTCACTATCCCTCCATGTTTACAACCACTAATAATTTGAGAACTCACTACACTCTCAACTGATGTGAGCTTACCGCTTCTTCAGAATATCTACTCACAATTTATAGACCTATTGGACTCTTCATTATTATTAACGAATTAATCCTCCACTATATGTAGATGATCTATTGAATTAAAAATTTCATCCACTGATTAGTACCCCTTTTCCCCTAACCATTGGGCTAAAACCTTTGGTAAATACCTTCAAAAGCACCCAACTTCGTGAAGCTTGCAATTTTGAGAACCTCAATCAAGCCTTCGCAAAGACCTTGCCTCTTCATGAAGCACACACCTTTGCAGAGCTTGCTGCCTCACAAATCACACTTCACCGTAGATCACAAACCTTAAAAAAGATCAAGACTTCCAAGATCATAGTTCTTCTCAATGCTCACGTTTTTGTAAATAAACTTCCTTCATGAAACTCACTGAGCCAACGTAGAAAACACCACTTTCGCGGAGCTAGATTAGCTGTTACGAAGCTCCTTCATTCACGAATCACACTGCATCTGCGAACCTCCTTCGTGATTTGAGAGAAACATATATTTCAAGGAAAACTATATTCTTCTATTGAGGGTGTAAAGGTATATTTATAGGCGATTCCAATGACCCTCAATCCTTCTGCGTGAAGTCAGCACCATGTCATTTGAATTTGCAAAGCTCCGAAATTTCTGACGAAAATCTCTATATATCACGAAGAACCACAGATATTTTTAGATCACAGAGCTCATTTTAATCGTAGAGTATTCCATCAATTCCTTCATTCCTTTACCAAAGACCTCCACTCACAATGCCCTTTTATGTTGCAATTTTCTTCAACGCTGTTGTTCACGAAGATCATATTAATCATGAAGAACATCGTCAAATTTTTTCATGTCTTCATGAACACCGCATCAAGAATCCCATACTCATGAAACTCATGAAATTTATATATTTTTATGTTATATTCAAGGAAATCCATATTTCACTATACTCAAAAAACTCCAAATATTGGACCCAAAAAATGGGCAATCACTGGAAAACGGCACCACCTTTTATCTATTCTTTTTGTACCGCCTCCAGATCATCCATTCCTTTTTCATGGTTCATTGTCAACGTGGACTGCCAAAAACATCTCAGGAACTTGAAACTTATTCATGGAAACTTTCATTGTCAACAAACACAAGCAACCCAAAAATGATGCAATGTTACCTTTAGGTATTTTTTCAAACTTTGTTAATGTCACATATTGACCATGAAATATGATGTCTGTTCAATCTTATATTCACAGTTCTTAAAATGGAATGGGCTTTCTTAGTGAGGTTGGATGGAGCTCCTGGCAGTGCCTTTTCTTGGGGAACATCGGTGGTTATGGAAGTAGACATTTTAATAGGACAAAATGCAACACTTCCAATCACTAGTGGGACCATCTGTAGGAAAGATCCTGAGATCATTGAGGTGGGATCCAATGAAGATGATCAATCAGAAAACATGGGTCATGACATTCCCTATCGGACACCAGTTGCAAAACCTTCTAATGAGTTCCTGGAAGGGATTCCCTCATATGAACCTTCTGACCCTGAAGACTGGGAAGATATGATCTTAAATGAAGAGGATAGAAAGATCATCCGTTGTTGGTCATGGAAAATGTTCAAGAACTTCTTCACGAATAATCCTAAAATTAAATGGATAGACCATATAGGGATACATCTTTCCCAACTATGTGAGCTATTCACTGGTGGAGTGGATTCCCAACGTCCCCATATTATCATTAGATACCTCATATCGGAGAAGATTTGGGAGTATGATTGTGGCCTTAGTGTAAGTTGGCAGTGGAAGAAATCAGTAAACATCAAGAGGATTTATGAGGATGAAAGAGATATTCAGTGGTTGTGGGCATGAGCAGAAAATAAATCACCTTTCCTCAATGCACAATTGGAGCTCTTGTCACGCCTAAATGCGCAGCTAGTGGAGGCCAAATAACAGATGGAGAGAGCCTCTAAGGAGATGGAAATCATCTGAACCAAAGAGGATAGGGACAAGATGATGGCTGATAAACTACGCCCCATCGCTGCTAAGGATGAGTGGGATCTGGAAAGGGGTAGAGGATCCTAAATGCCACAATCCAGAGAGTGGCTGAGCTGGAAATCTCTATTGAAGAGTTCAACCCATCCATGGGAGGGGCCGATCCCCTGGCGTTTTAATGCGTGTAAACGTTTTTTAAACATACTTTCATGCTTTTATTTTTTATGATAGATTCATGTATGGGTTACGTTATTCATTTGGATCCACTGCACGTCTGTTAGATTTGTGAAATACCCAGTGATGAATCCCTAAGATCACATGTGTCAACCCCAATGTGAGAAATAAGGATAATCACCTCATTATTCCATCCGAATATGAGAGTGATGACCAATATTTGGGTATCCAGGGTTTGAGAAACCAATCTGGATCTTCAAGAAGAAAGGGGGAGGCATGACTGGAAGGCTAAGTTCTTAAAACAATCGAATTGCCTTTTTCCCAACATGTTCTAGTACACGAGTGGGGTAACACCAGGGGTGTTAGAATTAATCGAAACATCGGAGAGTGGAATGTGGGAATCAAGATACCCAAAATTTGGAATACTGGGGAGGTCAAATGAAAATGAAGGATAACTGTTGACTGTGTTTGAAACACAACATCCCTATTGCGTTATCCCATTTTGTGGATAACAAATGAGGGCTAATGATTAACCATATCTGCAACATAGGGACTGATTATAAAATTTATCCATTAGAATGTCATAACATTGGACCAAAACAGTAGGCGAGCGATGGGATGAGCATCCGCAATGTTGGGGGATTCTTTTAGACATGAAATATGAAGAGGGTCTGAATAACGGGCATGAAAAGTGCGTAGTGTGGAGTGATGAGTTGTTTAAATGGAGTCCAACACTCTTGAAATTACGCCACTGCAGTGAAGACACATTGGCTAAATGCATCAGTCTGTTTAGGGATTATACCTACTTCTAAAAAGGACCTCTCTGAAAGGGACCTGAAATTCCTTGTGGTTTTACGTCATACCAAGGAGGATGATAGAAATGATGTTTAATGTTTTATAGTGTGGATGGTGCACATAGTTGTAAGGTCATAGTGCTTGGACCATGATCGTGGCCAAGAGACAAGAAGGTTTAATAACCATGAGGCTTGGCCTGAGTCGAAATGAATGTGCATCACTACATGTCTCATAAGGGTGATAATCAAGCCAAATGTAGTTCTTAAACATGGCATGGTCAGAGACCAATAATGGTAGAGGAAACCCTCTCTAACAAGGAATCCAACGCATCCCATAGTGAACATGGGACATCCTAAAATAGTTCATGGTAGAACCATAGTTTAGTGTCATGCATTGAGGACACATGGACTCGTGCAGTTTAACATTATACGATATTATAGGGAGTGAAAGGGAGATCCTTGGAAGGGAGTACATGATGAATTAGCTATAAACCTGATGCGAAAACGAACTTATGGAGTTTGGAACACACTATGTATCCCTGGAGTACAATTTTTAGATCAACAGACTAAAATTTAAATTTAGGTTGGGCCTAGGGAAAAGTTCCTAGATGTTTCTACATACCCCATTAAGATGGGAATCAAGCTTCACATAGTTCTAGAATCACAGTTTAACCTCAAGTGGGTTGAAGGGATTGTGTGGTGTAGTTGCACCAGTACATGCTCCCCCAACACTATTAATCCCACATGAGTCATTCTCTATGAGGGAAACAAGGAGTAGCGGTGAGATTTAATGGTACTAGAAGGCACACATTAGGGGAAATGGAATGCTATGAGAGTGACATATCAAAATTATTTACCATTCTGATTAACGTGCATAGATGTCCAAAGGTGTAAAATTGTTCACTGGAATTCCACTTGAACATAAGGGGGTGGAAAGATGTGAATCATGATGCCCAAGATTTGGATCACAATGATAGTGTCGTGATGGTATAGGATAAATTATGACCATGTTTGAAATATAGTATCCTATTTGTATTATCTGATTATGGGGATGAACAAATGAGGGTTGGCTTCTGACCATGTTCAAAATGCGAGACGTGTACCAAATGTTGTCTGAGGTCTTCAGGGGAATTGAACAAAGGTGGTAGGTGAGCCAATGTGGCATTAGACCAGGACATAAAGGGGGTCCCTTTAGACATGGAAGTGTATGAGGATCAAAACAAAGGGCTCATGAATCTTGGACATGAAATGAGGGAGTGTCCATGTGAGAATTCCACACCTTGGGATCTTTGTCATGAAACATCTATGTATGACCATAAGATGCATAAAATAGGGGAGTCAAGTACCTTCCCAAGGAAAAGGGTCAATGGGTCACATGGTCCTCACATAAGGTCATAGGGAAGACCATTAAGAGGGTACCTTGTTTAATGAAGTGCTCACAGGGTGGAGAAGTAGTCGAACCTGATGCGTAGCTCCTATAAGTTGATCTTAGTTTAGGTTCGTAGAACGCAGACCAGGCTGGGAAGAGACAGGGGAGGATCATGGTGTGGTTTTTTGCAAAATATGATCAAATGAGATCCCAAGAGGTACTAAACACACCACATACTTCCAATGGAGTTTCTGAATAGTGGAAAAAATGGGGATGAATTTAAGATTCCTGGCGATGGACCTGAAAACGACATGTCTTGTCGTTCCTACGTATCCCATGAGGATGAGAATCAAGCCATAAGTAGTTATGTATAGTGTCGTACAGTTTGATGTCTTGCGACAATGATGACCAGATCATAGTTTAAAGGTCTTAGAGACCAGACCAATGATATAAAAGAGGTAGGAAACACATGGAGTGGCATTGTAAAACCTGACATGAATGGGGACATAAGCCCGCATCACACCATGTGTTCCCTTAAGAGGTTTTAGGTCAAGGGACCCAAAATGAAAGCTAGGTTGGGCCCACGGAAAAGGGCTCGGGCATTCCTAAAAACCCCATAATGATGGGGATCAATCCATACATTGTACTAGAAGTGGTGTAGTAGGGTACCTGTTCTAGGAACAATACTATTGTGTGGGTCTGTCCCATACACCGAAAGAAGTGGCATATGATAGATCTTTTTTCTTATTTAGGATGAATGTTTTTTTTGTGAAGAAATAAACCTAGGATGAAGAATATAGGTGTTTTTATAGGAATACATCGACATGTCGGAATTTATAAATGTTATGGTGGATGACCAATAACCAACATGATGTCCCCTTGATTGAGGACATCATAATGCCTTATCATTTTTTGTCGTGTGGCCATGATGATATAGTCATAGTTTCGGGTCATATGATATGACCTAATAATTAATTTTAATTTCCTTCAATAAATACACAATAGTTTAAAGTCATATGGGACCATGAAGCACAATTTAAGGTCATATGACTTGGACACATACAGAATAAATGAGGTTTTAGTGGGGAATATGCAAGGCATGATGAAGCATACCCAATGTTAGTGAGAATGAGGTCAACACCACACCACACATGATTCCAGAGAAGAAAACTCATGCCAAGGGGCCAACAAAGGTTAGGGAATATAGGGCTGGACCCGAAGATGAAACATCTTGGTGTTTCTATGTATCCCATGAGGATGGGAATCAAGCCATACATAGTTATAAGAGGATACGATGAAGGAGGTACTAGCTCCTAAAAAGGGATTATGTGGTGTGGTTATTGAAAAACTAACATGAACGAGGACGTGGTCCCACAACACAACACTAAATCCAATGAAATTCAGGGCTAAAAGGTTGATCATGAAAGGTAAATAGGGGGAACATGAGCTTGACCCGTCAACCAGATGCTTGGTCTTTCCTACGTATCCCATGTGAATGGGAATCAAGTTGTACATAGTTTTGAGAATGTAATCCAGTTTTATGCATTTCAGTAAGGACATTGAGATATTAGTTTATGGTCTTAGTTCCTCGACCATTGATAAGTGAAAATGTTTTAAATCGGGGTAAACCACGACCATATCCCTAAGCCCACGTGAGCTACACTTGGTGTGGGAAATATGGGAGGAGAAGGACTTTGCAATGCACAAAATACACATAAATGGGAAATTGGTGTAGATTCATGGCCGAAGCCTCACCATGACTTTTCCATTATAATGTGCTAATGTGAAATGAGGGACATTACCAAGAGTTTCAGAATTCCACATAGATATGAGGGAGTGAAAAAGGATGTGAATCATGAAACCAATATTTGAGTCTTGATGGGGTGATGATGGAGGATAACTACTAACCATGTTTGAAACACAACATCCACATAGTGTGACCTAAAATGGAGAAAAAAATGAGTGTCAACTGCTGACTATATTCTCAATGCGGGACCTATATCAAATTTTTTCAAGATTCTAGAGGTCTTTGGCCCGAAATGATAAGAGGGACCTTAGGCTAAATATCAGTACCATTTGAGGCACCTTTTGGATGTGAAAGGTGATGGACACCCAAATAATGGGTATTATGAAGCCTGAGGAAGGGTGATAACACGCCCATGATGGATTCAGTGCATTATGTGGTGAACCAGAGTTCCCCAGGGCACATTGGTGAACTTCCAAGGAGGGTCGAGGGGGCCAACTAAAGAGTAGCTGACTTGAAAAGATGATTGTGGAAGAAGGGACAAAGAGATCTCAATAGATAGGAAGGTACCTGGCGTGGTTTTTAGAAAGCTGTCGTGATTGATGAAATAAGACCATCCCTTTTCACATGCCCCTCTACAAGGACAACTCTAGCCAGGGGGCCAGGAAGATAAGGGTGTTTTTATAAAATGGGGTTTGAGATGAAGACTAAATGTTCGGGTGGTCCTGCCTATCCTACAAGGATGGGAATCAAGCCACACGTAGTTATGGAGGATAGTTGGTAGTTTTATGTCATGCAGCAAGGATGTAGATAGGGGCAAGGTATCTCAATGGGGAATGTGTACGACATGATGAGTAACCCGAGGTGAATGAGAACATAAGACTATATCACACTGTATAATCTAAAATGAGATCTTGGGCTAGGGGTCCCAAAAGGTTAAGGGATCTATGACATGAATTCACAATGTGTTCACATTTTAACATCTTGCGGTGAGGAAGATGATTATCATAGTTTATGGTCAAAGGGATTTGACTGTAGGTGCCCTATTTAATGTCCCGTGTGTTGGACAAATGGGTAAAAAGAATGAATCACCATGCCAATTAAGTGAGAGACCACAGAATGACAACAATGATGAGGGATAACTGATGATTATGCCCCAACCATAGTATACGTATTGTGTGACCAGGGATGGGGGAAAATAATTGAGCTTGACCATTGACCATATTCGCAACAAGGGACTTGTATCAATTTGATGCTCAAGACCCTCAAGGACTTTTCCCTAAAATGGTAGGATATCACTTAGTACAAAAATCCATGCAGTTTGAGGGTCCTATTGGATGTGATTAATGGTAGGTATCCAAATGATGGGATGACTGAAGAATGGTGGGACCTGTGTAGTGAAACACCTTGAAGAAAGGACAAAGATGTGGGGTGTCTCAAAGGTATGTATGCGACATGAAAAAAATAGCCCGACATGAATGAGGAAAAAGAGTCCACACAACACAGCACAATCTAGGGTGGGAAACTAGGCGAAGTGATCAAAAAGTTCAAGGGACCTGAGACAGGATGCCCGGGACAGTATGTAGTTTAATGTTCTACAATTAGGACGATGGTGATCTTAGTTTAAGGTCATAGAGTTTGGATCATGGACACATGACCCTTCATGCGGGTATTGCCTTCCCAAATCTCCTAAGCCCATGTGAGAAATGCTCAGTGTGGGAAACAAGGAATATTACCAGGCTCTACCCAACCTATAATGGTACAAAAGTTGGACCCAATCATCTACCCAAGGAATAATGAAATTTGAAGGGATAACATGACATAATGAACCACTACACCCATTATTTGGGACATATTGGTGTAGTGTCAATGATGAATGATAACTATTGACCATGTTTGAAACATAGTAACCATATCATGTGACCTGAAATGGAAACAAAAAATGAGTGTCGATTACTGACCATTTTCACAATGCGGGACATTTATTAATTTTTCATTCGGTATCCTCTGGGATGTTGGCTCGGAATGATAAGAGGGACCTTTGGATAAGTATCCATACCATTTGGGGGTCCTTTTTCATGTGAAATGTGATTCAAACCCTAATAAGGGAAATAATGATGAATGAATTTGCCCGTGCATTTTAGCATCAAGTAGGATGACAGAAGAGGTTGAGATCTCCAAGAAGAGGAAAAAATGGTGTGGTCATGATGAAAATTATGCGAATGAGGGAAAAATCCTGCACCACACCATTTTTTTGGACCCAAGGGGAGATTATAGATTTGTGTGTAAGCCTAAATATGAAATTTCTGAGCATTACTATGTATCCTACAATGATGGGAATCAAGCCACATGTAGTTCTGAAATGGTGATTCCATTTAACGTCATGTAGGGAGGATGTGGGAGGATAGAATAATGAGGATAACATGGTGAGATTATCGGTATCCTGCCATGTGTGGGGCCATAGAAGCCTACACTACACCATGTGGGATCTTCCAAGGAAACTATACCTAGGGGGATAGTAAAAGAGGGGTCCAGGGACGGACTCAAATTGAGGTGTCCAAATGTTCTTATGTGTCCAATGAAGATGGGAATCAAGACATCTGTAGTTCTTGAAGGGCCATGCAGTTTAACATTATGAAAAGAGAAAAAATGCTTAGTAGTTTTACATATTTCAGAGTGGATGAACCACGCATTTTTTCATCATGTGGCGAAGACAGAATAGTTTAGGGTCATGTATGACCCTACAGATCGTTTTTTATGGTCATATATCTCATACCATTATACAGTTTATAATCATGTGGGATGGAAATGAAGTTTAATGTCCTACAAGACATAACCATTTAAGGTCATCTAGGACAAAATACAATTTAACATCCAACAAGAAAATATACAGTTTAATGTCATGTAGGACATAACTGTTTAAGGTCTTGTCGGACCAGAAAAATGGTCAAGAAAAGTATTTCTTGATGATTTTTTCATTGTTGAGAGGAGTTATACACTCTCTATCCATGGTAACCACAGAGTACACACCATTGGGATAAAAATTGTGAATGATGTAAGTTCCTTCCCATTTGGGCTCCATCTTGGGTGGTTTACTACCAAGTATCATTGGTGTTATCTCGGCCAACACCATGCCACCTTGAAAGAATGAGTTTAATTGAACCTTCTTGTTGAAATATCTAATTATCTTCTTCTAATGCCATTTCGGATTGTGCAGGGAATGAAGCCTGTTCTTATCAAGCACTTCCAACTCAGCCAAATGGATTTCATCTACATTATATAGTGATTTCGAATTTTAGACAACTATGTGTAATGAAGGAAATTTAATATTGATGGGTATGGCCACCTCTGTTCTATACACATGGGAATATGTAGTCACTTGTTTGGAATTACGAGTCATTTCCTGATAGTCCTAAAGGGAATTGGGGGGTTTTTCTGGATAACTCTATTTGTTATGACCATCCACTTTATTCAATATGTTAGAGAGGGGTTTTCAACACCTCTATCTACCCATTTTCATGCGCGTGATAGTGGGAGGTATGGTTAGAACAGATGTACTACTTGGTATATCATTTCTTCAACTCAACTCCATGGAATTTTGTTACACTATCAGTGAGAATGGCAAGAGGGAATCTAAATCATTAGATGATGTTTGAGGTTACAAATTCAATGATAGAATGGGCCCTTACCCCCTTGAGAGGAATTACCTCTGCCCACTTGGAAAATAAATCCATTGCGGTAAGGATAAATATGATTTTGTAAGATTTCACCAGTGGATACGGATCCACAAAATTGAGTCCCCACACTACAAATGTCATAGAGTACATGGTAGTGTGAAGATTCTCTAGTGGCCTGTGTAGAATGTTGAAATGGATCTAGCATGCATGACACCTCTTGGTAAACTCGATGAAATCACGAATCAAGGGGGGAAAAAATATCCCAGCCTTCGGATCTGGTGAGATAATTTTGGCCTAGTAAGATGAGCCCTCCAGGAACCTACATGAACGCCCTGTATGACTTGAGAAATCTCAACTCCTTGAATGAAATGGAGGAGAACCCCATAAAGCAACCTCTTTTAGAGGATCTTCTAAAGACCAAGACCACTCTGGATGGTAAACTGCAATATGCGATGTTAGATTCCCTCGTTCTCGTCTTGATTTGATAGGAGATTTCAATTCTAGAGGTACATGACAAAGGGGGTCCTGAAATCGAGATTAACATTTAGCACTACATTAGCGGACTTGGGGTTCCAGACATGGAGGTGCCGACGGTAAGGTGTCTTACCCATGGGATATCATCTTCGTCTTGAGTAATGAGGAGGATGAATCTATGGTGTGCCACGTGGATAAAAAAACATCATTATCAGGCTCTGCAAGAGATGCATCTTGGCTAGCCAAGGCATTAGCTCCACCATTCAAGGATCAAGGAATATGATTAACTTTTGGCCGAGATGGGAACTGGGTCATCAGCTAGGGGGTGCATTCCAATAGTGGTACTTGTTCTGGATTTCTGAGGACATAGTCTCCATTAATATTCTTGATGACTAGTTCAGAGTCTCCTTTCACATGAAAGTGGGAAACATCAATCTTTATGGCCAACTAGAGGCTAGTAATGAGAGACAAATAATCCACCTCATTTTTAGTACAAAATTCTGATAACAGGAATGAATATGGGTCAACTACCTGTGCTGGGGTAATTATGATGATACCTAGGCCTACCCTATTGTGCATGGGGTCACTATGCCTTCTACCAGTAGGGCTCTAGGAAGCACCATCAAAGTGCATTTTCTATCACAAAATTATGTGTTCTACTGAGAGTATTTCCTCATTGGGAAATAAAGGTGCAGAAACTAGATCATGGGAGATAGATGGGATGGAAGAAAGTATTCCAATGATTTCCCCTTGACATCCTTCTAAGGGACAGACCTGATGTCAATCTACTAGAGTATGACTGCCCATTGAGTTATAGGTCCTATCAGCATGCGCGGTTCAGGATGTACTTTAGTGGATCCACTCGGGAAACCTGCTATACATCATGGTACTGCGTGTAATAATTCAATTTCTATAATGTGAATACCAGCGCACGACATCTTTTCTCTATAGGGTAGTATCTGGTCTCTGTATCGAGGAGCATGCAACTAAGACAATAAATAATTATCTCTGTTCTCTCCTTGTTCTTTTGGGTGAGAAGGGTGTCGAGATATCATTCTAGGGAGATCACATAAAGGACCAGTGACTTTCCAAAAGTGGGTGGCATTAGGACCAAAGGCTAGAGTAGATATTTCGTGTTTTCCCTGAAAGAAGTCTGAAATTCCTCATCCCATTGATAGATAATTCCTTTTTATAATGAGTTGAGAAAAGGTCTTACACTTACCAGAAAAATTCATGACAAACTGGTGTATGTAGGCCAAGTAGCCTTGAAAGCCTAGAAACTCTTGATTCTTTCTTGAGGGAGACATCTGTCTGATGACCTTGATCATCTATGGGTCAATCTAAATTCCCTTGTATCTGAAAACAAAGCGGATAAACTTTCTAGAGGTAACCACAATGGCAGATTTCATTGGGTTCATCTTCAGGTGGCGAGAACAGAGGAAGCTGAACAATTTCTCATGGTCATAGAGATGGTCCTAACACAGGAGAGATTTGACCACTAGATCATCCCTTTAACATTCCACCAATGTACCGAGGATCAGATTAAATATGCAATGTATGTCATGATGATTGGTGGAACCAGCATTCTTTAGGCCGAAGGGCATTACCTAGTAGCAGAATGTACCTTGTTGTTCCTAGAAGGCTGTAGATTCATCATCTTCTAGGGCCATTCAGATCTAGTCATACCTAGAATACCCATCCATGAAAGAGAGGGTCTGGAACCCAGTGGTGGAATAAATCATCAACTCCATCATCGAAAGGGGAAATCATCCTTCATACAGTGACAATTGAGATCCCGAAAGTCGATACAGACTCTGATTTTTCCATTATACTTTCTGATGGGAACAATGTTTGCTAGCCATATGGGGTACTATAACACTTTGAAAATGTTGGCTCCGATGTGATTATAAACATCAGCCTGGACCATGGCACTGTGAGAAGTTTGCATCTTCCGGGGAGGCTTCTTGAACATGTTGTGATTTTCCAGAAAACTGAAGTGGTGTACTCAGACCTAATGGTCTAGTCCTAGAATATCTTCATAACTCCAGGAAAATACATCACAACATTTCCTCAGAAATTCTACATGCTGCTGTTGCTCTTCGACATGGATAGTGGCACAGATCAAGGTAGGTTTCTGATCCGTCTCGCTTCCAAGGTTCATCGGTACAAGTTCATCGAGTTTTGTGGAGACACCATCTTACAAAGAAGGTGGATCATCCTATAAATCATGTTCTTCACTTATAGAGGAGGGTTCCTTAGTGAGTAGAGTTTCCTCTAAGTCAAGAGATCTTGATGGGATGATGGTTTCAGCCTGAGCGACATTAGACATTGTATCAGGGGACTCCTATGTTTTCGAAACCATAGTGACAAAATTTGTCAACCTGATTCCATCTGGTCTTTGGCTCAAGGGTCCACAATTGATGATATCAAAGAAATAGTGGCACATTGTTTTGATCCAGTTTATCCTAGCCTGTTGGAACAAGTAGGTATGGTGTATTGTCATTTCCATGGGGCAGACATGCCGACATCTTATGGGATTAGGGGGCTCTGGGACCACCTGATCCTAGTTTTTGTAGGAATATGAGGTGATCATATGATGTCTCTTAGACACGTGAATGTTCTTTCCCTAGTTCTGCAAATAATGAAGCATTTCCCTAGGTCCGGGGTCGTCGCCTCCAACCGATGGATCGAGAAAATGTATGAAGCTTCCATGTTTGTCCATGGGACGGTCGTAGCTATAACATCTTCAACCTATTTGGAATGGATCTGTTTATCCATTCTCTTATAATAGTTGACATCCAGGTAGTGGTCATCACAAGAGGAAAAGAGAGATGTTCCACCTTGTATTATGCCCACTTGACCATTAAGGTATTACTTAAAGAACTGGTGATACGATGAAGGGAACTCCACATGTAGGTGGAGCTATAACCTACCCATCAACCCATTGTAGGTAGTATCCTGAGATATAATCATGAACTCGGTGATATAAACAAGGACACTAAACTGGATCTTCACGGGGATCTTGATGACTAGCGTCTGTTCCATCCTATCAAAACCGTGGTTTTTTTGGTCTGAGGGACATAGGTCATCCTCAGATAGCCCCATCATTTTGAGGGTCCGAGTTGAGATCAGGTTGATCCCAAAGCCTTTTTCAACAAGATAGTGAAGAACACACACACCATTTAATCGGCTAAGAATATACATTGGGTGAATGTTACCCTATATGGGAGAGCCTTCATCTTCTCCAGAGAATGAGATAATGGCCTGAAATTCAGTAATCTCTACTGCCTCATCATGGAAGGATTTTGTAGAAAATACCTCTTTCTCAAACTGGAGGGGGCTTCTTAAATCCATGGAGAGGGATTCATGGATATCCTCTTACAAGAGAAGGGACTCAAGGATAGAGTGCCTCATCATAATTCTAGAATGATGCTTGATGACATTGTACTTCTAGGCCAAGTGTGGGATTTTGTTTATAAGAGGTCATTATACGGTAGGGGGCATGATGATCCCTTCTCGGTGAACTAGCAAATGACTGGTGTAGGGAATGTCCCACTTCTCAGTAGTCTATACTCATTGAGAAAATTCCAGATGTGGATCAGATGACTGAAGTTGATTTGTAATAGAGCGTGGCTAATCATGGCATGGTCGAGGTGGCTCCTCCTGATCAGGTAACACAAATAGCGGCATAGGAAGAGCTGATGAAACTAGATTAATAGGTTACGCGTGCTGAGCTATGCATTGGGTCTGTTGTATAGTTTTAGTGGCTTGCATTGCCTGGCTAGAGTTACTGACCAAGGATCTCTGAAGACCTATATTTCCTAGGCACCTTCGAAACTGGCGATGGCTGTGAACATTGTGAGGATCTCTCTTTCATTCCTCACCATCATAAATCATGTAAGGGTTTACTAGATCTACGGTGTTATCCAAGGAATACCCTTGATTATCACCAGAAAAATATTCCACATAGGATGGATTCTGGGGAGAATATCTATCTTTGAGGGCATGATGTTTCCAAGAGTATGGGATGATCATGAAGTCGGTGGGGGACTTTGTTCTCCCTTGTGTCGCTGATGCATGCTCTTCTAGGAAGAGGAAGGTTGATCCATTGACGAGAAAGTATTGGTTGTGGGTGATGTGACATCTTCTAAAAGACCAGGTCAATTTATATGTGCATAGATTACACCATGAGCATGTGTTACTGCCTTAAGAGCCATCCGGTCATTGAAATTATGGGACCTGCAATTAGAAGCCTGATGCCACTAACCTTTATTATCACCACCACTGACTGGCTTCACGAAGACACATGCCACTTGTGCCAAAGTTGGACCTTACATGACTATGTTGTTATCAACCTGGTATTAAAGCTATTCATTAAACACAGAGCACTGTTTGAGGGTGTTCCGTAGGATCTATTGATAGGGGTAGTAATTGGGGCAATCAGTGAGATCTGCCTTTGTGGGTCTCCTACCTTCGGGAAACCATTCAATTCCATATTCTAAGGATCCTCAGAAATATCCATGGACCTGATCCTAGTTGAATGAGTAGGATTGGTTCCCTTGTCTAAGAAGGTGTTTCTAGGAGCCTGGCTCTAATGAGGGGCTGGAGGAGCCTATCGAGGAGGTGGTACCTGGTTATATTTCTTGAGTGGTGGTAGTGCATTACGTGGGGGTGCCTGCTGATTCTGAAGTGGGCACTGCTGGACTGGAGGCTGTGCCTGAGGTGGAGAGTCTCTTTGAGGGTGTGAGGTAGTTTCACTGGTAATAACTCCAGTTTCCCGGGGGACCCTATTTTCACCATCGTTGTGGGAACAACCTTAGAATCCCTTCATGCTGTAATTGTATGAGGCAACGACTGTGACCATTTGGCCTGCTACAAGGAATCCTTTAAGCAGTAGGCCTTATCAATGAAGTCTCGGAATCCCCCAGGTTAATTCTGGGTAATGAGAGAGGGGACCAGTTTGGTCTTGACATTCCCCACACACATTTTCACCTACTGTTCCAGAGTCAGTGACATATCTAGAGAAGAGGTAACACCTTTCCACAGGGCAAAGAATTCTGTGACGCATTCATTAGTCCTATTCTTGCACTTGATAAGGTCTGCAATACTCATCTTTCAGGTGGTAGAGTTTAACTGGTAAAGAAACTGTCTACAGATATCTTCCCTACTGGTGATTAACCAGATGGGTAGCTATTTGTACTAGACCAATGCATGTCCTTCCAATGTCTGTATGATGAATATGATTTTGGTAGCCTCCTGCTGCACCAGAGTTCCCAGCATGGGTCCACAGCTTGAGATGAAGTGGGTTAGATGTTGCAGCAGGTCACCAACCTTGTTAAATGGGGAAATATGGGGTTTTCGAAACCTAGGGGTGCTGGAATATCATCGACCCACACCGAATATAGCTTGCCATAAGGCAAGATTTCTACTTGTGGACTTTCCAATTCCTCAAGGTGAGTAATGAGTGCCGCCATAGGATTTTATGGTTGGTGGTTTCTATCTTGATGAGGATCCCTGACCACTAGTGCATTGGAAGGTTCCTCAACAAGATAAGTAGGCCTGAAGGCTCATGGAGCGGCTGGTGGGTTGGTTCACGGAGCAGGTGGGAGAACATGAGCTGGGTCCCAGTGATTATAACACCGCTTAGGTGGATTTTTCGACACATACCGCACCCTCTTGCCATAAGTTATAGCCTCTACCATATTTACATTGGTAGGATGGTCAGGGTCACCTGAAGGCAATTCATTGGGTGGAGTTGTGCCTACCCCTACTAACCTATCCAAGGATCACCATAATTTGGACATATCTCTATGGAACGCTCAACAAGGATGTCATTAATAATCATCGTGTGCTATGAGAGCTGCTGACACAATGCCTCTTTTTCAGTATCTTCCTCTCTTTTTTTTGTACTGAGCTAGACAGGTCGTATGGTTTGTTGGATCTGAGGTTTTCTTTTCCCTTATTGGGATTCAGGCTAAGGACTAATTCCTTAGGGGCACAGGAAGACCTAGATGATTTCTTTGCTGGTGAGTACCCCTTCCCAGTGGGTCCAATAGTTATGGAACTCTCCCAGGTGGTAATTGTTTTCCAAGGTACTCTGCCTCCATCTCTTCCATTGATTGGCCAACCATGTTAACCGTGACTCTACCAGGAGTCATATCCTTGATTTCACCTAGAATGTCCGGATGGCACCAGATAGAACTGAAATAGAGGGTCTCGTACTACCCCAACCATGGATATGCAGATGTGGGGAAGCCTTCTTGAAAATCATATAAAGCACTTTAATGATCTGAACGAATTGTTATTGTAAATTCTGATGGCGGCCGAGTGACTCATGATGTTGGGTCATGAGGAGTGCAACCAAATCAACTAAATGAAATTGTTTACCAATGTCTTCAAAGTGTGCCTGACTCATTGGGTATTCCAATCACTAATGACGAAGATGAAAGTTCATCCCCCTGAGGGTCTGGTGAAATCATCCGACCTTCTCCTTGGTGAGCGATTCTGATGCACTTAAATTTGGCATTGTGACTGGCCAAATCATCTATGGGAAATGGTCTTCCGCAAGAATGTCCCACAATATCCTCAGCTCAGACTCGGGGTCTGGCCCTAGGTTTTCCCACATGTTGATTGGAGGTGGCTGGGGAACCATTAGTGGTATTGAAGAAGACCACATAGACGATAGGCTGGCTGGTGGAGAATACAGCGAGCGGGCTGACAAGATGCCACATCTAGGGCTATCCTCTGAAGAGTGCAGTGAAATATCCACCACAACGTGATTAAATGGGATGGAAAACACATTTTATGGAATATGGACTATGAATGATGTGTGTGAACCATGCTGTTTCTCATCCTCCATTGGTCCCTAGAATAACTCTCTGCGATCTCTGGTTCTTGAAGAGAGTGCTTCTAGTGATGATGGTGGCGATTGTGCGACCTAACCCTAGGGAGAAACCAAATCTTTTTCCTCCTGGATGTATCTTTGGTGGGAGGCAAGGATATAGAGTACCTTATATTCTATAAGTATGAGGATGATATGACTCGCCCCTACCCCAACCCCTGAAACAGAGGATCGAGGTGAGGGTTCCATTATAGAATCATATTCTGCCTCAGAATCTGAGAATTTGATTGGTTTAATCTTAGTCTGAATCTTCTAAGAATTTATTTTATGGTGGCGGTGAAACACCTTCCTACCCCAAGATGGCTCGTCGGGACAAGGTATATTTTTTGGATTGAATAGTACATTTGACCGAACTGGTTCTAGGGCAGAGAGGTCATCCGCCTGGGTGAGCTAGGGTGTGAGGATCACCTGGAAATATGTAAATTGGAACACGGGGAGGACATCCATGTCCACTAGCTAACACGCGGAGGGAATCTCCATAAGAAGTACCAGAGTTGGTAGGACTTCTATTTGAGGTAGTGGGAGCATTGGTAGGGGATCCATGCTAATTTCTTCTAGATACGTCAGTGCGAGGAGAGTCCTTATAATAGTTGAGCAGAACACAGGTAGGACCTACGTGTTTGGTGTCTATGAAGCGAGGAACACCTTTGATTCTATTGTTTCTGGGATGAGTAGGCCCTTCGTCAGTTTCTGTAAGTACATGGGGAAGGCACTCACACTAACCGTTAACCGAATGTGTAACATCTTCTCACCGATGACCTATTAAAGGAAGAACGACTCCATACCTAAGGTCCTGGGTGCATAGGAGACACCCATATTGAGCGTCACTAAAGCGTGGGGGACCCTCGTTCAGATTAAATTCGACATGGGGAGGACCTCCATGTCGAACTTCGTAATGAGAAGGACCTGCATTCTAATTCATGATGGTACATGGAGGACCTCCGTATAGGGTGTCATTACAATGGGTCAGCCTATGGAGGGTGCTACTAGTGTCGGCGACTCAGAGAGTTAACCCAGCCTGCACTTGGGATGGGTGGGGCCTCGATCTGGGCTACGCGTATGAGTGCCCCTACTCAGTGTAAATAGGGACTGATGGTATGAATTAGCAGTTTAACATGCCACAATATTTTTTGACGTTGATGCCTCTCGGTGGGAATCCTTCTCAGCATGCGCCTCACGCTAGTGTCAGGTTAACCGTACTAGGGCCGGTGGTGTAGGTTCAAACCTTACCGGCTAATTAGCTCATGGGGTAGGGTGACGAAGTTGATTTATCATAGTGGGAGCCCTCTTTGGAAGTCCTTGGAATATGATCCCAACCATCCTTGCCCAGAAATCCCTCACCTCATCAGCGTTGGAGAGGGATTCATCAAATTATACTGGGGAGAGGCTCCCAAAACAGTTTTTTGTTGGAGTGGGGAAATGTGGCTCCCTATGAGGCCCATGGGGGTGGCAGTGGTAGTATGGAACAAAATCATCTATGTCTTGTCGGGTTGTATCCTGGGTTGGGATAATCCCCTCATACTCGTATCGTTGAATGTGGTCATTTATCACCCTTCTCTGAATGATTTCATAAGGGGAGATGGGGCGTGGTCACCCAATAGCCGTGGACATGGAGGCTATCATGGGAATGATGAATCTACATAGGATTGTTACATTGAAGTTTCCCCTACCCCTACTTATGTTGGTGTGTGGTGATCAATTTGAAATCAGGATAACATGGGTCTTGCAATGTAAGGATATGTAACCATTAGTTCTGAAAGAAGGAAAGTGATGTCCAGTGTACTAGTGCTATTCCATCATCCATGGTAGGTAATAAGGATCCACACTAACAACATCACAGAAAAATATTTGAAATGTTCTACTGCCCCAATTTCTGGTGCATTTCACACCCAGACCTCTATTTTATTTGCAGTACCTAGTTCCATATTCATTTATCTAGTGACATGCTAATCCATTGATGTCTCGATCACTACAAATCTCTATATTGAGGAGAATAATTTGACATCGGGTTCATCATTTTTGTTTTTGATGCTTTCGCCAGGGCGCACATCTGTCTCTTATTCGGAGGAGGATGCACAGCTTTTTCCCTGTATTCTCTCTTTCCAAAGGTGGGAGACACCCATTTCTTATTCAAGTATATTTCTCCTTGATCTAAACTGGAAGATGGAATGTCAGTTCCTCCTTTGGTGCATTCCTCCTCAGAACTCATTACATAGTCTCAGTCTCCCTCAAAGACATAAGATGTTGTTCATGAAACTCTTCCCAGTGCCATGTCTTTATGGACGCCGGTTAATTAGACTACTTTTTTCAGGACATTCCAAGGGGTCCGGTCAGGGTTGCAACCTTCGGTCAAGGGAGTAGTCACATTTGACATCGCTGGTGTGTCTAGACTCTAGAACACTGATGTGTACGGATATGTACCCTTATGGATGGGCTTTTCAAGGGAACTAATGCCCGAGGAATATTGCATAAAATGCGGAGAATTTTATCCTATAGGAATGTCTCTCTGGTTTTCCGTAGATTCCCATGTTTAAAATAGACTATTCCACGAGTTTAACATCTAGTGGAGATGGATCAGACTGATTGGAACACTGACAGGAGTGTATCATATGTGTGCAACCCCTGGAGGGAACACTGATGCTGGGGCTAACACATGGTTAGTAGCTCGATTTCTACTAAGAGCATCAAGAAAGTGGATTATATGAAATCAGAGGGATGTGGTTTCTTGGGTAAGAATCAAGATGGATATGGATTATTGATAGTGGATGGAAAATGAGGTGGAGCCATTATAAAGGTGAATGTAGTGTTAGGATTGAACCTCAGAGGGGATTTCTATGTATCCCTGTGGAAGGGAATAAAAGTTTGTATAGTTCGTTGAGGCGATGGGACACCTGAGGAGGCAAACTATGAGAATGGACACATGGATGGGACCTAGAAGAAATAGAATTTTTAGGTTGGGTCATGATCTTATCAGGACACAAAGGCTCAAGGGAAAGACCGGGATGGGATATGAGTGATAGACTTGAACCTCAGGGAGGATTTCTAAGTACCATACCTTGAAAAGGATCAAATTCCACATAGTTTAGAATGGGGGAATAGAATACGAGTGCACACATAGTACAATAAACCGATGACATGCTGAGGATTATGCATGGTTAACAACCCAGGGTTGGTCTGATGCTCGTGGGGGGGGGGGGAGACCAAAGATGTGGTTCCCAAAAAAGGGGAATGCAATGGCTTACCAACGATTGTAGACTATAGTGGATTACGACTAGTTGGATGTAATGGATTACTACTGTCTGGGGTTCCAACAACTTACCACTGATGGGGGTTCCAACGGTTTACCGCTGGTTAGGGTTGAAAATGGCATACCACTGAATGGGGATATAATGTCTTACTGTTGGTAAGGGTTGAACCTCAGGGAGGCTTCTTACGTATCCCTTATAGGAGACCAAGATCAATGAGCATGTAATTCGAACAGGTGATGTTAAAAGTCTTATAGAAAAAGGGGCATATAGTTTAACACCATGTGGGACGGGGGTGGACCAACTTAGAGTGGTTGAGACTGATGGATGTTGGGATTGAACCTTGGGGAGGATTCCTATGTACCATGCCTTGGCCAGGATCAAACTCCACATAGTTCAGAAAGAAGGTGAACTAACGTGAATAGTTCAGGTCATGTTGGTGTTGGGCTTGAACCTTATGGAGGATTCCTATGTACCTTTCCTTGTCATGGATCAAAGTCCATGTAGTTAGTAAGGGAGGTAAACCGACATGAATAGTTTGGGTCAAGTAGGTGATGGGAATGAACCCTAGGGAGGCTTCCTATGTACTATTCCTTAGAAATGATCATTGTCAATGTAGTGCATGATGGTTTGTGTCTTACATGCTAAGGTGTCTCTATGAGGATGTCATGGTAGATGTTTAATATAAGACCACATGAGTCATACTCGGTGTGAGAAACAAGAGGCAGCAAAGACCTCACGTTCGCGTCGTGAAAGGTGTGTCTGTGAGAAGTGGAGTGGGGCTTACACATGGTTAGTGACTCAAGGATGAAATATGGGATTATTCATGGTTATTAGCCTAAGGAGATGGATATTTGGAATTACTCTATGATGGAGGCTCGATGGTGACAAAGCGTAGATGGAGAGGGACGAGATAATGAAGGTCCTTGTGCCTTTCACTCTTCTGGTCTATGGAATAGAAGACGAGAGGAGGACCAGGAATGCTGCCTCGTGCAAGAAAGGCTATGGGATTTCATGAAGATAGTTTCCATTCCCCGCGGATAGGAGACACTCTAGTACATAGGATCTCATCCCATGTGTGGAATATATCACTCCCATGGAGAAAAGTGAGCGTATAGAATGTTCGAGATAGGGTACCCCATGTATGAAGCATGGAGAAAGGCCGACGTTTAATGTCATGTGCTGAAGACGATGGTGATTGATAGTTTAACATCTTGCATCTCAGATGAGGTGGGTTCACTCCACACCCCTATGACATACATAACCAATAACTATACACCCTTGAGGATGGGAAGGCATCTACAATTCCATGGAGAGGCATTTCTTTGGAGTAATCCACTGAGGGGTCCTAGTTAGCTTGGTTATGTGAAAAAGAAATATCCATTAGCATACCTATGAGAAGAAGAATAAGGATTAGAAATGAAACACAAAGCATCATCCATGGGACCTTGAAATCACTTCACACAAACCGGTAGGGTCGTAAAATAAAAGGGGTTGCGGAGAAAAGGGGTTCACAGGAGGTGGCCTCGTGAAACGTTTGTGCTCCATGTAGTGGAGGGGATTCGTGAAGGGGTATGATTCACAATGTGGGGTGTCCTAGACTAGTCATAGGGAATAGGTGGACATTGAGGGTGATTTGTAAAGAATAATTTCTCTTGAAGAGTAGGGATTCATGAATCAAGGGTTCCTTGCAAAGCATATCACTATGAATCAGTGTGCCTCACGAAGCACAGTGACCCTGCCTTAGTATGTGGTTCAATTGTGGAAGGTACTTCTCAAAGCATTAGTGATTTGCGAAGAACCATGTACCCTTAAGGATATCCTTACTTTGCGAAGTCCCGTGGCCCCTGAGAATGGCATCCATAATTGAAAAGGGGTTGTGTTTAACACAAATTAAAGGAACATCATGATGCCAAAGTACCTCGAAGAGCTCATTTTTTGTAGAGTAGAATGTGCTTCATGATTTGAGAGTTGAAAATGTGAAAGGTTGGAGTATACATCTTTTGGGCTTGTATGAAGCCTGATATTTATAGGTAAGAGGAATCATAGAGTAGGGAGCGCATGATGTGAATCCACAAAACACATTGTCGTAACCATGGAGCCTCCCACATCTTTTCATTGTGGAACCTTCTCAAACACTTTCAAATCACAGAGCCTCCCCCCACATTGCTTTGCGGCGGATTCAAAAACGTCTTTCCAACCACGGAGCCTCCCGAATCATTACTACAGGGCAGTTTCACTAACATCATTCAGATCATGGAGCCTCCCACCTCTTTTGTTTGGGGCACCCGCAAAGGGGGAGGCCTCACGCCAGCCGCGATGTTGTGGGGATCTTCTAACAGGCTTCGTGAGGAAGCATCAATGGAGTTGGTGTCCTCTTTGCGTTTTATTTTCCACGAAAATATTTTAGATCCAACATATATAATGTATTATTAATGATGTAATGATATTTTTATAAAGGTACAATTTTACAAACAACACTTTCTAGATGATCGTTGAAATATTGAAATGTTATTTATGCATATGTATGACCTACTGTCTGAGTAATCATTACACACATCATTTTTCACAATCCACATGGATGATTACTTTATAAAAGTAAAATATATTTTGAAAAATAATAATTATTTAATAATAACTATTATAGAGATGATTTAACTATATAATATTCCAAATACCTAGATCTTGCATAAAAAAACAATCATTACAAAATAATGAAATTAACACCCGAGAAAATGAAAATAATGAAAGATTATTAATGAATATATAATAAGATGTAATAAAAGTTCAATATATAATATTATATACTTTAATATAGTTTTGGTATAATTCAATAACATTTTTAAAACCATTTTATATAAAGGAAAATAATGTTAATTTAAAAGGAAGCATGAGGTAATATATTTCATCTCAATTTACATTCCATTGAGGATTATTTGTTATTATGCACAAATTCAATTTTATTTGTTTTATAGACTATAACATTAACATTTAATATCATGATTCATTCATACTTCATAGTATTTTATGTTAAAAATTGAATCATATCCTCCAAATGGATTTTACATGAAAATTATCAAGCGATAAATGTGAATTTACAATACCAATTTCTTTTTTGATTGTTAATTATCTCTTAAAAAATAACTCTCATGTAGTAATTCTTCCCTAGAAACAACATTTATCTTAAAATTACATATTCTGGATTAATAGATATGATTATTTCCTAAACTACAAACCATTTAGATACATGGTCTTAACATTTAATGTTATTTAATTAACTATGTGAAAATTGATAAATCAATATATTTTAATCAATAAGAATATTTGAGGTAAAGACATATTGATTCATGAATTAATTCAATAATTTTATATATGAGGAATTATTTTATCCTATAGTGATGGGTGGGGCTATAATTATATATCCCATAGATGTATCTATATATGTTGTAAAAAACTTATATTGGCCAAATAAATGGGTTTCTACCTATAATATTTAAAATTCATTCTGAAAGGTAAAGATAGTAGATGTATCATGATTCATAAGATCATGGCATCCAATAATTAAGAATTTCCATAATTAATGTTTTAGTTATTTTTATCCATGACATTTTTACAATGATATTATACTTTTAGGCACTTGATTATGAGTTTATTGATTAAATGACTTGAGTATCAGTTATTTACCATGATATATTGATTATTCATTATCTAATCATGTAGTAAATTTAATTAAATTGAATCCATGTTTAGTTATTTACGTTTCCATATTAATTATTCATTAATGACTCTTGGAAGATTCCACTGTACTTATAACATACTGAGAATTTGAGATCACCCTATTTTTTTCCATTCCCTAGGTACTGAAGATGACCGCATTGAATGAGTTATCAAGGATGATGAGAATTTTATTTTTTTATTTACAACGTTTTGATTTATTTTATCAATCTAAAATAGTTATCATGTTTGTATATGGTTCTCCAAAATTACTAAAATGACTAGTCCTTAGAGATTTTATTCCTTTTTATTTATAAAAATTTAATAAATCAAGCACCAGATCCAGTCTATCAGGTTTAGGGTCATTACATATCACAACTTACTAGGACCCAACTCATTTTTTAAATTAATATATCTCATTAAGATAAATTTAAAAACCTAGCAGACAACCCATGAATTTTTATTTTTTTGGAACAATGATGAATCCATAAGAAATACCTAAAATAGAGATAAAAGGATAATTAGTCTTATTATTAACAGTGAATTAATATATAAAATTCATAAATTTTATTATAAATTATGGATATAACATTATTAGGGGCGGAAAATAAAGGGCATGGTGTGTTTTTTGTCCATAAAAATTATATATTGTTAGGAATATTTATGTATGTTATTAATATATTTATATTATATTAATGAAAATTGAAATAATTTTTCCTAATAAGCCCCTGGGTACCAATCAGCTATCACATGTCCTAAAATCCACTATCAGGTACCCATCGTGAGTTCACTAGGTCGGTAGTATACCGCTTAGTCTACCCATTTTTCATGGATTACACTAAAAACCTAGTCAAAGACTAATAATTACATTCTTATCTATTTCATTAATTGATATATTTCACACCAATAATATTTCATCAAATACATATCTACAGGCTTCAACGACAACTACTACTACTACAAAACACCAATAAAATAGATATTATTTAGTGAAAAATTAATCAATCTCATTCCGAGTATTATGTGGGTGGTTACAAAAAAGAATTGAATGAATAAGATATTATATTATTGGTAAAATATGATGGGTTTATAACGGGATGGTAAATTTGTTACCGTAGAGATGGATGTGATAATAAAAAAACACAAAATTACAATGCTTTAAAAAAATAAAATCATAAAAAATAACTGAGAATATAATGTGTACCTTTTATTGTAGTTATAGCCTCCAACCTATATTAAAATCATAGAATTGGTTTAATGAATATAAAATAACATACAACCAATAGGTATCCAACTAATGAAGTTATAAATGGGTTAAACCTAATTTTATATCATATGAACATGATCCACCAACCATCATAATAGTCTAATACCTTATTGGGATATGGAGGAATATGATGAGGGTCCAATGAATATGAATCTTCATCCTGGAAAATACAACTATAAACACATTCCATCTAATTAGGGAGGGATATTTATAGGTCCCTCTGAGATTCTCCTTGGCTATTTTTCATAATAACTAAATAACTATAATTCATTAGTCAACCCAATGGTTAGAGTATTCCTAAAATGAATTAATATTCATTCAAATTAAATATCTTGGAATTCTCCATTAACAATATTCATTGTGCAGGAAACCGTAATATGATAATGATTCTAACTTGATCACAATATTGTACCAATGAATCATGATGAATGTTGTTCATGTTACAATATATAAGTGAATAAATTATCTTAGGCTATTGTTTAATGATTCATTGGATGTAATGTATTCTAATGATACTTCGAAAGGATACAATAGAGTAAATATATTTTTGAATATTATGTATAAGGATAAATTTTATGGAAACATATAATAAAGGATCTAGTTACAAAAAATCCATCATATGCATGATTGGATTTAGGCA
Organism: Viscum album; assembly: GCA_963277665.1. NCBI lineage: Eukaryota > Viridiplantae > Streptophyta > Magnoliopsida > Santalales > Viscaceae > Viscum > Viscum album. The sequence goes on along the minus strand of OY728151.1, from coordinate 830,910,748 downwards.
ATATTCCTTCCAATATTGCACTGGTAATAAATCCTAAGACATTATTCCATTTCACTAAATATTGTATCATATACAATCAATTTTGAAATCATATCCAATACTCCTTTTTTATATATTCCAAATCACTTTTTTAAATGATATATTTAACAATAATGAATATTGCATCATATGTAATACCTTGTTGATAGACATTGAAAAAACATTTTTATTAACTATAAAAAACTTTAGTGTATCTATTTGAGTTAAAATTAATCCTTATTTATCATACCAATAAATGTTACCCCACATAACATTATATTTATTAAAAAAATAATGAATCATAAGATCTATAAATATAATAAATGATAATTCTCTATTAAATCATTAGTGATGGTCAATTTATAAAGGGATCTAGTGTGATATCCATTAAACACATATACATCTATAACTTTTTACATGAACTACATCACATGTTAACATGAATTTTCATATTCTCTATTTTTCAAGATATTGAGTAACCATAAGAAACATAATTTTTTCAATTTTCTATAGAAAACTTATATATTCTTGAATCTCTGAGAATAAACTGATCATGTCAATGCATATAGCACATATTTTAAAATTTATTTTTGATAAAATCATATTTATCTCATTTGATAAGATATATACATCATATAAACAATCTAGGTGTGGTATTACAGTCACCATTATATCTTTATCAATGTAATATATCTCATACTCTTCATTTAAGAGGAAAAATATAATATTTCTTGACCTCTAATATATGAAATGATCCACAACATACCCAACCGCCTGATGACTATCTAAGCCACAATGGATTGTGTTATACACTTATCATTGTATTAAGGTTCTCTTGCTTGATATATTTCTAAACATAGATAACAATGGCTTATACCTAATCCATGTACCATTATTATACCAAATACATATTGTATGACACTATTTGTGATTTTTGTAGTGTGTTATTTAGTACTTAAAAACAATTTGTGTGCCTCATGATCATATTTTGTATCTCATACAATAATCATACTCACAATAACATTAATATTTAATAATAACCTATAATAATCATTAATGAACATGTGGTATGGATAAGTCAAAACAAACCTTTAGATGTCAATTACCATTAAACTTTTAGAAATGTTTATCCATAAATATATTTATAAAACCAACATATATAAATAATAAAATAGAGATATACATTTATAGGGAAAATATTTTATTATTAAAACTATTATAAGAATGTGTGACAAATCCATAAATAAGAACCTATCTATCATATCAAATATGACAGACTTCTTGATCAACCATATGTTTTCTACACTTATTATTGTTTTTTAAATCATTACATTTAAATATAATTTCTTCTATATATATGTGTGACAACCCGATAAAACCCCCCCACTAATCTCCTTAATGAGTTACATCATTGAATAATTATTTTTTTAAAATGTTGAGGTTTGAGATTCATAATTCAATTGTTCATCTTCTCGGATATATTCAAAAACCTTAAACACAAAACATAAAATTCTACCATTCACACTTCTATTATTGAAATTATATACTTTAATTATTTAAACTCATCATCTATGGAACCCTAATCAATAATGTTTTTCCTTAAAATAATGTATTTAACTTATTATTTAATATTACATCCAAAACTCATTTATTATAATGTGAGTTTTTAACTGGAATTATCTTTAGGGAAATAATGATATTCTATTTTCCATTGAGAATAAATGTATCTATTTTTATTTTTCCTAACTGTAACTTATCATAAACTCCTTATGATATTAATTGAAAGATAAATTAAATTTTTTTCAAGTATACAACTTTATTTTTTTAACTTCAAACTCTTCATTCAAAAACGTACTCAGACTAGACTCTTAGATTGTATGTTACATTTTTAATATCATTATATGATTCAAAAAAAATTGTTTTATAAAAAATAACCTTATATTCTTTTAGTATGAATATTTATTGAATATTTTTTCCATGTATATTTTATTCCATTTATTTTGAGAATTTTTAGATTAAAATATATTTTGATTAAAATATTCCTCCAATGGGTGGAAAGGATATTTTCCATTGTATTTCATAAAATATCTAAACAAAAGCATTATCATAGATAATTTTTTAATAATTAAGTTGTTATAAAGTTATTTTATATAATTCAATTAATCATGAACTATGTTTATACAATTAATAATCTTATTTCTTTTATAGTACAACTTTAGTGGAAAAAAGTTTCTCATCATATAATAGAAATTCTATACAAATAAAAAACATTGTGATCTATTTAGGTATGATTTATTCATTTACATTAAAAAATTTGATGTTTCAACTCTTTTATTAATCATTTAAATATAAATTACAAGATATATCTAATTATTACCTTTATTTGTAACACTTTTACATTTTTTAAAGAAATAGTTTAAATCACAATTCCTTAAAAAAATTAATAATTGTCTTTTATAAAATAAATACATTATAGTGAAATTACATAGATGTTTTAAACCCATTTGGTAATCCAAAATAATACCAACCCCTGGAATCATTATTTATTCCCCCTAATTTTACCTTTAAGTTACAATATCCACCATTGGATACTTGAATAAACATTATTGGTCTCTCCAACTTTATTGTCCTTTTCCTATTTAAACCTTAAACCACATGTACTATCTCAGGAAATCAAAACCTTGATACCATATTCAATGAATATCAATTCTCAACTCTACACAATTCAGGTAAACTTTTCTATTATTTATTCATCTTATAAATATATTTAAATAATGTATATATAATGAAATACATAACTAGAACATTACTTAAAGAAAACCTCTAGTCACAACAGGTCATTAGAACACTCAATTATATTGAATGAATGAGAGGCGAATAAAATTCATTTTCTTATTTTTAATCTAACTTATTTGAATAACCAAGTAATCATTCCATTCTTCTCAAAATCATGAATATTCACCTATCAAAAAACATCAACACATGGATCATTTGGAAGGTTTCTATAACATTTATATTTTATTTTACTTAATATCTCTTCTAATATTAATAGTTATAGAATTTTCTAACATTATGCTTCTCTATCAAAAGGATTAATCTCAAAATTAAATACAATGATGATTTACACACCCTATGAATTCATCATATCTTTTAGTGGTCCATGATCCTTATTTCATCAGAAAAAATAAAGCGATGTTCATTTAAATTATATATGAATGAAAATTAGTATAAAAAATTGTCATTTATATATTTACTAATCATGGATAGTCAAGTAGACAACTCCTTATCCAATCCATAATTTGGATATAAACAACTTTATCCTATTTTTATAAAAACTATTAAGGGTTTACAACTATTTTTGACCCAAAAAATGCCACAAACAATGAACTTAAACAATTGGGTGACCTCATTCAATGATTTCCATACAATAGATAATTCATGGGAACCTAATTGTTAGAGTCACTAATACTCATTGATTAGGGTCTTTAAAACAAACACTTTTGAGGGAATATAACACATAAAATTTATTTATGGGATCTAATTTTACCATATTATCTCTTTCTATTACCTTTAGGTTTTTTTGATACTGAAAATTTAGTTGTAGAATATTATTCTCTCTACCAAATCAATATATTAAAACTTCAGTGTAGTGTAAATCTTTAAATAACCCATAGTTTTTTTACACACAAAAAAATATGAGATAAAATTATTTAAATATATCTAAATAAATATGATGCCTAATGTATATGAAAATTTCATGTTAGAGTTTTTAATTATATTTTATTAACAATATCCACATGTATAAGCTTAGAGAAGTAGTTATGAATCCACTATTTCTTGAACATGGTATAAGCCTCCAGACTAGTGTGAGGTCCAACACAATTTACCTATACTAGATTATTATTTAATCAGGGTATAATTTAATTCATCATAACTCAAACACATAATAATTATAAGATATTTTCAAAAACAATTATTAAGATGATAAATTTAATTACAAATAGAAGTAAATATTAATGTAAACTGAACATTTTTATCATACCTAGAATATAAATACTTAAATTCATGTATGAATATATCTAATAATAAGTTTAAAGATTAAAATAAATCATAAAATATTAATAAGATAAATATTTTTTAACTATAAATATTATGCGGGTAAACCATTAAATAAATGAACACTTAAAATATTTTAAGATAAGATAAATATTTACTTTAATTTTATAAAAAAGAATATAATTATAAATATTTCATAAATTTGAAAAAAACTTATGGAAAATATATAATCTTGAATATAAAAATTTAATATTAATTTAAAAATATGATGTTTTCAATTGAGGAATCAAATAGAATATAAGTTAAAATATACAATTTATTATGGATTTTAACACTTTGGTATTTCAATTTATATTATTCAATCATTATACACAATATAAATATCATAAAATTCATATTATAGAATCATTGATCATATTAGTCATCAAATACCTTTTTTTATTCTCCAAAAATTTAATCAACATGATTGGGTACATCATGATTTTTGTCTCATTTACCCAATTTCACTAGTTACGCCAAATAATATTCAATATGATTTAAAATTCTAAAGGAATTTTTGAGTCAGAAGGATTCCATAAAGCTTTAACAATTATAGAAATAAATTATTATATTATGAAATATATATGATATCATGATTTATTAGTGTTGTAAATGTATATAATTATATAATGATAAAATGAGTAAATTCTTGATTATTTTTTTCAAGTTATGGGTAAATAATGTTTTTATATAAAAAACAAGGATACTTAATGCTTGGAAAAACATATAATAGGATGTTTATTAGCACATTTTTCTATTTTAAGAGAATGAAAATATGTTTTGTTTTATAAAATGAACTAAGGTGTTTTTGATATACATAGTTATAATTTTCATAATTTATTAACATAAATTATAGGAGGCTAAAATGGCTTATTCTTGTTAGAAAATTCATTATGTTTTCATTTATGGAAATTTTATGAGTGATTTCAATAAAATAAATTTTTTACATGATGTTCTTCATGTCCTCATAATTGATTTAGTTGGTATATTGTATATCATTTCTATAGGGACACTACATGTGTGTAAATGTTCTAAATGGAAGATTAAAAGTTGACCTAAAAGTTTAAAAATGCGACTTTAATATTAGAATCAATGTTAGTGAAACCTTCGATCTTCATGAAGAAAGAATAATAATTAAATATGATTTTATTATCTAGGATTTACCTGAATGAGTCTATGAAACTCCATGGAATATCCATGTAAATTATGTATGTTATTATATTTATGTTTATGATTTTTAATGGTCATAGATATCAAATTTGTATTTTAAACTTTTTTATAAATATACAGGTGCTCTAAACAAAAGTAAATTTTTTAATAATCTTGTAATTTATATTTATGAGATGAAGTAAACAGTTACTAAATCAATGATTTAAATATATATTATTTTATCAGGCTAAAATGACTCTATTTAAAATGATTCCATCATTAAGTCATTTCACAAATACGATTATAGAATATATTTTATATGAAATAGTTTTTATAAAGAAGAAGGATAAAATTTAATTAATACACATGTTTTAGGATTCATTAATTACTATGACATTTTTTGAGTAGATGATTTGGATAAAAGTGTTGATCTGGTATAAAAGTGTTTATCCAGTTATTTGTCCAAAATTATGTGAATGTGTTCCTAACACCCAAGGGTGGACATTGTAATAAATTAATATTTTTTTAATGAAAATGGTCCTAACACCGAGAGTTCCATATATGATATGCAAATAATAGTTTTTGAATATTTTTAATAATGTGATATAAATATTATTTCCTAACACAAAAGGTTACATGTATCATAAAATGGAATTAAAAAATTAATAGTGTCTAATAGGCTTCTTAGAGTATGTTTGGACTTATAAAAGTTCAAAATTAATAGATAAAGGATAAAACCAATTTAATGTTTATCTATTTTACTCTTAATAACCTAAAATTTTTAGGATATATGATGAGAAATAAAATTTTAAAGTGCGTAAATTTAGATACCATTTAGAAAGAGAATATGATTATTTTTCATGTTTTAGAGAATGTGTTTTTTATTAAATAATATAAAATATTTTGGGTAAGTAATGATAGATAAAATTTTAAACAGTTACATTTAGTTATCATGAAAATTATTGACAATACTTATTTAAGGATTATTCTAGAAAAAATAAAATAAAAAACGAATTATGCTTGATATCATAAAAGAGTTATTGAAGACTATATTTTATTATTTGATAATATTGGCTACATAAATGTATATATTGATATATATATATTTCATGAATTGAAATCATAATTGACCTCTCAAAGTATAGAATTGAGTATTTATATAACTAATTTCCATCAAATAGTATAATATGTTATAAATAAAAGTTAATGTTTTTGTGAGTATTATTATTGTATAGTGATATATAATATTCCAATGTGTCAGTAAACCAATAAAATAATTATTTTTATGTAATTGGAGATCTAATAATTATACTAAATAGAGTGTGATGCTTTGATTTATATGGTGTACTAAGGGTCAAAGGATCACAATTGAGTCCCCACTACAAGTGGTTGGAATGATGCATAAAATGAGAAGATATATTCTTTGATAAAATAATAACACTAGTCTATATATTGACATGACCAATACAGTTGTGGTAAGGTATGTTTCTAATCATGTCATCAGTTGCAGAATAACCAAGGTGGGATTGGTCCTGTTGTAAAATAAGTATGAAATTTGGGACCCTGATTGGGATAGATTACGGGATTTGGAAATATTACATAGAAAATATTGATATCTATATGAGTAAGGTACATTATTATGTTCTTATCCATTAGGGTGACAAAGATATGATATATTTATCAATTATAGTAGTCTATACTTAGAGAATCCAGAATTGATTAGGTGGCTATTTTGGATTGAAATTATGATCCACTTCCCATAGCCACTCAATGACTTTAACAAAGGGAAAATGAGAATGTACATATTCATATGATGCATAATAGTGGAAATGGTTATAGGTATTCTTGTATTTGATGGAGATGATGAAATAAAACTTTATAGATTGAGGATCATTTATTCTTTCTTTAAGGACATAATTTTCCTAAAAATATATATATCTGGAGATTTATATTTGTTATCAATGCTGTAAAGGATTTTGTCGTCACTCATTTTAGTTGAATTATGACTCTAAGAGCAACTAATTTTTTTATGATATTATAAATGTTTTTTGGATGGGTATTCAAATGTAATTTCATATGATGTGATATAAGGTTGTGTTAATAAAAAAATTAATGATTTTCTTGAAAGATTTCCAAAATTATATTTGGATATGGTTTTACATGTTATTTTAGACAAAACAATCTCAGGTGAAATGACATATCCAATTAGGAATTATTGTAAGTGGGAGATTGATGGGAATAATGTAGCCTTAATATATTATATGATATATATAATAAATATAATATTATGTAAAAATTATGATTTTCATTCCCATGAATTTAGTGATTAAGATAATAAATGATAAATTATACTCAATAATTGATTCTACCATAAAGGATATCATCAAAGGAATAGTTACATCAGATGAAACTTATAGGTGTTTATTACATCATGATATGGAAGAAGGTTGACTTAAAATTTATTCATGTCTTATATTTCTTGAATAAATTCAATAACACTAAAAGACTGTCCTCATGTTATTATATTTATTTTCCTTGAATCTGATGGGTGTTTTTGGATAATATGATACATACAAAAACACCTATTGATACCATTTCTTCCTTTCTTATTCTTCCTTTTCATGCGAGGAATATTTCACATAGTAGGAGAAAGGGGAATTCATAATTTAAAACATTTTATTTAGATTATCCCATTTAAACCTATAGAGGTGGTATGTTTATGTATTACACTAATTTATATTTATATAACACATATGATGAACAAGAACATAGGATTTAGTGGCTCTGCAGTGAACATTATGGTATGTTTTATAGGGTTTATTTCATTTTTATGCACATGTTTAATATTTTCCTACATGGGAGATCCTGTAAATAAGTTTTTAAATAAAATTCAAATGTTCTAAGGATTTTTATTATATTCTAACAAACCCTTTCACATGTAATCACTATTTACTCTAGTAATGAAGAAAAATATGTTTTGAGAGTTAGTAAATATACATATTTAAATAGAGTTAACGATTCATGGGGCCCTAGTTTTTGTTATGTTTTATTGATATTATTAGGTTTCCTAAAAATTTTGGTTGTCAGAAAATTTATATTTTTAAACATTTTTGACCCTAATAAGGACATACCATTATCAAATGGATGAATAGTCAGAACAATCAATTTAGACTTTGGAACACAATCTCAGATCTCTTTTAATGTACTTTAACAGTTAATAGGAATATAATTTATTTGGAATTATTGTATTCATATAAAAATATCTATAATGGAATGATATATAATTATTCTTTTGAAACATCGTATATTCATTCATAGTACTCTCCATTTTTTGGGTAGAGACTTTGGAAATATCACTATTTGGACCAATTCCAATGCATAATAAATCCAAGAAAATCACATTGATTATGAAATTTAAAGAAAAGGAACAAAACTGTTAGAAATATCATACAAATCATAATCGTAATCCTATATATTTTAATGTTGGAGATCAAGTATTCTTGTGGACATCTTCAAGGACAGAAAACACTTTCTAGGTAACTAAGGAAATAGTCACCTTAGTATACAAGACTATTGGATATTGTTTATCATTTCAATGGAGTAATTTATGATATTGAAGTAAAATAAAGACTCATCTTGATTCATATATTTTGGATATATATCCCAACTAATTAGTAATAACCTGATCCTACTCTTGGGATTAGTTGGAATCATGTTACACATCAACCAGATGATATATTCATTATCACAGTGATTTTTATTATATATAAGATAACATCATTTAAGGATGATTTATCCCATTTTTATGGGTATTATGAGTGTATGTCCATGTTAGATAATAGAAATAGGAAACCTACAAGTTTATAAATGATAAATAGAAAACTACTTTCCAAATCACTACTAACTATAATTTTTCTATTGATATAGGGCCAAATACCAGGGCTAATTGTTTTCCATAGTATTGAGGTATTTCACTATTATATTATATAATTATTTGTTATGAAGTGGACGAGGTTAATTTTGGGATTAGGAATTGGATTTTTAGGGATTTAAAGTCATTTTTAAGAGAATAAGAATATTTTATTGTTAGGGGAAACCATACAGAACAACTAGGAAATTATGTTGGTTGAAATTAGATTTTTGGGGTAGGACAATAGTTAGAAAAGGGGATGGGTGTATATTTTGGCCAAACTATGTGATGATTTTATTTTTTATATAGTTTCATCTATAGGGTTGGTGTAAAGTTTACAAACCATTGAAGCCTAACCATCTATTAGAATAAAGATCAGAAAAAATTATATATTTAACCTAATATTTTTCCCCAAAATTTTATATTTTCAATCAATTTAAGGGATCTCAAAATAGAGGGCATCCTTGAGTTTTTTTAATTTATCTTTATTAAATATCTCTACATATTTGAACCTTTTTTTCCATGGGATTGACGGTAAGACATATATATCAATTTTACCTCTCATATATTCTTGTTTTGCATTTGGAAAAATCCTATTCTAGGGATACCATGATCATATAATTTATTTCGAATGTTTTTTATGTGTACATGGTTGTAATATATCATAGGTGGGTTGGGAAAGGATTAATCTTCATTCTTTTTGTGTGGTTCTTTGTGATGATCTTGGTTTATGTATCTGGAATCTCACACACTCTAATTTTACTATGAACATTAAGAACTAGTTAATTTAGAGATTAAAACATGTGTATTAGAAGAAAACACTAGCTAAAATATCTTTTGGGTGTTATCTTGTTTTTGTTTGGTGTTTAGAATTGAAGGTTCTTAGTTAACCCGCAACATGTATAGGAAAATTAATAAATAGTGTTTTAGATTTAAGAAATATGATATTTAGTGTGTATAAACGTGGAATTAATGTGAGTTATTGTGTATTCAAGATGAATATGGATGGAAACTTATATTTGAAATCTTGGATAACTTGTTGAAATTTTGGTCTCAAAATATCATACCTAATGTGAAAACATGGGTTAACATGGATTTGTTTCTATTTTCATGTTTATTCAATTTATTATATATTTATTTCACTGGGTTTTCATTAGTTTGATTACATAGCTTCTCAAGGGGACTGTTTGTCCCATTATAGTATAAAATGGTTTTAAGTTTATATATCTTGTCTTCATTTATATTCTCTAGAGTTTTAGATAAAATTTGAGCTAACATGTCTTTGTTCTTGTATCTTGTGTGGTTAATATTTGGGGATTTCACTACAGGGTTATATACTCAACCTGATATTTGAATCATGGTACATATATAGATATTTATCAACTTTACATAGGTTGGTGGAATAAATCTTACATTTTTAATAGATTACCATGATGATGTGGACATGGGTGATTTATATGGGAGATGTAGTTAACTATCCAGTGAATCTTTGTGTGGTGCCACATTTGGAACCATAAATTTTTCTTTTAATATTTTGGTATTAAATATTTATTTAGAGATAATATTGGGTGTGTAATACCTAAAAATTATTATGTTATTGTCACTAGTGTTTTTTCTAGATACAATCATGCAACATAATAATATGTTTTTGTTGTAGTTTATTTCTTTAGTTTGTATAGTATGTAATGTAAAATCATACTGAAACAATTGGGTGAATCCTTAAGAATGTATTTCTAACATTTTTTAGGGTATTTCTCAAAGGATAGTGGAATTCCAATCTTATCCATATTAACCAGTTAGGGTTAGTACATTAGATGAATGAAAACTACAGAATATATCAGATGAAATATAATAAGTATTAAAATTATTAAATATAGATAAGCTATATAAATCAAGAAAATATCATAAATATAATTAATAAAAAATAAATTATGATCAAAATGACTTTATTTTTTTCATCAATGTGATCGAATCCAATTAAAAACTGCAATTTTTTTAATATCCATCATACACGATCATCCACTATCTAAAGTCATTGAATTGTTTTGACACAGGAGCTGAAAAATCATTATTATGCATGGATGGGTGATAAATAATACTCAATATGGGAATCCAAATTATTTCCTCGACAACAATAAACTATTGGTTTTTACATGTATCTTTAATCAATAAATTATAGATTAAACTCACACTATAATGCATAATTATCAATCATAATATTATTTATGAAAAATTATTATCAAAAAAACAATAGATCAAAATTATAAAACTCTATAAATATAAAATTTATATATGTATGTATATATATAATTCACAATATCAAGTATTAAAGTTAGAAGGTCCCCCAGAAAATACATCATAAAAGAGGGAAACTGCATACCCCAAACTCTTTCCAAAACCCACAACATTATAGAGAAAATATATTCATAACCACTCAATAAATCTAAAAAACCCCATAAACCTACCTCAATAGATTTTGTAACTCATCCAACTTACATGTGAGATATTTCTTTCCTCAAAATCAAAGCTGTTTACAAGAAGAATGTAATTACATAGAGTTTCATCCTCCATCGTGATCTCGAAGCCATGGGAGAGAAAGAGTAAAAACTCTTGGGTTAGTCATCACCTATATAAAACCAAAATATAAGATAACATGAAAATAAATACGTATAATTAGCATAACATAAAATATAAAAATTTGAAAGAATAAGAATTGATAAACATAATCATCACAAGGATCAATCATAGACTACTGGTTAAGAAGAGAAATTACTCAGATATAATCATCTAAATATAATTAATGTTAGATGGTGAGTATTAAAGTGATATATTTAGTATTACATAATAATTTATATCCATCAATCGATATATTTTGATACATATTTATATAAATGATTGTAAATATAAATTTTACCACCCAATCAACAATTTATCTATCAATCACACTAAAATTCCCACATAATAATTTTAAATGTCATCATACTAAACTCATAGGTTTTCAACATCCTCAATATATTAATATTTTATTTCAATTAAATATTATTATATGTATTATTAATTATTCTGAGTCAATACAATATTATTATCTATATTAATGTTTTTTAATCAAGCCCATATCATCAAGAGTAATAAAATATTTCCACACAGTATTCCATCAACTAATGGGTTTTGTACAAAATAAAAATTTTCGAAAAAGGGGAAAAAGTCAGTATAAATTAATTTCTTCAAGGTCACACCATTTAAAATATAAAAAATAAAATTAATAAATAATATGCATCATTTACCAAAAAATAAAATATAACATGGTTTATCTACAAAAATCATGAAAGAAATCATTGATCAGTATCCAATAGACTACTTCCATCTAGGGTATCCATATCACCACTAGAATAATGGGATTTGAAGCCCCCATGACACGAGCGACCTCCTTTGGTGGTTGTTGTAGGTGGCCTATAGTGACCTCCTCTGGCCGTCACTGGGTTTTGCAAAAAATATTGTGGAGGCTTCGGCGCCCCCCTCTCCCCCCTCCCATCGGGAAACCCTACCATGACCCCTCACCCTTGCCACCCTCGCCACCCTCCCCCGTCACCCTCTTCCCTCCACCTTCGCTGACCTCCACCCCTCACCGCCCTCATCGCCCTCTGCCCTCTGCCCTCGTCTCCCTCCACCCTTTTCCCACCCTCCGCCTTCTACACCCTCCTCCCTACATCCCCTATGGCCTTCAGGATCTGCCCTCTATCCCCTTAGGCCTCCGGGCTCTTCCCTCCATCCCCTCCGGCCTCTAGGCATACCCTCCAGGCTCTGTCCCCTCAGGCTTCCGCCCACTCTACCCTTTGGCCGGTCTCCGCCCTCTGGCCTCCAGCCTCTTCCCCCTCAGACATCCCCCTCTCACGCTCAGACTACCCCCCGCCCCTCAAACACCCCCCCACACCCTAAACAACCCCCACACCCCGGACATCCCTCCCCACACCCCAGATAGCACCCCTGCACCCCGGACATCCACACGCACCATGGAACCCCCCCCCCCCCCCCCCCCGCACCCTGGACCCTAGACATCCGTCCCCGCACGGCCGCTACTCATCCCCTCGCCACTGCCACCCTTCGACTCCCTGTTGTCCTAGGTCCCCTCCCATGTCTTACCACCCACACTGCACCATATCCACCTCACCACCTCTTCTCCTCCAGCTCTCCATCAACACCACTACCCATCCCCTCCCTCATCGCACCGCCTTCGGCTCTGGCTCCCCTCTCCTACCTCTCCTCTCACTCGGAGCACCGCCTTCGACTCCTCCCTTCCAGGTTTATATCACAAGCAGGTATGACATAAGCTTTCAGTTACATTCCATTATATATTATCTTTTTTATTATTTAGTGATATAATTTGATTATTTTATCAATTTTCCACAAACATTTGATTAGTATTTATTTAAAATATATTTGATTTGAAAAATGAATTTGTAATAAGTCTCTTGTAAATGTTTGTTATACAGATATTATTATGGATTAGAATTGGATTGATCTTCCAAATAGAATTTATAGAGAATATTTCATTGGAATTATGTAGTTTATTGACTTCACCAGATGATTTGAAAGTTACTATATTAGTTGTCCATGTAGAAAATGTGCTAACAGATATCAATTCACACGAGATACTGTTAGGTAAAAACTATTCTTTAATGGTTTTCTAAAAAATTATAAGTGTTGTACTTGTCATGGATAATAATATGTTCGTTGTAAAAATACGGATAGAGTTTAAATGGTTGTTAATGCAAGGATGATTGATCCAATGCATGAAATGCTAACTAAAATGGTACTTGGGTTGGATCCTGAAGGCATGGACATCCAGAATTTTGAGACCGGTGAGATAAATCTTTAATCTTGTGTAGATTATGATTCAAGGAGGTTTAATAAAGCACTTGATGATGCAAAAACATAATTATATCCTGGATGTACTTCTTACAAAAAATTATCGTTTATCGTGGAGTTGTTGATTTTGAAGACTTTGAATCAATGGTCAGACACATCATTTGACAGGCTATTGGTGTTATTGAAAAAGGTTCTTCCTATTGACACTATGATTCTGGAGTCGTATTACTATGCTTGAAAGTTGACATAGAACTTAGGTATTACATATGAGACCATAAATGCATGTGCAAAAAACTGTATGTTGTTTAGAAAGGAAACTGCTCATTTAGATATTTTTACAGTTTGTGGTGCTTCCAGGTGGAAAAAGAATAGGGGAAATCAAACTCATCAATGTCAGATTGCGATACAGGGGAAACCAATTATCGTAAATAAAATGCGTTACTTTCCCCTTAAACCGAGGTTGAAAAGTTTTTTCATGTCATCTAATGTTTCTAATTTAATTAGATGGCATACAAAAAAAGAGTTCATGATAGTGATATGTTAACCCACCCAGCAGACTGTCATGCAAGAAAGGATTTTGATAAGAGACAAACTGACTTTTCTAAAGATGTTCGTAATGTTCGATTTGGGTTGGCAGCAGATGGTGCCAATCCATTCAAGTCTATGGTTGGTGCAACTCATAACACATGGCCTATGGTGTTGGTTCCGTATAATCTTCCTTCGTGGCTTTGTATGAAGTAACAATTTATATAAATTTACACTCTTATTGATGGATCTAGAAGTCCGGGGGATAAGATTGATGTTTACTTTTAGCCATTGATTGATGAGTTGAATGAACATTGGGGCGATGGTGTGATGACTTATGACTTTGAAACGAATGAAATGTTGAAACTGCAGGTTTCTTTATTGTGAACAATCAATGAATTCCCGAAAAATGAAAATTTATCAGGTTGGCGTACGAATGGGGAATTTTCTTTCCCTTGTTTCAATAAAATTAAAA
Source organism: Viscum album (assembly GCA_963277665.1). Taxonomy (NCBI): domain Eukaryota; kingdom Viridiplantae; phylum Streptophyta; class Magnoliopsida; order Santalales; family Viscaceae; genus Viscum; species Viscum album. The sequence continues at coordinate 830,895,710 of OY728151.1, read as the reverse complement.
AATCTGTATGGCTTAAATATTCCAAAAATGGGCATACATGGGTCACAGACATTTTCTTCCCCCTCAGAATAGGTTCAAAAAGGAAAGAGTGGAATTTGATGGTTCTAGAGAGTTCAGCCCAGCATCAAAGATCATAACAGGAGTTGAAATGTTATCACAAATTGAGGAAGAAAACATCCGCACGATATACGAAATTCAAGATTTGGTGGCTCATCTAGTACGTAATATTCGTTCTGTGGGTAGGCAGCACAATCACAATTGGAAATAGAAAAATATTTTTTCTAGTCTTCTATATTGGAAAACTAACATGATAAGGAATAATTTGGATGTCTTGAACTTTAAGAAAATGTTTTTGATAATATATTGTAGACCATTTTAGGTTTTAGTGGAAAATAAAAGGACCATGTTAATGCATGTCATGATTTGGATGAAATGGGTTTAAGGGAATAGTTGCATTTACAGTTAGGTGAGGGAACCAAGAAATATATGCATGTGGAACAGTATACAATGACTTCAAAGGATAAAGTGACATTTCTTTCCATTTTTAAGATGCTCAAGGTGCCCGGTGGTTACTCTTCTAATATTTCAAAGTGAGTGATTATGATGAGCAGGATATTGAAAGGGTTGAAAAGTCATGAAAATCACATACTACTTTAGCAGTTGAGTCCAATCATAATTTTTGATTGTTTATCCCCCAATTTTGTTCAGCTGTTGATTGAGATGAGTAATTTTTTTAAACCGATTTTTTATGAAATCAAAAAATGAGTGATTTAAAAAGTCTGCTGGACCGAATTGTACTTACACATTGTCACTTTGAGAAACTATTTCCCCCCTAATTTTTCGATGTTATTGTCCAATTGACAGTGCACCTAACTGATGATGTAATGGATACTGGTCTAGTACAATTCAGGTGGATGTATCCAATTGAGTAGTATTTGAGTACATTGTAACAATTTGTATGCAACAGAGCTCGTCCGGAGGCATAAATATCCAATGGTTATTTGATAGATGAGTCTACTACATTTTGTGTAGAATATCTTACGGACATTTAAACAAAATTAGATAATCCCTCTTGGATTCATGATGGTCTAGTTAGAGACAGAACAATATTCGATATGGAAAACAGCAAGTGGATACAAGAGAATCTATAGATTTGGTTCAATACTCCATCAGTTGCACCATTAATGTAGTAAGTGTGTTATCACTTTTATTGTTTATATTTTAAATGTTTTTTTTCATAAGTTGATCATTTAGACATTGCATTACTATTTTCAAGAAACACATTAATGAGATAAAAGAAGAGATGTATCGTGCGACTGAGTATCAAATTCAACAATATCATTATGCATCATTTCATGATTGGTTCAAGGACTATATACGTATAAATTGATTTTCATTATGAGTGTAGTATTATACTAATTTCATTCAGCAAAAATCATTATAGAATTCTTTGAATTATGTAGGTTCATAAGTTGAGGGATTTAGGGGACCCCACACTAATTGAAGAATTTATCCAACTGGATGATGGTCTATCTATAACAGATCATCATTATAAAGCTATAGATGCTAATGGTTTTTTATTTCTCATTAAATATGTTGATGAAAAATGAGAAACAAAAAACAGTGGAATCAGTTTTTAATTCGTCGATTCTGGTTATTACTATGGTCAATTGATAGACATCATTGAAGTTGGAAACACACACGGGATGAAGTACATATTGTTAAAGTGTAATTAGGTTGATCATGTGTGTTGATGTAAAGTCGATCAATATCATTTTTCCTTGGAGAATTTTAACTATATGTCATAAAGAAATGAACGATTTGATAATGAACCTTTTATTTTGACATCACAAGAGGAACACATATTCTTCGTTACTTTCCTTCGAATCCATGTTGGCACGTTGTTGTCAAAATGACCTCGTGAGGAGTGTTTTTATTTGAATGAGATGAAACCAAGACTGTTATATTTTTTTCCCAACAGCTTGATCAACATATCGTAGTTCAATATGATGAATATATGTATTGGGTCAGAGTGGTCTTTGAAAGAGAAACAATAAATTTTCATGCTTAATGGAAGGTATAATTGTTTTCCCGCTATTAAATATTGAATGTCCAAGGATATCATAAATTATCTAACCATTTTATAAATCCTTGTAAGTTTTAATCCTCACATTTGTATGTTTATTCATTTATAAATATTTAGGGTGATTTCTCTTTTGGTATCATCATGTTACTATCGGTGTATCATCCTATTGAGGTATTATTCATTTGGTTCATGTACTGCTTGAATTTTTATTAATTCAATCTGAAATTTGACTATGCATTGATTGGTTTTGTACATTATTTGTATATGATTTTTGTTAATTTTATGATTTTTTAAAATTCATTCACAACTAATTATTCAATCCCTTTTTATTAGATTAAAAACATTACAAGTTTGTTTTTTTAAAATAATCCAATTTATCATTTGGAAACTTTGGATTTTCCTCTTACTAATGGTTTTTTGACTATATGCATGGCAGGGGAAGAGGCAGTAGATCCACATCATCCATCTGAACCATCTACGTCTCAGGGTCGAGGTATGTTTGAATGTAATTGTCTCTATTTTTTATGTAATTGATAAATATATATATATATATATATATAACATCTATCAAATTATATATTAAATTTTTTTCAATAGGATCAGACTCGACTGCTTCTTCCTCTCGCAAGAGAGGCCCTGGTCATGGCATTTTACCATGGAATTCCGACACGACATTTGATGTTTAATTTGATGAGGTATTTCTTCCTATGGGACTGAATGCCCCTGCATTTATTTATCAGTTGGGTCATATCATACGTTACCCACATAGATTTCTATTGACCACATGGGATAAGTCTTCTATCCCTCAGGACACATTAGATCATCTTTGGAGGGAGGTTTAAGTAAGATGACCCTTTAACTTTCTTCCCTGCATATAAAAATACTAAAATATGTGATTTTTTTCTTTAATATGTATTCTCGATGAGTTTCAGCCTGTGTGTATGAAAAAATTTCATAAGATGTGGAAATATTATAAAGGCAAAGTCAAGAGGGACCATTGGGTACCAAATGTGGGTGCCCTAGACATTCTGGAGAATATCCCAAGAGGTGTCGTCCCAGATCACTGGTGAACTTAGTTGCATATTGGTCTACTGAGGGTGTTGTGGTTTTTATATTTATTTTGGTATATATATATTTTCAAGAATGTGTTATTTGTTTGAAATTTGAATTATTGAATGTAAGAGGTGTCAACATGTCATTCTGAGAATCGAGCATTGCCGGGACCACCTCACAGGATCGAGACTCATCACGTGTCTCAGATCTGACATGAGGTATTTATTATTCATTTTTGAATTTATTAATTTATATGGTTATGTGTTTATTTTCTATTCATATACAGTTACTGGAGAAAGGTGCACCGACTGAAAAAATGTCGGTGTGGGTGAGGACTCGTGATCGAAATGAAGAAGAAGTTGCAGCATTGATAGTAGGTGCTTGTACTCATTACCAATAGTTACATAAATATGTATATTACCACACACACACACACACATATATATATATATATGTATATATATTTAAATATTTCACATGATCAATTTTATGCTGAGTTATAACAACTGCCAGAGCACCTGCGGCAACTTCCCATGCGAAGGGATGAGATCATTCATCGTATTATTGGCCGGGACGGGCATGGATATAGTTCGACCTATGGAATAGGGATTCCTCGTTCTGTAGTATTGTGTGTTGCGGTTGTTGGCCCTAAAATGGCTTAGATTACACAGCAGTTGTTAGATTTTGAGGCATGGTTGCACACTTTTGAGGAGGTAAATGCGCAAATGATTGCTGAGGTTAGAGAACTTCGGGAATATATGCATCCAGGTAATGGTGCAAGGGATAATATGATGCATGTTTATACCTTATTTATTTATTTAATTTATATTATTTTTGTTATTAAAATTTAAATAATTTGTATTTGTTTTAGGTTCCTGGCCCACCGGAGGGAGGTAGGAGTCATGACCATGCATGACGCATCATATTCATGTGGTGTGTTTATTTTATTATTGGTGGGGTTTTTATAGATATTTAATTTGTGTTTTTAGTGTGATTTTTTTGAGATTTGGGGGTATCATGTGTGTTTTGTCCTGATGCAATGTTTGTGTGCACTAATTGAGAATTAACCTTGAAACTATTTAATGATTTGAATATTTTTAGTCCATTTAACTCTTTAATGTTATTAATTGCTTGTTATGTAATAGTTTGAAAAAACCATGTGATTACTAATATAAACCATGAAACTTGTTTTTGGTGACTGAGCTCGGGTTCACTATTTGCAGGCCCCGGACAGACCCCCCCCCCCCCCCCCCGCACGCCGGACAACCCCTCCCCACCCCCCAGATAGCCCCCCCCCCCCCCCCCCCCGCACCCCGAACATCCCCCACCCTCGGACAGGCCTCCCTACCCCCCGCTTCCCAGACAACCCCCACCCCGGAGAGCCCCCCCCCGCACCCCGGACATCCCTCCCCGCACCCCGGACATCCCCCCCCCCCGCAACACTGGACAGCCCTCAGCCCCTCACCCCAGAAAACCCTCCCCGCACCTTGGACAACCCCCCACACCCCGAAGATCCCTCCCCTTCCCCTGGATAGCCCCTCGAACAACCCCCCCTGCACCCAAGACATCCCACCCTGCCCCCCGGACATCCCCCCACAACCCGATCAACCCCCCCCCCCCCCCACCCCACCTGCACCCTGGACAGCCCTCCCCACCCCCCAGAACCCCCACACCCCAGACATCCCCCCAGCACCCCAGACAGCCTTCCCCGCCCCCCGGACAGCGCCCCTCCCCCCAGCCCAGACAACCCTCCCCACCTCTCAGACAACCCCCACATACCCCAGATAGCCCCCCCCCCACAACCCGAACATCCCTCCCCGCACCTCGTATAGACCTCCTCGCCCCCTAGACAACCATGACGTGGAAGTGGCCTTTATGTACTTAAGGGGTCACATTGGTGCCCATTCCTATGGTTTTATAGCTCTTTTAGGCCAACAAGTGTTGTCTTTCATGCGCTGTGGTGCACTCTGGGTGGTCTAAACCCCATAATATGTCTTCTCATCAATGATGATGTTTCCTGGTTGGATAGTTGATAATGAAAAAATGTCTCTTTAGGGAGGACGGGTCAGAGACCCCCCCTTGGGCGTGGGTCTTGTCCTGCGTGCCCAGAGCCACCGAATGACATGCCCAGTGACATGAAAAAATGACCTCTAGACAACGCCCTGAATGCTTGATGATTCGTTCGGTGCGTGAGGCTTGTCTTGTCTATGTCATTTCATCAGAAAACCAATGACAATGAGCTAGGTTTTGTTTCATTTGAGGTACTACTGACTGATAATCACGTACAAACAATTCCATCTGAGTGAGGAAAATTTGAAGAGGAGCCGGGGCTTGTCTTGGTGGATGCGGCGTTCCTTGAAAGGAAAGACTTTTAGGCAGGGTTTTGTCATATGTTGTTGCCCAATATATGTAATGATAATAAATACCTAAAGGCAATTCAGTTCATTCATGATGATCTGAATAGGAATATTATTTGTGACTTGTAGGAGGAGATGACATGCCCATCGGATGTGCGGTGTGCACGGTACGTCTGAATAAGACGTTTTCAGCAGTTCAACGTGCTCTAAAAGGTCTCATTGGGTGGTCTAAACCAGCTGAACGACCGCATAATTCCTTGAAATCATACGAAAACAACCGTGGTGTGAATTTTGAAATGGTTGGGTAGACGACACGTCAATCAGGCGTGTTGTTTGACCGTGGTGACCAGAAACGCATTTCCGGTGGCATAAAATACTCAAACAGCGTCTAATGGTAGAATTCAAAGAAAAAGTGCTCAGAATGACTTGAAATCAGACAAAAAAAATATGAATATTAATTTTGACATTTAGGATGAGACAAAACTCCCATCCGACGTGCGGTGTGCGCGTTACGTCTGAATATGCCGTTTTCACCAGTTCGACGCGCACTAAAAGGGCATATTTGGTGGTCAAAACCAGCCTAACGACCTCAGAATGCCATGAAATAACACGACAACAACTGTGGTGTGAATTTGGAAATGGTCGAATAGACGTTACGTCAATCGGGGGTGTCGTTTGACTGTAGTGACTGGAAACGCATTTCCGAAGGCAAAAAACATGAAAACAACGTCTAATGGTAGAATTCAGAGAAAACATGCTCGTAATGGCTTGAAATCACACGAACACAAAAATAATATTAATATTGACATGTAGGAGGAGACTTCACACCAATCCGACGTGTGGTGAGTAGGGTACGTCCGAATATGCAATTTTCACCAGTTTGGTGCGCTCTAAAAGGGTGCGTTGGGTGGTCAAAACCAGCCAAATAACCGATGAATGCCATGAAATCATACGAAAACAACAATGTTATAAATTTTAAAATGGTCGAGTAGACGACATGTCAATCTGGGGTGTCATTTGACCACGGTGACCAGAAATGAATTTCTAGGGTTAGAGAAAACCGACACAACATCTAACGGTCTAATTCATAGAAAACGTGCTCATAATGACTTGAAATCACAAAAAAACATTAGAAATATTATTCGTGACATGTAGGTTGAGACGACACAACAATCGGACGTGCGGTGAGCGCGGTACATCCGAATATGCCGTTTTCAGCAATTCGACGCGCTCTAAAATGGCGCGTTGGGTGGTCAAAACCAGATGAATGAATTCAGAGTAACATGAAATCATACGACAATATTAGCCACTAATATATAGATTTTTATATGGATCCTATAAAATAAAGATAAAGGTAGGTTAACCCTATTAATTTTTATTATTTTCATTATTTTGTAGTGTGTGTTCATATATATATATATATATATATATATCTTTTTTTTGTTAATCTGAAACTTTTTTAGGTGAACCAAATAAGAGTCCATGGCCCCCAAAATTTTATGAAATTAATGGATAATTATTAAATGAACTATATAACTATATTTAAAATTAAAAGGAAATATTTTATATGTTTTATTTATTTATTTTTTTCTTTATTAGAACGTAATAAATTATTTCATTTTTTTAAAATTTAATGGAAATAATTTATTATATATTATTTATTGAAATATATTCGAAAGGGTAATTTTTTAATTTTTTATAGATTCTATAACTATGTTGAAAATACATTGTTGATGACTGAATATGGTGATGAAATTTTAAAACAATTAGATAATTTTTAAATAATAATGACTTTCTTGGGTATAATTTCAACAAATATTTAATAAATGTATTTTAATATGTTATTTATATGGTTTGGTTCCCAAATAATGAAATTTTTTAAAAATAAAATAATTGTAAAATAATTATTGAAGATCTAGGTTTTAAATATATAGAAGAAAAATAAACAGTGTAAAAAATGAAAATTAAACAAATAATACTAAAACTTTTGTGGAAGTTGTTAAATTCATAGTTCAATTACATTGAAAATAAAAACTCTAATATCTTTAAGTATTTTTCACAATGTTTTTCTATCATTTAATATCTTGAAACTATATGATACCCACTAATATAATTTTATAATTAGTGTACCAACTGTATACTATAATAAAGTCTCCCTATTCCCCATCGATATTTTATCAATGTTTATAACTGCCATTGAGTATAAAGTTAAAATCAAGTGTAACTATACTCAAACTCACAAAAAATTAAAATGAAATTTAAATATAAAATAATTGTTGATTAAAAAATCAATTAATCACACTAAATACACAAAACAATATCAATGGTTTAATGTATTTCATCACACTTTAATTAACTATATTATAAAATAAGGAAAAAATATTAGTTATGTTCAATAAGTTATTATTTTCAAAAAATGACAATATTTTTTGTTAATTTGTGGTAATTAGGAATATGAAATTTTTTACATTTTCATAATTTAAAGAATATCATTAACTCCATACCAGCACTCAGTAGCTTCAATGATGATAGATTCATTATCACTACAGGGAACATTAAAAGAATTTTAAGAATGATAAAAAATCATAGAATAATTGATGTTTAAAGCATCAACTTTTTCAAAATGAAAATAACCTCTATATTCCACGATCTCATATATATATCATGGATGATTTTGGAACATATATATTTTTATATATGAAACAAAAAATTATCATGATCTATATTGGTCTTATTTTCTCTCACCTAAAGCTAAGAAAAATTTAAAATGTATTTAAATTTATTCATTTAAAATATATTAACATATAATCTATATGAACCTATATATAGTAGTTATATATATAATATTAAATGAATATAAAATATATAAAAATATATATACTTATATAAAATATTTCTAAATCATAATTAATTTATGTTAATACAAAGATAATTAAATCAAGGATTATTTGTTTATTTTTTTACATAATTGTTTAATTAAATTAACTTACAAACTGTATAGATATTATGGTATGATGTTTTTGAAAACATATTACCCTATATACTAAATTAATTAAATAAAATTAACTTGTATACTCATATTCACGTTAAAATATTTAAAATATAATCAAGGAAACATTAATAACTACAAAGAAATATAAAGTGAAAATAATTTCATCGAATGAGTTTTTCATATATAAGTATATAAAAGATGACATTAATTATTACATACTTCGTCGTACAATAGTGTCATTGATATACTTCTTGAGTCTATTTTTCGGTATCATGCATCAGATGGGGAACCTTGTAAAGAAATAAATAGTAATGTGAGATTGAATCACTACTCATATTTTGGATACATGTGGCTGGAATTAGTAAATAATATAATATATTGTAATTATATCCCAACTCCTATTCTTGTGAATAGTTGAGTTCCATCCTCAATATTATACTGAAATAAAGAAAAATATGCATATAAAAAAATATAGACTAATTGTTTTAAAATAATTAACACTAAATCATTAGAAAACCATTTTAATACATGTTAAATGATCAACTAATAAAACAAAAATTGATAGTGAAATAATAAAGTAAAAAATAATAGAATCCCACTTCGCCAATAAAGGTGATAAAATAATAAAATAGAATGGGTAAATAATAAAACATTGTATTTAAAACTATTGTTAGAAATTATATACAGTAACAGAAAACATAATAACCATATAAATGAAAAAATATTATAATTGACTTGGAATAATTCTTTAACTTAGATTCGTTCATTAGAATTAATTTTTCATCCAATTAGGTACACATAAAACACCAATTGACATGTGTTGAATTATCATAGGAAAATTTACTAAAGTTACGTCAAAATGAATCTTATTATCAAACATTGATATTTTTTAATACACTATGATAACATCGTTAGCGAATGAATAATTTTTTTGTCGAAATTAGAGTCACATTTTTTTTAGGAAAAAAAATTTAAAAAATTCTTATAACACTATTTTATAGTTTTTGAAAATTTCTTATATTACAAATAATGTCACTGCTATTTTGTTAATTAAAAAAAATTTATATTCTAGAAGAAAATCACATGAATGATTAATAGAAAATTTGATCCTATTAAATTAATATATATTGAATCATACTCAAAAAATGAAATAGATATTTTAGGATCATCCACAAAATATTTCAAGTATATAAATCTATAAAAAACAAGGCCTCACATCATGGAAGTTCAACACGAAGAAACAAACATGAAAAACTGTATTTGAATTTAATCTGAATAAACTATATACCATGCACCAATCATATAGTATTTAGTAATAATATAAAATCACCCATGTACCAAGATAAAAAAATATCTACTCCAAATGATGTTTTATGTAATATTAAAAATTTAGGGAAATGAATTCGTATTGGTTTTCCTATTTAATTATAATCTTTAACATGTGATCTCACTTTCAAGAGTGTCTATTAGTATTTTAAACATATAGAAAGTAATATATTACATTTTAAAATGATGTATTTGTCTACATTATGCCATTAATTTTTTGAATTACTTAGGATTTTAAAGACATTTATATAAAAATAATTATAAAATAATTGACTATTAACCAATATAAAATCATAAAGAACATAATATTTTAGAGGTAATGATATATTTTAATGGAATAATAAAAGGTTATAGATATATGAGTTATATATAAAATCTCATGGTGATAAAATGGTGTTGTATAATAATAAAATAGGTTAAAATGGGGTTATGAGAGTTTTAGGAACATCAATATGTTAATATATGAGGAAGTATATACATGTGGTTTATAATAAACATTATATCATGTTTAAATCCTAATTTTTTGTGATATTAGGAGAGAAATATCTTTTATGTCTGGGAAATAACCTAAATAAAATGAAAGGGAAATAATTATATAGTATCCCTCATTCATTTTCACCATAAATGATTGCTTCCGAAACAAAAAAAAATCTTTTTAGAAAAATAAATAAATAATACAAATGTTTGAAAGAAAAATGTAATATTTGGCTTAACATAATATATTCAAACTGTTTATATACTTACAATTTTAAGGAATATATATAACAATATAAATATTTACAATATATATTTAAATATTTATATATATATATATGAATAAAATAATAGAATACATATTTTAGGATGTATATTCGGAATATATATATATATATTCACACATCTTATATATAAAAACATGTATTCTCCCTTAAGAATCTCAGTTATGTTATTATCCTCCGAAAATGGTTCACCCAACCAGTAATTATAACATCAAATAAATATTGAATACCCACTTCTAGTTCTAAAACTGAAAATTATACATTGATCAATGAGTTCATATTTGGTTAATCATTATTATTTTATTAATTCAAAATTTTGAAAACTAATTGAGACACTTTTTCACTCGAGTGATTATATGAAAATATTTTCCTATTTTATAATGAAAAAATATCATTTACCTAAATTTATATATTAAGATTTCATTAATTAATTATATTTTAAAATGATTCAAAAAAAGTATTAATGATAATGAAATGTGAACATTCTCAATATGATGTTGTGTGTTTGAGCATCCCAAATTAAAAAAATCCACCCAAAAAGGATAAACTATCTTGACATATAATATTGATCTCCCAAATAATGACATGAATAAAAAACCATTTAGTTTGAGTGGTGAGTATACCGACCCTAACTTTTCATACATTAACATTACATAACATTTTCATAATACTTGAAACTTTATATAAGTAGGTTCTCTAACACTGTACTAGTCTAGTGCCTTTAGAAACATGGACACATAAACACTAGTACATAGATGAGCTACATCATATCCCCCTAGATTATTCTTGATGATAACCCTTCATAGACACATCAAACATAATCTATATCTTCATAACCTAGGGGGAAGGAAACATAAAACAGGGTGAGATCAAATTATATGTAAGGTAAACAAGGGTGAGACGTAATAATAATCATTATAATAAGGGCATGATAACATGATCATGAAAATAAAATATCATACACTTCATTTCAAAGAACCCAAGCATGAATCATGGCATAAATCATAGCAGTTTATAAGACATAAATTATATAGGAAATAAAGAATAGAATCCATTAATGAATAACTTAGGAATAAAATGTGGAATTATGGGAAACACATAAGAATATATAATTATTTTTATAGTAGTGAAGAAATTTCTACCAAGACCATCATAGTGTAAAAATTACTTTACTGAACTGGGTTCACACCCCGTTCCCACCCTATATTACTGAACAGAGTTCACTCCTCATTCTAGCCTTATAATAATGATCCATGTTCATTTCCCATTCCTGACATTTAATACAGAACCATTTTAATTTATCATTCCAACCATCTCAATTTAATGAGATATAAATTGTTACCCAATGCAATGGAGAGTGATATATGTCCCACCAAACTCATTCGGAAATCATAAAAATATGTTCCACAAGATCATGAATAATCATATAATAACCCATGAAATGAAATGAGAATTATAAACATGTAATCATATCACAACATATGGAAAATTATATGTTTTATAATAGTTTAACCATAAAAATAATTATTGAAATGATGTGGGTTTCAAAATCATATAATTGATGAAAGAAAAATGGATTTTATAAACATATCTTCCATGAATAGTAATCGAGTTTCATAAACATATAACCCATGAAAGGGAAATAGGTTTTATAAATACCATAAAAGGAAGCATAACCCATTCAGTGAAATAATATGAATGTATCCTTTATATCATTTCTTATAGAGGTATGAGAAATTTTAATGCAAGCCATCTTAGATGGAAAATAATTTTGAAATATTTTTTGAAAATCATTTATAATGGAATATATAATTTCTTCTTTGAAAAATGATTTTTAATATGTACAACCATTTTAAAATACTTTTAATAGAATAATTACAAAACCCATAAATAATACTTGAAATAAATATAATTACATTTTGTCTTGGAAACTTAGAAGATAATCATGATAAAATTTTGAAAATATTTTCCATTGAAAAAATGAAAAAATAAGAATGAAAAATTCTAAAAACAATTTTCTTTGAAAACACATTCAAAACATATAAATAAATCATTAAAACGTTTTAAAAACCATTTCTTTGAAAATTATTTGAAAAATTATCAAAATTCGTGAGATCATTTTTAAAACAATTTATTTGAAAATAACCTTGAAAACATATTATGAAATAATGAAATCATTTTGAAAACCATTTTAATTAAAAATTTATAAAATGAAATGAAAAATTTTTGAATACCATTTTACTTAAAAATTACTATTAGAACATTTTCTTTAAAATTAACATTTAATAAATGTAATACAATCCTCATAGAATTGATGATGGGTAAATCCGTACATGTCATACGATGTAAAAAGAGTATTTCTTTTTAAACGTTAAAATTTTAAAAAAATTCCTTGTTCAGAAAGAGATAAGAAGATTCCATTAATGTAATTTTTAAATAAAAAAATGGGGTTAATAATTTTTTAAAAATATTATAGGATAATAGTATCAAAATTTTTGTAACCCTTTTTAGAAAACATGGTTGTGATGGAAACCATATTTTTGACCGAAGAGAGGATAATGTAGGGATTTATAATAAAAACATTCTTAACTATCTTACACAAAAATGAGTGAAAAAATAATACCAATACATTAATATATAATGAATAACTGGAGGATAATAATATTCATAAGTGTTCATGAGATATTAATCAGAATATTTCATCAAAGTAAAAATAAACATAAAAAATCTAGAAAAATTGATGAGATAGTTTTTCATAAACACTTTTATCTTGGTAACTTGGGGCCATACTCTCCACGTAAGAAAAGGAAATTATATAAAGTTTTTAATATCATTAAAAGAAATATATTCATTATATAAAAAGTAAAATTTAATAATATAATCCTCTAAAAATAATTTATTTTCATAACAAAACATGAGTCTCAATGAAGTAGAAATGAAAAAAACTATGTTACCGAATTAGTAACCTTTGAAGCTTAAACCCAATAAAAGAAATATCATAAAATGTAAATTTAAATACTCAAAAACAATGAGTATAATAATTATTTAATACATCCATTTTAATTTTACAAACTATACAAAAGTAATGTGAGGTGAATAAATCATGTATCTCATAGAAACAAATTGGGATGAAATCCCCCTTACCTTGTGTATTGTCTTTCATTGTACTTAAAAAAACACTTGAATAATAAACATAATTTTTCTAAACATATTTTTTAGAACAAAATTAATATATTTAATACTATATATTGTTTTATTATGACCTTATTTTACCCACTTTTTAACAATCATATGTTACGGTTTTACTTCCGGTAAGTTGTACGAATGCGTGATTGTTGTTTCCGTTTTTATAATCAAATTTAATGAATGAATGAATGTAAAATAAATGTATATATATTATAATTATAGTATAATTATTATTTCATATATATAATATAATTTCACTAAATTCATTCATAATACATTTCATGTAGTTTTTGAATGAATCACATTGCATTGAGGGGGAAGTAGTCCGTACTTTCTCCAACAAAATTATCAAATTTACTCCAAGTGGATATTATAATGATATTTTTTTAAAAGTTTAATTTATCTTATAGACATAATAAATATGATATATAACATATATAATTACATCATAGATCTTAATTTCCACTATAATAGGTGGTAATGGAAAAATAGAAAATCATCATTTCGTGAGGCGGTAGTTCACCGCAAAAGTAAGGAGTATGTTTATTACCCATTAGATGGAGGTGTGTGTAAGTGTAGATAAAAAACATATCATAAAAAATCCTAATATATTTTATATACTGGGTTTTTATACAATCATGTTATAAATATAGTGGTGGGGTAGATAATGAAAATAAAATAAGGGAGGTTGAGAGAGGTCGTTACATCTTAATTGGTACCTCCATTTGGTTTGTGCCAAAACGATTCATGGCACTGATTTCTGAAAAAATGGTGTCTTAAAAGAAGTATTTTAGAAAATTTTTCAGGGTATTTGGAATCTGTATTCCCATTAATAGTGTTATTATATGTGTGATGAAGGGGGAGAGTTGGTTGCCTTTTATAGGAAAGGGAAAGGACACACTTGGCATTTTTGAAAACAAGTGAGGTGTACGAAATGTTTTACAAAAAAAATAATACCAAACAAACTAAACTCAATAGTAGAAGTTTATTCACCAAATAATGCAGATAAAATATTTTTTGGATAGGTTTATTGGTTTGTTTGAGTAAAAAATTTATGGTTTAATACTTTATTAACCTATTTTTTCTCATAAACATTGTAATTAATTTTAATCATTTATCACAAGTATTTTTGGTAAGAAACAAAGATGACCATATTAGATATTAGAAATTATTCTTATTCAAAATATAGAACCCATTTTAAAAAACTATAATAGTACAATTGCAAGAAATTAATTTAATATTAATCCTACTAGCATAACGACATTGGGTGTTTTCAATGTAAAAATGTTCAAACCTTTGCTATGTTTTCTTACACAATTTCTAAAGGAAAATGACTCCAATGAACTAAAATGAATTAATTGATGAAAACATAAAATAATTAAAATTTTAACCTAATTTATAAAATAATTTTACATAATAAATAAATTATATAAAAAAGTATTATTGAATTAAATTCCAAATGTTTTCACTATTCATCCAAAAATGTTTTTTTCCAGAAAAATATCAAAACACTACATAAGATAATTTAAAAATCCTAAATTAAAGAATATGAATATTTTATAAAATTTATTATCTAAATGCGTCTAAAATAAATATTATTTTTAGTTATAGATGAAAATTAAATGTAGTACTTTTGAGAGAAAATATTTTTTTTATTTATAATGACATCACCAAAAATTATATATTTCATCATAAATATAATTTATTTATATAAAAAAATTATAAGAAATTATTTTAAAATTATTTATCACTATGGATATTTATATCTTAAATTGTTTTATTATAATTATATCATTTAGAAAATTATATAATTAAAAAGACATTGTGTAGAAACTTAGAGTTTGTGTATCATATGTTAAGTCAGTGTTTCATGTTGTGTATGCCAAGTAGATGTTGCATTTAACACACTATAAGTCACAATATAACCAAGGTATTCCATTAAGTCAACCTAAAATTTATATTTTGTGTAGTTCATGATTTACATGGTGTTGTGTATAATGCAAGACGAACATAGTGCTTTAATATAAAATTATCAATTTTAAGTGTTATGTGAAATGAAAATTTCTCAGAGGTTATATTAATTTGATGAAAAACTAAAAAATATTTGGGTGTAAAGATTAGACATGTAATTTTAAAATAATAATTATGATATTAACTATCATAGAAAATTTAGTGTAATTATTATCAAATTTCCCAATGTTTTTTCTATAAAAAGAAATGTTTCAAGAGTAAAGTGGTTGTGTTGGTACAGGATACAATTTTTTTAGAAAAATGTTAATAATATTTTGAGAACATAACCCTTGTGGAAATATATAATAATATAAAATTTCATTATTTAATTTATGACTAAAAAAATACACTTAGTCTACATTTGACAAAATAATTAATTTTTTTTGGGATTATTTAAAAAATAGGAAGTTTTAGATTATCAATAACATACTACCATTTATATATAAAAAATTGTAGACATTAAAACATATATATTAATAAAATAGCATATAAACCCCCATGAATATATAACTACTGGAATATATCATAGTATTTTATCAATAAAATGGATTCTTGAAATTATAAACAATATAAAAATATTATTTTTTCAGGAAAATATATACCAAATATCATTGATCAAAGTACATTATCAATAACATACATTTTTAAATATATAAATAACATAATATTTTGGTTTTGGAACATTTAAATATTTATCAAGAATATATTACTTCATAAAAAATGTACATTATCAACAATATACTACCCTAAAAATAATAGTTATTCAAGGGAATATATTTGGACAATAATAGATAAGACCTCTTTAACATATATCATCTTGGATTGATTATATTAATTTTTCAAAAATATTATATGTTGAATATATAAATTATATAAAAATTTAGTTTTGAAGAAAATATTTGTCTTCATACATTTTTCATAGTACCTTATCAAGAACATTCTTTCTTGAAAATATTAATAACATAATATAGTGGTTATGAAACTTGTATTATATAAATTAACTGGATGAAAATTAATTTTTTTAATGTAAAAGACATCTAAAAACAACTTCTCATAAGTGATATATGTTATATAAAATTATCCATTATTTTTATCAAATAACCCATTGAAATATTAGAATATTACACTACTTCTTAAAATTTTTAGAATACTAGAATTATCTAGGTAATAGAAGTTTTATTAGAAGGTTGGTATGATCAGAAGGTAAAATGGAATATAAAAAATAATTGGTATCCATTGGTTTATGGATTCATAAATATAAAAATGGAAGGGTAAAATTTATATCCAACTTATTGGGAATAAATTCCAACAATAATAAAAAAAATATTAGAGAATATTTTTTTCCCATTCATAAACCAATATTATGAAACATTAATTACTTTTATTAACATTCATGGAAAGGGTGAATGAAAACTCTTTATAAATCCAAAATAACATGATTTTCTCATACAAAAATTCTATATACATGTTTATATATTAAAATATCATTATGTTATTCTAGAATATAATATGTTTTCCTAGTAAAATTATTTGGAAAATAGATAATTAATGAATAAAATATAAACCCTAGAATAATTTAGTTTGTTAAATTAGCCACTATTTACACATAAAAACCCTATCAATATTGAAAGAGTGGTAAATCTAAACAAAAATTAAGATAATGAAAATTTATGAATCTTCATAAAAAATATATTATTTCCCATTTAGAAATCAATCTTAAATAATTATTGATGAAGAAAGTAACACATCATTTTTATACGATCATTCTCTTGATTTTTTAAATATTTCATGTTGTAATGTGTCTTGGTAAATGAAAAAACATTGTAAAAATATTAAAACATGATATATTAAAAAATTTATATTCCATATCATGGAAAATGAATACTTTAATATGGTTTAGTGTAAAATATATTTGTCAAAAATATTTATAAAACTATAAAAAAGCATAAAATTTTCATATACTTGAAATTAATTAATTTATACTCCAGATATATAGTTATATATAGAATTATAAAATTAATTTTATTTATTGAATTGTATTTAAGAAATTTAGGAAAAACATTGAGAATATTATTGAG
Source organism: Viscum album (assembly GCA_963277665.1). Lineage (NCBI taxonomy): Eukaryota > Viridiplantae > Streptophyta > Magnoliopsida > Santalales > Viscaceae > Viscum > Viscum album. The sequence continues at coordinate 830,877,864 of OY728151.1, read as the reverse complement.
TTAAAATCTTAAAAAATGATTATTTACTTATCACATATGATATTCATTTTATAAAATAGTAAGGGTATGTTTTATTACAAAAACTATACATGAATAAGTTATTGAATTTTTTCACTAAAAAAAATTATAAAAATTATCTCACATTAAGTGATACAATTAATAAGAAATTTTTAGTAAGTGTTATCAAATAAACATTAAAGAGATAAAAATAGAATGTAGTTATTGGAAACTTTTTTATTCATGTAATATTGATATAACACTGGTACTATAGCTAGTTGGGTATGATCATATTTGGAAAGGGAGTACAAAACATTATAATTCATCACCACTATAAATATAATTAAATATAAACATGGAATAATATGAAATATAACTCTTTTATACCTCTAATAATGGCTATGAAAGTATAAATTGCAGAAAATAACTATAAGGAAAAAAATATTGTGGGATCCAAATAAGTTGTTTATGTAGAGATAAATTCATAAAACGTCATATTCATGGAATAAATAAGGTTGTATATATAACAATAAAAAGATTATAAAAGAATAAAAATTATTTTATAAGGAAAATTAGTGAATATAGATCTTCAAAAAATAGGAATCCATTTATAGTAGAAGATTTGGGAAAAAAATGAAAATATGCATCTTTTTACCTATAACCATGGCCATCTATATGTCCCAAAAATGAATTGTGATGATTACACTAAATAGTTTTTCATATAAAATTATATATAATATTAATAGGAATTGATTTAAAATGAGAAATCATCAAAGAGATTATTTCACTAGGGTTAGCTTAATAGGGTTAGTGAGAAATGATGAGAGGAAGAGGACTGTGAGGGTATGGCTGGGTTCAAGTTAGAAATCCAGGATGTGAGGTGTCTTTGTTAGAGTATAAGGACCATGGCTGTCCAAATAAAATGTTTTGTCTCCCTGTAGATGGGGAATCTACATCAAAGATATTTTGGAGTAGTGTTAGAGATGAAACAATGGGAGAGGATCACATGAGTTTTGGTGGGAACATCGACAGAAGAGTGTCACATGGTGGAGGAAGATGAGGTGGGTTGATTGAGTGAGAAATGGGGGGACATGGTTGTCTAAATTCCATGGGAAATAAAATGTATATTTCTATAAATCTACTATATAAATGGTTCTTATATCATTTGGTTATAGTCTGTGACTATAAACCTAATTTATAATAGTGCAAGTTTTCATGAAAAAGTTATTTCTTAAGAATAAAACGTTTTTATAGTAAACACTATCCTAAATTAAATTCTAAATAACTTAATTAAATTATTCGTCATATATACAAACTAATTTTAATTTTAAACCCACTAAAAAAATGAAACTTTTAAATGATTTAAATATAAAGATAGTTTTCAATAAAAAACATTATATCTCACAATTTTTTAAAATATAATTCTATTTAAAAAGTTCTCAAAAAACTGTATGATAATTTGGACATGGAAATTGAAAAAATAATTTTTTTTTTTAAAATAATTTTTCTAAAACAGTAATAAATTAAAATTTTTTTATTCTCATAGTATATGATAAAAACCATTTTTGAGGATAATTTATTTTTAAAGCATATATTTACTTTTTAAAAACCTAGCTCGTTATTTATGAATATATTTTCATTATCTAAATCCTTGAAATATATATTTATCTAAAATTTTGTTATATCTATTCATTAATCTAATTTTATATTATTTGTTATAATGATAGAATAAATTTGGGACATTTAGATTTGGATATGAATTTATAACAAACTATCAATAGAAATTAAATTTATTTGAATGTAAATATACCATAAAATATCAGGATATTATATATTACAACCCTAAAAATGAATTTATAAGTTTAAATTATATTAATATAATATAAAAAAGGTGAATATCTCAATTTCATCACATACTTGGTTTCCCATGTAGGTTCTTCGTGTTCCGGATTCATCCAATGAACATTAACCAGGTTAGTATCCTTGTTCCATTTCACATTATCTATATAATCCATCATTTGTTATGATTGTTTTTATAGGTATGATCATGATCTAGTGTTAAAATCTAAAATTTTAATAATTGTGAAGGATTAGGTATATTCTACTACATGAAAGAAATATGGAGCACATCACGGACAGTAGGTAGTTTCTGTGGAAGCAATAAATTATAATCTAATATACCTATTCATTAAAGAATCTAAAAAGGGAAAATATACTTTTAGATTATTAATATATTTTTTATGAATCTAATAACATTTTTCTATTGATAAATATTCATGACTACCTTCTTACGAAATATTAATTTTTTATTTTTCTAATGACTTCCATGAGTACTTTTCTATCCGTAATGAGATTCCATGAAATGTTTCTAAATGGATTCAGCTTTCTCTAATATTTCATCATCTAGAACATGTCTTAATATCATTATTTATATAAATTTATCCAAGATCATACGAGTTATACACTTATTTACATAGATGTATACATTAGTATCCATCTAAATTCTTGATTGAAAGATATTTTTGCAAGAAAACACAACCATGGGAAGATACTTACCACAACCACCATTAAAATCAATAGATAAATGCCACTGTATATCTTCTAGAGTTTATTGGTCATCTCAGACTGAAAATTTTTATACGTAGGGTAAGGAGTACTAAAAAAAGCCTCTAAATCTAGAGCATGCTGAAGACATCACCAAAACATCATGAAAAAACATAGATCTAGATCAGACCCAATATTAGGAGGTTCATAATGTAACCATACCAGTAATTAAATTTAAATTGTGGATATCAAATCAAGAGATAAATATGTTTTTGAAAATAATGAATTTTTATTACTTCAAATGGAATTCAACTAAAGTGGAAATATCATTAGGTATTTCATATGTTTTTGGGAAGTGTTAGGACAAAATCCAAGGTCTTGTTTTCCCATTTCTATTCTGGCATGGGTAAGGGTTGTAAAATACTCTTAAATTTATTTATATTGTCCTCGAAATACTGACATACTAAACACTGAGATATAGACTATCCACTATCTTTTTTCTTGTCATCTTAAAAAAAATACTATTTCAGGTATCTCTACATCTTCATACTTACTATATGAATAGATAATGATGATATATGGGCTTAATCCAATAAGTCCTTCTCAATGTATAGTATTTATGGGATCTGTAAAAAAATAAAAATCATATCATCCCATCAAAATAAATATTAAAATATATAATACTTTTTACATTCTTGTGTATTTCAATATCGTACTATATAGAATATTTATTCTTTACATTGATAGATGAATGGACATAATTTTAAGAAGATAATATTTCTCCCTTGAATCAATATTTTCATATCCATATTTTAAAAATATATAAATATTTGATAATTTTTTATCCCCATAATAGATTATATGTAATGATCCTTTAGACTTTGAGAATTTACCACCTTGTTCTCTTTGTGGGGATTATAATTTTTTGATCATTAATAATAATTAACTAGCTCTAACTATTTTATCTAGTACATATTGTAAAATTTCATTATTAATATATACATTAAACTTTTATGATCCTTATATATGTCACACCATTCTCCATAAAGATAATACCACTGTAACATTGATGTACAAAATACCATATCCAACACTAAATCAAGAGTTTGAGATTTTTTCTCATTAGCCATCCGTTGTAATGATAGATAAGTTATAACAACACAATTATTCTTGAGTATGTATCACAATTCATTATTTAATGAATCCTTATAGATAGAAATCCTTTATCCTCTAAAAGTTAGGGTATGTATAGGTTCACTTATTGGCCTATTATTTATTTATTTGAATGTTTCCTCACTGTCACATTACTAAAAGAAATTTTGTCCCTAATAAGTAAACATTGTTTTATAATTATATATCCATGAAAAATCCTCTATAATTCATTCATAATATTATTCTGGAATATGAATACTTTGAATATTTTTCATAGTGGTTTTATTAGTACAATATTCAATAACTTCACTCTTTGATGGATTCATTAATATACCATAAAATGAGATTATGTTAAACTAAAATGAAACATTTTTTATCAAAAATTCACTCTTGGTAATTTTTTTATATAAATTACCTTAATTATGTTTTCTAAAAAAAATCATCAATTAATAATCAAAATCTACCTTAATATTTTGATATATATGACTGCCATATATAAATTCTACAATAAACTAATAAAGGTAATCTATAAAGACTCTATTCATTAAATCCATGATTATATTAGGGGAATTATTATGGCCAAAGGGTATCATTAAAAAATAAATGTTCATATACCTGTCATGGGTATGAATTTACTTTTTCCCCTCAACTAATAGTATCTAGATCTATGATAAATCTTAGAAAATACTAATATCCTCATAATTTATTTGAAAGATAATAAATATGTAGAATATGAAACTTATTCTTAATTATTTTCTTATTATGTTTTTGATAATCAATGTCATGTCATGTTGTTCAATTTTTCATCTTAAAAAAAAGGTTCCCCATAATGTGATCCAATTTGTTGAATGAATCTATTTTAAGGATTCTATTATAGTTTCTTCATTAAATTATATAACTCAATAATTACTATTTTTTATTCAGAATTTGATATCGGTGTAACATAATAAATGATTTATATCTAGAACTCAAATACATGATATAGAAGAAATATATGAAATTCATCCAAATAAATTTAAAAAAAACCATAAATTATGTATATAATTGATGTTGAGTTTCTACAGAACCATTTGAGAAAAAAAAACTTTTGATTAGGAATCAAAAACTAAATAATGGATTTAACATTAACTAGATGTCTATATTTATCACTACAAAAGTAGATGGTCATAAGATGATTCAGAATATCTAATGTGAGTTCCCTTCCCCATAAATTTATGTGGGATATATGTAAACAAAACCAATACATGCCTAAGGTACTATTTAATTTAACTAGAGGAAGAATAATGAAAATTTTGAGGAAAAACATTTCAATGAACTTCAAAATGAGAAGAACTATTTACTTGTGATGTGATCGTCGTACCATTATGGTATTTAAATACTAAAAAAATATGTAATCATTGAATTGGAATAGTGATACCCATATAAAAATAAGTATTTATAAAAGTTTAGGATAATCCAAAATAAAATAAGACACCAGAGGGATATATAATTCTTGATCCACTGATAGAATAATAAAAATCATATATATGTGTTCCAAAAGATAATAAAAATCATTACAATATAATCCATTGAAAGGAAACATATTCATAAACATTTTAATATTTCATTAATGCCTAACCTGTAGAAATTAAATTAGTTATATACAGGTTTAATCATAAGATAATTAATTTTTGGAAATGAAACATGTTTTATAGAGTCATTTGTATATCATCACAGTAATAATCTATCAATTGTATGAATGTGGATGGTGTCATTGGATAATATCCTCAATAATTCATAATTGACATCAAATTATTCCAACTAAGATGAATTTTTTTAAACTATATCTTGAATATTTGTTTAGGAAAATCCATTTTCATTATGAAATAACATATTTAAAATCTGAAAATTTCCAAAATAGTAGTGAAATATTTTTATTTTTACATAATGATAAAAACCATTATACGAAGACTCAAAACATTAAGGATTCATGATTCCATGAAATTTGATTCATGTCATTTATGTTAATAGAAACATTCATTTTACATTTTCAAAAAAAAGAAAAAATTGCCTCATTTTATAACTGAAAATAATATTAAATTTAAATAATTTAAAGAAAAGTCATTAATAGGTAAAAATGAATTTAAAAACCATCATAAAATATAAAAAAAATATTTTAAATCATTTTTTAAATATATATATTTTTTAGAAAAATGATATTCTACTGAATAGTGAAATAATTATAGCTTTCATAAAAATAATCTTGTTGGTTTTTTATAACATGAATATATGAAAGTGAATGGAAAATATTTAAAATATATAAACAAATAAAAGCTTAAAAAATAATTACTTTATGGTGAGTTATAAGTAAATTTCATCATGGTAAACAAATTCATAAACAATCATATTATATAACTAGATTACAAAAACCCCATTACCTGAAGTTAGATATGATGTGAAATCACTTTATCCCCATACATAATACATTTTATTTTGCTATAATTCCCTAATATGTTTATTTATAAAATTATAATATCATATAATATCTAATTATTTGATTTCAACACTCATTTCTTAATAATACATTATTAAAATCATTTGTCACGACATTAACTATTTTTTTATTTATGAGAATATTAGTGGGTTCATTCAAGTCCTTGTAAATTAATAATGCTTCCATAATTTATATAATTATAATAATGATATAAATATCATATATAATCATTATATATAGTTAAATTAATCCATAAAATGATGACATAGAAAAATTAATTACACTATTCATGGAGATGGTAGACTGTAAGAACGCATGAACCCACTTTTCATCTTTCGATGGATGGAATGAAATAAATGTTCATAAAAATAAACCATTATTTAATAATTATTTTATCATATATATTTTGTAAATATATCCTTATTACCATCAATGTAAATTGTAAATAGAAAATGAATATCATTGCTTCAGAAGGGTGGTGATTCACTCAGGTACATGACCAACATTATCATTTTCCAAAAAAAGATAATTTTAGAAGATAAATGTGATATTATAATTAAAAATGAATAATAATATCATAAATATCATAAATATAAATTTTAAATCCATAATAACAACCATACATGAATTATGGCGAAAGAAAATGAATTGTAATGCTAGATGGAGACAATAGTCCACATGATTGCATGAATGAGATTTTCATTACTGATTTGCGTTAATAAAGGGTGAGTAATGGTCATTTAACAATTATTATAATATATCAATATATTTTGGATATTATATTTATTATTTAATTATAAATATCATATATTTATTGTAGTAATATGAGTATATATTTTTAAGGAGTTTGGATAGAATGATTACCTCTCGTCAGTTAACTAACTTTTGATCTTTTCTTAAATACCCTTGAAATGGTCCTTTATGAATTCCATGACATAAAATCATGTATTTGAAATTTTATAATATAATTATTTATATTTTTAGTGATATAGTTGCATAAATATTTTCTAAATAAGTTATAAAAGGGGCGTCCTTTTATATTTGATAGAGGGGACACACTCGGAATTTATTAAAATAATAAAATATAGTAAATCACTTCTTGATCCAAATGAATCAAAATGGATAGAGGTTAAAATTTGGGATATTATATTATCAATATATGTCAAAAAATATGATTTATAAATGTTATACTAGAAAAATATTTTTATCTTTTGGATTAAACCACCAGGTAAACACATTTTATCCTTAAACGCATCGACAAAAATGTACCTTTTTTACTATTCATTTTGACCAAATAATAGTAGAGTCGTTTTACAAATTTTTATATTATAATAAAATATATGGAATCTATTTTATCATGTTAAACTCACATAATTTTTCTAATTTAAATTAATATTAAATAAAAAATATATGACAAGTATTTTCCCAGTGAATATGTTTTCTTATGTAAAAACGTTTTCATAAAAAATACACCATAAAACTGATTCCAATGTCATTAATAGGATTATAATTATATAAATGAAATGAATTTACATTTAAATATTGTTGAAAAAATCTTACCTTTGTAAATTATTTAAATAGAATGAAAAATTTCAATAATGATACAAAGTTTTCAATATTCATTAAAAATGAATATTTACAAAAACAAAATATTGAAAAAAACTCTAAGATAATTTTCCCATGATTATTTCAAAAAGGATAAATTTTTTTCATATAAATTTTTATTAAGTGGAATATATTTATTAAATTAAATTCTCAAAAAAAATTATAAAAACCCATTTATGTAAAATGTCTTTTAAAATCATATAATTACATTATTAAAAGTTGATTTCTTAATTATAAATATAAATTTTCTATCTAAAAACATCAGACAGATGTATTTATATATATATATATATTATTCATATTTAATACAACTATTTAATGTATTTGTTATAATAGTACAATAAATTATGAATCATTTAGATTTCGGTTTTCAAGTACCACAAGATATAAAAGAAATTACATTTATTTTTAGAGAAATGTATCATAAATATTAGTGTGTTAGATCGTATAACAAATAAATTAATCATATGATTGTTGGAATGAAATATAAAATACATAACCAATATTCCTAACTAACAAATTATAATATGTATTAAAATAAAAATCATATAGATTTTCATTATTTTCCTAGTCAATCTTGGAATAACATCCTTGATAATCACCCTTCAAACTAACATATTATAAAGTAATTGGGACGCCATAATTTCAATTTTAGAAATAAAATATAAAAATTATGGAGGTGATATAGAATATAGCTATGAAATTAAAGATCATGTAAAGGATGGGGAAAATAAATTAACGATTGTGAAGAAGAGTGACAGAGAACATAACCCAAACGAACAAGGTGTGGTATTCACTATAAATTCATAATAACATTTATTGGGTATTATAAGAAATATAAATACAATGAATATATATATATTTTAGTTTTTTGGAGGAAAATTGTGTTGAAATTAAAAGAATAATATTAAAAAATATTTTATACCTTTTTTTGTAGAAACAATCATCTAAGTAAAATTCAATATTACATTTTCATATGTAAAAAATTAGACATTGAAAAAATTAATTTGAAATAAATTCCAAATATTTAAACCTACAAAATAAATGAATTTAATAATAAGAAATTTGGATTGTTGGAAAACAATATACATAAGTTAATTAAAATCACGTTATTTATTACTCAAAAATAATAACTTTCTTTTTTGAAATGAAAAATTAAAATAATAATAGGAATTTTATTTTCATTGAATATGAATAGAAACATATAAAGGATTATTTTTAATTAATAATAGACCTAAAATTCATAAAAGGTATTAATTTATAATAAAAATTTACTAGGTCATCACCTTGCAATCAAAAAACATAAAATTCATTAAATAATTTTCAAATAGATTTTCAATCATGGATAAAATAATCTCACCACTCCATAATGATATATAATTCATATTCGTAAACATTTCATAAGACTATATTCCATATTTCCATCATTCCAAGGTAGTTCCTTGTAAATTTAGACTTTATACCAATTTACTATTCATATGACCATGAAATAGTACACCCCATTCTTCTAAATACCAATGGAATGTTTCCATAGACCATGGAATAAAGTAGACATCCATTATAGAGAGATATTTTAAAAAACTTAACCAACAACCATGAAATTATAAATTCCAATTTCCATAACCCCATAGTAAATCTTCAATTAAAACTTATAAAATGAAATGTTCCTCATAAGACCACAACATAACTATGATTTTTATAAACAAATTCAACTTTTGGATGTATTCTTAATGAAATTTATTCCAAGACTATATTATTCAATGGATTGAACTTCTCTAAGACCTAAATATGTCAATATTCACACAAAAAATATCCAAACATAAAACATCGAATTTTAACCACATTCAATCACATCCAAATATCCAAATGATTTTAAACTTATTTCATGTACATAAATTTATCTATGTTTAAATGTGATTCATATATTTAAAACAATAAAAAAACTAATTCCATATATCACATCGATAATACTTCATCATTAAATTGAAATATTTTTCTTAAAAAAATAAGAATCTCTTAGGGAATCACCGTTGTTAAAAATGTATTATTAAAAAAATCTATCCTTTTTTAATTTTCATGACCTATCTAATATAAATAACTATTAATATTTTTAAGGAATCGCCATTTGAATAATATTTTCCACATCAGATAAGTCACTATTGGAAAATAAAATATTGGACAGCAATATAAAAAAATCAGAATAATATATTGTAATCAATTAATATATCCATAAAAACATCTAAACAGATCTAATATTATCACAATATTGTTAACACATGTTCGAAATTTTTTATTTTTAACATTTTAAATAAGTATGTTAGAATAGACCACAAATTCACAACAGAAAATCGTTGAATTTATTACTATATACTTTTGATAACAAAAACATGATATATTTTTTGGTATAAGTAAAATAATATTCTTTCAAATTATATTGTTGTATTCCTATTTACAAAAAAAATAATGTAATGACTTGTGTAGGGGGAATAATACATCAAACTATATCCTTTGAATTAAGATTTCCATATTTTATTATTTAACATCCATGCTAGGATGTAAACTAGCCCATTAAATGAAAAAATCATTTATCAACCACAAAGGTCTCTAAATACTATTTGAAATTATGAGAGCTTTAATTCCTTTTATCTTTCAAAGGATAACATGCGAATTAATATTCATTATTGTTGAACTTCACTTCGAATTATTATTTGAAAATTTAAAATTATATAATTAAATTCAATCACCTTATTTAGAACATTAAATAGCTATATTTGTTTGATCATATCTTCTTGAGTTCACACATTCATTCTTATTCCTGAAATAAGTACTTTTTTTCTATTTTATGTTAGAAATATAAATTTTATTCACATTTATTTCCTTAGTCTTCTTATGAGAAAACTATTTCATTATAAATTATATATTTTATTTCATTTCGAATATATCTATTTCTCAATTTTTGAAAATTTTAATATGTTATATTTAGGAGACACTCCTGAAAAATAGGTACAGTGCTTCAATCAGTGTGAGATCACTGAGTGGGGGATGAGTGAATTATATATCCATTTATTTTTTTTTAATTTTTTTATTTTAAATTCTTCCTATATCACCTATTAATTCGTCAATTCACTCTACTTGTGTCTCTTATCCTAAAAATATATATTCTGTCAAATTGATGTCACAAAACACAAGGATTAAATGGTTCAGAAGAAATAACAACTACTTTCTATGTTGGTTATTTCCCCCAAAAATGTTTTTACACTATATCAAAAGGTGATTACAAATATTAGTAGTCCATTCCCCCATTACATGAATGGTATACCAAACCCATTCCATTAATCCTTAAGTACATAGTTATACACCCATACTAAACCTTCTTCTCTCGTGATTGGTTATAGAAAAAATCACAATCTAAGTGAAACTAGTTATCCTCACATATATAGAGTTTATATTTATAGGGCATGATACACAATATAAATATCTTTTTGATAACCTCCTCCACTATCCTGATGGATGACACATTATCATGTACAATTCATGTACCATTTCATAGATGTTGTTCTTTTTCAATCAATTTCTGTTCATAATATATATTTAGTTTCCTTAGTATTGTAAAATGACCATGGAAGTGTTATATATTTTTATTCATGAATACCGAAACTCAATCAATTTATTAATTTAATCCAAAGAATCATTTAATATAAGGCCCTAGCCTTAAAAATTAATTAATCTTGAGTTATTTCAATAATACAAATTGAGGATCATTTTAGGTTTTGAGTTTAGGAGAATTAGATCATAAATCATGCATTACAATCCACATTTAAACAAGGTGGTTACATAAAGAATGTATTCATTTTATCCCATAAAAGGAGACATATTTAAAATAAAACATGGATTATTTCTCGACACTTTCTCGACACTATCATCACATCATGTACTTTTCCCTTGACCTGTGAAAAACATTTCAAAAACATGGGATGAGCATAAAAGGCTCAGTATGTGGTATAAAAAATAAAACCTTAGTCCATTTAAACATAAGAATCATTGAAAACATACTTTACTCAAAAATATACACACTTTTACATACCTCATGAAATCATAATACATAAAGGTAACTTGAGGAATTGATAACATTATTACGTAGGGAGTAACCCTCATGGTTACATTTGGAATAACCGTAACAATATATTCCCTAAATCTCTTCATAGAAACATTAGGGTTTAACTCCTTCACATTACCCAATGCATTGGAGAGATATCATGGGATCACCCACCTTTAGTTTATCGCGGAACCACCCATCTTCATAAACAATGCCCAAGAACCATAACATAACCGTATCTCATAAAACATGCATAAAGAAAACATAACATTTCCACATTTGAATCACAATATATCAATAGAACACATTGATATAGTCAAAACATTATAAAACCATTCTCAATATCAGAATAAAATAAAATTAAAACTTGGTATTTATTTTTCATTTAAAAAAAGTTATGGCTTATAAAGGATCCCGAAACTCAAATAATGGTCACGACGACAGAGAAGTAGTTGTCACCACATACGTAAGACAAAATATTCCATTTTTCATTTATTAAAATTCTTTGTGCAAAAATATTACTTTTGAATAAAAGTAAATGTCATAGGGGTTTATACTCCGTATAAAAGAAAGTGGTGTATAAAACAAAATATTCCTCAATGAAAGGAGATTGAGACGAAGTCCATTACCTCGTGTCCGATTTGAATCGACCGTTCTTTAATCTCATGAATAATAAACTAGAGTTAATTTATTATTTCTTAAGAACATTTTTCATGTTCATTATTCATTTTATATCACTTATTAACATGTTATGAACATTATGTAATTATTTATGTTAATAACGGTCGTTTTGTCGATCTTTGGTACTTGAGTCAAAAATAAACTTTTTATAATTACAGGTTGTTCATGTGGTAAATATCCATTATATAGAGAATTATATTCATGATGTAGATATCATATATATGATATATATATATAGTATATACATGCATTTGTAATATTACAAAACATTTAGAGGTAATAAATGAAATGCACCATTCATGGAGACGGTAAGTCATACGTACGCATGAACGCTACTTTCATTTCGATTTTGTATTTAATGGAATGAAATAACAATGATATAAAGGTATATGATATTTCCAGTATAATATTATATATAATATCATTAACTCCATCCTTTATACATCCCACATATGTCATTAACAAAACAAATCACTTTTTGGGGGCGGTAGTCCGCACTTCCTAAAATGAAGATATCACATTTAGCCATAATGGAAACCATAAGGTATGCCATAAATGAAAAATACAGAATCATAAGGAAAACATAGACATAATATATATCATATATAAATATAGTGGCATCTTAATGGCCACCATGAAAGGTGTTAAAAAAATATTGAACAATCATCATTTCGTGAGGTAGAAATTTGCCAACCAGAGAAACAATATGTTCTTTAACCATTAGACAGAGGTGTGTGTAAGTTTAAATCAAATTATTCTCATAAAAACATCATAGTATATTGAATATACTGGTGTTGTTACAAAATAATGTAATAAAAATATTTTAGAGGGTTGGAGAAGCAAAATAAAACAAAAGAATATTAGAGAAGACATTACCTTTAAATCGGGTAACTCCCCTTGGTTTGAATCAAAAAAGTTTCTTGAAGAGATTTATGCCTAAGGTAAGGATTATAGGATGAAGAGAGGGATGTGGAGAGATAAAATGAGTAGATCTTTTCTGATCCAATGGCTTGAGAGGTGTGGGTAAGGTGGTAGAGGTGGGGGCCTTTTAAAAGAGGAAGGAGGGGCACTCTTGGAAAGTCATGAAATGTTACATTATTTTAAAACGAGTTTCAGATTTTAAAGGTCTCAAAAAGATATATTTATAGGATATGGTGATAAGGGTTATAAATCCACCCATAAAATAGGTTTTTAACAAGTGTAAGTATTATATTTTACATTATCTTTTCATTTTATTTAAATTGTTCATTAATTAGGTAATCACTAAATCATCATGGTGTCATAAATAAATTATTTTATTTAATGTCTAAAAATATAAAAAAAATACGATGATGTAGTAAATCTTTTTAGATTTAAAATTAATATTTATAGTCTAAGTGATAATTTATGTAGACAAAATTAATTTTTTTTTACTTAGGTGTTACATACTTTTGTTATAATTAACTTTCTTTAAAAATAAAAAGATAAAATGTCACTATCAAACAAAACTGATTCCATGGGGTGCCAAAGTTGGCACAAGGAATCCCATGGTCGGAAATGACATGACTTGTAGCATTAAGAAAAATTTTGGGGTCATTTTATATTATTATGATATTATTTTATTACCCTTAACTATCAAGTTACTAATTAATCACGATAATTAAAGATAATTATCGTCTTTACTATTCATTATGTCCAAAAACAAAAGATTCTTAATTACATAATTTGGACCGTATTCTTCCAAATATGGAATCCATTTTTCCAAATTCAAAACATAGAAATTTTAGTAATTAATTTAAAAATAATTCCAGTTGTCAAAACAAATAGCCGATTTTTTAGAAACAATATCTATAAAAAGATTGACAATTGTTTACGTCCAATTTCAAAGTGAAATTAATTATAATGACCAAAATTAGATTAAATGGTAAAAATATATTCTATTTAAAATTTAAAACAAATTAAAAAGATAATATCTTCATATAATTAAATTGGAGGAGAAAAGAAGTTTTTAACTAAAATGCAGTATTTTTCACTATTCATTAAAAAATGAACATTGTCAAAAAAATACCAAAAATTTATCCAAAGTAAATTTCGATGTACCAATACTAAATAATAAGTTTATTTTGACAAATAGAAATTGTAAAATTTTCACAAGATAGATTTAATGACGGTTCACCATCAAAAATTGGTAAAAATATCTTTTATAAATATTAGAGGATTCTATGCTTAAGATTGGATTTACTCTCATTTTAAGTCTCTAAAACACTATATAATTCATAAATAGACATAGATATGAAATCCATATTTCTTTACATACTTGGGATGTTACATCCTACCCCGATTTTGAAAATTTCTTCCTCTCTATTTATTTACTTATTGAATAAGATGGGGTATTTATCCCTCATTGCATTTTCAGATTCTCATGTTGCCTCTTCAATCATGTGGTTTTTCCAAAAAACATTTACTTGACAAATCACCTTATTCTTCAATACTTTCTCCTCGTCTTCCAGAATCTGGACCAGTTGTTCCTCATAAGATAGGTTCTCTTCCAGCTGAACTACCTCTAGACTCAAAACATGAGATGGATCTGGCATGCACTTCCTTAACATTGAAACATGAAAAGCATTGTGTACCTGAGATAAACTCGGAGGTAAAGACACTCGGTATGAAACTAATCCAACTCTCTCCAGAATTTCATATGGTCTAATGAACCTTGGACTCATCTTTCCTTTCTTACCAAATCGCACCACACTTTTCCATGGTGAAACATTGAGAAAAACATGATCACTTACCTCAAAAGAGAGATCATTCCTCCTGTTGTCTGCACAATGTTTCTGCCTGATCTGAGCTGTTCTCATGTGTTTCCGTATCAGCTAACCTTTTTCTGCCAACTCTTCTACCAATTCTGGTCTCATCAACTTCTTTTCACCTACATCATCCCAAAAATATGGAGTTCGACACTGCTTCCCATATAATGCCTCAAATGGTGCCATCTGTATACTGGAATGAAAACTATTATTATTAGAAAACTCAACCAAAGAAAGATGTTGGTCCCAAATTCCCTGATAATCCATCGAAAAAGCACGCAAAATATCCTCCAATGTATGAATTTTTCATTCTGACTGCCCATCTGATTGAGGATGAAAAGTAGTACTAAAATTTAATTCAGTACCGAACGACTTCTGAAGGCCTTTCCAAAAGTTAGAAGTAAACCTAGGATCACAATCAAATATAATGGAGAGTGGGACTCCATGTAACCTGAATATATCTTTATGATACAAATGAGAATGTTTATCTAGAGAAAAAGTGTCTCGTATATCAAGGAAATGAGCTAATTTAGTCAAGCGATCAACAATAACCCAGATTGCATTATTACGTCAAGGTGTCTTCGGAAATCCCATAACGAAGTCCATGGATATATTCTACCATTTAAACTTTGGCACTAGTAAAGGCTGAAGCATCCCTTTCGGTAATAGCCGATCTTCTTTAACCTATTGACAAGTCAAACACTTCACAGTAAAATCAACAATATCTCTTTTCATTCCATCCCACCAGTAATACTGCCGAAGATCTCTATACATCTTAGTACTGCCCGGATGAACTGAAAACGGAGAACTATGAGCTTCACATAACAACACTCTCTTCAACTATGAATCACAAGGTACACGTAATCTCTTACCAATTCTCAAAACACAATCATTATCAATGTTGAATTCAGGAAACTTACCCTTCACAACCTGTTCTACCTTTTTCTACAACACACTGTCTTGCTTCTGTTCTTTCGTAATTCTGTCTATTAGAGAAGATTTTACTGATACCTGAAACAAAACAAAATAACATCTTACACCAACAACTTCTATTCCAAATTTTATCAGATCCTTTACCAAATTATCACATTCCAAACATAACATGATTAATGAAGTATAACTTTTTTGACTCAAATCATCAACCACTTTATTTGATTTTTCCGGATGGTAATGAATTGTAAAATCATAATCCTTGATTAATTCTAGCCATCTCCTCTGTCTCATGTTCAATTATTTCTAAGTGAATATATACTTTAAACATTTGTGATCAATTTATATTTCACACTTTACACCATACAAATGATGCCTCTAAATTTTGAAAGAGAAAACCAAAACAGCTAATTGCAAATCATGTGTAGGGTAATTTACCTCATGAGTTTTCAACTGGCGTGAAGCATAAGAAATTACCTGATCATTCTGCATTAGGACACAACCATGTCCTTTCAATGAAGCATCACTGTAGATAACAAACTAACCATTATTGGAAGGTAGTTCCAAAACTGGAGAATTCACCAATATTCTTTTCAACTCCTGAAAACAATCATCACATGTTTTTGTTGAGATAAACTTAAAACCCTTCCGAGTTAGCTTTGTCATTCTACTAGATAACCGTGAATTTTTTTTAACAAGCCTTTGGTAATATCCTGCCAAACCAAGAAAACTACGAATCTCAGTTACATTTGTGGGTCTTGGCCATTCTTCAACAACTTTTGTTTTTGCAGGATCAACAATTATTCCATCTTTAGAAACAGTGTGACCAAGAAAAAAATTTGTTGCAACCAAAACTCCCACTTGCTAAATTTCCCATACAATTTATTTTCTCTTATGGTTTGAAAAATAACCCTTAAATGACTTTCATGCTCCTATTTAATTTTAGAAAACACCAAAATATCATCAATGAAAACAACCACAAACTTATCCAAAAACACATGGAAAATTCTATTCATAAGATCCATGAATACAGCAGCTGCATTGGTTAAACCAAAAGGAATTACTACAAATTCATAATTGCCATATCCTGTACAAAACGCGGTATTTGGAATATCTTCTTCCTTTACCTTTAATAGATGGTACCCCGATCTCAGGTCAATCTTTGAAAAATACTATGCTCCCTGGAGCTGATCAAACAAATCATCGATATGAGGAAAATGATATTTTTTCTTAAGAGTGATGTTATTCAAGGCTCTATAATCAATGAAAAGTCTCATTGAACCATCTTTCTTTTTAACAAATAAGACAGGAGCACCCCATGGCGACGTTCTCGGTCTAATGAAACCTTTCTCTAATAAATCTTGCAATTGCTACTTCAACTCTAGAAGTTCAATTTGATCCATTCGATAAGGGCGTTTTGAAATTGGATTAGCATCAGGAACTAAGTCAACAGTAAATTTAACATCCCGATCTGGTATTATTCCAGGAAACTCATCAGGAAAAAAATCAGGATACTCATTTACCACTAGCACATCATTAATCCGAACGGTTCCTTTGTTTTGAACAATATGTGAACGGTAACATTCATTTCCATATTTTACAAGTTTCTCAAACTCTTGATATGTTATCAATTATAAGGGTTCATTCTTGTACAAAAACTGAAAATCTTTCTGAAAGGAAACTTCTTTAGCTCTACAATCAATCTTAGCATGGTAAACAGAGAGACAATCCATACCCAGGATAACATCAAACTCTACTAGAGGTAAAATAATAAGGTTTTCAGGTAGGTTCTTTCCACATATAAGGATAGGATTATTCTTATAAATTATTTTTCATCAACATTTCCCCCAGGTGTTTTTACCAAAAGTTCCAGAGTCATTTCTTGAGATGGAATTCCCAATTAACTAGAAAATTTTTCAGATATGAAGGAATGTGTAGACCCCGAATCAAACAACAAATTGGCATATTCTGAAGAAACAAACAAAGTACATGATACCACTTCATTTGATGGCCCAACATCTTCTTAAGTAGTTGAAAAGGATTTCACTACACCTTTCTTCTTGTAGTCTGATTGCTCCCCATCATTCTAGCCCTTTGTCGAAAACTCGTTTGCATAATGACCCATCTCATTACACTTGGAACATTTCACTAACTATAAATAAAATTTACTCTTTCCATCACCCTGATCTTTTTTAGTGAAATCATGAGCCTTATGTCCCATCTTAACACATCGGTAGCACTTTCCAGAATTCAAATGACATTCCCCAGTATACTTTTTACCACATTTATCACATACTAAAATCTTAGTTTTCTTACCACCAAAGATTTTTGAAGGATTCCTCCCTTTCTTGGGCCACCTCGATCTCTTCTTCTGTTGGTTGTTATAGAACACTTGTTCATCTACAAACTACATTTCCACCTTCTCTTCACATCAAAAAAGCTTTTCATAACTCTTCATCTCACGAGAAGTTTAAGCCCTTCAATATTTTGGCTTTAATTATGAGTAAAAACGATTGATTTTACTATCAAGGTATCAGATAAAATTTAGAGCATACCTTGACAATCGAGTGAGCTTTTCTTCATAAGCATCCACTAAGCCATCATCTTGCCTCAATTAAAATAATTGTTTTTCCATCCTAAGTCGAACAGCTTTAGGAAAATATTTCTCAAGAAACACACTATTGAATTAATCCCAGTCAAGAGCATCAATCTCATTAGCATCCCTGATATTTTTAACCATTTACCACCACTAATTTGCTTCACCCTCCAAACAGTAAATAGAAAGAATAACCTTTTGATTGTCTGAACACCCCATGAAATCGAAAATATTCTCTAGTGATTTAATCCACCCTTCAGCTAGTACATGGTCAAATGATCCTCTGAATGATGGGGGATGTTGCCTCATGAAATGTTCAACCACTGACATATTCCTCTGCGGTTGATCTGGCTGATCTCGTGCATTGATACCACCACCATTTATCGCTTGAGTCAACTACGCCATTACTGCAAAAAACTATTCAGTTCCAATTCTGACCATCTCATGATGGGGATTCGGAAGGTCATTTCCTATTATATGCCTTCATAGCACTGTTTCCCTATTTCCATTGCGGAAAACCATTATGAACAGTCATGTCTTAGATGAATCAACATGGTAATCTTCAAATTCTATATCATTTCAATTTGACCATAAAAAAATATTTTTTGATAATCATTTAATAGAATTCTAACTCCTGAAGTTATATAAACTGACCTCTGATACCAACTATAAGGCCCTAGCATTAAACATTACTTAATCTTGAGTTATTTCAATAATACACATTTCAGATCTTTTCAAGTTTATAGTTTTAGAGAATTAGATGATAAATCATGCATTACATTCTACATTTCAACAAGGTGGTTACATAAAAGACAGTATTCATTTTTCCCAGCAAAGGAGACATATTTAAAATAAATCATGGATTCTTTCTTGAAAAATCCTCGATAGTATCATCACATCATGTACTTTTCCCTTGACATGTGAAAAACATTTCAAAAACATGGGATTAGCATAAAAATCTCAGTAAGTCGTATTAAAATAGGGAAAGAAAACCTTAGTCTATGTATACATAAGAATCATTGAAAACATATTTTACTCATAAACATAAGCACTTTAACATACCTCATGAAATCATAAGATTTATGAATAACTCATAGAAATCATAAGACATAAAGGTAACTTGAGGAATTCATAACATTCTTTCGTAGGGTTTAACCCTCATGGTTACATTTGGAATACACATCACAATATATTCCCTAAATCTCTTCAGAGAAACCTTACCGCTTAACTCCTTAGCATTTCCCAATGAATTGGAGATCTATCACGGTCTCACCCACCCTTAGTTTATCATAGAACCACCCATCTCCATAAACAATTCCCAAGAACCATAACATTATCATATCACATAAAACATGCATAATAGAAGCATAACATTTCCATATTTCAATCACAGAATATCAATACAACACATTGATATAATCAAAACATTATCAATACCATTTTCAATACCAAAATAATAGATAATTAAAAGATGGTATTTATTTATCATTTTAAAAAATTATGTCTCGTAGAGGAAGCTGAAACTCAAATAATGGTTACGGCGGCGGAGAAGTCGTTGTCACAGCATACGTAAGACAAAACATTCCTTTGGTCATTTAGTAAAATTCTTTGTACAAAAGGATTCATTTTGAATAAAAGTAAATTTCAAAGGGGTTTATACACCATATAAAATAAAGTTGGGTATAAAACAAAATATGCCTCAATGAAAGGAGATTGAGAAGAAGTCCCTTACCTCGTGTCTGATTTGACTCGATCGTTCTTTAATCTCCTAAATAATAAACTAGAGTTAATTTATAAATTATTAAGAAACTATTTCAAGTTTATTATTCCTTTTATATCACTTATTACAATGTTATTAACATTATGTAATAATTTAAGTTAATAATGGTCATTTTGTCGATCTTTGGTACTTGAGTCAAAAATAAACTACTTATAATTACAAGTTGTTCATCTGGTAAAATATCCATTATATCCAGAATTATATTCATGATTTAGATAAAATATATATCATATATAACCAGTATATACATCCATTTATAATATTACATAACTTTTAGAGGTAAGAAATGAAATGCACAGTTCCTGGAGACGGTAAGCCATACGTACGCATGAACGCTACTTTCATTTATATTTTGTATTTAATGGAATGAAATCACAATGATATAAAGGTATATTATATATCTAGTATAATATAATATATAATATCATTAAATCCATACTTTATACGTCCCATATATGGCATTAACGAATCAAATCACTTTGAGGGGGCGGTAGTCCGCACTTCCTAAAATGAAGATATCACGTTTACCCATAATGGAAACCATAAGGTATGACATAAATGAAAAATACAGAATAATAAGAAAAACATAGATATAATATATATCATATATAAATATATTTACATACTAATTTCCACCATTAAAGGTGTTAAAATAATATTGAACAATCATCATTTCGTGAGGCAGAAATTCGCGAACCACAAAAACAGTATGTTCTTTAACCATTAGACGGAGGTGTGTGTAAGTGTAAATAAAATAATTATCATAAATAAATACTAGAATATTGAATATACTGGTGTTGTTACAAAATAAAGGAATAAAAAGAGTTTTGGGGGTTGGAGAAGCAAAATAAAACAAAAGAACATTAGAGAAGACATTACCATTAAATCGGGTAACTCCCCTTGGTTTGAACCAAAATTGTTTATTGAAGAGCTTCCTACCTAAGGTAAGGATTCTAGGATGAAGAGAGGGATGTGGAGAGATAAAATGAGCAGAGTTTGGTCGAGCCAATGTCTTTAGAGGTGTGGGAATGGTGGTAGAGGTGGGGGCCTTTTATAAGAGGGGGGAGGGGCACTCTTGGAATGTCATGAAATGTTACTTTATTTTAAAATGTGTTTCATATTTTAAAGGTCCCAAAAAGATATATTTAGAGGATATGGTGATAAGGGTTTTAAATCCACCCATCCATAAGGTTTTTGACAAGTTTAAGTCTTATATTTTACATTATCTTTTCATTTTATTTAAATCGTTCATTAATGAGGTAATCACTACATCATCATGGTGTCATTACTAAATAAATTTATTTAATGTCTAAAAATTAGAAAAAATACCATGATGTAGGAAATATTTTTAGATTTCCAATGACTATTTATAGTCTAAGAGATCATTTATGTTGACAAAATTATAATTATTTTACTTACGTGTTACATAATTTTTTTTTATATTTATCTTTTTTAAAAAATAAAAATATAAAATGTCACTATCACACAAAAGTCATTCCATGGGGTCCCAAAGTTTGCATAAGGCATCCCATGGTCAGCCATGACACAACCAGTAGTATTAGGACACATTTTGGGGTCATTTTATATTATTATTATTTTATTTTATTACCCTTAACTACCCGATTACTAATTAATCACGATAATTAAAGATAATTACTGTCGTTACTATTCATAATGTCCAAAAACAAGAGTCTCAATTACATAATTTGGACCTTATGATTAAAAATATGGAATACATTTTACCAAATTCTAAACACAGAAATTGTAGTAATTAATTTAAAAATAATTCCCATTGTCAAAACAAATTGCGGGTTTTTTAGAAACAATATCTATCAAAAGTCTGACAATTGGTTATGTCTAATTTAAAAGTGAAATTAATTCCAATTACAACCATTGGATTAAATGGTAAAAATATATTCTATTTACACTTTAAAAACAATTAAAAAAAATCTATACATTTAATTAAATTTGATGAAAAAGCAGTTTTGAAGTAAAATGCAGTATTTTTCACTATTCATTAAAAAAATGATCATTGTCAGAAAAATATCAGAAATTTATCCGAAGTAAATTTAAAAGTCCCAATCCTAATGAATAAGTTTATTTTGAAAAATAGAGCTTCTAAAATTGTCGAAATATAGATTTAAAAATGGTTCTCCATCAAAAGGCAGTAAAACAATCTTTTAAAAATATTAGAGAATTATATGCTTAAGATTGGATTTATTATCATTTTAAGCCTCTAAAACACTATCTAATTCATAAATAGACATAGATATGAAAATAAATAATTCTTTACGTACTTGGGATTTTACATTTAATATATATGATAAAATAATATTAAAATTATATTCACATTTTATATTTATAGTATGTGAATATTATTGTCCATAAAATATTGCCCATAAATCTTCCAATTAAGTAGTCTATTAATTCCATTTGAATATATAGTCGTAAAAAGTTTCTTCTGTCTCTTCAAAATCGTGCACTGAAATAATCTCATAATTTTCACCATTAAATCCATATTTTATGGTACATAAAAACCCATTTTCAAATTTCCCAAAGAACTCAAAATATATAAATCCCTAAGATGTAGTATATTTAACTAAAAAATGAGTTTATCCCCTATAAATATTCAAGTATCATTTAAGAATCATGTTTAAGTGAGAATCTCATCTAATTATTGAGTATATAATCCCCATGGTGACATTCACATCTCATCAGCATGAGTCAAAGATCATTGAAAAATGAATTCCAGTAGTTTGTGACATGGAATGAACATATACATCACTTTGAAATCTCTTTTTTATCCTTTTAATTCATGAATGAATACAATTAAATAGACATAATTACCCCAATTTCTCAAAAAAATTCAAGTATAGAAAAACTCATATATCTCTTAGAGGTGTTACATCATCAATTAAGGTTTCACCAAATATAGTATATAAATTTCTAAAAATCCTCTCTTATATAAATTTCAAACCATCCAAGGATCATGATGATGTCACAATGTTTCCATTACAAATTCCATTGGACACAAACAGATTCGATACTTTTTATATGGTTATTTGTAAAGAGATTTGAATCCTGTTGTTGAGTTAGGGTTCCCACAATGTAGAGGACACTCAATTTCCTTATCAAAACTCTCAGATGCATCTCACCGGGTTGTGTGTGTTTTATAAATATGTTTCAAAATGAACTAATTTGGTTTTAATTCAATATTATGAACGAAAAATTTCTATTGTTTGATAAATTTTACAAAAATTTTAAATTCCATTGAACACACAATTTGGAAAGAGGGTTCAACACCTACAACACTCTTCACATACAGTTTGTGCCTCACATGTGCATTCCCACTGACCGACTCCAACAAAATCTATCCTAAGTTCACTCATATGGTCCAAATTTTTCCCACTATACATGAATTTCCTAATATGGGTTCTAATCCACCTTTTCCCACTATGAGGTCTAGCTAGACTAGTCCCTTTTATCGATATTCCATACTCGCACAGGTCGATGGCTTAGTTGAGCTTGATTATTAGCTTTGGTGCCTACATTTTTTTATAATTCCATAAATAATAAAGGTTGGAAAATATATCATATAATTCCATCATACTCAAAGGTATTCTTCAATAATTATTAATGTAATTACATACATAGTTATGTTACACTTTAAATCTTCATAAAAATAAATATTTTATGAATCTTCTTAAAAAAATCTAAACATTATGCACCAATTAGAAAAATTATTTCTCAATGAAGATCAATTAAATAATTTTCAAAATGATATGGAGAAAAGTAATTCTCCATGTTTCTCCGCATCAAATCCTCATATAATCATCAGATCATATTGAAACTTTTATTGAATAACTTAAACCTCTCGAACCCTGATGCCACTCAACAATGATCTATGATCAATCGGTGACATGGCCTCTAGAAAATCTCCCCAAATCCCAGTGTATTTTTACTAGTAGAAACGACCATGGTGTGTCTGTGGGGATACGATTCCCTCATTACCAGAGTGTAAAATAGTGAATACAATAAGATACAAGTAGAGTAAACAATAAATCATATAGATGAAATAATTAAACATTATAAAACTGACTATATAAACAAATACAGAAGTCATATCATATAAATTTTTTTGACACATGTAATAATTTTCTAATACAACAAAAAATACAAGTACATTTTAGTCAGATACAATAAATGTGAAAAAATTACCAAATGGGAAAAAGTATCCAAGTAGCATCACAAGCCCCATATTGGTCCCATTATATCATTCTCCTATCAAGAAGATCACAAACCAATTATAGGGGTTCTCCCATATCAACACCTTAAATCATACACTCTGTTTGGGTACCTATATGTGGCCCAAGAAATGTGTGATAATAAATCCCAATAGGAAACCACCCATGGTTTATGCATATTAGTCAATAAATATACATAAAAATAGTGTAAATACATATATACCAAGTAAATTATATACTCAAAAGTAATCATACTATATGTATATTTTACATTTAATACAAAATTGAATTAATCAATTTCATTTAAAATATAAATATATGATTTAACACTCAATCCCATATTAGTTATGACAAACCCATTTAACAATTAAATCCCATTTAGTATGTATTCCTTGAGATCAAATTCAAATCCCTTCATCATTTTTATAGTAAAAAACCCAACAAATGACTAATAAGGATATATAAAATGTATATGTCAAGAGTAAATCAAATCATGTGGTTTTTCGTGATTTACATGTCTTTAAAATCAATTCACTGTTAATTTATTTTTAAACATGATCCCATCCTTGAATGTCTTATATTTCAATTCAAGAATCCCTCTAGGTTTAATATCAATGAACACCTTACAATCCCATCCAAGGAAAACCACTCAGGAAACAAGGTATCTCTCTAGGTGTTTTATAATATCTCATCCAATCAAGACTATCCATGGTGGTCCACTAAAGGAGCCCAAGTATCACCCATGAAAAAAAATATCAAATCCAATTTGATTTAGTCACTAGCACACTCATAGGAATCAATGTACCACTTGTTATAGAATTCAAACCTCATCTCCCATCCATAACAGTCCGTTAGGGAGTTCAAGTATCACTAAATCATAATCAATGTTAAAAAATAGATTATATCGGCAACATTCTAATATGAATCAACATATCACCCCTGGAATATGTTTCAATATGCAAAAATGTCCTTCCATGGAATTTTAAAAGGAATCCATGTACCACCCATGGAAAATAAGCATTTAATCAATTAAATATCATTTAATTAATTACAATTAAATATTTCAAGGTCAACACAAAGAACATCAGATATTAATCTCTCTCCAAAAGGTGAATCAATCATTGGAAAACCATATAGGGATCTTCCTTTCAATTATAAACATGGGAAATTCTTTATAACAAGATTTTCAATATTAAAAGAGATATTTAATAATTTATTAATTATCTATTTCTCAAGGGAAAATGATTTTAATGATAAATTAAGCTAAACGCATAAAATAAAATAAACACTATTTAATACACATGGAAATATTATTTTAATGATGCTATTAAAACTCATTCAATAAATGGAATAATAAGGGTAAGGGTCTAAGTAATCTATCCCTTACCATTAACAAACTCAATTTCCCCCGGTATAATATTTCAATTCACATATCAATTCATCAGCTAACAATTTAATTACCAATATCAATTCAATGTTTAACATCCCATGACATGGGGTAAAAAGGAACTCCTCAAATTGGTCCAAATAATATTCCATATTAATGGAAATTTAATTCAAAAACACACCAAAGTGGTTTGTTCTAATACCATGGTACTTAACCAATAATCAATCATCAATGAGGATCATTAATCACCTAGGGCATGCTTAGAAATTATAAGGTTAAATTTAATTTTAATGTGACACCTGAAAAGTGGAAGTGTGGAACGAAGACACATATAAATAACTAGTCATTAAGTGAAAGGAATAAGACCACCTATATTAGGTATTTAGTTTATAGGGTTTCCAGTATAATCTCATGATTCAGCTCGGATCAGAAGAAAATAGAAGAACAGATAAAGACATAATAAAAGGTATACTCATCATTCACCCAAATTGAGAAACTGATATCAAGAATAATAAACAATTTCTAAAAAGTAATCAATGTATTACCTTTATAGATCCCACAATATAAGCAGCCTTTGATTTAGATATCATATCGAGATGTTTTATCAAATATTATAATAGACACCAAGGAGATATTCCCAAGGGTGAGGGATATTGTGTGGGAGAAGAAAACCTAATTTTTTTTGAAAACAAGATTTTAATTTAAATAAAACATATTAAATATTCAAAATAAATGGGGTTTCATAGTTTAGTCTCACACTCTTATGTATAATTAGGGGATACCCACATGGTTTCCTCACATAGTTTGACTTAACATGCCAAAACCATGCCAAAAGCCAATGTAAAGGATATTTTCATGGACACACAACCTTGCAGCCTATTCTGAATAGTTTTCATAACAATGAAGCCTATAGATTCCCTCTTTTCAACCCCTCACAGTATGATCAAACCGTGTAGCATGCCCTGAATGGTATTGAGTAAATGTGCTCTAGGATTAAATGACACCAAAATAGGGGTTCCAAGCTTTGAAAATGCATCAGACACCCTTGATACCTCAATGATCTGAATGTTCATTAACATATGGTGTTATTTAATCATTTAAACTGAATAGAAGTGATATATTTGACATATGAATACCCAAGTTCTTAATAACTTCACCTTATAGTAATTAGACCTCAAATTTAAATTCCAAGATTCGTAATGATTGATATATGAATAACTCTAGCCACTATGATCATAAATCGTCTCTAAATTTTAGGTATTGTTCAATACTCATCCATGCTATCATAAAACTTGTAATAAATGAATAGACTCACCTTAGGGAACCTTCATGGTATGATTCACAATACACATAGGATTCTCTTCAAAGGACCCATCTCTCAAAAACTCATCCTCTATGGGTAGAAAGGCATGAGACCGATCTTAGTAATATCATCAAAGCCGATAAAAATGGTTGATTTCAATCATTGCCTAATACCTCATAGGTAACTGAAACTTATAGACTACCAAAATGACTCTCTCCTGATTCTCGAACGGCCTGCAATACAATGATGAAAGATTTCCCTGTACCCTAATCATCTTCTTTATTAGCCTCGGTGAAAAACGTATGAAAAACCAATCCCTAAACCTGATCTTTAGAAGCTGTCTATATAGATCGACGTAGGATTTTTGATGAGACTATGCAGTATCCATCTGATTTTGAATCATATCCACCTACTCTATGGACTCCTAAACAAGACAAGGTCCCAACATAGCTTCTTATCTTTCCTTTAACCCACATAATATTAATTAGAGCAGACTACTATACAATGGTTCATAATTGTCCTATATGAATGGTTTCCTAAAAGAAAATGTTGATGGAAAGTTAATATAGGGGTATCCACATCTCACAAGATCCCTCGAAAACCAAAACACATGTTTGAAGCATGTCCTGAAGCACCTTAATTGGGTTGTCTAACTGCCGTTCAGTATGAGGGTGGTATTCCATGATCATAATAACTTGTTTAACCATGGCCATCTATATCCCTTATCAGAAATGTGAATTAAACTAGACCTCCCTTTGTGGAATGATAGTATTCGGGCCCCTTTGATGTCTTATTTTCTCAAGGATATACAACCTCCCATGCTTATCCACACTGAGGGTTCCCTTGATCAAAAAGAAATATGAAACCATCATGATTATTTCAACAACAACCGATACATCATCATTACCTTGATAGGACCTTGAAAACCATGTATCGAAATCCATCACAATGTTATTCCATATCCATTTTTGAATGGGTAGTTATTGTATAGGACTGGTTGGTTGTTGGAGT
The DNA here is from genome assembly GCA_963277665.1 of Viscum album. Lineage (NCBI taxonomy): Eukaryota > Viridiplantae > Streptophyta > Magnoliopsida > Santalales > Viscaceae > Viscum > Viscum album. Next base: position 830,849,279 of record OY728151.1, on the reverse strand, counting down.
TCCATCATCACTTGCTGACAGGTGGAATATCTCATAAAAAATCCATCTACATCTATTTTAATACCCAAGCACTAGTACATGAGATGAATATCTTTATACTTCTTGGAAAAACCTGGGTTTAATAACCGAACTGAAGCATGAAAATCTTACATCATCTCCTCACGCATGTCTATTGAGACCCATACACGACCTTGGACTCACCAAATTTCATCCTCACATACGATCAAACCTAGAAGAGGGTCCTCACCTACCACACCCTCCCATTTGAATAGGTCCTCAGAGTATGATAGCTTCCTCATACTCACTATATCCAGTTGGGTAGAGGTTATAACTTTGGATGATATAAAGGACTTTCCTTGACTGTCATGCACCTCCAAGTGCATCTCATTGAAAAAGTCCATAAGCTGCCACTCACAAATGGAATGTCACATTTCCTATATCTAATTCCATTTTTAGTTCATTGACAACTGCATTGGATTTACCAGGGAAATAATCAATCTCTATGTCAAATGATGGATGTTATTTCACCCTCCTACACTGCATAAAATATATATCCCACCATGAAAATATATTCATAAGTCTTTTATGGTTTGTGTAATCCATAAAATTCTCTCAAAGTAGGTAATGTCTTAAACAATGAAATGAGTGAATAACCATAGCTATATTGAGATTGTGCATAGGGAAATTCCTCTTATCTGTACTCAACTTCCAAGACCTATATTCCATGACTCTATCACTCTTCATAAAGACTATTCATAGCCCGATAACTAATGCATTATATTACACAATGTAACTATTTTGTAAATCTATAAAATCTAGTAATGACACTAATGTTAATATACCTTTTAGCTCCTGAAAGGCAGTCTCATAATAATATTTTCACACATACTTTACACCATTCTTAGTCAATCCCACCAGTAGAACTTTGAAGTGTTAGAAGTATGATATTAACCATCTATAATCCTCTACCATCCCTATGGAAGTATTTTTATCAAATAAGAGCTTGTGATGCTCCTAGGAGACTATATCTATCACTTTATCTAGGTCTGCTGATACTCTTGTCTTTGAGATAATATGACATATGAAGTAAATAAGGTCCATCTAGAGGTGCAACTTTGTGAGATTATTATATAACTGATGATCTCTAAGTGTATTCAATTAAATCTCAAGATGTATGGAATGGTCTGGTCTATTATGAGAATACAAAAAGATATCATCCACAAAAACCACAAAAAATGAGTCAATATAAAGATGTAAGACTTGGTTTATCAATCCGATAAAGACTAAGTGCACATCATTGAGACAGAACGATATAAAAAAATACCTTTATAGACCATACCTATTAAGAAAAGATGTGTAGGGTAGGTTTGATGATCTAATAGGAACCTAATGATAACCTAATTTCAAATTAATATTTGGGAAGACATGAGATCCTAGGAGAGAGAAGAATAGATCTTCTATCCATGGAAGATGATATAGTTTCTTAACCATCAGAGGGTTTAATTTCCATTAATCCACACATTAATTGAGAGTTCATTACAATATTATTACAAAAATGACCAGAGAACCCATGGAGAAGACTAAGTCAGATAAATCCATTTTCCACTAAATCATCGAGATGACTTTTGAGATCATGCATCTCTGTAGTATCCCTCCTATAATGAGGAATGTATTGAAGTGTAGCTACTGTAACTAGATCAATAGTGAAATATACCTCTCTCACCGGAGGTTCTTTTGAAATTTCATCTAGGAATACATCCCTAAAATGATCGACCATTGTAGGGAAATTAGTCTGACATGTAAACTAATAATCTAGATATAAACATCTAATATAAGCTATCTTCCCGCCAATACCACAATGCTCAGTTCCAGATCAACTTGCTTGGACATACCAGTCACCCTTCTGAATAAAATATGTAATTCCCAAAACCTAGTTACCTAGAGTTGGTACATTACTACATAACGTTGGCATGATCATGAGAGATGAAGTCTCAAAAGACCGATTAGTTTAGTATCCTTGTTAGTACTAGATACATACAAAAATTTTCCATTAAAATGAAATAGAAAAACTAACACATTTTGTTTCCTTTGAACACAATCATATCACTTAACCTATTCTCATAAGTCAATTATAATATACTTATTCACATCCTAGAAAAAATTAATCATAAGAAAGGGGTGAGCTCAGATTCTTAGCAAGTATAACAATATAGTAGAAACTATCATAAGATAAAAAATAAAAATTTAAGGAAATGTATAAGACAAAAACACAAGAATATTAAACATAAAATAAAACATTATATGACAAAGATAAATCAAATATTTTTATTTACTTATTCACATGGATATTCTACTAGTTGAATAATAACATTGTAATATTAATAACTAATTTCGTAATGATTGAATGCATAATGTTGGACATCATAACTGCATGGTCAAGGCCTCATGCCAAGAATACAAGTAGGATTTTATCAAGGCCTTTTCAAAGAAACAAGTGTGTATCATGAGACCTATCATTGCATCGAGGGTCTGTAGCCATCCTTGCTCTTCACATACTACGTCCAATGAATCCCTCATATGAAATGGGCGAAACATAATATAAACATTGATATTAAAACTACAATATGAAATTTAAATAATTTACAATAAACCATGAATTGAATAAAAATAGAACAACCATAGTCCAACATATAAAAAATACTTCAATAAAATATAGAAGATTATATCATAATAAATAAACTTCAAACAAATGTAAAATCTAATGAAGGGTATTGACATATTTGAAATCAATCCAAAAAATTATTTTAGTGAAATATCACTTTATATTTTGAAAACATTTCAAATTAATAAAAAAATTTATTTTAAAAATATTCTTATAAGATTGAAAGCGATTTTTCGAAGTATTATAACCATAGAAAATTTCCGCACCTACCATATAATTTACAAAAACACATTCTTTGCTTAATTTGTTGAAAGGGTCATAAAGTACCTTGTTTGTAAAGTGACAAAACGAATCCTTTCAAACCATATTATAAAAATTAAAATAGGGATTAAATGACTTTAACCTATAGTCTAGTAAATAATAAAAATTCTTGGATATTCATTTTTAGTAATAAAAAATGTGGATGATAAAGAGGTCTTAGTAGATACTCATGTATAAACAACATCAGATAATTAAGAGATTGAAAAATTGACCCTTACCTTGTACATTACCTCATACGAGGGTATACTAAACTCATTTATAATAGTGTAATCATTATTATTAAATTATATGAGAACCATATACATAAATATGATATCATATATGATCTTTTAATACTGCTTTATTAATGATATTTCAGTAGTATCATTGTTTTGGGTGTAAACTGATTCATTTTTCTTTATATGTTTTGTTACGTAAGTCATGTTTTTTATGGATAGGGTCTATTTTATTCCCATACATAAAGATATAAGTTTCTTAAAAATTATTTTTAATCATAAACTAAAAAGTATTCTTGAATGGTAATGATGGGAAATGAAATCTCGTCACATCATGCAGACGGTAAGCCGTACGTATGAAAGAGCGAAAATATCATTCTATTAGTGGTGATATATTATAATTGGTTGGTATATTATATATAAATAATCATTAAAATGTTTTATTTATTATTTACATTAGATATAATCATTATTATATCCACCCAAATAATTATTTGTTGACTACCAAACTACAATAGGACGTGGAGATGGTAAGCCGTATATACAAAAGTATGCAAAAATTTTCCTTCATAGGATGGATAGAATAATGAATATGGTTGTAAAATATGTATAATAAAATATCAGTATGTATAATTAAATTGAGTTATTATTTTATTTTGGAAACAACAAACAAAGAGGATGTGGAAGAAAAAAATAACTTTAAAAGAAGTGATGATGTAATTACCTCTTCATCGGGTTCTTTCTATTGATTTGAACAAAAGGGAACCTTAGGTTGTCTTCATGATAAATATAAGTAAAATAGAATTATATGAGGGAATTTGGGAGGATATTTGATCAGGTTTTGGATGATCCATAAGGCTTTGGAGGTGTGAAATTAATAGAAGAGTAAGTACCCTTTTATAAGAGAGGTGAAGGTCACTTTAGGAAAAGTTTGAAATATTATTTTATTAGAAAATAATTTTCAATTTATAATATCTCCAAATGGATTTATTTTTATTCCACGGTGGGTATATATATAAAAAATATAAAACAATAGGTTTTAGACAAGTTTAGTTCACTGTATTAACCTTATCTTTTAGATTTAACTCTTAGTTTAATATATTAACATTTAACAAGTATTCTTGTATTTTTATATTACACGGTTAATAAACATACTATAAAATTCCAAGATAACCACAAGTGATTCTTTAATGACATATCAATAATTATATAAGTAATTTTTCTGATCAATTGATTTTATTATTATTATATAACTTAATAAAATAGTATTTGTTTTAAAAACTCATTTATGTCAATTTTGACACTATTTAGTATTTGGTTTTTGTGAAAGTCATATCAACTTTATTACTTCTAAAAAAATATATTGAATCAACAATAACATTTCATATTTTCTTATAAAATTTTTGGAATCCATAAAAATCGTCAACTTATGTTTATTTTAATATTTATAACATCAATTAATTTATTCTTTCATTAATATTGTTATTACGGAATCATCATTGTGTCATTAATAAATTTAATTATTTAATGTCTAAAAATTATAAATAAAATACCATGATGTAGGAAATATTTTTAGATTACTAATTAAAATTTATAGGCGAATTTATCTTATGTATAACCCCCTATTAAAGTTTTTGTTTTCTATTTATATTTGAATTTAACCCCTTTAACCCTTTTTTGCATAAAATTTTATAAATGTACTAATCTAATAAAAGTGGATAAAAAAGAATATTATTTTTCCTAAGGTTTATTTTTGTCCAAATAAACTTATCCAATAGAATTAGGACATGTTTTAAGATAATTATAATATCATTTTACCCTTAATTATCATATTTACCTTTAACCGTTGTAAATAAAATTCAAAAGTTACTATTAACCAAAAATTATTTTCATCATATTGAACCCCATTTTAAATAATGATTTCTACCATGTCTCTCACATTTTTTAAATTCAATTCATAGAAACGGTAACATTTTATATTATTCAAATTTGCAAATGTGCCTAGAAAGTGGATAAAAGGCCTTAAATAGTTCAATAAAATTTAAAATATCTTATCTTATTTTAAAATGACTCCAAAAATTACATTGAAATTATATAGGTATTATGTATCTATTTTTAATTAAAATAAATTAAAATAAAATAAATAATAATTTAAACAAAAAGTCAGTTTTAAAGAATAAAGCAGTGTTTTCACAATTTATCAAAAATTGAATGTTTTCAGAAAAACACTAAAAACTCACCCTAATCCAATTTTGATATCTAGAATAAAAAAATGAATCCCATTTTTGAAAATAAAATTTATATATTTTAAAAAAGTTGATATTACTATTCATAACAGAAAGTTTTATTGGTCGTGGTGTGATAAAACTCAAAGTTGCGTACAACGCAATCTATTGTATTATTCAAAGAGAGGCATATCGTGGAAGCATGAGGTGTTAAATTACTCCCTCCTTCAAATAATTTCATCCTAGAAATTTCAAGAATAAAACTTCATAAAATGATTTGGGTGGTTCTTAATCATAAGTATCTCTAGTTTCCCACGTTGCTACATCAATTTTTTTGTTTCCCTAAAGAACCTTTACTAGAATAGTTGTCTAGTTTTCCAAAACATGTTATCTAGTATCAAAAATATTGATAGGCTCTTCATAATAAGATTGATCAGGTTATATTTTCAATTCCACATTGGTGAGTATATGTGTTGCGTTAGGCATGAATTTTCTCAACACTAATATGTGGAACACATCATGAACTTTGGAGAGACATGGAATCATTTACAAATGGTATGCTACAAATCCAAATCGTTCTAGAATTTCTAAAAATCTAATGTACCTGGGACTCAATTTACCCTTCTTACCGAATCATAAAACAATGGTCCATGGAGATACGTTCAAGAAAACACGATCCCCAACTTGAAATTCCAAATCCTTCCTTCAGTTATCCGCATAGATCTTTTTCTACTTTGAGCTGCTTTGATGTGGGTTTGGATAATCATATCCTTTTACAATGTTTCATCAACACGTTTAGGGACTATGAGTTTCTTTCACCAACATCATCCCAACAATTTGGTGTGAGACATCTCTTTCCCTATAACACTTTATATAGTTCCATCTGAATACTTGAATGGAAGCTATTGATTTAGGAAAATTCTACCAAAGGAAAATACTGATCCCATATACCTTGAAAGTCAAGTGGGAATGATCTAATCATGTATTATGAGGTTTTAATAGTTTCTTATGATTGTCCATTAGTTTAAGGGTGATACGTAGTGCTCAAACTAAATTCCATATCAAGGGATTTCAGAACGCTTTTCTAGAAACATGATGTAAAATAGGGATCATGAACAGAAACAATTGATAGTGGTATACCGTGACGTCTTATAAATTCATTAATATATAGTCTTGCTAAACGTTCAAGTGGTAAATCTTATCTTATAATAATAAAATGTGTTGAATTTGTATGATGATAAATAATGACCCATATTGCATCATTCCTTCATAGAGTCTTTTATAAACCAATGACAAAGTGCATCATAATATAATCCCATTTCCACTCATGTATGGGAAGAGGTTGCATGACTCCTCAAGGATGTTGTCATCACTTGTCAGACCATACATCTAGACACATAATCAGAAATATCCCTCTTCATTTTATCCAACCAAAAATGTTCCTTCAAATCTCTATACATCATAGTGCAACTAGAGTGTATGGAGAAATTGGAGCTATGACTAGAATCCAAAAATTCCTTTTTTGGATCACGTATATCGGGAACACAAAGCCTCCTCCCAAATTTCTAAATTCTATCTTCATATAAAAAGTCAATCAATCACCCATCATTCATAGCTTTAATTTTCGTTTGAAACTACCAATCATGAGTCTGATAACTTTTTATCCAATTTAGTAAAGATGGTTTGGAAACCATTCAAAAAAGTGTCGATGTTTCCCCTTCCATGATTATTCTAATATCCATCTTTACTAGATCCAAGAACATATTATCCCTTTCAACTCTCATCTTGTTCAAACCTCCATGATCTTTTCTGCTCAAAGCATCTACCACCTTATTTTCCTTCCCCGAGTGGTAGTGTATAGTGCATTTATAATACTTGACTAATTTAAGCCATTATCTTTGCCTCATGTTGAGTTTTTTCTATGAGAAAATATACTTCGAACTCTTGTGACGGTACATATATCCCGTTTTTCACCATAAATATTGTGTCTCTATATCTTCAATGGAAATATTACAGCTGCTAACTCAAGATAATGATTGGGATAATTTTTTTCATGAATTTTTAGCTGCCGAGATGCAAATACGTTATCTCTATCATTCTGCATAAGGGATCAAACAAGTACTATATTTGAAGCATCACTATCAATTATAAACCCATCATTCCCCGATGTTAGAGTCATGATAGGATCATTCATTAATCTTCTCTTCAGTTCTTCAAAAAATTCTTCACACTCTTTTTTCCAAAAAAATTTAACCCCTTTATGTATGAGATTGGATAATGGGTTAGGTAATTAGGAAGAATTATGGATGGAAATCCAGTAATAACCTACTAGACCAATAAAAATGCATACCTCAGTTATAATTGTTTGTGCTTGCCATTCTTGTATTGCTCTTGTCTTAGAAGGATCAACAAAGATTTCATCCATAGAGACAATACGGAAAAGAACAGAATCTCCTGAATCCATAATTCACACTTACTAAACATACCATATAATTCATTTCTTATAAGAATATTTAGAATAATATTCAAGTGATTTTCTTGATCTTTATAGCTTTTGAAGTATACCAAGTTATCATCAAAAAATACCACTTCAAATTCATCATGATATTCCTTGGAAACACTATTCATTAGATCCATAAAAATAGTGGGTGTATTAGTTAGTCCAAATGGAATTACTGTAATCTCATAATACTCATACATGGTACAAAATGATGTCTTTGCAATGTATTCCTTCATCACGCACAACTGATGATATCCAGATCAAAGATGAATATTTGCAAAATATTGAGCTCCATGAAGTTGATCGAATAAATAATCAATGTAAGGTAAGGGATACTTATTCTTTATTGTTACATCATTGATATCCTTATAGTCAACGAAGAACCTCATAGATACATCTTTCTTCCAAACAAAAAGATCATGGTCTCTCCATAGAGAAACACTAGGGAGAATAAATCCTTTATTACCCAATTCCTCTAATTTTTTCATTGGTTCCACTAATTAAATAGTATATATTCTATATGGGGACATCAATATGGGCCTTGATCTAGAAATTTAGTCACTGAAAAACTCAATTTCACATTCTAGAGGATGTCTAGGTAACTTCTACGGAAACACATCAACATATTCTTGTAGAGTAAGTACAACCTCTATTTGAACATTCCATTCATCACCCATAATTATTTCACTCACTTCCACCCCAATAATTGAATCTAATAGAGATATAAGAGGTTTATTTAGATAATAATTGGATGGAGATGTTTCTGCTCTAAAGTTAAGGGATTCTTTATCATCATTGAAATTTTAACCTCATTATTCTTACAATAAATTTTCTCATCATGGTATGAAAGCCAATCTATACCGAGGATTATGTAAAAAACAATTATGGGTATGATGATTATATCAGTAGATAAAAAAAATTAATATGCCACAATGGTAACTGAATCACAAAAAATTACTTTAATGATACTTCCCTTAGGAGTTTTGACTGACAAAAACCTTGATAAATCAAACTGGAAATATCTAATTTTCTTAGAAAAATGGGAAGATATAAAAGAATGTTATGATCAAAAATCAATTAATGAATTGGATAAATTTGAGGAAAAGATTAATCTAACTAACACCATGTCATTTTAAAATTCAACATTTACCATTGTGATCGCATATTCTGGGCCTTTACCCCTTACCATTTTTTAGGTAAGTTTCTTTGATGCTTAGGAATTCCATTTCCATAATGACCCATTTCTTTACAACTGTATCATTAATAATTGAATACCTCATTATTCCCCTTTCAATAACGATCTTGGTGTCCATTTTATTCATACTTGTAACAGACCCCCATTCCCTTCAGGCATGTACCAGGGTGTTTCTTCTCCCATTTACTACAGGATGTAAACTCAAATTTTCACTTCATACCCTTATTTCCATTTTAACAATGTTCATAATATATCTTCTTCTATTTATTTTCATTAAAGTTGTAAGACATAGTGAATTCCTTTTAACTTTTAACAAGACACGAGAAAATATCTTCATACAATGAGAAGGATTGTGATATTAATGGTCGATAAAGAAATGGTTTTAACCCATCAATAAGTCGATCAATATTTCTTCTTGGATTATGTATATAATCTGCAACATGGATTTCTATCATTTTAAGTTAGACTCATACTTTGTGACATTCTCATCCACATTTTGCCTCAAACTTAGAAATTGCCTTTCCATATCCACTTGATGTTTACAAGGAAATAATTTTTCTAAGAAAATATCTTTAAACTCCCTTCATTCCATATTTGATACTTCTGCATTCACCTTTGGGTTTTGAATTAACGAACACCATTGATCTGCATCTCCCATGAAGCGATAAAATACCATGAAATCTTTTTCCCTTTCATTAATCCACAAAGAATGAAGTATTTTTTCTATGAAATTTATCCATTGTTTAGCTAAAAATGAATTATTAGTCCCACTGAATGTCTATGGGTGTTGCCTCATAAAACAGTATAACATTGATCCTCCATATTGGGGATCAAGGTTATCCATATGGGTATGGTTATTATTCATAATCTGAGTGATTTTTCCCAGTAAAGTTATAAGTTTTTTAGCCCCAATTTTATCACCAACTCCACTATAATAATAATGAGTAGGAGGGTAATCCCTACTTGGATTAAGTGCATAGATAGTATTTTCATTCCTTCCACTAGGAACCATTTCTAAATAATGGAATATGCTAGATTAGTTTATGAATCCCAATACATAATTCCAAACAAGTAAAATAACTGACCTAAATTGAACAGTTTATGCATATAATCCATCATCATAAAAAAAAAATTCGTTGAGGAAGTATTTAATTCTGAATCCTTCATAATGGCTTATAAATTAAATTTAAATTATCCTAAGCATATCCCCTTGGAGTTTCGTAACCAAGAGTGAAGTGAGGCTGGTTTTCATGCACGAGCTCCCGTTCGAGTCTAGATAAAAGTGGGGTTTCACGTTTTACCACTAGATATATTGGTTCCAGAGCCGCCTCTACCTACATGTACACAGAAAGAGATGTATTGCTTGGAAATTTTACAATATCTTTACATTAATCAAATTCCAGGAAGTCCTTATATACTAATTCTCGAAGTCTATCTTTGGGTAATGTTCTACAAACAAAGTTTTAATAAATATTTTTCCAAGGTTTGTAGTAAACATCCACTAATACCAACTATAACACCCCCAGCCTAGTTACACATAGTCTGTGCATTATTACTCAACATTGGCATGATCAAAAGAGATCAAGTTTCAAAATAATTATTATTTTAGTAGACTTGGAAGTACTATATACATATATATGATTTACATTAAAATTAAATAAAAAAACTACAACATTGTGTATCCTTTGAACACACTCATATCCCATAGCATATTCCTACAGGTCAACCAAAATATACTTCTTCACATCCTTGAAAAAATAAAAAATTAGAAAGGGGTGATCTTATATGGTCAGTAAGGATAAAAATATATCAGAAACTATAATAAAAAAACATAAACATTTAAGGAAATGTATAAGACTAAACACACTCCTTTTTAATCTAAAACCTCATCGTAATATGAAAAATATAAATCAAATAATTCCATTTACTTATTCACAAGTATATTCTACTAGTCAAATAATCACATGTAATATCAATAGCTAATTTCAAAATGATGGAATCCATAATACCAAACATCATAACAACATAGTCAAGGCCACATCCCAAGAATACAAGTATGATTTTTTCAGGGTCATGTTCCAAGACACTATTTTGTATCATGAGACCTACCGATGCAACGAGGGGGGGGGGGGGGTGTAACAAGCTCTGCCAGTCACTTACTATGTCCAATGCATTCCTCATATGAAAAGGATGAAAAATAATATAAACATCTGTATTAAAACTAGCATAATAAATGTCAATACTTGAACCATAAACCATGAATGGTATAAAAATAGCACACCCATGGTCAAACATATCACAAAACCATCAATACAATATAGAAGATTATATCATAACAAATCATCTTAAAACAAACGTAAAATCCAATGATGGATTTTGACATATATGAAATCAATCTGAAAAACTGGTTGAGTGAAATATATTTTTCTATTTTGAAGTTATTTAAAAGTAATGAAAAAATTAATTTTTAAAATATTATTATAATCTTTTAATGGATGCTTAGAAGGATTATAATTGTGGAAAATAGCATCACCTTCTATATATGATAAGAAACATACTTTCCAAATTTTTTGAAGAGGTCATAAAGTTCCTTGTTTGGAAAGCGATGGAAGGATTCCATCGAAACAATTTTATAAAAAGTAAAAGAATGATATAAATTAATTTATCCCATAGTCCAGTAAATAATAAAAATGATTTGAAATACGTTTTTAAGAAACACAGCTGTGGGTGATAAAGAGGTCCCAATAGATAATCATGTATAAAGAGCCTCAAATAATAAAGATATTGTAAAATTAACCATTACCTTGTACTTTTACTTAGTTGAGGGTATGCTAAAATAATGTATAATGGTGAAATAAATGTTATTAAATTATACATGAACCACATACATAAATATGATATCATATATGATCTTCTAATGTTTCCTTGTTAATGATATTTCAGTAGTATCATTGTTTTGAGTGTTAACTGATTCATTTTACTTTATATGTTTTGTTACATAAGACTTATTTATTATGGAGAGGATGTATTTGATTCATATCCAGAATTATATTAATTTTATAAAAATAATTTTTAATCATCAAATTAAAATTATTCTTGAATGGTTACGATGGGAAATGAAATCTCATCACGTCATGGATACGGTTAGCCATACGTACACCTGAGAGAAAATATCATTCTATTAGTTTTGAAATCATATGTAGTTGATTGGTATATTATATATACATAATCATTAACATATTATACTTAATATTTACATCAGTTATACACATTATTATACCCATCCATATAATAACGTGATGAATAACAAACTACACCACGATGTGGAGACGTTATGTTGTATGTATGTAGTTATAGTGACATTGTCATTCATAGGATGGATAGAATAATGAATATGGTTGTAACATATTTATAATAACATCTTAGTATATTGAAGGTATTGGAGTTATTATTTTCGTATTGAAACAACATATAAAGAGGAAGTGGAAGAGGAAAAGATCATTGAATGAGGTGATGAAGAAATTATATCTTATTTGGGTTCTTCTTTTTTATTTGAACAAAAGGGCTCCATAGGTTGGATTTCGGATCAAATTAAGGCCTTTTGGTTTAAGTGATGGTATTTGGTAGGATATTTGATCAGGGGTTGGTCAAGAAAAAAGGATTTGGTGGTGTGAAATTAAGATAATTGGAAGTACCATATTATAAGAGAGGTGAGGGTCACTTTAGGAAAAGCATGAAATATTATTTTATTATAAACCATTTTTGGTTTATAATAGCTCCCAATGAATTTATTTTAAGTTTAAGGTGGGAATGGGTCGAAAACATCTCAAACAATAGGTTTTTGACATGTAAGGTCACCATATTAACATTATCTTTTTCATTTAACTCTTAGAGAAATAGTTTAACATTTAACATGTCTTCTTATATTTTTATATTACATGCTTAATAAACATACTCTAAAATTCCAAGCTAACCTCATGTGGTTATTTAATGACATATATATCATTATATAAGTCTTTTTTTTGGAACCTTATATTTTAAAGACTAATATATAATTTAGTATGATATTATTTGTTTTAAATACTATTTTATGTTATTTTGACACTATATAGTATTTGGTTTTTGTGAAGGTCATAACAACTTTATTACATCAAAGAAAAATTGAATAAACCGTAAAATTTCATATTTATCTATAAAATTTGTGGAATGAATCAAAATTTTCATGAGAGCATTTATTTAAATATTTATAACATTTATTATTTTAATCATTCACTAATAATGTAATTACTACATCATCATTATGTCATAAATAAATTTAATAATTTAATGTCTTAAATTTTTAAATAAAATAACATGATGTAGGAATTTTTTTATATTTATAATTAATATTTGTATTTGAATTTATCATATGTATAACCCAATATTAAAAATTATTTAGTTATTAAAATTTCAATTTTATACTTTTAACTCTTCTTTAAATAAAATATAATAAATGTCCTAATCTAATCCATGTGGATCAAACAGAATTATATTTTTATCCTAATCTTTATTTTGGTCGAAATACACTTATCCAATAGAATTAGGACATTTGTTATGCTAATTATAATATCATTGTTATCTTTAATTTCCCTATATACTTTTTACCGCGACAAATGAAATTCAAAAGTTACTATTCACAGAAAAAATTATTTTAATCTTATTGAACTGGATTTTACTTACTGATGTCAACCGTGTCTCTCATATTTTCGAAATTCAATTCTTAGAAGTTGTAAAATTATATTTTATGCAAATTTTGAAATGTCCCTAGAAGGTTGGTAAAAGGCGTTAAATAGTTCAATAAAATTTTATATATTTAATCTTATAATTAAATGAATTGAAATGAAATTATATAGGTATTATGTTTATTTTTAACTTAAAAAAATTAAATTAAAATAAATAATTATTTAAATAAAAAATCAGTTTTAAACAATAACGTAGTGTTATTCAATATTCATAAAAAATTGAATGTTTTCATGAAAATATCAAAAATTCACCCAAAGCTAATTCTGATATTCTGAATCCTAAAATGAAGTCCATTGTAAAGAATAAAATTTATAAAATTTCAAAAAGTGGGAATTACAATTCATATCAGTTAGTTTGAGAGGTCAAGGTGTGATATAACTCGAAGTTACATACAACACAAGCTATTGTATTATTCAAATAGAGGCGTACCGTGGAAGCTTGGGGTGTTACAAAACTTATATCTTCTAGTGATGTGAAACACACCATATAATGATTTTAATCAATAAGAGAATGAAAGAGAACCATCCAATCCATCCTAATAATGTTATTAAAATAATTCATCTTGAGGACATATAGTCCCCATAGGAACTGACACCCACCAATCTCAAGGGGGAACCCCTACATTGATGTACATTATCCATTATTATTCCCATCATAGTTTAATGCATCAAAACACCATCTGAGTTATGAACACTGAGAAAAAGTCTCTCCAAAACCAGCATAGATATAATGATATTAGAATCCACTATAAAAAAATTGAAGAAGATAAAGTTGAGGTTTCTATAATAGTACCTATGAACATAGAATGTATGAGATCCTACTCTTGATTGGCCTCATGAATTGTGTATACCAGGATTAATATGTGGCCATGTGATGCTACCTGGATACACTGAGAAGATCCAACATGCAATCTCAATGAATCTAGTTTTTGAATACCGCGACCATGACCACCACATCGTCCTGATCATCCAACAGTACTCTAGCTCCCAACCTATTGAGAAGTTTCTGACCTTATTCCTGAACATTTAGTCGGTGTATAACCTCTCTCACTCTATGATGGTAATTATTTTTTAGAAGTAATGTAGATGGTCTATCTTGTCAGAATATCAGCACTATACTAGGTATTTCGTTCACTGTGGCCTCGTATGTCCCAGACTACTGTACTAGTAGCACCTCACCTAACTACATGAATATTTTCTATGACCAATAATATAATTGTGTGGAAGCTCCAGATGACGCTTCCTACTGGTTGTTGATAAAGTACCAGATATAGATGTCAAACCACCCTAGATTATTGTTCAGCCTCTCCGAGGTTATGATATATTATAAGAGATTGATTCACTATACCATAAACAATAGTTAGATAGAATATATTCACTTATGATTAGATGTCACACCTAATAACATACTCAAATCACCTAGCATTTGATATTTCATCATCTATAAAAATATGTGAAGAGATTGGGAGCATAGCAAAATAGGCCAATTATTCTATAATTGATAGCGCACTCTGCTCATGATGTATGAACTCATGAGCTTTATCGACCCTCAATGTTGAATAATAGAAGTGTCCATAAAAGTATATCTAAAAATCCCCTCTAATAAATCTCTTTACGTGTTTTTTCAGAATAAGGACATACCACCACCCCACGGTGGAATCACACATAATATACATAGATATATTGACAATCATCTCAGGAGATGTATATATAAACTCAAACATAGTTAAAATGAACTCTATTTGTGACTCCATAGTCTATGGTCCACCATCCACCAAAAACATGGGTGGATACTGGTGTTGGGACTCCCACGTCAACTCATCCATAAATGTGGCAAGATGTGGTGGTCCCTAAAAGGTTTTCCTGAAGCATGTAAAGATTTCATGGGACTATGCCTCAACACCTATGTTTGGTACAACAAGTGGTTCTTAAACTGAAAATACAAGAGGATCTATTTGTAGCCTAGGGTTTATCAACACCGAAGTGTGGTCATCACCACCATCTTGGTGTATGATAGGGAGATATCATGGTGTCATGAATCTATAATTCTAAACCCAAACCTTATATCTTGTTCTTTAACAATGTTAATATTTCAAAATTTCAAAACAAAAATTTGATTAGTACAAGTTTTCTTATATAATAACACACCCGTATGCATACTACATGAGTATGGTTTGGGAAACATGTAGATCAGGATGAAGTGAGAGACACAAGCAACATCCCACTACTAATGTCGGGTTTGGTCAAGAACTCTCCCTTATGAGACCAAATTTTCCATTACATTTTCATTTAAATTCACATATATATTTTCATTTTAATTTATACTCAATTATTATTAGTATCAAATTTTAAATTAATGTATGAAGCAATGGTCCACAAAATTCCTATCCAAGAGGGCCTATTCTTCTTAGGGAAAAATAATGGAATCCATCAATTTCACACCACAACAAATCACAAAATACCTATCAAATATTCAGTTACATATATCGCATCACCTATCAAAGTAGTATGAAACATGTAATTCAAACCAAATGGCCTAGAATAATACATGAAATGTGTTTCTAAAAAGTTTATATATGATGCATTAGAAGGTATACCCTCATCACAATCGGTTTAAAAATAATAGAACCCAAAATCATAAAAATAATAAACACAAAAATACAAGTGTATCGCCAAATATAGAATCAAATCAATTGTAATGGTTAAATACCTGAACACAAAAAATTCCATTAGAGGCAATTTGGATATTTCTTGTATGAGGGTCAGATACACTTGGTAACAACTCATTACCCAATTCAATTTCCTTCCAATACTTTTATATTACCCCCAAATAGTAGAATAAATCAAAAAATAAATGCCTTGACACCACTTTGTCACATCCCCAAACCAGATGCCACTCAAAACTGCCCCGATCCTGGTGGGTCACATGGCCTCAAGCACATCTCCCCAAATGCTAGAGGTTGTAGACTAGTCGTGAGGGCCTAGGTGTGTCCATGGGGAGACTATGCCCAAATTACCAGAGTGTAGCAGAATAGATACAATAAGATACATATAATGGAAGTAGTAAATCATAAATATGGTAGAAGTAAATAGAAAAAAAGCAGATAATATAAACAAATACATAGGTCCCCTCATATATTATATGGTGATACACGTCTTTTGTTTCTAATAAAACATCCAAAATAGATACATTGTATTCGTAGACAATATATGAGACAAATGTACAAATGTACAAACTATCCCATTAGCATCAGAAGCCTCATATTGGTCCCAATCTCCCATTCTAATAACCAACATATCACGAAACTATAGTATAATGATTTACCTTATCAACACCTACTATCATACAGTCTGTTTGGTTACCCAATGCTGGCCCAAATAGGGTTAGACACTAAATACCAGTTGGAAACCAGCTAATTCTCTACTGATCAATCAATGAATATATACTACAACAGTGTACATAAATATATAAAAATTAAATAAATTACTCTTAATTAAACATCAAATACGTATATATTCTCATTTAATTTCCAATTGAATTAGACAGTTTCATTTAAAATATTAATATTTGATTTAATAGTTTGGAATTTTTTAGTTATAACATGATAATATAAAAATTTAATCCAATTTAGTATGTATGTCTCGAGACTCAGTGTGTATCCTAAAATCCCCCATATTGTAAATAGAACAAAATATTCCTTAGGAGGCTATCTAAATTGTATTAGTGACGGAAAAATCCAGGATTGTTCTTTCTCTTGGTGGACGTGCCCTACATGTAATTCCATTCATCATTCAATTTATAACTTGAACCCCTAGATGAAATTCCTATTTTGGAATTCAAGTATTGTTCTAGGTGTAATTTCAATTAACACCTTACAATACCATCCAAGGCGAACCTCCTAAGGACTCATGTATCTATATAGGTGTGGTATAATGTCTCGTCCAATCTAGTCCATCCCCAGTGGTGCATTAACGAAGCCCGAGAATCACCAATGAAATAAAAGGTGAAATTAACATTGAGTCTATAAATGGAATTCTCATAGGAAGACTTTTATTGTTTGAAAATTTAGTCAAACCCCAATGTCCAACCTCGGTGGTCCCCTATAGATTCTAGGTATCACTCATGCATAATCAAGGTTATGAATCCATGTATCGCCTAAGGAATAAGGTTAAATTTTAAAAATAGTACATACATGGAATTTAATATGAATTAATGTACCACCAATGGATGATAAGAATTTATGAAATTCAATATCATTTATTCAATTAAAATTAACTATGCCAAGCTCAACTCCAAGAACATCATATATCAATCTCACCGAAAAAGGCGATTCAAGCACTAGACAACATTATAGGGCTCTGTATTTCAATTATTCACATGGGAATAAAATTATAAATATATTATCAAGATTAATAGAACAATTGAATAACATATTATCTATATATCTCACAAGGGGTGATAATTGTAAAGATAAATTAAGCTAAAAAAGTACGTGGAATATACATCATTTAACCCACATGGGTAATTTACTATAATAATTTAATTCAATATCAGTCATGAAATGTAATAAAAAGGGAAAAGGATCAAGTCATCTATCCTTTACCATTAACCAATTCAATTTTTCATGGTATGACAATTCAATTCAAATATCAATTCATTCATTTAAAATTCAATTACCATTATCAATTCAATGCGTAACATTTAATGATATGGGGTAAAAAGTCACACGTCAAAGGGGTCCAAAGAATAATCCATACTAATGATAATTTAGTTAAACAAAACACAAATGGGGGTTTATATGATTTCAAGTTATTTATCCTATAATCAAACATCAATGAGGCTCTTTAGTCAACTAGAACATGACTAGAAAATATAGGGATTAATTTCATTTTAAGGAGGCACCCACAAAATGAATTAATTACTTGAAAACATATATAAAAATATTTTCTTTAATCAAAAGGGATGGGATCCCCAAACTTAGGTTTATATTTGAGTGATTTTCTATCATCACCTCCTGATTTGGGTCAGAACAAGAGAAAATCAAAGAATAGACAATGAACCTATTAATAGAAAACATAAGCTTTCACATAAAGAGTGAAACTACATTCCACAATAAATGATACCAGATAAAAAGGAATTGAGGTGTAACCATTATAGATCAAATGAGATGAAAAAACTTTGATTTGGATACACAATGGAGAAGTTGTCTTAAATATCGGAATAACCACAAAGGAGAGCAGCCCAATGGGAAGGGGCACTGTGTGGGAGAAGAAAACCATAATTAGGTTTATTGAATGGATTTTAATTTAATTAAAAATTATGAAATTTGTAAAAAAATAAATGGGTTCACATGGTATAGGTGAAAAATTTATCCAACTATGTGACAAACCACATGATTTGCTGTAAAAAGTGGGGACCCTGTAGAATTTCCCCACATAGTTTGACTAAACATGCAGAAACCATTCTGAAAGACATTATAAAAGTTGCAGTCATGGATTTACACCTATGAGGCCCATTTTATATGGTTTGGACTAACTGTGTGGCTTCAAGCTACCCTCTACCCACCTTAAATTGTTTGATCAAAACGTTCAATATTCCCACTTGTTATTCACTAACCTTGCACTGGGTTTAATTTACCCCAAAGATCAGGTTCTAATCTCCAAAAAAGCATTGAACACCCTTGATTCCACCATGAATTCAAGGGGAAATCATTTTAGGCCATATTTAAAAATTAAAATAGAAAATAAAGGATCTTTACCTCATATGAAAACATGGGTTCTTACAACAACATACACAATTCATGTCCATTGGGTTATACGATCTCTCTCTTTCAAAATTTTTTCTATACCATCGAAAATTCAATAAGTAAATATGTGAAATATATTATTTTTTTTCCTCCCAATTATTGATAATAAAAAAAATGTTGTAATTTTGGGTTCTTATCTCAAAGAAATCAATGGAACAACATTATTTCTAAAAATAATTAGATATTAGTTAGTCAACTCAATGTCTAAGTGGGCTAACCCAGTGTGGAAAACAACAATTATGCTACTAAAGTATCATATATTTCCATAAACATTACTATTCTATGATAACATCCTAATTATAATTATTATTTTACATTTGGGTGATATATGTGATTTTTTTCAAGGGATATACTTCAGAAATCATAAAAAAACACTTCAAAAATATTTCATAGACATAAAATAATTTTGCACTAACTCCTTAAGATCTACCCATTTGAGAAAAAATTTCACATGATATAAAGAATTTTCAATGATTGATGATCATATGTTGCCTGAATTATTTTTACCCACGAAAGGATAAAATTCATTCACCATCATAGAAACAAGTGTTCTCTATGAGGAATACATCTTTTCCTTAAATTTTCTATTGGTTAGTTCATATAAAATATTAAGGGAATAAGTAGGTATCTCATTTTTTTATTGTAAATATTGAGGTTAAAAGTTACCATCCATCCTTTATTTCAACTTATTAGTCCTAGGATCACCTTTATATGATCCTCTAATTATAGTCTTTTCAATGATTCTAATTTTCTCCATCATCTATTGAAACTTTTGACGTGGATGTTTTTCCTCTTGTGTACTATAAACATTTAAATTTTAATTCCATATCTTCCTTAGGAACTCTTCATGTGAAGGAATAATTTACATATAATGTTTTGAGAAATTCATATTTTGTTTTCACCCATACATTTCTTCATAACATTTAATTAATAATTTTAAAGATTATTATTATCAAAATTAAATTTGTCAACTGTCACCAATTTCTTTCCCATATATATAGTATGTTCATTATCTATTGTTAATCCTTATCTAATTAATTGATGACTTCGAAATTATTCACTTTGTGACTATTATTCTTGTTTTTATTTTGAGGAATCTCACATAGGGAGCTGACACATCATTTCGTAGCATTATGACCTTGTTGAACCTGTCTTCCCCAAAATTTATTCATTAATTCAAATTTTCTCCATGTGGAATGTTTAGATTATGTCTTCTACATTAGATAATATTTCAGAAATTATAAACTCATATGTTTAGAATTGATATATATTGGTCAATGCCTCTTTCCTAATAGTGATATGTTATACTAGAATGAGTAAAATTTAGGACCAACCACTCAATAACACTAATAATATTTTATTAACCATGATCTTTTTCACTAATTGTTGTTATTCTTGGAATATTTTTGTTGCCATATTTTTATGGAATCTGTTTATTTATACTTCAGAAGAATAACTTCAGATGAATTTGTAATCTATTCCATTTAGGAAGATTGTTTATTACTTTTCCCTTCTCTCCTGACATTTTATGTATTGATCCTCAAATATACTCTATTAGTGATAATAGTTATACATTGAGAATATATATCAGTAGAAACTACCTGAGCTAGTTAGCCCTTTGTCCCAAGAGCTTGTGTTGATTAAATGTTAATTTCGACCTCTACAATTAAGTCTTAGATTATAATTTTAAACTCATTTTGAGAATAATGAAACATTTATTGTGCCATATATAATTTTTCTACTTTCTCAGAAATATCATCACCTTGATTATTCACCATCTTCTCAAATTTGGACAACTTCAATTTTTTTTGTTTTTATTCAACATGTTCTGATTATTCCATGAAAATATATTCCTTTACATCATATTTTTCTTGAATTATTTTCAACTATCTATATGAAATGGTTATCATCATCATCATTTAATTTCTTATTTTATCACTGTGTTGTGTGAAATCATTCTTCCCATTTCCATTCTTCTCAAAAATTAATTTTTCAATTTCATTATTCAATATATTTTTCTCCTTACTGAGTTACATATTTTCAATAAAATTAACCTATATATTTTATTTTGACATACTTTCTATTTTAGTTCTCTCATAATTTTCATCACCTTTAAATGAAACTTTTGATTTATTTGATTTCCCTTCTACACATAAATAATTTATAGAATATCCTTCATCATATTACTCACTACATATTTAAGAAGATTCATCCATTTATCTACTAATAATATTCCTATTACTATATGTAAACCAACTATTGTTCTTCTCCTACAATGTTTTTTAGACTTAAATTTTTTTTATTTTATTCTGTAACAACATCATTCTTCATTGGACTATTTCTAAAAAAATGACCATTATTGTCAAAATTAAATCATTTAAGTGATTTTTTTACATTTCCAATACACTTTCCCCTATAAAAATTTCTTTTTAATCACGAGACTATTTTATTATAGTTATTTTCAGAATTCATATCCAGGGAATCACATGATTTGGGGTTTTTTTAATTATTGATTTTATTTTAATTATGGATTCAAATGAAATAAAATCTCTTACCACATTTTTTAATTGTAGTAAATTTCTAGCTTCATTTGTTATGATATTAATATTATATAATTCAATGATATGTATTCTCATTCTTATATTATTTGTCTCTTTGGATCAAATATATAAAGAACATTTATAATATGATTATTCAAAATGGTTAAGTCTTACAGCTTCTTATAAAAAAACATGGATACTACAATTAACATCATTCAATCTTATAATGTAATTATCAATAGTTTTATCATGCACATGAGCCTTATCCCGGTTGGCAAGGTCTCTGTTGGTGCATCCAATTGACCAGGGATCAAATCCCGGCGGAGGCAGAATTTCTGGGTTATTGTAGCAGGCACTATTTGGCACTGTAGAAGCCAGGAGTATGCCCCCGTTTGGGCCTTTGGGACTCAGATTTGGTCCCTCGAGTCCTTTATAGGCCTTCAGGAACCCATGACATCGAGTTAGTTGGGCCTTTGGGCCATCTCAAAGGCCTTTAGTCCACCTACAGATGCAAACCAGACAAAAACTACAAGGAACAAGCTCTACAAGGAGGATGAGCAAAGGAGCTCTCACTATAGAAGAAGCTAAATGGAGTGCAAGAATGAGAGGGTATGGCACCTTCCATTGGGACACGCCTGTGCATGAACGGGAATACCTAGCCAAACAACCATGCGAAGGTGGAGAGATGATTTCACGATGAAGATGGTGGGGAGGAGCAGTTCCAAGTTGTTAGTCTGGGTTGCATGTAATGTTTGTGCCTACGGACAATGAATTCCTCTATGGCCTACGGGAATGTAATCATTCACCTACGGGCATTGTAGGGTTCCACCTCATCCCTTGAAAGGTGGATTATCAAAATAAATAAAAAATGAAGGCCTTCGGGCCATTGGAGGATAGTTTTATCACCACCCATTTTAATATATTTAATATTTCTTAACTATATATTCAACATAGATTATGAGACATTATGATTTCCTTCATAAATACTTCTCAATTTATAATTTATATAATTGGTTGGCTGATGAACTATCTCTTAAGTGTATATCATGACTAATATTTCTATCATAATGGAATATTGATCCTTTTCATCCATTTCCAAGTTCCTCATTTCTAAAAAATTCATAGGATATTTCACATCATACGATGGAAATCCAATAACTTATGCATCTCATACTCTTACCAAAATTGATTAGATTTTGGGTATCATTCTATTATTACAACCCTGATTTTTCTCAAAATTGAAATTGAGAAAAAACATATTCATTAATTAACTTATATTATCTATCTTCATTATTCTATTTGATCGTAGAGAGTGCACCTTCACTATGATACCAATTGTTGAGCCCTGATTAGTGTGAAATCACTGAGAGGGGAAAGGTTAAATCAGTGTCCCGTTTATATTTTATAAAAATTAAATATTTTAAATTAAATATCTATGTATTTTTAAATCCTTGATCTACTAATATTATGTTTCTTAAAATTAACAAATATATTTTTTTGTAAATCAATGGCACAAAACAAAATGATTTTTAATGTTTGGTCTAAATATATATTCCATTTTGAGTTGGTTAATCCAACCATCATGGATTATCCACTATGTTAAAAGGCAATTACATAGAATTTAATGTTATTAAACTAATTAAAATACGGCAGTAACCCTATGTCCAATCAACCATCAAAATTTGTTTATTCGCATGAATATCACATTATTCTATAGTGATTGGATATATGCCTGATCACAATATTACAAAAACGCATTATACACACCACCTGTATCCTTCCACTTTAGATATCCTAATCAATTGTAGAAATATCATTTCAATTATCCTCAAACTATAATGGTTTTCTTGATCAAACTTTCTCATGTATAATTCCTGTATCATATCATAGATATCAGTATTTCTTAAACAATTTCTGATCACAGTATATAATTAGTTTCCTATGCATTATCAAATTAATTTTAATTAATTATTTAATATAATGGATAAAGACCCATCTCAATAACTTGATTATTTTGATATAAAAATATATTAGGATAACTGATAAAAAATCATTACATTTATTATCAAGATGTATATACAAAACATGTGACTATTGTTATCAAACTTTTAAAGCATTTAAATCCCCCTATTGAAGTGATTTATTAACTAAATTTCTATATTAAATGGTACATGGTTTCTTTTATATATTCATAATTACAAACCACATATATCAACTTTTGTTGAATAACATAACAAAATTTTATAGAGCATAAAAAATTATTTTCAAACTCAAATAGAATCAATATTTTTAAATACATTGATCATGGTATTTTTTAATACCAGAAAACATGGTCTATTCTAAATCATCAGTATGTATTTTGGAGTTATAAAAAAGTGATCATATAATCTCATAGATTTTTATATCATTACAATGGTGAAACACATGGCTTTGTGGCATGATATAAAGAAAAAAAATGAATTCGAATAGTCTTCATCGTGGAATTATCTTCTAATATAGAATGTTCTCCCATTTGTATTTCATTTTATTGAATATTGTATACTATAATATATCGATAATATCCATGATTTAGAGACTTCTAAATTTCCATAACCACAAAAAATCATCGATATCCTTATGGTGAAATGTCATCAACTATGACCAATCCCACTATAATAATGGGTTTTCACAAAAATCTTGAATATATCAATTCTAAACCATCTAATGTGAATATTGAATCTGCGATGTGATCATTCCGACACTAATAATTATTATGGAGAGTTTTAACTTCATATGGGGTATCTGGTATGGCTTCCAAAATACTGAAAATGACATATTCATACTTTGTAGTAGTCTATGGTCATTGATTTGATCAGATGGAGTAGATTCATTTCATTAGATGATATATATTTTAATAATATTTTTTAATGAAGGATGAATAGTTTATGTGTTTGAGAATACCACATCAAATATCTTCACATTTGATTGATTAGATATAAATTTCCACAATCCACTTAACACATGATCTAACAATATAATGTTTATACCCACAACACACCACTCACACAAGATTATGTGGTTCATGCCTCACATGCACTAGTTTACCAGTACAATCTCATGCCCACATAGTTAAGCACGCTCCTACGAGACTGATATATCCCACCATGCATGAATTGACTCATGTTTTCTCCCTAGATGTGTTATATAGCTTCTACGACGATGATGGTTTTCCTAGATAGCTCATATGGTTCGTTGAAACTTTCACCCACAAGTACATGGTTGTGTTATCCAATATAGTTATCATGGTTTGGAAATATTTTAATTTAAACCAACAAATAATAGAATTTGGAAAATATATAAAATAATTATATCATAGTATATTGAATTTTTCAATGATTCATTATGAACATAATTTTTTTCTATAGTGTAATCTTTAAATACTCAATGAAAAAACATATATTTATGCACTTCATCATCATATTGAAAAAACTATTCACCCATTAAAAAATTACCTTGTCCACGATGATCATATCAATAATAATCACAATAGATATGAGGAATACTAAATCTATATGCTTCTCAACATCATCCCTACTTATAATATCGAATACATATTGAACCATTTTTTGAAAACAAAAACAATTCAAATCTATTAGGTTCAAAAATAAGATTCTGTCATCCCAAATTATGCACACATCATTCATGATATTAAAATGACTGTTAAATTTGATACCCCATTGTTGATTGACATTCTACACGACTTATTATATTTTCAAAAGACACATACCCTATATATGTGCATTCTAACTCAAAAAATGAGAAAATATACTACCATTTCACCAATAATATCTCATCACATACCCATATCAAATAAAAAACCAACAATGATTGAAAAATTACAATATACACAATAAATTTATATTATATAAATAATTAATACTCATATAATATTCATTTTTTTAAAAGACCTTTTTTAGATATTTTATAACCTATGAAGCCAAGATAATGTATTCATGTTCCTCTTTATAATATATATTTTCTTGTATGTTTTCTCTTCACATAGAAAATAATATATATTGAATCAACATTATACTTTATCGAATAAATAATTATTAAACATTTTTTATTTTCTTTCTAACTATTTTCTTCTTTTCATGGGATCAATAATTTTCTTCTACAATTTATTGATCATTATTGGTTATTATTCATGGTACCGATTATTTAAACATTCATTAATTATTACTTCATCTAAAATAAAATTATCTTACATTGAGCACTCTCTCTCTTTATGATTAGAATTTCATAAATCTTACATGAGTTTATAAATGTGAAATTACTTTTCCTAAATTTATAATTTATTTGGTTTATTATATTTATCCATAATAATTAAATTTCCTATAAAACCCACAAAATTATTATTCTCTATAGTTAATAAGAAACTCAAATTAGTAATATTCAAGAGTAATTAGGATTAATTTATTAAAAATTCTTCCTCACTCAATTTTATTACCTTTGATGAAATATTAATTACCCAACTTTATATCTTGATATTTAATATAAAAGTAAATAAATTATTTAATTTCATATTCAATATTTTTTTTGAGATTCATATGACTTCCCAGAATAACACCCATCAATATCAATTAATGAGAAATATTTTTCTTCATGCTCGATTCTTGACCAAATAATGTTTACTATTGAAATAAATTTAACCTCATCTCTACTCCATGATAAACCATTATACTCCCTTCCATAACTAATTGAAACATCCAATAATGACAAAAATTATTTCTTTTTCTGATTAATGAATTGTAAACAAATATTTTTAATGATAACATCTATGTTTTAAGATTCTATATTTTCATCCATGAAACCTCAAGTGAGGAATCCTATTTTAAATAACTTACCTCCTCTTTTAGAATTATAAGACC
Organism: Viscum album; assembly: GCA_963277665.1. Taxonomy (NCBI): domain Eukaryota; kingdom Viridiplantae; phylum Streptophyta; class Magnoliopsida; order Santalales; family Viscaceae; genus Viscum; species Viscum album. The sequence goes on along the minus strand of OY728151.1, from coordinate 830,822,123 downwards.
TATATAAAAATATATAATGAATGCACAAAATTTCATTAAAGGAATTTTAACATGATATTTACCTTTTCCATTCTAAAAACAATGTGATATGAATGATGTGAGTTTGATATATTTTATATCAATAACATAATCAGAATATAAAATATAAAATTATTCCATAACCACTATAGATTTTTATTTTATTTTTAACATATTTAAAAAAATTTACTAGTTTCATATCATTTCTCATTAATATTTATTTCTTTATCATTTTATAAGTAATTAATATGTTAAGATATTCATCAAAAGGAAATTTTTCCTGATCATGATCCGCAGGTGGTGAGACCATATTATAAAATATATCTAGAATAGGAATGAAGTAATTCATTACCACAAAAGAATCGTCAATAGTCTCTCTAAATGGTAATGTACTTTCAACCACCTCATCGACCATTTTAAATATTTTATCATCATATTCATCTAAAAACATATGAAAATATTTTATTTCAATTTCCATAAATATAATATAACTTCATCGAATTTGATTCTTTATTTATAAGTATTTCATATATTTTTTAATATTTATATGATGTTCATTATCCCCATAATAATTATAAATTACTTATTAAAATTTGAGGCTAATATATAATTCCTTTGATTTCCATAGTATTTTATTCTTAATAATAACATGATTCTTTATAGTATAGAGTGAAATTGACTTGAAACCACCTGTTACAATGTGTACAAAACCTATATCAAATGAATACATGTATGAAATAATTATTTCTATTTCAAAATATTAATGACTTCTTTAAAATAAAATATCCCCTTTTTTGTTCATTGATTTAATAATATCTATAAAAATATTAATATTAATATTACATCATAAACACCTCATGAAGACTTTAATAAATATTAGAAAATAAATAATTGATTCTAATAGAGAGAGAAAATAGAAATACAAAATATGTTGATCACACTTCCAAATTGAAAATATTTAGCTCCATGAAATCATTAAAGGAAAAAAATAAATTTTCTAATACCAATTGATATGGATTTACCATAGTGATAGTTTACTAGAATGAGTGAATTGATAAAGTATTTTTCTTATTTTAATATTACAAATTCCCTAAAATCAATCACTGTCACATGTTAGAGTAATTCATAACCTCAACATATTCCACACACAACAAACAAAATCAATCATTGTATGTGAAACCATAGTATGATTTTCAATATTGTAAATGAACAAATACAACCCTGAAATGTTATAATAAACATAAAAATTAATATTGCATGATAATTATCTTGAAAAAAATATAAATCTCCCTTCATATTTGATAATATAAAAACATAATTGAAATTTTTTCTTCCATGTAAAAGATGTTAAAAATTCCAATATCAATAAATAAGGTTAAAATATTTTATTATGTTTTTAAATGCGTTGAGGATATCACCTTATTTCATATTGATGTTAGTGAATCCCAAATATAGGAAGTTCTTCAATAGTTTTTCAAATTAGAAAATATATGTGAAACAATATTTTTATCAACATGCTATACTGATGTTAAAGTCATAATTTAAACAAATAAATAATTGTTTAATATTCTTACCCCTTTCCTCTTTTTCTTTCTATTCTGTTTTCCATTTCAACTTCTTGTTTCACATTACCAAAATCATTTATGAAAAATTCACACTTTTACACTCTCACACCACTTAATCCATAACACCCTAACATCCAATTGAATTTAAATTTGATTATGAAATTTCAGTTTTAAATAAAAAAATGTCATTAAATTATCACACATTAGTTTAAATTGAACAATTTATGTCTCCTTTGAATTAATTTCAATAATTACGAAATTTTGTAAAAAATTTCAATGATTCATCACTAATTTTAATTCAGTAAAATCAATTGAATATATATTTTCTAAAGTAACAAAAAATTTTGATACCATTATCATAGAATAATGATTATATAACATATTTCATACGACTATTTAACTATAATGACACTAATATTTCCCTATCAGACGAAAATAGTGTTTTTCCCAACTAAACATTATGACCAATTTCATCATTTACAATATACTAATTCTAGTACATCAATGTTTCAAACATCATACCAAAAACAATCAAACATTTAAAAGATATAATACATGATATTTTTCTAAATACCATTACTGGGTTTCCCTATACTAAAACATAAACAAGTTTCTCATGGTGGATAGAGATCATACAAAATAATTCTCTAACCACAAATTCAGAATTTTTTGTTTCCATTTATGTAAGGGATTGATCCATTGAGATATAATAAACCAAATATTTTTCCCAAAATAAAGTTAAAAAATTATTATTTCCACTAAACACCCATTTCTTATTCCTAAAATGTTTTTCACTTTTAGACATTAACGTTGGTGTGGTTTTTAAAAATATGTTACAAAAAAGTTTTTTATTAATTAAAACATATCCAAACTTAAAAAATATACTATTTAACACATATAATCACATAAAAACATCCAAATTATATTCATATCATTTAAACCAACTAAATTATTTTGATATTGAATTTAGTAAATTTTATGAAAAATAACATGATAACATGAATGAATATAAATGGAACATCTCACATCCACATCACTTGATATTCTATAAAAAAACTTCTTATTTATATAATTCACATCTATTCAAGAATCTTTCATATAAAAAATATCATAATCATATCATAGTTGGTATAGTATACCATTAAAAATTATGGAATTGAATTTCATTACAAAAATAAATATTATAGAATAACTACTGAGATTCATAAAACCCTAAATAATTTATTTAATATTAATTTTATATTGTCTTACCTTAGCACAATGGATATAATATCCTTCATTATTAATCCCCCTTACTTTTTAATGACAAAGGATGAATACTGTTCCCTTTAATTTCTTCTTCGAATATAAAATGTAACATATTTAACTATAAATATATAACCACTATATATACACCCTATGTCTTATATAGATAACCTCAATATATTATAGATATTGGGTAAATATTATTGGAATAAAGTTTTTTATATGTTATATAGAAGTATCAAAACCATTCCAAGAATGATTTTTGAATAATGATCTTATCTATTCGATGACATAAATGACACCCAGACTCTACAAGTCATTGAAATACCAAATAACATTCAATACATGTGTTAAGATTTAATATCCTATGACCAAATTATATCAAAAAACTATCATTGAAACCTTAGAACTATCATTACAATAATGTTCATGATAGGGAATCTTTACATTTTTTATCTTATAAAACATATCTATATTATCTTACATTTTTATACATATAATCCCTCGATAGAATGATGAGTGTTTATGAATCATGATTATTCATTAAATAATTATTTTTTCACATCTATAACTACGCATTTAGTATCTTCAAAATTCAGTTTCCAATGAAGGGGTAACATTAAAATAAAAAAATTTATTCTTTAAGAATTATCAGATTTTTTACGATATTAGGGTGTGTTTATTATATTAATATATTTATGTTCAGATTTTTTTAATGGATGGGATTGATTAAGATAATTCTATTTGATATAAAATTTATGTTTTTATCATATTATTATAACGGTTTACAATCATTTAATAAGGGAATTTACAAAAAAAATTTACATTAAAATGATGATCCATTTAAAATAAATCTAATCTATTTGCGGAAAAAGAATAATATTTTACTAATCATTGATTCAATTTTATTTATTTTACTCCTAGCTGTGTATTTAGGATGAAAATATTGTCAATTATATCATATATGGATCTTTTATAGTTGATTGGATTACAATTTATCGAATTAAATCATATTTATAAACTAAAATATTTTCATCTAGTATCCCAAGACATAATGTTTTTGTATAATCTATAATAAAAACTCATAATGAGACATTGTACTAACCCGATGGGTTATACAAATCCATTTTTACTTACACAAGATAATCTAGGGAACAAATTCTTATCTTAAACCTCCCAATTTGGATAGTATAATTTCTAACAAAGGGTTTTCTTTTGATATAATCTATTACATAGTATTTATAATGGGTTTTAAAACTCCGTAACCTATATTTGGAGTTCTTTTAACTTATTTATACTTATAATAATTTATATTGCGATATCCTATACGATTAAACAAATTAATATCTTCAAAACATATTTTTTTACTCATAAAACTTTTTATAACTCATGATCTAGGTTACTTACGCAATAATAGAAGGCAATTTTTAATACATACATCCAAATGAATCAGATTTATAATCTACATGAACCTAATCTATATTTAGGTTTAAAATCATAAAAATTTAAAATCACCTCTATAGTATGAATATTTGTACAAGTTGGCAATCCTAATTATTCTAAACATAACCCAATACCCTAAAATAGTGATATGCTTCAACCAATATCACATTATTGATGCACCATTAGTCAATAAATTTTCCAATTTGAATATAATATTACAAACATATATGGTTATATAATAACTGATATTTACATTCATTTCCATTACAAAAAAAATCTTACTCATAGTTAAATTAAACTAAATCATATATCATACCAATAGTATAAATCCTTATATACAAGGTATAACATTTGTACAATGTAGTTTTAAATATTGAACTAAATCATGCATCCTATAATAGTATATAAATTTATATTTATGAATAATAAATAAAGGAATATACTAAATAAGTAATCAATTAATTAATGTAGTCATGAGATAAATAGTTTTTGACAATTCATAAATAATCAAATTTAAATTTTTTAATAATGAACAATCATTATAGATATTGAATGAATTAAAAATGTAGAATGTTTCATATTTAGTGAAATAATAACCCGTTAATATTATAAATATATATCGAGTTTAAAAATATTTTTATGGACCAACCACACTGGTACCTGTTCTGGGATGGTAATGAAGACTGGAGTATCCACCTGATGCCTTCCTCTAATAGGTTATAGGTTGAACACTTGCACAAAGGATATAAAATATAAACATAAGAGATGAATTAATCCCTAAATTACCATGCAAGGATAATAAGTAACTAATCGTCTCTATGTTAATAAATAAACTAACCATAAAACAGTAAATTATATTTAATTAAATACTAAAAGGGAAATATAATAAGTAAAAACCAACGAATGTTTCCAAAGACACAAGACTCCATTTAATGGACTCTAAAATATATTAACATACAACATGGTCTTACATTCACACCTAAGGACCTATGAAGCTCTTAGTTGTAACTAAGAAAATATACATGTATACTCACATGGATCCTCCTTGAAGCCTCTAGTTTAAATGAGTAAGAAGCATACAAAATACCTAGTGAATTAGTAGAGAAATAAAATCCTATCCTAAATCAGGTTACTATATTGTGAAATTCACTAAGGATCATAGACCAAGTAGAAAATTTTATTTAGTGACAAAATATGAAAAAAATGTATAGAAGAAAGATAATCGAATATTGTGTTCCCATTGAACTAGTCATCCTAAATATTAAAATCTCTCTCCATAGTTATCTCATCCCCTCCATAAGTCTTATTACACATTGATTCAATCATACCACTAACCCATCATCATTAAATCATAATATATATCATAGAAAACACAGTCCTCTAAAATAATCATCACATCCCCATAATCACTTATTAAACTTGATATCCATGACATCTCATGAAAATACACACTATGCCTAATGTCATTTAAGCCCATATATATGTACACATACAACAATTTAAATCCATTAAATCTTGGATACAAGTAGATAAAATAACTTTAGGTTTCCATAGAATGAAAATAAATGTATGTAAATATTTTGTAGTCATTACAACCCATATGGGCACACATCATATATTAAGAATTCACCATAGATTGGACATGGCCATATAATACATATTTGACAAGAAAAGAGAGTGAGGTTATGTAAGTATTATTCATATGAATCATTGAGAACATAGATGTTGGGAATGAAACCCAAAAACAAAGGGTAAATATGGTCATTGGCTACCCCAACAAACTCATGAGGTGGGGAATAACATATAATAAAACATAATGATAGTATAACACATGGATAGTCTAATGCAATGTATCCTGCCACCTAATCGTACTATAGTTATAATCTAAAATGGAAATTAAACATTCATTTATAACTACTATAATGACGATTTCATTCATATCACACAATATTCAGGGTTGAAAACCATCACTATGTATTTATTATAGCTCAATATCCAACTGTTTAGTAATAACCCACCATTAATTATGGTTTAAAAACCAAATACAATGGATATTTCATTTATCACAATTATTTTAGATTCCATATATAATCATTTTTAATCAAATAAACAAACCAATTCATGATTTTTATTTAATATATCATTCAATCATCAAAAAATGTTAGTTTAGTATCATTCATTATCATTCAAAAATTTGATGTATTATAGGATTTATCTTACCAAAAACCTATAATATATGTTCTTTATAATGACTCAAATTTCCCAGGTACTATTTTTTTATATTTTATAAATTATTTTTGAGACCAAGAGCATATATGATGTAATATTCCAAGATATGGTATGTCTAGTATAATTTTTTGAAATATATTTAATATATTAAATAAAGGTATGCATATAGTTATCCAAAAAAGTGAAATATCTCTTGAATGGGGACTAGATTAGAAATAAATGAGATACATTGAATTTGGAACACAAGTTTTACCTTATCCATAACATAACCTTTTTCGGTATGAGGGGTTTTTGAAAATGTTCTCACTTGCGTAAATAAATAAAATAAAAAAGAAAAAAAATTATTATATTTATTTTTGATTCATAGTCCACTTTTCAATTTAAATTCATGGTTAAATAAATTTTATCAGGGTTGAATGTTAATTCTTAGAGACCTAAAGACCTCTAGAGGAGATCAGTCTTGGAGAAAAACAATGGATCTGGGCCAGACCATGGATCGTTACACCAACGAAGTTCATGGATCTCATCAATGATGGGAATAGAAAACTATTCTTTGTCTACGTTTGATCCAAACACTATATAGGATGTTGATTATTGTTATATATATAGTTTCTTAATCAAAGAATACTAAGAATAAATTCAAAGAACAAAATTTATGGGAGCATCATTGATATATTCAAATTGATATAATTATATTTTGTTTGTTGTTTATATTCCTATTTAATTTCATTTTTCTATGAAAATGAATATATGGCCAACAAAAAAAGGTTGTGGTTCATTCCTAAAATTTATTAGATTTTTTATTTCATCCCTAATTCTTATAATATTCATCACCATCATTTATTTTATCCCATGGTTCAATGTATACAAAGGATTCGATCATTTTTCATCTATTCTTTGAAGTAAAGGATCAATTCCATGGGTGAAGTTCTTAATTGATGGTCCAGTTGAGGAGTGATGATGGTAGTGGATGTCAGATTTGTATCAAAATTGATTTGTGGTATTTGTTCAACCTGGTTTTAATGAGGAGGCTATAGATGGATTGATGTGGTGTTTCTGAGTGGATTCAATTCCTATAGTACCTATCTTCAACGACTAATGTCTTGGATGACCCCCCAAATATATAAGTGTTAGCGAGGAATGAGGATATGGAGATACATAGGATGATATAGAAAATGATATGAGGTATCTGGTAAAACTTGATAAATACAGTGTTTATTTTTATATTACATGATGTGTGGGACCCCATGTCTATGATTCTAGGGTTATGGTAGAAGTTAAATAACACACACTATGTGACAAGGTAAAACACCATGTGAACCTTTTATGATAGATCTGTTTTACTCCAGAATGTATGTGGACAAAAACATATGTAAACCACCTATGGAATGCCCAGTACATGGACATGAACACGACTTGGGATACATAGTTTGCTACATGGGAACAACAAGATATATTTGAACATGTCCTGATGGCACGAGATGGTGTTAGTAAAATTATCCAATAATTCTCCTCACTCACATTCTATTTATATTGAGTTTTACATTCTGTGTGAGGATTTACCACATTGGTAGATTTTGGATAGCTTAACATGACATGTACCCATAGTACAGACCGTGTACCACATTTAAGAGTGTTTTTATGACTTTTATTCTTTATTCTAGACCAGTCATGGTTGATTGTGCTCTGTTGGTCAATTTCTTTGAGAACACAGTGTGTCATTACATCCACATAACATTATTGTGATCCCCTCTAGAGGATGAGTCTTGGATAGAGATTTTGGTGTCCCTCGACGATACTAAAGAGTTATCCTGTATCATCATTATACCCTATGTGTGGTTTGGGAAATCATCACGAACTCCTTGTGTAGGGCCTTGATCCTCCATCTAGTAGTCCTTATCGGTAGGGTTCATGGTATCTTTGTCATACGATCCCCTATGTAGTTAGTCGATCCAAATTGGGTTCGTGGTATTCTCTAGCGGATAGAGGAGTGGACCCTTATCTTATTATTAGGGTCTTATAAGACCAATGATCTTTATTGGGTGTGAACCAATAATTTAAACCTATTTTTTCAGTGCCTCTAGTAATCTCCTGTCTTATGGAGTAGATTATCCTTAAATTGGAATTTCATTGAGTATAATCTTATAGCTATAAGATGGTTGTGACCACCTAGTGGAATAATGTATCTCTTGAGTATATTTGGATGTTTTCTATTGTACATTTATTGTTGAATATTTTATTGTGATGACTATACTTGGTTATTTGTGTTAGTGGTTTTAGGGTGTATTTCTGGGTATTGTTATACTGACCCTTGCATGGTCTCTTCACATATGTGTCTTGTCTTATGTAGACGTCGTCCCTTTTGATGGTGTCCTAGGAGGAAGAAGATCGCGTGGATCATATCATGATCTAGAAAGACATATGTATTTTATAGGGCTTTACATTAAATCATATATATCTCCATTGAAAAGATTTGACTCATTGAAGTTTTCAGTTGGTCTTGTATTTATACCCTTTTTCTCTTTCACTACATTATTTTCATACTCTATTTGTGGTATTATTGAAAACTGAATACATTTCTATAGTTATATTACATTTCAGCACTATGTACCATTAGAGATGTGTGTGTGTAGGTGATTTTGGATAATGATTACCATTTGTGGGATATTCTTACTTGACATAGGTCTCCATCCCTAGGACTATTGAAGGAAGTCTTGGGGTAGTCACAGGTAAGACCCCTGTGGGTCGAGTCATGAAATAGTAGTATCAAAGGAATATACTCTAAATTATAATCAGAGTATATGAGATTGTTTTTGGGAAATTTTCTTTACTGTTTAATGTTTAGCTCTCAGGATAGGGATTATAGTTTAGTGGGACGAACAATGTATCCATGCACTAGGACACTAATCACTAGCCTTTTGACTTTGAAAATGTATGCATTGGTTGTAGGGAAAACTGGTACATGCCTAATATATGAATGGGTTGTGTTTACTTATCATTTTTGAGTCAGCTCCCTAGATATAATCTTTGACTATGGTACATATTTTTTCTTTCTATATACCATCACACATAAAACAATTCAGTATTCCAATGTGTGATCATGAGGATGACCTTCAAAGTGATGAGGGACTAGAACAAGGTAATTAATTAGAGAAAACACCTCTTAGTGGTCAAATTGGTTTACACCAATAGTTGAGAATCATATAGTGCTGGTAGTTCCATCAGAGGATTATTGCAGGATAAGTGAACGATAATAGATGTAGATGTTGAAACCACCCAGGATTCATGGAGACCCAAACCCCAAGTAGATGCAGATTGGCTTGAGGCACTCACTAAAATTTTATTCCCTGTGAGGATGCCTACAAATTATATAGTCGTCCTCAAGGATAGTTTTCTTCATGTCTCATCTAGGATATGGTGTATCTTAGTGAAGAAGTCACATGATGAGGAATCTCTATCATGGATAAAATTTTAACATCAATTTTGGGAGGATTTGTACCCATAAACATTGTGATCAATGAAAATAAAGGATCATTTTCATCTATAGTAGGGATGTTTCACCACGGTGGATTACTCAATGAGGTTTGGTGATATCTCTCATAACACTAAAGATATTGTTCGAGATCTGTTCTTTAGAGAACAATCCTTTGTATAGGGATTATGTCAGGTCATTGGGTTCTTAGTGGATTTAGTTTTCATTACCACTTATGATGGGGTGACTGAGAGGTCATTGGTAGTGGATAGATTCCATACAGTGAAGGCACTGATAATGGGTGTTGGTAGCAGGAACCCATTAGTTGAGGCCTTGAAATCCGGTAGATGACGATAGTTAAAAGCATCCTAGAATTTCTAAGGCATCAAGAGGTGATCATAAGAGACATTGTTAGTTATTTAGGGATCTTAGGAAATATCAAATCAGCCATGTTATAGGCTATGTTTTTCCTTCTCTAGTAGGGTACATATGGCTAGAAAATGTCCAACAAATCGCACATCTAACTGAGTGATAGTCGAGGGACCACCAATGTAGAGAAAAATGAAGGAGCGAGGTGGTCTATATAGTGGTGGGAATAGTAGAGGTTTCAATTGAGTAGTAGGATGTGATTATAGGGATGAACTATTACCACCACCAACCCCAGGTCGATCACTCTAGGATCACGGTGTTGGTGGTCAAGGATGTGGCAATATAATGGGTAAGGATTCCAATGACCCCAATGATCCATGGATGATATGTGGTTTAAATTATGTCTCTTTTACTTTAGATGTAGTATTGATAAAAAATGTTTGATTCATTCATTATTTTAATCTTTTTTAGTTCAAGATAGAGACAATATGTTCGATCAATTGACTCGACCCTTGGGGTTGGATACTCCGAAAGGGGGTGACTCGGAGAATTATCACCTATGTCGAATATGTGATATGATTCTTGGAAGTGGGTTTTTTCATACAATATATTTGTATTAGTGATTAGTACTTATGATGTAATCATATGTGTGGGATTTATATTTGTTTTTCATGCCCAAATTTCATTTTTTAGGGAGGGTATGTGGGGTGTCTAGAATGACCAAACAAGGTTATTCTTTATGGGTGAAATAGAAACCTTAGAAAATTAGGAAATGCTTTGTAATAAGACAATGTAACCGATTACACACAAGTTAGATAGAACATCTCTTGGATTAGTAGATGAAAAATTCTTTTAGTGTCCCACAATGGTGGAAGAGAATGAGGATATATTTACTGAGAAAGTGTTGGGATTACCTCCACATAGAGATCTAGAATTCTAAATTGAATTTTATCCTGAGATGGACCGGATATGTCCACCATGATATCTGATGTCTATTTTATAGTGTCTTTAGTTTAGTTTGTATTTGGTGGACATGTAGGAGAAGGTATTTGTGAGACCCAATTCTTCCAATTGGGAAGCCCTATTTTTGTTCTCCGAGAAGGTGTATGGGAGCTTGAGGTTATGTGTGGATTATTAGATCTTGAACTCAGTGATCGTGTTCAATATTTATTAATTTATGAGGGTCAAATACCCCTTTGATAGGTTGAGAGGGATACAATAGTTCTCAGAGACTATCTTTAGATTAGGCTAATACCCACTATTACTGTGGGATGATGATACAATGAATATGACATCTATAAGTTTCTAAGGTAACTATGGGTTCTTCGGGATGTCATTCAACATAAATAATTCCACATTAGTGTACATGGTATGTATAAATTGGATCTTAAAAACCTTCATGGACTGGTTCATGGTGGTCTTCATCAATGACATCCTAGTGTAATCAACATCTGAGTAGGAGCACAAGAGGCATATGAGGATGTTCGTGGACACACTCTGATAGAACAAGATTTATTGGAATCTCTTCAAGTGTTAGTTATAGATTCAGGAAGTCCACATTCTGGGTCACACCATATTATAGGAAAAATTAGTACTGTACCCGATGAAGGTTGAGATAGTGCCTACTTGGGAGCCACCCAATAAAGTTACTAAGGTGAAGGCTTTTATTATAATGGATGGACAGTATAAGAGGGTTGTACTCGATATCCCCAAAGTAGCAGCACCAATGAAATAATTTGACCCAAAAGGGGGAGTAATTTGTGTGGATAAAAAGGTGATAGTAGTGCTTTAATGATATGATACAAGGATTTATGATTGATCTCATATTGAGATTACCATAGTAGGGTGTTGATTACATAGTGTTCTAGAATTATTTAGGGACCCGACATGGTTGTGTTCTGATGAAGAGTTTGGAATTCATTACTTATGGATCATGTCAGTTGAGACCAAATGTGAAGAAAAATATGGCACATGATCATTATCTAGAAGAATTAGTCTTGGAACTCTATAAGTGTCAACACTACCTGATGTGAGATCAGCTTATTATTTATTCTAACCATAAGAGGCTTCATGTATATACCCTCTTGGATGGATCTTATCCTAAGATAGAGGTGATGAATAGAGATTCTCAAGGACTATGAAATTGATATTTTATATAATAAAAGGATGGGGAACTTGGATAAAGACTCTCTTAGTAGGTTATCTTGTTCTATTTTGTTGGATGAGGCATCAGATTAGTTCTCCACATTATAGTTACCATTTTTGGATAAGGTTGGTTCTTTATATATTTAGTAAATGGGATTTTACCCCACCTCATGAATAGGTTTTTGGGGATACTCGTTATAGAGATACTATTGTGATACCTTATGTACTCATATGTCCACTATACAAGCTCTATGTAACACCCCAATCTTCCACAATACTCATCTCTTCGAATAATATAGTAGTGTGTGTTGTACACAACTTCGAGTTCTAAGACACACCACAACCAATCAAACTAGCCGTTATGAATAGTAATACCAACTTTTTCAAATATTATACATATTATATTTCAAAATGGACTTCATTTTTGGATTCGGAATATCGAAATTATCATAGGGTGAATTTTTGGTACATTTCTGATAACTTTCATATTTTGATGAATAGTGAAAATTACTAAATTTTAATTAAAAACAACTTTTTTAATTGAAATAATTAATAGTGAAAAATAGTTAATTTCAGTGGTTTTAAAGTATATTTAGATTATATATTTACCATTTAATACAATTTTGGTCATTGGATGTAATTTCACATTTAAACCAGACAAAAACAAGTATCAATATTTTGATAGTTATTATTTCTTAAAAACACGCTTTTTGTTTTGACAGCGGGAATTAAATTTAAATTAATTTATGCCACTTCTATGTTTTTAATATAGAAGAATAGATTCAATATTTATAATCAAGAGGTACAAATTTTTTAAATAGATAACTTTTATTTTTAGACATTTTGAATAATTACTTCGGTAAATATTATATTTACTATGGGTAAAGGTTAAATCCGGTAAATAAGGGTAAAAATAATATTATAATAATAATACATTACCCTAAAACCTGTCCTAACCCAATTGGTTGACACATGTATGACCGTGGGAATCTTTGGGTCTATTTTGGGATACCATGGATCTACTTGTAAGTGATAATGACACTTCATATTAATTAAGTTAAATTAAATACAAAAATGACATAAGCATATATCTTTTAGAAAAACAATTTTTTACATAGGGTTGTATTTTTTATATTTTCATCTATAAATATTCATTAAAAAGATAAAAATATTTCCTACATACTTATATCTAATTTATAATTTTTATACATTGAATAATTATGTTTATTTATGACATAATAATGATGCAGTATTTTCTTTATTAATTATAGAATCAAATAATTGGTATTATAAATGTTAAAATAAATATAATTTTAATGTTTTGCTGACATCCACGAATTTTATTTTTTAATATGTCCTTTTATTATTGATTAAATGAATTTTTTTTGAATTAATAAATTTTTTAAGACTTTAGAAAAAATCAATTATAAAATATCGTCAAAATTGACATAAATGAGTTTTTAAAAAATATATTATGTTATTAATTGATATTATATTCCTAAAAATATAAATATCGGCCAAAGGATTTATATAATGATAGGTTTATTATTAATGGACCACTTGGGGGTCTCTTAGAAGTTTATAGTACGTTTATTGACTAAATAATATAAAAATACAAAGAGACATGGTAAATGTCAAACTATTTAACTACGAGTTAAATCATAGAGATAAAGTTAATATAGTGACCCAACCCTATCTAAAACCTATTGGTCGAGTGGTTTTCTACCTATAACCACCTTAAAATTTAAATAATATACTTTGGAGCCATTAGAAACAGAATAAGAATTTATTATAAAATAATATTTCTAGCTTTTCCTAAGGTTCCCCTCACCCCTCTTATAAAAAGGAACTTCCCCTTCCCTCTAATTTTAACCTTAAAATCCTTTTGGCTCATCCTAAAACTGCTAAAATATTCTATAAACCTCCCTAAATTCAACATAGAGGCCTTATTTTGATCATAAATTCAACCTAAAGATCCCTTTTGATCAAATAAAAAGGAAGAACCCGAAGAAGAGGTAATGTTTTCACCATCCTCTTTTAATTTTCTTTCTTCTTCAACTTATTATTTCTTTGTTATTTCCATTCTAAAATAATAAATCTAGTATCTTATATATACTATGATGTTATCATAAATATAGTAAAACAATATTTAGTATTCTATCCATCCTTTGAATGGCATGTCACCATACGTGCGTAGGTACGACTTACCATCTCCACGTCATGGTGTAATTATTATTCAGAACATTATTATTTGGATATGTATGATAATGCTGTGTAATTGATGTAAATAATAAATATAACATGATAATGATTCTGTATATATGATATACCATCCAATTATATATTATTTTAATTTCAATGGAATGATATTGTCCCTCGTGTGTACGTACGGACTACCGTCTCCACGAAAGCGATGAGATTCATTCCCCATCGTATCCATGCAAGTATAATTATCATTTGATGATTAAAAATATTGCTTAAGGACTTGATATAATTCAGTATATGAATAATATACAACCTATCCATAACAAGCATGACTTATGTAACAAAACATATAAAATAAAATGAGTAAGTTAACACCTGAAATGACGATAATTCTAAGATATTATTAACAAAGCAATGTTAAAATATCATATATGATACCATATTAATGTATATGATTATTTTATAATTTAATAAAAATTATTTCACCATTATACATGAGGTTAACCTACCTTCTACAAAGGAAAAACACAAGGTAAGGGTTGATTTCACAATCTCTTCATTATCCGAGGTTAATTATCTATTGGGACCTCTTTATCATCAACATCAAAGTTTCTTAAAAATGTATTTCAAATAATTCTTACTATTTTACAGACTATGAGTTATGTTCATTTATACCCTTGTTTGAATTTTTATAATAATTTTATAAAGGAATCTTTCCGTAGTTTTCCAAACAAGGTCCTTTTTAACCTTTCCGACAGAATTAAGGTAAGAATGTCTTTTTTCAACTTATACAGCAGGTGCAGCTATTTTCTACCATTATAAATTTGTAAAAGCTTCCCTTACAAGATTATAAGAATATTTTCAATGTAAACAATTTAGATTATGATTATGTTACTTTAAAATGATTTAAAAAAAGAGATATTTCTCTCAAATATTTTGGATTTCATCTATGCCAACATACTTAGATGGATTATAAGCTTATTTGATGTTTATTTATTATGATACAAAACTTCCATATTGTATTGAAGGAATTATGATATGTCTGACTATGGATGTGTTATTTTTATACCATTCATGTTTTATGGAGAAAGTATTGACATTTTGTATGCAAGTTTTAATATGAATGTTTATGTTTTGTTTAAACCTGTTAATATAAGGAATGCATTGGAGGTAATAAGTGATGGGTGGAGCCTGATATAGATCCTCGATGCATTGGTAGGTCCCATGAGAGAAACTAGTGTCTTCGCACAAGGCCTTGACAAAATCTTATTTGTTGTCTTGGAACAAGGCCTTGATTATGTGGTTATGATAGTCTGTAATTTTTCATTCCATCATTATGAATGTGGTTATTGATATTTCATGTGATTATTAGACTAGTAGAATATCCCTGTGAATAAGTAAATGGAACTATTTCATTTTATCTTGGACATATTATGCTAAAGTTCAAGTTTGAAAGGCTTTTGTTTTAGTTATACATTTCCTTAAATTTTTATGCTTATTTATGAATGTTTCTGCTATATTATTATCCTTAATGAGCATCTGAGCTCACCCCATTATATGTTTTATTTTTCCCAGGATATGAAGAAGTATTTTATGAATAATCTACAAGGATTGTATGAGGCGTTATGAGTGTGGCCTATGGAGACAAGATGTTGTTATAGTTTTTCACTTTATGTTTTAATGTAAACATTATGAATGTATCTAGTGATTCCAAGGCTACTAAACTAATTGGTCTTTCTATACATGATCTTTTGTGATCATTCCAATTTTATTTAATAATGTACCGACTATAGGTAACTGCGGTCGGGGCATTATAGTTGGTATCAGAGGAAGTTAGTACAAACCTTGGAAACTAGATTTAGATAAACTCTTATTAGAGCACATAGCCATAAGAGAGACTTTGAGGATTATTATAGAAGAAATTCCTAGAATTTTGGAATTTTAGAGATTTTGTGAGTTTTCCAAGAAATACATCCATGTCTGGATTCGATCAGGTAGAGGCGGCTCTGGAACAGATGTAACTTGGTGTAAAAATTGAAAACACCGCTTTAATCTAGACTCGAACGAGAACTGGTGCACAACAACAGGACTTTCTGCACTCTTGGTTATGACACACCCGTAGGATATGCTTAGTATGATTCTCATTTTCATTAAGAACCATTATGAAGGGTTTATGAGTATATAATTCCTCAAAGAAAACATTTTTTATGATTATGGATTATATCCATAAACTTTTCAATATATGTTAAGTGTTTTACAAGTCCAGATTTATGTATTGTGATTCATAAACTATTCTAGTGTATGCAATTGTTTAGAAATGGAACCTAGTGGAAGAAATGGAAACCATATCAGTGCACTCACTCCATTTAGGTATTTCCCTCCTTCTCAAGATAATTATAGTGGAGCTGGTTATGCAACTGGTGCTAGTCATCTAATCACCATACTGGGATAACAAATTCAGGTAATGAATAATAACCTTACCTACATGGAGCACCCAGATCCGTAGCGTGAAGGATCAATGTTAGATCGGTTCATGAGGAAACAACCACAAACATTCAACGGGAGTACAAATCCCTTAGTAGCTGAGCAATGGATAAATTCCTTAGATAAAAAATTCCATGCCTTGGGGAGTAGTGAAAGGGAAAAAGTTATCAGGGCAGTTTACCGCTTCACTGGAGATGCTGATCAATGGTGTTCATTGATTAAAAACATAAAGGAAGATGATGAAGTATCAATTATGGAATGGAGGGAGTTCAAAGAGATTTTATTATAAAAATAATTTCCTCGTGACCATCGAGCGGATATAAAAAGGCAATTTATGAGTCTTAGACAAAAGGAGGATGAGAATGTCGCAATGTTTAGGGCTAACTTTACACAGTTAGATAGGTATTCTGCAGATTATATACATAACCCATGATGTAATATTGATCATTTCTTTTATGGGTTAAAACCATTTCTCCATCGAGCATTAGACTCACAAACCTTCTCGTTGTACGAAGATATTTTCTCATGCGCTATCAAGAAAGAAAACGAATTCTCTAAGTCTTATGACTTTAATGAAAATAAAGAGAAGAAGAGATCTGTTGATCACTCTGGAAATGGAAATAAAGAGAAGAAGGGAAAATATGATTATCCATCTTACAGTAAATGTGGGAAGAAACACCCTGGTACTTGCATGAAATGAATGGGAGTCTGTTACAAGTGTGGTGAAAAAGGCCACCAAGATCATGATTTCAAGGGGAAGAAAGAAGCTACTGCTATTCAATTCTACAATTTCAGGGAGATGGGATATTATGAAAATGAATTTCCTAAGCATGAGGGGAACTTACCTCAGAAAATGCCAAGGGATCAAGTTCAATCTTATGCTATCACTACTGCTGAGGTAGAAGCTCCGAAAGACGTGGTGGTAGGTAATTTAATGGTTTCATCAAGTTTAGCAAATGCATTATTTGATTCTGGATAATCACAGTATTTCATATCTTCCTAGTTTGATATGAAAATTTGATATTTCCAATTTTATTTAACAAGGGTGTTGTCAGTTAACACTCCTAAGGGAAGTATCATTGCTACAATGTTCTGTGGATCTGTTCCTATTAGGGCATATAAATGTTCTTTATCTGTTGATATCATCGTCATACCCATGATTTAATTTGATATAATCCTTGGTATGGATTGTATTTGAGACCATAAAACAAAAATTTATTGTAATAAGAAGGAGGTTACAGTTTTTGATGATGATGATAAAGAACACCTTTTCTTTAGAGCAGAATCCTCACCACCAAATTCTTACCCGGATCCACCCCCAGTAGCTCAACTAAATTCAATTATCGGGGAGGAAGAGAATGAAATAACTATGGGTGAGGAAAAGAATGTTCAAATAGAGGATGTACCTATTGTGAAAGAATATGTAGATGTGTTTTCAGATGATTTACCTTGACATCCTCCAAAACGAGAAATTGAGGTTTCCATCGATTTAATTCCTTGTTCAAGGCCTATATCAAAGACCCCTTATAGAATGGACACTGTGTAATTAGTTCAACTAAATAAACAACTAGAGGAATTGATTAATAAGGGATTTATTCTCCCTAGTGTTTCTCCATGGGGATCCCCTGTCCTTTTTGTTAAAATGAAAGATAGATCTATGAGGTTATGTATCGACTACAAGGAAATTAATGCTATAACAATAAAGAACAAGTGTCCCCTACCTCGCATTGATGATTTATATGACCAACTACATGGAACTCAATACTTTTCAAAGATTGAACTTCGATCTGGATACCATTAGTTGTATGTGAATAAGAAAGACATTCCGAAGACAGCATTTCGAACCAGGTACGGGCATTACGAGTTTACAGTATGGCCTTTTGGATTGACTAATGAACCCTCTATATTCATGGATATAATGAATAGAGTTTTTAAGGAATATCTCGATGATTTTTTAGTGGTATTTATTGATGGTATGTTGGTATATTCCAAAATATATGAAGATCATGAAAATCACTTGCACATTATCCTGAAGACTCTTGGAAGACATGAATTATATGGGAAGTTTAACAAGTGTGAATTCTGGCATCAGGAGATCTCTTTTCTTGGCCATATTGTCTCTACGGATGGAATCTCTATTGATCCTTCTAATACAAGATTAATCCAAGAATTTCCAACACTAACGATTATAACCGAGGTATGTAGTTTTTTTGGTTTAGCAGGTTAATATTGATGTTTCGTCCAGAATTTTGCCCAATTCGCTAACCCATTAACGAAACTCACATGTAATGGGGTAAAATATTTTTGTACAAAATATTGTGAATAATTTTCCAAATAACTGAAGAGAAGATTAGTCAATGCTCCTATATTGACTCTACCATAGGGGAATGATGGGTTTGTTATTTATAATGATGCATCGAAGAAAGGACTCGGTTGTGTCCTTATCTAGAATGATAGAGTTATTGCCTATGCGTCAGGGAAGCTAAAAATTTATGAGAAAAAATATCCTACTAATTATCATGAGTTAGCAGCTATAATATTTTATTTGAAGATTTAGATACACTGCCTCTATGGTGAAAAATTTGAGATTTATACTGATCACAAGAGTTTGAAGTACATTTTCTCACCGAAAGAACTCAACATGAGTCAAAGGCTATGGATTGAACTACTCAAGGATTATGATTACACGATACACTACCACCTGGGGAAGGAAAATAAGATAGCAGATGCTTTGAGTAGAAAGGATCATGGACTTTTGAACAAGATGAGAGTAGAAAGGGATCCTATTTTCATGGATTTAGTAACGATGGATATGGGAATCACCATGGAAGGTGAAACATCAATACTTTTTCAAATTGTTTCCAAACCATCTTTATTATAAAGGATAAAGAGTTATCAGGCTGAAGATGAAGATTTTAAAAAGAATATTACAGCTGTGAATGATGGGAGATTGAGTGAATATGTGTATGAAGAAGGAATTTTGAAATTTGGGAGAAGAATTTGTGTTCTTGATATACCTGATCTAAAAACGGAATTGTTGGACGATGCTCATAGTTCCAATTTCTCTATACACCCTGGGAGAACCAATATGTATAGAGATTTGAAGGAACATTTTTGGTAGGACAACATGAAGAGGGAGATTGCTGATTTTGTGTCAAGATGTATGGTTTTTCAACAAGTGAATGCTGGAAGGAAATAGTCTGGTGGACTATTGCAACCTCTTCCCAGAACTGAGTGGAAATGGGATAATATCACGATGAAATTTGTCATCGGACTACCAAAGACTCCTAGAAGGAATGATGCAATAGGGGTCAGTGTTGATCGTCTTACCAAGTCAGAAAATTTTCTTGCTATAAGAGAATATTTACAACTTGAACGTCTAGAAAGACTATATATTAATGAAGTTTTGAGGATTCATGGAGTACCCCTATCAATTGTTTCAGATCGTGATCCCTATTTTACATCAAGATTATGGAGAAGTCTTCAGAAAGACCTGGATTATGAACTTCTTATGAGCACTGCCTTCCACCCTCAAACAGATGGACAATCAGAACAGAATATTAAAACCTTAGAAGACATGTTGAGATCTTTCTCACATGACATTCAGGTATTGTGGGATCAATATTTTCCTCTGGTTGAATTTTACTATAACAATAGCTTACAATCAAGTATTCTGATGGCACCATATGAAGCGTTATACAGAAAAAGATGTTGCACACCAACCAGTTGGGATGATGTTAGTGAAAGAAAAATCGTAGGCCTAGAACTGGTGGAGGAAACTATAGAAAACGTAAAGGTATTCCAAAACCACATGAAAGCAGCTCAAAGTAGGTAGAATAGCTATGCTGACAACCGAAGGAAGGATTTAGAATTTCAGGTAAGAGATCATGTTTTCATGAAGGTATCTCCATGGAAGGGTGTTATACATTTCGGTAAGATGGGAAAATTGAGTCCCAGGTACATCGGACAATTCAAAATTCTAGAATGAATTGGGGTTGTTACTTACCATTTAGAAATGTCTCCAAATCTCTCCAAAGTTCACAATGTGTTCCACGTATCACTATTGAGAAAATACATTCCTTACCCAACACATGTACTCACCAATGAGGAATTAGAACAGGAACTAAATATTTCTTATTATGAATAGTCTTTCATGATTTTTGATACGAGAGAACAAGTGCTGAGAAACTGGACGACTTGTCTGGTAAATGTTCTATGGAGAAACCATAAGATGGAAGAGGAAATTTGGGAACCCGAGGAACTTTTGATGAAGAACCACCCGAGTCTTTTTATGCAGTAATTTTCTAGAAATTTTGAGGAAAAAATTATTTGAAGGAGGGGAGAATGTAACACCCCAATATTCCATGGTATGCTTCTCTTTGAATAATATAGTAACCTGTGTTGTACACAACTTCGAGTTCTAACACACACCACAACCAATCAGACTAGCTGTTATGAATAGTTATACCCACCATTTGAAATTTTATACATTTTATCCTTCAATATGGAATTAATTTTTGGATTCAGAATATCACAATTATCATAGGTTGAATTTTTGGTACATTTCTGATAACTTTCATATTTTGATGAATAGTGAAAATTACTATATTTTAATTAAAAACAACTTTTTAATCAAAATAATTAATAGTGATAAATTATGAATTTTAGTGTTTTTAAAGTATATTTAGAATAAATTATTACCATTTAATACAATTTTGGCCATTGGACGTAATTTCACAATTAAAGATGACATAAACAAGTGACAATCTTTTGATAGTTAATATTTCATAAAAACACGCATTTTGTTTTGACAGCGGGAATTAATTTTAAATTAATTTCTGACATCTCTGTGTTTTGAATATAGAAAAATGGATTCCATATTTATAATCAATAGATCCAAATTGTGTAAATTGGTAAATTTTTAATAGACATTTTGAATAATTAATTTCATAAATATTTTATTTACCATGGTTAAAGGGTAAATCCAGTAAATAAGTGTAAAAAAATAATATTATAATAACAATAAATTACATTAAAACGTGTCCTAACCCTATATGTTGATACATATCCGACCATGGGCATATTTGGGTCGATTTTGAGACCCCATTGAACCACTTGTAAGTGATAATGACACTTTATATTAATTAAGTTAATGTAAATACAAAAATGACATAAGCATATATCTTTTAGAAAAACAATTTTTACATAGGGTTATATATGTTATATTTTCAGCTATAAATATTCATTAGAAATATAAAAAGCTTTCTTATATAATGGAAGTATATTTTTAATTTTTAGACATTGAATAATCAAATTTATTTGTGACACAATAATGATGCAGTATTTTCCTTATTAATGAAAGTATCAAAAAATTGGTATTATAAATGATAAAATAAATATATTTTGAATGTTTTGATGACATAAAAGAATTTCATTTGTTAATATGACTTTTTAGGATTTCATAAATTAATTTGGTAGGAATTAATAATGTTCTTATAACTTTAACAAAAATCAATTATGAAATATTGTCAAAATTGCCATAAATGAGTTTGAAAAAAACTATTATATTATTAATTGATATTCTATTCCTAAAAATCTAATGTTCGGCCAAAGGACTTATATAATTATAGGTGTATTATTAATGGACCACTTCTGGGTCTCTTGTAAGTTTATCGAAATATTATTGACTATATAATATAAAAATACAAAGAGACATGGTAAATGTCAAACTATTTAACTAAGAGTTAAATAAAAATGATAAAGTTCATATAGTGACCCAAACCTATCTAAAACCTATAGTTTGAGTGGTTTTATTATTATCCCAACCATAAACGTTAAATAATACACTTTTTAGAAACTATAAACATAATATTAATTTATTATAAAATAATATTTCGAGTTTTTTCCTAAGGTGCACCTCACCCCTCTTTTAAAAGGACACTTCCCCTTCCCTCTAATTCACACCTTCAAAGCCTTTTGGATCTGCCAAACCCTGCCCAAATATTCTCTAAACATCCCTAAATTCAACCTAGAGGCCTTAGTTTATCATAAATCTATCCTAAGGAGCCCTTTTGATCAAATCAAAAGGAAGAACCCAATGAAGAGGTAATGTTTTCACCACCTTGTTTCAAGTACCTTTCTTCTTCAACTTCTTCTTTATCTGTAATTTCCATTCTAAAATAATAACTCCAGTATATTATATATTATGAGATGTTATTATAAATATGGTATAACCATATTCAGTATTATATCCATCCTTTGAATGACATGTCACCATACATGCGTATATACGGCTTACCATCTCCACATCGTAGTGTAATTGTTATTCAAAACATTATTATTTGGATGAGTATGGAAATGATGTGTAATTGATTTAAATAATAAATATAAAATGATAATTATTCGGTATATATGATATACCATACAATTATATTTTATTTTAATATCAATGAATTGATATTGTCGCTCATGCGTACGTATGGACTACCGTCTCCACGAACACGAGGAGATTCATTCCCCATCGTATCCATGAAAGTCTAATTATAATTTTTGAATGAAAATAATTTTTATGGACTTGATATAATTATTTATATAAATAATATACAACTTATCCATAAAAAACACGGCTTATGTAACAAAACATATAAAATAAAACGTGTAAGTTAACACCTGAAATGACGATAATACTAAGATATTATTAACAAAGTAATGTTAAAACATCATATATGATATCATATTAATGTATATGATTCCTGTATAAATAAATAACAATTATTTCAACATTATACAGGAGGTCAACCTACCCTCGATCATGTAAAAGTACAACGTAAGAGTTTATTTTACAATCTCTTCATTATCTGAGGTTGTTTATATGTAATTATTTACTCGGACCTCTTTATAATCCACATTAATGTTTCTTAAAAATGTATTTCAAATAATTCTTACAATTTTAAAAACTATGGGTCAAAGTCATTTATAACCACATTTTACTTTTTATAAGAAGTTTATAGAGGAATATTTCCATCATTTTCTAAAACAAGGTGCTTTTTAACCTTTTTGACAGAATTAAGGTAATAATGTCTTTTTTTAACTTATATTGCGGGTGCGGCTATTTTCCATCATTATAAAATCGTCAAAGCTTCCCTTACATTATTATAAGTATATTTTCAATGAAATTGTTTTATTTTATGATTATGTGACTTTTAAATGATTAAAAAAAGAGATATTTCCATAAAATAGTTTTGATTTCATCTATGTCAACATCCTTTGATGGATTTTAAGCTTATTTGAAGTTTATTTATTATGATACAAAACATCCATATTATATTGAAGTTTTTGGGATATGTTTGACTATGGATGTGTTATTTTTATACCATTTATGGTTTATGGAGAAAGTATTGACATTTCGTATGCTATTTTTAATACGAATGTTTATGTTATGTTTAAACATGTTAATATGAGGAATACATTGGAGTTAATAAGTGACAGATGGAACCCGCTATAGCTCCTTGATGCAATGGTAGGTCTCATGAGACAAACTACTGTCTTGTAACATGGATTTGAAAAAATCTTATTTGTAGTCTTGGCACAAGGCCTTCATTATGTGGTTATGATAGTCTGGAATTATGAATTCCATTATTATGAAAGTGGTTATTGATATTACATGTGATTATTCGACTAGTATAATATCCATGTGAATAATTAAATGGAATTATTTCATTTTATATATTCCATTTTATTCTTATGTTCATGTTTAAAAGGATTTTATTTTAGTTATACATTACCTTAAATGTTTGTGCTTATTTATGAAAGTTTCTGTTATATTGTTATCCTTACTGAGCATCTGATCTCACCTATTTCTATGTTTTATTTTCCCCAGGATATGAGGAAGTATTTTATAAATGACCTACAGGGATAGTACGAGGGGTTATGAGTGCGGTCTATGGAGACAAGATGTTGTTGTAGTTTTTCACTTTATGTTGTAATGTAAACTTTATAAATGTATCTAGTGATCCAAGGCTACTAATTTAATCGGTCTTTGGATACATGATCTTTTGTGATCATGCCAATGTTTTGTAATAATGCACCGACTCTGGGTAACTAGGGTCAGGTCGTTACACTCTTTATAGATACTCTAAATGAGGGTATATTGCTATTGTTTTTAGAGGATAGATGATGCTACCTTTTAAATTATGGGAGGAGGTGATGAAGGAGTATGAAGCACCCCTTTTTTGGTACATACAGGTTTTGAAATGATTTTACAAGACATTGAACTTCATTTAAGGTGGACATACATGAAGAAGGGAGTTTTAGAGTTTGTTTCAAAATGAATCATTTTTCAGAGAGTGAATGTTGAGCACCATGTTTTAGTTGGTTTAACTCAAAACCTTGTGGTTATATAGTGTATGTGGGAATGGATATCCATGGAATTTTTGATGGTGATACTGTGTATGTATAGGGAAAATGATTCAATATGGGTGATCAAATAATGAATCACCATGTTGGACTAGTAGATAAATCTTAGAGATCAGAGTTTAGTATAGTTCTTAGGGTTCCACTACTTGGAGGAGATCGTCTGACTCCATGGAGTTCCCTCAATGATTGTTTTAAACTATGAACCTTGTTCATTTCATGATTATGGAAATGATTCCAGGAGTCTTTCAAGAATCTATTTTGATTAAGCATAGTTTTTCACCCTGAGAATAATGGTCAGACCGAGAATACCATTCAGGTCTAGGAGGAAATGTGTTGGGATTGCATGTTGGAATATGTCCATAGTCGGGAGGACCATCATTCAATGATCTAGTTTCCTAAAAACACTATCATTACAACATTAGTAAAGAAAATTTTATGTATTTATAGGAGAAATCATATATGTCATCACTTTTTTGAACTTCTTTAGCTGAGTCAGAAGTTATGGGATCCGAGTTGGTCTGAGCTATTATAGAGAAGGACTAGATCATATAGGAGTGGATTTAGACTGAAGAGATCCATAAAACGTCTTATACGGACCAATAATGTAGAAGCATAAAGTTATAGAATGGAGACCATGTGTTCTTGAGGGTCTCACCTTGATATGGATAATAATGAATTGGATGTGGTGGATTGTTATTTATGAGATTCATTGGTCCCTTACAGATAATATATAGAGTTGGAAAGGTGGAATACCACATAGCTCTACCTCCAAATATTGATAAGGTACATGACATCTTCCATGGGTCATAACTGATGAGCTACGTGCATGATCTGTCGCTTGTCATCCATTATGGAGAGCTAAAAATCGAGGTTGGAACTAATTTTGAAGAGTTCCTAGTGGAGATCAAGGATCATAATGTGAGTATCCTTTATGGGTGATAAATTTTGGAGGTGTGTGTCTAATGGTATTATGGGAATGGAGAGGGAGACCAAGATGCAAGTCCCACCACATCATATTTTTAGTTTTTTCTCCCTTCTGGATGAAAATACATAAGGTGGGAGGAATATAAAGGATCATATATTCTAGGTATTATTTTCTATATTATATTGAATATTTTCATGACTTGGTGCTAAGATGAAGTGCGAATTTGAGTCCCAGGGTGATGAAAAAAATGTTTGAAATATATTAAATATATTAAATAATCATTACATGTTTTTTTCCTATAAAACTTTAATAAATACAAAATGGGATATGATATTAGATATATGAGGCCACATTTGAGTTCAGAGTGTGGGTTTAAACATAGGCATGACATAATTGTTTTCAATAAGATATGTTTGTGAAACAATTTTCGCAGGTAAAAATAAATCAACAAAAAAATAAATATTTTTTTTTCAATGCAGCAACCCTATTCCTCTTAAAATGAAGCGTTATAGCTTTTGTATTAGGGTTGGCTAATGAACCCTAGAGACCTATAGAACATTGAGGTTAGATATATTGCAAACTGATAATTAAATGATATCGAATCATAAATCATTACACCTATGGAGTTTTTGGATCTCATCAGCGATGAAAATATAGAAATGTTCTTTGTCGTCGATTGATCCAAACTCTAGGTATGATACCGATTTTTTCTTTCCATCCCATTTATTAATCCCATATGAATTTGGATCATTTAAATAATTAAAATTGATATACACAGAATCAGTAGAGTCAAATTGATAGAATTTTACTTATTTTTTATTATTTTCTTCTCCAGTTTTCCT
This sequence comes from Viscum album, assembly GCA_963277665.1. NCBI lineage: Eukaryota > Viridiplantae > Streptophyta > Magnoliopsida > Santalales > Viscaceae > Viscum > Viscum album. Next base: position 830,794,766 of record OY728151.1, on the reverse strand, counting down.
TTTCTAGAACAATGGATTGATTAAAAAATAATGGGGTTCATTACTCATTTTTTTGGATTTTTGGATTTCATCCCCTATTATTCTGACATTAATCAAGGGAATTTTTGGGGCCATGAATCAATGATTACCAGACCTTCGATAATTGTATGACCATTCTTCAATGCAACAGATCAATACCATGGGTGTGGTTCATGATAGATGGTAGATTAGAAGAGGTAATATAGTAGTGGATGATCATAATTTATTTTTATTATTTGTTTCACTGGGGATTGATAATAATACTATAAATAGATTTATGTTGAATTTTATAAGTTTATTTGTAGCTCAGAATTCCAATCTATGACATCAAGAGGTTTAGACAGCCCCTGATCTATAGGGTCTGAGAGGGAAGTGGATTTAGAGATTTACATGATGACACAGAGTAGGATCCAATAGATATGAAAAATTATGATCAACACAACATGTATTTCTAGATTATATAAATAATTGGACCCCCTTTCTATGGAATCAGGGTTTTAGATGAAGTTAAATATCACACGTTGTGTGACATGGTCACATTCAATGTTACCCATCCATAGAGAGTCGATGTGTACGTCGAATTTTACACAGACAAAAAACAGTAGTAGATGGCCAGTGGAACTCCATGTACATGGACACACACATAACTAGATATACAAGTGACAATACATGGGACTGTACAAAGATACTATAAAATGTATATATGGTATTCTAAATTTCTATGTGACCTCTGCGCACCGTATTCCTCACCCACACACTATGTATGTTGATGTTTACATGAGTTTGATGATTTACCAAATGGGTAGTCATAGGGATAGTTGGACATGTTATGCCCCCTATTACATAACATGTACACCATTTAATGGTGTTTTAATCCATTCATTTATTTAGCCTAAACCTGTACTGGTTGAGTATCATCCCTTGTTCCATTCACATGAGATTACATTTCAACGATACATATAAATCATAAGATTGTGATCCCCTCTGAAGTATGAATCTCAAATAGAGTTCTTGGTGACCCTCTGTGTGACTAGAGAGTCATTTGTAATCATATTTATATCCTTGGTGGGTTTGGGGAATTAGGGAGGCCTCCTTGATAAGAGATTTGATCCCCTAACTAGCATGATGTAAATGTTTATTTTTTTATATCATTTTTGTAAGATCCATTACATATCAGGTTAATCTTGGTTCGGTTCATGGTGTCCCATATGGGTTATAGTTGTGGCCCCCTATCTGAGTGTCAAGATCTTCTGAGAACAGTGTGCATTCTTCCATTGGAACCAATTATTTAGACCTATTGTTTGAGTGTCTCAAGTGGTATAATGTCTCACTAGAGTTGATTCCCTCAGAATGATCATTTCTTTGAGAAGAATCATGTGAATGTATGTTGTTTGTGATAGGCTAGTGGCGCGATGTCCCTCTTTAGTGTATCTCCATGTTTTCTATTATATATTGATTATTATATATTTTATTGAGATTAATGTACTTGGGGATTCTTCATTAGTGTTTTCCAGGTGTTCTATTGGGTATTGTTATACTCACCCCTGTATAGGCTCGACCACCATGTGTCATGTTTTATGCTGACATCACCATTTTGACAATGATTGGGGTAGTATTTGGAGTATGTAGAGTGTCCTTGAGCTGGATAGTCTAATTTGTTTTCTTTTAGTTTTCAAATTACCATATTACTACCCCCTTAATCTGGTTTGTATCTTTTAGTTTTTTGTTGGAATTTTATTTGCCACGTATTTTACTTCAATAATTTACATTCATACACTGGTATGGGGATTATAGAAATATGCTTGTATTTTTTCTTTTTTTTTTAAATTTTATTATTGTGTGGGACTATAGACGTTTGAGTTTACTTGTACTTTAGGATAATGCATCAATTTTTTGGGATATACCTATGCTTCACTAGTTTCTAGGCCCTTGACAATTGGAGGTGGGATTTGGGTATTCATGGGTTGGAACCTGGTGGTCGAGTCATGAAATACCTCTATTCTACTAAGCAACCTAAAACAAGTAGAAAAAATCATACTAGTTATTTAACAAAAAACACCATGTTTGGTTCCAAACACATGAAAACAAACTCATCATCTTCCATAAAACCTTTCCACGTCATGAAGACTATACCATAATCCTCTACATCAATCCAATTTTCACAACCATGGGAAATGATACCAACACTATACTTTTAAACCAACCATGATAGGGTTTCATTTATATTCATATAAAAGGAAATATAAATATAAAATAGAAATTTTGGAACCAAAAAATAATTCAACAGTAATATATATCAAGTTCTAACAGGGATGATTCAGTAAACGGATAAAATATTTAATAAATAAGATTTGAAATCTATTAGCTATTATCATTAATTATTGAACATATAATACCCATTTAATATATTTATTAATCATTATAATTAAGTTTTATTAAAAAATTAACATTCCAATTATCATCTGGTTTCAAATATATTTAACGAATAAACATTATCAATGAATCACTTTTTCATGAAAAAAAATCTATGTAAAAAAAATAAAATTAAATAAATGATTCATTCCATTTTTCAGAACCATACAATATTTATGTTATTAAAAATATTTCAAGAAATTCATGTAAGATAATAAGAAAAATAATAATATAAATAAAATATCTCATGATATATAAAATAAAATTATTCAACAATCTTGGATAAAGGCATAATCCCATGTGAATCAAAACACCCATCCAACATATTCATCCTTCTTTTGGTAAATTCAGCCTTATGATAATTTTTAGTAATGAATGAAAGTCCAACATCAACACATAAAACAAAAGAAAATTTTATGAATACCATATCCTGATATGAAACATCCGAATTCTTCTAATGATAATGGAATAAGGTCCATGGAACAGTAATAAAAAACCTCACGAGGAACCCATGATTCATATAAATTCATCCATTCATGATTTATTCATCATCAATTGAAGATAAATCAAACAAATTAGAGAAAATAGGTTTCATAGAATATAAAATTTTAGTAATAGAGGATTAAAAACTGGGGAATAACGTGATACCTAGTTTGGAGGATCATCATTACAAAAGATACGCTATGAAATCAATAACTGAGGCCTATGATCATCAAATATGATACCATTTTCCCCATGGGTTCAAGAGATGAAAATAGAAATATAATAAATTTAATGGGAGCCTCAAAGTATATGATAAATCTCTAAAACATTATTCTAATCTGTGGAAAGGATTCAACACACCATGATAGTCGAATATCTGAATAAGATAATATGATTTCCCTACATCAACCCTCCATTTCTTACAGTTAAAATTCATTCTATTACTAAAAACAAGGATATTCTTCGGTTGACTACGAGTATCACACCTAGACATTAATATTCCAATGAGTCATGGCATATCAGTTTTTATTCTTCCTCATCCCAATATACGTCATAACAACACCGCAATGTGTCTCCAAAACTATAGACTAATAATATATAATAGGAATATCCTGAAATCCAACATGTAACACTTCATAACATGAGAACTACCCTTATTCCATGACTATGAAAATGGAATTTTAAATATATAACATATTTATTACATATGTATACGTCATTATAATAAATATGGTTTTATCCATATCCAAAAATACATTTTGAAACCAATCATGTTGTGACCGAAGTCATTCACACTATAACAAGACTCCCAAATTGAAATTGGTTTAGGCATATATAATGACCCACACTTTACATACATTGTTAATACTTCAAAATTGAAGCACACTTATTATAACATATGACAAAACCACAAAGGACCGTATAGGTATAGTGTCTTTAGAAACTGGGAAACATAAACAACTGGTTCATAAATCTTCTACAGTGTCTCCCATTTATTTCATCATATCTAGGGTCCCTTTTATCATATTCTACTTAATATACATCTTCCTGACCTGGGGAAAAGAAAACATAAAAGGGTGAGCTCAAATGCTCAGCAAGGGCAAATAAAGGAAATAAAAATCATATCATATCTTTTTGAAAATCAAAACCTGCAAAAGAGATCATAATATCTTAACATGGAATAAATCATAGAAGTGAAAATGAGATCCCCATTATTATAACATAATACTTGAAACTTTGTGGCATGCACACATAATCATGGAAAATCATTTCTTGTTAGTCATGACTCATTGCCAAGACTATCTTAGTGGACAAAGTCCCTTTCTAAACCGAGTTCACTCCTCGTTTCAGTCCTGTATCACTGAACCGAAATAACCTTCCGTTCCAGCCATTTCTATCTCATGAGATATAAAATCTTTACCCAATGCATTTGAGGGAGATATAGGTCCCACCCAACTTATAATGAATCCTTTCAAATGTGTGCCACATAATCATAAAACATACATCATCGCATAACACATGTAACAAAAATGGGATTCTTAAAACATCATGACATCATAAATCAATTCATATAAGATAATGGAATTCATAAAAATAATTCCATCACAACATGATCTAATTAATGTAATAATAGGGATAAATACAGAACCCTTTATTATCTTAGATGGAAAATAATTTTGATAAAACTCTTGAACTTCATTCTTTGAGGAAAATATCCTTTCTTCTTCAAAAACATTTTTCCTTTCATAACATGTCATATAACTTTAAAATAAAAGAAGTTGATTAAAAATAAACTTGAAAACATGTAAAGGAAGCTTCTTGGAAATAATGTTTTAAAAATCCATTCATGCCGTATAAGTTAAAAAAAACATTCTTTGTACTTTTGTCGGAAAAGTCAAAAAGTTCCTCGTATGAAAAACGACAAAAGATTCCTTTCATTTCTTTTACTAAAAACTCACTGAAGGGTAAAAATGGATTTAAACAATTAAAGGTGGATGGAAATAATATTACATATTGATGAAACATGGATGTGGATGATAAAATACACCCCAGTAAATACTTACGAATAAACAATCTCGGATAAAAATGAGATTGTGATATTTCCCTTACCTTAGGTCCGATTCGCTTTGTATGTGTCCGAAGCTCCTGTATAATGGTTTAAATAGTGTTATTGACTTATTCCAGAATCATACATATTGATATGATATCGTATATGGTCATATTATTAGCTTCTTGTTAGTAATATTTCATTGTTACTTGTTACTCGGGTCTTTATAACTTTTTGTTCTTATGCGTGTTTTGTCGAATAAATTCTTATTCTTCTTTTAAGGTTATAGATAACTTATATCCAGAATGGTATTAGTGTAACATATATCATATTTGTTCATTCAATTCATTTATATAATTACTATGTAATGATGATCATGTAGAACGAGTCGCATCACATCGTGGAGACGGTATTCCGTACGTACGCACGAGTGATGATATCATTCCTATGAACGTGGAATTGTATTGGAGTATATATATATTATTTCAGTATCAATATTACTTCATAATAATCATATATAGTTACTCATTACACCATTATACCCATCCTTGTAAGGTGATGGTGGAAGATAGATTACACCACGGCGTGGAGACGGTATTCCGTACGTACGCACGCGAGGTGATTTCATTTTTCCGTAGGATGGATAGAAGGTGAATTAGGGTTGTTTCATATTTATAATAACATATCAGTATGTAAGTAATATTTATGTTATTACTTTATCATGAAACAACTAAAGAAGAAGAAGTTGAAGAAGAAAGAAATTGAAAAGATCGGTAATGGATATTACCTCTTCTTTGGAACGCCTCTTTGAATCCTCCACTTAGGGAACTAAGATTGGTCTTTGAAGAAGACCAGGACCTCTAGGATTATTCTAGGGAAGTGGAGAGGAGAAAATTGCAGGGGCTGGCCGAGCTTGAGTGCTCAATTTGGTGTGAGGAGGAGGGGGAGGAGGTGCCCTTTTATAAGGGAGGAGAGGGGCACCTTAGGAATATCTCAAAATATTATTTTATATTAAAGTCAAAATCGGTTTATAATGGTTCCAAAGGGTCTTATTTCGAAGCTAAAGTGGGGATGGGTCTAAATACTATCAACCAATATAATTTAGACAAGTTTAGAGTATTATTTTAACCTTATCAATTAGATTTAACTCTAAGTTAAATAATTTAACTTTTACCATGTCTTTTTGTTTTCTTTCACTATATGGTTAATACACTTACTATAACATTCCAAACGAACCCCAAACTGTTTAGTATTAAAATATATATCCTTATCTAAGTCATTTGGCCGAAACTTAGATTTTTAGGAATAAAATAACAATTAATAATATAATATTTGATTTAAAAACTATTTTGTGTCAATTTTGACACTATTTGATATATGATTTTTTTGAAAGTCATAACAGAATTATATGTTCAAAACAAGTTGATTAAATCAACACTAATATATCATAGTAACCTAGAAAATTAGTGTAATTCATAAAAAGTCTCAAATTACATTTATTTTGGTGTTTATATTATCAATTATGTCAATATTTCATTAATAAGATAATTACTGCATCATCTTTGTGTCATAAATAAATTAAATTATTTGATGTCTAAAAATTACAAATAAAATACAATTATGTAGGAAATCTTTTTATCTTTCTAATGAATATTTATATTCGAATTTATCGTATGTATAACCCCATATTAAAAATGATTTACTTATTAAACTTTGATTTTAACTATTTTAACCCTTCTTTAAATAAATTAATAATAAATGTCCTAATCTAATCCAAGTGGGCCTAAATGGTCATATTTTATTCCTAAGTTTGTTTTTGGTCGCATTAAACTTTTCCAATAGAATTAGGACATGTGTTAGGGTAATATTAATATCATATTTACCCTTAGTTACCCTATTTACTATTAACCGCTGTAAAAAAAGTAAAAAGTTACTATTCACCAAAAAATTATTTTTATCTCATTGAACCACATTTTACTTACTGATATCAACCGTGTCTGTCGGATTTTCGAAATCCCATTCACAGAAGCGGTAAAATTAAGTTTTATGCAAAATTCAGTTTTTAACCTACCACTTAGTGGTTTCACTATTCATCAAAAATTGAAAGTTTTCAGAAAAATACCAAAATTTCACCCTAGGCTAATTTCGATATTCTGAGTCCAAAAATGAAGTCCATTTTGAAAAATAAAATTTATAAAATTTCAAAAAGTTGTTATTACTATTCATAACGGCTAGTTTTAATAGCATATTGTTGTTTAGTGAAACTTGGTATTACGTACGACGCAAGCTATCGAGGAAGGTCGCGATTGCGTGTAAAGCAAGCCAAGCAAGTGTTGTGTAGAAAAAGATTCCTTTGATGATTTATATAACATAAAAGTCTCGGGTGTTACATTCTACCCCCCTTAAAAAGAATTTCGCCCTCGAAATTCGTCACTTTGGAACAAACAGATGAGGATACTTCTCCCTCATCATATCCTCAAGCTCCCATGTAGCTTCTTCAAGTTGGTGGTTCCTCCATAAAACTTTCACCAATCGAGTGGTCTTGTTTCGTAGGACTTTTTTGCTACGATCCAGAATCTCTATCGGCTGTTCTTCATAAGAAAGATCTTGCTCCAGCGGTACAACTTCTGAGCTGAGTACATGTGAAGGATCTGGTATGTACTTTCTCAGGAGAGATACATGGAACACATCGTGAACTTGAGAGAGATTTGGTGGAAGCGCCAATCGGTAAGCTACCTTCCCAACACGATCTAGTATTTTGAAAGGACCGATATATCTAGGGCTCAACTTCCCCTTCTTTCCAAATCTCATAACCCTCTTCCAGGGAGATATTCGTAAGAACACTTTATCACCCACTTCAAACTCTAGGTATTTTCTTCGGTTGTCGGCATAACTTTTCTGTCGACTCTGAGCTGCGCTAATGTGTTGTTGAATAGATCTGACCTTTTCTGCCATTTCATCAACGAGATCAGGTCCTAATAGCTTTCTTTCCCCAACTTCATCCCAGAAAGTTGGAGTCCTGCATTTCTTTCCATAGAGAGCTTCATAAAGAGCCATCTGAATACTGGAGTGAAAGCTATTATTATAAGAAAATTCCACCAAAGGTAGGTGTTGATCCCAACCTCCTTTGAATCCATAGAGCATTCTCTCAACATATCTTCTAGGGTTTGAATTGTTCTCTCAGACCGACCGTCTGTCTGGGGATGATAAGCAGTGCTGAAACTCAACTCTGTATCCAGAGTATGCTGAAGACTTCGCCAGAACTTCGAGGTAAATCTCGGATCTCGATCAGATATAATAGAAAGTGGTACTCCATGTAATCTTACCACTTCCTTTACATATATCCTGGAAAGCTGATCTAGAGAGAAATCCTCTCTAATAGGAATGAAGTGTGCAGACTTTGTAAGACGATCAACTATGACCCAGATAGCATTATTGCCTTTGGATGTTTTAGGAAGTCCTGTGACAAAGTCCATAGTAATGTTTTCCCATTTCCATTCGGGTATGGGTAATGGTTGTAACATCCCCTTAGACTTTTGTCTCTCAGCTTTAACTTGTTGACAAACCAAGCATCGAGAGACATATTGTGACATCCCAGGTAATTAAAGAATAAATAATTTTCATATTTATTAATATTATAGAATTAAATATGAATTTTAATTAAAAGGGGTTGCTATGTTCGATAGCGTACCCGATACGCAACGATGAGTTTCTTTGAAACTTACGTAGCACACTAGTAATAAAATAATATTATTTTAAATGTTAGTTAACATGTAGCCGTTGTATTGGCGGGAATGAATAGAAATAACTAAAATATGAATAGATATGTTTTTATATGTTTTTACATTTACCCAATAAAAGATAAAGGCTTAAAATACGGAAAGAGTTCAATTTTAGGCTTTTATACTCTAATTTTCACTAAAGGTTCACTTATCACCTTTTAATGGTGAACCGTCATTAAATATAGTTTTGATCACTCTTATACATTCTTTTGGACCAAATAAAACTTTTATTAAGAATCGAGACATCAAATTTTACTTTGTGTAATTTTTGGTACCTTTCTGATAAAGTTCATTTTTTTTATGAATAGTGTAAAATGTTGCATTTTAATTCAAAACCTCTTTTTGATCTAATTTATTTATATGATTAGATTATGTTTTGAAATGGTTTTTAAGTAAAATTAGAATCTATTTTTACCATTTTATCCAATGGTGGTCATTGGAATCAATTTCGATTTGAAATTAGACTTAAACTGGTGTCAATCTTTTGATACTTATTGTTTTGTAAAAACACGCTATTTGCTCTGGCAGCGGGAATTAATTATTGAATTAATTAATGTGACTTATATGATTTTAATTTTGTAAAATGGACTTCATTTTTGAATTCGGAATATCAAATATAGCTTAGGGTGAATTTTTGGTAATTTTCTGAAAAACTTCAATTTTTGATGAATAGTGAAACCACTAAGTGGTAATCAAGCAAACTGATTTTTCGGTTAAATGAAATTTTACCACTAATGTGTGTTGAATTTCGAAAATCCGACATACATGGTTGTCATTAAGAAGTAAAATGTGGTTCAATGAGATTAAAATAATTTTTTTGGTGAATAGTAACTTATTAAGTTTTTAATCGCGATTAGTGGTAATTAGTGTAGTTTAAGGTATAAATAATACTTTAATAATATAAAATGACCTAGACACATGTCCCAACCTTATTGGTTGTGTCATGGCCGACCAAGACAAGCCATGGGTCAACTTGGGGACCCCATGGATCCACTTTTGTTGGGAAATAACATAAAATACTTTTTATTTAATGTTAAAGTGAAAATGACACTAACATAGTATGTTTTACTAAAACAATTTTTAAGTGGGGTTATACAAGTCCAAATTTTGATTATAAATAGTCATTGGAAATATAAAAAGATTTCCTATATCATAGTATTTTTTTTATAATTTTTAGACATTAAATAAATTTAATTATTTATGACATAATAATGATGCAGCGATGACATCATTATTTGACGATTTAAATAAAATAGAAAGATAATGTAAAATCTAAAAACTACACATGTCCAAAACCAATTGGATGAATGGATTTCGATGCCTTATCACCTTATCCACGAATTCCATCAATGTGGGACCTTTTAAAACCGAAACACATTTTCAAATAATGTAATGTTTCTTTACTTTCCAAAAGTGCCCCTCCTCTCCCCTTATAAAAGGCCCCCACCTCTACCTCATTTCACACACTCTTCAAGCCATTGGCTCGGCCAACCCCTGCCCATTTGCTCTCTCCACATCCCTCTCCTCATCCTAGAGGATTCCCTTTGGGCAGAATCCTTTCAAAGGAAGCCTTTAGGCTCAAACCAAAAGAAGTTACACTTTTTAAGGTATTTCATTCTCTCATGTTCATTTGTTTTATTTTGCTTCTCCGACCCCCTAAACTCTTTTTATTTACTTCTTTTGTAACAACACCAGTATCTTCAATATACTAGGATGTTGTTATAAGATATATTTGAGCTACACTCTCACACAACTACATCAAATGGTTAAAGAACATACGGTTTCCGTGGATGGCGAAATTCTGCCTCCCGAAACGGTGATTGTTCAATACTCATTAAACACCTTCAAAGGTGGCCATTATGATGTCACTATTTTTATATATGATATATAATATTTTTATGTTTTCCTTAAGCTTCTGTTTTTTCATTTTGGTCATACCTTTATGGTTTCCATTATGGGTAAACACGATATCTTCATTTTAGGAAGTGCGGACTACCGCCCCCTAAAAGTGATTTGATTCGTTAATACCATATGTGGGATGTGTAAAGGATAAAGTTAATGATATTATATATGTTATTATACTGGAATTATAACATACTCTTATACCATTATGAATCCATTCCATGAAATATGAGATAGAAATGAAAGTAGCGTTCATGCGTACGTACGGACTACTGTCTCCATGAACGGTGCATTTCATTTCATATCCCCAAATGTAATGTATTATTAAAAGTACATGTATATAATGGATATATATAATTAATGATATATCTAAATGATGAATATAATTCTGGAATTAAAATATACATACCTCTCATTTAGTTTTAATTCCATTAATATGACAAAGAAATGAAAGTAGCGTTCATGCGTACGTACGGCTTACCGTCTCCATGAACGGTGTATTTCATTTCTTACCTCTAAATGTGATGTAATATTATAAATGAATGTATGTACTGGATATATATGACATATATGATATCTACATAATGAATACCATTCTGGATATAATGAACCTTTGACCAAATTAACAACATGTAAGTATAAGAAGTCAATTTTTGACTTAAGAACCAAATACCGACAAAATGAACATTATTAACTTAAATGATTACATGATGTTCATAACATGGTATAAAAGGAATAATGAACTTGAAAAATATTCATAAGCAAGTAGAGATTAACTCAAGTTTATTATTCAGGAGTTTAAAGAACGGTCGGGTCAAGTCGGATACGAGGTATGGGAACTTCTTAACCCAATTTCCATTCTTTGGGTTAATCTCATACTTTCAAATTATGTCATTATATTATTATGTCGTATCTTGTATTTGTACTTATAGTGAATACACATAATGTATCTATTTTATTTTAAAAATTATCTTTGTATGGGAAATTCTTAACCCAATTTCCATTCTTTGGGTTAATCTCCTACTTTCAAATTATGTCATTATATTATTATGTCGTATCTTGTATTTGTACTTTATTTATGTGTACTTATAGTGAATACACATAATGTATCTATTTTATTTTAAAAATTATCTTTGTATGGGACTTCGTCTCAATCTCCTTTCGTTGAGGCATATTTTATTTTATACACAACTTTCTTTTATACGGTGTATAAACCCCTTTGACTTTTACGTTTACTCAAAAGGAATCTTTTTTATACGAAGCGTTTACTAAACGACAAAAGGGAATGTTTTTGTCGTACGTATGCGGCGACAACGACTTCTCCGCCGTCGTAACCGTTATTTGAGTTTTGGCTTCCTCTACAAGCCATACCTTTTTTTTTAAAAGAAAAATAAATACCATGTTTTACTTTGGTATTGAAAATGGTTTTCATAATGTTTTTATTATATCAATGTGTTGTATTGATATCTCGTGATTGAAATGTGGAAATGTTATGTTTCCTTTATGCATGTTTTATGTGATATGATTATGTTATGGTTCTTGGGCATTATTATGAAGACGGGTGGTTCCGTGATAAACTAAGGGCGGGTGAGCCCGTTATAGCTCTCCAATGCATTGGGTAACGCGAAGGAGTGAAACGTTAAGGTTTCTCCGAAGAGATTTTAGGGAATATACTGTGATGGGTATTCCAAACGTAACCAAGAGGGTTACTCCCTACGTAAGAATGTTATGAATGCCTCAAGTTACCTTTATGTCTTATGATTTCTATGATTTATTCATGTTTTTATGAGGTATGTTAAAGTGCCTATGTTTTATGGGTAAAGTATGATTTCATTCTTATGTATATATGAACTCATGTTTCCTTTCCATGTTTTTATAACCCATACTGAGTTTTTACGCTCATCCCAAGTTTTTGAAATGTTTTTCACAGGTCAAGGGAAAGGTACATGATAAGATGATAGAGTCAAGGATGTGTCAAGAAATAATCCATGTTTTATTTTAAATGTGTTTCCATTGATGGGAATGAAGAATACTATCTTTATGTAACCACTTTGTTTATATGTGGAATGTAATGCAAGTTTTATGATCTAATTCTCTAAAACTCTAAACCCGAAAAGATCCTCAACGTGTAATCTTGTAATAACTCAAGATTAAGTAAGGTTTAAGGCTGGGGCCTTATAGTTGGTATCAGAGGTCGGTTTAGACAACTTTAGGAGTTAGAAAAGTGTTAAATTATAATATGATTGAAATGATATAGCATTTACGGATTACCATGTTGCTTCGCCTAAGATATTTCCATGTTCAGAATGGTTTTCCGTAGGGGAAACAAAGCAGCTATGTTGGGACGACATCAGGAGGAAGACAACCTTCCAAATCAGCAACCTGAGATGGTCGGAATCGGAACTGAACAGTTTGTTGCAGTAATGGCACAGTTGACACAGGCTATAAATGGTGGTGGTATCCATGCACGAGATCAGCCAGATCAACCGCAGAGGAACATGTCAGTGGTGGAACATTTCATGAGGCAACATCCACCATCATTCAGAGGATCATCTGACCCTGTGAAAGCTGAAGGGTGGATTAAATCACTGGAGAAGATTTTTGATGTCATGGGATGTTCAGACAATCAAAAGGTTAGTCTTGCTATTTATCGTCTGGAAGGTGAAGCAGATCAGTGGTGGTCTATGGTTAAAAATATCAGGGATGCCGATGAGATTGATGCTCTTGACTGGGATGAATTCAAAGGTATGTTTCTTGAGAAGTATTTTCCTAAGGCTGTTCGGCTTAGGATGGAAAAGCAATTCTTGGAATTGAGGCAAGAGGAAGACTCAGTGGCTGCCTATGAAGAAAGGTTCACTCGATTGGCAAGGTATGCTCCCAATTTTATCCGAGACCTTGATAGTAAAATCAATCGTTTTTACTCAGGATTAAAGCCAAAGTATCGAAGGGCATTAGCTTCTCGTGAGTTTAAAAGTTATGAAAAGCTTGTTCGATGTGCTGAGAAGGTGGAAATGGAGTTTGCCGATGACCAAGTGTTCTATAACAACCAGCAGAAGAAGAGACCGAGGTGGCAGGAGAAAGGTAAGAATTCTTCAAAGAAGTCTGATGGTAAGAGAACTAAGTTTCCAGTTTGTGATAAATGTGGCAAAAGGCATGCTGGGGAATGTCTTCTGAATTCTGGGAAGTGCTACCGATGTGGTAAGATGGGACATAAGGCTCGTGATTGCACTGAAAAGGATCAAGGTGAAGGTAAAAACAAATTTGATTTACAGTTAGTGAAATGTTTTAAGTGCAATGAGATGGGTCACTATGCAAACGAGTGTCCGACAAGGAGCTTGAGTGATGGGAAGCAGTTAGACTACAAGCAGAAAGGGGTGGTGAAATCCTTTGCAACTTCAGTAGATGTTGGGCCATCAAATGAAGTGGTATCTGCTCCAGGGAGCTCAGTATTTTTCGAAGATTGACTTGAGGTCGGGGTACCATCAGTTGAAAGTAAAAGAAGCAGACGACTGCGTTCCGTACTAGATATGGCCATTATGAATTTGTAGTTATGCCTTTTGGGTTAACCAATGCACCTGTTGTATTCATGGACCTTATGAATAAAATTTTCCATGAGTTCTTGGATAAGTTTGTGTTTGTGTTTTGAGGTTTGTGAAGAGGTTATGTGTGCCTTGTGATTCACAGTTGAAGAATGAGTTGTTTTTTCATCCTGGCAGTACTAAGATGTATAGAGATCTGCGGGAGTATTACTGGTGGGATGGAATGAAAAGAGATATTGCTGTTTTTACTGTGAAGTGTTTGACTTGTCAACAGGTTAAAGCAGAGCAGCAGTTACCGAAAGGGATGCTTCAGCCTTTACCAGTTCCAGAGTGGAAATGGGAGAATATATCCATGGACTTTGTTGTTGGATTACCAAAGACATCTCGAGGTAATAATGCAATCTGGGTTATTGTTGATCGCTTGACCAAATCTGCTCATTTCCTTGCTATACGAGATACTTTCTCTCTTGATCAACTTTCCCGTTTGTATCTTAAAGAGATAGTCAGGTTACATGGAGTTCCTCTCTCCATTGTATCGGATCGTGATCCCAGGTTTACTTCTAACTTTTGGAAAGGCCTTCAGAAGTTGTTGGGTACTGAATTAAATTTTAGTACAGCTTTTCATCCTCAATCAGATGGACAGTCAGAACGAACAATTCAGACATTGGAGGATATGCTACGAGCTTGTTCTATGGATTATCAGGGAAGTTGGGACCAGCATCTTTCTTTGGTTGAGTTTTCATATAATAACAGTTTTCATTCCAGTATACAGATGGCACCATTTCAGGCATTATATGGGAAGCGGTGTCGAACTCCAGCTTTCTGGGATGAAGTGGGTGAAAGGAAGTTGATGGGACCAGAATTGGTAGAAGAGATGGCAGAAAAAGTTCAGCTGATTCAGAAACACATGAGAACAGCTCAGAGCAGGCAGAAGAGTTATGCAGATAACCGGAGGAAGGATCTATCTTTCGAGGTAGGTGATCATGTTTTTCTCAAGGTTTCTCCTTGGAAAAGTGTGATGAGATTTGGTAAGAAAGGAAAGTTGAGTCCAAGGTTCATTGGACCATACGAAGTTCTAGAGAGAGTTGGATCAGTTGCATACCGAGTGGCTTTACCTCCGAGTTTATCTCAGGTACACAATGTTTTTCACGTTTCGATGTTGAGAAAGTATATGCCAGATCCATCTCATGTTTTGAGTCCAGAGGTAGTTCAGCTGGAAGAGAACATATCTTATGAGGAACAACCGGTCCAGATTCTTGACCACAGGGATCAAGTGTTACGGAATAAGGTGATTCACCAGGTAAAGGTTTTGTGGAAAAACCACATGATTGAAGAGGCAACATGGGAATCTGAAAATGCTATGAGGGTTAAATACCCCCACTTATTTTGATAAGTGAATAAAATTGCGAGGACGCAATTCCCAAAAGGGGGGAAGGATGTAACATCCCAGGTAATTAAAGAATAAATAATTTTCATATTTATTAATATTATAGAATTAAATATGAATTTTAATTAAAAGGGGTTGCTATGTTCGATAGCGTACCCGATACGCAACGATGAGTTTCTTTGAAACTTACGTAGCACACTAGTAATAAAATAATATTATTTTAAATGTTAGTTAACATGTAGCCGTTGTATTGGCGGGAATGAATAGAAATAACTAAAATATGAATAGATATGTTTTTATATGTTTTTACATTTACCCAATAAAAGATAAAGGCTTAAAATACGGAAAGAGTTCAATTTTAGGCTTTTATACTCTAATTTTCACTAAAGGTTCACTTATCACCTTTTAATGGTAAACCGTCATTAAATATAGTTTTGATCACTCTTATACATTCTTTTGGACCAAATAAAACTTTTATTAAGAATCGAGACATCAAATTTTACTTTGTGTAATTTTTGGTACCTTTCTGATAAAGTTCATTTTTTTTATGAATAGTGTAAAATGTTGCATTTTAATTCAAAACCTCTTTTTGATCTAATTTATTTATATGATTAGATTATGTTTTGAAATGGTTTTTAAGTAAAATTAGAATCTATTTTTACCATTTTATCCAATGGTGGTCATTGGAATCAATTTCGATTTGAAATTAGACTTAAACTGGTGTCAATCTTTTGATACTTATTGTTTTGTAAAAACACGCTATTTGCTCTGGCAGCGGGAATTAATTATTGAATTAATTAATGTGACTTATATGATTTTAATTTTGTAAAATGGACTTCATTTTTGAATTCGGAATATCAAATATAGCTTAGGGTGAATTTTTGGTAATTTTCTGAAAAACTTCAATTTTTGATGAATAGTGAAACCACTAAGTGGTAATCAAGCAAACTGATTTTTCGGTTAAATGAAATTTTACCACTAATGTGTGTTGAATTTCGAAAATCCGACATACATGGTTGTCATTAAGAAGTAAAATGTGGTTCAATGAGATTAAAATAATTTTTTTGGTGAATAGTAACTTATTAAGTTTTTAATCGCGATTAGTGGTAATTAGTGTAGTTTAAGGTATAAATAATACTTTAATAATATAAAATGACCTAGACACATGTCCCAACCTTATTGGTTGTGTCATGGCCGACCAAGACAAGCCATGGGTCAACTTGGGGACCCCATGGATCCACTTTTGTTGGGAAATAACATAAAATACTTTTTATTTAATGTTAAAGTGAAAATGACACTAACATAGTATGTTTTACTAAAACAATTTTTAAGTGGGGTTATACAAGTCCAAATTTTGATTATAAATAGTCATTGGAAAGATAAAAAGATTTCCTATATCATAGTATTTTTTTTATAATTTTTAGACATTAAATAAATTTAATTATTTATGACATAATAATGATGCAGCGATGACATCATTATTTGACGATTTAAATAAAATAGAAAGATAATGTAAAATCTAAAAACTACACATGTCCAAAACCAATTGGATGAATGGATTTCGATGCCTTATCACCTTATCCACGAATTCCATCAATGTGGGACCTTTTAAAACCGAAACACATTTTCAAATAATGTAATGTTTCTTTACTTTCCAAAAGTGCCCCTCCTCTCCCCTTATAAAAGGCCCCCACCTCTACCTCATTTCACACACTCTTCAAGCCATTGGCTCGGCCAACCCCTGCCCATTTGCTCTCTCCACATCCCTCTCCTCATCCTAGAGGATTCCCTTTGGGCAGAATCCTTTCAAAGGAAGCCTTTAGGCTCAAACCAAAAGAAGTTACACTTTTTAAGGTATTTCATTCTCTCATGTTCATTTGTTTTATTTTGCTTCTCCGACCCCCTAAACTCTTTTTATTTACTTCTTTTGTAACAACACCAGTATCTTCAATATACTAGGATGTTGTTATAAGATATATTTGAGCTACACTCTCACACAACTACATCAAATGGTTAAAGAACATACGGTTTCCGTGGATGGCGAAATTCTGCCTCCCGAAACGATGATTGTTCAATACTCATTAAACACCTTCAAAGGTGGCCATTATGATGTCACTATTTTTATATATGATATATAATATTTTTATGTTTTCCTTAAGCTTCTGTTTTTTCATTTTGGTCATACCTTTATGGTTTCCATTATGGGTAAACACGATATCTTCATTTTAGGAAGTGCGGACTACCGCCCCCTAAAAGTGATTTGATTCGTTAATACCATATGTGGGATGTGTAAAGGATAAAGTTAATGATATTATATATGTTATTATACTGGAATTATAACATACTCTTATACCATTATGAATCCATTCCATGAAATATGAGATAGAAATGAAAGTAGCGTTCATGCGTACGTACGGACTACCGTCTCCATGAACGGTGCATTTCATTTCTTATCCCCAAATGTAATGTATTATTAAAAGTACATGTATATAATGGATATATATAATTAATGATATATCTAAATGATGAATATAATTCTGGAATTAAAATATACATACCTCTCATTTAGTTTTAATTCCATTAATATGACAAAGAAATGAAAGTAGCGTTCATGCGTACGTACGGCTTACCGTCTCCATGAACGGTGTATTTCATTTCTTACCTCTAAATGTGATGTAATATTATAAATGAATGTATGTACTGGATATATATGACATATATGATATCTACATAATGAATACCATTCTGGATATAATGAACCTTTGACCAAATTAACAACATGTAAGTATAAGAAGTCAATTTTTGACTTAAGAACCAAATACCGACAAAATGAACATTATTAACTTAAATGATTACATGATGTTCATAACATGGTATAAAAGGAATAATGAACTTGAAAAAGATTCATAAGCAAGTAGAGATTAACTCAAGTTTATTATTCAGGAGTTTAAAGAACGGTCGGGTCAAGTCGGATACGAGGTATGGGAACTTCTTAACCCAATTTCCATTCTTTGGGTTAATCTCATACTTTCAAATTATGTCATTATATTATTATGTCGTATCTTGTATTTGTACTTATAGTGAATACACATAATGTATCTATTTTATTTTAAAAATTATCTTTGTATGGGAACTTCTTAACCCAATTTCCATTCTTTGGGTTAATCTCCTACTTTCAAATTATGTCATTATATTATTATGTCGTATCTTGTATTTGTACTTTATTTATGTGTACTTATAGTGAATACACATAATGTATCTATTTTATTTTAAAAATTATCTTTGTATGGGACTTCGTCTCAATCTCCTTTCGTTGAGGCATATTTTATTTTATACACAACTTTCTTTTATACGGTGTATAAACCCCTTTGACTTTTACGTTTACTCAAAAGGAATCTTTTTTATACGAAGCGTTTACTAAACGACAAAAGGGAATGTTTTTGTCGTACGTATGCGGCGACAACGACTTCTCCGCCGTCGTAACCGTTATTTGAGTTTTGGCTTCCTCTACAAGCCATACCTTTTTTTTTAAAAGAAAAATAAATACCATGTTTTACTTTGGTATTGAAAATGGTTTTCATAATGTTTTTATTATATCAATGTGTTGTATTGATATCTCGTGATTGAAATGTGGAAATGTTATGTTTCCTTTATGCATGTTTTATGTGATATGATTATGTTATGGTTCTTGGGCATTATTATGAAGACGGGTGGTTCCGTGATAAACTAAGGGAGGGTGAGCCCGTTATAGCTCTCCAATGCATTGGGTAACGCGAAGGAGTGAAACGTTAAGGTTTCTCCGAAGAGATTTTAGGGAATATACTGTGATGGGTATTCCAAACGTAACCAAGAGGGTTACTCCCTACGTAAGAATGTTATGAATGCCTCAAGTTACCTTTATGTCTTATGATTTCTATGATTTATTCATGTTGTTATGAGGTATGTTAAAGTGCCTATGTTTTATGGGTAAAGTATGATTTCATTCTTATGTATATATGAACTCATGTTTCCTTTCCATGTTTTTATAACCCATACTGAGTTTTTACGCTCATCCCAAGTTTTTGAAATGTTTTTCACAGGTCAAGGGAAAGGTACATGATAAGATGATAGAGTCAAGGATGTGTCAAGAAATAATCCATGTTTTATTTTAAATGTGTTTCCATTGATGGGAATGAAGAATACTATCTTTATGTAACCACTTTGTTTATATGTGGAATGTAATGCAAGTTTTATGATATAATTCTCTAAAACTCTAAACCCGAAAAGATCCTCAACGTGTAATCTTGTAATAACTCAAGATTAAGTAAGGTTTAAGGCTGGGGCCTTATACATATTCAGCAACATCTCTTTTCATGCCATCCCACCAGAAGTATTCTTTCAGGTCCCTATACATCTTCGTGCTTCCAGGATGAATAGAGAATGAAGAACTATGAGCCTCATCCAGCAAATCTTTCTTTAATTCGGGGATGGGAGGAACACAAACCCGATTCCTGAACTTTATTATCCCATCACAATCTTGGTTGAATTCAGGAACATTTCTCACCTTCTTTTGTAACTCGACATCTTCTTTCTGTGCCTCTTTAATCTTCACATGTATAGATGGTTGAACATTCATTTGAGAAAGATAAGATTTTTCCCCTTCCATTATAATTCCAAGATCCATCCTTTGTAAATCCATAAATATTGGATCTTTTGTGATCCTCATCATGGATAAACTAGCATGGTCTTGTCGACTTAATGCATCTGCCACCTTGTTTGCTTTCCCAGGGTGGTAATGGATTGAGCAGTCATAATCCTTAATCAGCTCCAACCATCTTCTTTGATGCATATTCAACTCCTTTTGTGTGAAAATATACTTTAAACTTTTATGATCAGTATAAATATCACACCTTTCACCATAAAGGTAATGCCACCAAATATTTAATGCAAAGATTACCGCAGCCAACTCCAAATCATGTGTTGGGTAATTTTGCTCATGGATTTTCAACTGTCGTGAGGCATAAGCTATCACCATATCATTTTGCATAAGAACACACCCCAATCCCTTCTTGGATGCATCACTGTAGATCACAAACCTTTCTCCACTACAAGGCAGTGTGAGCACAGGTGCACTGGATAACCTTCTTTTCAACTCCTTGAAATTCTCTTCACATTCCTCTGTCCAGACAAACTTAACTCCTTTCCGGGTCAACTTGGTGATTGGATTAGATAATCGTGAAAAATCTTTTACAAAACGTCGATAATATCCAGCCAAACCAAGAAAACTTCGGATCTCAGTTACTGTTGTTGGTCTTGACCATCTTTCGATAACCTCTGTTTTTGCTGGATCCACAGATATCCCCTCTTTTGAGATTATATGACCCAAAAATGCAACTTTTTGAAGCCAAAATTCACACTTGGTAAATTTGGCATAAAGCTTCTCCTTTCTCAGGGTCTTCAATATAATTCTCAAGTGATCTTCATGTTCTTCCTTTCTCTTTGAATAGACAAGTATATCGTCTATAAAGACTACCACAAATTGATCAAGATAGTCTCTAAAGACTCTATTCATTAGATCCATGAAGATAGCAGGGGCATTAGTAAGACCAAATGGCATCACTATAAATTCATAGTGTCCATACCTTGTACGGAAAGCCGTCTTTGGTATATCCTCCCTTTTGACCCTTAATTGATGGTACCCTGAACGAAGATCAATCTTGGAAAAGTATTGAGCTCAGCGTAGTTGGTCAAATAAGTCATCAATGCGTGGGAGAGGATATTTGTTCTTGATAGTGATCTTGTTAAGTTCTCGATAATCAATGCAGAGTCTCATTGATCCATCATTCTTCTTAACAAATAGAACAGGTGCTCCCCAAGGTGACGCACTAGGGCGTATGAATCCCTTATCAAGATTCTCTTGGAGTTGCTTCTTCAATTCCTGCAACTCAATTGGGGCCATTCTATAAGGTGTCTTTGAAATAGGAAAAGCACCCGGTACGAGTTCTATTGAAAACTCAACTTCACGATTTGGTGGAAGACCCGACAATTCCTCCGGAAAGACATCATCAAACTCCCGTACAATGGGCATATTCTTAATCGTGAGTTTCTCACCAACCATTTGAGATAAATAACCTTCATTTAGTGGAATCAATACCCATAAGATAGAAGAAATTTCCACTGGAAGGTTATGTTCATCCTTGCATTGATAGACGATGGTAGATTGATCTGGAATATGAAATGTGACTTCCCTTCTTTGGAAATTGATATGAGCTCCATGTAGAGAAAGCCAATCCATGCCAAGAATTACATAAAATTCCACTAAAGGAAGGATCACAAGATTTGCAGGAAGCACTTTCCCACAAACTTCGATCGGAGAAGAATTATAAACTTTTGATGCGATTGATGTGCCATTAGGTGTTGTCACAGCTAACTCAACATCTAATTGTTGAGGTAATACGGTGATACCCTTAGAAAAGTCTTCAGAAATAAAAGAGTGGGTGGATCCAGAATCAAATAAAACATTTGCTACTTTAGAGTGGATGGTAAGTGTACCTTTCACCACATCGTTATCGTACTCCACATCGCTGATTGAAATTGCATGTGACTTTCCTTTGTCTTTAGCCTTAAGAGTTTGATGACGTCGACCATCATCATCAACCCTTGGATTTGGGCATTGATTTGCATAATGTCCCATCTCCTTGCACTTGAAACATTGAAGTGTAGTAGGTTCATTCTGTGTATCCCTTCCTTTGTTTGCATCATTAGACATCTTCTTCCCATTATCGCGGCATTCAAATGCCCGATGACCTTCCTTTCCACATTTAAAACATTTACTTGTCCCTTTAAGAAAACTCCCTCCATGTTTCTTTCCACACATTGAGCATAAGGGAAAGTTCATCTTCTTTTCCGTGTGCTCTTTAGATTTTTTTTGAATTCCATCTTCCTCTTCTTATCAAACCCATGTGACTGATGGGTTAATCCAATCTCTATCTCGACTTTGAGAGCACATCGAACGATTTCCTCGTAGCTATTGAAGTCCCTTATGGCTAACGCCCTTCGAAGACTTGGTTTTAAGCCACTAAAGAATCGATCGATCTTACTCTAAGGTTGGATAATAATACCAGAAGCGTACCTTGCAAGTCTTGTAAAATTTTCTTCATAGGTACCAACAGATTCATCATCCCTTTGCTTCAGTTCAAGAAACTCTTTCTCCATCTTTGTTCGGAGAATACGAGGGAAGTACTTATTGAAAAATAAGTTCTTGAACTCGTCCCATTCCATAGACTCAATTTCATCCCTTTGCCTCGTATTCTTAACAAGATTCCACCATTGATCAGCATCTCCTTCCAAACGATACACTGCTAGGATGACTTTATCATGTTCAAAACATTGAAGAACTGAAAATATCTTTTCAGTGGTACTAATCCATTGTTCAGCAACTAATGGATCAGTAGACCCGCTGAAAGAAGGTGGACGCTGCCTCATTAAGGATTCAACAGAATGTTGCTCCCTCCTTTGCTCGTTTGGAAATCCTGCATGATTCATAGCTTGAGAAAGTTGTGTGAGCATGGCTACAAGATTTTGCATTCCAGCTCCCATATCGTTTGGTTGCTCAGGGGGACAATCATTGCATTGCCCATCGCATTCGGCATTAACACGGTTCCTTCGGGTTCCAGCCATTGACTAAAACCAAGAAGAATAGTGTGAGCAACACTAATTATAATAGGAAACCACATAATTCAAGAATAAAATTTTCATGCTTATGGTCTTATCCTAGGTTATTCAAGGCCATTTCTAAAACACTAAGATTGTGTTCTATGCTTAGACTTATCCTTAGGGTTCTTACTAAGGCTTTCACATCCTAGTTTCCAAAGGTTGACTATACATTTCCTCTGATACCAACTATAATGACCCACACTTTACATACATTGTTAATACTTTAAAATTGAAGCACACTTATTACAACATATGACAAAACCACAAAGGACCGTATAGGTATAGTGTCTTTAGAAACTGGGAAACATAAACAACTGGTTCATAAATCTTCTACAGTGTCTCCCATTTATTTCATCATATCTAGGGTCCGTTTTAGCATATTCTACTTAATATCCATCTTCCTGACCTGGGGAAAAGAAAACATAAAAGGGTGAGCCCAAATGCTCAGCAAGGGAAAATAAAGGAAATAAAAATCATATCATATCTTTTTGAAATTCAAAACCTGCAAAAGAGATCATAATATCTTAACATGGAATAAATCATAGAAGTGAAAATGAGATCCCCATAATCATAACATAGTACTTGAAACATTGTGGCATGCACACATAATCATGGAAAATCATTTCTTGTTAGTCATGACTCACTGCCAAGACTATCTTAGTGGACAAAGTCCCTTTCTAAACCGAGTTCACTCCTCATTTCAGTCCTGTATCACTGAACCGAAATAACCTTCCGTTCCAGCCATGTCTATCTCATGAGATATAAAATCTTTACCCAATGCATTGGAGGGATATATAGGTCCCACCCATCTTATAATGAATCCTTTCTTATGTGTGCCACATAATCATAAAACATACATCATCGCATAACACATGTAACAAAAAATGGGATTCTTGAAACATCATGACATCATAAATCAATTCATATAAGATAATGGAATTCATAAAAATAATTCCATCACAACATGATCAAATTAATGTAATAATAGGGATAAAAACAGAACCCTTTATTATCTTAGATGGAAAATAATTTTGATAAAACACTTGAACATCATTCTTTGAGGAAAATATCCTTTCTTCTTCAAAAACAATTTTCCTTTCATAACATGTCATATAACATTAAAATAAAATAATTTGATTAAAAATAAACTTGAAAACCTGTAAAGGAAGCTTCTTGGAAATAATGTTTTAAAAATCCATTCATGCCGTATAAGTTAAAAAAAAACATTCTTTGTGCTTTTGTCGGAAAAGTCAAAAAGTACCTCGTATGAAAAACGACAAAAGATTCCTTTCATTTCTTTTACTAAAAACTCACTGAAGGGTAAAAATGGATTTAAACAATTAATGGTGGATGGAAATAATATTACATATTGATGAAACATGGATGTGGATGATAAAATACACCCCAGTAAATACTTACGAATAAACAATCTCGGATAAAAATGAGATTGTGATATTTCCCTTACCTTATGTCCGATTCGCTTTGTATGTGTCCGAAGCTCCTGTATAATGGTTTAAATAGTGTTATTGACTTATTCCAGAATCATACACATTGATATGATATCGTATATGGTCATATTATTAGCTTCTTGTTAGTAATATTTCATTGTTACTTGTTACTCGGGTCTTTATAACTTTTTGTTCTTATGCGTGTTTTGTCGAATAAATTCTTATTCTTCTTTTAAGGTTATAGATACCTTATATCCAGAATGGTATTAGTGTAACATATATCATATTTATTCATTCAATTCATTTATATAATTACTATGTAATGATGATCATGTAGAACGAGTCGCATCACATCGTGGAGACGGTATTCCGTACGTACGCACGAGTGATGATATCATTCCTATGAACGTGGAATTGTATTGGAGTATATATATATTATTTCAGTATCAATATTACTTCATAATAATCATATATAGTTACTCATTACACCATTATACCCATCCTTGTAAGGTGATGGTGGAAAATAGATTACACCACGGCGTGGAGACGGTATTCCGTACGTACGCACGCACGGTGATTTCATTTTTCCGTAGGATGGATAGAAGGTGAATTAGGGTTGTTTCATATTTATAATAACATATCAGTATGTAAGTAATATTGATGTTATTACTTTATCATGAAACAACTAAAGAAGAAGAAGTTGAAGAAGAATGAAATTGAAAAGATCGGTAATGGATATTACCTCTTCTTTGGAACGCCTCTTTGAATCCTCCACTTAGGGAACTAAGATTGGTCTTTGAAGAAGACCAGGACCTCTAGGATTATTCTAGGGAAGTGGAGAGGAGAAAATGGCAGGGGTTGGCCGAGCTTGAGTGCTCAATTTGGTGTGAGGAGGAGGGGGAGGAGGTGCGCTTTTATAAGGGAGGAGAGGGGCACCTTAGGAATATCTCAAAATATTATTTTATATTAAAGTCAAAATCGGTTTATAATGGTTACAAAGGGTCTTATTTCGAAGCTAAAGTGGGGATGGGACGAAATCCTATCAACCAATATAATTTAGACAAGTTTAGGGTATTATTTTAACCTTATCAATTAGATTTAACTCTAAGTTAAATAATTTAACTTTTACCATGTCTTTTTGTTTTCTTTCACTATATGGTTAATACACTTACTATAACATGCCAAACGAACCCCAAATTGTTTAGTATTAAAATATATATCCTTATCTAAGTCATTTGGCCGAACCTTAGATTTTTATCAATAAAATAACAATTAATAATATAATATTTTATTTAAAAACTATTTTGTGTCAATTTTGACACTATTTGATATATGATTTTTGTGAAAGTCATAACAGAATTATATGTTCGAAACAAGTTGATTAAATCAACACTAATATATCATAGTAACCTAGAAAATTAGTGGAATTCATAAAAAGTCTCAAATTACATTTATTTTGGTGTTTATATTATCAATTATGTCAATATTTCATTAATAAGATAATTACTGCATCATCTTTGTGTCATAAATAAATTACATTATTTGATGTCTAAAAATTACAAATAAAATACCATTATGTAGGAAATATTTTTAGCTTTATAATGAATATTTATAGTCGAATTTATCGTATTTATAACCCCATATTAAAAATGATTTACTTATTAAACTTCGATTTTAACTATTTTAACCCTTCTTTAAATAAAATTAATAATAAATGTCCTAATCTAATCCAACTGGGCCTAAATGGTCATATTTTATTCCTAAGTTTGTTTTTGGTCGAATTACACTTGTCCAATAGAATTAGGAAATGTGTTAGGGTAATATTAATATCATATTTACCCTTAGTTACCCAATTTACTATTAACCGCGGTAAAAAAAGTAAAAAGTTACTATTCACCAAAAAATTATTTTTATCTCATTGAACCACATTTTACTTACTGATATCAACCGTGTCTGTAAGATTTTCGAAATTTCATTCACAGAAGCGGTAAAATTATGTTTTATGCAAAATTCAGTTTTTAACCTACCACTTAGTGGTTTCACTATTCATCAAAAATTGAAAGTTTTCAGAAAAATACCAAAATTTCACCCTAGGCTAATTTTGATATTCTGAGTCCAAAAATGAAGTCCATTTTGAAAAATAAAATTTATAAAATTTCAAAAAGTGGTTATTACTATTCATAACGGCTAGTTTTAATAGCATATTGTTGTTTAGTGAAACTCGGTATTGCGTACGACGCAAGCTATCGAGGAAGGTCGCGATTGCGTGTAAAGCAAGCCAAGCAAGTGTTGTGTAGAAAAAGATTCCTTTGATGATTTATATAACATAAAAGTCTCGGGTGTTACAGCCTATACCTCATGACAAATTCCCTTATGCAATGGTACATCCTCATTTCATGATTAATTATCCCAATGAAAAATCAGGGTGTGATACATTCCTTCACTCAATGACAAAACTTTTCCAGAATAAATATTTATTATAGAATTATATTCCTTTCCTCAATCTCATAAAATACACTAATAACTCTTTAGTCACCCTCAAAACTCTAGAAACAATAATGGAATAGTTCAGGAATAAAATTTTTAGTATATAAAATACCTCTCAAATTATTCTCATGGTTTATAATTAAAAAACATGAAATTCAAAAAATGGTCATGAATTATCACTATGAGGGAAACCACTTTGGGGAATCTCTATAAAAATAACATATAAGACTCATCATAAGGGATTGGAGTTAAACCACATAGTTTCATCATTAGATAAACTCATCAATCAATCCATAGTTATAAATTTTATAATAATAAAATAAATCATGAAACAACTAAAAATATTGAGCACTAAATTTTGAACCAAATTCTAATGTACTGAATTAAAATCCACAATTCCTATACATGACATGAACCAAAAGAATAAAAAATACACTAAACACATTTTATCAATAGTTTTAAATCCTAATAATTAATTCATTTAAGGTCACATCATCATCAACATCCAAATCACCATAATCAATTATATGTGATTCATAATGCAGATATATATGAATCTAAGATACTTACAAAATTATTTGGATCTATTATATTTAGTTGGGATGTGATACATAATATGTTACTCCACTAATGTAGTATAACTCTTGAAAAGGCCAAACAAATATGGGAGAAAAAAATTTACCCTAATAAAACCTACACATAAGATGCTGAGGAGAAACCTTTAAGATGACATGATCTCCAATATAAAACACTAGATGTCTATTTATATGATTAACATATAATTTATGACTATAAAGAGATACAAACACATGATAAAGAATATATTATACATTCTCTATCATTATCTACTCCAATTCTGGTTTGAGATTTATTTCACTCTCCATCCATAGTACAAAGACTGAATATCTCAATGATTTGATATACAATGCCTATAGTGGATCAATTATCATGGTGTAGTGATGTATTTTATTATAATAAAACTCAATAATAGGGAATGGGTTCAACCATAATCCTATAAAATATATAAATGATAGCCATAATTTTTCTTCCAATTTCTAGATTGTTCACTCCTTATTACTATTTAAATATGGGTGAAATTTATTTTTTAGGCATAAATTAGAGATAAAATAAATCACTCACGAGTTGAATTGGGGATCATGAACCAATATAATAATATATAAAATCCAAGGATTCCAAAAAATCTCCCGCAAATACATTTTTAATAGTAAATCCACCATCCTTTACTCCATGATCATCAATAAGTGAGATAACCTAATCAAACAATCGAAAGTCACCCAAATAACAATATATCCACTATAAGATAAATTTAATACAGTAATTAAGTATATTAATGTATCCCCCACTTCCACTGGGGAATATATATTGACTAATGAAGCCCACCAAGAAAATAAATATCATCCTCCACATTTTAATAGTCTAATCACAAAGTTATGAGTTCTGAAAAAAACACTATATTGAAAACCTCTAAAACTATGACAACTTGATTCATTATTGCCCATTAATTCACGAGTAATTTCTAAATATTACACATAATACAACATATAATAATGATATGTCTAGTGTATTAGGGAATTAGGTACATAACATAACTTCATGAACTTGGAATACAACAACATTATTGAAAACTTCGTTAACATGCACTTATAAATCATTAGTCCTCTTGAACTACATTGGATAACCTAGGGACGTACATAAGAAATGGGTGATCTATATAGCACAGTATGGTAATATTTAAGGATTCTAACAAAAATAAAGAATTATATGATAGAATATAAGAATTTAATTGGAACATAAAAGGGGTGATAATCACAAACATTAACAATAAGGCCTCATTTATCATGATAACATAAAGTCAACATGTAATGTGTTAACAACATTGACATTGATACCACAAACAATGGTCAAGAATAACCGTAAAGACAATATAACATGGAGAAAAAGTACAATGATGGATTATGTTCACCCCACAATCCCATACATGGTGTCTCATGAGAAAAATACCCAATTTATTGTAGTTCTATGAAATTATGTGTGAACCCATCACTTTTGAATCACCTACATGCACAACTGTGCTATATGGATCATTAAACCTTGGATCATATTTCAACATATATAATTCCACGATCAAGGAGTGTTGAATAAATAAATTTTATTCAAAAATAAAAATATTATTGGTATTTCTAGGTGAATACCATTTAGTGTAGATAATGTTGGTATTCATAATAAACAGGCTTTACAAGGTAAAATAGAATTTTTTTCAACTATATAGTGGTACTACATAAAGATTCATAAAATATTTTGGTTAAAGTAAAATGGGTCTATCATCATTTCGAAAAAAAATTACAATAAAAGGTATGCGGAAAAACTTATCCCAAATATATTAATTGGGAATAAAATTCACAAAGTGATGAATATTTTTGATTAAAGTGAAGAGGGAGAGGATTTCATCAATGTAATGGAATAGGTGACCACTATAATGTTAGTGGATAAATGATATTTCATTCAAACAACAGATTCTATAAATTAGAAGGATATTAATAATTTGATGAAAACATAACCAATTTATACTAAAATAGAATTACATAATGAAGGTTATTTATTTAAATAGAAGAGGGAGAGATCCCTCACTTTTGGTATAGAAAAACAAAGGACAATTTAGACAGCACAACGAGTTTACATTAAGGTTCATGGGAGATATTAATGAGAGATAAATAGGTATATCACAAAATTTAAATCAAATTATAATTATTATATATGTTAAAAACCATATAAAACCCTAAAAATTGAAATTAAGGGGCCTAACATAAAATAGGTTCTTGAATAACAAGAAGAGAAGGAGAACACTTACCTTAAGAGGGTGATATAAAATGATTCGGAGGATATTTTTAGTTATGTAGGACCCAATGGGAGGACTCTAGAGATAGTAGGGAATATTAAGGATGTTATCCAATGTTTTTAGTGAATATAAAGGGATTATTTTGGGGGTTAATATAGTAAAAGAGACGGGAGTTCATTATTATTTCCCAAACATAGGCTTTAGACTCTCTACAATAAGATAATGAAAAACTTAAAAAATTCAATTAATTTTTCATGATCTATTCCAACATAGAGTGTTTATAATTATTATATAAGTATAATGTCTGAAACTATTAAAATATTTCCCTTGGTGTAGTGGAAGTGGGTCATGTTCATAAAGAAATGATTTTAAAATACTAAAATATATCTTAGGTTTTAGAGGATTCATAAAGGATTTATTAATAAAATAAACATAATATAACATTATTTTATATTATAAACATTTAATGTGTCTTGGATAATGTAAATATAATTTATTATATCTATTTGTTGTCATTAGGATGTCATAAAATGCAACGTATATTTACACGATATTAAAATTTTACACAAAAATTTGAGTATATAAAAAAAATGTATTGTACACTATTAGATAATTTAGAAATTTTTATTCCAAAAATAATATTTATTATATAATAATAGAGTTCTAAATATGGGAATTTTAACTTATGAAAAATAATCGACCTTCATTAACAGGTACTGTAGTTTTTGAATATAATTATTTTTGAACCCTTATAAAATGAACACTTGACTTCATAAAAACTCTATTATCATTTAAATATAATTATAATTATTCAATAGTACTATTTTATTAACATATAATTTATTATTAAAATTCATTAATTCATCAAATGGAATTTGTTAATTAAAATTTCACATTACAAAAATACAAAATATCAGTTTTGTTGTATTAGAATCAATTTTTTTTATCAAACTCATTGCATATTAATTTATAAATTAAAAATAGTAAGGAATAAATATAATAATTATTTCATTAAATAGTAAATATATAAATTCATGGTATTGGAGTTACATTTTTACTATATTTTTTTAATTATTTTCACTCCCACTTAACATATTTTCCATTTAGCGTGGAAGTAAATGTTTACTACCATTACGTTTCAAATTTTAAAAAATATAAGCTTAATTTATTACCTAATATTAATTATTATTATTAATAATATTGAATATATAAAATTAAATTCACATAGGTGGATTAATTGAATATAAAAATAAACCCACAAGCATGATGTAAAGCAGTTTTCTAAAAAATTCATTTCTTTAAAAAAATTATTGTTTTACTTTTACTTTATAACTAGTTATACTAATCACATGAATATAAGTTATTAAATATATATATATATATTTATATATAATCAGTATATATAATTTTAATTAAACCATATTAGGTGTTATTTTTTAATTAATTAAATAGATATACGTTATTCATTTAAAGCTTTATTTCAGAAAAAATGTGTTTTCAAGGAGAAATATAAACTTATTCTAAAATATTGTATAATGATGATTTAAATGAAATTAATTATAATAAATATTACAAAAATATAATTTATTTTCTTTTAAATCAAATTAAAATAATAATTGATATTTTATTTTTGTTTATTTATCATAATTATTGATAGATTGAAAAAACAATGAGTATTTTCATTATTCACTAAAAAATCAATATTTTTCAAAACCAACCAAAATTTTACCGTATGTTAATCTTCTTATGATAATATCATAAAGTTAGGTAATTTTATCAAATAATATTTATTAAGGTTCTTTTAAATAATAATAATAATATTTTCTAGAAAAAGAAACAAAAATCATTTTTGAATAAAATGTAATTTGAAGACATTTCAAATAATTGAGTGATTATATACTAATATTTTATCAATATATTTATATATACTATGATATATATAATAATAATTTAGTAAATCTTAATCATAAATGTAAAAGTAATGGAAAGGTAAAACTTGTAATAGTTAAATAATCATTGTTTGTTTGGGTTCAAGGTTGCATATCACATATGCTATTGAACATAGTTTTCTATTTTAAAAGATATGGCTATTATATTCTAGCCCTTAAATAAATTATGTCCTCACAATTGAAACATGATCATGGTAATACATATTTCTTCACATGAAAAATATCATTATTAAAAACCCATATGGTAAAAAGGATTAATAAAACATTAACATGAAAAGGGAGAAAAAAAAGTAAGATGGTCATCACGTAAATAGGTTTCCAAGTAGGAATGAAAAATTGGAGAGTGAAAAAATGGAAATAGAAGAGAAAAATAACACCACTGAACTAATATAGTGTGATAGTTCACATGGTTAGGAGAATGACAGTGACAACAGTACCATAAATCAAAGATGGGTAGAAAAACCATCAATCCATAGTTAATGATCGTAATATGATAATTTTTTTTGATTCTTTTCCTAGAGAATAGAAATTAATTAACTATCTAGAGAAATAACATAAAGAAATATACTTTATTGACTTGTATAATTTCATCATTTTATTAATTTTTAGTCCAAACTCATATTTTTCTCGAAATGATAAGTACACAAGATGATTTTTTATACTTGAAGTTCTAAAGTAATCTTTTAACAGATCACATAATCCCCCAAAGACAATAAATTTATTCGTACAGTCATTACAAAATTCAAAATGGTTAGCATAAATAATGAAAATACTAAAAATTAATAAACCATAATTAATCATCAAATTTCAACAATGAAATACACAAGGTTTAATATAAATCATTCCTTAAATAAACACACATATGTGCCAAATAACACAAATAAAATCAACACTAAAGAATGTCTTAACCTCAATGGTTATCTCAAACCTCTTAGATTAAAACTCCAAAAAATTATTTAAATCATCTAAAATAATCATTTAAATTAAACATAATGGGTATACACACCATAAACCAAATAAAACACTTCCTTATATATCATTAATCATATCCAAATAAATAAATTCTTTCCTACAATATGTTTTCAAAAATACCCTTAATCAAGATCACATTCCATCACATAAATAACCAAATATTGTTTAAATTAATTTAAACGTAAAGTTAGACTATGTAATATCATCCCAATACTTGTTTGGTTTATCCTAACATTAAACACACATTAAGGGTTATCAATCCCTCAATAAAATTTCTTCCAAAATTCCACCTTATTACTAAACCACTTTTATAGGTTATCGGTTCCATTAAACATCTATTCAAAATACATATATAAAAAATATTTTGCCAAAAATTCTTATATGTTTCTTAATTCTTATATCATTAATGTCACTAATATATTACCTCTATAACATAGTCATCAAATACTAATACATAGTCAATACAATCCATATAATTTAATGATTTTCATAAAATATGTCATTCCTTTGTCTAGGATTTAACCATTTTGTTAGATAATTGACGTAGATAATTCCCTTACTTTTCCCACATAATAAATTAAACAAAAAATGGATCCAATTGATGTAATTTATTCTCTCTCATCATACTTTTCATTTTGATGGATACAAGCTACTTAGTGTCCAATTCTTCCACACTTAAAATTCCTTCAAGTTCCTTTGTGGAATTTACCTTGGTCATGGTTTCCAAATTATTAAAAGGCAATAAAATTAATCTTCATTCCTTTTTTCACCTTTAGTATATGATATTAATCGAGATGTCATCCTCCAATTCATTGATATCACTATACATTCAAAAATGTACCTATTGTTAATTATGGTTTTATATATCAGGTTTGAAATAATCATAATATGTATTAATTGATCTCCTATTATTTTTGGAATCTCATTTGTTGAGTCATCACATTTGTTTCTCACTTTGTTTTACCTATTTCTATCCATTGACAAGAATAAATGAATTTTTTTTGTGATTAATTTTAAACTATTGAAAAGATAACTAAAAATTTAATAACATTAGTGGGATAAATTATAAACAAAATTTATTTCCCTAACATAAGAATTAATGGGATTCAATCTATGTTATCCATGATATATTACTTAATATAAAATTTGGTTCGATGTTTTTCCCTTATTAATGGTTCATAATGAGCTTCTGAATTTACCAAATAAGATCTGCTATGATTTTCAGATCATTTGTGAAAATGGAACATTATCATGCACCAGAACCTAATCATGTCTAGATAATTGTTGTGATTTTGGGTTTCACCTATTGGAACATTTTTTCTAAAGACACATTTACATATTGTATCCAGATAGGAATTTATTTTTTAAGAATTGACTTAATCAATAATTTAGCAAAACAAAGGGATTTATTAGTGAGAATAGTGTCATACCTATGGCTTTATGCAAAGATTTATAATCATAATCTTTTAAATAACTACACATTCCTTTGACACCCACTATAAAATCCAAATTCATTATTACATATTAATTTAAAAATTATTACAAAATATTACACATAATATGACCCTTAATATCTATATGTATATTATATTTCATAATTAGGTAAATGAAATAACATCTTGAACAAGGGATATGAAAATATTATTGAAAACAACATTAACATGCTCATAGATATCATCAGTGTTCTAATACTGCATGGGATCACGTGGGGATGCACTTAAAAAATGGGTTGAGCTATATATCCTAATATGGGAATAAAAAAGTATCATTACATGATTATTGTATTAAATGTTAGAAAAAAGTAATTTTAATGGAACAAAAAATAGGTTATAATCATAAAAAATAATAATAAGGTATGATATAAGAGGATAACACAATGGAGTCATGGTAACATGGAATCAAAATTAAACATGACATCATAAACATAGGTCAAGGATGACCACAAAGTAATAATAACATGGTGGAAAAAGTCCAATTATGGATTAGGTTTAATTAGTTTTTCCATTAATGGAATCTCAAAAGAAGAAAAATTTACCCAAAACATTGGAGTAATATATAATTCTAAGAACACTCATTACATTCACATCATGAAGGTGCATAGTTGTTCCACATGGATCATTCAATATAGGATTATATTTCATCATATTTAATTCAATTATCAAGAGTAATGTAATAAATACATTTAATTACCCAATATAATTATTATATTGATTATAAAATAAAAAAATATATTTTAGTTACATTTTAATGGTATTAAATGTTCATTTTTGAACTTATGGGCCTCAGTTACTGCATTTTCATTATGAACATCCATTCTCATCATTTGTGCACTTCATTCCTAATGTACACCAATTTAGGCCCAATGGGTCCTCTGATTCTAAGGAATGTAAATATCAATATTTTAATTTGATATCTTGGAAAATATATCTAAACTTAAATGTGATCATTTTTCATTCAGGGATCAATATATGATTTATAAATGATGATGGAGATATTTGGAGATGAATAAAAGTAATTCTAGAGAAGGAAGATTGGACACCTGCCCACTTATGAGACTGTGGGGGCCAACATACAGGACCAATGAATCCCAACATTTGTGGCATTATAGAAGAAAAGTTGAGGAACAAATAACTCTTCATGAGATAATGCTAATTCGGAATCTATGGTGCTCATTAAGGCAGCCCAAGTTAGAGATAAAATTCTGGGCCAGATTCTGCGGCCCAGAAAAACAGCCCACTAATTTGATCATATCTCGGAATCCACAACTCCAAATGGGCCCAAATTTTACAGGTGGTTATAAGAAATCCGAGGATCCATTTCCTTCTTCTATGGCCCACTATGATTCATCCATCTAGAAGGTATTACAAGCACTTATGCTCGGTGAAGGAAAGATGTAATGCCACCTCAGGTCAAGGGTGGAAAAGTAAACTCTCCCTTACTTTCCACCCACCAATGGCCTACCAAAATTAATTGAGAAGACATGGACTATTGGAGGCTTGACCCAAGGGCTCAAAATGTCTGTTTAAGGCTGTGGTGTTGGAGGATTTTGGGATCTTGGGTGCTTTGTTCAATTGTAATGTTATGCTGCAATTTTATTGTCTCAAATTTGTCTTTCACATGTAAGTTGTTCAATTCACTTTAGTATCTTAATAAAAGTTCTTCTTATAATATTATTTTGTTGTTCTTCATATCACTTTGATACCATTGATCAAGGTGTGATTTTATTCACACCAAACCTTGTGAAATTATTCACACAACGGTGGAGTCATCATTTTATTTTTTTTGTTTTCTTTACTTCTCCATTTCCACCATCATGAGTCTACTTTCCGCTTCCATTGAAACCATGGGCTCAATGGAGGGATAACCCACTTATGGGTTGATCCTAGAGAGTATCAAGGGGCTGGATTGGATGTTATTTATCACCCATTAATGTACATTCACTTATTTAATTGTGATTTTTATTTGATGATTTTTAAACTCCATCATCCTTGTTGAATTTAAGGCCACACACTTCAAGTGCTAATAAGAACCTTTACCTTGAAGTGCTCAAAACATTGATACTTCATGTTTATAGGTGATTAGTATTAAATGGTGTAGGCATTAAACCAGTAAGTGATTATGTTTTTTATCTCCTTAAATGAACCCATCTCAAATATAAGAAATTGAATTCATTGAAAAGGGAATACGTCCAATCCACCCCGAGCAATAACCTAGGATCAACTCATTCTTTTAAATTGAATTCATTTAAGTCTCTTAGAGTTACTTTAAACCCATCTAAAATCAACCCATGTTGGACACCTCATAGCCAAAAATAGTCCATAGAATGTTCGTGTCTATAGGTTACTTCTTAAGTCTCTTAGGATTTGACAACCCAAGGTAAACTACAGGGACCGTCCTACCTTCTTCTCTTGGGTAAATTTGAGCGAGAATCAAATTTTGGCACCATTTTCAGGGACCTAAGTAAGTTATCTTAGAAACTATCATCTTTTTTACATCCCACTTCTCTTATCTCATCCCCAATTTCATTCCTATGGAAAACCCTTTTGAAGAAATCCAAACATGGGGAACCTCTCCTTACTTTGATCACTCCACACAAAGTAAGATGTACAATGACCATCCTAGTTTGTACTGGTGGGATAATCAAAAACCTAATGAACCACAATGTTTTTTCTCCTATGATCCAAAAAACATCCCAACATATAATGAGTTTCAATCACCACAAAGCCAATATGAGCACCCTCCTATGAAATTCCAACAGCTTAATTATCCACCTGAAATAGACCATATTTCTCAACCCCTTACCCATCATGATCCACAACCATTATTTGAAAAATTGTGTCAAAAAATGGAGATAATGAATTTTGAGGTTTCATCATTGAGGTTAGACATACAAAGCATAAAAAATTGTGAGGAACCCATCCCTACACAAACTGTCCCTTCCATAACCTTATGTGGATTGTCTAGTTTCCCACAAACATCTGATGAATTTACTAAAGAGAAAACCATTGGATTTGGGGAAGATGATGAGGATCAATTAATTGTTGATATGTGTTTAAATAAATATGAAACCAATTTTTTGGATTCAAAAGAGGAGAATTTGACATCATGGATTGCGTCTCCTAAGTATAACTTCATTGAAATTTTTTTAAAAACACCAACCATTGAACCATTGGGAGAAATCACAAACTTTGAGTCCATATCCATTCCAAACACCGATGTTTCCAATTTTTTTTTGAATCTTCTATTCAAAAGGAACCGGTTTTGTTGAGAAATTTGGAAAATGAAACTGAGTTGGATTCAAAATATCAACTTGTGTCTAAATGTCTTATCCAGCCCGAGCCCAAAATTATTGTCCTTCCCTCACCGCTAAATAATCCCTTCATAAGGTATAATCATGAAACTTTATTTGGAATTAATTATTCTCTTGAAACGAAAAATGTTTTACTGGCCATTTATGTCTTAGGAAAGACTACAGAGGAAATTGGATCAACCATTTTTGATATTCCTTGGATTTTACTACTCATTTTAGAACATAGGTTTGTGCATGAAACAGATTATAAACATAGAATCAATCTCAAACTAGTATAATTGGTGAAACATGTGGTCCATAAAATGTTGAAAGTTGGTATTGGGTATGTTTTTGGGTTCAAGTCGAGCTAGCGACATTAAACCAAAGGGCTGCACGGGAGGCAACCCGTGGTTTTCATCTTTGTGAATCTTTTTTTTCTTCAAATAGGATTAATTAATCATTTTGATATTTAAAAATAAAAAAAAATTATTGATCTGTTCTTCTATTATGAGTATGGATGGGTATGAAAGGGGGGCACCATATTCATCCGTGTCACGTGGTGTGATGCTTGAGCAATGCCTTACCTAGAAATTTAAAAAGAAGACAATGTATCATGAATTTATTTTATTTTAATGTTTTTGTAGGTTAAAAGAAAAATATAATAAAAAATAAATAAAAATATAATAATAGTAATAAAAAGGGACACGTCGTGGGTCCTGGGTCAAATCCCATCACAACCGGCGAAGCCGCGGGGAGTCGAACCTGGGATCGAAGGGAGACAGGGGCGTGCACTTACCACTGACCTACGACTTAATTGAACTTTGCAAGCGACATGGATATCAAAGGACTAATTCAAACGACAAGAACTTCAAACTTCAACCACCAGGTGACTTCATTCCATGATCCTTATATTTCAATTCCCTTATTGAACTCCCCTTTTATTCCTCTACCCCATTCTAAATTTTATTTTTACAAAACTAGGGACAGTTTAATTCTAAGTTGGGGGGTGTGGAAACAAAATGTTTGTTAAAAAAATGATAAAAAAAGTAAAGTAAAATTCCTTTATCATTCATATAATAACATATTTTCTCACATTAAAACTACATAGAAAATTATTTTTATTTCCTTGACTCTTAATTTAATTCATGATTAAGTTTAAAAGCATTGAATGTTGAAGTTTTGTTGTCCAATGAAAATTTTCAACATTTTTATTTTCATTCATTAAATCAAAATGCCACAATGCATGTCTTCTAGACTGGGGGGTACTAATTTGAATTTTTGGGGTCCCATAATAAATAGCATAGGCTGGTATTATTTTTATGAATAATATGAGTATTCAAATATATATATATATATATTTGCATGTAGGGAAATGGATGGATAAAATGCGAGGCTTTCGGCACTTGGGGATCGTGACTCCAGAGTGGTCTAGACCTGAGTTTTTCAATATATATCTATTTATGGTAATATGAATTTTTTTTTGATTAAGTTAACTCGAGACGATGCCCGAGTATGTGGGCTTCACTTGGTTCCCTAAGGCCTTTTAGTCTGGGAGTCATCGGCAAAGTCTTGATACATGGGTTAATTTGATTAACTGCAATAT
This sequence comes from Viscum album, assembly GCA_963277665.1. Taxonomy (NCBI): domain Eukaryota; kingdom Viridiplantae; phylum Streptophyta; class Magnoliopsida; order Santalales; family Viscaceae; genus Viscum; species Viscum album. Next base: position 830,755,396 of record OY728151.1, on the reverse strand, counting down.
CAATTACTATAGAAATATTGCAAAAAAAAATCCAAAAAAAGGAATGAAGAATACTCATATTAGGATTAAATGTGATTCCACCTAGTGCTTCCATGATTTCCCCCTTAAATGAAAATGAACCCCCATATCTATTGTGATTCACAACAAATCATTACACCTAGTTGAGTTGGACGAAGTATGAAGATGGATTTGATCAAAGGAATGGGATTTGGATTGGGATCTGCTTTTAAATTCATCTTGTTTTAAAATATCTTGATAGGTTATAAATATATATTTGTGTGCAGTTTATATTGTGAGCATTGTTTGTTATATTGTGTTTAAAGAAAGGAATTCAAATAAAATCATTGAATTATTTGCTCGAGACTAGAAAATATCAAGTTGGGGGGGGGGTGTGATTATCCAATAAAAAATATATTTTAATTAAATTTTAATGGTATTAAATGTTCATTTTTGATCTTATGGGCCTGAGTTAGTGCATTTTCATTATGAACATCCATTCTCATCATTTGTGCACTTCATTCCTAATGTACACCAATTTAGGCCCAATGGGTCCTCTGATTCTAAGGAATGTAAATATCAATATTTTAATTTGATATCTTGGAAAATATATCTAAACTTAAATGTGATCATTTTTCATTCAGGGATCAATATATGATTTATAAATGATGATGGAGATATTTGGAGATGAATAAAAGTAATTCTAGAGAAGGAAGATTGGACACCTGCCCACTTATGAGACTGTGGGGGCCAACATACAGGACCAATGAATCCCAACATTTGTGGCATTATAGAAGAAAAGTTGAGGAACAAATAACTCTTCATGAGATAATGCTAATTCGGAATCTATGGTGCTCATTAAGGCAGCCCAAGTTAGAGATAAAATTCTGGGCCAGATTCTGCGGCCCAGAAAAACAGCCCACTAATTTGATCATATCTCGGAATCCACAACTCCAAATGGGCCCAAATTTTACAGGTGGTTATAAGAAATCCGAGGATCCATTTCCTTCTTCTATGGCCCACTATGATTCATCCATCTAGAAGGTATTACAAGCACTTATGCTCGGTGAAGGAAAGATGTAATGCCACCTCAGGTCAAGGGTGGAAAAGTAAACTCTCCCTTACTTTCCACCCACCAATGGCCTACCAAAATTAATTGAGAAGACATGGACTATTGGAGGCTTGACCCAAGGGCTCAAAATGTCTGTTTAAGGCTGTGGTGTTGGAGGATTTTGGGATCTTGGGTGCTTTGTTCAATTGTAATGTTATGCTGCAATTTTATTGTCTCAAATTTGTCTTTCACATGTAAGTTGTTCAATTCACTTTAGTATCTTAATAAAAGTTCTTCTTATAATATTATTTTGTTGTTCTTCATATCACTTTGATACCATTGATCAAGGTGTGATTTTATTCACACCAAACCTTGTGAAATTATTCACACAACGGTGGAGTCATCATTTTATTTTTTTTGTTTTCTTTACTTCTCCATTTCCACCATCATGAGTCTACTTTCCGCTTCCATTGAAACCATGGGCTCAATGGAGGGATAACCCACTTATGGGTTGATCCTAGAGAGTATCAAGGGGCTGGATTGGATGTTATTTATCACCCATTAATGTACATTCACTTATTTAATTGTGATTTTTATTTGATGATTTTTAAACTCCATCATCCTTGTTGAATTTAAGGCCACACACTTCAAGTGCTAATAAGAACCTTTACCTTGAAGTGCTCAAAACATTGATACTTCATGTTTATAGGTGATTAGTATTAAATGGTGTAGGCATTAAACCAGTAAGTGATTATGTTTTTTATCTCCTTAAATGAACCCATCTCAAATATAAGAAATTGAATTCATTGAAAAGGGAATACGTCCAATCCACCCCGAGCAATAACCTAGGATCAACTCATTCTTTTAAATTGAATTCATTTAAGTCTCTTAGAGTTACTTTAAACCCATCTAAAATCAACCCATGTTGGACACCTCATAGCCAAAAATAGTCCATAGAATGTTCGTGTCTATAGGTTACTTCTTAAGTCTCTTAGGATTTGACAACCCAAGGTAAACTACAGGGACCGTCCTACCTTCTTCTCTTGGGTAAATTTGAGCGAGAATCAAATTTTGGCACCATTTTCAGGGACCTAAGTAAGTTATCTTAGAAACTATCATCTTTTTTACATCCCACTTCTCTTATCTCATCCCCAATTTCATTCCTATGGAAAACCCTTTTGAAGAAATCCAAACATGGGGAACCTCTCCTTACTTTGATCACTCCACACAAAGTAAGATGTACAATGACCATCCTAGTTTGTACTGGTGGGATAATCAAAAACCTAATGAACCACAATGTTTTTTCTCCTATGATCCAAAAAACATCCCAACATATAATGAGTTTCAATCACCACAAAGCCAATATGAGCACCCTCCTATGAAATTCCAACAGCTTAATTATCCACCTGAAATAGACCATATTTCTCAACCCCTTACCCATCATGATCCACAACCATTATTTGAAAAATTGTGTCAAAAAATGGAGATAATGAATTTTGAGGTTTCATCATTGAGGTTAGACATACAAAGCATAAAAAATTGTGAGGAACCCATCCCTACACAAACTGTCCCTTCCATAACCTTATGTGGATTGTCTAGTTTCCCACAAACATCTGATGAATTTACTAAAGAGAAAACCATTGGATTTGGGGAAGATGATGAGGATCAATTAATTGTTGATATGTGTTTAAATAAATATGAAACCAATTTTTTGGATTCAAAAGAGGAGAATTTGACATCATGGATTGCGTCTCCTAAGTATAACTTCATTGAAATTTTTTTAAAAACACCAACCATTGAACCATTGGGAGAAATCACAAACTTTGAGTCCATATCCATTCCAAACACCGATGTTTCCAAATTTTTTTTGAATCTTCTATTCAAAAGGAACCGGTTTTGTTGAGAAATTTGGAAAATGAAACTGAGTTGGATTCAAAATATCAACTTGTGTCTAAATGTCTTATCCAGCCCGAGCCCAAAATTATTGTCCTTCCCTCACCGCTAAATAATCCCTTCATAAGGTATAATCATGAAACTTTATTTGGAATTAATTATTCTCTTGAAACGAAAAATGTTTTACTGGCCATTTATGTCTTAGGAAAGACTACAGAGGAAATTGGATCAACCATTTTTGATATTCCTTGGATTTTACTACTCATTTTAGAACATAGGTTTGTGCATGAAACAGATTATAAACATAGAATCAATCTCAAACTAGTATAATTGGTGAAACATGTGGTCCATAAAATGTTGAAAGTTGGTATTGGGTATGTTTTTGGGTTCAAGTCGAGCTAGCGACATTAAACCAAAGGGCTGCACGGGAGGCAACCCGTGGTTTTCATCTTTGTGAATCTTTTTTTTCTTCAAATAGGATTAATTAATCATTTTGATATTTAAAAATAAAAAAAAATTATTGATCTGTTCTTCTATTATGAGTATGGATGGGTATGAAAGGGGGGCACCATATTCATCCGTGTCACGTGGTGTGATGCTTGAGCAATGCCTTACCTAGAAATTTAAAAAGAAGACAATGTATCATGAATTTATTTTATTTTAATGTTTTTGTAGGTTAAAAGAAAAATATAATAAAAAATAAATAAAAATATAATAATAGTAATAAAAAGGGACACGTCGTGGGTCCTGGGTCAAATCCCATCACAACCGGCGAAGCCGCGGGGAGTCGAACCTGGGATCGAAGGGAGACAGGGGCGTGCACTTACCACTGACCTACGACTTAATTGAACTTTGCAAGCGACATGGATATCAAAGGACTAATTCAAACGACAAGAACTTCAAACTTCAACCACCAGGTGACTTCATTCCATGATCCTTATATTTCAATTCCCTTATTGAACTCCCCTTTTATTCCTCTACCCCATTCTAAATTTTATTTTTACAAAACTAGGGACAGTTTAATTCTAAGTTGGGGGGTGTGGAAACAAAATGTTTGTTAAAAAAATGATAAAAAAAGTAAAGTAAAATTCCTTTATCATTCATATAATAACATATTTTCTCACATTAAAACTACATAGAAAATTATTTTTATTTCCTTGACTCTTAATTTAATTCATGATTAAGTTTAAAAGCATTGAATGTTGAAGTTTTGTTGTCCAATGAAAATTTTCAACATTTTTATTTTCATTCATTAAATCAAAATGCCACAATGCATGTCTTCTAGACTGGGGGGTACTAATTTGAATTTTTGGGGTCCCATAATAAATAGCATAGGCTGGTATTATTTTTATGAATAATATGAGTATTCAAATATATATATATATATATTTGCATGTAGGGAAATGGATGGATAAAATGCGAGGCTTTCGGCACTTGGGGATCGTGACTCCAGAGTGGTCTAGACCTGAGTTTTTCAATATATATCTATTTATGGTAATATGAATTTTTTTTTGATTAAGTTAACTCGAGACGATGCCCGAGTATGTGGGCTTCACTTGGTTCCCTAAGGCCTTTTAGTCTGGGAGTCATCGGCAAAGTCTTGATACATGGGTTAATTTGATTAACTGCAATATCAATTACTATAGAAATATTGCAAAAAAAAATCCAAAAAAAGGAATGAAGAATACTCATATTAGGATTAAATGTGATTCCACCTAGTGCTTCCATGATTTCCCCCTTAAATGAAAATGAACCCCCATATCTATTGTGATTCACAACAAATCATTACACCTAGTTGAGTTGGACGAAGTATGAAGATGGATTTGATCAAAGGAATGGGATTTGGATTGGGATCTGCTTTTAAATTCATCTTGTTTTAAAATATCTTGATAGGTTATAAATATATATTTGTGTGCAGTTTATATTGTGAGCATTGTTTGTTATATTGTGTTTAAAGAAAGGAATTCAAATAAAATCATTGAATTATTTGCTCGAGACTAGAAAATATCAAGTTGGGGGGGGGGGTGTGATTATCCAATAAAAAATATATTTTAATTAAATTTTAATGGTATTAAATGTTCATTTTTGATCTTATGGGCCTGAGTTAGTGCATTTTCATTATGAACATCCATTCTCATCATTTGTGCACTTCATTCCTAATGTACACCAATTTAGGCCCAATGAGTCATCTTATTCTAAGGAATGTAATTATCAATATTTTAATTTGATATTTTGATAACTATATCTAAACTTAAATGTGAACTTTTTTCATTCAGGGATTAATGGATGATTCATAAATGATGATGGAGATATTTGGAGATGAATGGAAGTAATTATAGAGAAGGCAGATTGGACACCAGTCCACTTATGAGACTGTGGGGCCCACCATACAGGCCCAATGAATCCCAAAATTTGTGGGATGATATAAGAAATATTTAGGAACAAATCACTCTTCACGAGATAATGCTAATGAGGCCTTTATGGTGGTCATTATGGCAGCCCAAGTTAGAGATAAAATTTTGGGCCAGATTCTGCGGCCCAGAAAAACAGCCCACTAATTTGATCATATCTCGGAATCCACAACTCCAAATGGGCCCAAATTTTACAGGAGGTTATAAGTCATCCAAGTATACATTTCCTTCTCCTATGTACCACTATGATTCGTCCATTTAGAAGGTCTTACAAGTGCTTAAGTTCGGTGAGGGAAAGCTGGATGCCACCTCGGGTCAAGGGTGGAAAAATCAACTCTCCCTTACTTTCCACCCACCTATGGCCTACCAAAATTAATTGAGAAGACTTGGACTGTTGGAGGCTCGACCCAAGGGCTCACAAATGTCTATTTAAGTCAGTGGTGTTGGAGGATTTCGGGATCTTGGGTGCTTTGTTCAATTGTAATGTTATGGTGCAATTTTGTTGTCTCAAATTTGTCTTTCACATGTAAGTTGTTCAATTCACTTTAGTCTCTTAATAAAAGTTATTCTTCTACTCTTATTCTGTTTTTCTTTATACCACTTTGATACCGTTGGATCAAGGTATGAATTTATTCACTCTAAACCTTGTGAAATTATTCACACAACAGTGGAGTGATCATTTTATTTTTGTTGTTTTCTTTACTTCTCCATTTCCTCCCTCATGAGTCTACTTTCTGCTTCCATTAAAACAATGGGATCAATGGAGGGCTAACACACTTATGATCTGATCCAAGGGAGTAGAAATGGTCTGGATTGGATGTTAGTTATCACCCCATTTATGTATAATCACTTCTTTTATTGAGATTTTTATTTGATGATTTTTAAACTCCACCATCCTTGTTGAATTTAAGGCCACACACATCAAGTGCTAATACGAACCTTTACCTTGAAGTGCTCAAAACATTTATCCTTCAAGTGTATAGGTGATTAGTATTAAAGGGTGTAGGCATTAAACCAGTAAGTGATGATGTTTTATATCTCCTTAAATGAACCCATCTCAAATATAATAAATTGAAATCATTGAAAAGGAAATACGTCTGATCCACCCCGAGCAATAACCTAGGATCAACTAATTCTTTTAAATTGAATTCACTTAAGTATATTAGAGTTCCTTTAAACCCATATAAAATGAACCAAATTTGGCCACCTCATATCCAAAAATAGTCTATAGAATGTACATGTCTATAGGTTACTTCTTAGGTCTCTGAGGATTCGACAACCCAAGCTAAACTACAAGGATCGTTCTACCTTCTTCTCTTGGGTAAATTTGAGAGAGAATCATATATGTATGTCTATGTCAATACCATTGAGTGGAAGAATATATGGTTTTAACAATAAAATAATTTTTCACAGAAAAATAACTGTGAAATTTCACCATCATAACGATGGTGCTTAGAGATTCATAAAATTGTTTGATTATAGTGAAATGGATTTATCAACAGTTATAAATCATATGTATAGTAAGATAGATGTGTAAAATCATATTACAATATTATTAATGGTTAATAAAAGATGTAAAATAGTTTCTATTCTTGAATAAAGTGCTGAATGAGAGGATTTAACATAGTAAAAACATAGGTTAATGCTACAATGAGACATGATAATTGATATATTCCAAGAAAATAAAGTGTATAATAGAGTGATTTTTATAATTGGATGATAAAAATACAATTTATATAAAAAGGGATAAATATAATAAATACTCTTGAATTGAAAAGAAGAGGGAGTGGTCCCTCAGTTTTGTTAAGGAAAAGTGTAGGACAATTTCAACTATATATTGGGTGTACATAAAAATTAATGGGAGGGTATTATGAGAGTGAAATTGGTGTGTCATCACATTTAAAAAAAATTATTTAAAATACATCTATAAAAACAAACCCAAACATGAAAAGTGGAAATTAAAATTCATGACTTAAAAGTCATGCTTGAATGAAAAGAAGAGAGGGAGATCCCTTAGCTTGAGAGTGTAGTTAAAAAGCATGGGAGGAGTTTACTAAGACATAGGGGGAACCTTGGGAGGTTAATACAGAGGGTATATAATATTATGTATGTTATCTATGGTATTTAGTGAAGAGAATAGAGAACATGTGTGGGTTTATAGAGTATTTGGACTACATAGGGTAAGATAATCAAAACCACAAAACATCCAATAAAATATTTCCATGGTTTATACCAAATTGGATTCGGTTTAATTATTATATTGGAATAGGTACAAACTCATTAAAATAACACACTTAGTGATGTGGAAGTGAGTCATGTTCTTAAATAAATTTTATTTAAATCATAAAATAATATATTAGTTTTGGAGGATTCATAAAGGATTTAAAAAATTAATCAAATAAGCTTAAGATCTCATTATTATAAAGGTGAAAATTTTATTTGGTCATTTAAACCCTTAAGAGAATTTTTACATCCCTTTTACGTAATTATGATGTCATAAAACACATAGTATATATATACACTCTTTTTCATTATTACATAAACTATCTCAAAAAATAATAAAAATGTCATAGTTAGATAATTTTGAAGTATGATTTAAAAAATTATATTTATTTTATCAAAATAATTTTCTAAATATGTTAATTTTCACTTTCAAAATTGGGTCAACATTCAATGAGAGATACTAGTTTTTTTTTCAATTTACATTTCTATAACCCTTATAAAATATAGATTTTACCTCATAAAATTTATACTACCATTTATATTTAATAAAACTTATTTAAATATAAATATATATTAAAAAATATTTTTTTTGAAAATTCATTTCATCCTTAAAATGAATATCTTAAATAAAATTACCTATCACACAAAAAATAAAATATGTGTTTTGTTATATTAAAATCTAATTTTCCTAAAAATCACTAATTATTCATTTATGAAGTAAAAAAATAATGAATAAAAACAATAAATATTTATTTTAAAATTAATTATGAATATTAATACTACTAGGGTTACTATGTTTCTAGTCATTGTTAAATTAGTTTTTCCCTTAATTAACATTTTTTTTACGGTGGTAATAAATGTTCAGTAAATATATTACTCATATTATATAAAATTTATGTTTTACATTTAAAAAAATATTAATTATTATTCCAAATATTTAATCTATAAAATTAAATTCACAAATTTGGAAGAAATTAATTTAAAATAAAACCCTCAAGCATGATAAAAAGAAGTTTTAAAAAAAAAGTTCTTTGTTTCAAGGGTAGAATGATTTTACATTAACTCTTAAACTAATTGTATTAATTAAATGAATTTAAGTTTATAATTATAGATATATAACATAGAAATATAATTTAAATAGTTATAAAATATTTTTATTTTTTAAATTAAAATAAATTGAGAAAAATTATTCATTTTAAAATGGTTATTACAAAAATGTGTTTTCAATATGATAAAAATATACATAAATAATGTATTAATATTATTTAAATTAAATTAATTGGAATAAAAATAAATTAATAATACTTATTTAACATCAAAATCCAATTAAATGAATAAAGTGATGTATTAAAATTCTTAATTAATAACAAGAAAATAAAATTTTAAAAAAACAATTTTTATTCTATGGTATACCCTGAAAAATCAATATTTACCAAATCATATGAAAAAATCATATAAATTTAATCTTTATATGATATTATAAATTTTTTTTAACTTTATATAATACATTATATAAAATTTCTATAAATAATTACCAATTTTTTTCACAGAATTAAATAATTATATTTTTTGATGAAAACCTATTTATAATAAATAATAATAATTGAGTGACTATTTCCTATAAATTTATCAATATATTAATATTTACTAGGATATATATATATATTTAATAATATAGATTATCGTACTTATATATGATAATTTAATAGAATGGTAAAACCGATCGTATTTAAATAATGATTGTTTGTTTGTGTTCGGTGTTGCGTATCACATACTTTATTGAACACAATTTTCTATTTAAAATAGGGTAGGAATTATAAAAAGTACCAACTCATGGAATGAGACATCTTTTGAACATTTGAATACAAGGGTAAACCATAATATGTGTGTCGTGGAACTCATGGAGAGGCACACCACACATCACTGATGGAATGAATAACCTACCCTAGAATAATTCATAATGTTGGTCATCCTTATATTATTCCCTGTATAAATCACCACAAGAAACAAATATTCTATGAAAATTGAGCTAAAAATCTCTTAATTTATATTTTACACCTTTTCAGTATTTAAATTTTCACAATCATTTTCAACCATTACCCTCTACATAAAATTTTTAAACTATCATGCTGAATTGTTGTATGTTTTTCTATCATTCTATATGAATCTCTAAAATCATGTACAACATCACCATATGAATTAATGCACAACTAAACATCCATAACATTCCATTCCATTGGTGTATAAGATATTTTTAAGCTATAATATTTTATAAATTTTACACATATCGATTCAGTAAAATTCAAATCACATTAAGAGAAGATATATGTTAATTTCTCATGATATGTGATGATCTTAAAACACTCACTAATGAGATAGTGTGACCACAATTTCCAAGAAAATAAAAAATTCGGATTCTTGAGATAAAGCGTAGAAAAATTATGATCATGATCCTATAACTATAGATTGAAATAGGATATGAATATAGTCAGTTACATCATAACATAACCCAAGTCAAAGAACAAATAATAATAGAAAACATCAAACATAATTGTAACTATTTGATAATAGAAAATAGAAGCACTAGAAAAAAATCTCTATTAAATAAACAAAAATCCTTATATTGGATAATCCATAAAAAATAATGATTCATAATAGTCTAGGTGGTTATATTAGTCAAAATATAAGGAAAATTTAGAACAAAACTCATGTAATATAATGGGTGACCAAGGGTACTCTGATACTTAATAACATTCTTGGGGAATTCTTAATAAAAAACCACAATGATATTGAAGGGATCCCAAAAAAATACATTCTAATAAAAAATTTGACCCATGATGTGCACCTAGTGGGACCGAAAGATACACATTGAAAAATTATTAAATAATCAATAATACTAAATAGTCTTAAAAATGCGTTATATATTTCTACATGTTATTCCTCAATCTCAAAATACAGAAGTATGAATCTAATGAACACCACCCAATTATATCACAAAACACATGGTACATATATCTTATTAACTCCATGATCATAAAATGTTTATTTTTAACTATAAATATCTCAGAAATGAAAATTTAATGCTCGTAATTGAAGATGGAGGCATACTTCAGTATATCAACCCCCTTTATGCAAATCCGGGGATACACTGACAACAAATCAATCACTGTGAACTAGTTAGATCCCATCTACTGATCTAATAGCTCATTAATCTATGAGAGGGTATAATGGTTCATGACTATATTGTATTTTGAGAGACTATAATAGATACATAGTCATAGACCTCTATATTCCTTCAATATGAACAATATTGAAGCACGTTGACGAAATATGCCCATCCAAACAAAACCACTCTATAATAATTTATCTATCTAAATATGTAAATAATTTTTTTTTAAGTCACTATCTTAAATTGTGATATATATATTATATAGGAAAACAATGGAAACTATATCACAAACTCAATCCTACATATTAGGGTAAAATCTATATATTTTTAGGTATTGTATCCTGGGACTCTTCTACAACCCTAGGAAACACTATTGGGTAAACCTCCATTGAACCTAATAAGAATATTGAAAGTAAAGTGTTTAAGGTCACACAATAACCCCAACCCATTTTATTAACTAAATTTCCAATAAACATGGAATAATCACCATTAATGACAAATAATATAACCCACATCTAGTATTAGTCAATGATAGTATATACATAATACAACAATTCCCCGATGACGATGATTTAATATGAATGTATGTTCAAATATATGAAATATCCAAAATCTAACTCTACCCTAACATCATATCAAAATATCTATACACATCATAAATCTATCTTAATATCTTACTAGTGTAGTCAATGTAAATGGATCTATAAACCACTCCACCTCATGTTATAAATAATGGACACTGGTTGGACCAATAAAAGAGTTTTAAACTCTTGAATCAAAGAAATAATACATGGATGTTGAATATAGTCAGATGGTACCATGAAATACATCTGGATTTCTTGGTGCTGGAAACTCTTTAGAATGAATCACACCACCACATGAAACTATCTAACCACTGTATCACTAAAGTTAATATCCTCCATATTTATTCAATATTCTCTATCCCTAAGGATGAGGTGTATCATGCAGCTATACTTGTCCTGCTTCTTCACAACACTTTTAATGATATCCTAGACAACCATGTTGTTTTTTTATTTTACTTTTATATGGGAGTGTGCTTAAAAGAATGTCGATCCTTAATATATACAGTAGTTACACTCTATATATTGTGGATGGTAAAATGATCATTCTTATAATTTCCACAACCTATGTATGAAGATCAGTTAATGTAAAATCTCCCAAAACTAATCCAATGACCACTATCTCCACTAAAATTTGATTATTATATGTATAATTTGATCCATAATATATAAAACCTTAACTAAATGGGATATTAATAAGCTATAATAAAAGATATTCTCCTCATGGATTCTTTATAAGTACCCTATCAAGATGATATAATCTGATCCAAAATCATCTCTATAACCTCTTCCTTATACAATACATCTAGGAAAATTGATAGTGTGGATAGGGTGGACTAGAACAATATCATTGGATGTACTGCATCGCTGAATATCCATGAACCGATCTCTTCATCTATAAAGATATCTGAAATGAATCATTATAGGTTCTTGAAATGAATAAAAAACTTCCAGATGTTGTAACTCCCATAGTGGGGTGTAATCATCTCATGTTGACAAAATTATTTCATGATCGAAGAAAACAAATCAGCCAAAAAAATTATTGTGGAACTTATACCATGAAATTACTAACTCCCCACCATGGTTAGAAACACCACTTATGTTTATCTATATTACACATATGACTATCCATTTGAAGTAATTTATCCTTCACTTCATTTATTATATTTAAATAAATCTATACCTCTTCTATCTGAGCCTGAATCTCTTGATATTAAATTGATCCATCAAACTTATGAATAACTCTAAGCTGATAATATTAATGTATCATTCTCCATGGAAATTATTTATCAACTTGTCTTCAATGGAAATATATTTTAATATCATACTAAACATCAATTACATTATCCTAACCATAACTTCCACCTTAATTTCTACCTAATAAACACGAATCATTAAGGAGTTCCTAAACCAAAAATATAGAATACAAAATATAAAGTTATTAAATTATTATTCTTCATAGATCACATTTTCTACTCAATATTATCATTGTAACCAAACATAATTATTTAAGATCCTTATATATGATTATAGACTCCAATAATAATTTATTTTCATAGTAAAGCTAGTAAATAAAAGTTCTTCACATATAATAAGATGGGGCTAAAATCACAAGTGTCATCATCGATCCCCATTATTTATATCACATATTAATATCAGTTGATAATAATTTAATACCATATAATTAAATCCTCATTAGTATTTATCCACCCGATATTTTTTATATTTAAAGAAAAAGAGTTTTTACCACTTTTGACAACCATATCCCATTGATTCCCCTCCCGAGATTGAAGTTAAATTATGAAAAACTCTATACGGATACCTACAAGATGTAATGGGATAGTTACTATCAATGGGGTTATAAAATAAACATATACAGAATGAATTAACGAAAATATTCCAAATAAATGATATGGAATAACCATTTTAATCAATAATAATAAATATAATGATCCCCATACATGAAATTTCATATAAATGAAGTATGAAATTTATAATAAAAAAGGAAACAACTACAATAGTTACAATGAAATCCATTACTTCATGAATGACATATAAAAGCTATGATTTCCCTTACAGATCACAAGTTCCCTATTACAACCCAAAAAAATAGATATATATATATATATGTATATATGTATATATACAGGGGTAAGCATAGAGGTATGTTTAGTATATTAAAATTTAAAACCTCAAGTATACATGTGAAATAAGAATAATTATTTCATAGTGAATAAATATAGAAATAAAATCGTCACCTAAACTAATTTTACTATATGAAATAAATCATCCTTAAATGTAAATTATTCTAGTGATTGTAAACTAGAATACACATTATTAAAATATTGATTATCTTTTTAATTTTTAGTTCCAGAGAAATTAGAAAAAATATTACACAGTAAAAACATATTTTAGAAATAGGACACTTCAACTGGGTATCCATTATTTCCAGCACATTGAACTTTTTAAAATAAACCATTGTTTCTTTTGCAGATTTATATTCAAAAAATTTTCCTTGACCTCATCCATGTCTCTAATATTCCTAAAAATTATATAAAACATTTTAAAATAAGGGATGGGAACAAAATATTAGGTTTGGAAAAAAATAATATGTCCATTAGTATAGTGAAAAATCTGAGAGATAATTTTATTTGAGAAAATTAAATAATTACTTTTAAAAGAAAAAACAAACTTTCATCTCCAATAAAATCATTTGAACCATATCAATAATTTTTTTTAAACACAGATAGTCAAATTAATTAAAATATTTAAATTACGTTTTATTGGAATAACCATCTGACAAACTTCAAAAACAATAATTACTCCATGTATTGAAGAGGTATAATGGGTATCACCCTTTATATAGGAAATATTGGGCTCACCCATTTTTCAAGGGCTAAAATTGGAATAAAAACTTTATATAAGCTATATCTGGATCACCCATGACAAATAATGGGAATCAACCCTTCATATAAAATGGAAATCCAATATAGTCAACTTCCATCTATAGAGTACCCATTACATTGTAGGTTATAATATAATCACCATTCCTTTGTTTATCCTAGATCCACCCATCATTGGATAATTATGTAACCACCCATAATTTTTTTTATCATTGAAACACACATCATTATTTTATAATAGAAATTCAACTTATCATAAACAATTCTCATAATGATATCATAATTATATATCCTCAAAGGATTCATTATAAAAACATTTTTTTGAAGATAATAATATTTTCTGTTTCAAAGAACTCATTTTGATAAACTAAAAACATATAAATGAAAATATTTTATTTGAAAATAGACATATAAAATTTTATATTAATCTTTAAAATATTGTGTTGATATGATGGAGGTATACCCATTAATTCCATATAATTTTAAAAAAACCCTTTTTAAGTTTTTAAAAATAATATTTTAAACAATATTTTTTAAAAAATAAAAAATCTATAAAAATTAAAAATACCCATTTTTTAAAACATTTGAAGGAAATTAAATAAATATCATATTAAAAAATTAATTAATATATAAATAAATTAAAAAATATAATTTAAAAAAATGGACATGATATAGATAAATTATTTAAATAAATATTTAAAATATTTAATATGAAGTTTTTAGTTAAAGTGTACCTTACCTGGTGTCTTAAGGTTCTTCAATTAATCTTAATATCCATGATAAGATAATTAGATTAATTACTTACATAATTAAGAAATTTTTCACATATTTTGGATATAATATAATTTTATTATATTTATTTATTATCATTTAGGTGATTTGTGATGTTAAGTTTCATGGTTTTTGGAGCGTTCGTTTTAAGGTTTTATGATCATTCCACTTGAATATATTTATGTATGTTTCTATCAGATGATAACAACAATACAAAACATGAATGAATTTATTTTTATTCACTAATATATGTATAAATTATACCATACATCACTTTTCTTTATGGTATGATGATGGGTCATTTGATAAAAATGTTAATGAAAATTGGTTAGTTTATTTTGACTATTTTTTAATCCATCAAAAACTACATTCAATTTATCTAATATTATGTCTATATATTAGTTATGGAACATGAAATAAGTTATCACGTACCTAATTAAATATTATTTGACTAGACTAATTGTATTATTCCCATCATTGATGGAAGTAATGAAAAACAAAAGCTTATTATCCACAGAGATGGCTAACAACCAGAAATTGGACAATGATTTAGTTTCACTGAATAATAGGAAATACAAAAATGGATTGATATAATATATCCCATTATAAATATAAAATTGAAGTATATAAATGATACTATATGTATTATAAAATTTTCTAAGAATGAAGTGAGGAAAATTAAGAAGATGAAAAGAAATTAAGAGAGGTGGTTTGAGAAAGTTACCTCTTGAATATCACATATTTGAAAGACCACATAAGGATCTTTTAATTTTTCATTTGATAATACTATCCTCACATGGACATGGGAAGAGAAGTGAGGATTTATTTTTCAGTATATTTAAGTATATTTATGGAATATTAGTTGAGAGGGGGTGGGGTGGAGTGAAATTTATACTTGAGGAGGGCTGGTTTTATGTGATTAAATAATGATAATTTTATATTTAAAGAAAACTACATTTGGGTGGAATTAGTTCCATCGAATTTAGTTTATAAATAATGATTTAAAATCAATTTATGTTTTATAAAAACATTAAACACCCTTTAAATGTTTTATATTTTAGGTTTTTTAATCCTTTACCTTTTAAGTTTAACCATCCAAATTGTTTTACTTATAGTGTAGTTATTTTTTAACACATTAATTTTTTTATCAACAAAAATAAAAAGCAATTTATTATACAAATTTAGAATATAATTAATAATAAAAAATCCATTTAACCAAATTCATTTGATAGAAGTGGAAATATTATATTTTAAACAAAACCCACACATGCATTGAAAAAGTGAGCATTCAATATGTGTATTTATAAAGTAAAATTTTATTTTTTGTTAATTATATGACTAATAATAATCAATTTATAAAAATATACTAATATTTAATGATATATAAAAAATAAATCTAGTTTAACAAAATCCCAATTAGTTTTTATATTAATTAATTAAAAAATATAAAAATAATGCACATTAATATAGTTTTCAAAAAATCCCATTTTAAAACAAAAAATAAAATTATTAAAAATATAATATAAAGATGATTTAAAAGAATTTTATTGGATGAAATTAAAATAAATAATACCATTTTTTCATGAAACCATAATCAAAATAGAATGATATGTTTACATTTTCATTTTTTTAAAATAATCGATATTTTTATAAAAATAAATACTTTTCAATACTATTTAAAAAATTAAACTATTCATAAAAATATCAAATAATATCTATAGTATAATTATGATATAGTTATTTTAAAAATAATTTCTATTTTATAAAATAAATTTTCTATATTGTCCATAAATTAATTATATTATTTGTATATAAAAAAATAATAATAAATTTTATGAAAATATGTTTTTGATGAATAAAATGAATTTACTAAAAATATAATATAATTAACTCAATAAAAATATATTAATTATTAATAGTAATATAATTAATACATTATAAATGAGTATGACCACTATATATTCCGTAATATCACTAATATTTTTCATTCCCACTAACTTAATGGCTTGGTTATAACAATCACATTGAATGAGTATGGTTATGTTGTTTTTGTGAAGACTAATGTTACATATCTTGTATGCTATAAAAATTATTTTTTTCATTTAAAACATTATGATGTAACAGTCGCCCACAATAATATGTTGTTTCCTCACAATTTGAACTCAGGATCAAAAACAAGGGGTATTAATTTTCATAACATCTCTATTTAAATACCACTTCATAAAAAGGATTAACAAAACCTATACAAGAAAATTAATAATGGAAAGTAAATATGTCAACAGAGATAAAACATACTTGGTTTCCATATATGAAAACATGGAAATGGAAGAGAAAATATAACACAAATGGACTGATAAAGGGTGATTGGGAACATGGTGATGAAAAAATTACCCATCAAAAACCATAAATCCTTGATGGGTTAAAAGGAAACTGATTTATTTATAACAATAGAAAATTAATAACATTTCTATTATAAAGTAATTTTCTTAGTGTTGAGAAATTCATATACTTCATAGAGTAATAACATACGGAATCATACTTACCTCACAATTATAATATAATTATTTAATCGATTTCCACCATAGTCTAATATTTTCTCCAAACTATGAGTTTTCAAGACAAATTTTCAATCATATTGAACATTAATAAACTTCTATGGATCAAAAAATCCAAAAAATTATAACTATATATTAATCAAATATATAGGAATTAATGAAACAAAATTAGCTTATAATAAGATATTATATTCTAAAAAATATTCTTTTATATCATTAAAAACAAGTTTATTATCAAAAATTCAATGTTTTTACCCAATGATGAACATATATCCTTCAAAAAATTTCTATCATTAAAATTCATCAAACCAATTCTTCACTGAAATTTAAATCCAAAAAATCTAAAGGATATAACCACACAAACATTAAATATAAATTTAATATTTATATTAAAATAATACCAATCACACTTAAAGTCTCATTCCAAAATGTAATTTTCATAATCACATAATAATTAAGATATAGAAGTAATTTCCATAAATAACCCGAAACACCAAAAATCATATATTTTTCCAAATGATAATTATTCCATCATTTATTTTATAAAATACAACATTTTATATTTACTAAATCATATAAGGTCCCTAAAATAGTGAACATCTTCCAAAATAAAATTAATCCTTGAATCCCCAAATCAATTCCCTATTCAATTTTTATCAATATAATGAAACATGTGATCCAAAAATGATGTTAACCTTTATCAATAATATATTTTAAATAATGAAAATAAATTTCATACTAACTTTAAAGACACATAGTCTAGTGGTAGGCTATACAACCTTATCGCCCTTTGGTTGTGGGTTCAATCCTCACAACTTTTCAGAATTTGATGGGTTTCAACCCATTCCATTGGTTTTATTTCTTCTAAAACTACATTAATATAATCGATTTTTTAATAAAAAAAATTAGGTAAATCCAATAAAATATCCATAATGTACGTAACCTCAAGGTTTATCTCATACCATTTATTTTTCATCCCAAAAACTAAGAATCCATAATTTGATCAAATTATGAGATTGTAAAAACCAAAACTACTTCTAATACCCTTCCACTTATTTACACTAAATGAAAAAGAATTATTCCACAAATAACCTTTTTCATAAAATAAAATTAAGGGTTACATGTACTGTAATGCCCCGACCCCAGTTACCCAGAGTCGGGGCATTATTATGTAACCCTAGCATGATCACAAAAGATCAAGTCTCAAAAGACCGATTAGTTTAGTAGCCTTGGAAACACGAGATATAATCATAAGTCTTACATTACATCATAAAGTAAAAATAAACTACAACAACATATTTTCTTTATATCCCCTCATACTATCCCTGCATGTCATTCATAAAATACTTCTTCACATCCTCGAAAAATTAAAACATTGAATGGGGTGAGCTCAGATGCTCGGTAAGGATAACAATATAGGGGAATCATTAAAAAATAAACATAAACATTTAAGGCAATTTATAAATAAAACAAAAGCCTTTTAAACTTGAACATCAGAATAATATGGAAAAAATAAAATGAAATTATTCCATTTACTTATTCACATGCATATTCCACTAGTCGAATAATCACATGCAATATCAATAAACACTTTCATAATGTTGTAATGCATAATGCCAGACTATCACAACCACATAGTCAAGGCCTTGTGCCAAGACTACAAATAAGATTTTTTCAAGGCCTTGTTCCAAGACACTAGTTTGTCTCATGAGACCTACCAATGAATCGAGGAGCTGTAGTGGGCTCCACCCATCACATACTAAGTCCAATGCATTCATTATATGAAAAGGTTTAAACATATCATAAACCATAACATAATCGTATCACATAAAACATGCATAAATGAAACATAACATTTTCACATTTCAATTAGAAGATATCAATACAACACATTGATATAATAAAACTATTTTCAATACCAAAATAAAATAAAAGTAAAACTTGTTATTCATGTTTCATTCAAAAAATGTTATGGCTTGTAGAGTAAGCCGAAACTCAAATAATGGTCACGACGGCAAAGATGTCATTGTCGCAACATACGTATGACAAAAAAACATTACCCTTTTTCATTTAGTAAAATTCATGATATGAAATAATGAATTTTTAATAAATGTAAAAGTCAAAGGGGTTTATACACCGTATAGAAGAATGTTGTTTATAAAACAAAATATGCCTCAATGAAAGGAGATTGAGACGAAGTCCCTTACCTCGTGTCTGACTTGACTCGATCGTTCTTTAACCTCCTGAATAATAAACTAGAGTTAATTTATAATATTTTAAGAACCTTTTTCAAGTTCATTATTCCTTTTATATCCCTTATTACCATGTTATGAACATTATGTAATTATATAAGTTAATAACGATCGTTTTTTCGATATTTGGTACTTGAGTCAAAAATAAACTTCTTATAATTACAAGTTGTTCATGTGGTAAAATATCAATTATCTCCAGAATTATATTCATGAGATAGATATAATATATATCATATATATCCATAATATAAATGCATTTATAATAATACATAACATTTAGAGGTAAGAAATTAAATGCACCGTTCATGGAGACGGTAAGCTGTAGGTACGCATTAAGGATACTTTCATTTATATTTATTATTTAATGGAATTAAATCATAATTATATAAAGTTATATTATAATTCCAGTATAATATAATATATAATATCATTTACTAGATCCTTTATACATCCCACATATGGAATTAACGATTCAAATCACTTTGAGGGGGAGGCAATCTGCAATTCCTAAAATGAAGATATCACATTTACCCATAATTGAAATCATAAAGTTATGCCATAAATGAAAAATACAGAATCATAAGGAAAACAAAAACATAATATATATCATATATAAGTTTAGTTACATCTTAATGGCCACCATTAGAGGTGTTAATATAATATTTAACAATCATCGTTTCGTGAGGCAGTAATTCGCCACCCACAGAAACAGTATGTTCTTTAACCATTAGACGAAGGTGTTTGTAAGTGTTAATCAAATAATTCTCATAAAAACATCCTATTATATTGGAGATACTGGTGTTGTTACAGAATAACGGAATAAAAAGAGTTTAATGGGTTGGAGAAGCAAAATAATATAAAAGAACATAAGAGAAGACATTACCTTAAAATCGGGTACCTCTTTTTTAATTTGATCCAAAGGCTTCCTTGGGAAGACTTATACCCAAAGGGAGGCTTCTAGAAGTAAGAGAGGGAAGTTGAGAGAGTATTTGGGAAGAGTTTTTCCGAGCCAAATGGATTTGATGGTGTGAATAAGGTGGTAGAGTTGGGAGCCATTTATAAGAGGAGAGGAGGGGTACTCATGGAAGGTCAAGAAATATTACTTAATTATATAATGAGTTTCAGATTTTAAAGGTCCCACGAATATATATTTCGAGGATAAGGTGATAAGGGTTCTAAATATACTCATGAAATAGGTTTTTGACAAGTTTATGTCTTATATTTTACATTATCTTTTCATTTTATTTAAATCGTTAATTAATGAGGTAATCGCTGCATCAACATGGTGTCAGAAAAAATTTAAATTATTTAATGTCTAAAAATTATAAAAAAAAATTCATGATGTAGGAAATATTTTTATCTTTCCAATAACTATTTATAGTTTAAGAGATCATTTACACAGAGAAAAATAAAATTTTTTTACTTGGGTGATACATACTTTGGTTATACATTCCCTTTAAAAAAATATATAATAAAATGTCACTATCACCCAAAAGTGATTCCATGGGGTCCCAATGATTGGAAAAAGGCATAAAATGGTCGTCCATGACACAAACAGTAGCATTAGGACACATTTTGGGGTCATTTTTTATTATTATGATATTATTTTATTACCCTTAATTACCCGATTACAAATTTATCACGATAATTAAAGATAATTATCATCGTTACGATTCATAATGTCAAAAAAAATTGCCTTAATTAAAGAATTTAGACCTTATGATTCCAAATATGGAATCTATTTTACCAAATTAAAAACACAGAAATTTTAGTAATTAATTTAAAAATTATTCCCGCTGTCAAAACAAATAGCGTGTTTTTAAGAAACACTATCTATCAAAATATTGACAATTGTTTATGTCCAATTTTATAGTGAAATTAATTTTAATGACCACCATTAGATAAAATGGTAAAATTATATTCTAATTATACTTTAAAACCACTCAATATTATAATTTATCACAATAAATTAATTTTATTAAAAATGTTGTTTTTATGTATTTTTCTCTATTCATCGAAAATTGGATTTTCCCAGAAAAATACCAAAAATTCAAAATAGGCTAATTTCGATATTCCGAATCCAAAAATGAAGTCCATTTTGAAATATAAAATTTATATAATTTCAAAAAGTGGGTATTACTATTCATAACTTCTACTTTGATTGGTCGTAGTGTGTTAGAACTCGAGGTTGCGTACAACACACGATGCTCTATTATTGAAAGAGAAGCGTACCATGGAAGATGAGGGTGTTACATTCTATCCTCCTTCAATAAATTGCATCCTCAGAATTTGAAAATGTTCTAAAAAAATAAGAGGTTGAAAATAGAAAATTCCTTTGTGGAAAAACCATATCGGAAATTGGGTTAATAAAACTTTTCCTTTATAAGAGGGAAAGAGAGATGAAAAGGTCACCATCAAATTATGATCTCGATTTGGGGAATATATGTGGAAATTAGAGAAAAATAATTTGAGGGAAAATATAAATATTAGTAGTGAGTGATTGAGGTCATCAATCACAAACAAGTGTAAAATTGAGGGCCTCAAAGACTTCAATCTATTTTGATTTAAAATATCATCATTTCAACAAAACATAAGGTATTAGGATAACACATTTTTTTAATATCTCATTCCTAATGTTTATGAATTAATTTACTCATAGAATAAGAGAGAGGTATATATATATATACTTTACAAGTAGAGTTTCAACCTTCAACTAATTTCTACCACAAACTCATCTTTCGCTCAAAAAGATAATAGAACTCTAAAATATTATATGTATCCTAATAATACAAGGTTACAAATATTAACCCATACCATTTAGATTAGGAAAACTATTATGTAATAACTAGGGACTTCTTGTAGGCTAGTGGTAGGTAATAAAGGCTTGTCGTACTGTAGTTGTGGGTTCGATTCCTATAGCTTTGTCCGATGTGGCGGGTTATCCCCCAACCTGCGGGTTGTACTTTTCCTAAAACTATAGTATTATAATATTCAAAAAATAATATTCAGAAATGTTTTAACCTTAAATAATACTATCCAAAGTTCAAATTAATCCATTTCAACCATTATAGTTATCCAAAATACCTCTATCCAGACTTTCTCTAAAAGGTCTCTAAATTCCAAAATCAATTGTAACATCAGATTCCCCAAACAAAGTAAAGTCTCTCTTATTTTCACATACTAAAAATATGATTACCTTCATCATATTAAAACCTTAATAAAAACAACAAGTACTGCAGTACAATCCTTATATACTGCATAATTATTATAACTAGTACATCGTTTATACAACACTGAAATGAAATAATTATTTAATAACAACATAAGAACTCTAATCATTACCCCTTATATATGGTAGTATCATAACTTTATTATTATCCAATAGCATAATTTGGTGCATACTCTGATGATTTGGACATTGGTTTGCGTAGTGTCTCCACTCCTTGCAGATGAAGCATTGTACATTTGAAACCTTTTTCTTACCCTTAAAGTCACGCACATGGTGTCCTTTTTCTCCACACTTATAACAAACTCACATTCCCTTCAGGAAAGTTCCAAGGTGTTTCTTCCCACAGTTATCAAATATTGGAAAATTCTTCTTTTTCTCTCTTCCCTTCATCCATCTTTCTCTCTTCCATCCTTTTCTTCTCTTGCTTACCTTCAAATCCATAGGACTTTGGGAATTCTTTACTTATCTTATTAACACATGATACTATTTCTTTATATGTTGAGAACACATGGGAGACTATTTACATTCTAAATGTCAGCTTAATACCATGAAAGATATGATACTTATTACTCTTTGGATAATACACATTGTTGGAGTTCACATTCCTTCTACTGGGCACCATTTCTATACAATGGCATAAACTAGGTCAGTTTATGAATTGCAATGAATAATTCCAAACTTGTAAAAAACTTAACATAAATTGAACGGTTTATGCATATAAAAAATGTTTTCTTTGAGGAATTATATACTCATAAACCCTTCATAATAGTTTGTAAATAAATGAGAGTTATCTTAAGAATATCCCCCGGGAGTGTCGTAACCAAGAGTGAAGCAATGCCCATTGTCGTGCACCAGTTCCCATTCGATTCTAGCTCAAAGCGGTGTTTTCAGGTTTTATGCCTAGGTATATCAGTGCCAGAGCCGCCTCTACATACTCGAATCGTGAAAGGGATGTATTTCTTGGAAAATACACAAAATCTATACTTTACCAAAAATCTCGGTTGTTCTTCTATACTAATCCTCAAAGTCTATCTTTGGGCTATGTGCTCTAATCAGATTTTATCTAAATCTAGAATCCATGGTTAGTAATAAAATGCCTCTGATACCAACTTTAACGCCCCAACCACAGTTAACTAGATCTGGGGCATTATTATGTAAAACTGGCATGATAAAAAAAGATCATTTCTCGAATGACCGATTAGTTATGTATCCTTGGAAACACTAGATATATTCATAAGTCTTACATTACATCATAAAGTAAAACAAAACTAAAACAACATATTTTCTTCATATCCCCTCATACTATCCCTACAGGTCATTCATAAAATACTTCTTCACATCCTGTAAAAATTAAAACATTGAAAGGGGTGAGCTCAGATGCTCAGTAAGGTTAACAATATAGCGGAAACATTCAAAAATAAACATAAACATTTAAGGTAATGTATAACTAAAACAAAAGCCTTTTAAACATGATCTTCGGCATAATATGGCAAAAATAAAATGAAATAATGACATTTACTTATTCACATGGATATTCTACTAGTCGAATAATCATATGAAATATCAATAACGACTTTCATAATGTTGGAATGCATAATTCCAGACTATCATAACCACATAGTCAAGGCCCTGTGTCAAGACTACAAATACGATTTTGTCATGGACTTTTTCCAAGACACTAGTTTGTATCATGAGACCTACCGATGCATAGAAGAGCTATAGAGGGATCCACCAATCACTTACTAAGTCCACTGCATTCCTTATATGAAAAGGTTTAAACATATCATAAACCAAAACATAATCGTATCACATAAAACATTCATAAAGTAAACATAACATTTCCATATTAAAATCAGAAGATATCAATACAAAAATTGATATAATAAAACCATTTTCAATACCAAAATAAAATAAAAGTATAACCTGGTATTTATTTTTTATTTAAAAAAATTTATGGATTTTATAAGAAGCCGAAACTCAAATAATGGTCACAGCGGCTGAGATGTCGTTGTCGCTGCATAAGTACGAGAAAAAAACATTCCCATTTTTCGTTTAGTAAAATGATTCATATAAAAATATTCCATTTGAATAAATGTAAAAGTAAAATGGGTTTATACACCATATAAATCAAAAGTTGTGTATAAAACAAAATATGCCTCAATGAAAGGAGATTGAGATGAAGTCGCTTACCTTGTGTCCGACTTGACCCAGTCGTTCTTTAACCTCTTGAATAATAAACTAGAGTTAATTTACACTTTCTTAAGAAACTTTTTCATGTTCTTTATTCCTTTTATATCCCTTATTACCATGTTATGAACATTATGTAATTATTTAAGTTAATAATGGTCGTTTTGTTGATCTTTGGTAGTTGATTCAAAAATAAACATCATATAATTACAAGTTGTTGATGTGGTAAAATATCCATTATATCCAGAATTATATTCATGATGCAGATATCATATATATCATATATATCCAGTATATAAATTCATTTATAATATTACATAACATTTATAGGTATGAAATAAAATGCACCATTTAGGGAGACGGTAAGCCGTACGTATGCATGAACACTTCTTTCATTTCTATTTCATATTTAATGGAATGAAATCATAATGATATAAAGTTATATTATAATTCCAATATAATATCATATATAATATAATTTACTCCATCCTTTATACATCCTACATATGGAATTAACGAATCAAATCACTTTGAGGGGGCGGAAGTCCGCACTTCCTAAAATGAAGATATCACGTTTACCCATAATGGAAATCATAAAGGTATGCCAGAAATGAAAAATACAGAAGCATAAGGAAAACAAAAACATAATATATATCATATATAATTATAGTTACATCTTAATGGCCACCATGAGAGGTTTTAAAAGAAGATTGAACAATCATTGTTTCGTGAGGCAGTAATTTTCCACCCACAGAAACAGTATGTTCTTTAACCATTACACGAAGGTTTGTGTAAGTTTAAATCAAATAAATATCCTAAAAAAATCATAGTATATTGAAGATACTTGTGTTTTTACAAAATAAAGGAATAAAAGTAGTTTAAGGGGTTAGAGAAGAAAAATAATACAAAAGAACATAAGAGAAGACATTACCTTAAAATTGGGTAACTCTTTTTGATTTGAGCCAAAGGATTCCTTGGGAAGACTTCTACCCAAAGTGAGGCTTATAAGAGTAAGAGAGTAAAGTTGAGAGAGTATTTGGGAAAATTTTGGAAGATCCAAATGGCTTTGACGGTGTGAATAAGGTGGTAGAGGTGGGGTCCTTTTATAAGAAGAGTGGAGGGGCACTGTTGGAAAGTAATGAAATGTTACTTTATTATATAACAAGTTTCGGATTTTAAAGGTCCCAAAATTATATATTTCGAGGATAAGGTGATAAGGGTTCGAAAAATACTCATCTAATAGGTTTTTGACTTGTGTAATTCTTAGATTTTACATTATCTTTTCATTTTATTTAAATCATTAATTAATGAGGTAATCGCTGCATCATTATGGTGTCATAAAAAATTTAAGTTATTTAATGTCTAATAATTATAAAAAAATATCATGATTACGAAATCTTTTTTCTTTCAAATTACTATTTATAGTATTAGAGATCATTTACATCGAAAAAACTAAAATTGTTTTACTTGGGTGATACATACTTTGGTTATACTTTCCCTTTAAAAAAATATATATAATAAAATGTCACTATCACCCAAAAGTGATTCCATGGGGTCCCCAAGTTTGGAAAAAGGCATCCCATGGTCGGAATTGACACAAACAGTAGCATTAAGACACATATTGGGTTAAGTTTTTATTATTATGATATTATTTTATTACCCTTAACTACCCGATTAAAAATTAATCACGATAATTAAAGGTAATTACCGTCGTTACTATTCATAATGTCAAAAAAACATGTGTCTTAATTACATAATTTGGACCGTATGATTGAAAATTTGGAATCAATTTTACCAAATTACAAATACAGAAGTTGTAGTAATTAATTTAAAATTTATTCCCGCTTTCAAAACAAATAGCTTGTTCTTAAGAAAAAATATCTATCAAAAGATTGACAATTGTTTATGTCAAATTTTAAAGTGAAATTAATTCTAATGACCACCATTGGATAAAATGGTAAAATTACATTCTAATTGTACTTTAAAACCACTAAATAGAATAACTTATCAATATAAATTATTTTGATTTAAAATGTTGTTTTTACGTATTTTTCACTATTCATCGAAAATTGGATGTTCTTAGAAAAATACCAAAATTCAACATAGGCTAATTTCGATATTCCAAATCCAAAAAGGAAGTCCATTTTGAAATATAAAATTTATATAATTTCAAAAAGTGGGTATTAGTATTCATAACGACTACATTGATTGGTTGCGGTGTGTTAGAACTCGAGGTTGCGTACAACACACACTGCTCTATTATTCAAAGAGAAGCGTACCATGGAAGCTTGGGGTGTTACATATAACTCAAAAATTATCACTATATTACCAATTTTCCAAGGAATAAATTTATTCTATAAAATTTTTCCATGTTTATGAAAAAATCTATAAAAGAAAAATACTTGGGATTTCCAGGATTACCATAATATTTATGAATACTAAAAAATCATAAATTTGAGAAGTCAATACATAAACACATCTTCCATTCAACTCACTTATTAAACCAGTATCCATGTTTGAACATATTATTCCTTATTACATCATTCCTATAATACAATATTTGAATTATACTCTTATGATTCATCAATATCAACCCAAAAATTCATCATTCGATGAACCTAAGAAAGTAATTCATATCATAAATCTATACATCAATATTTATCTTATATCCCCATTATCTTCTGACATGATTCCCAACTTCTAGAAACTAAAAGGTCATTTCATTTATGGAATTTTATTCTTTGAGAGGTATGGTAATGGTGATATTTTGAAATCAAAGGAAAAATATACCAGTGACATCAAAATTATCTATACATAATAAAAGATGTCAGATTTGACAAATATTTTCTTGTAGGAAATTTAATTTCCCATAAGGATTTAAAAATCATTTAAAAATTATTTTGCATTAATAATTTTAATTAAATCATCCAAAAGGGATAAAATGTTTTTGAATTATATGTTACATTCCTTATTTATAAATTATCTATAATATTTTAAAAATAACATCATTAAAACATGAAATTAATTATACACTGTTAAAATTAAAATAGCCATTAATAATATAATACCCTTACAAATTTCACAATACATTTTCCATCAAAACAATAATAGATAAATGTATTTACTTTAAAAATCTAATCTCCAAAAATATCTTTGACCACTGTGATATTCATAACTTCAAACCAGAAAAAGGGTTTCTAAGACATTGACTTTATATTCATAATATAACTTTCAAACCCTTTATGATATCCATAACACATAAAGAAACCATCAGAATATTTAAATTTATCTAAAACCTCCACTGATACAAAATATAAGGAACCAACCTAGAAAAACAGATATTCTAATTATTGTAAACATGAATTCACATAATTATAATCCTAAAAATCATTTCGGTTCACAGTTTTAATGAATTTAGACAAACTCATACATAGTAAATCCATAGTTTAGAAATAGAACACTTTAACCCAGTATCAATTTTTTCCTGTACTATTTTTTTTAAAATAAAACATGGTTTCATTTTATGACTGAGCCACACAATTTTCTTATTGACCTTATTATTGTCCCTACTATTCCTCAAACCTATGTATTTTTTTCAAAACATGATATGATCACAAAGGCTGTGTAAGGGGCATAAAAAAGGAAATACATTAGTCTAGTGAAAAAATTAAATCCAATAAAATATTTAAAATTTTCACAATGTTATTAGATAAAATTAAATAATTCATTTTTACATGAATCCCAACCACAGTTTTAGCACCACAAAAGTCATTAAAAAAAGAAAGAAAAAAAACACCTTCCAAGAATCATATAGCATCACATTCATAAAAATCATCTAAAAAGAGTTTAATTAGAATAAACACAATATATACATGTAAAATAATAATTACCCATCATATTGGATAACAATAATGGGTGTCACCCTTCTTATAAGCTATATAAGCCTCAACCGTGAGTTAGAGTGGGGATCAAACATTCATATAATCTATATTTGGATAAATTATTATTCATGATCGATAATGGGAATCAACCATTCATATCAGTGATATTGGGATCACTATTGAGCTATAATGGGGATCCACCCTTCAAATAAATGGAATAACAAAAATGGTCATCTTTCATACCTAGAGTACTCAATTCTTTGGAGGTTATTACATACCCACATGTTCTTGGTTTATCATGTAACCACATGTCATTAGTTAATAAATTATCCAAAAATCCATAGTTTATCAGGGAACCACAAATATATAGTTGATAAAGAAACCATCTTTTATCATAAACAATTCCTAAGAACCATAACATAAACATAACTCACAAAATCGTTCATTATAAATACATTCATTGAATAAAATTAACTTTTCATTATTAAATTACTCATTTTAAAAAATATAACACATACAATAGAGAATATTGTATTTGAAAATAACCTTATAAACATGTGAATTAATGTTCTAGATATTAAAATGATATGATATTGTTAATTTCCATTCATTCCATATATGTTAGAAAATAATCCTTTTGTATTTTGTAAAAAAAATCATTAAAAGAAGTATTGTTTAAATATAAACTCATTATAGAAATAAAATCATAAAAATAATTTTTAATACATGGACATGAAATATAAATATTTTGGAAATAAATAATCAAAACATTTAAAATAGAGTTTTTTAAGATAATTAGTCTTTTACCTTATTTCCAATGGTTATTAACGAAATATTAACATCATTAATAATAAAATAGTATAAATTAATTACATAATTAAATGAATAACACAAAATTTTAATTTATTATAATTTTATTACATTCATTTATGTCTATTTTAGTGATTTATGATATTTAATTTCATTGTTTCGAGAGCATTCATTTCATGGTTTTGTGATCATTTCACTTGTGTAAAATTAATGATTTTTTTAAATGGGAATACAAATACAAAAGTTGAATAAAATAGAATTAATGCACATAAATAAGTATAAATGGTCGGATAAATCATTTTTCTTTCATGAATGAGGATGATTTTTTTTATTTAAATGTTAATGACAAATGGTTAGTTTATTTTAGCAGTTTTTTAGAACATCACTACCTAGTTTCAATTTTTTAATAATTTGTCTATAAATTAGTTACATAACAAGAAATAAGTTATAATATTACTATTAAAATCTTATGCAACAAAAATTACAATTTTTTCAATAGGATTTAAATCTGTAATGCATAACAAAAATACATCATCCACAGATATGGTGAACCAAAAATATTTATACCATGTTTGTGTTTCATTGAATAAGAGGAGATAATAAAATGGATGGATATAATATATTCAATTAGAAATAAAAAATTAAAGCTTATAAATTATAATTGAGTTATTATTCCCTGATGTTTGATGATGGTTTGGATAATGGAGAAGAAGAGAAGATATTATTATAGGCGGTTTTAGAAAGTTACCTCTTGTATATCAACTCCTTAAAGGACCCCTTAAGGACCTTGGAAAAGTTAATTTGATGAGACCATGAACAAATGGACTGGGGGTGTTTGGTTAGGAGAGGTTTTTGAAGATATTATATGAGCTTTAAGTATTTTAAGTATAGAGGGGGTGGTGAGGAGTGGTACTTATAGTTGAGGAGGGGTGTCTTTATGTTAGTAAATATTTATTATTTTATATTTAAAGACAACCAGATTTCGGTACTATTAATTCCAATTCATTTTGATGAAAATTAATGTTCTAATTTATGATAAATTTTTAGAAACACACCAAACCCCTTTAATGTTATATTTTTTTGTATTTTATGCCTAACCATTTTAAATTTAACCCACTACATTGTTTTACTAATACTACGGTAAATATATTTTTTCCAATGTAAATTTATGTATGATTAATAATAAAATTAACTTAAAAAATATTTTATGAGTTATGATTCCATATATAAAATCAATTTTACCAAACTCAGTTCATATAATTGTAAAAATTAAATTTTAAAGAAAACCCCCACACACAGAAAAAGCACATTTTCAAGAAGTATATTTCCCAAGAAAAAGATTATTTTTATTTTAACAATAGGAGTAATAATAATAACTATATGAAACTCAATTAATATTTAATTATATATAATATATACATTTGATTTTAAAAATTCAACTTTTTGGGTTATTTTAATTAACTAAAAAGAAGAACCATATTGTACCTTAAAAGAGTTTTAAAAATAATCATGTTTTAAACCCAAAAATAATCTTACAGTGAAAAGAAATATAAAATGATTAAAAATAATTTTAGTTGATGATATACAACTAAATAAAGCTTATTTGAATTTAAAAAATATAAAAAAACATAATTGTACTATTATGTTAACTAATTTATTTAAAATAAAAGACATTTTTACCTTAATTGGTATTTTTCTTTATAAACTAATAAATTAAACAATTTATAAAGATATCAAAATTTAACTCTAGTATAATTTTCATATAGAGATTTGAAAAATTATTTTCAATTTATCAAATAAAAGTTCGAAACTTCTATAAATTAATTATTTTATTTTCTTCATAAAAATAATTAAAAATTATTATTAAAGAAGATATGTTTTTGAAGAATAAAATGACTTTAATAGAAATATAATAAAATGAATTTAATTAAAAAAGATTTCACATTCACATAGAATGAGTTAATACATTATCCATTATTATGACAAGTATATATTTCAAAATATTTTTAATAATTTTTATTCTCTACAATTTAATGTCTTGATTGTGGTGGTTACAATTAAATATTAAGATTCTGTTGTTTGTTTTAAGAATGATGTTACATATATTATACTCTATAAAACATAATTTTTTAGTTTAAAATATTTTTATGCTACACTGTATCCCCATCCTTATCAAGAAACATTATGAAAATTATTCACAAAATTTATTAACATAATAGAAATCATATATAAAAAAAGTACCCCACCTCATCATTCCCAGTGAACCAGACGCCCTAAACCCCAATGAATTACGTCATAGTTATTTCATCCCCTACAAAAACCAAACAATAAAAATATGAAAAACATCATGACCACAGCAATATTATCACAATTTCTTCCTTATAAAATTTCTAAATAACATAATTACCCAAGAGCTATCATGGACCATTAATATAATCATTTTTGTCTTAAGACACCATAGCCCATGAAAAATTACATATTTAAGTACCAGAATCCATTAGAGTCTTCAGACATGTATATTATATAACCAAAAATCACTACATCTAGTCTATACATGTCTTTCAAATTTTAGAGCCATTTCACCCTGTATGAGCTCATATCCGAAAGCATTGGGTGACCATTTCCAGAATATGCCTACATAAATACTATGACCCTATAGAGAGAGTTGTAAGAGATTTGTATATTTATAAACATCCATAGAAACTTAGATACTTATATGATACCCAAAACAAAATACTAAATATTTTCATTGGCAACCCCAAACAGACTTTAGATTTATAGAGAATGAAATAACATGACAAAGTGGTTAATATAGAACACTACCATTATAAGAGAAAATAACATATCCAATACAGTATCTATAGATAATTTTTATATTAGAACCCTATTCATATTAATAAATAATATAAATTTAACACCTTCATAGGCATAAAATCAGTCTAGATAATTTATATCACCAATAATTTACTAATATGTCAACAATAAAATTTTAGTAGATAATCGTAGCATTTAAATTATCTTTAATCATCTAAGGCCATGATGATTTTATTTAGAATTCCAAATATCATATCTTTGAACTAGGTCATTCAACCATTCAATGGTTCCACATTCTTGGTTATAAAACCCAAAATTATGTCCACAAATATTTCTCTCCTAGTTTATTTATTAATTAGTTATCAATTCATATTTTTGGACACTAAGACTCGACTAAACTACATAAATTATTATTTAATGAAATGTATAAAAAATAACAGAATTATGTAAAAAAATCTACCATGAAATATAGAATCTTTCATGGATGGATCACATCCATATCCAACCATTCAAACATTATATTCAACTCATTTCCAAAATATTCATACTATCCTCCATCATTCACATCAAGATTCCACAAAAAATATATAAAAAACATTTGTCACCTATATTACAATTCGACTATATCATGCTTATGTTTAATTAAAAAACAAAGTGATTTCACACATATATATATATATCAATAAAACATATCTTCTACAATAATAATAATAAGTTTATGCAAAGTAATTTTCACGAAATTCATTAATTAATATAGTAAAAATATAAAAAAATCATCATCAATAAGTTACATATTTCTATAAACATTTATTATCATCCAGATTATGAATATTACTTATGGAATGATATTTTCTTCAAAGAATCATATTTTGATAACCCTAATATAATTAATAATTAATGTAACAATTCACTCAATGTATCACATTGTTATATAAATTGATATAATGATCAACTTAATACAGTAATGTTTTTTATCCTATAAAACATTCATCTTCAAGTTTATTATTATATTTTAATTATATAAATTTCATGGGAAATCATGAAAAGTTATATCATCATAAAATCAAATTATCTAGTAGATAAGAAGAGGTAATAACAAGAAAGGTCATTCTCATAGAAAAAATCACAACTATTAAAATTATTATTTTTGATATTATTAACTTCATTATGTTAATATTTTTTTTATTTAATCACTAATGATATATAATTCTAGTCTCACATGTGAACATAATAAAATAAAATAATCTCCTCTAATATCTACATGGATATGAACATTCAAGGAGCATCACACCGGAAAAGTGTAACTATGGGTCAACCAAACCCAAAAATTGATGGATTCCACCTCAAGACCTAACCACAAGGAAACATCATCAAACCATACTCCAATATTTTGATGAAAAAACAACCACTCTTAAATAACCTATGTGAAGTGATAGATTATTTCAATAGAATAAAGGGTAGAAGAGTGGAAGCTTTAATTTATTTAGATCAATACTGATAAACCAAGTGGATTTAATCACTAAATATGTGGTTGGAGGGAACTAAGGAATTCCTACGACCTGATATGGGTTGAATTAGATTAATAAAATATGACCCAAACATTAGAATAATATTCCTCTTTGGAGAAATAGTATTAACAATAGATATATATATTAACCTACATTAAAACTCATAGGGATATGTTTTGTATTTTTATATTTTAAATAACCTAAATCAAAATAAGAATTTTAATCTATGATTGTGGAAAACATATATTAAAACTATTTTCATGATTTTTTTAACATGGTTATCAAATTATTGACATGAAAACCATTTAAAAAATTGAAACCACATGAGTCTATATTTATTCCTTATTCTTTTTATACGTGATTTTTTAAAAAATGAAGACCTATGAAGCTCTTGGATGTGATCTAAATTTTACCCCAACTTCATTTCTTCTTATTTTCTATATTTTCTATACACTCATTCTTCATTCAGTCTAAGTCTGTCTCACTCTAGCACCCTCATCAACATTCCAGCCACTGTAGTTTCTATGTATTATTTGAGTTATTCATTCATAAACCTTTTATATCAATTTCTTATTGCACTCCTATTCCATTTATTATGATTCAATGTTTATATATCATAATTTTATCTCTCTTATATTATAAAATTTGGTATCAGATACCCAAATTGAACTATATTTTTTTACTAAAATATCATGTAAACAATGAGTTATGCATGATTTACACCAAGAAAAACGTTTTTATATTTATACATCAACTTTTTACATAGTATTTCCCGTGATTATTTATCATATAAAATGGTTTTTGTAGCTCTCAAACTATTAAGAAAACCTTGAGATACTATGAAATTAATCATAATCAAAATTACTCTAGTCTAGATACATCATACCCACTACAAAAAGATAATATGTGACCATATTATGCTAGGGGAACTTAATAATTAAGGCTTATAATATAAATTTCACACATGGTGATCTCAAGTAGATGAGATCCTGAGGGCTAACACACCAAAAGTAACACCACATGTTTCTAGTTTCATTTATAGTTCTTATATGTGAACATATAGAATGGTTTCCTGAAATGATATTTTTATCATTGTATACTATGTGATTAGGTACCATGATACATTATTTAATCTATGGTATTGATGTTATAGTGTGGTAACCTACATTGGGTATATCGTTGGTGGTATTCCCTTGATTGAATAGTCAATATAGAAATTTTCACTCCAAAAAGGAGGTGGTATCTCCATCCTAGTTGATTATCATGTTAGTAAATTTACTAAATCCATAACCATGATAAATAATGTACGTATTTCTAATAATGTAAATGAGGTACTATGAGAGAAAGGATAATGACATGAAATTAGAATCCTTTTTATGTAACATTTGATGATAAAAAGATTATATTACACATAACATGTTCAATATAAATGTTTTAGTTTCCATATATCATCTATATCACTGTAGGGGCCTTGATGTTTTTATAAACTCTACTACTGGTATATGAATAGAACTCACAACTATTGAGATAAGGGCCTAAATAGTCACACAAAATGTATATTCAAAATTCTAACATATTCAAATGAATATAATTTTAGGACATGGTGGGAGACCTAACGAG
Source organism: Viscum album (assembly GCA_963277665.1). Taxonomy (NCBI): domain Eukaryota; kingdom Viridiplantae; phylum Streptophyta; class Magnoliopsida; order Santalales; family Viscaceae; genus Viscum; species Viscum album. The sequence continues at coordinate 830,719,541 of OY728151.1, read as the reverse complement.
ATCTAATATATGACCGAGAATACATCATCCCTATAAAATAAATAAATTCAAATTATAGAAGTTTTGAATAATTTCCATTGAAATTATTTATTAATATAATTAAATTGATTTTAATTTAAATACATTAAAATATATTTCATAAAAAATATAATTTTAATATAGAAAGAATGTTAAATATTTATGGAAATGAAGAGTCGAGTTAATGGCTCATTTTTGTCATATATGCTGTATATAATTTATTTATTTTCAATAAATGTTTCAAGATAAGTCTATGGAAGACTTAATGAAATAGAATGAATTTTAATCAAGCATATACATCTACTTTATATATATTCATCAATGTATATTATGTTTCTATCATGATTTATTAGTATTTTATGAAATAAATCTATCACAAATGTGTATTGAAATATAGAAACCTAGTAAGTATAAAACATTAAAAGAATTAAGTTGTGTTATCCAAATTCCTAAGAAAGGTGATTCCTTAGTCAGGCATGAGATACACACAACTTCTAATTTCCCTATTTATTGATTCTATTTGATCTTTTTTATGTATCAAAAGTTTTTACCTCATGGGTTATTTGAATACAAGGAGGCATTATTGTCATTTTGGAATTATTATTATCTGTGGTGACTCAAATTAAACTAATAGTTTATTAATGATTGAGTAATTTTCAATAAATGATTAATATAAAAAGTAAAACTCTATTACCCAATTTTCTTATGTTAAATAATTTTATAGTAAAAATTAATGTAGTTTTCAAGGATATACTGAGAATGGTATTTAGAATATATGGAGAAAAAAACACTATATACTATTGAGATATATATATTTTTTATGTTTTGGATAAATAATCCATTAAAGATTAAGGTAAGATATATTTATTTTAGAAATAGTTTAGCAAAAGATCCAGAACTATTCCCTATATATGAAAGAGAAAAACTTATATAAATAATGAGTTTCCTTTAATTTTTTAATGAATATTATCATGATGTATAAAATATGTGTGGTTATAATTTATGAGTAGATTGGAATTTAAGTTCCAAATAACATATTGACTGAAAAATCATTGAATAATAAAATTATTGATGATATATTCATAAAATAACATTTTCTTATACACATAAAATATATGATGTTTGTAATGTTGTCAAATGATGATTTTTAATTGAAAAAATAAATCATCAATATATAATGTTATGTAATATATAAATGCATATTTCATTATATATGAAATATTATTGATGTATGTAATGTTAAAATTATTCTTTATTTTAGAAACATCCATTTTCATTCAAGACATGATTATAAAATAAAGATTTTATCCAAAAAATATGTTATCTATAATTATTAATGGTTATCATATGTGTTATATTATGATATTAATCAATCCTGTCATAATTCCCTATGTTTAGATTCCATGTGTTTTAAAAGGATAAAAAATTTTCATCAAGAAAAAAACAATGTGCATATGAAGTAATTACCATAATGTTTTCTATGGATATTATAGAAATGCATATGATATAATAGTTATGGTCATGTGATAGGATATATTTCAATAAAGGGTTCACATATTGTTATGAGTTACTGTGAGCAAGATTGATTGAGATTTATTCAATACTCGAGATAAACATGTAGTTTGATTATAACCATGTCACAAAAGAGATTTTGGAAAAAGAATATTCCAAAGCCACATACTATATAGGAAGGATAAAATGGTGTTAACAGTGTCATATTCACTATGGATGGTGAAGCTTTATATATTGAGAATAATGAATCCTATAAGTAAGAAATATAGGGAGATTATATAAGATGGAAATGTTTATATTAATTAAGGAAATGGATTCCATTTATTAATGTATAGGTTCATATTATTTTTAATATTTCAAATTTTTATTTTATAGTGGTATTCAAGAAAAATGATACAAGGATGGGAATGTTTTGGATCAATGAGGTAGGATAGATAACTAAGAGGTTTACATATTTTTTTTTCTATTTTCAGTGATGAAACATTTTATCCAATTGTCATTATCAATAAATTTGAATTACACTTAACATAGGAACATTCTATGGTCGTTATATTTAGAATTATAATTCATAAAAAACCAATCTTGGAAGGTATATATATAACGTAATACGAAAGGGTTAGAGACACCATAGAATTACAATAATGTATGAAATATAATTAATTATAGTTTTGAATTTAAGAAAGAAAAAAGATCATAGAATATTCCTTTAGAAATAAATTTTCCATATACCTGCAAATGGTTAGTGGGATTTCCTTAGTTTCCTAATAAATATATTTATGATATTTAATGTAACATATCTATTCATATTATAGGTAAATAAATGAAAGTAAATATTTATAGATTTTTTTAAAGTATAAAATGTAGTTTTAGGGAATAAGATATAGTAAGGTATATCTAATAGGTTTCGTATACCAAGTCAATGTACATATACTGAAAAGGTATTAGTAGATACAAGTTGGAACAATTGGGGAGATAATTTGTACCAACATCACTTGGAAAAAATATTATGTGATGGACTAATCACATGTTTTATGCTATGTACTAGATGAGATATTTCCAATATATAAATTATTGTAAAATAATATCAATAAAATCTAGTATATCTATAGAGAATGAATTCCAAACTGTCCAATTTTACTTGAGAGGATACAAAAGATATGTTCATAGTATATGGAGGTAAATGGAAACTAGTTTTAGGGGGCATAAACTAGACTTACTTATGATCAATATGATAAAATATAATATCTAGTATAATGTAGTGAGCACAAGAAGACCAATCAAGCCATTGGTAGACATATCTTTATATCTCATGCATATCACATCTTTAGATATAGCTGAAGAACTAGTATAAAATATTCAATTATTTCTTTACATTCATGGAATCAATCAGAGTAAGTAATGTTTTATAAAAATATTAATTATAAATGGCTTTAATTATATTATGACCAATGATTTCACATTTTGATATTTTATTTAAAAAATATACACTAGGGAATCATCACATGAATAGTCTTACTCAACATGGTAATGTAATAGATGGTATTGTAGTTATACAATTGACACACGGGAGGACCAATAAAAAATTCAGTAAACTCTATAGAAGAAAATTATTATCATGTGGGTGATAACAAGGTTATTTAGAAATATAGAAATTATTAAAGAGATATTATTTTAAATGTGGGTCTCCTAAAACAAATAGGAATATAAAGTTTTAATTACCATATCATGTATATAATGTGTTTTTTATATTGTACACAAACAATTATTATGGTGTTTTTTAAGAATCCACTATTTACATGTTAATTTAGATATATTATTTCTTAAATGAAAATATTATTTACGTTACGATGAAATAATGTGATCCTTGAGATACTGTAGTTAATCATAAAAATATTCCCTATGTTGAAGATACGTCATACTAATATGACATTTATGATATATTACTATCAAGAGATGGGGGCTCATAAGCATTGATACTTCTTCTCAAGATGTTTTCACATAGTGAATTTGAGTTGATGAGATCATGATAACTTACCCACTAATATGATAACAACATGTTTCAAGTGTCATCGATAGTCGCAACCTGCATGCATGTGTAACAGTATCCTTAGTTGATATTATTATCAGTTTATACTATGTGATGACATACATTAATCAAATACATAAACTATGGCATTTATCTCATAGATAGTCAGCTTTTTTAGTAAGTCATTAGTGGTATCACATTAATTGAATATTAAAGAGAGAATTTGTCGCTATCTAATAGAAGTGAAATATGAGGCCCAGTTTATTGGGATTGTAGTACCTTCACTAAATCGAAGGCCACATTTAAAGAATGTATGTTCGTTTGGTGAGGTCAACAATCTATTAAGTAAGAAACGTTGGTGACATTAATTCTGTGTCGTTCACTATGAGATATTGTAATACAGAGATATTATATTATATATGATGAGTTCATAGAAATGTTATTAATCACTATAATGTTTCTTTATATTGGTAGGGCCTTTTATTTCTTGGTAGAATCCATTCATTTTCTATGAATAATAATAACTTCTATTGAGATAAGGGATTAGAGGGTCTCATAGTACGCGTGTTCAAATGTTTTTCCAGTTTATAGGAATATGCATTTAAAACATGGTGAGTCCCAATATGGTGACTACTAGATGATTTAGATTATATGATCTACATGAAATTCATAATTTAATATTATTATAGTTTAGAATAATTGGTATTTAATTTATAAATTAAATTTATTAACAATATATTAAAATTAATACATGGAAATATATCCTATGAATGAATATTATTTTAATATTTAAGGATCATTAAATATTTATGAGAATGAATAGTTGTGTTTATCTCCCACTAATATATTATAATATATTTTAATAAATGATAATAAATAGAAAGAAATATAAATTAAATTTATGGCTCCATTAGATGGTTATAACATGTCTTTTAGGGATTATCTATTGGGAAATAAATATTTGGTGGTCGATGAGCAATTTCTAGGTATTTTGAGCCCCACTATATAAGTAGGAGGAGACTATAATATTGGTTACTGTTCATTAATAGAATTTTTTTGGCCACTGTCTTCTTTTCTTGCCACCGAGAGAGAGATTTTGATTACATGAGAAACTAGTCGATTATCTCCCATACAGATTGAAGGATTGTATCTATGGTGATTGTCGGGATATTGAGGAATCATCTGATCTCTTATATAATACTTAGATTTTTTTATTGATGCAACTATAGAAATTATATATACGGATTATCTAGAGGGATACATATTTGATATATTCATGAAACTCTCACTAATGAAGATTTTTTTTTGAACACAACGTCAAATTGTGCAAGGTATTTTTTAATTTAATTTTTATTCTTTAATTATTCATGATAGATCCTTAGCTTCTATACTAGGATGTGTATCACTATAGATGATGTAGTTACATTAATTTTAGGATTAATTTTATTTAAATACTTGGACAATCTGCTTCTTATACGCACCTTGACAGCTTTATCTTGGTCATGGAGCTTCTTCCAGAATCTTTCTCTTTTGTGATGTTGATTTTTTATTTCTAGATTTTTGATAATATATTAATTATTTCATTCTTATAAATAACGATCATTTATTTATTTATTTACTTTCTTTTAAATATTTTAATGTCAAAATTTTTTTATGTTATATTAAGTTTATGGCAATAATATTTTTTTCATTTGATTGTAGATTTGTTGTGGTTGTAAATTGAGATTATATATTATATATTATTTGTTATTTTTAATTATTTCTGTATTAAATATTATTGTGGTTATAATTCTTGTTGAAGTTGAAAGTGATTTTTGCTATAAATTTTCTATCTATTATAAATTTACTAATATAATTTTCTTATGGTTTTAAATTATTTCAATTTTTTGGATATAATTTTTTTTACATAATCTTTCCCTACTAGGTACTTTCTGTGAGTTAAATTTTAATTTTCATTCATTTTAATAAGATTTATATTAAAATAATTATAAAAAATTATATTTTCTATTTATATGAATATATATTATTCGAATCAATATTTTTAAATATATATATATATATGTTTTAAAATTATTTTTTAATCTATATATTCAAATATTTATATGTTTTAATTTTTGTTCGTTTTCATTTTAAGAAATTAATTGACTAAAATTTGATAATATTTTTTTGATAAATGATGAATATGATATTTTTCTAATATTTATTATAATTTGAATAATGGAATCATGAATGTAGAGATTTGTATTTTTTTCATAAGTAAATTGATCAAATATGAGAATCAAATGATCTATATAAATAAAAGACCCTATTATTTTTATATTGTTTTAAATTTAATTTTACATAGTGAATCTAAAATGGTGAAATAAAAAAAATTATAACATTGAAAAGATATTTCGTATGAGAAGTGGGATTTTATTAATATTTTATTTCTTGATATAGGAATTAAATCAATTTTAAAAAGATAAATTGTTGAATAAATTTAATGCGATACTGAAAAATCCATGTCCATAGAATGCACATTTTTTATTACCAATAGTTATAATATTCATTATATTAATTTAATTAAATAGTTTGAGAAGAAAAGTTATCCATGATTTTCATAATATATTGAAATAATATATTCCTGAATACGTTGATCATTCATTGTTTAAGTATGATGAAATACAAATTTACAACAAATGAAATTAGGACAAAAAAAAGTTCCCTTCTAAAATATTATTTTTTCTATTTAGAAATGAATACAAGTTTTAATAAAATTGTTTTAAATAAGATACTTCATGATATAAAATGTATTATATATTTAATTATAATTCATTATGAAGGAAAATCACTAAGCTACCTGCAAATGGAATTTGGTATCTTTAAATAATTCCCCATTTAATGCATTTATTTGTAAATTAAAATTAAACAATGATTATGTGATTGCATGATGATGAGATAATATTCTATAGAAACCATCAACATTGTAGTGATTCACCATAATGGAATATATTTGACTAAAAATTTATAATTTTTGGAAATAAACCTAGAAATATCAGAATGGGTTTGTGCACATATCGAATGAATTCATTTCAGATATTAATTAAGAATAATAATTCATGATCTATTATGTGGGTTGTATATAATTAATCCCAATATATATGTTTGAAAAAAAAATTCATGATAAGCCTCATGATTATTAAGAAATAATATTATAAAAATGATATTTATATTTTTCTGTCACCTTTGACTGATGATTAGAAATTTTTATGATAATAGGGTATTAAAATATTTTTTTTCATATTATAAAGTGAAATTAATTTTTTTTTCTATGATAATGTTCACTATACATGGATTTTTTCTATACAAAAACATATTGGGATACAATGTTATGGAACATAAACTATATCCCATATTCAATGAGCAGACATTATATCTCTAATTTTGTAATGGGGTAAATTTATTTTACCTATTTTATTGCCAATTTAATCTAATTGAAAATCTTTAAATATGAATAAAAATGAAATTTAATTGTTTAAATGTTTATAATTTTTCATGAAAAACCTTTTCAAAAATATAAAATTATAATATGATTTAAAAAAATAAATGTTATAACGTCCTGACATGGAATACCATCAAAACAGTAGTCGGAAAAGAGGGTCACATGGCCACAACCATACCCATCTTACTATCGAACCAGTAGCCAAACTAGTGAGTCACATGGCCTCAAGGGAATCTTCCCATACACTAGAGGCTGCAGACTAGCATCAAGGGTCTTAGGTGGTGATAGTTAGGAGACTATACACTCTTATAAATGATGAAGAATGGTATTATTAATTACTAAATAGAAGATAATAGAAAATATTAGCAGATGAAAAAGGTAAATAAAACACACTAGCATAAGGCATATAATTAAAATTTAATAAAAATGCAAAATTTCAGTATATACAATAAAATATTGTCTGACCTAATAAGGATACATAATGTAAATCAACAAACAATACAACATATGGTACAAAACAATAATCAAATAAATAAAATATGTAAAATACATTTGGACATATCCATGGTCATCCTAAGATACAGCTTAATCATTTTCTCATTACTCCTCATGTAAAAGCAAAAAATGATCAACCTAGGTCCTCCAAATACAAGGTATTCTCATGTACCATGGGTACCCATGAAAGGTGTGAGACGAAATCTCAGTAAACCAGCACACATAGTGTTAAGAATAGTCTAGTGGAATATAAATTAGATAGTTTGTAGGTATGGATAATTTAATAGAAAAAATAGTATAAATTAATAAACACTAAACCAGGTTAGTAAGGGATACCTGAAGGCTATACCATCATTGTCTCAGTACTGGGATAATTTTATGATCGAGAACTATTTGTATATCTAATATGTATATGATATATATATGTAGCATCATTCTATATGGACTCATTGTGTACTGACACCAAATGGTCATATACTTGGGATTGTATTTTTGGATGGATTATGATGTAACACATATACATATATTATCAAGAGAAGCTCTATCGGTCTAACCCCTCATCCAAACTCCAATTTCTCTTATGGTCTCATGGAAATCTATATGGAAGATCACATATCCTTCCTACTAAAGTCTCTCTTTGCCTTTTGGAAATTATCATTTGATGGTTCTGGATATAACACTCATGCATCTATCACCAAGGGTAGAACTCACAGTCTATCCCATGGTTAAAATATATGAGACTCATTGTCACTAGAAGATCAACATTAAAGTTCTCACGGTATAACCACTCAATGTGTGTCATGGTAATTTGAAAATTGAAAACATATTCACATTCATATATATATATATATATGGACCAAGGAAGCACCTCTCATACAGCATACCCATCATTCCCAAATAGTGTAATAGGTATAAACATTCTTATAATATTAACATGAGGTATAAACTCTCAGGAATCATATTTATCCAGCCATTAATCATTAATTAAGGGGAAATTATTTTATCACTGGTGTACATAAGGAAATTAATCTTATTAATTTCCATTAAAACATTTACATGGGCTTGGTATTATTCAATCCATTCCACGAGGAAACAACATATCATGTATTTCATTATCCATTTTCTATTCCATTTCAAGGATCCATTTCATCTAAACCATTTCATTCAATTCAAACAATTCATTATGTCCAAACCTTTTATTGAAGGTATTCCCTTTAGTGTGGATCATCCTCCTCACGATCATTTCACATAGTTTTCCTAAACATGGAAAATTGAATCAATGTAAAAGTGTCTAAGAAATGAATTATAATTATTTAACTTAAAGAAATATACCATCAGTTATATGCCATTATATGCAATATATTTGTCTTAACTAAATCATTAATCACATTATGATATAACAACTACTTTTCAAGTGATCATGTGTAAGGAGAAGTGTCAATGTATCAAGGTATGAGGTTACATGGGAAAAATAAAACCAAAGGGCTAAATTACCCTAACATTCCATTTAACAATTTAATCATCAAGAATGCTGAACACCAATACATTAAGGCAGAAATTCTAAAGAGTATACTCACTAAACATTTAGATTAAAGGTATCTCACCTCCGTTGGAGCATTTTATTTTAAAATCGATACTTTTTTAAACTAAAAAATCATTAAAACTATTATGAATTTCATCAAATTTAACAATTAAATCATTTAATCCATGAAACCACACTAAATTAACTAAATCTAAAGAATTATGTGATATGAAAATTAATTAAAGAATTACTGAAATTAAAGGGCTTTGAAATGGGACCCTACCTCATGGTGGATCCAAACTGAAAAAATCAGATCTTGGAACATTCTAGCAAGAGGATTTTACTCCCCCAATAAGCATATCCACCTTAAAATACATATAAGGTCACCTATCCCTATTGAACTCATCTACATAGTCCAGAACATGTGAATGGGGGTCCTTACATATAATCCTATATACATATAGCCATCTCCTCTCACCAATGTATGCATTTCCATATATATGCATATACATTCCAAGCCCCATATATTAATATTCACTACCATTGATGAATATATCCATAATGGGGGAACACACACACTCTCACACACACACACACACACACACATATATATATATATATGCACATACCTATACATACGTAGGTGAGCCTCTTTAGAACTGAAAACTATTAACCACAAGTTGGGACCAACACACCATATTTAAAATACGAATAACCCATAAACATCACAATATCCTAATTTAAATGGTGTGAATCCATGTAGAGAATTAAAAAACTCACTTTGGGTTGAGGCGGTGAACCAAATGAAGTGAAACAGCCTTACCTTTGGCAGTGGATTCTCTAGAATGCAAGAATAGGCCCCGAGAGACCATTTTCACAACCATTAAATAGAAGAATACCAAAAATATAGGGTAGACTGTGACCTAGAATTTTAGATGAACTCTAAAGTGTGATTGAGAGACTAAATATCAGCCATAAATTGAGAAGTGAAGGGATAGAAAGGATTACCATGACAAATCATAAGAATAACTACAAGAAATATAGAGGTATTTCATTGACAAAGAAGCACAATGGAAGAGGGGGGGTGGCACAGCACGAAAGGGAACCCCCTTGGGGTGTCACATATGTATGGAGAGAGAGAAATAGGAAAGGGAGTGTCTTATGTTTATAATTTTACCTTATTTTAAATTAAATTAATTAATTTCTTAAAAATTAATACACCACATAGTTTAGGTCACATGGTTATCCAAACCTTGTACTGATGGTGTGACACCTCTGACATAAGAGATCCATCTGACATAGTTTTTCTCATATGGTTAGTCTACCATTTTGCATATTGTGAGATGAATAGTGTCGAGTTACTTCCTATGTATCAAAATCCAGATAGGCCAGGGATATAGCTTGGGAAATAAGACGAATCTGGTGCCCACAACCATTTCACACCAAAAAAAATCAAAACTGTTTCCTGCAGAGGGATCAAAAGGTTAGAAAAACCATGCACCCTCAATAGCTTTTTAAACCCTATTCATTATATGTCTGGGGCTCCCTAAATTTATTGAGACACCTAGGAAACTTATCAATCCTTTACTCAACTTAAAACAATCACCTATAAGTTACTACGATCTCGAAATTTAGTTCCAAGTATCTCTTTTAAATTAATCCCATTTTATAAATAAAAATGATAAAAAAACCTTCATATTTTAGTCTAATTAAAAAATGTGGATCATTAAAATTGTAACATTTAGGAAGATATAAATTACAGGTTGTAAAATTAATAAAAGGAAGAAATGGTCGATCTTCACTCGTTTACCATACTTGAAATTTTTAGAAGTATAATGTAACATTGATGTTACAAGTGTCGAGAAAATTATATATGATATTTTGATTAAAGATTATATATATAAGTAAATATAAAATTTGTATTTCACTTAGATTTTATTTAATATCAACGGGAATAATATTCGAGTTATCTTCCACCAAGAAATGAAAAAAAGAAACATGTTTACATCTAGATAGGAAAATTTTAAAAAAGAGTGAAAATATTATTGATTCAATTTTTACATTGTACTGAAGAAGCTGGTGATTATTCATCAAACAAAGAATACACCCTCTAGAAATTTCTACCCCCGAAGTGTCATCGAAGGTAGAGTTCCACAAGACATCAAGAATCCCTCCCCATATGATTGAGGCTAATGACAAGTATCATGGTCCTTATCCATACACCATGGAGACTTCACCCTCAATCCATAGTCAAAAATTAGAAAAAAATGAAATAATATCTATAAAAATCATTAAATTAGACTATATTTAATAAAGGAAATTTTTGACCAAATATACCAAGATAAATCATACAGAACCATGGTCAAGTTAGTATACATCAGTTAAGCATCCAAAAAAGTTATAAAAATAAATAATGTTCCAAAATACGTAGACTGAACCTTCCTCCATCCCAAGGCCATACCAGATACCATATCTCTAAATACACTTAAGCTATTCCTGCTCTATCCATTATATGTATTGTGATAAATATAAAATCATATATAAGATCAAGATACAAACAATAGTTCCGATGAAGGTTGTGAGAAATAAATTTTAGTAGGTTAGTTTCATGTTATTATACATTAACACCTCATACCCACTTTCAGTTAATTATCTTCTCTTTATTTGTCTTCCACATTCATTCGGAGTATCTTGGGACTCCTGAGGATGTAGATAATTTTCTAAGGAAATTTCATAAATTTTATAGATTTAGGGTTGTTTTGAATAATTGGAGTTTAGATATAAACTTGTAATTTCATTACTAGGAAATCCTTGAGTACAAAAAATGCCCGATGTAGTTTGTAGTTTTTCATCTTAGAAGAGGAGTATTCCCAGTTTACATGGAATTTACATGTAGCATAATGAGATTATATTACATGCATTTTAAACTGACGATGATGTCATGATATGAATAAAAATATAGAAATATTACATGATCTGTATAGATTACGTGTCTTGTAATGTTGAAAGTTTGGTTTTTTTATAAAAGGGCTATAGGGTTTTAGTGTATGTGCGTATCATGGATTATACAACATGTAATAGGAATGAACAATGTTTAATTGTTTTGAGATGGGACATTAGGGTTAGATATGAGATATTTATTTATTTATTTTACTGCATCCTCTTTTCGCATTACCCAAAGTGTATGCAAAGCGTTTCCTGGAACCACATATCCTTCTGGAATGATTCTATAGGCGTTTGATCATAAAGGTTGTACAGAATGTCTCTATAAGTATGATAATTCATATTATTATTTAGTTACCATGATCATAGTAGATATATTTTATTTTTTTATTTTATTTTTTTATTTTATATTTTTTTTATTGATTAATTTATTGATCTATATTGTGATTTTTTTCTTGGTGTTGATCCTTTATTGGGTGGGGAGTGGTGTGTATGAATTATTCGAGCTATGCTGTAAATTTTATTATCCACAAACCATTTTTAATCAATTTTATGTTTTTTGGATTTATTCTTGGGATTTGATTATGGTATGTTATTCTTTGTTATTTGTGGATCCCATTATGGGCATGTGCAACTCCATTCTAAGGTAGGTAGTTCCGTCTATAGACTATGTTAACGGACAATATTTCTCTAGTTTTGATAAAAAAAATTATATGTTAAAGGTAATGATTGGGTAATTTGTTTTATATATTTGTAAATGGGGTTACTGATAAAATATGATTTTCCAATGGTTATGGAAAATGAAAAGATGTTTTAAATTCATTATGGCATGATTTTGTGGAATAATTTATAAATAATTGATTGATGAAATGGTTTGATGAATTGAAGTGGAAAATAGAGAACATGGGAAGCATTGGGTACATATATGGATGGTGTAGTAGTAGGCATCATCCATTGATACTGTTAATGGGTTCACTCATGGGGTGTTTCACTACTTACTAGGCCTATTTTTCTAGGCACACAGTGGAACATATTGGGAGGGTTAATTTTTTGGGTTGTTCGGATGCTTCTAATATTCAATGCATTTTTCTAGTGTCTTGATGTATGTAGGTTTTTCAATGATTTTAAGTAATGGTGTCATAGCTATCATGATCTAGTGTGATCCTTGGTATGATGTTACCCATGATTTGGATAATTTGGATTGTTTTGGCTTGTATAATTTTTGTTATAATTCCATGGTTATGATATGATATGTGATACATGATTTGTTTTGGATTTTATATCACTTTTTTGATATATTTATATCAATTGCTTTGAAATTAATTTAAATTTTTCATTTGGAAATGTGTAAAAATTGGAAATTAATTATTTTTATGTTCTTTTAATATAAAACTATTAAACTATATACCATGAGTTGTTTTAATCAACTTTTACCATGATTTTATAATTTTATAGAGACTTGTTATCGAACACCTATGTGGATCCTACTGAACCTATTACTTGACACCCTGTATACTCCTTCGGTGATGTTGTGAACTGATATTTTCTTTTTATGATGGGAATAAAAGGAAACCACAATGAGGTAGCAAAGTGTTCTCTTTTCATTTTTTGGGTAGCTAATTTTGAGATTGTTGGAGTTTTCCTATGAAATCACATGGAGACTATTAGAGAAGCTATATTTCTTCATCCTTTGATATCAGAAGTTTCTCTTTGATATTAATTTATAACATTTTCAGTTGTATCAATTTCGTGATTATATATATATATTATGACATATATATTAAATTTTCCTCTACTACTTATTTTAATATATGTGTATATGTCATGTTTTCTAGTTCTTGTTGGGGAAATCATTTCCTATGTCATTGATTTTAGGGTTTCAGGATGCTCGATGATGGGGATGAGTAATTCCCTTTAAGATTGTGAAATTCTTGGTTTCGTACTAGTTCAATAAGAAATGTAGGTTAGTTTCAAAGTCTCCTAGTATAATAGGATATATTTCATCAAGAGTCCATGTCTTGGGATGTTTGGTATCCTATATAATGTGTTTCCCAAACATGAGAACTCGGATACAGTGAGTGCCTGGCTAGATCCTTCCATATTGAGACTCAGTTACCTAGGAATGTTAGTATGTGTGTATTTTATTTGGATTTATTAAATTTAATCATAATTTTTTATTATGGTTTTATGATTTTAATTGAGATTAATCGATTCCCTAATCATTTCATGTGTTTTTTATAAAGTAGTATGCCTCTAAGATGTGTTCCATGGGTTCACTGGGAGGGTGTGACCAATGATTCACAAGAAAATATACCATTCGATCATTAATTTATCAAGGATATTAAGGTAGATGTTCATGCTAGAGATAAAAATGTACTTCAATGATAGAATGTAGTTGATGTGGTATAATTGGGAGCTTTATGAGAATGGGGTTGATCATAGGAGTTTTTGTGTGAAAAGACATTATCAATTAAATGTAAAAATGAACCCGAAGAGGAGGGGGAGGAGTAGATGGATAATATCAATCCAACATTGTTTTTGTATAATACGTTTGAGAATATCAAGGGGAAGTGGATGGAATTCTGGACTGATGGTTTCGACAAAAAAGGTTGTGATTCCATTGTGTAGTTAGATAGAGATACGTGATTGGATGGAAGGGTGTGTGTTATATATACTTCCAATAGAATTTTCCAGAGTCACTGAGGATGGAAAAGTATCTATAGTTCCTATATGTGTATAGGGAAGAGTCTTTGGTATCAAAGAACTAGAATAGGTTTTTAAAGTTGGATTGTTTTACACTAGTGGTTGTCAGGAATGAGTAGTTGAAAGCTTAGATATACATGCTTGGTTTGCAGCAAGATATCAGATCACAATTATTTATGATAAATTTTTCAACATAAGAAGAGATATTGGAATGTTTTATGATAGAAGGCATGAATATTTTTGGAATTGTTAGACATTATACCACTTATCATCACCCCAATTGAATCTTTAATAGCGCACTGGGGTAAAAGAGAATATGGAATTATCATTGTAGGAGTGGTGAAGGTGGTTCGTAGGGGAATACCTCCTTAGCACCTTTAGTAAAATAACGTAGTGTGACTTTGAATTTATATCAGTTTTAAATGATGGAAAAACAATAAAATCCCCCCCTCATATATAAATATGTGTAATATTTTTATATGTTATGGTCATATACCAAATTTCTGTCAGAATAAGCCTATACCTTGATATAGTTAGGGATCCTCAACTCTAAAGGCTACTATATATAAGTTAGATTAATTAATGACAATAGGGAACCATCCAAATTCCTATAGAGTGAATTGAATACATAAATTATATTAGTTTCTCAAGGAGGTTTGTGTTGGTCCAACGATAGTGAGAGGTACCATATTAATTTCATATTCAGTAGCAATTTCTTTATTTGATACATGTTATTCTCACCCATTTATAACTCACTATTTTTTAATATTATTAAATATATAATAGAGCTCATATTAATTTTAATTGAGTTAGATACACCTCTTAGTAAGAGGAAAGAGCGGAGGTTTAGGAGTCTTTATTGTGCGCTGTGGATAAATGTTTTAGTGTAAGTATAGAATTTTCTTATTCTTGGTCGATATCTATTTGACATCATCATTAGGATGAAATATATTTTTTCTCATTGTTATGAGGCTGATTTTTACCGTTGGTGTATTATTTTTAATGCATCCAATGAGAAATCATGAATTTTTTAGGGAGGTTGGGATCCATGGTCAGGTCCTAAAATACCTTCCCATACAGATCATATGAGTTTTTTGTCAACATTTTAGGTGAGGCTAGTGACATTTTTTCGTTGTTTACTTACCATAGATTTTAATGGTTTTCCTAACATTATACTATTAAATTTATCAAGTGATCCTATTGAGGGTGAGGTAGATTTTATGACTGAACTAGTTCTAGGTATGCTACCAGTTTTGATACATTATTATCATATGGAACCAATGCAGTTGAAGGAGATCAATGTTTAGTTGGATTATCTAAGGTCGGCGGTTTTTGTTTACCATTTTTTTCTTCTTTTGAAGAAATAGTTTTCTTTTATAGTAATGAATATAGTTCACTACAATTGTGTGTCTACTATGAGATGATGACACATTTAACAGTTAAGAAAAATATCCTTTTAATAATGTGGATGATTTATTTGATCTATTAAAGGTGGAATATTGGTTTCAATGATCAATTATTTGTTTGGTTATCATATTCTCAATTTTTAAGGGTGTGTTATACCAAAAATAGATTTTAGAAGTAGGTATTCCCATTATTAAAATCATTTTATGTTTTTTGTTTTGAATAATTCTTCGAAATATTGTAAGAAATTAATGAATAGATTATTCCATCATTATCTCATGACTTTTTTGTAGTATTCATGGATGAAATTTTGGTTTATTTGATATCTAAGTGTGATAATGAGCATAATTTGTGCTTGGTTCTAGAAATCCTGAATTTTAACTATAGGTGTGGAAAGATTTCAAAACAAAAATTTTGGATCCAGGAAGTGAAATTAATAGGAAAAGTGATTTTTGGGAATGGATTATATATTGATCCTCCTAATGACAAGGTTTTCTTTTCATGGGATGAACCATGAAATATCATGGAGATTCAGATATTCCATGAATAAATAAGAAAAACTACGCCACTATTGATTTAGTGCTTAGTTCAGTTACAAATGGGCTTAAATTTGGGAAAACATTCATCTTGGAGAGAGATTCACGTTATTTTCATACCATAAGATGCTAAGATATATCATCTCCCAAAAATAATTGAATCTCAGATAGAAAAAGAGGTTGTAATACCTTAAGAAATATTATATTGACATTACCTACACACATGGGAAGGGTAATGTGGTTGATGATGCTATTAGTATGAAAGTTACATATTTTATTATTTTGGAATCAAATGAAGAGTGAAACCTTTAGGAACTCTTTGATTAGACGCATTTGGATTCTCAGGGCGATGTTTTAGGTATGGCTCTTAACATTTTATAATTATCACCATATCTCCTTGTGACTATTCTATAAAATAAATTATAGGTTTAAGAGTTCTGAAGAATTTAAGAAACCCAATGTGGTGGGAAGAAAATTTTGTGTTGGTCTCTCTCTTCACATGGTATTCACCATTTTGGAAATTAGTTTTGTACCAAAAATAGTGTAGAGATCAGTTTTTATATACTATCATAATTTATTATGTTTAAATATTATGGGAATAATAAATAAGTATTATTAAAGCATGTGATGATTCTGGTGGCCTATTATGAAGCATGACATTGCTGATTATGTGTCATACTATCACACAAACAATAGATAATGGAAGAGCATCTGAAACCTTCGGATTTTAATTATCCTCTTACAATGATGGTTTTGAAATGGGATGTGGTAACCATGGAATTTGTTCATATATTACCTTAAACTACTAGAGAGAGTAATTCAATTTCAGTGGTGATATATCAGTTGACAAATTCAGATCACTGCATTTTGATTTGGGACACAACTACTGTTAATGATATCAGTATGTTATAAGTTTAGGATATTGTGATGTTACATGTGGTATATTCCACTATTGTTCAATAAAGGTATCCAAGGTTTACATCATGCTTCTAAAGGAGCCTCCAAGATGACATGTGGATGTAGACAAGGCTAAGTACAACTTATGATCAACTTACTAATTTTTAGTGGGAGCATGCTTTTTAGAACATGGAAGATACACTCCACACCTTTGAATAACAGCCCAACTGTTTTTACACATTAATTAATGTTTTATTACATAAAATTACACTTAATACAACCCAAAATACCATAAAGTCCATCATATTTGGCAATTATCTAAATTACATAACTACATGAATCATTAAATACATCATCTTTATTTAAATCCTTTGTAATATGTTTATAATATTCAATTGTTTTTAAAAAAACATGGGATAACCTAGGGAAAAAATTAGAAAGGGTTCAACCATGAATCCCAATAGGGGAATACACAAGTAATAACATGATCATTATAATACATGTTAAAAAATAGGCATATTAATGAGTTATAAAAATAGTAGGAATCATACACATGAACAAATCGGCATGATATAACATGATAATCATAACATGGGAAATGTGGAAAAAACATAAAACACTGAATCATGAACACAGGTCAAGGATAAATTACCAAGACATTATGGTGGAAAAATTCCCATAAGGAAATAATGTGCAACCCTTACCCAAAATTATGTATCATGATACTAAAAATTACCCAATGCATTGGAGTGCTATATGGGAGCACCAATCATAATCTTTATACTCTCATTATTATATGTTCCACACAGATCATAGGATATAGATTCATTCATCATCATAATTTATTCCAGGATAAAGGAATGTATATTGTAAACATGTATGTCCCTAAAAATTATGTATATGTGCATAAAAGTTAATACCCTCGATAGAATAATGGGCATGGTATTCACTACACAACTATTTTAGCATGGAAAATCATGGTGAAATTTTGGCATGATAACGTTATTACATTAAAAATTTTAAAAAAAGTTGATGATAGAAAAAAGGGACTCTAATTATATGGAAAAAAATTTCACTAATGGGTGAATGAAAAATCCTATCCCAAAATTATAAATTTGGAAATATATGGTATAAGGTAAAAAATAAAAATGAATATAGAAAATAATCCTTATGAAATTTTGGCATGTGAATGTGTGTACATAAAGAATCACGAGAGTGTTAATTTGAGTTAAAGGAAGAACTAATAAATTATACATTAAATGGAATGTATGTGGAACATATAATAAAATATCCCAATAAAAAAAATTGGAATGTAATAGATATAACCTAAATGTAATATTGATAAAAGAGGAGAGTGGAAGATCCCTTACTTGAGTGTCTAACTCAAAGGCTTGGGAGGGGCTTCTTGAAAGCTTGTGGGCACCTTGGGATAACTGTAGGGTGTGGTGGTAAGAGTAAGTATCTACATTAAGGAGTTTTAGTGAAGAGAATTATTATTTTAGGTTGGACTATGTAATAAATGAGAGAGATCTAATTATTAATTTTGTTTTAGTTTCTATATAATAAAATATCAAAATACTAAAACCATACCATGGGTTTTTATCATGTTTTCTACTAAAGGGGAGTGTTTTTTATTATTTTTTATGGAAAATGGACGCATTTATTAAAATAATACCCCTGGTGATGTGGAGGTGAGTCACACTCTTAATGAAATTATTTTGAAATTTATAAATATATTATATGTCATGGAGGATTAATGATGGATTTAAAAAATAAATCAAATAAATATAAAATCTCAATATTTTGAAGTGAAACCATATATGTTGTCATGAAACATATTTATATTAAATATTAAATCACTTTTGGGTCATTGTGGTGTCATAAAAACCAAATTCTATTTATATGATATTTAATTTTTACCCAAAAATTGGAATGTATCAAAAAATTATGAAAAATAATTGTTGGATATTTTTGACATCCTGAATCAATAAATAATATTCTTATTTTCAAAATAATTTTCAAAAATATGTTAATTTTTACTTTTAAATTAAAAACCGATATTTATTTAAATTGATTAGTTTTTTTGACAAATTTTTTTGAACTATTATAAAAATTACTTTTGAATTCCTAAAACAATATATGATCATTTATTTTTAATAAAATTAATTTAATAATAATATTTGTTTAAAAATATTATTTATTTCAATAGTCGATTAATTCATCCAAATAGATTTCTTAATTTAATTTGAATTTTAAACAAAAATACTATTTTTGTTTTATTGAATCATAATAAAAATAATTTATAAATTAACAATAATAGGACATAAATACATTCATCATTCTATAAATGATAATATACATACTCATATTGTGAGATTCTTATTAAATATCCATTCAATATACTAGAAAATAGCCTATGTGTAAGGTGTGATATGGAGGTACTTTAATGATGTGGTTCAGGGAACATGGTTTGGGCCATGATCCTGATGAGCATTAAATTCTCATGTAAACAGTTTTACTCATGCTTATGTTTTTGGATATCAGCATCCCTTGGTTAAGGGAAAATCCATGAAATGATATCTCCCTCATATTCTCTGATAAATGGACATCCTAGGTTATGATCCTACTAGTTGAGGCAATCAATTCCTTTATCTCTGACAATTGGATTTGTTAAAAACCTATATTTACACTATCCACATGATCACTATTTATTGACTAAATTATCAATACTAAAGATATATAGTGGTCCATTAAATTCAATTGAATATAATAAAACAAAATAATTGACTGTGTTTTCTACAACCATTTTTATATAATAAGGCATTTAATTAAATTAAAAGGGGAATTATATTTATAATAGTTAGGGTTGTTACAATGTTACCCCTTAGAAAATTTCCCCCTCAATATTTTTGTTTCCCAAAAAACAAATGATGGTAACTCTAGATCATTACTTCCCCTATTTCCCACATTGGTTCTTCAAAAATGTGGCTTCTCCCCAAAACATTGACTAGGGGAATTGTCTTATTTCATTGAAAATTTTCTCTACAGTATAAGAAATTATCTGAATACTCATCCTAGGAAGGGTAAATATCTAATGGTACCACCTCTGAATTTAGTACACGTGAAGGATCTTGTATTTACTTTATTAAGAGTGATATATAAAATACACATTTATTTGAGATAGGTATGATTGGACTGATAGCAGATAGGCCACCTCTCTAATGCAATCAAGGATATCAAAGAGGCTAATGTATCTAGGAAAAATCTTTCCATTCTTCTCAAACCTCATAGCTTTATTCAATGGATATATATAGAGGAATATCATGTTTCCAGATTGAATCTCTATCCCTCATCGATGATAGTCATCATAACTCATCTATTGACTTTTGGTGTCTTTATGTGCTACTGGATTGTGTTAACCTTCTCCACTATTTCATTGACCATTTAAGGACCTAGATGTCTTTGTTCCCCAACATCATCTCAACATACATGTGTTATTCACCTACTCCTATAAATAGAATTATAGGGATTATTTGGATTTTTATTTAAAAACTATTATTGTAAGAGAACATTACTAAATAAATATGTAGGTCCCATCCTCCTTTGAAGTCAATCGAGCATGCTCCCAAATTTTCCGCAAGTTTTTGGATAGTCTATTTAGATATGCCATCATTTTTAGGGTGGTAAGTCATACTGATGTTAAACATCCTGTTTGTAGCATAACAGATACTTTTAAAAAACTTATAGGTGAATCTAGGATCTCGATCGGACATAGTTGACAATTGTTCTACATGTAGACTCTAAAATTTTATGATGTATATCCATGAAATTTGATCCAGTAATAAATTCTCTCAAATCAAAATTAAGTGTGTAGTCTTTCTAAGATGATCCACAATAAACCAAATATAATCGTTTCCATTGGATGTCTTCGGATGTCCAGTGACAATGTTCGGGTAATGTTTTCCCATTTCTATATTTGTATGGGTAATGGTTAAATAATCCCCTTAAAAATATGCTGTTAATCCTTCACATACTGACATACCAAGAAATTTGATTTATATTTTATAATCTCCTTCTTGATATTGTCCCACAAATAATTCTTTTAGAGATATCGATACATCATTGTGTTTCCTAGGTGAATAGGGAAGGTTGAAATATATACATCATCCAATAGTTCCTTTTTAACATTGGATTTGATGAGTCATAAACTAATGAAACAAATATCACATTTACTTCTTCATTGACATTTAAAACTATAGAAATGCCTTTTCTTATAGTTCGCACTTTCTTCTGAATTCCCACATCATCATTTCGATCTCCTTTAACCTTTCAAAAATAGATATTTGAGAAATAATTTTTGAAAGGATTAGCGATATTCATTTATTTATGACTCTCAAGTCGATCCCCTTTATGTATATATGGATTGGTTCATTAAAAATTATATTTAAGGATAGAACTTGTAATTACCCAACCCCGAAAGCCCAAAGCCAATGGATTATTTTCATACATTGGAATTATTATAAGAAATCAAGTCCCGAAAGACATACCAGTTTAGATGTCCTAGAAAATAGATTACATACATGAATTTTACATTACAACTTCTATCATAAAATCCAACATATATAAAACATTGAAAATTCCATTATTATTCTTGATTAAACCTACATATAAATCAGAATACACATCTTGGCATCCTAAAAAAATAAAACATAATAAAGGGGTGAGCTCACATTATCAGAAAGGGTAAATAATCTATAGAAAGATAGAAACATTTAAAGAAAGATGTGTGATAAAACCAAAAACCTTTTTGGACATAATATTGAAAATAATATGGAAAAATATAAATAAAACATTACAATATAAACATGCACATCGAGATTCCACTAGTCTAATAATCACATGTAATAAAAAATTTCAAAGTGATAGAATGCATAATGTCTGACATCATTACCACATAGTTAAGGCATCTTTCCAAGACTAAAAATAAATATTTTGTCAAGGCCTTCTAGAATAACACTAATTTGTATCATTAGACATACCTATGCATTGAATGAATATAGTGGGCCCCACCAGATACTTTTTATATCCAATTCATACTTCATATGAAAATGTTGAAACATAACAAAAACGTTCATATTAAAACTATCATATGAAATGTCAATACATTATCCCCAAACCGTGAATGGTGTAAAAATTGAACATACACAGTAAAACATATCCTAACTCATTCAATTCAATATGGAATATTGTATTATAATAAATCATCCTCAATCAAGAATAATATCCAGTAAAGGATGTTTATATAGTTGAAAATGATAAGTAAAACACTTTGATTGAAATACCCATATTTCATGAAATCATTTAAAAGTACAAAAATTTATAAAGGAATTCATTTAAAATAAACATTTGAATAAAAGTGTCCAATTACCACATTGAAACATTTTAATGTAAATAACATTTTAAAACATTCATTTCTATATAAATAAATCCTTAAAACAATTTTTAAAACATGGACATTAATGAAAATGATTTAGAAGAATAAATATTTAGAACATTTTAAATGATGTTTTAGTTATGGTGTCCCTCAAAAGAATCATTTTGAAATGATTTTTATGAAACATAGACAAGGATAATAAATATGTCCCATTAAATACTTACACATAAACAATCTTGGATAATAATGAGATTAAGGAATTAACCCTTACCGTATACTTCCCTTTAGCCAAGTGAACATTTTACCTCCATTAAAATGAGAATAGCATGTTATTAAATTACACCAGAACCATATTAATATTTATGATTTCATATATTATTAATTTACTAATTTATACTAAACATTTCATAAAAATTTACACGTAAAATTAACATTTCAAGTAATAATTTCTTTCTTTATCGTACCTGTTTTACCTTGTTAATCAAGATCATATATCTTAGATCATGATTTAAATAATTCCAGAATATAAAAAATTATTTATATATAATATATATTTAGAATTTAAATATGTTTTTGAGATAGATATATCAAATGGAAAACACTGTTTATGGAGACGGTAGGCCATATGTACACATAAATGTTGTTTCTGTTTACATATCGTATTGAACAGAAGTAAGTGAATAAGATATATGTGTGTCTATATATATTTACAGTAGAATTTTTATTTCATATATTACATAAATTATTAATAATATGTATATTTATAATTTTCATTGAATGGTGATTGTGGAAATGAATCTCATCGTGTCGTGGTGACGGTAAGTCATACGTACAAACGAGCTATGAAATCATTCTATTGAATTTGAAATCATGATTAATTGGATGGTATATTATATATACAGAATCATTACCATGTTATATATATTATTTCTATTAACTATACTCATTATAATACCCATCCAAATAATTAATAGTTGAATATCAAACTAGACCATGACGTAGAGATGGTAAGTTGTACGTACCCACGTATGGGGAATTTTTCATTCATAGGATAGACATAATAATGAATATGGCAGTAACATATTTATAATAACATTACAATATGTACAAGGTACTGGATTTATTATTATTTTATTGAAACTACAAAGAAATAGGAAGTGGAAGAAAAAAAGAACATTGAAAGGGGTGATGAAATAATTACCTCTTCTTCGGGTGCTTCCTTTTCATTTGATAAAAAGGGATCCATATAATGGATTTATGATCAATTTAAGGCATCTTGGATGAAGTGATTGTAGTTGGTTGGATATTATAGAAGGTTTTGAATGATCCAAATTACTTTGTAGGTGTTAAATTAAGATACAAAGAAGTAACATTTTATAAGAGAGGTGAGGGTCAATTTAGGAAAAGCTTGAAATATTATTTAATTATAAGAAAATTTATTTTTTATAATGGATAAAAATAGATATATTTCATGTATAAGGTGGGTATGGATTGAAAACCATTCAACCAATAGGTTTTATAAAATTTTATGTCATCATATTAACCTTATCTTTTAGATTTAACTTTTAGTTAAATAGTTTAACTATTACCATGTCCTCTTGTATTTTTATATTATATGGTTAATAAACAAACAATAAAATGCCATGAAAACATAAATTGGTTCATTAATTACAAATATATAATTATTTATGTTCTTTTGCGGAATCTATTGTTTTTAGTAATATTATATCATATCATAATATAGTATTTGTTTTAAAAACACATTTATATCAACATTGACAATATTTAGTATTTGGTTTTTGTGAAAGTAAAATAAAATTTATTAATTATAAAAAAAATACATTAAATCAACCCTAACATGTATTTTCCACCACTAGAATTCATGGATGACATAAAAAGTTTCAATTTACATTTATTTTAATGTTTATAACATCAATTATTTTAATCTTTTATTAATAAGATAATTAATTCAACATCACAGTTTCATAAATAAATTTAATTATATAATGTTATAAAATTATAAAAAAAATACCATGATGCATTAAATCTTTTTATCTTTCTAATGAATATTAATATTCAATTTTATCTAATGTAAATCCCTATATAAAAATTTAGTTAAAAACAATTGGATTTAATACTTTTAACACTTCTTTAAATAAAATATATTAAATCTCCTAATATAATCCAAGTAAAAAACAGATCATATATTCTTCCTAAGGATGATTTTGGTCTAAATACTCTTATCCAATAGAATTAGGACATGTGTTATGGTAATTATAATATAATTTTTACCTTCAATTACCCAATTTACTTTTAACCGTGGTAAATAAAATTCAAAAGTCAATATTCACCAAAAATTCATTTAATCCTATTGAAACTAATTATAATTACTAATGTCAACCATGTCACTCAGAGTTTTAAAATTTAATTCACAGAAGAAGTAAAATTATATTTTAGGCAAATTTGCAAATGTGACTAGAAGGTAGGTAAAAGATGTTAAAACGTTCAATAAATTTTTATGTGTCTAATCTTATTATAAAATCACTACAATGAATTAAATTGGAATAATATAAGTATTATGTATCTTTTTTTAATTTAAAATAAATTATAATTAAAAAAAATAAAATAAAAAGTCAGTTTTAAATAATAACGTAGTTTTTTCACTAATCATCCAAAATTGAATGTTTTCAGAAAAATACCAAAACATTATCCAGAAGTAATTTTGATATTTCAAATTAAAAAATGTATTTTTTTCCATATAAAAAATATAGATGTTACATTAATTAATTTAAAATTAATTACTGTTGTCCAAACCAAAAAGCATGTTTTGAGAAGTAAAAACTATCAAAAGATTGATATGTGTTTATGTCCAATTAAAATGTAAAATTACTTCCAATGACCAACATTGGATTAAATGATAAAAAATATAATCTAATTATACTTCAATACCATTCAAATTTATAATTTAAAAATATAAATTATTTTTATTAAAAAATTTGTTTTCAATTAAAAATTATTATTATTCACAATTCATCAAAATATTAAAGTTTTCAGAAAAACACCAAAAAAATATCCAAAGTAACTTTCTACGTATATATTCTAAAGAATAAATTTATTTTGTCAAATTTAATTTATAAAAGTGTTAAATATTATTTTTAAAAAGGGTTATCCATTAAAATGATGTAAAATCTAATTTTTTGAAAAATAATTCCTTTATCTAAAAAAATGATTTTGTTCCTATATGATGTCTAAGAAACACATAATAGGAATTCTAAAATTATATAGAGTATATTAAATTGAAAATTCATTTAATACTATTCATAACTACTTTTTAAATTACTAGTTTGGTATATCGTGGTGCGCTCGAACTCTATGTTGCATGTAGCAAAAGCTATTGAATTATTTTAAAGAGATAACTTACTATGAAATATTGGGGTGTTACATTATACCATCCTTAAATAAATTGTGTTCTCATAGTTTGAAATTATTATTCAAATATAAAAGTTTTAAAATAGGAAATACCTTTGTAGAAAACCGACATCAGAAATAAGGTTAAAATAATTTAGTCTTAATAAGGGAGAAACAAAAATGAAAAAGTCACCACCAAATTAGGGTTTCGAAAAGTGGACAGTGGTGGAAATTATAGACATATAATTGGAGGAAAATGTAAATATTTATAGGGAGTGATTGAGGTCATCAATCAAAAACATGTGAACAATAAATAGAAAAATGAAGGCTTCAAATCCATAAATTTATGATGAGTTAAAATATCATCTATTAAAAAAACCAAATGTTTTAGGATAACACATTATTTGTTTTGATATCCCTTCCCTACTGTTTATGAAGAAATTTATTCATAGAATAATAAAAAAAGAAGGCATGACAATTAGAGTTCCATCCTTTATCTAATTTCTATCCCAAAATCATCTTTCTCTCCAAAAGATAACAGAACTCGAAAATATTATATTAAAACTAATCATATATGGTTTAAAAAAATATTTTATAAATCACCTATCATACCTTTTAGAAAAAACTATATTATAAAAACCAGGAAATCACTTAGGCTATTGGTAGGTGATGCACCCTTGTCACCCATCAGTTACAGGTTCAAGTCTCACGACCGTGTAAGACACGACAGGTTGTCACCCGACATACGGGTTGTCCATTTTATAAAAATCTAAAAATAATCTTAATAAATTTTTTAACCTTAAAGAATAGTATCCAATATACAACATAATCTATTCCCACCATTAAAAATTTCAAAAATACTTCATCCAAAATCCCAATCCAAAATTTATATGGAAGGTCTCATAATATACATGTGAATACCTTCATCTTGTATTCACTTAAGACATGGTAATAAAATGTGTTACCAAAAAAAAATATTAAATACATTAATTCTTCCTTATTCATTGTGTAAAACAATTAATACTAGATATACTCCATAAATTCATAAATGTTGTAATCTACAATAATGATGGAATAAAAAAACCATTTATTAGTTCCTATGTTGTCAATAATATCCAATATACATTATCAAACTCAATTATATCTTATTCAAAAATCATTAACAGAGTATTATAACTATATTAATGGTTATCCTTCCCACAACCATGTATTTTCCAAAATGATTAACTAGAAACTATGTAACATTACTTGGTACCATACAATCACAAATCTATAATGAAATAGTACTGCAATATGATCCTTATTAATTTCTATAATTCATATAACTAGTACATTATTGAAACAACACTCAAATGTCATAATTCATCAATAACAACATAATAACACTAAAAATTATTCTTTATATACGATAGTATCATAAGTTGATTATTATCAAATAGCATCATTTGGGTTATAATCTAGTGTTTGGGACATTGATATTGTGTAGTGTCCCAACTGAATGTAGATGAATCATTGTTCATTCGAAACATTTTTTACCCTTACAATCACGTACTTGGTTTCAATTTTTTCACACCTATAAAAAATCCCAAGTCCATTCAAGAACTTCTCAGTGTGATTACTTCCTCAGTTATCATATATGGGAAAATCCTTATTTCCCTTCTTCACTTTATCAATCATTCACTCTGCCAAACTCTTCTTTTGTAGCATCCCTTCAAATCCATAGGACTCAGATAATTAATTACTTATCTCATTAACACATGAAACTATTTCCTCTTATGAATAGAATACAATGGAGGCTATTCCCCTTTAAAACATTGTCTTAATACCATGAAAGATATGATCCTTATTACATATTGGGTCATGTGTATTGCTGGAGTTCTCATTCCTTCTAGGTGGAGTCATTTATAAATGGCTACATATAATAGGTTAGATCAAATCATAATATATAATCCAAAACTAGAGAAAATATCAACATTATATGAATATTTTCACACATCTAGTCTCATAATAATAAAAATTCTTTATTTTCTAACATATTTACTCATAAATCTTTTATAATGGGTTGTAAATAAATTTTTAATTATCCTAACCATATCATCTGAGAGTGTCACAACCAATAGTGCAGCAAGGCCCGTTTTCATGAACCAGTTCCCATTCGAGTCTTGCTCAAAGAAGAGTTTTCAGGTTTCACCCTTAGATATATCTGTGACCAAGTCTCTTTTTCCTACTCATATCCAGACATGGACGTATTTCTTGGAAAATTCACAAAATATCTACATTACCAAAATTCTAGGATATTATTCCATACTAATAATCAATGTTTATCTTAGGGAAATTTTCACTAATAATAGTTTTTGTAAATCTACATTCCAATGTTATTTCTAAAATTCATCTGATACTAACTATAACACCCTGACCCTATAAGCCGAGAGTCGGTGCATTATTTTTAGACATTGGCACGATTACAAGGAATCAAGTGCCAAAGGACATATCAATTTATATGTCAAGGAAAATATGTTACATACATGAAAATTACATTAGAATTTCTAACATAAAATAAAACATAGATAATCCTTTGATAATTCCATTATTATTCTAGATTAATCCTACATATAAATGATTATACACTTCTTGGATTCCTGGGAAAATATAACATAACAAAAAAGTGAGCTCAGATTCTTGGTAAGGGTACATAATATAGTGGAGGAAACAAAATTTAAAGGAATGATGTGTAAGAAAAAAAAGCCTTTTTAGACATATTCAGGAACATAATATGGAAGAAATAAACGAAACCTTACCATATAAACATTCACAATAAAATTCTACTAGTCAAATAATCACATGTAATAACTAATTTAATAATGAGGGAATGAATAATACTAGACATCATTACCACATTGTTATACCCCATGCCAAGACTAAAAATATACATTTTGTCAAGGCCTTGTGCTAGGAAACTAATTTGTCTCATGAGATCTACTGATGCATTGAGGGGGTATAGAGGGACCCACTGATCACATACTAAGTCCAATTATTTTCACATATGAAAATATTGGAACATAACAGAATCATTTGTATTTAAACTAGCATTAAAAATGTCAATACTTTAGATATAAACCATAAATGGTATTAAAATAGAATATCCACAGAAAAACATATAATAACTAATTCAATAAAATATGGAAGATTGTATTATAATAAATCAACATCAATCATGAATAATATTCAGTAAAGGATGTTGATATCGTTGAAAACAATTTGTAAAAATCATTGACTAAAATAACCACCCTTCATTAAATCATTTTAATGTCAAAGAAAATATAAAGGAAGAAATTTATATGATATTTTTGAATCAATGTGTCCCATACCACTTTGAAACATTTTAATGGAATTAACATTTTAAAACATTCATGTTCATATATATAAATAATTAAAACCATTTTGAAAACAAGGAAATTAATGAGAATGATTTAGAATAATAAATATATAAAACATTTGAAATGATGTTTTAGTTAAAGAGTCCCTTAATGAACTAATTTTCCAATATATTTTATGAAATATGGACATGTAAAATAAATATTTCCCAAAAAATACTTACACGGAAAAAATCTCGGGTAATAATAAATTGAGGAATTAACCCTTGTATTGTACTTTCTTTTAGTCAAGAGTATATTTAAACTCTAGTATAATGATCATATTGTGTTATTAAATTAAAACATAACCATATTAATATTTATGATATAATACATGATTCATTTATGACTTTATACTACCCATTTAATAATAATTTCCATGTTAAATTATCATTTTGGGTAATAATCGTATTCTTTATCATACCGGATTAAATTTATTATTCTACATTCTATACCCGAGATCATGATTAAAAAAATTATCAAATATAAGACATTATTAATATATAATATATATTTATAATATAAATATGTATAATATATAGATATATGAAATGGAAAACACCATTTATGGAGATGGTAGGCCATACGTACGCATAAACGCCGTTTCTGTTTTCATATCGTATTAAATGGAAGTAAGTGATAAGATATATGTAAATATATATATTTCCAGTATAATTACTATGTAATATATTACAAACTTATTAATAATATATATTTTTATAATCATCGTAGAATGTTGATTGTCGATATGAATCTCATCGCGTGGTGGAGACAGTAAGTTGTACGTACGCACGACCATCAATATAATTCTATTGATGGTAAAATAATGTTTAATTGGATGGTATATTATATATATATATAATCAATAACATGTTATATTTATTATTTACATCAATTATACATATTATTATACCCATCCAAATAATGAATTGTTGAATAACAAACTACACCACGATGTGGAGACGGTAGGTCGTCTATACGCACCTATGGTGACTTTGTCATTCATAGGATGGAAAGAATATTGAATATTGTTTTAAAATACTTATAATAATATAAAATTAGGTATAAGGTAGTGGAGGTATTATATTTTTTATTTAAATAACAATGAAAGAGGAAGTGGAAGAAGAAAATAACTTTGAAAGAGGTGATGAAATATTTAACTCTTCTTCGGGTGCTTCCTTTTGATTTGATCAAAAGGGTTACTTAGGTTTACTTTATGATCAATGTAATGCCTCTAGGTTAATTTGAATATAGTTGGGAGAATATTAGAGCCGATTTTATCTATGAAAAATGTCATTGGAGATGTGAAATTAAGAGAAGAAAACGTACCTTTTTAATAGAGGGGTGATGGTCACTTTAGAAAAATCAGGAAATATTATTTTATTGTAACATAAT
This sequence comes from Viscum album, assembly GCA_963277665.1. Taxonomy (NCBI): domain Eukaryota; kingdom Viridiplantae; phylum Streptophyta; class Magnoliopsida; order Santalales; family Viscaceae; genus Viscum; species Viscum album. The sequence goes on along the minus strand of OY728151.1, from coordinate 830,688,354 downwards.
TTTTTTCGTTTCTAATGGATAAAAGTGGATTTAGTTTGCTGATAATGTGGGAATGGGTCAGAAACCTCTCAACCAGTAGGTTTTAGACAAGTTTATGTCACCATATTAACCTTTTATCTTGGATTTAACTCTGAGTTAAATAATTTAACTTTTACCATGCCTTCTTGTATTTTTATATTACATGGTTAATAAACATAGTATAAAAGGCCAAGAGAACCTAAATAGGTTCCTTAATGACATATATATAATCATATAAGTCCTTTAGCCAAATCTTAGGTTTTTATGAATCTTATATCTTTTAAAAATATAGTATTTGTTTAAAAACTCCTTTATGTAAATTTTGACACTATTTAGTATTTGGTTTTTGTGAAAGTAAAAAAAACATAATAAATTTTAACAAAATAAATTAAATCAACCCTAACATGTTATGTACACCAATAAAATTCGATTATGGCATAAAAAGTAACAATTTGCATTTATTTGGATATTTATAATATCAATTATTTTAATATTTTATTATTAAGGTGATTACTTCTTTGTAATTTTATCATAAATAAATTAAATTATTTAATGTCTAAAATTTATAAATAAAATACCATGATTTAGTAAATAATTTTATCTTTCTAATTAATATTTATTGTCTAATTTAACTTATGTACAACCCTATATTAAAACGTTTTAGTTAATAAAATTTGAATTTAACACTTTTAACATTTCATTAAATAAAATATAATAAATGTCTTAATTTTATCCATGTGGATAAAAATCATCGTATTTTAATCATGAAGATGATTTTGGTCTAAATAAACTTATAAAATAAAATTAGGACATGTGTTAGTGTAATTATACTATCACTTTTACCTTTAATTACTATATTTACTTCAAACCATGTTAAATAAAAATCAAAAGTTACTATTCAAAAAAATTATTTTCATCATATTGAACAGAACATTACTTACTGATATCAACCATGTCTCTATGATTTTTGAAATTCAATTCATAAAATCATTGAAATTACATTTAATACAAATTTTCAAATGTTCCTAGAAGGTTGGTAAAAGAGGATAAAAAGGTCAATAAAATTTTATGTATTTCATCTTATTATAAAATTTCTCCAATGATTTCAATTGGAATAATATGTGTATTATTTATCTATTTTATATTTATGATAAATTTTAATTAATATTATTTATTTATATCGATTTTATGTTTCAAATAATAACATAGTGTTTTGCATTATTCCTAAAAAATTGATGGTTTTTAGAAAAATACCAAAATATCATCCGAAGGTAATTTTGAAATTAAAAATTTAAAAATGAAGTCTATTATTCCTAATTAGAAACATATAGGTTACCTTAGATAATTTAAATTTAATTTTCATTTTCAAAACCAAAAAACGATTTTTTGAGAAGAAAAAACTAACAAAATATTGGTATGTGTTTTTTTCAAATTTAAATGTAAAATTATATCCAATGACCAACATTGGGTTATATAACAAAACTATAATTTGATTATAATTCTAAAACATTCAAATTTATAATTTTACAATATAAATTACTTTGATTTAAAAATAAGTTTTCACCTAAAATTTAGTAATTTTCACTATTCATAAAAATGGTAAAGTTATCAGAAAAAACCAAAAAATTACCCAAAATAATTTTTTATGTCCTACCTCTAATTAAAACGTTTATTTAGTCAAATTCAATATATAAAAGTTTAAAATATTGGATTCTAAAATGGTTCACCAATAAAAGGCTGTGTAATCTCATTTTGAAAAAAATACGTCTTTTATCTGAAAAATAGAATTTGTTGTTATATTATGTCTAAAAAATACATAATGTGAATTCTAAAATTTTATTGAGTATATAAAATTCAAATTTCTGTTAACACTGTTCATAACTACTTTTCGAAAGACAAGATTGGTATGTCGTGGTGCGCTAGAACTTAGTGCTGCATGTAACACTTACTATTGAATAACATTAGAGAGATAATGTATTAAGAAATATTGGTGTGTTATATTCTCCACTCCTTAAATTAATTTTTTCCACACAATTTGAAATCTTTCTTCAAAAATATAAAGTTTAAAATAGAAAATAGATTTCTGAAAAACCTACATCGGTAATAGGGATAATAAAATTTAGTCTTAATAAGAGGGAGTGGGAAATGAAAAAGTCTCCCCCAAATTAGGTTTTCTAATAAGAAGACATTGGTGGAAATTATAGAAAAATAATTGGAGGAAAAAATGTAAATATTTATTGGATGTGATTGATATCATTAGTCACAAAAAAGTAAAAAATAAATGAATATTGAGGGCTACAAAGCCATAAATTTATGATGAGGTAAAATATCATCAGTTCAACAAAACATAAGTTATTAAAATAAAACATTTTTTTCTTTGATATCCTTTCCCTATTTTTTAAAAACTAATTTATTCACAATATAACAAAATATAATAATTTAAAAGTAAAGTTCCATCCATTAACAAATTTCTACCACAAATGCATCTTTCATTCTAGAAGATAATAGAACTCGAAAATATAATATAAAACCTAATCATATAGGGTTTCAAAAAAAATATTTTGTAATTCATATGTCATACCATTTAAAAAAATCTACATTATATGAATCAGTAAATCACTTAGGCCAGTGGTAGGTGATGCACCCTTGTTGCCCTTCGGTTGCGGGTTCAAGTCTCACGGTCATGTCGGATGCGATGGGTTATCGCCAGACCCCTAGTTTTTTCTTTTTATAACAATCCAAAAATAATCATAAGAAGTTATTTAACCTTGAAAAATAGTATCCAATGTACAACTGAATCCTTTCCAACCACTATACTTATCCAAAATACTTCTGCGAAACTCACAGCCCAAAATTTATAAGGATGGTAACAAAACATACATGTGAATACCTTCATTGTGTATTCTTTTAAGACATAGTAATAAAATGAATTACTAGAAAACCATATTAAATACATTCATTATTCCTTATTTATTCTGTAAAACATAGAATGCTATATATACTTCTTAAATCCATAAATCTTGTAAACACCAATAGTGATGGAATAAACAAACCATTAATTAGTTCCTAGGTAGTAAATAATATCTAATATACTTTAACAAACTCAATTATCTCTTATTCCAAAATAATTAACTAAGCACCAAAACCATATTATGGCGTATATTACCCTCAATAATATATTTTCCAAAATGATTAACTTGAAAATATGTCACATTACATGGTACCATACAATATCAATTCATTAATGAAATAGAAATGTAGTATGATCCTAATTAATTTTCTTATTTCATACAACTGGTACATCATTCACACAACACTCAAATGACGTAATTATTCAATAACAACATAAGAACACTAATCACTCCTCTTCATATGGGGTAGTATCATACAATGATTATTATCAAATAACAATAATAATGGTATACTCTGATGATTGGAACATTGATTTGTGTAGTTTCCCAACTCATTGCAGACAAATCACTGCAAATTTATATACTTTTTCATACCCTTACAATCACATAGTTGGTGTCCTTTTTTCACACTTATAACAATCATTGAGTCCATTAAATAACTTCCCAGTGAGATTCTTTCCTCACTTATCACATATGGGAAAATCCTTCATTCCCTTATTCCCTTTATCTATCATTATCTCTGCCATACTCTTCTTCTCTGGCATCATTTCAAATCCATATGACTCAGTGAATTTATTACTTATCTTATTAACATGTGATACTATTTACTAATATGATGAGAATATATGGGAGGATATTTCTCTTTTAAATTTTAGCTAAATACCATGAAATATGCGATCATTCTTTCTCATTGCGACATGGGTATAACTGTAGTTCTCAATACAAATGCAGGGCACCATTTATAAATGAATACATACAATAGGATAGACCAAATCATAATGTATAATCTAAAAATTAGAAAATTTACCTACATTAATTAAATATTTTTACACATTTAGGATCATAATCAAAAAAATTGTTTATTTTCTTACATATTTAATCATAAATCCTTCATAATGGTTCGTAAAAAATGTATATTATCCTAAGAATATCCCCCAGAAGTGTCGCAACCAATATTAAAACAAGGACCATTGTCGGGCTCCAGTACTCATTCGAGTCAAGCTCAATGTTGTGTTTTCTTATATTACCCCTAGATACATCTCCTCCAGCACCACCTCTACCTACACATATCTATACAGCGATGTATTTCTTTAGAAATTTTCAAAATCTCTACATTACCAAAATTCCTAGATGTTCTTCTATACTAATCATCAAGGTTTATCTTAGGGTAATGTTCTCTAACAATAGTTTTTCTAAATATACATCCCAAGGTTATTGCAAAACTTCATTTGATACCAACTATAAACCCCTGACCATATATTCCCAGAGTCGGCACAGTATTTTAATACATAGGCATGATTACAAGGAATCATGCCCCGAAGGACCGATCAGTTTAGAAGTCTTGGAAAATAAAATACATACATTAACATTTCATCAGAATATTTAACATAAAATACAACATATATAATCCTTGGAGAATTCCACTATAATTCTATCTTAAATCGGCATATAAATTATTATACAATTTTTTACATGTTGAGAAAATAAAACATATGAATGGGGTGAGTTGAGATACTCAGTAAGGGTAAATAATTTATTAGATGCAATAAACTTTTAGGGCATGATGTGTAATAAAAACAAAAATATTTTTAAACATAATAATGAATATAATATGTAAAAAATAAATGAAACATTACCTTATAAACATTCACAAGAATATTCTACTAGTCGAATAATCACATGTAATAACTAATTTAACAATTAGAGAATGCATAAAGTCAGACATCATTATCACATAGTCAAGGCCTCGTGGCATGAATACAAATAATTTTTTTTTCAAGGCCTTATGATAAGACAGAAATTTGTCTCGTGATACCTACTGATGCATCGAGAGGCTATAGTGGGCCCCACTCATCACGTACTAAGTCCAATGACTTCCTCATGTGAAAATGTTGAAACATAACATAGACATTCGTATTAAAACTAGCATACGAAATATCAATACATTAAACATAAACCAGAAATGGTATTAAAATTGAATATCCATTGTTAAAAATATAATGTAAATGATAAATTATTATTTTTGATAGTACTTAGGTCAAAATAATTTAGTTTAAAATTATTTGAAAGAATAATAATAATATAAATATTTGAAAATAATAATTTTTTATTAAAAATATTTGTCAATTATATATTATAATTTGTAATCAAAAATATTATTTATAAATTCAAGAATTTGAAATTTATTAAATTGGAAATCATTTTTCAAATTCGGATATAAAAATTTAGATATTATGAAGTTTAAATATTTTTATAAAAAGCATGGGTTTTATTTGGAAAACAGTATTCACAAAACCTGTAATTGGTTTGATTTTATCATCATAAAATAATTTAATGGTATTTTAGAAACCATTTTATGTATTAAACAATGAATATTTTTAATACCATTATTCATTTTAAAATATTCATTGAATATAGATTTCCTATGAAAAATATTTATATAAAAAATTAAAATCATACTTCAATAGGAAAATAGATTTCTGTATTTTCATTGAATGGACTGTTTTCAATTGAGGATAATTTTTTATTTAAATAAAATCCACATTCCATTTATTTTTTATAATAAATTAATATATGTATCTAAACCAATTATCCAATATAATATAAACATATATATATATATATATTTAAATTGTAAAAAGTTTACTTATCTAAAAACAATGTTTACATGATTATGTGTATTTAATTTAAAAATAACTTTTGACTAATTGTATAATTTTATTAGATAAATTGATTTAAAAAATGAAATTATAAGTATCAAATTATTTAAATGGTTAAATCGTAATATATTTCATCATAATTAATTAATATGTTTAAAAATATATTACCATAATAAAAGTAAATTAGGTTAAAAGACTAAATGTTAAAACTAAAAGCCTTTAAACAATCAATGTTGACTAAAAAGGACTAGTTGAGGTGATTTTCGAAAAAAATTCATTTTAATCTCTTTTTTATATATTTATATCCATTTACTTAGTAATAGTAATGTTAAATTATTTAAAATGTAAATGTTACTCCCAATAATATCATTTCCTTAACTTCTAAAAGAGTCATATCCTCATCACATAAAAAAAATTAACATAAAATTTATCCATGAAAATATTCCATTATTATCCACCTAGAAACCATAACCACTTATAAATTATTTTATTTCACATTAAATAACATAATGCCTTCATTTCCTAGGATACTTTGAAGGAAAATTCAAGCTCCCAACCTAAGCATCGTCAAATACTATGTTTTAGTTATTATTTTTATTTTTGAATATTTATTCTAAAAATGAATGTTTTTTTATATTAGTATCATTTATATACTATAATAATATTATATTAATTGTATTGTCATTTTTTACTAATATACTTCATTCATTATGAAAAAAACATTTTTTATGTGTGTTGTGAAAACAACTACCATCACAAAAAAACATCATTCGTTTTACATAACCACCTTAAAATTTTGGATATAAGGATGATATTATTGGATAATTATTTTTGTATTATATAATTATGGTTATTTTATGAAATATTATAGAAACATTTAATGATATTATCAACAATTGATCATAATTAATTTATTGTTTTTAAATTAAAGTACTAAGAGTATAACTTTTGTTTCTAAAATTGTTTAATATATTCTTATAAATTATTTATTCTTAAAATTCCACAAATTACGAATAATCACCTTGATTTTAACTTAATATTATCATTATTATTTTTTATAGTGATATTTCAACTAAACCACCTCATAATCATTCCTCAAATCTAGGTACATTATTTTTGGGGTTGGTTTTACTACCTCATTGAAGGATACTATGATTTTATATCATGAATGAATTTTAGGGAATAATTAATGTTATAATTTTATTGAAATTCAGCGATATTTTTTTAGGTTTTGGGGGTGTTATATAAATATTTATTACATTAATTATGAATGCACCCTTCGACTGTCGGGTATCACAAAACATGCACAATATCAATTTCCTCATGAATGATAAAAATAAAACAATCACAAATAGTATTTAATACAACAAAAAAAATTTATATTTTCAATAATATTATAATTAATTATATATTAATGATAAAATCTGGTAGAATAATAAAAACAGAAAATTATTATATGAAGATGGTAAAAAAATGAACACTATAAACACATGATGATGAATTCAAAACAATTCATATAGAGACTAGGTATTTATGATATTTGTCGATGAATATAGATATTATTAAGGTTGCGAATTAAGATAATATGATATATATATTTATATATATCTATATTTGAGTCTTCCTGATACTGTATGTGTAACGCCCCGACCCTAGTTACCCAAAGTCGGTGCATTATTACAGAACATTGGCATGATCACAAGAAAGATCAAATCTCGAAAGACCGATTGGTTTAGTAGCCTTGAAAATACTAGATATATTCATAAGTATTACATTACATCATAAAATGAAAAACTAATACAATAACATAATGTTTCCACAGTCCACACTATAATCCCCTCATAATATCCCTGCAGGTCATTCATAACTTACATCTTCACATCCTGGGAAAAATAAAACATAGAAAAGGGGTGAGCTCAAATGCCCAGTAACGATAACAATATAGCGGAAACATTCATAAATAAGAATAAACATTTAAGGCAATGTATAACTAAAACAAAAGCCTTTCAAACATGAACTTTCAACATGGTATGGCATAAATAAAATGAAATAATTCCATTTACTTATTCACATGGATATTCTACTAATCGAATAATCACATGCAAAAATCAATAACCACTTTCATAATGTTGGAATGCATAATGCCAGACTATCATAACCACATAGTCAAGGCCTCGTGCCAAGACTACAAATAAGATTTTGTCAAGGCCTTGTGCCAAGACACTAGTTTGTCTCATGAGACCTACCGATGCATCGAGGAGATATAGCGGGCTCCACCCGTCACATATTAAGTCCAATGCATTCCCATATGAAAAGGTTTAAACATAACATAAACATTCGTATTAAAACTAGCATACGAAATGTCAATACTTTCACCATAAACTATGAATGGTATAAAAATATCATATCCACAGTCAAACATATCACAAAACCATCAATAAAATATAGAAGTTTTGTATCATAATAAATCAACTTCAAATAATCTTAAAATCCATCAAAGGATGTTGACATAGATGAAATCAAAATTCTTTTTAAAGAAATATCACCTTTTTATTTTGAAATGATTTATGATCCATATAAAATAAAACATTTTCTTTGAAATATTCTTATAAGCTTGTAAGGGAAGCTTTGAAGATTTTATAACGGCGGAAAATAGCCACACCCGCCGTATAAGTTAAAAAAACATTCTTACCTTAATTCTGTCGAAAAGGTTAAAAATGACCTTGTTTTAAAAACGACCAAAAGATTCCTTTATAAACCACTTATAAAAGTCAAAAAGGGTATAAATGACTTTAACTCATATTCTAGTAAATAGTAAAAATGTTTTGAAATACATTTTTAAGAAACATGGATGTGGATGATAAAGAGATCCCAGTAGATTATTACGTATAAACAACCTCGGATAATGAAGAGATTGTGAAATAACCCTTACCTTGTACTTTTCCTTGGTTGGGGTAGGTTAAACTCCTGTATAATGGTGAAATAATAATTATTAAATTATACAAGAATCATATATATTAATATGATATCATATATGATCTTTTAACATTGATTTCTTAATAATATCTTAGAATTATCGTCGTTTCGGGTGTTAACTGACTCATTTTCTTTTATATGTTTTGTTACATAAGCCATGTTTGTTGTATATTATTCATATCCAGAATGATATAAAGTCCTTAAACATCATTTTTAAATAATCAAATGATAATTATACTTGAATGGATACGATGGAGAATGAATCTCATCGCGTTCGTTGAGACGGTAGTCCGTACGTACGCACGAGCGACAATATCATTATTTTGATATTAAAATAATATATAAATGGATGGTATATCATATATAAAGAATCATTAACATGTTATATTTATTATTTACATGAGTTACACATCATTATTATACCCATCCAAATAATAATATATTGAATAACAATTACACCACGACGTGGAGACGGTAAGCCGTACGTATGCACGTATGGTGACATGTTATTCAAAGGGTGGATAGAATACTGAATATGGTTGTACCATATTTATAATAACATCACAGTATATGTGAGATACTGGAGTTATTAGTTTAGAATGGTAAGAACAAAGGAAGAAGAAGTGGAAGAAGAAATGAACTTGGAGAAGGGTGGTGAAATCATTACCTCTTCTTCGGGTTCTTCCTTTTGATTTGATCAAAATGGCTCCTTAGGGTTGCTTTATGATCAAACTAAGGCCTCTAGGTTGTAGTGAGGGATGTTGGGAGAGTATTGGGGCAGAGTTTGGCCGAACCAAAAGGCTTGGAAGGTGTGAAGAAATGAGAAGGAGGAGTGCCCTTTTATAAGAGGGGTGAGGGGCACCTTTGGAAAAGCTAAAAATATTAATTTATAATAAATTAATATTCGGTTTCTAATGGCTCCAAAGTTGATTATTCAAAGTTTAAGGTTGGGATAGGTCGAAAACCACTCAACCAATAGAATTTATACAGGTTTGGGTAATTATATTATCCTTATCTTTAAGTATTAACTCTAAGTTAATTAGTTTCACTTTTACAATGTCTCTTTGTATTTTTATATAATATGGTTAATAAACTTACTACATACATCCAAGCGACCCCCAAGTGGTCCATTAATGATGAAACTATCATGAAATAAGTCTCTTGGCCGAACCTTAGATTTTTAGGAATTTAATATCAATTAATAATATAATATTTATTTTAAGAATGCTTTTATGTCAATTTTGACACTATTCAATAGTTGATTTTTGTAAAACTCATAAAAGATTGATTACTTCAAAAAAAGTCAATTACATAAATCCTAATATATCATATTATCCTAGAAAATTAGTCTAATTCATTAAAAGTTTCATATTATATTTATTTTGGTATTTATAATATCAATTATTTTAATTTTTCACTATTATAGTAATTACTGCATCATCATTGTGTCATAAATAAAATAAATTATTTAATGTCTAAAAATTATAAATAAACTATCATTATGTAGGAAATCTTTTTATCTTTCTAATTAATATTTATAATCTAAAATCCAACATATATAACCCTATGTAACAATTGTTTTTCTAAAAGATATATTCTTGTGTCATTTTTGTATTCATTTTAACTTAATTAAAATAAAGTGTCATTATCACTTACAAGTGGATCCATGGGGTCCCAAAATAGACCCAAAGATGCCCATGGTCGACCATGTATCAACCAATAGGGTTAAGACACGTTTTATGGTAATTTAGTATTATTATAATATTATTTTATTAACCCTTATTTACCGGATTTACCCTTAACCATGGTAAATAAAATATTTACCGCATTAATTATTCAAAATGTCTAAAAATAAAAGTTAACTATTTACATAATTTGAACATCCTGATTCCAAATATGGAATCCATTTTCCTAAATTCAAAACACAGAAGTGGCAGAAATTAATTTAAAATAATTTCCCGCTGTCAAAACAAAAAGCGTGTTTTTAAGAGATAATAACTATCAAAAGATTGACACTTGTTTATGTTCGGTTTAATTGTAAAATTATGTCCAATGATCAAAATTATATTAAATGGTAAAAATATATTCTAAATATACTTTAAAACTACTAAAATTCATAATTTATCACTATTAATTATTTTGATTAAAAAAGTTGTTTTTAATTAAAATTTAGTAATTTTCACTATTCATCAAAATATGAAAGCTATCCAAAAAGTACCAAAATTTCACCTTAGGCTAAATTAGATATTACGAATCCTAAAATGAAGTCCATTTTGAAATATAAAATATATATGATTTCAAAAAGTAGGTATTACTATTCATAACGGCTAGTTTGATTGGTTATGGTGTGTTAGAACTCGGTGTTGCGTACAACACACGCTATCACATTATTCAAAGAGAAGCGTACCGTAGAAGCTTGGGGTGTTACATTCTCTCCTCCTTCAAATAATTGCGTCCTCGCAATTTCTAGGGTATTACTGCATAAAAAGACTCGGGTGGTTCTTCATCATAAGTTCCTCGGGTTCCCACGTTGCCTCTTCCATCTTATGGTTTCTCCACAAAACTTTTACCAGACGCGTCGTCCGGTTTCTCAGTACTTGTTCTCTTGTATCAAGAATCCTGACAGGCTCTTCACAATAAGATAGATCAGGTTCCAGTTCTAATTCCTCATAGGTGAGTACATGCGTTGGATCAGGCATGTATTTCCTCAACAGAGATACGTGGAACACATCGTGAACTTTGGAGAGACTTGGTGGCATTGCCAATCGGTAAGCTACAGCCCCAATTCGTTCTAGAATTTCGAAAGGTCCGATGTACCTGGGACTCAATTTACCTTTCTTACCAAAACGTATGACTCCCTTCCACGGAGATACCTTTAGGAAAACATGATCACCGACTTGAAATTCCAAATCCTTCCTTTGATTATCGGCATAGCTCTTCTGCCTACTTTGAGCTGATCTGATGTGATTTTGGATTACCTTTACCTTTTCCATCGTTTCCTCCACCAGTTCTGGACCAACAAGTTTTCTTTCACCGACGTCATCCCAACAGGTTGGTGTACGACGTCTCTTTCCGTATAACGCTTCATATGGTGCCATCTGAATACTCGAATGGAAGCTATTGTTATAGGAAAATTCTACCAGAGGTAAATATTGATCCCACATACCCTGAAAGTCAAGTGAGAAAGATCTCAACATGTCTTCTAAGGTTTGAATAGTCCGTTCTGATTGTCCGTCTGTCTGAGGGTGGTAAGCAGTGCTCAAATGAAGTTCAGTATCCAGGGATTTCTGAAGACTTTTCCAGAATCTTGAAGTAAAACGGGGATCACGATCAGAAACAATCGATAGGGGTACTCCATGAAGTCTCACAACTTCATTAATATATAGTCTTGCTAGACATTCCAGGGGTAGATCTTCTCTTATAGCTAGAAAATGTGCTGACTTGGTAAGACGATCAACAATAACCCATATTTCATCGTTCCTTCTAGGAGTCTTTGGTAGCTCCATGACAAAGTCCATCGTAATATTGTCCCATTTCCACTCCGGTATGGGAAGAGGTTGCATGACTCCTCCAGGCTGTTGCCTTCCAGCTTTCACTTGTTGACAAATCATACATCTTGACACAAAATCAGCAATCTCCCTCTTCATGTTGTCCCACAAAAAATTTTCCTTCAAATCTCTATACATTTTGGTGCTCCCAGGGTGTATAGAGAAATTGGAACTATGAGCATCATCTAGTAATTCCCTTTTTAGATCAGGTATATTGGGAACACAAAGTCTCTTCCCGAATTTCAAAATTCCATCTTCAAACACAAAGTCTCTCAATCTCCCATCATTCACAGCTTTAATCTTCTTTTGGAATTCTTCATCATCGGTCTGAGAACTCTTAATCCTTTCAAGTAAAGATGGTTTGGCAACCATTTGAAAAAGAAATGATGTTTCGCCTTCCCTGGTTATTCCCTTGTCCATCTTTACTAGATCCATGAAAATTGGATCCCTTTCAATTCTCATATTTTTCAAAAATCCATGGTCTTTTCTACTCAAAGCATCTGCCACCTTGTTTGCCTTCCCCGGGTGGTAGTGTATCGTACAATCATAATCCTTGAGTAATTCAAGCCATCTCCTTTGCCTCATGTTGAGTTCTTTTTTTGAGAAAATATACTTCAAACTCTTGTGATCAGTATAAATCTCACATTTTTCACCATAGAGGTAGTGCCTCCATATCTTCAAAGCAAAGATCACAGCTGCTAACTCGAGATCATGAGTAGGATAGTTTTGTTCATGAATTTTCAACTGTCGTGATGCATAGGCAATAACTCTATCATTCTGCATAAGGACACAACCAAGTCCTTTTTCCGATGCATCACTATAAATAACGAATCCATCATTCCCCGATGGTAGAGTCAATATAGGAGCATTGACTAATCTTCCCTTATGTTCTTCGAAAAATTCTTCACACTCTTTTGTCCAAACAAATTTAACCCCTTTACGTGTGAGCTTCGTTAATGGGTTAGCCAATCGGGCAAAATTCTGGACGAAACGTCGATAATAACCTGCCAAACCAATAAAACTACGTACCTCAGTTATACTCGTAGGTGTTGGCCATTCTTGGATTGCCTTGGTCTTAGAAGGATCAACAGAGATTCCATCTTTAGAGACAATATAGCCAAGAAAAGAAATCTCCTGAAGCCAGAATTCACACTTGCTAAACTTCCCATATAATTCATGCCTCCTCAGAGTCTTCAAGATAATGCGCAAGTGATTTTCATGATCTTCGTAGGTTTTGGAGTATACCAAGATATCATCAATAAATACCACCACAAATTCATCGAGATACTCCTTGAAAACTCTATTCATCAGATCCATGAATACAGAGGGTGAATTAGTCAATCCAAAAGGCATTATAGTAAACTCGAAATGCCCGTACCTTGTTCGAAATGTTGTCTTCGGAATGTCTTCCTTCTTTACACACAACTGATGGTATCCAAATCGAAGGTCAATCTTTGAAAAGTATTGAGCTCCATGTAGTTGGTCAAATAAATCATCATTACGAGGTAGGGGATACTTGTTCTTTATCGTTATAGCATTGATCTCCCTGTAGTCGATACATAACCTCATAGATTCATCTTTCTTTTTAACAAAAAGAACAGGGGATCCCCATGGAGAAACACTAGGGAGAATAAATCCCTTATTACTCAATTCCTCTAGTTGTTTCTTTAGTTTGACTAACTCTACAGTAGCCATTCTATAAGGGGTCTTCGATATAGGCCTTGATCCAGGAATCAAATCAATGGAAAACTCAACTTCTCGTTCTGGAGGATGTCCAGGTAAATCTTCCGTAAATACATCTACAAATTCTTTCACAACAGGTACATCCTCTATTTGAACATTCCTTTCCTCATCGACAATTATTTCATTCTCTTCCTCCCCAATAATTGAATTATGTTGAGCTACTGGGGGTGGATCTAAATAAGAAGTAGGTGGTGACGATTCTGCTCTAAAAATAAGGTGTTCCTTATCATTATCATCATGAATCGTAACCTCTTTATTCTTACAATAAATCTTCGCATCATAGTCCGAAATCCACTCCATACCGAGGATTATATCAAACTCAATCATAGGTATGACGATGAGATCAGCAGATAAAGAAAATTTATGTGCTCTAATGGGGACTGATTCACAAAACATTGTTGCAATGATACTTCCCTTAGGAGTTTTAAATGACAACTCCCTTATTAAATCAAATTGTAAATATCTAATTTTCTTAGCAAACTGGGAAGATATGAAACAATGCAACAATCCAGAGTCAAATAATGCATTTGCTAAACTTGAGGAAACCATTAAATTACCTACCACCATGTCTTTTGGAGCTTCTACCTCTGCAGTAGTGATAGCATAAGCCTGGCCTTGATCCCTTGGCCTTTTCTGAGGTTTGTTCTCCTGATGCTTAGGACATGCATTTGCATAATGCCCCATTTCCCTGCAATTGTAGCACTGAACATTGGTAGCTTCCTTCTTCCCCTTGCAATCATGACCTTGGTGGCCTTTTTCACCACACTTGTAACAGACTCCCATTCCCTTCAAGAAAGTACCAGGATGTTTCTTCCGGCATTTACCACAAGATGGATATTCAACCTTTCCCTTCTTCCCCTTATTTCCATTCCCAGATTGATCAGCAGGTCTCTTCTTCTCTTGTTTTGCTTTAAAGTCATAAGACTTAGAGAATTCCTTTTCGGTCTTGATAGCACACGAGACAATGTCTTCGTACGATGAAAAGGATTGTGAGACTAATGCTTGATGGATAAATGGTTTAACCCATCAAAGAAACGATCAATCTTACTTCTTGGGTTGCGAATATAATCTCCAGCATACCTCGCTAACCTTGTAAAGTTAGCCTCATACTTTGTGATATTCTCATCCTCCTTTTGTCTCAGACCCAGAAATTGCCTTTCCATATCTGCTCGATGGTCGCGAGGAAAGTATTTTTCTAAAAATAGATCTTTGAACTCCCTCCATTACATATTTGATACTTCATCATCTTCCTTCGTATTTTGAATCAATGACCACCATTGATCAGCATCTCCAGTGAGGTGGTAAACTGCCATGATAACTTTTTCCCTTTCACTGCTCCCCAAAGCCTGAAATATTTTCTCTAGGGAAAATATCCATTGCTCAGCTACTAAGGGATTTGTATTCCCATTGAACGTTGGTGGTTGTTGCCTCATGAATCGATCTAACATTGATCCTCCACGCTGCGGATCAGGGTGCTCCATACGGGTAAGGTTATTATTCATAACCTGAGTAAGTTGTCCCAGTATGGTGATTAGCTGATCAGCACCAGTTGCATCACCAGCCCCACTATAATTATCTTGAGCAGGAGGGAAATCCCTACATGGAGTGCGTGCATTGATATGGTTTCCATTTCTTCCACTAGGCGCCATTTCTAAACAATGGCATAAACTAGATCAGTTTATGAATCAAAATACATAATCCCATACTTATAAAACACTTAACATAAATTGAACTATTTATGGATTTAATCCATAATCATAAAAAAATTTTCTTTGAGGAAGTATATACTCATAAACCCTTCATAATGATTTGTAAAGAAAATGAGAGTTATCCTAAGCATATCCCCCGGGAGTGTCGTAACCAAGAGTGCAGCAAGGCCCGTTGTCGTGCACCAGTTCCCGTTCGAGTCTAGCTCAAAGCGGTGTTTTCGGGTTTTACCCCTAGGTACATCTGTGCCAGAGCCGCCTCTACCTGCTCGTATCCAGACAGGGATGTATTGCTCAGAAAACTCACAAAATCTCTACAATACCAAAATTCTAGGAAGTTCTTCTATACTAATCCTCAAAGTTAATCTTAGGTCTACATGCTCTAATCAGAGTTTATCTAAATCTAGCTTCCAAGGTTTGTACTAAACTTCCTCTGATACCAACTGTAACGCCCCGACCCTAGTTACCCAGAGTCGGTGCATTATTACATAACATTGGCATGATCACAAGAAAGATCAAATCTCGAAAGACCGATTGGTTTAGTAGCCTTGGAAATACTAGATATATTCATAAGTTTTACATTACATCATAAAATGAAAAACTACTACAATAACATAATGTTTCCATAGTCCACACTATAATCCCCTCATAATATCCCTGCAGGTCATTCATAACTTACATCTTCACATCCTGGTAAAAATAAAACATAGAAAAGGGGTGAGCTCAAATGCCCAGTAAGGATAACAATATAGCGGAAACTTTTATAAATAAGAATAAACTTTTAAGGAAATGTATAACTAAAACAAAAGCCTTTCAAACATGAACTTTCAACATGGTATGGAATAAATAAAATAAAATAATGCCATTTAATTATTCACATGGATATTCTACTAATCGAATAATCACATGCAAAAATCAATAACCACTTTCATAATGTTGGAATGCATAATGCCAGACTATCATAACCACATAGTCAAGGCCTCGTGCCAAGACTACAAATAAGATTTTGTCAAGGCCTTGTGCCAAGACACTAGTTTTTCTCATGAGACCTACTGATGCATCGAGGAGCTATAGCGGGCTCCACCCGTCACATATTAAGTCCAATGCATTCCCATATGAAAAGGTTTAAACATAACATAAACATTCGTATTAAAACTAGCATACGAAATGTCAATACTTTCACCATAAACTATGAATGGTATAAAAATAGCACATCCAAAGTCAAACATATCACAAAACCTTCAATAAAATGTAGAAGTTTTGTATCATAATAAATCAACTTCAAATAATCTTAAAATCCATCAAAGGATGTTGACATAGATGAAATCAAAATTATTTTTAAAGAAATATCTCCTTTTTATTTTGAAGTAATTTATGATCCATATAAAATAAAACATTTTCTTTGAAATATTCTTATAAGCTTGTAAGGGAAGCTTTGAAGATTTTATAACGGCAGAAAATAGCCGCACCCGCCGTATAAGTTAAAAAAACATTCTTACCTTAATTCTGTCGAAAAGGTTAAAAAGGACCTTGTTTTGAAAACGACCAAAAGATTCCTTTATAAACCACTTATAAAAGTCAAAAAGGGTATAAATGACTTTAACTCATATTCTAGTAAATAGTAAAAATGTTTTGAAATACATTTTTAAGAAACATGGATGTGGATGATAAAGAGATCCCAGTAGATTATTACGTATAAACAACCTCGGATAATGAAGAGATTGTGAAATAACCCTTACCTTGTACTTTTCCTTGGTTGGGGTAGGTTAAACTCCTGTATTATGGTGAAATAATTGTTATTAAATTATACAAGAATCATATATATTAATATGATATCATATATGATCTTTTAACATTGATTTGTTAATAATATCTTAGAATTATCGTCGTTTCGGGTGTTAACTTACTCATTTTCTTTTATATGTTTTGTTACATAAGCCATGTTTGATGTATATTATTCATATCTAGAATGATATCAAGTCCTTAAACATCATTTTTAAATCATCAAATGATAATTATACCTGAATGGATACGATGGAGAATGAATCTTATCGCGTTCTTGGAGACGGTAGTCCGTACGTACGCACGAGCGACAGTATCATTCTTTTGATATAAAAATAATATATAAATGGATGGTATATCATATATACAGAATCATTAACATGTTATATTTATTATTTACATGAGTTACACATCATTATTATACCCATCTAAATAATAATATATTGAATAACAATTACACCACGACGTGGAGACGGTAAGCCGTACGTACACACGTATGGTGACATGTTATTCAAAGGGTGGATAGAATAATGAACATGGTTGTACCATATTTATAATAACATCACAGTATATGTGAGATACTGGAGTTATTATTTTAGAATGGTAAGAACAAAGGAAGAAGAAGTGGAAGAAGAAATGAACTTGGAGAAGGGTGGTGAAATCATTACCTCTTCTTCGGGTTCTTCCTTTTGATTTGATAAAAATGGATCCTTAGGTTGGCTTTCTGATCAAACTAAGGCCTCTAGGTTGTAGTGAGGGATTTTGGGAGAGTATTGGGGCAGAGTTTGGCCGAACCAAAAGGCTTGGAAGGTGTGAAGAAATGAGAAGGAGGAGTGCCCTTTTATAAGAGGGGTGAGGGGCACCTTTGGAAAAGCTAGAAATATTAATTTATAATAAATTCATATTCGGTTTCTAATGGCTCCAAAGTTGATTCTTAAAAGGTTAAGGTGGGGATAGGTCGAAAAACAATCAACCAATAGAATTTAGACAGGTTTGGGTACTTATATTAGCCTTATCTTTAAGTATTAACTCTAAGTTAATTAGTTTCACTTTTACAATGTCTCTTTGTATTTTTATATAATATGGTTAATAAACTTACTAAATACATCCAAGAGACCCCCAAGTGGTCCATTAATGATGAACCTATCATGAAATAAGTCTCTTGGCCGAACCTTAGATTTTTAGGAATTTAATATCAATTAATAATATAATATTTGTTTTAAGAACTCTTTTATGTCAATTTTGACACTATTCAATAGTTGATTTTTGTGAAACTCATAACAGATTGATTACATCGAACAAAGTCAATTAAATCAATCCTAATATATCATATTATCCTAGAAAATTAGTTTAATTCATTAAAAGTTTCATATTATATTTATTTTTGTATTTATAATATCAATTATTTTAATTTTTCACTATTATAGTAATTACTGCATCATCATTGTGTCATAAATAAAATAAATTATTTAATGTCTAAAAATTATAAATAAAATATCATTATGTAGGAAATATTTTTATCTTTCTAATGAATATTTATAATCTAAAATACAACATATATAACCCTATGTAACAATTATTTTGGTAAAAGATATATGCTTGTGTCATTTTTGTATTCATTTTAACTTAATTAAAATAAAGTGTCATTATCACTTAAGTGGATCCATGGGGTCCCGAAATAGACCCAAAGATTCCCATGGTCGACCATGTGTCAACCAATAGGGTTAAGACACGTTTTAGGGTAATTTCGTATTATTATAATATTATTTTTTTAACCCTTATTTACCGGATTTACCCTTAACCATGGTAAATAAAATATTTACCGCAGTAATTATTCAAAATGTCTAAAAATAAAAGTTACCTATTGAAATAATTTGAACATCCTGATTCCAAATATGGAATCAATTTTCCTAAATTCAAAACACAGAAGTGGCAGAAATTAATTTAAAAATAATTCCCGCTTTCAAAACAAATAGCGTGTTTTTAAGAGATAATAACTATCAAAAGATTGACACTTGTTTATGTTCGGTTTAATTGTAAAATTATGTCCAATGATCAAAATTATATTAAATGGTAAAAATATATTCTAAATATACTTTAAAACTACTAAAATTCATAATTTATCACTATTAATTATTTTGATTAAAAAAGTTGTTTTTAATTAAAATTTAGTAATTTTCACTATTCATCAAAATATGAAAGTTATCCGAAAAGTACCAAAATTTCACCTTAGGCTAAATTAGATATTACGAATCCAAAAATGAAGTCCATTTTGAAATATAAAATATATATGATTTCAAAAAGTAGGTATTACTATTCATAACGGCTAGTTTGATTGGTTATGGTGTGTTAGAACTCGGTGTTGCGTACAACACACGCTATCACATTATTCAAAGAGAAGCGTACCGTAGAAGCTTGGGGTGTTATAGTATGTTAATGTAGATTCTATAATCTTAGTAAATGAGGCAAGGGTTTTGATCAAAAAAATTTCTCATCGATACATGAATTTATTTAAACACAAATTCTCATTTATATTATTTAAATAATTCTTATTTGTGATATAATTTATTTATTTATATTTTCATTATCCTATATCATGTTCAATGTTATGAGATATCTTTCAAGGTAATTTGGATTGACAGATTTTGAAGTCATATCTGTTTTCTTGGTCTCAATTATCATTCTTTGAGTAATGTTACATGTTATATGTCATGTTCCATTTATGTAGTGTTAAATTTATTTAACATAACATGAATTATATATATATTATTATCTTTTATTTTATCTAATTTACTACAAAAATAATTTTACATTGTTGAAGTTGTTATAGATTTATTTTTCTCCATTAGTGATGATTTTTGTAATTTAATTTATATACTTTGAGTAATGATAATTCTTTTGACATGAATCATATATGTTAGGTAAATTACACTCATGTACTATATTATGGGATATTGATTTAGGTTTTTATGGGGATATACACTCTAACACATAAACCCATTAAAAATATTTCTCACTTATTAGGGTATGTTTTTTTAAAACAATCCATTTTACATCTTTAAGAGTATCATGATCATGTTATTAGGAGGTGGAATTAAATATTTACTCATTGATCAATACTATATGAAAATCACATATTACATGTTTCTTATTGGATTTTTTCACCTGTAAATATTTTTACCCTATTTAAAAGGGGAAAACTGTTTTCATTCTAATACAAATGACTATTGTCAAATTGACAATGTATGGACTAACCATCCACTAACTTTCTATAGATTTCTTATTATCATTCAATTGATATTATTAAAATGGGGAAAATTATTAGAATTACCAAATGGTTTATAAATGGAACATTGAATCTATATTTCTTGACCATACACCTAATTTTTTTGGATGGTTTATGATCATTTTATCCCTCTTATTGTCATACGTAAATCAACTGAAAATTCATATCCATAATTATATAGATATCCATGTTTTTATCTAGAAACAGTTTCCCTGGGGAATGAATTGAATGGTATTATTGTCTCTTATTCCAATTTTATTATGCATAAAAAAAGTGATGGTTAAGGATAGAAATTATATATTCCTATAATGCATTGACATGTCTCACAAGAAAAAACAATGATGGGTATTTGGTTTATATCATCCCATTTCATAAACTTGTTTTGATTGAATCATTGATGATATGTAATATGTTTTTAAGGAAGGTATTTATGGACTATTTTCATGTTGAAAATTATACATTTCAATACTGTGGGATCAATATATTTGATATCTGGGTTTTTATTTATTTTAATGGACATAATATGCTAGCAATTTCATGATGATTATAAAGTGTTTTTGTATACAAATTCTTTCCATAATATTTATTCCATCTCTATGCCATGAATTATTTAGTTATATTATTATATTACAAAAAATTTTATATCACACATTTAATAAGTTTCCATTACCCAATTAATGAACAAAATTATTATATATGATAGTTTTATATGTGGATTCACCCTTGATAAACTTGACATAAATAGTACATTAATTTCATGACTTAAATAATACAAATCACAACCAGTCACACAACCCGTGGACTAAATGGTGAAGTTTTCTAGACATTAGGTACATAAAAAATATTTTTATTACCCTTGAAAAAATTTCATAATGATTATTATGTTTTATAAACTACACTATATATCCCACATTATATAGTCTTCATCATAAACTAGTGAATAAAAATAAAATAAAGCATTGAAACCAGAATATTAGTTAGAAAAACAATATCATAATGTGTTAGATCATAAACATGAGGGAAAAACATGGGAATGAATTAATAATATTACTAATAGGTCATATGATAATAAATTATAATCATAAAATATTAAAAATTAATATAATATCATAAAATGATATTTAATGAATTATAAAAGATATATACCAGCTATAGACACATATAAAAACCAAAAACATGTTAGCATGACATAAAAGCGTGAAATACTTTAAAAATATGTATTATTCATGAAGTCATAGAATAACATGTAAAATATGATTATGTGGAACAATCAGAAACATATGATTTTATATCAATATGGAATTTTCTACCCTCTGACCTATTCACACATAAAATTATGAGTTGATCATAAATCCATCATTATCACCCATGAAGAACCTAGAAAAATATAGACCAATTCATGAATATAATTGTGAATATGGAAGAATTGCATAACGAATAGAAATTGTAAACATTGTAACATTATAACCTATCCATATATAAAATTTGGATTAATTATTAACATCGTCACATTGACCCTTTATGAAACTCTAAATTTTATAGCATCTTCACAAAAATTTCTATATCATGAGATATAATCATTTAAAATAATTAAGTATAAATTACATAAAAAAAATTTATGTTATGGTGGAGGGTTAACTTCTAAAACACTATTTTATGTTAAATGTTCCTTCAAAGTATATATATTTTTCAAAAGGGTGAACATAAAATACAAGGAAATTATTTTCTATTAAAATAATTTTAAATTAAAATGAAGTAAAAAGGAAATAATTATTTCCATGAAATTAGGCAGTGTGTAATAAAAAATTTATTTTAAATTAACAGAAAAAAATATTTTGAGAATGTTGGAATAAACATATTGAAATCCAACATATTTAAAAAATATTGGGATCCAATTTCTTGAAAATTAAATAATGGTAATTAAAGTATAATTAGTAATGAAAAAAATTATATCTTCCTCAATGGAAAGGGGAATATTTGTGGGATTTAAAAATATGACCAGGGAATAAATATTATTTGAATGTAGGGAATTTATTCATAAAAATTAAATTTTAATGAAACATGAAAATCATTACGAAAGATGAATTTGGTCTGAACCAGTATTTCCTAAGAGAAGAAGATAGTTATACATCATAAATTCATATCAGGCTATAATAGTTCAACCAAATGGGTAATATACAAAGATAAGTGATTATTACCCAATGAATAGAATTAAGTTATATATACCCCTTATGGCCTTTAAAGCATTTGAAACAATACCAAATAAGGTGTATAAAAATAAAAAAAACATTAAATATCTGAAAATATAAGATAATAATGATATAAAATGTAAAACGGTAGTATTTACAACATTATAAAGTAAACATGGTATATATCCTAAATATGTCCCATAGGATTTAAAATTGACACAAAGAAACCCAAATGATAATTCTATTGTAGGAATCAATTGAAAAAGAGACGAGTACCCTGAAATGAAATAAACAATATGATATATTTTATTATATTTATCATGAATTAAATATATTCTTCTTTATCTATGTCACATTCAATATGAATATATAGAAACCATGAAATCATGCATCGATGAAAGAGAACTAGAGATAAAAAACCCTACCTTATTTCATTAATTAGTCAATGAGACTCTGTCATCTAGTAATAAAAACTTAACTACCATATTAATATTGCTTCTAACCTTATTCATATATTTCACCTTTTATATTATTTTATTTTTATTATTTATTATGTCTATATGTGTTAGTTATATCATATTTCAACCACTGGGTGTAAACAACATTAACTTTTTTCAAATATTTTATAATACTGATGTCATTATCCATACATTGAAAAAGTATCATAATTTATATATAGTTTTTGATATAGTGATCTATTTTTTTTTAAATATAAATATCATATATTATTATATATGTGTTTTAGTTAGACTTTGTGAAAATGGAATCAATGTTGTCTTATTATGGTAATTTTAGTGGAAAAAAAACTATTCCTTAACAATATGATTTATACATAATATAATATTACTAAAACAAAAAAAAGTTATTTATTTTCATATTATATTATAATAATAATAGTTTTAATGTTTCAATATTTACTAATAATTGAGTTTTATAACACAATTCATATAAGTGGTTAAATAGACCCAAACACGAACATGATTTTACTTCATTAATAACTATGGTTAACGATGTATTTTATATTTACATAACATAATGATCCCCTATATATAATGAAATTATTTCTATTTTATTATTATTTTTAAATATATTGGAATGTTTTTACATATTGTTTATAAATTTTGATGAAAAATGAAAAATGTTTCATCTTGGTGGTAGTAATCCTCACATACGCATTATTAGTGTTCTCGTTTCTCAACACATGATAGGTGTAAAGGTGGATATTAAATTTAAATTTTAAAATCCTAATTAAATGTGATATTAGATGGTTATTAATCATGTTTCCCATTTTTACCACCCATTAATTTTAATAATTAAAAAATGATTTTACTTTGTGGAGGTAATAGACTGCACTGCACCTTGACAATTTATTTTTATTAAAATATGATGTAATAGATATTTAATAGTAATCACCTTAATAAAAAACATATGAGTGCTCAAATAATACTTATTTAATCATATTATATTTTTTTATGAGGAATTGTTTTGAGAATTATTAAGAATAATGACACTATATAGAGATAATACTTGCATTGGATACATGATTTTGTCTTGGAAGTTCCCTTGACATTATAGATTTTAAGATTATATTTGGTGGCTAAGGGATTATTTGTGTTGGATTGGGATATAGGGAGGGTAAAATATAAAATTTTTAATGGAAATATCAATGTTTATGTGTATCTCTATGTTGTTAAAATTTATATCCTTTTATAAGAGAATAAAATGACACTTTTTGGAAACACTCATGATTTTCCAATAATGGAAAGACACTATTCACGGATCAATAAAATAGTGGAATTTTTTTTTGTAAAATATAATGTCTACAAATTTGAAAAAAAATATTATAAAACATTTTGGAACATGATTTTTCATGTTCAATTAGTAAAACTCTTTTTTACCATTATTACCTTTTATCACGGTACCTAATTTTCTTATAGATAATGATTTATTTTGATAAAAAATTAACAATTATCATTATAAATAATTTAAAACATCAAAATTAAATTTTAAATTAATTTTAACATACAATTATTAAATTTTCATAAATTTATAATTTATATAATCACACATAATTGTGTAAAACTAATTTTGGGGAAAATGATTTTTTTCATCTTTAAATGTATATATATGATAAAATTACCAATATAATTGATTTTAATGGGAAAAATTTATTTATTAAAAATAAATCAAAATTATTTTGATTATATGGAAATACAAAACAATATTGCAATGATAATGATTTATTTAAATACATAAATTGATATTGTTTTTAAATAAGAACAAATTGTTTCTTGTGTACCCAAATATTAAAATAATGAATTTATATTTTAAATTTCCTTAGATTTCATAATTAAACCCTTAAAAAATATATTTTATAAATTAAAATGTTTTTTTAAATTTTTAGGATTTTTAAACATACTTATAAAATTATTCATTTTGGTAAAAACTATTTTGTTAACTATTCATCAAAAATAATTTTTTTGATACAAAAATATCATATTAATATTTCTTATTTTTTAAATCCTATGATGTAGACAATTATTATCATTTTATTTCTAATATTTGATAATTTAATATTTAAATTTGATAATGGATATCATGAATATCGTTTTTAAAGAAAATTACAATTCAAAATATTAACTATTTATATTCTTATTTCTAATTAATAATTAACCAAGTTTCTGGTAATATATATTAAAATTATATTTTATCTATTATGTATGTATATTTACATAAAACAACAATTTTTTAAATTTAATATTTTAGTCCATAATAAAATCTTTAATTTTTTTTATACTAATTTAGTTTCATGCAAATTAATAATATTCATTATTTTCATTCTATAAATATTTTATCAAATGGTTACCCCATTAATTACTGATAATTCAATAGATTGGTTATAATAGCAATATATAAATACTTATATTTTACCTAAATATACAATATTTTTGTTTAGGTTTGGTGTTGCATTTGTAGTGTGATACAAAACATATTTGACTTAATTTGAGGAAATGATATATTAAAATATAGAGTCTTTACATTCTACCCCACTAAAAAATTATCGTCATAATAGAATTATCATTTACATGGAGGAATAGATATATGTGAAAGAAATATCAAAATCCCTCAATATATTATCACTATTGAGATAATATCCTCAGCACCATATAAATGATTAGAAAACAATTATTTTCAAGTAACCATTACAAAGATATTTATCTCAAAACTAGGTATTAAGACACATGTGAAGGATTCCATTTTATTAGTATCTAATTACACTTTTATAATTCATTAATATGTGGTTATATTGGATGTATATTGTATTTAAACCATGATATACATTTATATAAAGTCAAAGTAAAGATATACATTCAATTTCAAAAGTAGGATATATTTTTGTGTAGTAAAATAATAAAATTTTCATTAATTTTATTTTCAAAAATATAATAATCATTCAACTAAGGGATTTAATTTGAATTAAAATTAGTAAGGGTGGTGACATGATGTTCTTAGAAAAACTCTTACATATAATACGGTCGATATAAAATGAATACATCCACAAATTAAGGGGTGAAGGTAACTAAAAACTAATTACCACTAACATCCTCATAAATAGTCATTACACATGTTCATACTTACTCACTGGTTATACGATATTTTGGATTACTATGATCCTCAATAATCCTCAAACTAAATAATTGACTAGGTTAATACTCAGGTTCTCTGTACATAAGATATTGAATTTTTAGTGGTTCACATGTATGTGTTCTATCACATTTCATCAAGTTAATTGAACACATTATTTAAAATTGATATTTTATTTCTCAATGAACCCCTTGACTATAAAAATATCATATTCCAATACCCATCAAAAAATTTCCTGGGTGATTATATCTTTATTTTTGACATATAGGAAAATTGACTTTTTTCATTAATAATATTATTCGCCTAATATTTCATTAGAATTCATCTTTCACTTATTTATTGTATTTAATAATTCAACTATGAAAAAAAATTAATCATATTTAATGATATATTTTTAACAATAATCACATTATTTAGCATTCCATCACTATTTCATATGGGTTTATCATTGAATAAATCTTCAAATTGGCCTTTACAACAATGTATCCTTCTACTTCTATATATTACTCAAAAAAAAAGTTATGACATGAATGAAAAAAATATGAGATAATTATTATAATCATAAAAATATTTCCAAAAATATATTTCTTTATTCATTTTTATCATCACAATGGAATATACATCCTTAAGTTAAACCTATATAGATCGCAGTTTGACAATGACAACATTAAGATGTGTTATCTTTGGCTTCTAAACGTAATAATTAAATCAAAATAAAAGATCAATAGTTCATAGTTTTTTTAAAGATCATATTATCAATCAAATAACATACCCCATCAATGTCAAACTATGTATATAATTAGACATATTTTTCATGCACAAGGTGGTGATCAAGTTAATGTCCAATACTCTATATTTGATGATGTAAAACCTAGGTAAAGCTATTATGGAGAATACAACCACATGTAGTGTCCATGAATATATATATTTCTAGTGAAAACGTTCAAATAAATATTTTAACTATATTCCATGATATCACCCTATAATTATACTCAATTCTCAGTTTTTCTCTAAGGATCACAAATGCTTACCCAAATAGTTGTTAAACTAATATTACGAAATAACTATACTACTCTTCAAAATAATTTAACCCCACATTGATACCAAATAAATCAACCCAATATAATGATTTAATAAATAATACATTAATCACATGATTTAGACAACAAATCTCAAAAATATTTTAACATCCCAGGGAAAATGAGTGTCATAGTGATTAGGTAAATATAAATATTAAATCACCACACGGGATAAAATTTATACAAAACCATTATCCAAAATATTCATTATTATATATCACAAAAGAAATATTAATCCATCTTAAATTTTGGAATGGGAACATCATAATGGGGTCATATCAAATTATTAATTAATGAAAAAACACATCATAAAGAGTCGTAACATAAACATGAGGAAAACAATGAGAAAGACTTAAATATATTTACAAGTGAACATAAGAATATATATTATTTCCCTAATAAATTTAAAATAAAAAAATTAAAAGTATTGTTATGGAATCATAAAATATATTACCTATATTGAGTTACATTTCAATAATTAGAATTGTGTAGGAATGATTCAAAACTATGAAATACCATCAAAATATGACATAACCCGGAAACATTTTCATAAAATGATGATGAAAATAAAAATAGGTACCATTAATTAAAATATTATTTATTATCATTGTGATCCTATTTACCTACCAACAAGATTACATGATAAATTATGAGTAGTTCATAATTCTTTAACTCTCAACCATTATGTAACTTTGACTTCCTAAAATATTCACACATAAAAATAATTGTAGATCATAAAATCATCACACTCACCATTTGTGATCCTATATACATTCGAAAATATTAAATGAGAAAATATTGATTGTAGTTTAACACCATTACACTAACCATTTTTGAACATAGAAACCTTAAAATTTGTTCACATAATATTTTTATCAAAAAAGAGATCTAACTTTCCCAAATTAATTAATAGAGATATGGGTCCCCCCCATCTCATAATCCATAAATTTCTGTTCCAATAAAAATTAAAACATTCATCATTTCAAAAAGAACCCATGTAAAAAAATTTGATTTAAAAAATATAAAAAAACCTGAAATAGCATGATATTAGGGAATCATAGTTTATCAAAATAATTAATTTCCAAAACAAATTTCATCATAATAAAAAATAAATGATTATAATAACATCAAATCCTTCAAGATTAATCTTATGGGTAAATAAATATGGAAATTATTATTTTTTAAAATATTTTATTACATTGAGGTCTAAACATCACTCAAAAAATAAAATTCAAGAGAAATATAACACATTTGAAAACCTTATTTTGATAAAATATATTCTACAAATAAATATTTTTTTTAAATGTGATTCTAAAATGAATTGAAATGTTTTAATTTTAAAATAATCCTTACTAATAAAGATGTGAAATAATTGATTAATATTTCAAAAAAATGTTATGTGTACCCTAAAAATATACGTTTGAAAGTAAGGGAAAACCCATTTTGTAAATTTGGAATAATTTTTTTTAAAACTAACATCATTAAAATAGATCAAGAAATGAATTTTTTAAATGATATAAGGGGATATAAATGATCATTTGTGACAAAAAAATTGACTTTTTTAATGGTAAAGGAGAAAAATGAAGTGAAAAAATATGTAAAGGGATGAAAAATCCATTAAAAGTAATGATAATTATTCACAAAAAGGTATTTTAAGGAAACGTTAAAATCTTATAGAAACAATAATTCTATGTGAAACATTATTTCCAACAAAATAAGTTTTAAAAAATCCTAAAATAATCATAGGATATAATGGATTAATCAAGAAATATTATTGTAAATGATGTGTTATTGTTACCCAAAGAAGAGAATCGAGTCATAAAAACCCCTTACAAAATTTATAACCTTTGATAAAAAACTCAATGAGAGGTATAAAAATAAAAATAGAATTTATTATAATGAAATATGATAAAATATTATTATATAAATATAAATGGTATGTGTAATTAATATTACAAATTAAACACAATGTATCTATTTGAAATGTCTCATGGGATTAAAATTTGACATAAATAAACCATTATATTAATAGTATTGTAGGAATAAAATTGAAAATAGAGGGATACCATGACATAGAATATAAAATATAATATTATAAATGATATTTTTCAAAAATTAAATCAATAGGTAAGTATCTACATCATATTTCATAGAAAATGGTGAACACATGAAATCAGGCACGGACGAATGTGAACCTAAACAAAAAACTGTAACCTTCATTATTTGTTAGTTAAGGACAATTTATCTTCCTATAAGACAAATATAGAAAAAATTTTCATATATTTCATAACCATATTCATATATGTTACCTTTAATATTCCTAAAATTTATAAATTTATTTCATCCATATTGGTTAGTTATAGCTTATTTAAAACATCAGGTGTTAATAACATTATCATTTTTTCTTGTTTTATAGCATTGATGTTGTAACCCATCCATCAACAAAAATATCTTAATTTTTTTATCATTTATGATTACATAACATATATATTATATTTATTTATAATACTCTTATATTATTCCAATTTTTTTTATGTACACAATGAAAAAAGAATTACAGTAGGCTTATTTTAGTGTTTTTTGAGAAAAAAAATACGATAAAATTTAGTTAAATATGAAATATAATATATCTATAACCATATACTAATAATTATTTTATTAATATATTTTCATAATAATTTTTTAATTTTTTTTAATATTCCTCAATAAAGGTGTGTTTCGGGTTTTGGTCTCGAAACGCCCAACAACTCCGTATCTGATGACACGAGGACCTGCATTCCAAAGGCAGGCGTTCACTGGATGGTCTGACCAGCGACGCTTAAGAACTTGCATTGGTCGAGAGGATGGGATGTCGGGCTCATCTCACCCTTTTGGTGGGAATTACTGCATGTTCCATGACTCTCTTATAGATTTAAGACGTATTCATATGTTTGCGAATATTTGGTTTATACCCAATCTTAGTATCCAAAGATTTAACCTGGTTGGCAATGGTCAGCTGCACGCAGGGGTTCGAGATCATTTAGTCCTGAGTTTTACCATCCCTCATGGGATTAATGACCCCAAGAAGTCGGAACTCATTGAGGCGGCACAAGGAGTGGCGTGGTGAACTGATGTTAAAATAGTCGGATTGACGGATTGTTTGGATGGAACCTCATGGAGGATTCCTATATACCCTGCCTAGGGGACATCGATCAAAGTCCACGTAGTTCTAATGGGAGGGTCGGAGAACTGACGTGAAGGTGGACCCTGGGGGTCTGTTGACGATCGGGCTTGAACCTCATGGAGGCTTCTTACATATCCCTATGGTAGGGAATCAATGTCCTTGTAGTTTGAATTGTCTTGGGGATTAAGCTCTGAGATAGCCCATAGGAAGATGTCATGGTCGATGCTTACTCTAAGCCCACGCGAGTCATGCTCGGTGTGAGAAAAAGAAGCAGCATGGACCAGAGGATCACGTCGCAAAAGGTGCGTTCGTGGGAAATAGATTGTGGCTTACGCATGAGGGAGACCCTTAATGATATATTGGGGATTACACTCTGAGGAGGCCCAAGGGCGATAAAGCGCAGCGGGAGAGGGAAAGGGGTGATCTCGTGCCCATCTCCTCTCTTTTAGTGCATGTGGGATTCCTTCTGATGGGTATTTTACTATCCCCGAGAAGCCCTTAACAAGTGGAGGGGCAGAAAGGGGACTCACGATCTCAGACTCCACATTACCGTGGGTATGTGAACCCAAGAATGCTTCAGGAATCAACTCAAGGGTTAGGGAAACCCCTTCTCCTATACTTACCGTGGGTATGTTAACTCAAAATGGCGCGCTGATGCGCGTGAGGGTTACACCACAAAGATCCAGTGGCTCTGGTGGAGGCCTCAACTTGGGGCCAATGAGTAGGCCAATGAGGAGGATGCGGAGGATCGAGAAAGAGTGGAAGGATTTTATCTGGCTTGGGGAATGGGAACTCTGAAGGTTTCGGCGGACCACACGAGGGTATGGGTGGTGACACCATTCGCGTAGCGAAGTGCTATGCGGCTGGAGAGGCCGTCCACAAACCAGGGTGGTCCGCGGACTGAGGGGCATCCCGCGAACCAGGGTGGTTCGCGGTCTGGCGAGAATCCTGCGATCCAAGGTGGTTCACAGCTTTGGGTTCCCGCATACCAGAGGGATACACGGAGGGTTCCACATGAGTAGTGGCGGCCAAGGTTGGTGCCGATCATGGGTTCTTCGGCCGAGGCTTCACCCGCGTAGGATGGTGCTACGCGATGCGACAGATCTGAAAAAAGGCATAAACACCCTGGTCCGTGGGGAGTGCATCTGCAGAGGGGCTATGGTTCGTAGTCTTATCTTTTCATGTTATTTTGAGTTCACGATTCACCAAGTTATTATGTATTTTTGGATCCTTATTAGTGCATTCCTAGGTTTATACATGCTCTGGTTCACGAACTGGAACTTCACTCTTCACGAAATCGTAACCCTTCCTTCGAAATCCTCTACCCGAGTCTGATCGTTCTCCTATGAATCCTCTTCCTCTGAATCCTGAATCCCCCTTTTTTTCTTTCTTTCCCCCTCAGTATCCTTTTATAGAGTGGGGAAAGAGATGTATCAGCGGTCACGCAACACCTTTTGCGGAGGCCCTTGACCGAATACCTGGATTACGACTAACTTGGTCAATCCGTAATTCGCGGTGGTCATTGAGTGCTTCTCCCCTCCCGCGAACTGAATGAGGGGAGTGCTTCATGGCCTTAGAGGGTTCTTCCTCCATTCCACGATTGACAGCGGATGCGGCTTGAACCGGTCGACGCGGTCCGCAGTTGGGGCGGTTCATGACGGTGACCTGGATTGGTGCCCATCTTGCCTCGCGACCGCGGAGGATCTACGCCTCCATTCCGAGAACAACAGCGGTTCATGGATGGAGTACTTCGCAGGGCCTGGACACGTCGTGTTTTTATGGGATTGGTCCACGGACCGGTCCTGCTTGTGTCCCTTCTTTGAATTTTCTCCATTGTATTCCCTATTTCTTTGGGGAATTTGGGTAGAATCTCCACTATGGATTTTTCAGGACCCTAAAATGCCCCCAATCAAAATGGGGTCCAATCAGAATGAAGAGGAGGCCATTCTGATGCAAAGCGGTCCTAAAACTGAGATGGTTTGCGGTAGAGAGGTGGACCCGGTAGGGCACCACTCCTATAAATACGGCGGGACCTTCATTTGTCCTTTACTGAATTCTTCGCGAAACCAGAACTCCCTCGCCTCTGCATGCTCGTTTTTTCGCAAAGTGCTTCGTCCACGAACAATTCCACCTTTGTAGATGCCTTCACCCATGAACCAATTTCCCTACTATGAACCATTACCCTAAATTAATTAAAAAGTAATTCACGACGAGATGCAGAGGAAATTGCTTCGCGGTTTGGTGATCCCCGGTTTCGATGCTCCGTGGTTTCAATGCTCCACAGTTTCAATGTTCCAAGGACTAAAATATTCTGAAAATTAAAAGTTTCTATGTCTTCCGAACTTAACCACTTTAATTCGGGATTGAAATTATGTGGAGTAACCTAGTTTTCAGTTTTCTGGCCAACGCTCCATGGGCCAGAGTGTTGCAAACTACTTTCGCGAGGGGCTGGTTCGCGGGATGTTGTCATCGCGAACCATCCTTCGAGGCCCCTCGCTAAATTTTCTTATGATCCTCAGCCATATATCTAGTATTTTTTTCCAGATTCTTATTCTGGAATAACCGCTTATTGGATCTTGTTTAGCAGGGAGAAAATATGGTTCTCCCTCATTTTGCACCGAGTCCGGCTGTAGAGCTGCTCCCAATTGGCGATCAACGCTTGAAGGACATGGCCAGCTCTGTTCAAGATGAAATCATCCAATCCCCACCGTCTTCCTTTCTTTCCGGCCGACTCTCCAAGCCATAGAAAGGGTACCCCTTTTCTAATAGCCTTCCTTATTATGGGTTCGGTTTGCTGTCCGATACCCCGATTCTGGTACCATCCCATGACAACAATCCTGAAGCATGGATATTCACTGCCACTATCCCTCGGTTTTTGATACCTGTCAATGGGTGCCCGACCCTGAGGGACAAAGCTATCAGATCTATGTGGAATCACTTTCCAGTATCTCCGACATGAGAACAATGTCAATATGAAGGAGTAATCCACTACTATTGAAGCATTGCCTGAAATACCATGGTAAGAGACCAGCGTGGCTGGTTAGTGAATAGGGATCTCCGACCGAGAAGAGAATTTATGTCCTTGGATTGGGGGTGGCACTTCAAAGTCCGCCAGAGCTGTGCGGAGTTCGAGGCAGAATTGAATGCCATAGGCTTGTATAATTCTTTCTGGGAGTCCCAAACCTACACCTACCAGCCTCAAGCCCTCGCCTGGAAACTAATGATCCATTGGATCCCGGACACCATCACCTTTCATCTAGTCCACTAGGTAGTGGGCATTATTCTTTGGGACATCTTTCGGATTTCACAGGTCCCCATTGATGGAAGTATGTACAACAAATTCCTGCCTCCCCCTACTATGTGGGAAAACAAAGGGAGAACCCCTCCCATGGTGAAGCGGCTCATTGACCTACCCCAGGAACATTCAAAGGATACATCTCCAAAAAAACTTGTCCCTGATCGTGAGGAGCATCCGAAAGGTACATCTCTGAGATAGATTATTCTGTATCGTGACTAGATCAAGGCTTTTTCTAGAGAGAGCCAGTCTGTAGATCTTCCACATAGGCCCACGACCTGCCCTACAATGGAGTCCTGAAAGTTGTAGGGCAGCTATTGGATGAACCTGGAGAAAGGCCATTTCAACGACTGGGGCTGGAAGCTTGTCCCAGATGTCGATCAGTTGGTTCATCTGGCAGCGTTACTGGTCATGTTTTTAGACGGTTGACTATTTCCTGTATGCGAGTCTAGCGTCGTATGGGTCTCTACCTTTGTCATGGAGGCACAATTGGCTGCCTGCAATGTTATCAACCTAGTCGTCCCAGTGCTGGCCATGATTTACCGATTACATGGTAATATTACCGATGGGAGCCGACCAAACCGAGTGGACAACCCTTTTCAGATTTTCTAGGGATGGCTAGGCGTTCATATCAAGAACTGCTACACCATTATCAACACTCTTCAAATTCTGGGCACCACATTCCGGCCATACTTGCAACTGACCAGCAGGGTTATGCCCGAAGAGTGGGTGACCCAAGAGAAGGATAATCGATAGAGAGTTCATAACATGCGTCTTTTATCGAGTCAAATCTCATGTTATGGTCATTTCAATTTCCAGCCGTTCTCTTACCCAACTGGAGCAATCACAAATACCATAACAGAGGAGTTTATCAAGAGGGGCTACCTCTTTTCCCATTGAGAGGGTATTCTGGTAGCACATATTGGCAGGGAACTGATTTGCGAGGGGTACGCGCCTTGACGTTTCGGTTATCAATTTGGCTGCTTCCCGGTACTGTGTCCTCATTCTCTAAATGGTGCCCGAGAGAACCGTAATTTAATGGTGGCCAGGAAACTGTGGTTAATGTTTACCCGGGAGGATACCGACTGGGAGGTTATGACCCCCACACATACAGTCTCCACGCCCTTCTTATCCAAGAATTATCCTAACTTATGGGTACCATCATACCCAAATGGCCTGCTAGGGACGTTGGTTCCTACCATCTCATGTCCCAAGACATCAAAGGGAAAGAGGAAGTGAAAAAGGGATGGTTATTCAACTAGGTCGGGCAAAGTCCTTCTCCACATTGCAGGTCCCGTGCTTCTGGGGAAGATCTTAATAGACAGAGGTGTATCCTCTCATGCCCTTGAGGCTGCCCGAAGGGGGGTAGTTATTCCTACAGATGATGATTTTCCGACGACCTGGGGTCAATGGGCCGAATTCAAAGGTCGGTCAGCCTTCCATAGCCAGTACCACCATTCTCTGTGGCATTATCTTCAGGAATCAGAAGTGTCATTTGATGGGTTGGGATACATATCTTCCCCTGTTGACATTCATTATGATGCAGACCCAGAGCGGGACAATCGGTATCTCCAGGAGCTCCAAGCCTATATTTACGCGCGCCAGGGTTATTCAGTGTTAACCCACCGAGTCCAGGCCATGCTACATCCGGTGACTGACGAGGAGGGGGAAGGCAGTGACCACTTTTCAGGGGGTGATTATTTTGATGATATCCCCATCATGGCAGAAGCAAGGGAATTCCCCTCCCTATCTGCGAGGTCCCTCCCACCGGTAGCCCCAGAGAGTTCTAGGGCAGTGGTGAGTTTCAAAATATAATTACATCTATTAGTTCAACTACCAGCCCCTGCCACCGCCCAACCCTCTCAGGTTGATCCCTCCCGGATAGCCGTTCCTATTACGGCCGCATTCCCAAACACATGGAGGATTTCGGATGACCTGAGGGCCAGGGGCTCAGATGAAGAGGTTTGGGCATCACTCCAAACGAGCCCTCTCAAGATCCCAGGTATTGGGGTTATCTTTTCTCCACCACAACTTCAGTTGGAAGAGGACTTGGGTGACATAGTCGCATCATTGAAGGATATGGACGCATACGTGTGCTCACTCCAAAACCGGTTCCATGGGACCACACGGGTGTCCATGATGATTAGACATCCCGAATTGTCCGACCCTGAAGAATAGGTTTCTCTGCCACCCATTCCGGCTTTCTTCCCCCTTGATTATGGAAGTTCTAAGGTTTCTCTCCTTTTTGCAGGGTGCCGAAGAATCTCAGGGGGTAATTCCCTCTCTAGAGTATACTCTCCATGGTAGCGCAGCGGGTGAGAAGGCGCTTTCGCCCACAGTGGTCACCGAGGAGGGGTCCCCTAGCGCAGATGAGAATATGGAAGCGACCATTATAGATCCAGCTAGGGTCCTTCATCCTCCAGATCCTCCCAGAATTCTGGGTGAAATGTCCCCTGGGAAGATCCAGAGATGGCGACAGGCATTCCATTTATCAGAACGGCTCAGACAGGGGATGTCGGGTAATCATGACTTCCCGTTTGCTTAATTGCCAACCTGCATATTCTGACTCTGCCAGTCATTAGCTGTCTTGGCGTATGGTGCAGGGCCACTCGGGGAGCTGGCTGCGACTACCCAAACAGTAATACCCTATGCCTCTTTTCCATCTTCAGAATCTCCTGTAGCCACGCCTGGGCGCGACGAAATGGAGGACCCTTCTGGAAGTGCAAATGATATGGATGCTTTACTCCCGCCTTCATTAGTCAGAGATACATCAGAGGAGGAACTGATGGTATTCGAGACTCCTGCTGATCAAACAACCCTTTCTATCTCGGAGGAAAATGGGACGCCTGTGATTGATGAGGGGCCTCTAGATCTGACAGGGCAAGCCACCTCAATCCCAATGGATCCTGTGGTAATGAAGGAAGAGCCAGACATTAGTCCAGTTGTTGGAAACCTGTAGCGGGCTGTTGTCTTGTTTACTGGGGGAGTGATTTCCCCGATCATGGTCTCCGTAAGAAACAGCATGGGGATGGCCTTGGAAGCGGCCGACCTCGGGCATGGTTTTAGGTCTTGGCCCCCTCTGGGGGCTCCCCGGACACACTTTCATTTTCAGAATGTGGCATCTTCCTCGAGTGGCTGTCACTGCAGTGCAGAGCATGAGGATGTCAACACTTTGACAATCAGAAGTAAGTTTCCTGATCTCTTTCCACTAATTCCCTATCATTCCCTTTTCTAATTAGGGGTACTTACCTGTCTTATTGACTCTTGGGCTCCAGGACTATGACCTTTGGCACCAGAGACTGTGTCGTTAGACCCAACTGTGCCTATGACCACAACTGTCGGGGGCGAAGTTGATGCGGTGCCAGAGTTTGCGGGTGAATCCGCATCGGGTCACCCCTTGGTGACATTCATCCCCGAGTATGTGTCCTCATTGTGGAGTGATTCCGAGCCCGATAAACAAGTCATTTCTAGTATTTTTCCTTCTGTCCAAAGGTCTTGGGAGAAAATTTGGAGACTGATTTCTCAGACACCCCTTGCCGAGATACCATCCAGATTACAGAAGCTGTGCAATCTGTTTATGCTGCTAGGATTTAACATCTTTGACTATCATGGTGTTTATAACATAGTCAAGTAGGTGGTTGCCGATTGGGAAAGATTGGTCCATTTCTAATAGTGTCGTTTTTCTGCCTAATCTGAAGCCTACCTTTCCGCAACCTGACAAATTTTCTTAATAGAGGCTCTTGATCACGCCGGGGTAGTTGTGAGGCTCCAGGGAGAAGTTATTGAGCAACATTCTCACTTGGAGGTGTTGTGGAATGAGATACAGTGGCTACAAGAGGAAGAGGCCAACGATCCCTCTATAATTTAAGAAGGGGAGTGGCGGGTGGAGGAGGAAATGAGGGCGAGCACAAAGGCGGCCCGGGAGGTAGAAGAGTTGCGGGCTGGTGCAGAAGCTGAAACGGCCTTACTGTAGAATCTCTCTCAAACAATTGTGGATTCTCATCAGTTCCTGATACAACCTTGTGAATCCACCAAAAACCTCTTGTAATAACCATTTACGCTAGAGGAGGATCCAGATTGTGGATGCCCTTCCTACCAACTTTGTTATGGAACAAAGAAATATTTCTCCTCAGTGTTCTTGTCGTCTTCTCCTATGATAGAAATTATTTGGCATGATCGCAGTATATGTTAATTCCTCTAACATAGTATAATAATAGTCTAGGACCATTGATAAAAATAAAACGAGCTCTAACTTTTTCATGGACAATGAGATCCAGCGAGTATAGTTTGACTATTTATAGAGATTTGTAGAAAACCACTAAAAACTTTTTTGTCTCTTCTTTTAATACATTGATTTTTTCTGGTCTCATTTTGTGTGAATCCAGTGGGTATAGAATGACTTTTTCTTAGGTCCCCCTTTTCAGGTTTTCGACCTAACAAGCTTTGTGCCTATTTTTGTGTGAGGTTTAAAGTCCCGCCGTCAAGACTATCATTACTGATGTTTTAGGTCGAACAACTTTGACCAAGTAAGGTGGGGAAAGGGCCCCAATGAGGATTGGATGATTAAAATATGTCTCAATATCCTTTATACGCATGTGGAGGGGGAATGTTTAATCTTGAATGACATTCAGGGCATGTATCATGGCATGAAAGACGCATCGGCATACAGAGGTAGGAGGAGAATTGCCTAAGGAAATCTTTCCTTTTTTAGACTGGCCAGGGGCGATCAATATGCAGAGACACTGAGGTCATAGTATGAATAGTCATGAAAAGGTGTCCTTATGTCAATGACTCTCCATTTCAGATGGCTATAGGACTTTATGAAAGGCTGTCTTATGAAAACCACCATGGGTGTCTTGCAGAATTATGAAAACCAACGGGGGTGGCTCAGAAAGGGTATATAATGGCTGAAAGGTTTTGAGAACATATGTATCAATTAGGAGTGTGGAAGAAAGGTTCTTTTCCTACGCATTAATCAATCATAAAGGACGGTTGGGGCTTGGGGCATTTTAAAATCATGCAGCTATGACATCATCTAGAATGGAACGACTTCTCCCTGTCCTCGGTAATCTTGTTAGAAATGATCCACCATATTCAGGCAGGGTTGGGAAAGAGGTTGGTAAACTGTAACTCAGAGGGTTTCTGAATCCTGGGATTTACGTGGGGCTCAAGGGCCAAGACGCATACGAAGAGAAGCATTGCCTATGTAAATCCTGCCTTTTGTAGACGAGCCAGGGGTGATCAATATGTATAGCCGCTAAGGGCATGGTCGGCATAATCGCGCAAAGGTTTCCTTAGTTCAATGATTGTATTCCCCTGATAGCCAAGAAAATTCAAGAAAGTT
Organism: Viscum album; assembly: GCA_963277665.1. Lineage (NCBI taxonomy): Eukaryota > Viridiplantae > Streptophyta > Magnoliopsida > Santalales > Viscaceae > Viscum > Viscum album. The sequence continues at coordinate 830,648,789 of OY728151.1, read as the reverse complement.
TGAGATTCTGTACCACCAGGGGTGGCTTTATGAGTGTTCGACTTTTTCTGAGTGCAAAGTATGGTTTACGAGGAGAGGGTGTCTGGATACATGATGAAACATCTAGAATGAACTTCCTGAGAATGGGTGAAGTAATCCCTTCTCACGTGGGTGTGAGATGGTGGCTTGTGCCAGTCTGACCCGTGCACTGAAGGACAGAGAAAGGCCTTCGTTCCTTACTGAACCCGTGACGGGTTCGACCGTGCAGTTTAGCGTCATGCGGAAAAGACGGAGAGCATTATTAAAGGATGATGTGCAATTTAACATCATGCAGTGAGGACGAGGGCATTTTTCTTTCCTTCTCCAATGTTGTGCAGTTTAACGTCGCGTAGTAAGGACAATTGACCGTACAGTTTATCATCATGTGGTAAGGAAGATGAGAATTATTAAACCAGAGAAAATGATTTTTGTTATAGGAATTCCCCTGGATGTTCGATGCTTGGCCTTTGCAGCCTTACACCAAGTGGCCAAGATGTGCTCCGTACCGTTTGACGTCATGCGGCAATGACATAGTTAAAAAGGACGCTCATGATTAGAATGTAACTGGGCCTGAGCATTTTGGCATGTCCAATATGTGGACGGGGGTTGATGGTGTAAATTGTGGTTCCAGGGTTTCTTGGATCAGGAGAGATGACGTGGAGGCTCTGGGGCGGGTAAGCGTACGGAGCTATGAAGAGTGTCGCCCGAGGAAATCTTACCTTTAGATAGGCCAGGGGATATCAATATGCAGAGCCGCTAAGGGCATGGTATGCATTGTCAATAAATGGTGTCCGCTGGTCGATGAAATTCCACTTCCGATAGCCATGAATGATTATGAAGATCCATAACTTTCTGGGCCACAAAGTCTATCATTGGGGAAGGAAATGTCGGAACATACTGGGCATACTCGGCCCTGGTTGCTGTTAAAGCTTAGAGAGCTCCCTGCGCTGATTTATTTTGCACGTGGGAGTGTACCTTTACTCCATTCAGTTTAACGTCATGCGGTAAGGATGAGGTACTCCTAGTTTAGTGGTCATAGAGCTCGGACCATTGGGTGATTAGTGACTTGAAGGATAACTGAGTCTACATGTTCTGATATATTCAGAACAAGGTAGGGGATGAAGGTTGTCAACTGCAACTTTGAGATTTCCCGGATCAGGAGGTGTGGCGTGGGGGTTCTGAGGCTGGTAAGTGTATGGAGCTATGAAGAGTACCGCCCAATGAAATCTTGCCTTTGATGGATGAGCTGAGGGATATCGTTATGCAGAGCCACTGAGGGCATGGTATGCATAGTCGTATAAAGGATTCCCTGTGTCGATAAATTTCCACTTCCGATGGCCATGAATGATTATGAAAATCCGAGATTGCTCACATTGCACAGTTCAGCACGTGGGGATAATGGTGCCTGAGTATACAAGAAACATCTTCACTGCAATTGTCCATTGAGTCAAAGTACCGTAGTGCTGGCTTGATGATCGTTGACATAGGTCGCAATGTGAACCACCGGCAGACACATAGGCAATCCAGGTAGGGGTACCCTGGAAACATTTGGATGTGAAAATGGGAATGAACTTGTAAACCACTACTCTATAAATTTTTGGATCGGTAGATGTGATACGGGGGCTCAGAGGCCGGTAGGCGTACAGAGCTAGGACGAGTGTCGCCTGAGGAAATCTTGCCTTTGGTAGATGGGCCAGGGGCTATCAATATGCAGATTCGCTGAGGGAATGGTATACTTAGTCATGCAAAGGTGTCCGCGGGTCGATGAATTTCCACTTCCGATGGCCATAAGTGGTTATAAAGATCCATAATTATCTGGGTCGTGGAGTCTGATTTATGGAGAGGATGCATCCAAATGTGTAAGGAGTATCTCCATCTCGCATCGCAATGTGTCTTGGGTGGGTCGCGACAAAGTCTATGCAGTTTAACGTCATGCGGTGAGGATGAACTCCATGCAGTTTAACGTCATGCGATAAGGATGAAAGTGATCCGGCGTAAAAGGAAAGGGGGGTCTGCACAGTTTAACGTCGTGTGGTGGGGACGACTTCCATGCAGTTTAACGTCATGCGGTAAGGATGAAGAATACACCTCGTGCATGTCTGGTCCATACATGGGGGAAGGGGCATTTTTAACATTATTATAAATGAAGTTTAACGTCGTGCGACAAGGACGCGAAAATTACACCCCGTGAAGGTATGGCCCATACACGAGGATAAGGTAGTATTTTTAAATCTTTCTATCCGTACCGTTTTACGTCGTGCATTAAGGACGAGGAGTAATCCTCGTGCTGGTCTGGTCCATACACGGGGGATAAATCAAATCTATCTTTTATTCAGGGGGTTGGGCCAGGACGGGGAAACCTGGCGTCACTATGTATCCTACAAGTGTAGTAATCAAGACGCACATAGTTCTCAGAAAGAAGTATAACCCGTGAAGGTCTAGTCCATACACGGGGGAAGGGGAAATTGTCTAATTTTTATTTTATTTCATTTGGAGTTGGTTGGGCTAGGACGGGTAACCCTGGAATCACTACGTATCCTGTGAGGGCAGGAATCAAGCCATACATAGTTATCTAAAAGGAGTACACCCCATGTAGGTCTGTTCCATACACAGGGGGAGAGGGTCATTGTTAAAACTTCTTGTCTGTGCAGTTTAACATCACACGGTGAGGATGAGGGGTACACCTCGTGCAGGTCTGGTCCATATACGGGGAGAAGAAGGAATCTATAACTTTTATTTGGGAGTGGTTGGGCCAGGATATGGGATCCCAGCGTCACTACGTATCCTTCGAGGGTAGAAATCAAGCCATATGTAGTTCTCTGAAATCCGTGCAGTTTAACGTCATGCTGTAAGGATGGGGAATACACCCCATTTAGGTATGGTCCATACACGGGGACAGAAGGCATTTTTCACTTTTATTATCCGTGCAGTTTAACGTCATGCGGTGAGGATGAAATCCATACAGTTTAACATCATGTGGTTAGAAAGAGGGGTATTATTTGATTCCGTGCAGTTTAACGTCATGCAGGGAGGATGCGATACTCTTAGTCTAAGGTCATAGAGTTTGGACCATTGGGTTCTTGGCAGTTTAATGTCATTTAGATCGGACGAAGACTACACCCCATGTAGGACTGGTCCATACAAGAGGAGATAAGGCATTTTTTTACTTTTATTTGGGAGTGGGTAGGCAAGGATAGGGGATCCTGATGTCACTATGTATCCTGTGAGGGAAGGAATCAAGCCGTACTCAGTTCTCTAAAATCTGTGCAGTTTAACGTCATGTGGTGAGGACGATGTATACACCTCGTGTAGGTCTGGTCCGTACACGGGGGAAGAAGGAATTCTTAACTTCCATTATCCTTGTAGTTTAACGTTCTTAGGTAAGGAAGAAAGTCATATAGTTTAATGTCATGTGGTTAGGATGAGGGGTATTATTAAATTCCATGTAGTTTAAGGTCATACGGTGAGGACGTGAAACTCTTTGTTTAAAGTCATAGAGTTTTGACTTTTGGGTGCTTGGAAGTATATTGTCATGCAGCTCGGATGAGGAATAAATTTAATTATCATGAGAAATACTTCTTTAGGAATCTCACATCTGTAAGAGCTATGGTGTATTGCTCGTCCATGGAGATCAGGGTATATGCTCTGCTGGATTCGACCTTGTGTACAACATATGGTCCCTCCCACTTCGGATCCATCTTTGGAGGCTTCTTTCCGGGTATCATTGGTGTCTGGAGGACACATACCAAATCTCCTTCCAAGAAAGACTGGAGGCAGACTTTTTTATTGAAGGCTCATGAAATCCGATTCTAGTAGACTTCCAGATGGTGCAAAGTGTGCAACCGCTTCTCGTCCAGCTGTTCCAATTCACACAGGCACTTTTATGACTTCTCATCATCAAATAATTGATCCCAAATGGCAACACCGTGTGAGGGAAGTTGGAGTTCAATGGGCAGGACCGCCTCTGTGCCGTACACCAATGGGCACGGGGTAGCCTGAGTGGCGGTGCAGATTGTGGTTTGATAATCCCACAATGCATGGAGGAGTTTATCCAGGCATGAATTCTTGTCTTTGTCCACCATTTTCTATATAATGTTGGATAGGGTCTTGTTGAAAGCCTCTATCTGTCTGTTAGCCACTGCATGGTAGAGGGACAAGTGGTTAGCCTTGATACCATACTCGTGGTATAGTTTCGCCAATTCAGCAAAGTAGAAGTTGGTGTCGTTTTTCGTCATTATGGTATGAGGGACACCAAATCTGGTGATGATATTGGTCATCAAAGAGCTGACAATATTTCTTGCCCCGACATCCTTGAGGGGTATGGATTCTACCCCTATGCAAAAGAAGTCGGTTTCCGTGAGGATATACTTAAGTTGTTTGGCCGTGGCGTGAGGATATGGTCCCACGAAGTCCATCCACCAGATGGAAAATGGCCAGGATGACTTGGCTTGATGAAGTAACTCCGGGGGTTGGTGTATGAAGTCGACATGAATTTGGCACCAGTGGATTTTTTTGGTAAAAGGCTCGCAGTCTCGTGCCACTGTGGGCCGGAAGTACCCAAGCCTTCAAACCTGATGGGAACGCTTGGTCCCCGGTTGATGCAATCCACATGCTCTGGCATGTACTTCATTAATTACGACAATAGTTTCTTCTCCATCAATGCATCTGAGGAGCACTCCATCGAGGCCTCATTTTTAGAGGACCTCTTGCTCTCTCGCGCCACCATATAAGACAATGTTGATTTACCTTCTCCATATTTTCTCTCGTTTAGCCTTGTCTAATGGATGTTCTCCCCGTTGAAGGTAGTTTGCAATGGGGGTCATCCAGCCGGTGGAATGAGCATATGGCTCAAGGACAGGAATGACTTCATAGATTTCTTCTATCTTGTAATGAATAAATGAAAATACCATTCGACAGTGAGCAATACCGATTACTGTTTCATCCAGGATTAGGTCAGCTAGGGCTGTGGCCATGTTGGCTAATACATCAGCCTGAACCTTCTTAGACCGGGGAATATAGGTCAATGTTGGTTCTGTGGAGAATTCTTCCATTAAACCTTGAACATGGTCAAACATGGGGATCAACTCCTCCTTTTTAATAGCATAGTCACCACTGAATTTCTTGATGACCAGTTCCGAGTCACCTTTTACCTTATGGTGTTGTACTTGTGCCTGGAGTGCATGTTCCAGGCCTGCAATGAGGGCTTGATAATCCACATCATTGTTTGTACACCCTTCTGACATGAGGAAGGAATATAGCAGGACTGCATTTTCTGGGGAAACGATTATTATCCCCAAACCAACATTTTTGTATCTGGGATCCTCCATCCTCTTCCCGGTTGGGCTTTGGGATGCGTCGTCGAAGTACATTTCCTATGCTGGGAACTCCTATTGAACCGAGAAGATGACTTCATCAGGTAGCTCGACATCCGATTGAGTGGTCCCTGTCGAAGGGTGTTATTCCAGAAAGTCTACTAATGCCTAACCCTTGATGCCTTTATGAGGCACAAACTAGATGTCAAACTATTGCAGAATGACCGCCCATGGGGATAGGTGTCCGGTTAGCATCGGGCGGTTGAGGATGTACTTGAGCGGGTTACTCCACAAGATCAAATGGACTTCATGATGCTGCAGATAATGTCGCAACTTTTGAACTGTGAAGAACAAGTCCAAATAGATCCTCTCGATATTTGAGTATCGAGCCTTAGCAGCAATCATGGTTCGACTAAGGTAATAGAGAATTTTTTCGCTGCCGGTGGCATTATTTTGTGCGAGGAAGGCTCCCAGTGACCGCTCTATGGCTGTCACGTACAAGATGAGAGGTCTTCCTTCAACCGAAAGCATGAGAACTGGTGGGCTTAAGAGGTACTTCATCAAGTTTTCGAACGCCTCTTGGTAGTCATTCGTCCATTGATATGTGACGCCCTTCTTCATTAACTAGGTGAAGGGAAAATATTTTCCTGCCAGGTTGTCTTTGAACCACCTAATATAGGCTAGGTGTCCTTGGAATCCCCTAAACTCAGTGAGATTTCGACGAGGTGGTAATCCAAGGATATCCTTTGTCTTCTCAGGGTCAACATGGATGCCACGATGGTGTACGACGAAGCCAAAGAATTTCCCTAAGGTAACACCAAAGGCGCATTTCAAGGGGTTCATCTTCAAGCTATGCTGTCGGAGTTTGTTGAAGACGGTCTCAAGGTCTGACAGGTGATCCAAGCAATATCTGGACTTGACCACTAGGTCATCTATGTAACATTCAACAAACTTCCCAAGGAATGATTTAAAGATCCGATGCATGCCAAGCTGATATGTGGTGCCAACGTTTTTGAGACCAAAGGGCATGACCATTTAACAGAATACCCATTGAGGGGCCTTGAATGTAGTTGCTTATTCGTCTTCTTGGGCCATTATGATTTGGTTATAGCTGGAATAGCCATCCATGAAGTAAAGAGCCTCATACCCGGCCGTTTCATCCATTAATAATTCGGTGATTGGGACCGGGAAATCATCTTTCGGACAATGCCGATTGAGATCTCTGAATTCAATGCAGACACATATTTGTCCATTCTTTTTCTTTACAGAGACGATGTTGGCCAACCAAATGGGGTACTGGACCTCCCAAATGAATCTTTCTTTAATGATCTTATCCTATTTATCCACTATTTTGGCGTCTTGTGAGGGATGCGTCCATCTAGCGACATGTTTATAGCCCTGGTGGTCTTCCAGAAGATCCAGGTGATGCGTTTCCACTTTGGGATCGAGTCCCGGAATTTATGTGTAATTCCAGGAAAAAACACCCCGATGTTGCCTCAGGAAAGTGGTATATACCTTGTGCTCCTCAGGGGACATGACTGCACTAATTATAGTTGGCCTCTGATCATCCTCAATAATAAGGTTTATTTCACCGAGCTCGTCCACTGTGGTGGAGATACCCTCTTCAAACTTAGGAGGTGCATCCCTGAGATATTCCCCCTCTTCTTCTCCCATGTCCTCATCTTCTTGATCCGACGAGGAGAGGGATCCTAACATGGGATCTTGGGATTCCAGAGGCGAGGTGTTGTGGGCGTCCTTAATCGAGTATTCGTCCCCAGATCGAGGGTTGGCGGACGTTCCCGCATTGTCATGCTCGGTCATCGTGGCTGAAGTCATGAGGACATCCGAATGCATGTCCGTACTTGAACTTCTCCTCTTAACATGGTTAATGGGCAGAACATAATATTTTCCAAGCTGCCTGACAGGGTCATCAGGAACCATTTCTAGGACATTTGGAGTGGGGATCCAGTTGACACCATCGACCAAAGGCTTCGTTTTCTTTTTCTCATAGATCCCGACGTCAATGTAATGTGACTTGGAGAGATTGAAAGGGGCCTTGTCAGCGTGCAATTTTCCACTTTGTCTATTGACGTAGTACTTGATACACTGGTGGTAGGGTGAAGGAATAGCCATGTGCTAATGGAGCCACGGCCTTCCCAGCAGGGCATTAAAAGATGTGCTCTTCTGAACCACCAGGAATTCTGTGTAGGCTACCAGGTCACCAAAATGGGTCTTTAGCTTAATATGTCCCATTGGTTTCTTATCACTCTTGTCATAACCCAACAGATTCGTGGCCGAGGGAATTAGGTTGTCCTCGCTGTAGCCCAACTTACGGAGTGTCCGTAGGGGAAGGAGGTTAACTCTAGAGCCATTGTCTATAAAGACTTTCCAGATCTCAATACCATTCAATGTGTCGGGCACAGATAGTGGTCCGATGTGTCCTTTCATGATGGAATCTTCATCTTGATCGTTGAAGGAAATCACTGCATTGCATTTAGTCAGGTCAATCTCCATTCAGTAAATTTCGGTAGCAGCTACCTCGGCTTTAAACTCCTAGGGGCTGATCAAAGCCTCTATAAGCGCCTCCCTGATTTCTGCTGACAGACTTAGGGCATCGAGGATTGACAGCTTGACTGGTACCGATGCCAGCTCCTTAAGGATATCGTATTTCTGCTCCAGCGGCCGACGCTTCTCCGTTGGCGGGAGAGTCTTAGCAGGTTCTTTAGGGGATAGAGCATTTGACGAGGAGGGGACGGCCGTGGGGTCCAATATTAATGGCGTTCCCACATTTTGAGGACTTGGCCCAACCGGTCTGTTTGTGCACACTAGGTGGCCAGAATCTTGTTCCTCCTCTGGTGGGTATCGCAGGACAATAGGGCTAGAGTGGCTGCTTGTGGAGGTGGAGGAGAATTCTTTCTCCTGTTGAGTCCACTAAAGGGATATCCCATGGGTTTCCGTGATAGTAATGTTTTGGGTCGGGGTCCAACAGTAGGGTTGGTTTCGGCCGCAGCTACGCCTCCCCTGGTTTCCCCTACCTCTACGATTCCTCCTCCTTGCTCCTCGTGCAGGGAACTCGGGTTCGTAACCATACCCTTCATCCGGGATTGATTCCATCAAATGGATGGTTTTAGTAGAACCAAAGATTGTCTCTTCATCCTCTTACAGGTCAACCTGGTCGGTTGTCCTTGATGGTGCCGTTTGGTGGGACGGTGCCCGTGGCGCAAAATTCAAGGGCATATAATCTTCCAGGGTCAGGACTAACTTTGGGCCCATCGCAGACATCTCCTCTTGCGATTGTTTCTTCCTTATTCTATTATGACAAGATGAACGGCTCATATAGGATTGTGAGGCTGATGCTGTCGGTTGCGCCATGTCAGGGGCTGTCGGTGGCAACACTGGCTGCCGTAGCTGAGCTCAGAGTATGACCTGGGCTCAGTTGATAGTCTTCCAAGTCATCTAGTTGTCAAATTTCTGCCCCTTCTTACTGGTGACTTTCTGCCACCCCTCATCTTTGTCGAGGTCGGTGGTAGAGATACATGCCACATGTGCAGGGGGTGGTCCTAGCTCGACCTGTCCGGAGTCTACCATCCTCTGCATGAGGTATTCGAAGACCAAGAATTCTCGGATACTATACCCCAACATCCGATGGTAGGGGCAGTAATCTGGCATGTCATCGCAGCTGACCTCTTCAGGTTTCCTCGGCTCTGGGAGGCGGAGAAAGTTGTAGTTCATGGTGGCAATGAAGTAGTCAGAGACTTGATCGTCTCGGAACGAGTCTACTTTTTTTTCATTCCTCAAACTGGTTCCGCTTCGGTCCTCATTGATCGTCCCGTTTAGGTGGAGGCGGTCGCTGGTATGCAGGAGGCCCTTGATGATTTGGTGGAGGCCTGAGCGGTGGAGCGGGCACAGGTACCGGCTTGAGTGTGACGAAAGATGCTTCAACTCTAGGGGATCTTTTCCCAAAAGCCTTCGAGTCTATTCAGAACATCGAATTAGTCCAATAAAGGGAGTCCTCAATTTTCTAGGCAATGGCCGAGAGATGGTCGAAGCCAGTGGTAAACTCCACTGGTATGAGTGGTGTCCGTAGCTCATCTCGAAGATTATTGATGCATATGTCTAGCATCTCATCTCGAGTCATTGGAATGTTCAGGGAATAGGTTAGACCTTTCCATCTAGTGATGAAACCCGAGACCCCCTCATTCTCCCTCTACTTGTAGTTCATTAGATTGTTGACCATTGTTTTAGGCAACGTTGATCTGAAGTGGAACAAGAACTGCTTTTGATGGTCTTCTCAGCTCTTCATTGACTGTGCTGGCAAGCTCGTATACTAGATGAAGGTAGATCCTTGCAAGGTTTGCATGAAGCATCTGAATATTACTGCACTTTGTTGCTCCGGAGTTCCTATCATAGGGTCTCCATAGGATGTGTAGTGCATCAAATGATATTCTGGGTCACCTGATCAATTGAAGATAGGGAATATAAGGCTCTAAAAATTGTGTGGAGGCGGTGTGTTGCTCACCCAATCTGGGTAGGGCTTCTACTCTGGCTGTATCGAAGCGCGTCGACCTTCCATCACTTCCAATCGAGCTGTTAGTGCCTCGATGGTGTTGGTGAGTCCCTGGATTAAATCCTGTTGGGCCCGGTCCTGGGCAGGCGTAGCCCAAGGCATTGCCTGAGGATCCAGATTTTCCGCCAGCAGGGGTGCATGTGTCATTTGTGGTACCTTCGAAGGGTTCAGGTGTAATCTCTCTGGTTGCTTCTTGAGTGGAGGGATGTCTTGGTATTCATCCGAATCTATGTTTAGGTAGTTGGATGGGCCAGGCTCCTCGTTGGACGAGAGCCCTGGCCATGTTTCTTTTGCTGGGGAAAGCCTTAGTCTCTGAGGTGCACTTACTGGGAGTGCATGATGTGGCTCCTCCTAGGGTGCACCTTCGATAAGGCGGTTCCTCTGGAGTAGCTCGGTGCTAAGCCACCTCAATTATTTCATCTCCTCTTCTGTCGAGAGAATCTCTCTTTGAACGTGAGTGGATCATTTTTGTCGAGAGAAGGAGGTGAGTTAAGGTTAACCAATCCATTATTCTTATCCTTATTTGAAGCACTCTGGGTAGGCGGAGGAGGGTTGTCTATAAGGATGACCATATTTAGGGTGGCCCTCTCATTCCAGGTGCGCACACCTGGTGGTTCAACGTGAGTCACAGCCTGACTGGAACCGTCGTCTCCCGATCCATGTGGATTTGCATTTTCCCTGGTGTCACCCATGGGGTTAGCCTTAATGGTGTTGATGAATGCATATTGCAGGGTAGAGGAGATGTCATCATCCAAATAGGAATAGGATCTCCCACGTCTTCTACTGGCCTTCCCTTTTGTGACCTGGGATTGTCTTCAGACTTCTTGACGAAGGGTGATGCGAAGAGTTCTTTGATACGACCTTACGGTGCGCCTTCTACTCATAGGGGATGATGATTCAAATGATGGGAGAGGACAGGAACCTCATCTTTTGATTGTCCTCCCTAGACGAGAGAATACTGAATCTCGTGGGGGAGGTTGTTGTTGAAGGGGTAATAATACCCCCAGCCCTAAGGGATGGGATTGGCTATATTCCTTGGACATAGAGTCTCTTCTCGGTTTCATTGGTCTTATGGGGGCATTTGTTGTTAATAATCCCCCCAGCGTTGCAGGCTGGGGTTGACCCGGGATTGCGGCAGTGGCTACGACTATCGCTACCTACCTGATCTTGCGTTTCCCCATTCGGTGGTGAACTGGGTTTGGTTCCGAGTTCTTATTTGAATCAATCTCTTCCGGGGAAGTAAAGAAAGATCTATGATGGGCCTCTATTTGGCGAGAGGCCTGTTTTATGCTCTTGGTTGCTTGATTCAGGAGTTCTTGATTGGCATGTTCCCGTCAAGCCTGACGCTTCTAGGACTTACTCAAGGCCTGACTCTGCTGGGTGTGTTTCCATTCTTGAATAGTGGGACCACTCAATTGACGTCAAGACATGATGACGTTGCAAGACACCACGCCGAACGGGTTCTTCTGGGCGGGGAGTGGAGGGAAATGCAGAGCTCCATGTTCTCCCCATCCCCTGATATGGACTCCCATCGGAGCGTTACCGATGAGGCGGCGCAGCTGATGCAGCGCACAGAGGCAGGCTATCTCCATGTTTCCTTTACGCCTCGTGGGTCGCTATTTGCGTGCTGATGGAAGAGGTTACATGTCGATGTGACGCAAGAGGTACCCTATTTTCTTGATGTGGTCTACATACCCATCGTAGGGCATGAAGCTTGATTTCAGTTGGCAGAGGGTTGTCTATATATTATGGTGGATGTCGTGCACACATTCTTCTAACAACTCTCTGGGTATGTTGAACTGAGAAGAGGTCGTAGGCCAAAACAAAACTTGTATATCATCCCTAGAAAGTCATTTCCTCAGGTGTAGAATATCGGCGTACTCCTCCACTAGTGATTCCTCTACCTGGTCAGCCCAATTGAGATGCTCGATGCCAATGTGGTCGGAGGTAGTGGGACCGGTAGGTGATGAATCATTATGTGGGAGATCCCGGTGTGGTTTAGAAGATAAACGTGGCCCAAGATCATTTCCTGATTGCAGAAGGATGTCGTCAGCGAGTAACTGGGAATCTGACATGCTTTATCCTGTCCTTCTGAGTGCCTCAGCGTACGAGGGATTTTCCATGTTTGATTCTACATGGGAGGACCTTCCTGTCGATATGATATGTCACTGTGGGGAGGGCCTCTAGAGTGGCTTCCATGGTGGTGAGGAATACCATCACAGATGTGTCAATGGTGAGGACTACAATTACTTCTTGAGGCTTCACTGCAAAGAGGACTTTTGCAGTGCACACCCTGGGGAGGACTTCCAAGGCGTGTCGCAGGAAGGGGAGGACCTTCTGGCTGTGTAGCGTCTTTACGGGGATGAACATCATGTCTTGACGTTCGATGTGCATCCTGGGGAGGACCATCAGAACACACTATGATAAGGGGAGGACCTTCTTGTTTCTTGGGGCCAATGTGGGGAGGATCTTCATAATAGATGTCGTGGTGGCGAGGACTACCATCACAGTTGCGGCAATGGCGAGGACTACCATTACTGCTGCCGCAGGGAGAATATCTGCGGGATAAATCCTGGGGAGGGCCTCCAGGATGTACCACAACAAGGGGAGGTCCTTCTCATTGCTTGGTGCCTTTATGGGGAGGACCTCTATTATCAGGGTTGTGAGGACTACCACCATGATCTAAATTCTGGCTGCGTGGAGTTCCGTTGCAGCGTAGCCCCTATAAAGGAGCTTCATGGCATGCTATGATAGGAAGAGGACCTTCATGTCGTGATGAGACGTCACTGTGGGGAGGGCCTCCGTAGTTGTGACTATGATAGCGAGGACTACTATCACAATCTGTGGTCCCACTGCATGGAGAGTGATTGCAGTGTATACCCGAGGGAGGACCTTCAGGGTGGATCGCAGCAAGTGGATGACCTTCTTGCTGCTCGATATTCTAGCCACGTGGAGGGTTTCCCTGACTCGCATCAAAAGAGGAGCTCTAATGATTGATCGTTATATTCCCGTGGGGGAGGCCCCCATGGGTGCTCTGGGGAGGACCTTCAGAGATGCTCGTAGCAAAATTGTGGGGAGGACCTTCACAACTGCTACTTACACTCCCATAATATGGAAATGGATGGGTAGGGTTATGATCCTGTGATGTGTGATTAGCGGCGTTGGGAACCCAATATTCCAGCAGAGCGGAGTCATGAACCCGCTATTTATTTTCCAGCTACCTTCGGCACGTTAGGGGCGCTCTCTTGCGGGCGGCGGGGACTGTTTTCTATTCACAACAACCTTCACCTTTGGGTCCCTGTCTAATTGGGTCTTGTGATGCATCCAGGATATGCCGACGAACATCTTGACTTTTAGAAGGAATATATGCCTGCTCTGGAGTATCCACTGGGATGGATGGGTGTCCCCCAGTTGGAACGAGTAAAGTTGCTCAATCCAGTTGCCCTTGTGCCGCAGAATATGGCCGGCGACCCTCCTGGGAAGAAGTAGGGATGTAGATCTGGTCCGAGGTGGCTATCTCATCTCTTAGATGAGTCGCCTCAATTGGGGAGATGGGCTCACCAGCCCGAGTCCTTACTGTTCCCGTTGTTTCAATTACATTCCGGCAAGTCTGCAAGATATGATCTGGGATCGATACCTGATCCTCCATCATTTCTAAGATATGTAGATAGACATCTTTGGCTGGAATGGGTATGAAGGCACATTCCGGTATCGGAGTAGGAATATCCTGCTCCAGCCCTCCGGTGGTCAGTGGGTACTGACAATTATTTTCTGTCGGGGTAGGTGAACGAATCTGCCCCTCTACCGGGATATGCCATTTTTTCTCTCTGTTTTCCGCCACATCAGGATGGAGGACATTACATGAATCCATGGGGAGCTAGCCCAACATATATTTATTTCCCACCGTATCGAGTCGGTAGCCTTTGTTGGCAGGGAGACGTTCCCGTCTATGATTTTCTGCCACATCTGGGTGGCGGGCTTTGTTGATCGCCACCATATCGAGATGGTAGGCATCAGAAGAAACTACTAAGAGATGTTCCTACAAGTGACGGGTCCCCACCATGTCATGTTGGTGGGATTCATGACCTTGTGCAGGGAGTGGTGCATGCCTAGTAAGTGTCGTCTTGTGTGAGCGATGAGCTTGATGGAGCTCAGTGAGGATGCACGTTGTCTTGTATGATGCCGCCATGTCTGGAGGGCGGGATCGTGAGGAGCGAACAGGTGTAGGTGCCTGTTTGTGGTACGTCTCTGTGGCTAGGCAGTAGAGCTCCTCCTCAGGGACCAGGGAGATGACCGGTCCCTAATTGTACGTATGCCGCCCTCATCGGGTGGTCAGAGGGGCCGGAGCTCGACGAGCATGGGCCTGAATCCTCAATGATACATCCTGCTCGGCGTGAGGACGTTGAATCATGGCGTGACCATGATGACGTCTGCTAGTAGGGTCCTAGGAGTGGAACCCTCATTTGGTGGGGATGAAGTCCTCAACGTCGACCTCATCCACCTCCCTAAGGTAAGGGAGGTACGCATTGTCCCTTTCCGGGGATATACTCCTGAAACGGTTTGAGACAGCAACAGGGGCTGTCTGGGTCTCCCATTGTGGCCACTGTTGGGCAAGAGACCGATGAATCTTGATAGATTGGAGGGCGTGAATGGCTGCCTCCACCATTGGGAGAGTACCGTTCACGTGGTACTCTCGAATCAGCGCATCCGAGACCCAGCGTTGAAGACGCTGGGTGGGTGATGGGTTCCTCCATAGGTGAGGATGTATGGTTATTGCATTGTTGGAAGCATGCACTTGTGAGTTCCTACGAGACACCATTGGATAAAAGGGAGTCTATGGGTAGTACCTGCGAATCATTTTAGAAAATACAAGCAGAAAACCCGACAAAGAAGCATCTCATGATCCCATCCATGATTAATGACCTTGCTTGGACCTCCTCGTGAGTAAAAGGGGGCATAGAGTGGGATTATGTTAAATCGGTCATTCTTGGTTAATGATTCACATCGGGATCACCATTTTTGTTTCGGGTTTCAGTCTCTAAACGCCCAATAGATCTGTATCTGATGACACGGGAACCTTCTTTTCAAAGGCAGGTGTTCCCCAGATGGCCTGACTAGTGACACTAAAGAACTCACATTGGTCGACAAGATGGGAAGTCGGGCTCATCGCACACTTTTGGGTGGAATTATTGCCTGTTTTAGGACTCTTTTATTGATTTATGATGTATTCATATGTTCGTGAATCTTTAGTTTATACCCAATCATAGTGTCCATGGATTTATCCTGGTTGGCAAAGGTCAGCTGAACGTAGGGGTTCGAGATCATTTAGTCCTGAGGTTTACCATCCCTCGTGGGATTAATGACCCTGAGAAATCGGGACTCATTGAGGCGACACTAGGAGTGGCACGGTGAACCGATGTGAAAATAGTCGGATCGACTGGTTGTTGGGCTTGAAACTCATGGAGGCTTCCTACATACCATGCCTAGGGGGCAGGGATCAAAGTCCATGTAGTTCAAATGGGAGTGTCGGAGAACCGACGTGAAGGTGGACCCAGGGGGTCTGTTGATGATCGGGATTGGAACTCATGGAGGCTTCCTACGTATCTCTGTGGTAGGGAATCAAAGTCCCCGTAGTTCGCATTGTTTTGGGGCATACGCTCTGAGGCAGCCCATAGGAAGATGTCATGGTTTATGCTTACTCTAAACCCACATGAGTCATGCTTGGTGTGAGAAACAAGAGGCAGTAGGGACCTAAGGATCATGTCGCGAAAAGTACGTCCATGAGAAGTGGAGTGGGGATTACACATGAGGGCATCCCATAATGATAGATTGGGGATTACACTCTAATGAGGCCCAAGGGAGACAAAGCGCAACAGGAGAGGGAAAGGGGGTGCTTCTGTTCCTATCTCTTCTCTTGTAGTGCATGAGGGCTTCCTTCTGATGGGTATTTTACTATCTATGAGAATCATTTAACAAGTGGAGGGGAAGAAAGGGGACTCCTAAGCTCAGACTCCACATTACCGTGGGAATGTGAACCCAGGAATGCATCAGGAATCTGCTCAAGGGTCGGGGAAACCCCTTTGCCTCTACTTACCATGTGTATGTGTACTGAAAAAGGCGCACTGATGAGCCTGAGGGTTACACCACATGGATCTGGTGGCTCTGGTGGAGGCCTCGACTCAGGACCAATGATTAGGCCAATGAGGAGGTTGCGGAGGATCAGGCCGGATTGGAAGTATTTTATCTTGCTCGAGGAATGGGAACTCTGAAGGTTTCAGTGGACCACACAGGGGTATGGGTGGTGATGCCCATCGTGTAAGGAAGTGCTACGTGGATGGAGAGGTATTCCGCAAACCAGGGTGGTCCACGGACTGAGGGGCATCCCGTGAACCAAGGGGGTTCACGGTCTGGCGAGCATCCCGTGAACCAAGGTGGTTGTGGCTTTGGGTTCAGCCCACATACCTGGGTGTACGTGGAGGGTTCCACACGAGCAGCGATAGCCTAGATTGGCGCCTATTGGGGGTTCATCTGTTGAGGCTTCACCCACGTAGGATGGTGCTACATGGTTCGGCAAATCTAAAAAGAGGCATAAAAACCCTGGTCCGCAGGGAGTGCATCCGCAGAGGGGCTATGGTTTGCGGTATTCTCTTTTTATGTTATTTTGAGTTCGCGTTTCACCAAGTTATTATGTATTTTTGGTTCCTTATTAGTTCATTCCCGGGTTTATACATGCTCTGCTTTGTGAACAGGATCTTTTCTATTTGCGAAATCGTAAGTCTTCCTTCGAAATCCTCTCACCCCAGTCTGATCGATCTCCTCTGAATCCTCTTCCTCCGAATCCCAAATCCCCTTATTTTTTTCCATTCCCCCTCAGTCTCCTTATATAAATTGCTGAAAGAGATGTATCTGCAGTCACATGGCACCTTTTGCAGAGGCCCGTGACCGAATACCCAGTTTATGGCTGACTTGGTCAATCCGTAATTCACAGTGGGCACTGAGCGCTTCTCCCCTCTCAAAAACCGAATAAGGGGAGTGATTCGCAGCCACGGAGGGTTCCGCCTCCGTTCTGCAAATGATAGTGAATTCGGCTTGAACCGGTCGATGTGGTCCGCGGTTGGGGCGGCTTCTAATGGTGAACCGGATTGGTGCCAATCCAGCCTTGCGACCGTGGAGGATCTCTGCCTCCATTACGTGACCGATAGCGGTTCGCAGAGGGGGTGCTTCGCGGGTCCTGGCCACATTGTGTTTTCATGGGACCGGTCCGCAGACCGGTCCTCCTTGTGTCCATTCATTGCATTTTCTCCATTCTTTTCCCCAATTCTTTGGGGAATTTTGGGTAGAATCTCCTTTGCGGATTTTTCAAGACCCTACAAGGTGCTTTATATAATCATTCATGTAGTTTTCTAAATAGACCCCAACATGAATGCCCATTAATTAAATTGCTAATTATTTTAATGTAGTGGTTTTATTTTGAAATATAATCATTAGAGAAGAATAATAGTGAAATTTATTTTTATGTTTTTTTTGAAGTAAAATAGATGGTTTTTAGATAATGTATGAAACACTAGATGAAAAATTAATTTTATTCATCATGAAATACATAATATGAATATACATAAGATTACTGTTCCTATTTCAAAATTCATGTGTGGGCATAATGGTGAATATTAAAATGAAATTTTATAATCCTAATTATATATGTTACATTATTTTTATTCATAATTACCACAATTATTACCATCCACTATTACAATATGTTAATATTTTCAGGTTTTACTAAACACCTATTTTGATCATACATTATCTATGTTTCATTTATGGGAGCTTCAGGT
Organism: Viscum album; assembly: GCA_963277665.1. Lineage (NCBI taxonomy): Eukaryota > Viridiplantae > Streptophyta > Magnoliopsida > Santalales > Viscaceae > Viscum > Viscum album. The sequence goes on along the minus strand of OY728151.1, from coordinate 830,631,060 downwards.
GAAATAATTTTAAAAATTTGAATGTTTTTGGGATTTTCACATTTGGTACTCAGTTTTCCCAAACATTGTGCAACATAGGTGGAAACTATGAAAACCCCTGAAGCGGGGGTCTCCATAGTTGGTGAAGGTTATGAAAAACCATGCACCCACAGAGGATAAATTTTTCACACCTTAAATAGGGGGTTCACAGGTTGGGATGATAGTTTATCTAAACCTGAATCCCTTACTACCTAACCATGTGTATGTGATTTCTTAATTTGAAAATAAATTTTCAAAATTTCAAAACCATGTTCTTAGGTGTTTGAAATTACGTTACGACCTTATATCATTTTCTTCTTCTTTGGAGGCTCCAAAAACGTTATTTGTCCCCCATTACACACATCTAAATGAAAAGTGAAGCTTTATGAATGATATTTTATCCCTTCCCAATAACATTTTTGATCCCATTATATTTCTTCCACTGTCTATTCTTTCCACCCTATGGGTTTTTAGATCTCAATGTGGTTAGAGTATCTAATCCCCTCTATTTTAGATCTTGAATATTATTTTGGTTCTTGGATATTCATTATCGATATTCATCATAAGAGATTTCGTATTATTGTTTGTATTTTGAGATCTTATGAACCCGATGTAGGTGGTTCCTTTTATTATGACCAAATTGATTAACTTTAAATTTCTTGATTTAAATTAATATTTTGACTTAAATACAATTTTTTTATTATATTTTTCAATTTTATTATTAAAAAAATTCCATTGAATTAGGGATTTAGATTTGATTTGGGATGAAATTTGAAAAAACCCCCAAATTCAACTGAATTGGGGTGTGTTTGGGAAATTGAGGAAAAATTGTATAATTTAAATATTTAAATTGATTGGAATAAATCTATTTCAAATTTTAATTTGAGACAAATGGATTGAATTTTTTTTATAGAATCATATATATTTTATCTTGAAAACGCATGATTTAATTAAAAATAGATATTGGATTATAAAAGGAAAATTATAGTATTTCAAATGAAATAATTTGATGAATTTTATTTTAATGAATTTTAAAATAAATTTTCCATCATTGATTGTTATTGGATCACATTAAAGCCAAATTAGTTAGTGTGTTTTTTTCTAAAACACTTTATGATTTAAAAAAATAACCATACTAATGTAGTGGGTCACATCATTGATGTGATGGTGACTAGTTTTGACTAGGACAATATTAGGGAGTACATGTGTACACATTTTGTTGTGACAACTATTTTAGTGTGAGTGAGTCCCATAGACTAGAAAAATCATACCTTTTGGGAGATGTCCATGTTTCTCATTATCCATATTTCAAATATATTTTATTATTTTTAAACTGTTTAAAACATGCCTTATGTGTTTATATAAGCTATTTTATATAAAATATTTAATAATCCATTTTTAATGTATTTTCTTAATTTTAAATATAAATATTTATTTGTTATAAATATTCACATCAAATTCTATGCATTTTGATTCAAAATTGAATTCATTATTTGGTTAATTAAATGTTAGCATCTTATTATTGAATCCTTGGTGAGAGCTTGCTGAGATTTTAGATCCCACCCTACCTTTTCCTTTGGGTGTTTTTATATTATCTTCCTTCATGTTCATACAAGGGTAATTCACCACATGGTGGTGGTAGTATATATTGATCATTCTTCATGGAGAGTTTATTCCATTAGAATTTGGGTATTTAGATTATTTTTCTAGTACTTTGACTTGTAATTTGGGATTGGAAAAATTTTTTGGTTTCTTTTATATTTCTCCCTATAGATTCCTTCTTGTATGAATACTGAATTGTTAGTCTCACTTATGCTATGTTGGGGGATGTTTGTTTCCCACTTTTATATGGTATGATTCTAGGTGCTAGTTACCAACCCATGTGGATAAATATCACCATTCAAGATATGTCTAGACTTTCTCAGTTATTAGGTTACCAGGGTATCTAGGTCATTTTGTGATAAAGTGGTATCAATGGTACATGTATTTATTTTTCATTCATGTCACTATGAAATTTTATATTCCTTTCAGGACTTATGAGGTCATTATGAATGGTTTCCTAGACATCTCTCACCATAATGAGCCTTATGTCACTAGTGGTGGTTAGGAGAGATATCTTGAAGATTAAATATAGTATTCCTAAAATTTTGATATATATAGATTGAAATAAAAATGTTTCTTAACTACATAACGAGATTAAGTTCCTTTATTTTTCAATTTGAATTCTAATTTGATGTCATCAATGTTGTCTAATGATGTTTTGTATCATCATGCCTCTAAAAAGATGTGTGATTCAAATTCAGTAGGAATATGCTGATGAAACTCAGGAGAAAAAAATTCTTTTATGGAATAGATTCTGGTTGAGGTTATCATGCATTCATTCCATGCTATGCAATAGGAATATGCACCTGATCCTGTTCATGCAACAGTGGTGGAACCTCAAAGATATATTTTATAGAATCTTCTTCAGTAGTTCCTTTTCAGAAATCAACTATCATTCCAAGGATCCTATAATCATAAACTGGATATGGATTGGTTATGGAATATTGAGAATTTGTTTGAGTTATTGGAAAATCTTGATGAAATCAAGTTGAAGTATTCTACCTTCAAACTGGAGGGTCGGAAAAAAATATAGTAGGAAACAATTGAAATGAAAAAGAATAACAAATGATTAATTTTGGAAGACATAATGGATATTGTAATAGACTAGTTCTATCTCAGTTGATGTTGTTGGATAAGGCAGTTGTGTTTCTCAAACTCGATCAAGATGACAAGACAATTATGGAGTATGTAAACCATTTTGATGAGTTAGTTTAGTTTTTAGTTGAGATATAATAAAATGAAAAAAAGGATAATTGAAGGTTCAATTTGGGAAATCATATTGAATTTCATTCTTAGTTTTTCATATTGATGTTGCCTTATTATGCTGGTGTTTTAGATAGATCATTGATGGGAAATATGCACATGGATGGAAAGTCAGATTTTAATAGAGTTCCTTTTTATCGAAGTTGTAGTTTTATGTGTTCATTTAAAGGAAGGAATAAGAATAATTATTCTCATGGTTGTTCTCTATAAATTTTTTTTATACATCCTTTATTGCTCATAATATTCCCTTTGGTTGATTATATTTTTGGGAAATCCCAATAATTCTAAATATGTTTTTACTGAGGTTCCAATGATTTGTGGAAACTTTAGACACTAAGGTAACCTTTATAAGTTCTCCCATGTCCATTCTACTTCACATAGTGGTAAGAAATCATCACCACATGATAAAATTGTGGTGCATTCAGATGCATTAAGGATTAAGTGGTTCTATCCATAGACATATGTAACGAAGATTCATCACTTAGTGGAAGAGTATACATAGTAAATAGATATCAATATTTTGATTGTGAGAGGTACCATCACTATACCTCATCATTTGAGGATTATTTTTTTAACATTAGTTCATCTCATTCATTTATTTCATCATGTAATGTTAATCATCTAAATCTTCTTAAAAATAATTTCTCTAATGTAATGGATAATACCAAACACATTGGAGTGACTAGAGGGAGGGTTCATTGTATTCCTACTTATGTTGTCTCTTTATAATAGGTTGAGATTTCTTGGAGTTTCCTAATTCATGTTGTAGAACCAATAGTCTTCGTATTCAGAATATATTGTATCATTTCATATATATGATCGATTGATTGTTATCTTTGAAATGTCTTATTTACTATACTCGATGCTGTCTGTAATATCGTTTTATGAGAATAGGATCTTAGGTCAAGTATTAACAGAACTTCTTATTCAGTTTTCGGGAATGTAATATCACTGTTTATTTAGATGGAGTGGGATTCATTGAATGATGATATCCCTATATTTTTCATTGAGATTCATTAAGTTTTTTCTTTATGAGTTATTTGGTTTTTTATTGAAAAGGAGGTATATTATTATACAGATTTACTACCTAATACTAAACCAATTTCAATTTATTTTTACCACATGGAACTGGTTAAAATGAAATATTGGAAGACTCATTTGTAATATCTTCTAGATAAAGGTTTTCTATTCCCTAGCGTCTGACCTTGGGTGGTTCCAATACCTTTTTCTAATAAAGTTGATAGTTCACATCACCTTTCTGTTTATTACTAAAAACTCAACCAAATTATGATAAATAAACATTACCTATTAACATTGATTGATGATCTATTTGAATATTTGAAAGTGGATAATTGGTTCTCGAAGATTGATATTTAGTCTGGTAACCATCAGTAAAGATAAAATAATCTGAAATTCATAAAACCACATTTTGGAGTAGGCACCACCATGATAAAAACATTTTCCTACCATTTGGTCTATCTGATTTACCTAAAGCCTTTATAGATTTAATTAATAGTATTTTCCAACAGTTCCTCGAGGATTTTTCTTCTCATCTTGGGGGATGAAATCAACATTTACTCTGTATATGCAGAGGATCATGTATGCCATCTTTGAATTTTTTTTGGAATTGATTTGAAATCACCGACTTTAGGCCAAGATATTGAAATTTAATTTATTGATTTGGGAGGAGTATTTTATGGGGAACATGGTGTCGGTACGCAGTATTTCAGATGATCTAGAAATGGTGATATATTTTATGACATGTGAATAACCACAAAATGTTTTTGAGATTCAGAGCTTCTTGGGTCTAGCTAGGAATTTCACTAGTTCATTAATGACATATCATTGTTTGATTATTTGATGAATGAACTAACATATAATGGAGTAATGTTTACCAAAGATAAAAATTGTTAGAGTTCTTTTGTTGAGTTGAAATATCTAATGACTAATTTTCTATATTTTACTCTCCTAGAGGCTGTGCATGGCAATTTGTTTTCTTGTGATGCACCAGGTTTAGGTACTGGATGCATTCTTAAACAGGTTGATCATGGGATTTCTTATGGATCTCATTATCTTTATCCCTAGGGGAAGAATTTTATGACTCATGACCATGATCTAGTATCGATGATGTAGGAAATTAAGTGTCGGTGGCATGAGATTTTTGTTGAATGGTTTACTGTGTTTTCACACCAAAAGAGATTGAGTTAAATCTTCACTCAAGAATATTTGAACCCTCTCTAGAGGAGTTGGGTAAAATACCTAAAATATTTCAACATTAATAGATACTATACCTCATGGAAATGAAATTTCATCATAGATTCCTTAAGAATAAAAATTCAATCCTAGGCCATGAATGTTATTTAGAAGTGTGTATCTTGATGGTTCTTTTTTTTAAATTTCTTATTGGTGCCCGAGAATCAAGGGATGATAGTTCCTTGGATAGGGATCAGTTGACATACACACTTCTCAAGATGATTATTCTTGAACAACATCTTTATTATGAGTTCCATATAATTATTGATTCTCTATATTTTTTGGAGATCATTGTAGAGTGGACATTCTCCATTGAAAGAATTCAATGTTATCAGAATCATTGTGTTGTTCCATTATATTTAATGAATGATGTGATTGGGTATTTGCATAAATCATAGATGGTTGTTCACCATGGAACCATGAATATATTCTATGACATGCAGTGAGTATTCTGGTTTCCATGAACAATACAAGGCACTATTGATTTTTTCTCTCCAAGATATACAAGTCAATAGGTAAAGGTCTGGTACCAGAAACCTTGGGGGTTTTTATCCACTACCATTTCCAACATTGTAGTGGTATTAGATCTATATAAAATTTTTGGTTGGGTTTCCACATACCAATATAAAGAAGAATTTTATATGGGTTATGATCGATCAACTAACAAAACTGGATCCATTTATACACATTCATGATACAACAAACATTATGGGGTTGAGAAATCTCTCTATGAAAGGGAATGTTTTTTATGCGCATAGTTCCATACAAAATTATATCTAATTGGGATCTTGGTTCAGTTATGTTATTTTTTAGAGGACTTCATGTTCCACTAGAATCTTATATCTATTTGAGTATGACATATCATTTATTGTCGGTTTTCTTGATAGAAATATCTATATAGATTCTTCAGGCATATTCTTCATGCCTTTATCCTTGAATTTGAATGAGGTTGGCATAAGCATTTGGGGTCAAATCAAATGACCCAATGTTTTTGAATTGAAAATTACATTCTTATATATATGTCATGAAATCACATTAAAACAAAAAATAATTTAATACTATGTTATAAGTTACCTTTAATAATATTTTTTTCACTTTTGTGTTTGGAATTTCAAAAATCTTTCATACACTGTGGCAATCAGTATGTTATTTAGATTCCAATTAGAAAAACATTTTTTTTTCTGAAAATACCCTAACCATATGAATATTAAAATTCCATTATGAATATTTATATAACATAATATATAATAACCTTACCTATGATAATAGATAAATATTATTCATGTTTAATGTAAGACATACCTATATTTTAGAATAAGAAAAAAATGTTTTAAAACTGGTTTTTGATAATAAATTATGATTTTAATTAAATATTAAAATAATTATATTTTGAAATATTTTTTTTGAAAAATGGACTTCATTTTTGGATTCTACATGTAAAAAAATGGTTATGGTTTATTTTTGGGATTTTTCTGAAATACATTAATTTTTTATGAATAGTAAAATGTTATTATTTATGATAAATGTTAAATAAGAGATTTATGGAGTCATTAATGATGATCTACAGATGTAATCTCAATTGGTTCTAAGTCATAGGAATTTATTACTGTTCTTGGTCATATAACTATTACCATTCCTTGTCATATGAAGAAATAATAAACTAATGATTAAAAAATTATGGAAAACATCATCCCCTCCACTATAAAACCCCCCTCTCCCCCTCCTCTCATCACTACTCTCATGAATTTTTTCATGCCAATATTCTAACCAAATATCTCTCCAATATCCTTCCCTACGTAAAAAATTTTCTATCCACTTCAAAATACCAAAACCTCTCCCCTTAAGAGATTCTAAAAGGAGGTAGTCTCAAGAGGTAAATTCCTATTTCCAATTCAATCATTTCATTTAAACTCTTTAATTTTTGTTTCTATCCTCACCTCCCCTCACCGAAAAAGTATGATAACACTAGAAACATACATGTTATGGAATTTGTTTATGCTAATTGGATATTTAATTATCTTCTCTCATTTCCCCAACTTTTATTTGAATGAAATGAAAGCATTGTTTGGGATTTTCTAATTTAGTACATTCAAGGACAATAGTTTATCAATTTCTATTATTATAATTAATTGTGGTTATGTAACCATTTTTGTTATGGTTGAACTATATTATTATATAGCGAATATATCATATTTTGGTTATGTAATCCATTTTAAGAAATGGTATTAATTAATGAAGCAAAACATGTTCTTCATAATCAAACACACTAATTAACAAAAAATGGTTTTCACTGTGGTTTTATATAATAATTCAACTTAAATCTAAGTAACCAAATTAAATTTAAAACATGTAATCTCATGGAATTTAACTAGTATCATATTACTTAAAATATGGAAATCCAATTTCATCATACATTTTTATAAAAACATGAATATAAGAGAATCAGTCATTAAAACCAAGAAAACAAACGGGACTGAAAAATCAAATTGAACATCATAACCAATCAAAATGGTAATAAATGAACATAAAATGATTAACGTAAACCAATTAAATATTAATTAGTTCTGAAATAATTAATTAATGAACCTAATTTGTTTATTCAGGTCATCAATAACAAGTGCATAACACCAGCTGATTTAAGGTAACAGATCCTCTTCTTTTCACTCATAAATCAAGACATTCCTCTATGATTTTCGTTTTTATGTCTAATAACTAATGATAATGTATGATTATGAACCTCCCCCATATTTCCCTCATGTTTTCTACATGATTAGAATCCCCTTTTGTCTCTTATCATGCCCTCTTAGGTACACCTAACACCATGCCGATAAACTGTAATGAATTCTACCCGAACCTTCATTATTCTCTCAGATTTCCTTATATATATATATATATCAAAATCGATTTATCTTATATGTTTATATACATATTCAAAAAATTTATTTAGTTTTACAAAATTCATTTATTATGACACCATCATCTCTCTGTTTTTGAGATATACATGTTTTTAAAATATTCCCTCCTTAGAACATTCCGATAAGCAAACCTATTTTAGGGGAACATCCCAAATTTTTAGCCCATTTCATGTGCACTTTTACTCTGTTTTAACCTACCATTTTCTTTATAACATAATTATTTTTATTAAAAACCCTTATTGTTTTAATTCTGATTTTATATAAAATATTTCTTTTCTTTTCTATTTTTGAATCTCTATAGTATTTTCCTTAAAACCGCACAAAAATGATTTAATGCTAAGGTTTCCCATATACATTTCTTATTTTTTTCTCACTTATATATGAATCTACTTACCAATTTATATTCCTATATTACATTATAAACACCCATGTATGTTATAAAACCTTTAGTTCATGGAAACATTCATGATATAGCCATTGTTTATGCTTTATGTCATGATTATGGTACCAAATTCATTCATTGGGTATCCTTATGTTTATGTATAGTTGATTATGTATGATTATTTATGTGGTACGAATATTCATGAAAATTTTGAAATGGGTGCGCCCAAATAGTGCTCTAATGCATTGGGTAATGTTTGGTTTCTTGAATGTGATGTGAAATGGGATTGATGGTTACCCTTGACCCATACTAAAATGAGAAACACGATTAGGGGTTAGCCATGAATCATACTAAAAAGGGAAAAAAGATTGACAGTTATCCTTTACCCATACTAAAGACATGTTTGATGATTCTATCACATTTATATGATTAAATTATTATATGATACGATTTTATACATTCCATTCTTTGGGCATCATTATGTCATGCCTCCTAACTCATGAGGTTAAGACGTATCCTTATGGTCACTCTCATACTGGGCTTCTCAACTCATCCCTCTATTCATGTTTTCCCCAGGGTACCATGTGCAGATGTTAGGTCTCAAAGGAAGTTAATAGATCTTTATGGAGATTAAATAAAGAAATGTTTTTTGGCCACATTTTTTATGTTTTATGTCCCTAGTCATCCATTACACTAGACATAACAATCCATGTCTTTTAATCTGATATATAATCATGCTCAAAATCATGGGATGATATATGTAAAAATCTTGGGTCGCTATATTTGGTATCAGAGGCATGGTCTAGTTATTTTTGGAGATTATTAATAGAGCCTCTTAGTGAGAACCTTAAGGATGAGACCATGTATAATAAAATAGTCCTAAATTTTGGAATGTATTGAGTAAGAGGTTTATCAATCAAATACACCGATGTCGGGATAAGAGCAGGTAAAGTCGTCTTTGGCACAGATGTACCTAGGAGTGAAAACTCTGACAAGGAGTTTCGGGCTTGACCCGGGGTATCCTGGTACACAACAAATAGCCTTGGTGCACTCTTGGTTACAACAATCCATAGGTATATTCATTATTAGATTTATGATCTTAGTATAAACCATTAATAAGGGGAGAAAAGGCCCATTAGAATATTTGTTAAAGAATAGATCAAGCATAACCTCGATATAAACCTAAGGAATCACATGTTAGGATATACTTTTTCTTTATAAGTCTATTTTATGTTCAAATATTCCTTTTTATACAAAATATCTAAGTATTCAACACCTCTAATTATACATTATTTTTCATAGTTAATGGTGAGAAATAGAAGAACATGTTCTAAAAACCAATGTGATAGGTAATGAAAATATTCCCTAATGATAAGCCTAATATGATGGGAGTGGATGCTCAAATCCTCATGGAAGTACTTCCTCAATAGGCCCATGTTTTGAATAATAACTTGAATCCTGCAGAATGTTCTCCTACTCCAAGAGAAGAGACAGATTCTATAGATTCCTTCATGCAGAAAAGGCCTCCTATGTTTATCGGATCTTCTAACCCCCTCCTCACGAAACAATGGAATAACACCTTTGAAATGTTATTCTCCATCCTCCAGTGATTCGAAAAATAGAAGGTTGTACTAGAGGTCTATAGTTTGAATTAGTAAAGAGTTGTATGATTCGGGACATGACTATGTGTACTGTCCAATCCAGAGATAAAGAAGGATCTATTGAATGATGAACATAGCACAACCTTCACTATCCACCCTCGGAGAAAAAAGATGTATCGAGATCTCCAAGAAAACTTTTGATGGGATAGTATGAAAAGGGAGGTTGATGAATATACATCAAAGTGCCTGGTATGTATGTATGTTTTGGCTAAGAGTCAAAAGTCCATGGGGATGGTAAAACCACTACACATACCAAATTGGATGTTGGAGAACATTACCATGTACATTGTCACTGGACATCCAAGGAAATTCAGAGAAAAATGTGATATGTGGGTCGTTGTGGATCATCTTACAAATATAGCTCACTTTATCACAATTTGAGAGGACTTATCATTGGACCAACTTGCATGGATTTACATTAATGAAGTGGTAAGACTGAATGGATTACCACAATATATTGTATCCGATCGTGATATGAGATTCACCCCAATGTTCTAAAAAAGTCTCCAACATGATCTATGCACTAAAATGAACATTAGTACGACCTATTATCCTCAAATAGATGGCCAATTTGAGAGAACTATAAAAAAAATTGAAAAAAATGTTGAGAGCGTGTTCTATGGAATTCAATGGAGGATGAGACCGACATCTTCCACTGGTTAAATTCTCCTAAAATAACTGTTTCCACTCAAGCATCACAATGGCACGCTATGAATCCCATTAGAGGAAAAGGTGGAGAACAACCACGTGTTGGGATGATGTTGGTGAGCATAAGTTTCTAGGACTTGAAATTGTTGAAGAAATGGTGGAGAAGGAAAAAACCATTCACCAACATATCAAGGTATCTCCAAATTGACAGAAGAGTTATATAGATAACGGTCTACATGACCTTGAGTTCATTTTTGGAGACATAGAATTTCTACGCTTATCTATATGGAAGAAGGTCATGAGGTTTTAGAATAAAGGGAAGTTATTCCCTAGGTACATCGGATTGTTCAAGATCCTTGATTGAGTCAGAGCTATGGCCTATCGATAGGCACTTCCACCCACCATTTCGAAAGTACATGACGTATTTCATGTTTCCCTCTTATGGAAGTAAATTCCAGAACCATCACATATACTATTTCAGAGGTGGTACATTTGGAGGATGATCTTCCAAATGAGGAGCAGCCAATTAAGATCATGGATCGTAGAGAAAATGTACTATGAAATAAGACTACTCATCCGATCAAGGTACTAAGTGAAACAATAAGTATGAAGAGGCAACATGGGAACTTGAGGAAGCAATAAAGTAAAATTAATCCCACCTATTTTTGGAAGAGAATATAAAATGAAATTTTGAGGGTGAAATTTCATAAGAGGGATTAATGTAACAACCCAATTCTTTTCAAAGGAAAATTTCCATCTTAAAAATATGTCATAAAATCAAATTAAACCACAACATAATGAACTTCTAAGTGATAAGTTACCTTTAAACATTAGTTCTTCACTTCTGTGTTTGGAATTTTGAAAATTTGACATACACGATTTCAATCAGTATGTTATTTAGAGTCTGATAAGAAAAAATATTTTTTGGTGAATATTAACCTACCATTATGAATAGTAACATACCATTATAAATAGTGATACAAATTAATGAATACTAACCTTCCATATGTTAATATATAAATATTATTCAAGTTGAAAGTACGATATACCTATATCATAGAATTAGTAAAAGAATGTTTTAGAACATGTTTTTGATAATTAATTATGATTTTAATTAAATATTAAAATAATCATATTAAGAAAATTATTTTTGAAAAATGGACTTCATTTTTCGATTCTACAAGTTGAAAAATGGGTTGGGTGATTTTTTGGTATTTTTCTGGAATACATGAATATTTGATTAATAGTAAAATGCAATAATTTACGATAAATGCTAAATGAATGAATTTAATGAGTCATTAATGATGATCGACTGATGATAGACCAATTGGTTCGAAGTCACATGAATTTATTAATGTTTTTGGTCATAGAATACTTACTATTCCCAATATTGTGAAGAATAGTTAACTAATGAATATATTTTATTGAAAACCATCCTCTTCTCTACTATAAAAGCCCCCTCACTCCATCTTCTCTTTACAAATATAAATCCATGTTTCACGCAAATATTCCTCCCAATTCTCTTCCTAATATTATTTCCCACGTACAAAAGCTCCTATATTCTTCCAAATACCAAAACCTCTCTCCTTAAGAATTTCTCAAAGGAGTATGTCTCAAGAGGCAAATTCCTCTTCCCAGTAATTCATTTCTTTTAAGTTGTTTTCTTTTTGTTTAATTCCTCAGATCCCTTCACACAAATAGTATGATAACTCTAGTAAAATACTTGTACTAGAATTATTTTATTCAAATGGGATATTATATTTTTTTTCTCTCCTTTCCCCACCATTTATTTGAATGAAATGATAGCACCGTTTGAGATGTACTAATTTAGCACATTCAAGGACAATAGTTTATCAATTTCTATTATTATCATCAACTCTGGTCATTAAATAAATTGTGTTATAGTTGAACCAGATTATTATATAGGTAATATACCCAATTTTTATTCTTTAATCATTTTGTAAAAATGATATTGATTTATAAGGCAAAACATGTTCTTTGTAATCAAACCCACCGATTTACAAAAAACAGTTTTCACTATGTTATTATATAATAATTCGACTTCAATATAAGATAAAAATTAAATTTAAAACCTTTTAATGTGTTTATGTTAACTAATATCATATAACATCAATTTGGGACAACCAATTTCATCTTACATATTTATAATAAAATCAATATATGCGAACCGGTCCTTAAAACCATGTAAACAAACGAGCCCAAAAAATGAAATTGAACCTCATAACCAATAAATGGTTATAAATGAACATAAAATGATTATACTAAACCAATTAAATATATAATGGGTTCTAGAATTATCAATTAATAAACCTAATTTGTTTTATTCTGGTCTTTAATAACATGTGGAGAACACCAACGATCTTAATTTAAGGGATCCTCTCATCTTCACTCTTAAATCAAGATTGTCCGCTATACAATGCATTTTTATGTGTAATCCCTAATGATAGGGTATGATTACACAGAAATCCCATACTGACCTCATGTTTTATAAGTTATTAGAAACCCCTTTTATCTCTCATCAATCCATCTTTGGTACACCCGGCACCATACCGATAAACCGTAATGAATTCTTCCTGAACCTTCTTTATTTTTTCGAGTTTCCTTATATATATTTATATCCAAATGGTGTTATCTTATCTATATAAATAAATATTATTAATGATGTTCAGTTTTGAAGAATTAATTTATGATGACCACTTCATCATTCACTTTCCGGGATATACATGTTTTTAAATGATTCCCTATACTGTACTTTCTGATAATAAAAACTATTTTAGTGGAACGTCCAAAATTTTTACCCAATTTCAAGTGAACTATATACTCTATTTTAAGACACCATTTTCATTATAAAATCATAATTTTTATTATGAAAACCTTCTAGGTTGAATTCGGGTTTTATATAAAATATTACCCTATGTTGTATTTTAAAAGTGCTATAATATTTTCCATAAAACCGCACAAAATTTTTTTAATGCTAAAGTTTATTAATTACATTTATTATATTTTATCACTTTTATTTTAAACTAATTACCATGTTATATATATATTTTACCTTATTAACGTCCATGTATGTTCTAATGCCTTTTTTCATGGACACTTTCATGATATGACTGTTGGATATGCTTTAAGTCGTGATTGTGGCACCAAATTTTTTCCATGGGAATCCTTATGTTTATGTATAGTTGATTATGTTTGATTATTTATGTGGAAAGAATATTAATGAAAATTTTGATATGGGTCTACCCAGATAGCACTCTAATTCATTTGGATAATTTTGGGCTCATGATATGTGATGTGTAACGGGATTGGCGGTAAGCCTTGACCCGTAGTAAAATGGGAAACATGATTGGACGTTATACTAGGCCCGCACTCAAAGGGGAGACTGGATTGGTGTTTTTCCCTGATGCATAGTAATGGAATGTTTGATGATTCTACCACATTTATATTATTCAATGTTTATATTATTCCATGCTTATATGATACGATTTTATATGTTCCATGATTTGGACATCATTATGTCATGCCTCCTAACTCAAGTGCTAAAGACGTATCCTTATGTTTATTCCCTTACTTGGATTTTCAACTCATCCCTTTGTTCATGTGTTTTCTAGGGCACCCTGTGCAGATGCAAGGGCTCATGGAAAGTTAGGATCTCTTCATGGAGATTAAATAATGAATTTTTTTATCCCCCTGTTTTATATTTTATGTATATAGTATTTCAAGACACTAGACATAATGATCCATGGCATGTACTCCGATGTATAATCATGCTTAAAATTATGTAATGATATATGGTAATGGATTGTGTTTCTATATTAGATGAATTTTCATATAACAATAATTACTAGTGTGTAATCCGAATGTATCCTTTTGAGGACTTTTATTGACATCATTGAAAATATTCATTGTCTTGATTATAGATTAGTGAATGATCCTTGGTTTGACCACGTGTGGTTCAAAAGATGAAAATAAATAACTAGATGATTCGTTTGAGATTATGGACCCATAGAGATGGTATAAGTGTTATACTAATCATTTTCGTAGGCTGTAGGAGTTTTCAGTAGTTTTCCATGTATTTTGGTTACTATCACCTCATTTGTGTCATTGATAGACTGAGAGGAAATGGAAGGATTCTTGTCTTTTTGTGGGACATTTTGGGGATGTTGGGATGGTGGGGTAAGTGGATTACCATTTAGTACTTCCACCATATCTGATATTGATACATTATGTGTTCCATGTTTCTCAACTATGAAAGTATCTATTTGATCTATCTCGTTTTTTGAGATGGAGTGATCTTCAGGTTGAACCTGATTTTTCTATGACGGAGCTTCCGATGAGGATAGTTGATTCTGAAACTTAGGTACTTCTTGGGTGGACGATACATTTGGTTATAGTTCTATGGAAGCATAGTTCTATCTCTACTGATACTAAGTAGTGGGATACATTGTTGATGGACCAGTGACCTCATATATTTGTCATGGAATCTTCTTTTTATGATTTCTGGGGATATATTATTTCTACGGTGGGGTGTTTGTAACATATTGTTATGATTTTAAGGTATTCCAAAACCCATATTTTTTCATTCCTTTTATGGGATTCATTTAAGGGAGATTACACTAATTTTTTTTTGGAAATTCTGATGGTTTCATGGGTTGGGCATGGTTGGCGCATAGATTTCCCAAACTGTGGAACCTATAAATGAAAACCAAGTAAACCTTGCAAACCACGGAAGTGAGGGTTTTCTTGGTGGGTGAATGGTTTGAAAATTGTGTTCCAACCAAGACAAATCCATGAAATCCTTTAGCAGGGGGTCATGTTTAGGGTCCATTAGTATGTTATCCATGTTCCCCTTCCAGGATAAACATGCATATGATATTTGTTAATTGGTTAATTAATTTTTAAAATGAGGAAACCATCTTTCTAGGTTCTTTATGGGTCTTTATGACCCCATAGCATTTTTTTCTTCCTTATAGGCTCCTGAGGGGTGATTATTTCCCCTCCACACATCATAGAATTTGAATTGAAGCTAGGATAAAATCATTTGATCTCTTATTGATAAGATTATACATCCTATTATCTTAAATCCACCTTCTGTTATATCCACCATAGGGATTCATAGATATCTAGGTTATTGGACGACATAAACCACACTATTTAAGATATTTAATATAGATTTGGTTCATTGATATTTTTATTTCTGACATTAATCATTGGTGATTCACTATTATGGCTTAGTGTTTTGTGATCCAATGATCTCGATGTTTGTGGTTTTGTTTATGATGGACAATTTGATTAACCCAAAATTTATGAATTTAAATTCAATAGTTTGACATAAATTTAATTATTCTATCAATTTGTTTCAATTATTTTTTTAAAAACTAAATTCCATTGAATTGGTGGTTTTGAATGTGATTTTTCATGAAATTGTGGGAAACCCCCAATTATATTAAATTGGTATGTGTTTTTGAAATTTATGGAAAATTTTAGAATTTAAATATTGAAATGGAATTGATGAAATTGAATTAAAATTAGTATTTTAGAAACAAGGATTAAAATGAATTTGATAAAAACCCAATAGTGTTATCATGAAAAGGAATTATTTTATGTAAAAACTATTTTGGATTTTTTTTGGAAAATTAAAATATTTGAAACGGAAGAATGTGATAAATTTTATATTAAATAGTTTGAAAAAAATTTCCATTATTTTATTTTTATTTGAGAACATAAAATCCTGTTTAGTTAGAGAGTAATTCATTTCACCAATCTATAATTTACAAACTACCAATACATATGAAGTAGCTCACACCCCTGATGAGATTGTGACCGGTTCCTACAAGGCCATTATTAGGGAAGAAATGTGAATGCATATTTTTGAGGAAAATATTTCGGTGTTAAAGTGTCTCATTTTCATGAAATATCATACGTTTTGTTAAAGGAAAATGTTTTTCATTGTTTTATTTTAAATATATTCCATTGTTTGAAAACTATTTTAAACATGCCTTGTGAATTTTATATAAACTCATTTTTATATAATTTCTATAAATCCATTTTTTAATGTATTACCATCATTTTGAAATTAAAGAATGATTTATTTTAAATACACTTTTGAAATTTCATGCCTCTTTATTTAGAATTGAAATAATTATTTTTATTAAATGTCATTATATTATAATGGAATCCTTGGTGAGACTCTATTGGTATTTTATCTCATATACTACCTATTCATTCAGGTGATTGTGTATTATATTGTTCTAGGTTCAAGCAAGGATAAATCACCACATAGAGGTTTTAGTAGGTGACGATCCTTGGGCTTGGAGAGTTGTTTCCACTGTGACATGGGGGCTTGTTTTCTATATTTATAGTGATATGAGTTTTACATTAGGTTATTCATTCCTATTGGACATCTGGTACACTTCTCCCTATGGATTCCTAGTATTCATACTGACTTGTTTTCCTTACTTCAATTCTGTTTATGGAAAATTGGCTCCCACTTTCATATTGTATGACTCTAGGTGATAATATCCAACATGTTGTGAAAGAGAAAAAATTTAGGCTATTTCATGACTATCTTGGTTTTTAGGATGTTAGGGTATCTAGTTCAATTCATAATATTCATAAATTGATTTAATAAGAAACAAACCACCTTGGCTCGAGGAGGTGGTAGTGCACACAATTCACTGTCGATGTTTTTTATTTTTTTTTCTACGGTTGAGGAAATTGATAAATAAGTATCTTGTAATTTAAAAAGAAACATATAAGTATATAAATTTTAATAAATCTATAATATTATTATGATTATAAGTTTTTAGGACTTGATAAATTTATATGAATGCATAATATGAAATAGTACTTGTGTTGGAGGCTCGATTTTTTCAATAGAAGTTCCCTTGATTTTAATGGGATTAAGATAACTATGAGTGAAGAAGGGATTATGATTATGAGGAATGGTTCTTAGGGGAATAATTGTTATTATTATCAATAGAAATTTTCAACATCAATATTATTGTTTAATGGGTGGAAGTGGTATCCTTTTATAAGGGAAGATGTGTTCTCTTTTCGTACCACCCACAACTTTTCAATGCTTCCATGAAAGTATTCAATTTTCAATGTCAATAAAGTGAAAAAAGTATATTTTTTGGGAAAATATAAATCATAAAATATTCACAACAACTTATTGTAATTTTTTTAATATTTCTTCTATGTTTCCCCTTAGTAAATATCATTTTACAATATTTACTTTAGACCAGGGTAGCAATTTGTTTTACCATAATAATTAAATTTGGTAAATAAAATTAACAGATAAATCGTTAAATAATTTCAGAAATAACATTTAATATTTTCTAATCATTTTATTTAATCAAATTTTTAAATGTGTGGATTGTTAATTTTAAAATAAACACACTTCATGGCATAATTATTTTTAGAAAAATGTTGTTTTAAAGATTTAAATTTATATATATGATAAAATTATTATTATTAATTACTTTATTTACTTATAAAAATTAATTAAAAATTTAATTTAATGTATGATTTTTATAAGGAAATAGGAAACCAAATATCATCATAAAGATGAAAAATTAAATGAAGAAATGTAAGCAATTTTAAAAATATAATAGATTTCTCTTAAGATTAAAAATATGAAATCTAGAATTATAATGTTCAAAATAATATATTATACTTCTTATTTTTTAAATAAAAATATATATCTGATCAATATTAATATTTAATATATCATTATGAGGTTTAAATATACTGATAAAACTTGGCATTTTTGGTAAAAACTATATTTTTTATATTCACATAAAAATGAATTAGTTTAGAATAATCTCAAGAAATCTTATTAAGACAATATTGTTATAATAAATCCAAATATTAAATAAATTTCTTCAAATTAAAATTATAAAAATATATAATAGATATTTTAAAATAAAACATATATATATAATGAAAATTATTTTCAAATTAAGATAGAATTTTAAAATATTAATAATTATTATTCATATTTATAATAAGATATTAATCATATATGTACTAATTTATATTACAATATAATTTTACATAATAACGTTATATAGACATATAAATATAATTCAAAAAGGTTTTGTTTTAAAAAATAACCCATCCTTATAAACTATTCATCTACACTATTTTAT
The DNA here is from genome assembly GCA_963277665.1 of Viscum album. Lineage (NCBI taxonomy): Eukaryota > Viridiplantae > Streptophyta > Magnoliopsida > Santalales > Viscaceae > Viscum > Viscum album. The sequence continues at coordinate 830,612,144 of OY728151.1, read as the reverse complement.
TATCATTCACATTTAAAGTAGTATTTATTTTCATTTTAAAAATAATTCATAGATCACTTAAACCAATTCATTAATAGTAATTAAATATCTAGGTTATAATCATAGTACTAACATATTTATATTTTTGAAAAATGTAGATTGGTCTTTTAAAAAGTTTCGTGTATCAGGTAGAGATATATATCAAACATATTTGAAATCATTAAGAGAAACAATATACTAAAATATAGAGTTAATAAAAGAATGGTAGAATCTGAGGATGAAATTATGGGGAAAGTAGAATAATTATCATAAATCAATTAGTTTATTATATATAATTTTAAAAATATAATGGTTTATGGAGAAATATTTTTTAATAGTATACGATGTTTACTATTTAACGAATGTTTAAATATAATAGGATAGTTATGTTGAAATGGATCCAATAATTGTTATTGATTTTATTGTTATGGAGGTTTATTTCTAGGATTTTATTATAGTAATCAAACAATATAAAGTGTTTGTCTATGAGAACTGTATATGGGAGGGCATGTCTAGGGCATCATATGACACATACGTGTCATAACATGCACTACAATTGTTTACAAAATTTCAACTACAATCCACCACAGACACAGTCCAAAAACAACAATAACTCCCTAGAAACCAACATTGATTTTATCCTATTTAGAAGAAGATCTTAGGGATGTTTAAATACTTTGATCCCTAAAATGAATCCTAATTCATGGAACAATCATTAATCCTGATCATAAATTAAAAAAACCTCTAAAATATTATCACCTAAAAGTATAAATGGAATTAGAAAATCAATACCCCAAAATTTCATATCCTAGAGAAGCCTCATTGGTCCTTGAAGCACCTCCCCTATCATACCTTTATTTCCAATTCATTGAAGACCCTCCACGTTTTAATTTGTAACACTAAAAAAATACTCCAGTTCACAACTCCAAACACTGATGCACACTAATCCCCAATGATAGACTCACATGATCAAATCTAATGCCAATATGATGACTGTTATAATGTAACCAAATCTCATGAGACACCATGTATTCCTTTAGAAATCCATCAAAAAAAATTATGTTTATTCTCACCATTAATATCATACCAATAAAAAATATTCTATGTCCTGGTCCTCCCCACTATAATAATATACAATAAAAATGATTTTCTAGTTGTTCAATGACACACATGATGGATTTTCCACTGCATATAAAATTCTATGAAAAAACTCTATTAAAAACTTATGTTGCTGAAATTATTGAAAATGATAAATTTAACTCACAGATGCATTATCTCACTTATAGATCATGATGTCTGAACTCTCAAATCTATAAAATGAAAGTCCAAAAACCCAAACTAGATTATGAACAAAAAATACTTGTAAAATTACATGGATAGATCCTTATAAACATTCACCATATTTCATAATATCACCTCAAGAACTATCCCACCACATAACTATCTCACTATCTGATCTCATCAAAACCTCCTCGAGCCCAAACACAACACACAAACTCATGTGACATAATTTCAAAAAATTTAATATCATATTTAATAAGAAATACAATAATATTATATCTTAAAAAACAATAGAATCCCAATGATGACCCCATCATCCACCCACAGGCATCACACCATCCATGTCCTATCGACCCCAAGGTTTATATTCCCATGACAAATATAATACTCCTAAAAAAAGCGCTATCATTTTCATCAACCATTAAACCAACAAAGAAATCACTATATCCCATGATCCATCCATTTCATCATGTAATGATAGGACACAACCACCCCAATTATACACAATTATAGTCCTGAAACACTAATCGTCATCTATTTCTAGCCTACAAAGATTGGTATTTCCCAATAACTAATAGTGTTCTATCTACTTTGTGGCATCTATTATGATTTTTCTCATGAATTTACACAAATGGGTCCCATAATCACCCCACTATGGTAGTTCATATAATTGATCACACTCGGTTCAACCATTCCATGAAACCCATATTTAATTTTTATATAAATTCCTACCATTCAAGAATATATATGGACTCAAAAAAACCCAGTATCCATGAATGTGAGCATATCACCCCCACACTACCATCATAAAAGTACTTGGTATCATCCAAAAAATGGAAACTTCTCAATTTACCAACACATGAATTATTTTAAGATCCCAAAATCAACTAGAAATGCATGTATCTAATATGAAGTTACTTTGAAATGTTAAAAAATTATCTAAAATACCATACTTACATCACCATTAAACTAATAAGGTTGAGTAATCCATTGAGAATCATCACATAGAAAACCACTCATTATTCTACTCTATCTCACCCAAAGAAAAAAACTACATGATCTTGTATAACTCAATAATAAAACCCCACTCACAATTACTTGAGTCATATCGCTTCCAACCATGGATCACATACCTATACCACTGTCAATTCTATATCACATGTGAGAATTATCCAATATCCTAATAAATCTCTCTCTCAACAAGGCTAATTAAATGACCACCCACCACATGAGCATATTTTGAAAAACACTAGTGTCTTCTCATGCTCTCACCACAATATTAAAATCATATATATAACCAATATGTTATGGAATCCAATTTATCATACCCATAATACCCATACCCAAAACTATAAACTCTCTAAGTGCATCAATTCCTAAAAACCTAAGTTATTTCATAGGACACCGATCAATATTACTATCTATTTATGTTCAGTTCCACAATGAATTTATATGGATAACTCGTTTATTTTTATTATTATGAAATTATATAACCAAAAACCATCCTCAATGAAACATATTCTCCTCTAGGGACCATTCCATAGTAATTTCATGCTTGTACCAACATAATAAGTTCCTATATATGTCTTTGGAACAAAAGGACTGTATAACCCCCACCAGAGAACTTCATGAACCAGTGGACACATGACCATTTTTTTCAAAATATTGTTATTTAACTAAGTATAATTACACCCAAAAGTCAAATGTGAAAAATCCATATAATTTATTGATGTTATATTAAAAAATTTATCCTCTACATGAAAATTCAATCAAATATAAACTTGTAAATTTCACGAGTGTCCTATTTGTTGAATAAGATGAATTTACAAATAAATATTGAAAAAAAACATGATACAAAATAAATTAATAGATAAAAATTCATAATATTCATAAAAATATTAGTCATAATAGAAAATTCCAAGAATAGTAGTTCCATGCTACTAGAATTGAGGACATCCCAATGTAAGGTATTTTTGACACATATGTAAATTGTACACCAATATTTTCATCTCATTACATGACTGAATATCTATAAACTACATAAATAGATATTTATATAAAAATCTATTATAAACATTTAGACTCCAAACCCTTGAATACCTATCTTAGATGTAGTTCCACATGACCTCAAATTTTCCTCCTCAAATACAAGACATTTCAAACTATGTGGAAGGACCCAATAAATACACTAAGGAGACTATAACCCTGACCTAAAGTCACATAAAAATAATAAATCTCTAAACCGATATTTCAGATCATCCCTCAGGGTAATAACAATATGAAATATGAATATGCTAGCCTTCATGTTTGAAATCCTCCAGCCAACATTACTCCACCTAAAAAACCATGTAAAAATACACGATCATCTTCTTGATATACCCTCTACCATAAAGTACTTCAATATAATGTCAAAGCATTGATTCCTATTCCATTACTCTCTATACATTACTTTAGTCATGTGCAACATCGCCACATGATTTACTATAGAACACATTATCGAAAATGTATTGTTTTTATTGGAGTTTAGAATATTTTGATGTTGTAATAATGTAAAAAATAAACCCAATTAAAAAATATAAATTTCAAATCACATTAGATGAACATATATCTCAAATTATTGAGATTGTGATGTTCATAAAGAAACAACTAATGATACAGTGTAATCACAACATAAAAAAAACATAATCCATGCTCGAGATCTTCAGTAGCATAATTATGTTTAAGAGGATATAATTAGTGATATCAATCATAGATTACGTCTCACTATTACCTCATAACATATCATAATCCAAATCACAAATATTTATATATTTCTTATATAATATATCATTCTTCTATATATTGAGGAACATAATTACTGAATACCATGTCCATGAAATATGAAAAGTATAATTACATTGTATTTTCAACACAGAATCCTAAACCTTCATAGTCTAGGATGTTAGAGGAGTCACAATCTGAGGGATATTTTGAACAAACCTCATGAAATAGCCTCCAATACCAAGGATACTATGATCCACAATAATATTAATGGGTAATTACCATGAAAAAACATCCTCTATATTCATGATATTAGATTTTAATTATTTCTAGATACAAAACATGTCAATTGAAATTCATTACATGGGAATAAAAGATACACATTGATAGATTCCCAACTGACAGTGAATATTGAATAATATTCAAAATGGATCTTAGATTTTCTATATGTTATTCATCAAAAATAGAATATAAAAGGATTTCACCAATGGAAAATGCTAGGAATAAGTCAATAAAGGACAGTAACATGTATTTGATTATATTCTTGAACACTACATCTGAATTTATATATCCAATGGAAGTTAAAATAATATTTTACACCCTATAAGGAATCTCAGAGGAATTCTTCAGTGTATATTCATCCTTAAACTTCATTTAAGGATATGATTATAAAAAATAATACATTGATATAATGTTATCACCATTAAACTAATCAACAAATAACAAATCCATGGGATTATATTATGGTTTTTAACTAAAAATTCATTCAAGACAATGTAATTCATACATAGTCTCATAACTCTGTATACCTTATTCATGACCATGATTGATTCACCCCCATATAACATGTTGGTATAAACAAACAAACTCTATAAAAATCTTCTATATAAATATTAAAATCCCAAAAATATTAAATTTATATCATTAATAAATAATTTGATAATAGAGAGACATGAATTTGAAACTGTATCCCAAATGAAATCTCCCATAGGGGATGTAGAATCAGAATATTTTATAGGAAATACAAATGAGTACACTTCTACAACCATGGGAAATAGCACCAGATAAAATACCATTGAACATTACATCAACTTGACCATCATAAAAGATATGTTAATGGGAAAAAACTAGCCCATATGATAGATTCACTCACCAATGAACATGGAATAATAAATATTATCCCCAATGAATATGACTCTTTTCGGATATCAATAAAAATATCCTATACCAAATAAAACAATACCATGATGAGGATGATGTCATATAGTTTTATAAACTAATATAAGAAATCAAAAAAAAATTCTGTTACCCTAACATCGTATAAAAATTTATACAAACATCATAGATCCGATCTCAATATCCAACTAGAATAGTCAATGACAATGAAACTATAAATAACTCCACATCATGTTCTATTGTATGGTCTTGGGCTAGTGTAATGAAGTAGTTTTTTTCTCATAAATAAAACAAACAATACACATGTGTGGAATATTGTAAAATGGTACCTCGTATTAAATTTATCTCTCCCATAATTGGAAACCCTAAGGCATGAATATAACCATATATTTCTACATTAAACCTCTTTCCCTAATTTTAATCAACTACAAAAACATTCACATGTATTTGGGATATCATGGAATTATCATTTTCCTACATATTCCATTCAATATTGAAGTAATCAGAGCGTTCAATATTGTTAGTGTTACGGCTTCTATCTTAGTTGGTACATATATAATGGCTATCCATAAATCAAGTCAAAAACTCCAAACTAATAATTGAGGGAAATCAAATACTCAAGCTTTTGATAGCCACCACTTCTATATGAAAATATACCAATGACTAATCTCCAAAAATAAAATGAGAGCTATAATATTGAGTGAAATAAGATTATTTTAACTGATATTAGATCCATCCTATCAAATACCCTAACTAATTATAAAAATGAAAACCTATACTCAATGATATAGTCCTTGATTATATTTAAGGGCCACCCACACATGATGATTCATTCCAAGATGAAAACATATCCATAACCTCTATATTTTCCAACACCTCAAGGAACATTGATAATGTGAATGTAATAGACTAGAAATGCATCTTGGGAAACACTTCCTATTTCAATTTCCTTGACCTAGTCTCTTCATCTAGTAGGATATTTGATGAAAAAGATAATAGTTTCTTGAGAAAAATACCAAACTATAATATTATAGAACTTCCCAGGTTGAGAGTAATTATATCCTACTTATAAGTTTCAATCACGATCGAAGAAAATAACTCATACATAAAATGGACGTTAAAATTATCATAAGTAATTTTTGACTCATTTATATTGCAAGGATTAAAAAATAACTAATGAGTAACTTTTTTCCACATATTGGCAATCATTGGAATTCATTTATCCCACAAAACATAGACAAGACATAAATAAATCTCTTCCTCTTCTAAATAATCCTCAATCTCCTAATCTAAAATAAATATCTCATACTTATACTTGACCCATAACTGAAATACTCAATGAATAATTCTCAAGGAATCATGTTCATCATCTTGAGGTCCATGATTATATATTATAAAATCATACAAATAATCAACTGCAATAACCCAACGTGAAAATCTACCATAGCCCAAACTTATAGAGTAAATATAAATTAGTACTTTAGAATGATAGAATATGGAATTATTATTATTATATAATTAAAATAAGGCACAACCTAGTACCCATTTTCTAATGAATTCAATCAGAGGAACCCAAATACAGTATGTGAAATCCTAACTATGGATTATAATATTATATTATCATCTCTTTTCGTAGTACACTTAGTAATAATAAGTTGCTCACATTATATGACATGAGGATATAATCCAACGTGTCCTAATCTATCTCCCTTTGTTATGTCACATATTTTTTTAATAAGATAATATAATCCCATCAACCCATGAAATCCCTAAAAAAATTTCCACATGATCCATCATATCTATCAACAATATGATTGGTTTAACATTTTCACAACCTTCACCCACTAATGCCCCAAATACGACACTGAAAATGTTATGAGGAGACCACTATGCATACCTCAAATAGGATATGGGTTAGGGACTATCACTATGTTTAGTACCAAATATATAAGCAGAAATTATCCTCAATATTATGAAGATAATATATGTAAACAAAAATCCACTACATAATAATAAATAAATTGATCCCTATACATGAAATCACATACAAATGAAAAAGGGAATGATACTATGGAAACAACTATGGTTGTGACCATGAAAAATAATAACCCATGAGTAACCTCCAAGAGATAATAATCACCATATCGATCACAAATTTCATATTATAATATTTAATATTCGATATCTAAATATATAGGTCATCATACTCGTATAATTAGTATGATTATCCTAGAATCCTCTAATATATATATCAAATAATCCTAATTAATCCCTTGTTAATGAATATCAATATAAAATAATAATCTATATTCGGTCATCTATTTAATCATCCTCTCAAAGGGACAATCAAAAAATAATAAACATATGTTGATAACATAAAATAAATGATATATAAAAAAAGGTGCCCTTCCTAATGTTTAATATTAAAATAGTCCCACAGGCTCCAATGAATTACATGTCGATGCTTCAATCCAATATTTAAATCACACGAAACATCTGGAAACACATTATGAACACATTCATATAATCATAACTCCATGCATATCACATCCCCAAATCACATAGTAACACAAGAGCTATCAGGACACATATAAATATGCATTATATATCAATCCTCTAAAGCCCATGAAAAATTACACATATAATAACTACATATCATTAAATTCATTAAACAGTTATATATTATTACATTAAACCAATATATAATTTTAATACTTTTATTTTGTATTTTAGATCCATTATAGCCCATATCAAAAAATTTCACAAAACCATGAGCCACAATTTATTTTATATTTTAATTGAAATTCATTTCATGGAAGAGAGAGTAGTGTATGGGTAGTGGTAAACCTTTGAAAACCTCAATAACAAAATTATTGGGAAGAATCACTTGAACCACAGTCATATATAGGCTTTGTATACCCCAAACCAACTCAGTTATTAGAGTCTAAGAAATAATATAATGTTGTGATTAATATATATACAACAATTTGAAGGGAAAATAACCTATGTAAGACTCGATCTATAACTAATATACCATATAAAAAACCAACTGATATTACCAAGGGAAAAAATTATATGCATCCCTATTTATCTATATCATTGATGATTTTCCTATTAGATAACAATATGTTTTTAATACACAACGATATTCTCATATTTATCATTAAAAATCTATCATGATTGTGGTTTTAATTTTAATTATCAATTTCATGTACAAGCACATGTTCATTCACCCATTGAATGGTTACACATTCTTTGATATCAAAACCACCATTAAGTTCATGAATCACATGCCTCTATATTGATAATTAATTAATTAATAGTCCATATTTTGGGACACTAATACCCAACTATAAGAAATAAAAAAGGATATACACAATGAAATATCAAACAACCTTATGAAATAAATAAATATCTACAAAAGAAATAAATAGGAATAAATAAAGAAAGGCTCTCAAACTAATCCAACCATCCAAACATCATCTCTTACACTATACCAACACTATACACATCATCTCTCTATCATTGAGAACAATACAGAACAGAAAACATAAATAAATATTATAACCCAATGTACCAACCAACCCCATCATCTTTTAAATATATTCACAAAAAGGGATATGTCATACACACACACACACACACACACACACACACACACACATATATATATTTTTAATAAAGCGTATTTAAATGAAAAATAATATTCAATTACTATAACATAATTTTTCAATAAATGCATCGAAGTACATATAATGTAATGCTAAAATATATTAAAACTTAAGTTATTAATTTTAAAATCCATTTCCATTAATAATCTTGATTATGAAAATTATTTATTGGAATATTTCAATGTCAAAGAATCATATTATAGAAATAGTTATTGTAGAAATAGTTATTCGTCGAATAAAATCTATGTAACAACTTATCATCTCAAAAGAAATAATGATAAAATCACTACATTAATTCATTTTATCCTCATAATCATATATTTCCATGCTTCTAATATATAATTAGACCAATAATATTTATGGGAAAGCATAAAAATTAACATCATAATAAAGATAAATGTTATAGTAAATAAAATGAGGAAATGATTATACAAAACATCTTTTATAGAACTCCACCATCAACTCTTGACTTTAATAAAATATTGATTATTAATTTCATTTAGATAATTGATATTATTTAATCATTATACGTGAGGAATTTTATCCCTACACATCCACATAATCCAAAAATAAATTCCTTGAATCCCCTTCCATAATAGGAAGATTTATGAAACACCATACATTAAATGATTAACTATGGATTCAACAAAACCAAACTCCATAAAAATTGTCTTATAAACTAACCAAAATTAACCATCATCAAAACATACTATAATATTGAAAAAAAATTAAAAAAGTAAAAATATAACATATTAAAAGATGTATATTAAGAATAAATGAATTAAATTATATAAGATGTGTAACTTGGATTGAGAGAGATAAATCCAAAAAAACTAAGGGAATTAAATCCATGAATATGTTGTTAGAGGGTACACGTGATATCCTAAGTATAAAATAGTTTGAAATAAATAAATAAAATCTAATCTGAAAAATAGTATAAAATATTCATTTGAATCAAATATCAGATATTTTTTATAAAATAATTGATGCAAGAAATCACCAGCCTTGGTTCTATTTTTTGTTTTTTAATATCCTTCATAAAAAATGAATATTAATGTATATTAATATCAAAATGAAAATTAAAATAATCATCATGCATCTTTTAGAATTCGTTATCTAATAAATCATGTTAATTTATTTTATAAATATAAAATCCCCAGAGTCATTATTTCCTCCTCATTATATTGATGGATTATTTTTTAAAACATTAACTTCTATGACTAATAATGGGGCCTCATGTTTTTCCTCCTGATTCATTTCATCTCATTTTCCCATATTTTCTCCTCAATTTCTCCTCATTCTCTTTAATTATCTTTCCTTCCACCAACATCATGTCCATTCCACACATTGTATTTTCACTCCTCTTATATCATCCGTGTTCTTCAAGAACTATAATTAATATAAATTTGTGGTTTCATTCATATTTAATTAATTACTATCTAATGTGTATCTATCTCTATTTTACCACACTTCATCATGGATCATATTCATGGATCTTGATCTTTTGTAAACAAATAATTTTATATTTTATGTTTGGAATATTCATTAATTATTTTTTCCATTAATTTTTATCATTTATTTTTTTATAAATCTCATTATCATATATTATTATTTAATTTAAAATTAGTTTATGGTTATATGATGTTGTAAATTTATATTTCATCTTTTAAAAAAATATGGTTATAAATTTTTTTGGGTATTAAGTGTATATATTTAAAATAGTATTTTATTTAATAAAATTGTTGTTGAGTATGGTTATAATTTTTTTCCTATTATAATTTGATTATTATAATTTTTATGGAGGTAAAAAATATCAATTTTATGGTTTTTTTAATTAATAATTACCAATTTAATTTTTTATATGAGTTAAAATTTTATTTATTCTTTTCTATCTAATTTATATTAACAACATTATATTCAATTGTATTATTTATTAAATATATTTCTATAATTAAAATGTGTATTTTTTAATTTATTGATTTTAAATATATAAATTTTTTTAACTATTAAATTTAAATTTTAATATTATTGTGTAAATTTTTATTTGTTCTAATATATATATATATACTTTTTTGGATTATTTTAAGTAATTAATGGATAATAATTTCATAAAACCATGAAGATGTAATGAAAAATTTAAGAATGGGGTACATTATTTATTAGAATTTGAAAAAAAAAATATCAAAACCGAGACATGTTTTCTAATACATGTGTGAAGTGTTTGAGTATTAAAAATTATTGGTCTATGGAAATCAAAATCATATTACTTCTTATAGTTTTGATCATAATTATACAAATTAGATATGTTATTAGAAAACAATATAAAATTAAAAAAATAAAATTGATGATGATATTACGTATGAGATGAAGAATTGTGTTTATAAATTTATTCCTGATATAAGAACTAAAATTACTGAAAAAAGTGAAACTACTGATCAATTTTATGGGATAATAATTTTTTCCCTAAGCTATAGAAATGTTTTTCTATTATCAATTATACTTAGTTTTGTTATCTTAAAATCATGACATAGAAAAAGTGAAAACATTTCCTTTATTTTCTTGATCTTATGAAAGAGTAAATTTAAGAGGACAATAAGAACATGATCACCCTTCATGGTCATACTCTAACCTAGCCACCTAAAATCCAAATCAAAATCAGATGATTTCTCAATTATCTATTCAAATAGTTAAAAAACCTAGCCTGAATCAATCCAAATTCAATGAGATATAATGGATGAATTCATAAATAGGAAACAACATATGAAATAAACTCAAAATACCTTTTAAAAGAACCTAGAACTTCAAAATACTGAGATAGATGAATAAGTGATGGGGGGGACTAGACAAAAATAGAATTTATTAATTCCCTAAAATAAAAAATATCAGAGAAATCACCATCAGGAAAATGAAATAATAACCCCCATATAATAAATTAACACACATGAAACATTCACAGTGTGTACAGGGTGGTTCACTATATTAATTCCCTATAACATGACATTTCATCACCTAAACCATTGGATAACTAAATAATTTTTTTTGAGAAGGGGGACTATTCCATAAACCACCCCATTCATGGGATTAATGGACACATAAAGGCTCATCACCAACTATGTAAATGTCATATTCATCATGAAAGTTCCCCACTCACGGCCTGAATAACCAATGTAAATGTCCTCCTCTATTGAATAATATGCTTCACTGAATTTCATTTAATATCCTCCAAATTAAAAAAATTATTATATTTAAATAATTAAATTTCATCAATAAAATTCTATTTAGGAAAAAGAGAACCTAAATTGAAACGTTATATATTTAGATGAAATATTAAATTTTAAGTACGATCATTAAAACATATTCAATGAATCATATGGAATAAATATGAGTGAAATCTTATTGAATTATATATATATATTAAATAAATTTTACTTTTATTATGAATTAAATTTCATTAGTATACATAATGTGACTAATATGATCATTTACTGACTTTTTTTAAAAGAGCCTTTTATGCAATTCTCATTTCTATTTCCTAAAACATATAATTAATAACTAATTATGTTTTATGTTAGTAACATTTCAAAAAATGTTTTTATTAAATGATATTAAATAATAATAATAAATGATAAATTTTGAAAATGTCATTTTCTAATTAAAATAGTTTTTTATTTATAATTGAAGATTTTATTAAAAAATGAATAAAATATATTTTTAAGAAAAAATTAATAAAAATGATCTTCATTTATTTAATAATCATATAAATATTAAATCATTATGATTTTTTTAAATTTTTATGAAAATACCTACTTTTAGTCAAACAATATAGTTGTTACAAAACATGTAATTTCTAGAACATTAACATTTTATAAAAATGGATAATAAGTTTATACAAAATTTTATATAATAAATTATTAAATTTAGTAATGAAATAATTTATTTTAATATATTATTTGAAATTATAAAAAGTATTGAAAAAATATTAACAATAATTTAAAATGTGACATTAATATAATTGATTGAACATGTCATTGAATAGTGTATTTTCAAGGGAGATTCTATTTTAGATTTCCTTGAAAGCCTCATACAACGTTTTTATAATATTTCAATTTATTTAATTAAAATTGGTGTCCAAGAACATTCTAACATACATATATATTTAATCATAAAACTTTATTTAAAAAAAGTTTTAACACAATTAAGAGTATTGATTTTAAAATTTTAATTTAATACATATTGAAATTTCATTTGATAAAATGATATTAACAATTAAATATAGAATTGTCAAAATAGATAAAAATTATTATATGAAAATTTTCCCATAAAAATTATTACTAAATTATGAAATTATCAACGAGGTTAAATTTACTTTAGTGTATAAGAAAAATAGTTTAAAAATTCTTAAACCACACAATGTTGTCAAAAAAGGAGTGGTTGAGGTGAGTTTTGATCTACACTCATTTTTCACTCTTATTTTTCAATTAATTGTTTTATGAAACATTAATATTAACCCTAAATTATATAATATATAAGGGTTACTCCCAAAACTACACTTTCCTTCACAATGAAAGGGTAATATCTTCACCACTTTAAGATAGGAAATTATTTCTAATTTATAAATTAATATATACCATTTTACACTAATATCACCATCCCCCACATTCATAATATTATAAGAAAGATTAGTGAGCATAATAAATTAATTTACAAGGATATTTACAAGGAAAATTCATCCCCCTTATTTGAGATTATCAACTACATAAATTTTAAACCTAATTTTATTTTTTCATTTTTATTCGAAACAAGAAAAAATTATTTATATTGGTAACATTTATATAAATTATTTTTATTAAAATATTTTTTTTTTCATTAACCCTATCCTATAAGGAAAAAAACGGGGGTTTGTATATTATGAGAACTACATATTACACGAAGCAAATTTTTATGATTTCCCTCACCACCATAAGAATTTGGATATAATAATTGTTAAAAAATATAACTTTTATGCTTATGATATAAACAAAATTTTAATATGAAAAAGATTAAAATATATTAAGGATATTCTAAAAAATGGCCATTTTAATCCATTCATTTAAAATAAACATACTATGAGGATAAAATTTTATTCACAATGGTGTAATATCAATATATCAATTATTTATTTATAAAATTACATCTAATTATGATATCTCACACATAAAATACTATATAAGATAATCATGCATCTATTTTAGTTTTATAATCACTAAACTACCTCATAATAATTTATTAAATCAGTTTAAATTCATGTTTTAGATTATTTAACCACCTAAATGAACGATACTGTGATTTTATGTCCTGAATGACTATTATAACATAATTAATGTTATAATATAAAAAATAAATAAATATTTCTTATTAGTTTTTGGCGGATTTATATAAATATTTTACTCCATTATTATGAAAATGAAATTCAGTTTTCATGAAACACCAAAACATGGTTATTATCAATTTCATATTCATAGATAAAGACCAAAACACAAATAAATGTAGATTTATACATCATAAATAATTAAATATAATAACAAATTATATAATTAATGTTATTTTAATTTATAATTTCTCAATAATAATAAACAAGGGTACCATTACTATGAAACTAGTAGAAACAATTGAGACCATAAACACCCAATGATGAAAATTGTAACATTTCATATTGAGATTGATTATTTATGAAATATTTTAATGAAAATGTAATTGATAAAGAATATAAATTAAATGATAACAATTTATTTTTTAGTTTATGAAGTTAAATTATGTTAGTGATATTAATGAAATGTGAAAATATTATTATATCAATTTCCCTTCACTAAGACATGTTTTGTGCTTATGCACCTAATTTAATTTATTTGGTGTATACATTTATTAATTTAGATATAATATCATGAATTTTATTTTCATAATTATGTCTTATGTTTAAATTGTTGTCCCTTATCCAAGTGGTTAATATTTGATTGTTTGTAATGTCATTTGTGTTGTCTTAGATTAAATTATAATTCTTTGAGACATGCTAGACATTATGTACAGTGTTCCCTTTATATAGTTTTTAATAAATTGTAAACCCAATAAAGTTATAAAATTTATTTTTTTTCATAGGCATTAATATCTAGATCACTTTCTATTATTGATTTTCATATTAATTTAGTTTTTTATAGTAGTTCAGATATTAGAAACACAATTTTCTGTTTATTTAGTTGTGATAATTCTTTTAAATTATTTCATATATGTTTGGTACATTATTCAATTTAATTTTATTATGGTGAATTAATTATATTTTTTTAGATTTAATGTCTTAAAATATAAACCGTTAGCAAATAATTTTCACACATTGAGATATGTTCTTTTCAAATCATCTATTTTACATCTCAAGAGAGATCATGAGCTTGATATTTTCATTTTAATTTATCCATAAAATCATTGCTATATATTTTGTTAAAATAAATTTCACATAATTCATAACTGATGATGTCTACGTAGAAATAATTCTATTATATTTTCAGGTGAATTCCAATATGAATGATTATTGGTACGATGATTGTGTATTGAACTACCATCCACATTCTTCCTTTGGATGGGTAATGATCATATTGTAACAATTATTAACTTAGGGAAATTTATTTGAATATAAATATGGATGATTATTTGATAGATACCAATTTATTTTTTATCCATGCACATTATTTTCTTGGATTTTTTATAACCAAGTTATCACTTTTATTCACATAGGTAATATTATTTACATTCTGTATTTTTTTATTATATAAATACCCAAACTATTATTCTGAAAGTTGTTTCTTAGGAAATTTAATAAAAGGTCATATTTAGACTTATTTTAGATGTATTTTACTTAAACACATAAAATAAGAGACCCAAAATTATATATCAAATCGACACATCAACATCTATCATTTGAAAAAACAATTTTGGGTATTTGGCTTATTCTTTCCCAATTGAACATGATATCTTGACTATGGACTAAAATATATGTAATGTGTGATGGAAATGTCCATAACTATAGGGTTTTGATGTCAAATATTATGAATTGTCTTAGAATGAGATATATATTTTTTATTTTAATTGAATCAATTATTTTCATAGATATAGCAAGCTTCTTGTTTCATATTAATTATTCCTTCATGTTTTTATCTATTCCTTCTATAATATTTATTCCATGTTTATGATATGGTGGATGTTTTTGTATATTCCCCTTACCAAGAATTTTATATCACCCATTTTTTTCAATTCACCAATTTAGGAAGAAAATTATTATACTTTAAATGTTTAGAATGATAGAACTTAAAATGGAATTTTTTAGAGATGTACGAGAAATATAATTAATTAATTACTTTCCTATATATAATGGAACAAATATAAATTTTTAAATAATGGTAATGGAATTATTAATTAATAATATTTTATAATTTTCTAAATATATGAACCTAAAAAGATCATTTAGATGACATATATAGAGTAATCTATTTATGATTTTTTAATTATTGATGGTTATATTAGAGATTTTTTATGTATTATTGAATAATATTTGTTTGTATGAGCCCTAGATACTAGGTTTTACATTTGAGAAATCAGAGATGATATAAAAGGAATTTTATGATACCTTGGAATATTATGATGGGTTTTAGTATATATTTAGGGTTCATAAGATAATATTGATCTTAATTTCAAAGGAACAATTAAAATATTAGGATTAGTGTATGATTTCAGGTCAAGGGAAAAGAAAAAATATAATATTAATGTATTAGGATAATAATTATTCCAAAAAACCCTAGAAATAAGTTTATGTATTGGATAACATAATTATTATTTTGTAAAGTAAATATTATATGGGTTTTTTAAGAAATACATACCTATCTGGATGTTGAAATGTGGATGAATTTGAAGTAAAGATGCACTTATGGGTAATAAATCACAAAATGGATTTCTATAGAAAAGAATAAATCATCACTTTGATGCATGGTGGGTGACGCTAAAACTTCACACATGGAGAGATACTCTTGAGGCATACACATTGGTTAATCAAAATCTTTTTATGAACTATTTTGAAGGATTTAATTTTGATCATAAATAATTATGTTATAAAACCTAAAAAATTGTATTATATGACCTAGGAGTAAACATTGATCGTCAAAGGTTTATCTAAAAGAATCATATGTAAAAAAAATTTATATGAGAATTAATGTTAATATTAATTATTTTATTTTTCATATTTTGGATATTATCTTCACAATTATGGTTTTAATAGTTGATTGAATAGGTATCATGAAAATAAATATGTGATAGGTATGTACCTTGAAACTACAATGTAATATAATAGAATAAGTAAGTATACATAATTTATTAATAATATTATTATATGACAGCTATAATGGAAAATTTGAAGTTATTATTATCACCGGTGGTAGGGAGGTTGATATTTAAATAGAAACTAAATCATTAATATAATATCTATTCTCAATAATGAGTGATATTTATCAATTATATTGTGTTATATTCTAAAATTTATGATGATGAAGAGAAGCATATAAGGACTATTCATAATTAGTTTTAATTTAATAGAATTATGAAACATATTTAATGGTATTATTAACATTGAATATTATTTTTATGATAAGGTTATATTTATAAGGATAAATATTGAAGAGCATTTTATTAAGGTATAAAAAACACTTATGTTTAAGATATATGTGATAATTTTATAATAAATGGGTTTTTGATTTTAAATATCCATGTTATTTAGTAATTGGTATCTATGGATTTGATAATCTAATTCATGATATTTTTGGAGAGCACTCTTTCATTATTTGGATTATGATATGTATTGATTACTGTGTGACATTATATAGAACTGGTTTATTCTGTCAGAGTGTTAATGGCAGTGTTAATTTTGAGAGGAATAAATAATTTCATTATTGTTTAATGTCCTTGAAATTCAATTAGCTATTGTTAAATGTATTTTATTAAAATTATATGAATATGGTGTATATATATATTTAGAAAAATGATTAATTTTGTTCAGGGAAATATAAGTTTTATTTCCTGAACTAGATTTTAGTATATATATATTTTATTAATGTTTATAACAACTAGGGATATCTATTTTATGGATTATGTAAATGTGTATGAGGAAACCCAAATCAATGTAATATATGATAAACAAAGAATAAAATATATTAAACTGAGTGTGATATATGTTTAGGCGAGTTTGATAAAATTTGATCTGTAAGATATATAGGCTAACATGATAGTGTCATAAGTAGAGACATATAAAGGTTAAATTTTCTGAAAATTATTTTTGGTCACTAACATGTAATTACCAAAACCCGTGTTAAATATTTTAGTTTATGTAATGACTATAATAGAAGTGAAAAATGAGTGTTAGGGATAATACAATGATTACCATAATTAATAACCAATCATGCTGGGATTTAGAGTGAGAAACCATGGGATTATACCAAAACATATATCATAAAATAAAATTAACAATGTGAACATAGTCAATGTCCCAATCACATAAAAGAATAGAAATTTAGAGTCGAATGAAAGTTTAATTGATAAAGATGATGATGGAAAAATATTCCATTATATATATATTTAATATGGGAATCAGAATTGAGAAATTTAACATAAAGGGATGGATAAATGTTATAAGTGTGTAGTTGATGGTTATCAAATTCATGTGTATGGAAAAGTGTGAAACTATAAATTTTGTTCCATCAAATTAAAAGGAGTGACAAATTATGTGATTTAATGAAATAATCTAAGGTCCAATTGGGGGAAAGAACAAACAACCATGAAAACATGGGAAATCATAGATAACTACAAAAAATGAATCTGATAGTGAGTTATCAGTCATGATTTTCTAGTGTCGTATATCGTGTATACTTTAACAAACTACTATATATTTATTTACAAATAAAAATCCCCATGGTTATGATTATAATATATTTTTTTAGGATTTATCGGATATGTTTTTTATCATGTAAAAAATCACTTAATAAAATTATATGTTCATTTAGCAATGGCTTAACTCCATTTTAAAAGTGATTATAATATTTTTGTCATATATATGAAATTCATTCCACATATTGGAGAAACCTATGATCATCAAACCCTATATGATTAATTATGAATTCCCTCTTAAAATTACACTAATAATATGAGTCTAATTATATAGACAAAATTTATTTAATGGGGGAGAATGTAACACCAAAAAAAATTAAATATATGATTAACTTTAAATATGTTAAATTGTTTGAAAAATTTCATTCTCCACATCGTTGAACATAAAAAACATGATATATTTATATAAAATATAAATATTTATGTATAATAGTGAAAACATTCCAATTGAATTAGAGGCGTAAAAATTGTATTAACCACTTTATGACTTATATGTATATAAAAAATAAAGGATACATTTTATATGAAAAAATTAAAATTATTTTAAATAAAATGGATAATAAGTTTATTTATATTTTGGAGAATCATTCTTATAAAAAATTATCCTTAATGAGATACAAATTTCTATATCAAGAAACATATTTATAATGATAAATAATATTTGATATTTACAAATTTTAAAAAAATAATTAGTGATAAATGATATCAAATTATAATAATGACAGATAATAATTGAATATATCATAATCCAATTAAATTATAATTTCAATAAATTTATAGGATTCTATTCGAAGATATTATAACTTATTATAAAATTAAATTAATACAATTTATATTCATTTTTTTATTCCACATATCAATATTAGGTCAGTATGAATTCATATTCTTTTTCTGAAAAGGTTAGTTTTTTGTCGAGAAATATGGTTTTCACAAAACATATAGTTTTTATGAAAATATTACTATATAATAATTATTCACAAATTCATAAATCATTTTAAAAAAAATATATAAAACTGAGGAAAACGATTATAAATATGAAAATATTATTAAATCAATGAATACAATTGAAAAATGAGATACAACTAATTAAATTGTTAGTTTGATATAAAAATTTATTCCACTTTTTTATTTGTATATAGTATTTTCATGAGACATTAAGATTTCTCTTACCATGAAATAATCATACTCCTTATTTTATTATAAAAAACAATTTATTTTATGATATCTAACACTTAAATTACTTAATAATATAATCATACATCTATTATCGTTTTTTAATTACTAAACAACCTCATAATAAATTATTAAATGAGGTTACATTCATGTTTTAGATGATTTAACTACCTAAATGAACGATACTATGATTTTATATCCTGAATGACTATTATAACATAATTAATGATATAATATGAAAAAACAACTAAATATTTCATATTAGTTTTTGGAGGTTTTATATAAATATTTAACTCTATAATTATGAAAATGACATTAAATTTTCATAAATCACCAATACATGGTTATTATCAATTTCATATTCAAGGATAAAGACCCAAACACCAATACAAGGAATATTATATATTATAAATAATAAAATATAATACCAAATTGTATCATTAATGTTATATTAATTTTTAATTTCTCAATAAGAATAAACAAGGGAACCACTACTATGATACTAGTAGAAACAATTAAGACCATAAACACCCGATGATGAAAATTGTAACATTTTCTATTGAGATTTATTATTTTTGAAATGTTTTAATGAAAATGGAATCGATAAAGAATATAAATTAAGTGATAACAATTGATAGTTTAGTTTAGGAGGATAAATTATGTTTGTGATAGTAATGAAATGTGAGAAATATTTTGGTATTAATTTCCATTCACTAAGAAAAATATTGTGCTTATGAACCTAATTTAATATATTTGGTGTATACATTTATTACATTAGATATCATCTCATGAATTATATTTTCACAATTATATTTTATATTTAAATTGGTTTCCCTTATCCATGGGGTTTATATTTGATTGTTTGTAATGTCATTTGGGTTGTCTTGAATTCAATTCTATTTTTTTGAGACATGTTACACATTATGCACCATGTTACCTTTATATAGTGTTTTATAATTTTTATACCCAATAATGTTATAAAATTGATTTTTTTCGTAGGATATAATATCTAGATAACATTTTCTTATGGATGTTCATATTAATTTAGTTTTTTATAGTAGTTTAGATAATAGAAACACAATTTTCTTTTTGTTTAGTTGTGATAATTATTTTTAATTATTTCTTATAAGTTCAGGACATTATTCTATTTAATTTTATTATGTTGAATTAGTTTTATTTTTTGTAGATTTAATTTCCTAAAACATAAACTGTTAACAAATAATTTTCACACATTGAGATATATTCTTTTCAAATTATCTATTTTACATCTCAAGAGTGATCATGATCTTGTAATTTGAATATTAAATTATCCTTAAACTCATTATTATATATTTTGTTAAAATAAATTTCATATAATTCATAACTGATGATGTCTACATAGAAATAATGCTTTTATATTTTCACATAATTCACATCGGTAATATTATTTACATTCTGTATTGTTTTATCATATAAATACCCAATCTATTATTAAGTTAGGTGATTCTTAGGAAATTTAATTAAATGTAATATTTAGACTTATTTTTAATGAATTTTACTTAAACACATAAAATATGGGACCCAAAATTATGTATCAAATCGACGCATCAACACATCTCGTGAGACAAAACAATTTTGGATATTTGGATTATTCTTTCCCAATTAAACATGATATCTTGACTATGGACTAAATTATAAGTAATGTGTGTTGGAAATGACCATAACTCATGGGTTTTTATGTCAAATATTATGAATTATCATATAATGAGATCTATATTGTTGATTTTAATTTTTTCAAATATTTTCATGGATATAGCAAGCTTCTTGATTCATATTAATCATCCCTTCATGTTTTTAACTATTACTTCTATAATATTTTTTCCATGTTTAGGATATGAAGAATGTTTTAGTATATTTCCCTTACCAAGAATTTTATCTCACCCATTTTTTTCAATTCACCAATTTATGAAGAAAATTATTATACTTTTAATGTTTAGAATGATAGAATATGGAGAAGAATCTTTTTGAGATGTACAAGAAATATAATTAAATAATTACTTTTCTATATGTAATGGAACAAATATAAATTATTAAAAAATGGTAATGGAATTATTAATTAATAATATGTTATAATAATCTAAATATATGAACATAAGAAAGATCATTCATATTAAATATATTGAATATTAATTTTATTATTTTTTAATTATGGACGGTTATATCATTTTTTTACTATTATTGAATAATATATGTCTGTATGAGCCCTACATTCTGGGTTTTACATTTGAAAAATCAGAGATGATATAAATGGAAGTTTATGATATATTGGAAGATTATGAGGGGTTTTAGTATAGTTTAAGGGTTTAGAAGTTAATATTGGTCTTAATTTCAAAGGAACATAAAATATTTTAAGATTAGTATATGATTTTAGTTCAAGTTAAAATAATAAATATAATATTAGTGTATTAGGATAATAATTATTCCAAAAAACCCTAAAAATAAGTGTAGGTATTGGATAACATAATGATTTTTTTATAAAGTAGATATTATCTTGGTTTTCCTAGAAATACATACCTATCTGGATGTTGAAATGTGGATGAATTTGAGGTACAGATGCACCTACGTGTAATAAACCACATAATGTATTTCTAGAGAAAAGAATAAATAATCACATCGATGCATGGTGGGTGACCTTCATACTTCACACATGGAGAGATACTCCTGGGGCATACACATTGGTTAATCAGAATCTTTTTATGAATCATTATGAAGGATTTAATTTTGATCATAAATAATTAAGTTAGAAAACCTAAAAAATGGTCTTCGATGACCTACGATTAAACATTGATCGTAATAGTTTTATCTAAACAAATCATAAGTTAAAAATAAATTTTTTATAAGGGATGTAATGTTCATATTAATTATTTTCTTATATATATTTTATTAATATTTTCTCAATTATGGTTTTAGTAGTTGGTTGAAGAGGGATCATGAAAATTAATATGAGATACGTATGTACCTTGAATCTACTATATAATATAATAGAATAAGTAAGCATACATAATTTACTAATAATATTATTATATGACAGTTATAATTTAAAATATGAGGTTATGATTATCACCCATGGTAGGGAGGATGATATTTTAATAGAAAATAAATCATTAATATAATAGATATTCCCAATAATGAGTGATATCTATCAATTACATTGTGTTATATTCAAAAATTTATGGTCATGAAGCAAAACATATAAGGATTATTCATCATTAATTTTAATTAAATGGTATTATGAAAAATATTAAATGGTATTATTAACATTGAATAGTTATTTTATGACAATGATATATATTTTTGGGGATAAATATTGAAGAACGTTTGATTAAGGTATAAAAAACTCTTATATTTAATATACACATGATAATTATATAATAAATAATTTTTTCATTTTAAAGAGTCATGTTAGGTAGTAATTGGTATCTTAGGATTTGATAATCTAATTCATGATATTTTCGTATAGTTTCCTATCATTATTTCGATTATGATATGTATTGATTATTATGGGACCTTATATACAAGTGGTTTATTCTGTCAGAGTGTTAATGGTAGTGTTGATTTTTTGTGGAATAAATAATCTCATTATTGTTTAATGTCCTTGAAATTCAATTAGGTTTTGTTAATGGTATTTTATTGAAATTATATAAATCTGCTGTATATATTTACATATAATTATAAAAATGATAAATGTTTTTCATGGAAAGATAAGTTTGATTTTGTGAGCTAGATTTTGGTATATATATATTTTATTAATGTTTATAAGAACTAGGGATATCTATTTTATAGATTATGTAAATGTGTTTGAGGAAACACAAATCATTTTAATATATTATAAACCAATAATAAAATGTATTAAACTAAATGTGATATATGTTTAGATGAGTTTGATAAAATTTGATCTCTAAGATATATTGGTTAACATGATAGAGTTATAAGGAGAGACATATGAAGGTTAAATTTTCTGGAAATTATTTTTGGTGACTAACATGTAATTACCACAATCCATGTTAAATATTTTTGTTTATGAAAGAACTATAAGTAGATGTAAAAAATGAGTTTTAGGGATACTACAATGATTACCATAATGAATAACCGATCATGATGGGAGTTGGAGTGAGAAACCATAGGATTATACCATAACATCTATAATAAAATATAATTAATAATGTGAACATAGTAAATATACCAATCACATAAATAAAGGGAAATTATTGTCGAATGAAATTTCAATTGATAAAGATGATGATGGAAAATTATTCCATTATATATTTATATATGTAAAATATGGGAATCAAAATTGAGAAATTCAACTTAAAGGGATGGATAAATGTTATAAGTGTGTAGTTGAAGGTTTTCAAATTTATGTGTATGGAAAAGTGTGAAACTATAAATTTTGTTCCTTCAATTTTAAAATAGTGAGAAATTATGTGATTTAATGACCCAATATAAGGACCAATGGGGGGAAAGCACAAAAAACCATGAATACATGGAAAATCATTGGTAACTACAAAAAAAATAATCAGATAGTGAGTTATCAGTCATGATTTTCTATTGTCTTATATCATGTATACTTTAACAAAATACTATACATTCAGTTCTAAATTAAAATCCCCAGTGTTATGATTATAATATAAATATTTTTCAGAATTTATTGGATGTGTATTTTATCATGTAAAAGGTCACTTAATAAAATTATATGTTAATTTAGCAATGGATTAACTCCATTTTAAGAGTGATTATAATATTTTTTTCATAGAGGTGAAATTCATTCCACATATTAAAGAAACCTATGATCATCAAACCTTGTATGATTAAATATTAATTCCCTCTTATAATTAAACTAACAATATGAGTATAATTATAATGACAAAATTTATTTAATGGTGGAGAATGTAACACCAAAAAATTAAAGTATTTGATAAACTTCAAATATATTAAATTGTTTAAAAAATTTCATTGCCCATAGAATTTAACATAAAAAACAATGATATATTTATATAAAATATATATTTTTAAGTATAATAGTGAAAACTTACCAATTTAATTATAGACATAAAAATTGCAATAACCACTTTATGTCTTATATGTACATAAAAAATAAAGGATACATTTAACATGAAAAAATTACAATTATTTTAACTAAAATGGATAATAAGTTCATTTATATTTTGGAGAATAATTCTTAAAAAAACTATCCTTAATGAGATACACATTTCTATTTCAAGAAACATATTTTTAAAGATAAATAATATTTGATATTTACAAATTTTTAAAAAATAATTAACTGATAAATGATATCAAATTATAACAATGATAATTAATAATTTAATATATCATAATACAATTAAAACAGATTTTCAATCAAGTTTTAGTATTCTATCCGTAAAAAATTATAAATTATTTTAAAATTAAATTAATAGAATTTATATTAATTTTTAATTCCTCATATCATATTTAGGTAACTATGAATTCTTATTCTTTTTTTGAAATGGTTACTTTTTTGTTGGGAAATATGGTTTTCACAAAACATATAATTTTTATGAAAATATTACTATACAATAATTAATTATAAATTAATAAATCATTTTAAAAATAATATATTAAATTGAGGAAATATATTATTAATATTAAAATATTATTTAATCAACAAATACCAATGAAAAATATGATACAACTAAATAAAATGTTAGTTTGATATAAAAAATTATTCCAATATTTTATTTGTATGTAGTATTTTCAAGAGAGATTAAGATTTCACATTCCATGAAAGGATAATACTCCTTATTTTATTATAAAAACAATTTATTTTATTAAAATTAGTATCCAAGATAATGTAACCTCATATATGTTGTTATTTCTCTTACATTAGTATTATGATCTACTTTTTTATTCTTCTAATTTTTCATATATCAAATTTATTGTAACCACATAAATATAATGATATTATTATCATTTAGATAATATATTTTCTTATATTATTTTAATTTCCATTGATTATTCATATACCCCATCCATTAAGAAAAAAAACCTAGTTTGAATGATGTGGGTGTTATCTATTTTACATCGAAAAGTGTTTTATTTTCCTTCACCAACTCACAAGAATTTATCTAAGGGTTTTATTATAGGTTAAATTTGATTTTATGATATTATTTGTTTTTAATGACCAATTAGTAAAAATATTAATGATATTATCAAAAAATGATCATAATTAATTTAGTAATTTTAAATAAAATTTGTAATAGGACAACATTTTGTGAAAAATTATGTGATATATATATAAAATATTTACTATTAAAATAAATTAATATTGTTAAATATAATAGTAAAATAATAAAATAAGACCATTTTTACTAATTTATAAATATATTAAATACAAAACCTCATAATGATTCATTAAATTAGGGTATATTCATGTTTGGGTCTTTTTAACCACCTATTTGACAAGTATTTAGAATTATTTTCACAAATGAATATGAATGAATATTTACTAATATAACATGTTATAAATTGCTAAATAATGATACATTTTAGTGGTGGATTATTTAGATTAATTTTCAATTCATTATTTATAAATACACCCTTCAATTAACAAGAATCATTAAAACTTGTTTATTATCAATTTCATTTTCAAAGATAAAGGCTAAACCCCCATAAATGAAATATGAAAAATAATAATATATTATATATAATAAATAAAATCAACAGTAATGATATTGTAATGATGGATTTTGGATAAATAATAAATGCAAACAATGCTATTATGAAACATGTGCCAACAATCTACACCACAATCAGCTAATGAGGAAAATATGAATAAATCATGTAAAGAATAATTATTCATATAATATTTGAATGAAAATTTTTATGAATAACACAATAAATTAATTGATTATGATATATAAATTTTTTATATATATATTTAATGTATGTCTGTGTCTTTCTGGATAAAATATGTGTTTTCATCCTAATTTCCCTTTCGTTGAGAAAAGTAATCTATTAATTCACATAATTTAATTTATGGGATCTATATTTTTTTTGAGGTATCATAACATGAATTATATTTTAATTAGGGATTTTAAGTTCAATGAGATATATCTTTTCCAAGGGTTTTTATACAACGGTTTCAAAATCCATATTGGGTTTCTTATTCTTAATTTGGATTATTGGAGACGTGATACATGTTATCAACCATGTTTTCTTTAAATTTTTTCCTTATTTATTTACTGAACCATGAATTTTATATAATTAATTTAATCTTGTTTCATTTTAATTATATTCCAAAAGATTTTCCCTAATTAAATTATTAATTGTTTTAGTTGTATCCCAAATAGTGGGGATTATTGGTAACTTATTTTACATTCCTTGGGTTATAATCATTAATTGAAAATATTTGATATAAATTTATGATATTCTACCCAATATATTATTATTCGATATCATATCATATTTTTATGGATAATAATTTTTTACACCGAAAATAACTATCTAATATTTCTTATTTATTAGAGAATACTCTTTTCAAACCACACACTTTACTTCTTTAGATGGACCATAATAATGTTATTAAATAATTGAATTTTTATGATAGTCATTGTTCTATAGGTTTTTAATATTAAATATTATAAAATAAAAATTTCATGATGTTCACCTAGAAATAAAATTCTTCCATAATTTTTTTTAAAATGTTATTATTCCAATACAGAAAAATATTTAAAGGTTGATTATGTACTATTTAAATATGAACAATATTCCTTTAAATGGGTTATTATTATGTTATCTCTTTAAATATAATCAATAAGGTTTAGGATTCAGGAAAAATATTTTCATAAAAAATTTAATTAAAATTAAGATAAATTAGGATTACAAGAGGTTTTTCATAACCATGATAGGAAAGCACCATATACATCCAAATAAACAAAATAAGAGAAACTATCTGGGATAACAAAAAACCACATCAATCATTTCACTTCATTTTTCATTTTTTAAACAGAATTAACAACATGATTTTTCTCTCTATAGACATGAGTTATATCCAGGTTAATTTTCTCAATTAACCGAATATAATCAATTTATATTGAAATCATTCCCCATAGAAGATTCCAAGATTGAGCCTTTGAAAAATAAATTGCTTGAGTAGAGTTATATTCTACTCCAATAAATATAATGTCATGTTAGATTTCATATTTAATAATATTGATAACCACCCATAGATGAAATTTGATAGTAGATCCATTTATGATATATTGATTTAATCACTCTTTAATGAATCCCCGGTGAGTTCAAAAAACACCACCACAACATCAGGGAATTGGTGGACATGAAGCCATCCCATTAACTTTCGATATCAAAAATGAACATTACCAAGGAATCCATCTAATGCAAGTTAGAACTAGCAACATTTTGACTCTACCTGGGACACTAATAGAGTTCAAGAAAACAATGTCAAGAAAATAATTAATCATTGAACCTTTTTATAAATTTGAGGCATCCATGACATACCTATAAATGGATGTGATTACCCCTTTCAATGAAGTATGTTTTTTGTCAAATTTAATTGAATTTGATAATCTAAAAAATATAAGCAACGGTAGCAGCAACATCTATACCCAACATACCATAGATATATACACTATTATAAGAATTCAAGATTGATATCAATGTGTATTCAAAACTATCGATCTCCAATTTAACCCCAAACACGAATTTCATATGTGAGAAAAATCTTCAAGTGATTTTATAGGATAAAAATACATGATTATGAGACTCATCAAATTTTATATGAAAAAGGAACTCTAGTGAAATGTGTATTCACACTCTCTATATAAGAATTTTAAGAGGTAGTTGACATCTCTATATTCTATATATCATTATAATATTAGATGGATTGGTGAAGAAATTCGGGAACATCTACCACCACACAAGGACAGTGGTTCTGACGAGACATTTATTCCTATAATAATATGTTGATGTTATCTACCTAATAGTTTTAAAAATCCACATGATCATATATCTATCAACATAATCATAACTCTGAAATTTCAAAAATATATGAGAAGGATGAAGTCCTAGAATCAAATCATTGAAGTGAGCATCACAAATTGAAAAGTGTATCATGTGATAAGGGACACACATTTCCTTATTTATTGGTTTTTTTATTCACGGTGTATTCTAGGAATTTATTGTGGTGTGATTACAAACCTCCCACTTTTAACACTGCATAAAATTGGTATAAGATTTTTTAATGGTTTTCAAAATTTATGATGGAATTTAAATAGAGTATCCATTCTACATTTTTCATGAAAATATATTGGAATTAAATATTGAAGAGATATCATTAGATTTCAACTGATTCTATATGAATTTACTAAGATGTTCTTCATTGAAAATTCATAGATCTTTAATTCCCAAACCTCAAATTTTAATTTTCATGAAACACTCCTTAATATACATCTTAATCATTATCCTCTCATTAACGAAACTAATCTAGAAAAAATTTCTAATCGGGTCTTGAATCTCTTTGATGATTGAACTAGGAAATTTATATATAATTAAAGCATAAATAAACATTGAAGTTATTATAAGGCCCTAGCCTTAAACCTTACTTAATCTTGGGTTATTACAAGATTACACATTGAGGATCTTTTCGGGTTTAGAGTTTTAGAGAATTAGATCATAAAACTTGCATTACATTCCACATATAAACAAAGTGGTTACATAAAGATAGTAATCTTCATTCCCATCAATGGTAACACATTTAAAATAAAACATGGATTATTTCTTGACACATCCTTGACTCTAGCATCTTATCATGTACCATTCCCTTGACCTGTGAAAAACATTTCAAAAACTTGGGATGAGCATAAAAACTCAGTATGGGTTATAAAAACATGGAAAAGAAACATGGGTACAAACATACATAAGAGTGAAATCATACTTTACCCATAAAACATAATCACTTTAACATACCTCATCAAATCATGAATAAATCAAAGAAATCATAGGACATAAAGGTAACTTGAGGCATTCATAACATTCTTTACGTAGGGAGTAACCCTCTTGGTTACGTTTGGAATACCCATCACAGTATATTCCCTAAAATCTCTTCGGAGAAACCTTAACGTTTCATTCCTTCACGTTACCCAATGCATTGGAGAGCTATAACGGGCTCACCCGCCCTTAGTTTATCACGGAACCACCCGTCTTCATAATAATTCCCAAGAACCATAACATAATCATATCACATAAAACATGCATAAAGGAAACATAAAATTTCCACATTTCAATCACGAGATATCAATACAACACATTGATATAAAAACATTATGAAAACCATTTTAAATACCAAAATAAAAGAAAAGTAAAACATGGTATTTATTTTTCTTTTAAAAAGAAGGTATGGCTTGTAGAGGAAGCCGAAACTCAAATAACGGTCACGACAGCGGAGAAGTCGTTGTCGCCACATACGTACGACAAAAACATTCCCTTTTGTCGTTTAGTAAACACTTCGTATAAAAAATATTCCTTTTGAATAAACGTAAAAGTCAAATGGGTTTATACACCGTATAAAATAAAGTTGTGTATAAAATAAAATATGCCTCAACGAAAGGAGATTGAGACGAAGTCTCATACCTCGTATCTGACTTGACCCGACCGTTCTTTAATCTCCTGAATAATAAACTTGACTTAATATCTACTTGCTTATGAATCTTTTTCAAGTTCATTATTCCTTTTATACCATGTTATGAACATCATGTAATCAGTTAAGTTAATAATGTTCATTTTGTCGGTATTTGGTTCTTAAGTCAAAAATAGATTTCTACATTACATGTTGTTAATTTGTTCAATGGTTCATTATATCCAGAATGGTATTCATGATGTAGATATCATATATTTAATATATATCCAGTACATACATTCATTTATAATATTACATAATCATTTAGAGGTAAGAAATGAAATGCACCGTTCATGGAGACGGTAAGCCGTACGTACGCATGAACGCTACTTCCATTTCTGTTTCATATTTTCTGGAATGGAATCATAATGATATAAGAGTATATTATAATTCCAGTATAATAACATATATAATACCATTAACTTTATCCTTTACACATCCCACATATGGTATTAACGAATCAAATCACTTTCAGGGGCGGTAGTCCGCACTTCCTAAAATGAAGATATCGTGTTTACCCATAATGGAAACCATAAAGGTATGCCAAAAATGAAAAAAAACAGAAGCTTAAGGAAAACATAAACATATTATATATTATATATAAAAATAGTGACATCATAATGGCCACCTTTGAAGGTGTTAAATGAGTGTTGAACAAATATCGTTTCGGGAGGCAGAATTTCGCCATCCACGGAAACCATATGTTCTTTAACCATTTGATGTAGTTGTGTGAGAGTGTAGCTCAAATAAATCTTATAAAAACATCCTAGTATATTGAAGATACTGTTGTTGTTACAAAAGAAGTAAATAAAAAGAGTTTAGGGGGTTGGAGAAGCAAAATAAAACAAATGAACATGAGAGAATGAATTACCTTTAAAAGTGTAACTCCTTTTGATTTGAGTTTAAAGGCTTCCTTTGAAAGGATTATGCCCAAAGGGAATCCTCTAGGATGAGTAGAGGGATGTGGAGAGAGTAAATGGGTAGGAGTTGGCCGAGCCAAAGGCTTGACAAGTGTGTGAAATGAGGTAGAGGTGGGGGCCTTTTATAAGAGGAGAGGAGGAGCACTTTTGGAAAGTAAAGAAATATTACTTTATTTGAAAATGTTTTTCGGTTTTAAAAGGTCCCACATTGATATAATTCGTGGATAAGGTGATAAGGCTTCGAAATCCACTCATAAAATTGGTTTTGGACATGTGTATTTCATAGATTTTACATTATCTTTCCATTTTATTTAAATCGTCAAATAATGATGTCATCGCTGCATCATTATTATGTCATAAATAATTTAAATTATTTAATGTCTAAAAATCATAAAAAAAATACTATGATGTAGGAAATATTTTTATCTTTCCAATGGATATTTATAATCAAAAATATTATCTTTATAACCCCATGTAAAAATTGTTTTCGTAAAACATCTATTGTTTGTGTCATTTTTACTTTAACATTTAATAAAAAGTTATTTATGTCATTTCCAAACCAAAGTGTCTCCATGGGGTCCCCAAGTTGACCCATGGCTTGTATTGGTCGGCCATGACACAACCAATAAGGTTGGGACATGTGTCTAGGTCATTTCCTATTATTAAAGCATTATTTATACCTTAAACTACCCTAATTACCACTAATCGCGATTAAGAACTTAATAAGTTACTATTCACCAAAAAATTATTATAATCTCATTGAACCACATTTTACTTCTTAATGACAACCATGTATGTCGGATTTTCAAAATTCAATACACATTAGTGGTAAACTTTCATTTAACTGAAAAATCAGTTTGCTTGATTACCACTTAGTGGTTTCACTATTCATCAAAAATTGAAGTTTTTCAGAAAATTACCAAAAATTCACCATAAGCTATATTTGATATTCCGAATTAAAAAATGAATTCTATTTTACAAAATTCAAATCATATAAGTCACATTAATTAATTTAATAATTAATTCCCGCTGCCAGAGCAAATAGCGTGTTTTTACAAAACAATAAGTATCAAAAGATTGACACCAGTTTAAGTCTAATTTCAAAGTGAAATTGATTCCAATGACCACCATTGGATAAAATGGTAAAAATATATTCTAATTTCACTTCAAAACCAATTCAAAACATAATCTAATAATATAAATAAATTAGATTAAAAAGCAGTTTTGATGTAAAATGCTGTATTTTTCACTATTCATTAAAAAATGAACATTGTCAGAAAAATACCAAAACTTCACACAAGGTAAATTTTGATGTCCCAATCATAAAGAATAAGTTTATTTTGACAAACATAGTTTATAAAATTGTCAAAATATAGATTCAAAAATGGTTTTCCATCAAAAGGCAGTAAAACAATCTTTTAAGAATAATAGTGTATTCCATGCATAAGATTGTATTTATTTTCATTTTAAGCCTCTATAAGGCTATCTTAATCATTAATAGACATAGATAAAAATATCTATTATTCATTACTTATTTGGGATGTCACATCCTTCCCCCCTTTAGAAAATTTCGTCCCCGCAATTTATTTACTTATCGAATAAATGGGGGTACTTATCCCTCATTGCATTTTTAGATTCCCATGTTGCCTCTTCAATCATGTGGTTTTTCCAAAAAACCTTTACCTGCTTAATCACCTTATTCCGTAACACTTGCTCTCTGTGGTCAAGAATCTGGACCGGTTGTTCCTCATAAGATAAGTTCTCTTCCAGCTGAACTACCTCTGGACTCAAAAAATGAGATGGATCTGGCATATACTTTCTCAACATCGAAACGTGAAAAACATTGTGTACCTGAGATAAACTCGGAGGTAAAGACACTCGGTATGCAACTGATCCAACTCTCTCCAGAATTTCGTATGGTCCAATGAACCTTGGACTCAACTTTCCATTCTTACCAAATCTCATCATGCTTTTCCAAGGAGAAACCTTGAGAAAAACATGATCACCTACCTCGAAAGATACATCCTTCCTCCAGTTATCCGCATAACTCTTCTGCCTGCTCTGAGCTGTTCTCATGTGTTTCTGAATCAGCTGAACTTTTTCTGCCATCTCTTCTACCAATTCTGGTCCCATCAACTTCCTTTCACCCACTTCATCCCAGAAAGCTGGAGTTTGACACCGCTTCCCATATAATGCCTGAAATGGTGCCATCTGTATACTGGAATGAAAACTGTTATTATATGAAAACTCAACCAAAGAAAGATGTTGGTCCCAACTTCCCTGATAATCCATAGAACAAGCTCGTAGAATATCCTCCAATGTCGGAATTGTTCGTTCTGACTACCCATCTGATTGAGGATGAAAAGCTGTACTAAAATTTAATTCAGTACCCAACGACTTCTGAAGGCCTTTCCAAAAGTTAGAAGTAAACCTGGGATCACGATCCGATACAATGGAGAGAGGAACTCCATGTAACCTGACTATCTCTTTAAGATACAAACGGGAAAGTTGATCAAGAGAGAAAGTATCTCGTATAGCAAGGAAATGAGCAGATTTGGTCAAGCGATCAACAATAACCCAGATTGCATTATTACCTCGAGATGTCTTCGGTAATCCAACAACAAAGTCCATGGATATATTCTCCCATTTCCACTCTGGCACTGGTAAAGGCTGAAGCATCCCTTTCGGTAACTGTCGCTCTGCTTTAACCTGCTGACAAGTCAAACACTTCACAGTAAAATCAGAAATGTCTCTTTTCATTCCATCCCACCAGTAATACTCCTGCAGATCTCTATACATCTTAGTACTGCCCGGATGAACTGAAAACGGAGAACTATGAGCTTCACATAACAACTCACTCTTCAACTGTGAATCACAAGGCACACACAATCTCTTCCTACATCTGAAAACTCAATCATTATCAATGTTGAATTCAGGAAACTTACCTTTCTGAACCAGCTCTACCTTTTTCTGCAACTCACTATCTTGCTTCTGTGCTTGCTTGATTCTATCTGATAGAGAAGATCTCACTGATACCTGAAACAAAACAGAAGGAATACCTGCACCAACAACTTCTATGCCAAAGTTCATCAAATCCTTAACCAAAGGATCACGTTCCAAACACAACATTGTTAATGAAGCATTACTTTTTCAACTCAAAGCATCAGCCACTTTATTTGCTTTTCCCGGATGGTAATGAATTGTACAATCATAATCCTTGATTAATTCTAGACATCTCCTTTGTCTCATGTTTAACTCTTTCTGAGTGAATATATACTTTAATCTTTTGTGATCGGTATATATTTCACACTTTACTCCATACAAATGATTCCTCCAAATTTTTAAAGCAAAAACAACAGCATCTAATTCCAAATCATGTGTAGGGTAATTTACCTCATGAGTTTTCATCTGTCGTGAAGCATAAGTAATTACCTGATCATTCTTCATTAGGACGCAACGAAGTCCTTTCAATGAAGCATCACTGTATATAACAAACTCACTATTCCTGGAAGGTAGTTCCAAAACTGGAGCATTCACCAATCTTCTTTTCAATTCCTGAAAACAATCATCACATTCTTTTGTGCAGATAAACTTAACACCCTTCCGAGTTAGCTTAGTCATTGGACTAGATAACCGTGAAAAATTTCTAACAAACCTTCGGTAATAGCCCGCCAAACCAAGGATGCTACGAATCTCAGTTACATTTGTGGGTCTTGGACATTCTTCCACAACTTTTGTTTTTGCAGGATCAACAGTTATTCCATCTTTATAAACAATGTGACCAAGGAAAGAAATTTGTTGCAACCAAAACTCACACTTTCTGAATTTCCCATACAGTTTCTTTTCATTTAAGGTTTGAAAGATAACCCTTAAATGTTTTTCATGCTCCTCTTTACTTTTAGAAAACACCAAAATATCATCAATGAAAACCACCACAAACATATCCAAGAACTCATGGAAAATTCTATTCATTAAGTCCATGAATACAGCAGGTGCATTGGTTAGCCCAAAAGGCATTACTACAAATTCATAATGGCCATATCTCGTATGGAACACGGTCTTCGGAATATCTGCCTCCTTTACCTTCAACTGATGGTACCCCGATCTCAAGTCAATCTTTGAAAAAAACTGAGCTCCCTGGAGCTGATCAATCAAATCATCGATATGAGGCAAAGGATATTTGTTCTTAACAGTGATATTATTCAAGGCTCTATAATCAATGCAAAGTCTCATAGAACCATCTTTCTTTTTAACAAATAAAATAGGAGCACCCCATGGTGATGTGCTAGGTCTAATGAAACCTTTCTCTAATAAATCTTACAATTGCTCCTTCAACTCTAAAAGTTCAATTTGTGCCATTCGATAAGGGGGTTTTGAAATTGGCTTAGCATCAGGAACTAAGTCAACAGTAGACTCAACTTCCCGATCTGGTATTATTCCAGGAAACTCATCAGGAAAAACAACAGGATACTCATTTACCACTGGCACATCATTAATCTGAACAGTTCCTTTATTTTCAACGACGTGTGCAAGGTAACATTCATTTCCATCTTTTACAAGTTTCTCGGCCTCTTGATATGTTATCAAAAGTAAGGGTTCATTCCTGTAAACAAACTGAAAGTCTTTCTGAAAAGAAACTTCTTTAACTCTACAGTCCATCTTAGCATGGTAAATAGAGAGCCAATCCATACCCAGGATAACATCAAACTCAACTAGAGGTAGAACAATAAGGTTTGCAAGTAGGTTCTTTCCACAGATAAGGATAGGAATATTCTTATAAATTCTTTTTTCCTCAACACTTCCCCCAGGTGTTTTTACCAAAAGTTCAGGAGTCATTTCTTGAGATGGTATTCCCATTTTACTAGAAAAGGTTTCAGAGATGAAAGAATGTGTAAACCCTGAATCAAACAACATACTGGCATAATCTGAAAAAACAAACAAAGTACCTGATACAACTTCACTTGATGGCCCGACATCTGCTGAAGTAGTTGCAAAGGATTTCGCCACCCCTTTCTGCTTGTAGTCTAACTGCTTCCCATCACTCAAGCTCTTTGTCGGACACTTGTTTGCATAGTGACCCATCTCATTGCACTTATAACATTTCACTAACTGTAAATCAAATTTGTTCTTACCTTCACCTTGATCCTTTTCAGTGCAATCACAAGCCTTATGTCCCATCTTACCACATCGGTAGCACTTTCCAGAATTCAGAAGACATTCCCCAGCATGCCTTTTGCCACATTTATCACAAACTGGAAACTTAGTTCTCTTACCATCAGACTTTTTTGAAGAATTCTTACCTTTCTCCTGCCACCTCGGTCTCTTCTTCTGCTGGTTGTTATAGAACACTTGGTCATCAGAAAACTCTATTTCCCCCTTCTCAGCACATCGAACAAGCTTTTCATAACATTTAAACTCACGAGAAGCTAATGCCCTTCGATATTTTGGCTTTAATCCTGAGTAAAAACGATTGATTTTACTATCAAGGTCCCGGACAAAATTTGGAGCATACCTTGCCAATCGAGTGAACCTTTCTTCATAGGCAGCCACTGAGTCTTCCTCTTGCCTCAATTCCAAGAATTGCTTTTCCATCCTAAGTCGAACAGCCTTAGGAAAATACTTCGCAAGAAACATACCTTTGAATTCATCCCAGTCAAGAGCAGCAATCTCCTCGGCGTCCCTGATATTTTTAACCATAGACCACCACTGATCTGCTTCACCCTCCAAACAGTAAATAGCAAGGCTACCCTTTTGATTGTCTGAACACCCCATGACATCAAAAATCCTCTCCAGTGCTTTAATCCACCCTTCAGCTAGTACAGGGTCAGATGATCCTCTGAATGATGGTGGATGTTGCCTCATGAAATGTTCCACCACTGACATGCTCCTCTGCGATTGATCTGGCTGATCTCGTGCATGGATACCACCGCCATTTATCACTTGAGTCAACTGCGCCATTACTGCAACAAACTGTTCAGTTCCAATTCCGACCATCTCAGGATGCTGATTCAGGAGGTTATTTCCTTCTGTATGCCTTCCTAGCACTGCTTCCCTGTTTCCACTGCGGAAAACCATTCTGAACAAACATGTCTTAGATGAAGCAACATGGTAATCTTTAAATTCTACATCATTTTGAAAAAAAATATTTTTGGATAATCATTTAATAGAATTCTAACTCCTAAAGTTATCTAAACCGACCTCTGATACCAACTATAAGGCCCCAACCTTAAACCTTACTTAATCTTGGGTTATTACAAGATTACACATTGAGGATCTTTTCGGGTTTAGAGTTTTAGAGAATTAGATCATAAAACTTGCATTACATTCCACATATAAACAAAGTGGTTACATAAAGATAGTAATCTTCATTCCCATCAATGGAAACACATTTAAAATAAAACATGGATTATTTCTTGACACATCCTTAACTCTATCATCTTATCATGTTCCATTCCCTTGACCTGTGAAAAACATTTCAAAAACTTGGGATGAGCATAAAAACTCGGTATGGGTTATAAAAACATGGAAAGGAAACATGGGTACAAACATACATAAGAGTGAAATCATACTTTACCTATAAAACATAATCACTTTAACATACCTCATCAAATCATGAATAAATCATAGAAATCATAGGACATAAAGGTAACTTGAGGCATTCATAACATTCTTACGTAGGGAGTAACCCTCTTGGTTACGTTTGGAATACCCATCACAGTATATTCCCTAAAATCTCTTCAGAGAAACCTTAACGTTTCACTCCTTTGCGTTACCCAATGCATTGGAGAGCTATAACGGGCTCACCCGCCTTTAGTTTATCATGGAACCACCCGTCTTCATAATAATGCCCAAGAACCATAACATAATCATATCACATAAAACATGAATAAAGGAAACATAAAATTTCCACATTTCAATCACGAGATATCAATACAACACATTGATATAAAAACATTATGAAAACCATTTTCAATACCAAAATAAAATAAAAGTAAAACATGGTATTTATTTTTCTTTTAAAAAGAAGGTATGGCTTGTAGAGGAAGCCGAAACTCAAATAACGGTCACGACGGTGGAGAAGTCGTTGTCGCCGCATACGTACGACAAAAACATTCCCTTTTGTCGTTTAGTAAACGCTTAGTATGAAAAAGATTCCTTTTGAATAAACGTAAAAGTCAAAGGGGTTTATACACCGTATAAAATAAAGTTGTGTATAAAATAAAATATGCCTCAACGAAAGGAGATTGAGACGAAGTCCCATACCTCGTATCCGACTTGACCTGACCATTCTTTAATCTCCTGAATAATAAAATTGAGTTAATCTATACTTGCTTATGAATCTTTTTCAAGTTCATTATTCCTTTTATACAATATTATGAACATCATGTAATCAGTTAAGTTAATAATGTTCATTTTGTCGGTATTTGGTTCTCAAGTCAAAAATAGACTTCTACATTACATGTTGTTAATTTGGACAATGGTTCATTATATCCAGAATGGTATTCATGATGTAGATATCATATATGTCATATATATCCAGTACATACATTCATTTATAATATTACATAATCATTTAGAGGTAAGAAATGAAATGCACCATTCATGGAGACGGTAAGCCGTACGTACGCATGAACGCTACTTCCATTTCTGTTTCATATTTTCTGGAATGGAATCATAATGATATAAGAGTATATTATAATTCCAGTATAATAAAATATATAATATCATTAACTTTATCCTTTACACATCCCACATATGGTATTAACGAATCAAATCACTTTCAGGGGGCGGTAGTCCGCACTTCCTAAAATGAAGATATCGTGTTTACCCATAATGGAAACCATAAAGGTATGCCAAAAATGAAAAAAAACAGAAGCTTAAGGAAAACATAAACATATTATATATTATATATAAAAATAGTGACATCATAATGGCCAGCTTTGAACGTGTTAAATGAGTGTTGAACAATCATCGTTTCGGGAGGCAGAATTTCACCATCCACGGAAACCGTATGTTCTTTAACCATTTGATGTAGTTGTGTGAGAGTGTAGCTCAAATAAATCTTATAACAAAATCCTAGTATATTGAAGATACTGGTGTTGTTACAAAATATGTAAATAAAAAGTGTTTAGGGGGTTGGAGAAGCAAAATAAAACAAATGAACATTAGAGAATGAATTACCTTTAAAAGTGCAACTCCTTTTGATTTGAGCCTAAAGGCTTCCTTTGAAAGGATTCAGCCCAAAGGGAATCCTATAGGATGAGTATAGGGATGTGGAGAGAGTAAATGGGCAGGGGTTGGCCGAGCCAAAGGCTTGAGAAGTGTGTGAAATGAGGTAGAGGTGGGGGCCTTTTATAAGAGGAGAGGAGGGGCACTTTTGGAAAGTAAAGAAATATTACTTTATTTGAAAATGTGTTTCGGTTTCAAAAGGTCCCACATTGATATAATTCGTGGATAAGGTGATAAGGCTTCTAAATAAACTCATCCAATTGATTTGGCCATGTGTATTTTGTAGATTTTACATTATATTTCCATTTTATTTAAATCGTCAAATAATGATGTCATCGCTGCATCATTATTATGTCATAAATAATTTAATTTATTTAATGTCTAAAAATCATAAAAAAATACTATGATGTAGGAAATAATTTTTTCTTTTCAATTAATATTTATAATCAAAAATATGATCTTTATAACCCCATGTAAAAATTGTTTTCGTAAAACATCTCTTGTTTGTGTCATTTTTACTTTAACATTTAATAAAAGGTTATTTATGTCATTTCCAAACCAAAGTGTCTCCATGGGGTCCCCAAGTTGACCCATGGCTTGTATTGGTCGTCCATGACACAACCAATAAGGTTGGTACATGTGTCTAGGTCATTTACTATTATTAAAGCATTATTTATACCTTAAACTACCCTAATTATCACTAATCACGATTAAGAACTTAATAAGTTACTATTCACCAAAAAATTATTATAATCTCATTGAACCATATTTTACTTCTTAATGACAACCATATATGTCGGATTTTCAAAATTAAATACACATTAGTGGTAAACTTTCATTTAACTGAAAAATCAGTTTGCTTGATTACCACTTAGTGGTTTCACTATTCATCAAAAATTGAAGTTTTTCAGAAAATTACCAAAAATTCACCCTAAGCTATATTTGATATTCCGAATTCAAAAATGAAGTCTCTTTTACAAAATTCATATCGTATAAGTCACATTAATTAATTTAATAATTAATTCCCGCTGCCAGAGCAAATAGCGTGTTTTTATAAAACAATAAGTATCAAAAGATTGACACCAGTTTAGGTCTAATTTCAAAGTGAAATTGATTCCAATGACCACCATTGGATAAAATGGTAAAAATATATTCTAATTTCACTTCAAAACCAATTCAAAACATTATCTAATCATATAAATAAATTATATTAAAAAGCAGTTTTGATGTAAAATGCAGTATTTTTCACTATTCATTAAAAAATGAACATTGTCAGAAAAATACCAAAAATTCACAGAAGGTAAATTTTGATGTCCCAATCATAAAGAATAAGTTTATTTTGACAAGCATAGTTTATAAAATTGTCAAAATATAGATTCAAAAATGGTTTGCCATTAAAAGGCAGTAAAACAATCTTTTAAGAATATTAGTGTATTCCATGCATAAGATTGTATTTATTTTCATTTTAAGCCTCTATAACACTATCTTAATCATTAATAGACAAATATAAAAATATCTATTATTCATTACTTATTTGGGATGTTACAGTTATCACCAAGATCACTAAAAAAATATCCCTAAATAAGACATGGTCAGCCCTTCCAGGTTTCCATATAGCCTATGATTTTAGACTAAATACTCTCAATATAGCATCATTTCACCTTTCATGAAAAAAGAGGAAACCCAAGGTTTGTGAAAGGAAAGGTTCCCTTTTTCATATAAAATATTATAA
Source organism: Viscum album (assembly GCA_963277665.1). NCBI lineage: Eukaryota > Viridiplantae > Streptophyta > Magnoliopsida > Santalales > Viscaceae > Viscum > Viscum album. Next base: position 830,570,519 of record OY728151.1, on the reverse strand, counting down.
AAATATTATTTTTATAGAGACTTGAAATACTTTTAGAAACACCACAAATGACATATTCAAACTAATAACCTTTCAATAATCTTATTCATAAAGAGAAAAAATATTTGGAATAAAAGAAAATAGTTTAATGTTATAATTTTAAAATATAATAATGTCCTCAACATAATATATGAAAATGGGTGAAAAATACCTTCCAATATTAATTGTTTTTAGAGAACAGATTGAACAATATCGTTAATACATAAACTAAAATATTCCCCATCTATAATGAATGGTATGAATGGTGTTTTTTAAACAATTTTTAATTAATTGTACATAGACATGTGAATTTTGGGAAATGGCATTACATATTCCCTCGATTCGTAGAATATTCTCTTAAGACATTAAGAGTTTTCTCCTTTGGGGTATTCCTTCACAATTCCATAAGATTTCTTGATTTTGTTCTAGATAGAAAGCATATTATCTTGGAAGAAGTCCTTATAATCCTTTTTGATGCATATATTTATAGAATATATCAGTTTTGGATTTGTATTAATGATATCGATTTTTTCATTTATTTTCATGTATATAGATTGCTCCCATGGTTATGTTGAATAAAATTTCATGGTTTTTACCTATTACATTGATAATATTTATTCTAGGTCATTCAATGAATACATCAGTTATTTGTATCCCCTACTTAGTGATCAAGATTACATATTTATTATGTTTTTGTTCCTTATTTTATGATAAAATGTGGTATATGTGATGAGTTTATATGTGAAGTTACCCCAAAAAAATACTATGTAAAAAAACTAAGTTCTTGATTTAAATAAAACACTTAATAGAAAGTCATGCAACCCGAGGACCGAAAGTATTACTTTCTTTTTGATTTTCTATATAGAAATGTTATTATTCTAAATGTGAAAAAATTTATCCACAATAATTCTCCTCTAGACTCTTTCCTATATAACCCTTTTTATATAATCATCATTATGTTATAGGAAATGTTAATATAACAAATAGTTGAGATCCATCACTCAGTAAGGGGATGAAATATCTTAATTTTCTATCACATAAACATGAGTATGTATATGATAAAGAGTTAAATATCTTAATAAGAGATTATAATACAATATAAGATAATCATAAAACATTACAAAAAATAATAATGTCTTAAAAATAACATAATGGAGTCCTAAGATATATGATGTATTTCAAGATACATATCAAAAATAAAAAACATATGAAAATGATATAAAAGTGTGGAATACATAAAAATATAGTGTTACAATGATATGATGGAATACATTTTAAAAATTGAGAATTAGAAACAATACTGTACATACAATTTTTTATCATTATGAACCTTTTTAACTTCCAACCTATTCACACTTTAAATTATGTATAAAGATAAACAAATTCACAATCACCCTTTTTGAAACTAAAGTCTTTATAACCTATAAGATTGTATAATAAGGAGTTGAGCTTCACAACATCAAAATATTCCTTTGTGATACTAGAGACTTTCTAACCTATCCACATATAAAATTGTGAGAAGATTTAAACACCATCATAGTCACACTTTTTAAACATTGATACTCACTAACATGTTCACATTTATAATATTGAGTAGTTATTATTGTCCTCACACACCCATTGTGAACTAAGAAACTCATTAAACATTTCAAATAACATTTCTATATCGTGATATATATTACTTTACCCAATTAATGGAAGTTTTATATAGGACCAAACCATCTCATAATACATATATTAATGTTCCACTAGAATATCAAGCATTTATAATATTATAATGATCCCCTAAAAAAATAATTGGTTTCATAAAACGTTTTTAAAGAATCACATAACATGTAGTAAAGGAATTAAAGGTCAATAAAACGATAATTTACAAAAATCAATCATATAATTATTTTTTTAAATGGTGATCAAAACATATCTTAATATAATATAATCCTTAAAGTGTAAACAAAAGTTAAAATACAAATGTTTTTAAATAAAAAATAGTTTAAAATTGAAGTATAAATAACATTGAATTTTTTTTATTTCAAGGTGATAGAGAATAGATTTAATAAAATTATTGGAAAATTAATGATCCATTAAAATACATAAACGTTTAAAAAATTCTGTATGGGAAAATAATTTTATTAATTTCAATTGTAATAAATTATTTAATAACTCCTACGATTTTTATGGAGCTGGTAGTTCATGCTATGCACTGATGATATTCATTAGTTTCTATATATGAGTGGAAATGGATAAATAAGGGAAGTATCATTAATAAAAAATCAAAAAAAGTATAAAACCAAACTTTTTTAATCATTTTTATTAGGATAAGACATTATGAATTTTATGATTAAATATAAAGACTTTATAGTATGATAATACATAGGTTGGATACTTGATTATCCCTTAGAAGCTTCCTTGGAATTAATGGCCTTAGGAAAAATATGGTGGACTAGTGTTATATATTTTAGAGAGAGGGTTCCAATATTCTTCAACATAATATCTGTAATGAGATATGATCCTTAATATCATAGTGGATACATGAAAATACATATTTATTCATAATCATTTAATCAAAATGTATATCAAAACTTTGTATTAAGGCCCATATAAAGGTTTTTATCTTTTTCATATATATTTTGTAGATGGATTTTCACTGATAGATGGTCACCATTGATATAGGATATAGTTTCAATATTCTACCAATTAATATGGATTAAAAATTAATAAATTAACTGTACTTAAAAATTATAATACTTTTTTTAGAGGAGAATATTAATATTTTCATAAATAAAATTTTTAAAAACAAAATGATAATAACAAAAAATGTTTTAAATAAAATAAAAATCACTGAGGACGGGGAATTTATGTTTTCATTAAACAAAAAATATATAATATGATTGATATAAATAGACACACCTGTAATTTTTGTGTTGAGGGTAAATGAAAACAGGTTAAAACTATCCATTTTTTCGATAGACATTATAAGTGTTCTTCCATAACCCTTGCATCTATGAGGTTATGGATTCCAACCATCCTTATTAATCCATGATTTGGGGTAATAACATGGATAATGATCAAGTTCTCTATAAAAAACTCATATAACTTTTAGTGATTACTTTGGATGAGTTATATCTTATTTGTTCATGGTAAAAATCTAATTAATTTCCACTTAATATTTTCTTACTCGATGGTCATTTTTACCATAATAAAATCCATTTCTAGTTCCCTTATGGATGTTACATGTGGTTTTTATTGAAAATTGTTTAAATATAATAATGTGAACCATTTTCCCTTCATCGTGAATGTCACATTATCATTCAGGAAAATTCATCTTTCTCTTTATTGGTGTCTTTTAGATTTTTATGATGTACAAATTGTTAATAACAGTTCATGATAACTATTTTGTAATAAATATAACATTTCACATTCTAACCGTAATTCCAATTGGATTATCATTGATGTAATTTTATCATTTTCCATCGCATATGATCTTCCCAATAATATCACTTGTAAGATTCAAACCTTGTGTCAAGTTTGGGATCATTTTCATGCACTTTGAGAATATCAAGTTACTACCTAATATTCCCACGTCAACATTATTTCCCCTAGATAGAAATATGATCAATACTATATCAAAATTAAATATCTTGATTGGGATGAATTTCTATTTAAATACATCATCAAATGACATTATTAAAATTCATATATATAATTAAATACGTTGACACAACTCTCTAATTCATACTAATATCCTCTATCCCTTAGACCAATGGTATATAAACCAATCATAAAAAAATATATAAAAATATTTCTATAATAACTAGATCCTACATTGATACCCACATTAGTTACCCAATATAAACATGTAATAATTAAAAAATTAATAACATGATTTAAAAAAAATATCGCACATATAGTCAAAAATCCCGCAAACCAAACGGTTTGGTGTCTGCAGATTAAATAAATACATATTATTTTGATAAAATTGTGAACATTTACCTAGAACAAATATCCCTTAGAGACTTTACAATATATCTCACATGATATAATGAACCTTATAATTTGGTTTTTGGAAAAATAAGAACGGGGAATATTTGAATTCATAGTATGGAGAAAACATCTTATAACGTGTTAGATTATAAACAAGAGGATGGACATGAGAAAGAATAAAATATCATAATATAATATCATATGAAAATATAATAGATTCAGAAAATATGATAAAGTCACATAAGATAAAAAAATATTTTTAAGGAATCATTAAGGATATGAAATAACTCACGATATATATCAATAACAAAAAATAGATGCGAATGTGATTAAAATATATATATACGTTTAAAATTTATCAGAACCACAAAAACATGGAATAAATTGATAAATAACATCAATGTATTAAACAATATCAAAAATAGTGTTTGTTATCATTATAAATCTTAATACGCACCAACCTATTGACATGTACTATTTTCAGTAGATATTAATTCATTCACACTCACCTGATTATGTAAATAACTTCATGCTATCTTGTTCCAATGTAAAATTATGTGTTCGATTTAAATCCATAAAAGGCCGTTTATAAACATAGAGACTTGATAACCTAATCACATGTAAAATTATTAGTATGGATTATTTTAATCATAGTAACACTTTTAGAACATAAATCCATTCCCACATATTCACATGTAAAATTTTGATTTGGGCTTTACATCACTATAGTCACCCATTTTGAAACTAGAAACAAACAAAAAAATTCAATTAAACTTTTATCTCATTATATAATATAAATCACACGACGGATTAAGGCGAGTTATAGAAGCTGACCAGTATATAATTGAATCATTTGGGTTCCACATTAAAATTAAACATTCATAATTTTATAAAGTTCCCAAGAAAAGATAATAATATGAATAAAACATCTAAAAACATAAAATAACATGATCTTATGAAATTATAGGATATCAAAACTCTGATTTTACCAAATAAATTATATCAAAATAAAAAATAATCAGTTATAAAAACATCACATCATGAATGGAAAAATTTTGAGGGTAAATATAAGAACAAATAACAAGTTCTTCTCAAAAAATAAATTTAAAATATATAATTATATGTTAGTTTCAAAAAAGTATTTTTTGAAGGGAAATATAGTAATTTAGAAAACATTAATTGAAAATAAATATTCCTTGGATGTGTGGAATTTTTTGGAAAAGGAGAATAAAAAATACATTGAAATATTTTAATTTTAATATAATATATTATAATGATGACTTGAAAAATATATAATTATTTCAATAAAAATTTAGTGTTGATTATAAAACTTTTATTTAGATTTGATGGAAAAACCTATTTAGAATTTTGGAATAACCTTTTTGAAACACCACATTATTAAAAAAGATATATAAATATATTCTTTGGAATGAAATAATTATAATAAAAGTATCATTAAAGATAAATACAGTTTTACATTATAATATATAAATTATTTCATTGGTGGGATTCAAAATTATATACATGAAATAAAAATACATTAAAATTAATGTGAATTAATCTTAATAGAAATTTATTTCAAAGAAACAAAACCATGATTGAGATAGAAAATTTTAGTTTGAATTTTTATTTACCAATAAATGAAGTTTAGAATAAGTCCTAAAATCACAATTCATTATAATAGATCAACTACGAAAGATAATTGACCAAGACAACATTATTATGTCCTAACGAAGAGAATTTTATGCTGAAATATTGTTATGAGATTTCAAAAATTTTAAACAAAACATCATGAAGGGTGTTACCATTATAAACATTGAATATCATGAATAATAATATAATAATTGTACAAAATTTATATGGGGAAGTATTTACACAATTAAAAATCAATATCATGGTATATATTAAACAATTCTTGAGGGATTGAAATTTAGAACAAAAAATAGATTACAGTAATGGTATCAAAAGAATCAAATATATAAGACAGTGATGTCATTGAATGAAAATTACAATATAATTAAAGTAGTTATGTTTATCAAATATAACATAAAGAAGAAATTTTCTATATCAGATTCAATATAAATAGGTGAAAATTATGAAATCATTCCATCATTCCTAAACTAAAGTTAACATTAGGCAAAAAATAGTTACCTTTTTTCGTTCCGTAGTTGATGACTGTCAATATTTCAATGATAAAACCATATATAGTTGTTAAATATATTTCATAACCTTATTCATATATTTTATCTTTTATATTCCTTATTTATTATAATTTACTATGGATATGTTGGTTGGTTTATCATATTTCAACCTTTGTGTATTAATAAATTTAACTGTTTTCCAAGTTTTATTTTGATGAAGACATTACCAATACTTTGAAAATGAGATCATAATTTATGTATCATTTTATATAGTGTAATACATGTACTATATATATTTTATGATGATCATATTTTATTTTATAATTGTCTTTGTTACACTACGTGAAAATAGAATTGGTGTCGGTTATTTCTGTGATTTTAGAAAATGAAAAATAATGATTTGATAAAAATTTAAATACATAATAAAATATTTACATGGCTAAATACCTATAATTAAATGATTATTATATTATAATAATATTATTCTTTACATTTCTATATTAATCAATAAATTTTCCTTATATAATCATTCATGTAAGTGGTTTAACTGAAACAAAAATGAACAATGTTTAACTCAATTGGTAAGTATCGTTAATGTTGTATTTTCATGTGACATAATATCATTAGTAGAAAATCATAATGATATTTTTTTTCTGTTTTATGATTTGGATATATATTTTATAGTGTAAAAACATTGATTAAATATATATGTAAATGAATCATCGTTGAGGTTGTAATCTTCACATATTCATGATTATCGTTCATGTTTCTCAATGCGTGGGTGGGGTAAATGTTTTTATTAAATTTAAATTTGTGAATCACCATTATTATTGATATATAGTATTTATACATCTTTTCTACAAATATTACCATCCCTAAATGTTGATAAAGAAAAAAATTACTTTGCTTCATAGAAGAGGGTGTTTGAAAAAAATCACTAGTGGTGTTAATTTTTATTTATAAGTGAGTAAGAATTTATAACTAAGGTTTGTTACATTAATAAAAATGTATTATTATAATAATGAAACAAAATTAAATACATTATTATTCTAATATTTTTTTTGCGGTTTAATAAAATGATGAAAAACATAATAGGGATATAACACTTATAATGGGGATGCAAATTTTCAATGGAAATTCCCTAGAAATTAAATGGATTGTGCTAACTAAGATTGACCATGGTGTTCTGTTTGTGTGATATGGTTCTATAGAGAGTAAAATGAAAAAATATTGTGGAGAAAATATATGATTAGGTGTAACCATGACATACTAGACAAATTATCCTTTTACTAAAAAAATCACTTTGTGAATCACTCATCATTTTTCGGTAATATCATCACTATATTCACTGGTTAATGAATAAAAAAGTAGAAAAAGTTGATTTTTGGAAAAATAAATTTGAAAATTTTCTCAGCCAAAAATTTTAAAACATGTTTTAAAATGTTTTGTTCTTTTCTCCTATGTAAAACTTCTTTTCAGAATTTTACTTTTTACAAGGGTATATATTATTTAATCATAGTAATTAATTTTCAAAAAATAAATTGAAATTGATCATATTACCTAAAATGATTTATCTAATTTCAATTTATAGAATTCATTTTATCTTATTATATTTCTAAATTTAAAAATGGTATATTTTAGAATTAAAACTCTTAATTACATAAGAAAAGTTTATATAAAAATGATTTTTTACATCTTTAAATTTTTATATAAAATAAAAATATTAGTAGAACTGATTTCAATGAAATATGTTTATTTTTTGATAATAAAATTAATTTTATTGGGATTATAAAGAAATAAAAAAATTGAATATAAAGTTTAATATTATTAATTAAAAGAATAAAAAAGAAAGAGTTTTTAAATTCTAATGAAACTTTTACTAAGTCCCATAATATTAAAAATAAAACATATAATTACAAATTAATACTTTATATTTTATTATTATACCCTTATAATATATATTTGATGAATTAAATTATTTTTGTAAATATTTATCCTTTTTACATATATTGATTAATTTCATCAACACGTCTCATGAGACAAACCAATTTTGGATATTTGGATTATTATTCCCCAATTAAACATGATATCTTGACTATGGACTAAATTATAAGTAATGTTTGTTAGAAATGACCATAACTCTAGGGTTTTTATGTCAAATATTATCAATTATCATATAATGAGATCTATATTGTTGATTTTAATTTTTTCAAATATTTTCATGGATATATCAAGCTTCTTGTTTCATATTAATTATTCCTTCATGTTTTTAACTATTACATCTATAATATTTTTTCCTTGTTTATGATATGGTGAATGTTTTTGTATATTTACCTTACAAAGCATTTGGTCTCACCAATTTTTTCCAATTCACCAATTTATGAAGAAAATTATTATACTTTTAATGTTTAGAATGATAGAACATGGAGAAGAATCTTTTTGAGATGTACAAGAAATATAATTAAATAATTACTTTTCTATATGTAATGGAAAAAATATAAATTATTAAAAGTGGTAATGGAATTATTAATTAATAATATGATATAATTATGTAAATATATGAACCAAAGAAAGATCATTCAGATGAAATATATTGAATATTCATTTTATTATTTTATAATTATGGATGGTTATATCAGCTTTTTTTGAATATTATTGAATAATATATGTTTGTATGAGCCCTACATACTGGGTTTTACATTTGAAAAATCAGAGATGATATAAATGGAAGTTTATGATATGTTGGAAGATTATGATGGGTTTTAGTTTAGGTTAAGGGTTTAGAAGTTAATATTGGTCTTAATTTCAATGGAACGTAAAATATTTTAAGATTAGTATATGATTTTAGTTCAAGGTAAAATAATAAATATAATATTAGTGTATTAGGATAATAATTATTCCAAAAAACCCTAAAAATAAGTATAGGTATTGGATAATATAATGATTTTTTTATAAAGAATATATTATCTGGGTTTTCCTATAAATACATACCTATATGGATGTTGAAATGTGGATAAATTTGAGGTATAGATGAACCTACAGGTAATAAACCACATAATGGATTGCTAGAGAAAAGAATAAATAATTACATTGATGCATGGTGGGTGACCTTAATACTTCACACATGTAGAGATACTCCTGGGGCATACACATTGGTTAATCAGAATCTTTTTATGAATCATTATGAAGGATTTAATTTTGATCATAAATAATTAAGTTAGAAAACCTAAAAAATGGTCTTCGATGACCTAAGATTAAACATTTATCGTAATAGTTTTATCTAAATGAATCATAAGATAAAAATAAATGTTTTCTATGAGAATTAATGTTTATATTAATTATTTTCTTATATATATTTTAATATTATCTTCTCAATTATGGTTTTAGTAGTTGGTTGAAGAGGGATCATGAAAATGAATATGAGATACGTATGTACCTTGAATCTACTATATAATATAATAGAATAAGTAAGCATACATAATTTATTAATAATATTATTATATGACAGTTATAATGTAAAATGTGAGGTTATGATTATCACCCATGGTAGGGAGGTTGATATTTTTTTAAAAATAAATCATTAATATAATAGCTATTCTCAATAATGAGCAATATTTATCAATTATATTGTGTTATATTCTAAAATTTATGGTCATGAAGAAAAACATATAAGGATTATTCATCAATAGTTTTAATTAAATGGTATTATGAAAAATATTAAACGGTATTATTAACATTGAATTTTTATTTTATGACAAAGATATATATTTTTTTGGATAAATATTTAGGAACATTTGATTAAGGTATAAAAAACTCTTATATTTAATATACACATGATAATTATATAATACATATTTTTTTCATTTTAAAGAGTCATGTTAGGTAGTAATTGGTATCTTAGGATTTGATAATCTAATTTATGATATTTTCTTATAGATTCCTATCATTATTTGGATTATTATATGTATTGATTATTGTGGGACCTTATATACAAGTGGTTTATTCTGTCAGAGTGTTAATGGTAGTGTTAATTTTTTTGAGGAATAAATAATCTCATTATTGTTTAATGTCCTTGAAATTCAATTAGGTTTTGTTAATGGTATTTTATTGAAATTATATGAATACGGTGTATATATTTATATATAAATAGAAAAATGATAAATTTTTTTCAGGGAAAGATAAGTTTTATTTTGTGAGCTAGATTTTGGTATATATATATTTTATTAATGTTTATAAGAACTAGGGATATCTATTTTATGGATTATGTAAATGTGTTTGAGGAAACACAAATCATTGTAATATATGATAATCACATAATAAAATGTATTAAACTAAATGTGATATATTTTTTGATGAGTTTGATAAAATTTTATCTCTAAGATATATTGGTTAACATGATAGAGTTATAAGGAGAGACATATGATGGTTAAATTTTCTGGAAATTATTTTTGGTGACTAACATGTAATTACCACAATCCATGTTAAATATTTTTGTTTATGAAATGACTATAAGTATAAGTAACAAATGAGTGTTAGGGATAATACAATGGTTACCATAATGAATAACCAATCATGATGGGAGTTGGAGTGAGAAACCATGGGATTATAACAAAACATCTATAATAAAATATGAATAATAATGTGAACATAGTAAATATACCAATCACATAAAGAAAGGGAAATTATTGTTGAATGAAAGTTCAATTTATAAATATGATGTTGGAAAATTATTCCATTATATATATATATGTATAATATGGGAATCATAATTGAGAAATTCAACTTAAAGGGATGGATAAATGTTATAAGTGTGTAGTTGAAGGTTATCAAATTCATGTATATGGAAAAGTGTGAAACTATAAATTTTGTTCCTTCAATTTAAAAAGAGTGAAAAATTATGTGATTTAATGACCCAATATAAGGACCAATGGGGGGAAAGCACAACAAACCATGAATACATGGCAAAACATAGGTAACTACAAAAAAAGAATCAGATAGTGAGTTATTAGAAATGATTTTCTATTGTCTTATATCGTGTATACTTTTAAAAAATACTCTATATTCAGTTCTAAATGAAAATCCCCAGGGTAAGGATTATAATATAAATATTTTTCAGAATTAATTGGATGTGTATTTTATCATGTAAAAAGTCACTTATTAAAATTATATGTTAATTTAGCAATGGATTACCTCCATTTTAAGAGTGATTAAAATATTTTTTTCATAGAGGTGAAATTCATTCCACATATTAAAGAAACGTATGATCACCAAACCTTGTATAATTGAATATGAATTCCCTCTAATAATTAATCTAACAATACGAGTCTAATTATAATGAAAAAATTTATTTAACGGTGGAGAATGTAACACCAAAAAAATTAAAATATTTGATAAACTTCAAATATATTAAATTGTTTGTAAAATTTCATTACCCATAGAATTGAACATAAAAAACAGTGATATATTTATATAATATATATATTTTTAAGTATAATAGTGAAAACCTACCCATTGAATTAGAGACATAAAAATTTCAATAACAACTTTATGTCTTATATGTACATAAAAAATAAAGGATACATTTAACATGAATAAATTACAAGTATTTTAACTAAAATGGAAAATAAGTTCATTTATATTTTGGAGAATCATTCTTATAAAAAACTATCCTTAATGAGATAAACATTTCTACTTCAAAAAACATATTTTTAAAGATAAATAATATTTGATATTTACAAATTTTTAAAAAATAATTAACTGATAAATGATATCAAATTATAATAATGTTAATTAATAATTGAATATATCATAATCCAATTAAAACTTATTTTCAATAATGTTTTTGTATTCTATCCGAAAAAAATTATAAATTATTTTAAATATAAATTAATAGAATTTCTATTAATTTTTAATTCCTCATATCAAAATTGGGTAACTATGAATTCTTATTCTTTTTCTGAAATGGTTAGTTTTTTTTGGGAAATATGGTTTTCACAAAACATATAGTTTTTATGAAAATATTACTATATAATAATTAATTATAAATTAATAAATCATTTTAAAAATAATATATAAAATTGAGGAAATATATTATTAATATTAAAATATTATTTAATCAATAAATTCAAATGAAAAATATGATACAACTAATTAAAATGTTAGTTTTATATAAAAAATTATTCCAATTTTTTATTTGTATGTAGTATTTTCAAGGGAGATTAATATTTCACATTCCATGAAAGGATAATACTCCTTATTTTATTATAAAAAACAATTTATTTTATTAAAATTAGTATCCAAGATAATGTAACCTCATATATGGTGTTATTTCTCTTACATTAGTATTATGATCTACTTTTTTATTCTTCTAATTTTTCATATATCAAATTTATTATAACAACATAAATATAATGATATTATTATCATTTATATAATATATTTTCTTATATTATTTTAATTTCCATTGGTTATTCATATACCCCATCCATTAAGAAAAATAAAAACATAGATTGAATGATGTGGGGGTTATCTCTTTTACATCTAAAAGTGTTTTATTTTCCTTCTCCACCTAACAAGAATGGATCTAAGGGTTTTATTATAGGTTAAATTTGATTTTATGATATTATTTGTTTTTAATGACCAATTAGTGAAAATATTAATGATATTATCAACAAATGATCATAATTAATTTAGTAATTTTAAATAAAAGTTGTAATAGGACAACATTTTGTGAAAAATTATATGATATATATATATAAACTATTTACTATTAAAATAAATTAATGTCGTGAAATAAAATAATAAAATAATAAAATAAGACCATTATTACTAATTTATAAATATATTAAAAACAAAACCTCATAATGATTCATTAAATTAAGGTATATTCATGTTTGGGTCTGTTTAACCACCTATTTGACAAGTATTATGAATTATTTTCCCAAATGAATATGAATGAATAATTAATAATATAACATGTTATAAATTGCTAAATAATGATCCATTTTGGTGGTGGATGATTTAGATTAATTTTTAATTCATTAATTATAAATACACCCTTCGATTAACAAGAATCATTAAAACATGTTTATTATCAATTTCATATTCAATGAGAAAGGCTAAACCCCCATAAATGTAATCTGAAAAATAATAATATATTATATATAATCAATAAAATCAACAGTAATGATATTTTAATGATGGATTTTGGATAAATAATAAATGCAAACACCGCTATTATAAAACATGTGCCAATAATCAACACCACAATCAGCTGATGAGGAAAATATGAATAAATCATGTAAGGAATAATTATTCATATAATATTTGAATGAAAATTTTTATGAATAAGACAATAAATTAATTGATTATGATATATAAATTTGTGATATATATATTTAATGTATGTCTGTGTATTTCTGGATAAAATGTGTGTTTTCATCCTAATTTCCCTTTCGTTGAGAAAAGTAATCTATTAATTCACATAATTTAATTTATGGGATCTATATATTTTTTATTTGAGGTATCATAACATGAATTATATTTTAATTAGGGATTTTAAGTTCAATGAGATATATCTTTTCCAAGGGTTTTTAGAGAATGGTTTCAAAATCCATATTGTGTTTCTTATTCTTAATTTGGATTATTGGAGACGTGATACATGTTATCAACCAAGTTTCCTTTGAATTTTTTCCTTATTTATTTACTGAACCATGAATTTTATATAATTAATTTAATCTTGTTTCATTTTAATTATATTCCAAAACATTTTCCCTAATTAAATTATTAATTGGTTTAGTTGTATCTCAAATAGTGGGGATTTTTGGAAACTTATTTTACATTCCTTGGGTTATAATCATTATTTGAAAATATTTTATATAAATTTATGATATTCTACCCAATATATTATTCTTCGATATCATATCATATTTTTATGGATAATAATTTTTTACACAGAAAATAACTATATAATATTTCTTATTTATTTGAGAATACTCTTTTGAAACCACACACTTTACTTCTTTAGATGGACCATAATAATGTCATTAAAGAATTGAATTGTTATGATAGTCATTACTCTATAGGTTTTTAATATTAAATATTATAAAATTCAAATTTAATGCTGTTCACCTAGAAATAAAATTATTCCATTAATTTTTTAAAAATGTTATTATTCCAATACAGAAAAATATTTAAAGGCTGATTATACACTATTTAAAAATAAACAATATTCCTTTTAATGGGTTATTATTATGTTATCTCTTTAAATATAATCAATAAGGTTTAGGATTTGGGAAAAATATTTTCATAGAAAATTTAATTAAAATAAAAAATAAATTAGGATTACAAGAGGTTTTTCGAAACCATGATAGGAAAGCACCATATACATCCAAATAAAAAAATTAAGAGAAACTATCTGGGATAACAAAAGACCACATCAATCATTCCAATTCAATTTTCATTTTTTAAACAGAATTAACAAAATGATTTTTCTCTCCATAGACATGAGTTATATCCAGGTTAATTTTCTCAATTAACCAAATATAATCAATATATATTGGAAGCATTCCCCATAGAAGATTCCAAGATTGATCCTTTAAAAAATAAATTGCTTGAGTAGAGTTATATTCTACTCCAATAAATATAATGTAATGTTAGATTTCATATTTAATAATATTGATAACCACCCATAGATGAAATTTGATAGTAAATACATTTCTAATATATTGATGGAATCACTCTTTAATGAATCCCCGATGAGTTCAAAAAACACCACCACAACCTCAGGGAATTGGTGAACATGAATCCATCCCATACACATTCGATATTAAAAATGAACATTACCAAGGAATCCATCTAATGAAAGTTAGAACTAGCAACATTATGACTCTACCTGGGACACTAATGGAGTTCAAGAAAACAATGTCAAGAAAATAATTAATCATTGAACCTTTTTAGAACATGGAGGCATCCATGACATCCCTATAAATGGATGTGTTTACCCCTTTCAATGAAGTATGTTTTTTGAAAAATTTAATCAAATTTGATAATCTAAAAAATATAAACAACGATAGCAGAAACATCTATACCCAACATACCATAGATATATACACTATTACAAAAATTCAATATAGATATCAATGTGTATTCAAAAATATCTATCTCCAATTTAATCCCATACACGAATTTTATATGTGAGAAAAATATTCAAGTGATTTTATAGGAGAAAAATACAAGATTACGAGACTCATCAAATTTTAGACGAAAAATTAACTCTAGTGAAATGTGTATTCACACTCTATATATAAGAATTTTATGAGGTAGCTGACATCTCTATATTCTATATAGCATTATAAAATTAGATGGATTAGTGAAGAAATTCTGGAACATCTGCCACCACACAAGGACAGTGGTACTGACAAGACATTTTTTCCTATAATAATATGTTGATGTTATCTACCTAATAGTTTTCAAAACCCACATGATCATATCTCTATCAACATAATCATAACTCTGAAATTTGAAAAATATATGAGAATGATGAATTCCCAGAAACATATCATTGAAGTAAGCATCAAAAATTGAAAAGTGTATCAGGTGATAAGGGACACACATTTCCTTATTTATTGGTTTTTTTATTCATAGTGTATTCGAGGAATTTATTGTGGAGTGATTACAAACCTCCCACTTTTAACACTGCATAAAATTGGTATAAGAGTTTTTAATGGTTTTCAAAATTTATGATGGAATTTAAATAGAGTATCCATTCTACATTTTTCATGAAAATATATTTGCATTAAATATTTAAGAGATATCATTAGATTTTAGGTGATTCTATATGAATTTACTAAGATGTTCTTCGTTGAAAATTCATATATCTTTAAATCCCAAACCTCGAATTTTAATTTTCTTGAAACACTCCTTAATATCCATCTTAATGATTATCCTCTCATTAACGAAACTAATCTACAAAAAATTTCTAATCTGGTCTTGAATCTCTTTGATGATGGAATTAGGCAATTTATATATAATTAAAGCATAAATAAACATTTAAGTTATCACCAAGATCACTAAAAAAATATCCCTAAATAAGACATGGTTAGCCCTTCTAGGTTTCCATATAGCCTATGATTTTAGAATAAATACTCTCAAGATGGCATCATTTCACCTTTAATGAAAAAATAGGAAACCCAAGGTTTGTGAAAGGAAGGGTTTCCTTTTTTATATATAATATTATAAAAATATTATTTTTATAGAGACTTGAAATACTTTTATAAACACCACAAATGACATATTCAAACTAATAACCTTTCAATAATATTATTCATAAAGAGAAAAAATATTTGGAATAAAAGAAACTCGTTTAATGTTATAATTTAAAAATATAATAATGTCCTCAACATAAGATATGAAAATGGGTGTGAAATACCTTCCAATATTAATTGTTTTTAGTAAACAGATTGAACAATATCATTAATACATCAACTCAAATATTCCCCATCTATAATGAATGGTATGAATGTTATTGTTTGAACAATTTTTAATTAATTATATATAGACATGTGAATTTTGGGACCTGGCGTTACATATTCCCTCGATTCATAGAATATTCTCTTTAGACATTAAGAGTTTACACCTTTGGGGTATTCCTTCACAATTCCATACGATTTCTTGACTTTGGTCTAGATAGAAAGCATATTATCTTGGAAGAAGTCCTTATAATTCTTTTTTGATGCATATATTTATAGAATATATCAGTTTTGGATTCATATTAATGATATCCATTTTTTCATTTATTTTCATGTATATAGTTTGCTCCCATGGTTATGTTGAATAAAATTTCATGATTTTTAACTATTACATTTATAATATTTATTCTAGGTCTAATCAATGAATACATCAGTTAGATGTATCCCCTACATAGTGATAAAGATTACACATTTCTTATGTTTTTTTCCTTATTTTATGATAAAATGTAGTATATGTGATGAGTTTATATGTGAAGTGACCCCTAAAAAATTCTATGTAAAAAAACTATGTTCCGGATTTAAATAAAACACTTAATAGAAAGTCACATAACCCAAGGACCAAAAGTATTAGTTTCTTTGTGATTTTCTACATTAAAATGTTATTATTCTAAAAGTGAAAACATTTATCTACAATAATTCTCCTCTATACTCTTTCCTATATAACCCTTGTTATATAATCATCATTATGTTATAGGGAATGTTAATATAAAACATAGTTGAGCTCCATCACTCAGTAAGGGGATGAAATATCTTAATTTTCTATCACATAAACATGAGTATGTATATGATAAAGAGTAAAATATCTTAATAAGAGATCATAATACAATATAATATAATCATAAAACATTACAAAAAAGATTAATGTCCTAAAAATAACATAATGGAGTCATAAAATATATGATGTATTTCAAGATACATATCAAAAATAAAAAATATATGAAAATGATATAAAAGTGTGGAATACATAAAAATATAGTGTTACAATGATATGATGGAATAAATTTTAAAAATTGAGAATTAGAAATAATACTATACACCCAATTTTTTATCATTATGAACCTTTTTAACTTCCAACCTATTCACATGTTAAATTATGTATAAAACTAAACAAATTCATAATCAACATTTTTGAAACTAAAGTATTTATAACCTATAAGATTTTATAATAAGGAGTTGAGCTTCACAGCATCAAAATATTCCTTTGTGATTCAAGAGGCTTTCTAACCTATCCACATATAAAATTGTGAGATGATTTAAACACCATCATAATCACAATTTTTAAACATTGATACTCACTAACATGTTCACATTTATAATATTGAGTAGTTATTATTGTCCTCACACACCCATTGTGAACTAAGAAACTCATGAAACAATTCAAATAACATTTCTATATCGTGATATATATTACTTTACCCAATTAAAGAAAGGTTTATATAGGACCAAACCATCTCATAATACATATATTAATGTTCCAATTGAATATCAAGCATTCATAATATTATAATGATCCCTTAAAAAATAATCGGTTTCATAAAACGTTTTTAAAGAATCACATAACATGTAATAATGGAATTAAAGGTCAATAAAATGATAATTTACAAAAAATCAATGATATAATAATTTTTTTAAATGGTGATCAAAACATATCTTAATAAAATATAATCCGTAAATTGTAAACAAAAGTTAAAATACAAATGTTTTTAAATAAAAAACATTTTAAAATTGAAGTATAAATAACATTGAATTTTTTTTATTTCAAGGTGTTAGAGAATAGATTTAATAAAATTATTCGAAAATAAATGATCCTTGAAAATACATAAACATTTAAAAAAATGTGTATGGGAAAATAATTTTATTAATTTCAATTGTAATAAATTATTTAATAACTCTTACAGTTTTTATGGAGCTGGTAGTTCATGCTATGCAGTAAAGATGTTCATTAGTTTCTATATATTAGTGGAAATGGATAAATAAGGGAAGAATCAATAATAAAAAATAAAAAAAGTATAAAAAAACAATTTTTATCATTTTTATCATGATAATACATTATGAAGTTTATGATTAAAAATAAAAATTTTATAGTATGATAATACATAGGTTGGATACTTGATTATCCCTTAGAAGCTTCCTTGGAATTAATGGCCTTAGGAAAAATATGGTGGACTAGTGTTATATATTTTAGAGAGAGGGTTCCAGTATTCTTCAACATAATATCTATAATGAGATATGATCCTTAATATCATAGGAGATACATGAAAATACATATTTTTTCATAAACATTTAATCAAAATGTATATAAAAACTATGTATTAAGGCCCATATGAAGGTTTTTATCTTTTTCATATATAATTTGTAGATGTATTTTCACTGATTTATGGTCACCATTGATATAGGATATATTTCCAATATTCTACCAATTAATATGGATTAAAAATTAATAAATTAACTAAAATTCAAAATTATAATACTTTTTTTAGAGGAGAATATTAATATTTTCATAAATAAAATTTTTAAAAACAAAATAATAATAAAAAAATGTTTTTGACAAATAAAAATCTCCAAGGGTGGGGAATTTATGTTTTCATTAAACAGAAAATATATAATAGGGTTGATATAAATAGACACGCCTGCAATTTTTGTGTTGAGGGTAAATGAAAACAAGTTAAAACTGTCCAGTTTATCGATAGACATTATAAGTGTTCTTCCATAACCCTTGCATCTATGAGGTTATGGATTCCAACCATCCATAGTAATCCATGATTTGGGGTAATAACATGGATAATGATCACGTTATCTATAAAAAACATATATAAATTTTAGTGATTACTTTGGATGTGTTATATCTTATTTGTTAATGGTAACAATCTAATTAATTTCCACTTAATATTTTTTTACTCGATGGTCTTTTTTACCATAAAAAAATCTATTTCTGGTTCCCTTATGGATGTTACATGTGGTTTTTATTGAAAATTGTTTAAATATAATAATGTGAACCGTTTTCCCTTCATCGTGAATGACACATTTTCATTCAGGAAAATTCATGTTTCTCTTTATTGGTGTCTTTTAGATTTTTATGATGTACAAATTGTTAATAACAGTTCATGATAACTAGTTTGGAATAAATATAACATTTCACATTCTAACTATAATTCCAATTGGTTTCTCATTGATGTAATTTTATCATTTTCCATCGCATATGATCTTCCCAATAATATCACTTATAAGATTCATTCCTTGTGTCATGTTTGTGATCATTTTCATGCACTTGGAGAATATAAAGTTACTACCCAATATTCCCACGTCAACATTATTTCCCCTAGGTATAAATATGATCAATCCTATATCCAAATTCAATATCTAGATTATGATGAATTTCTATTTAAATACATCTTCAAATGACATTATTAAAATTCATATATATAATTAAATACGTTGACTCACCTCTCTTGTTCATACTAATATCATCTATCCCTTAGACCAATGGTATATAAACCAATCATAAAAAAATATATAAACATATTTCTATAATAACAAGATCCTACATTGATAACCACATTAGTTACCCAATATAAATATGTAATAATTAAAAAATTAATAACATGATTTAAAAAAAATATCTCACATATAGTCACAACTCCCGCAAACCAAACAGTTTGGTGTCTGTAGATTAAATAAATACATATTATTTTGAATAAAATTGTGATCATTTACCTATAATCAATCTTTCTTAGAGACTTTACAATATATATCACATGATATAATGAACCTTATAATTTGGTTTTTGGAAAAATAAGAACGGGGAATATTTGAATGTATAGTATGGAGAAAACATCTTATAAAGTGTTAGATTGTAAACAAGAGGATGAACTTGAGAAAGACTAAAATATCGTAATAAAATATCATATGAAAATAGAATAGATTCAGAAAATATGATAATGTCACATAAGATAAAAAAATACTTTTAAGGAATCATTAAGGATATGAAATAACTCATGATATATATCAATAACAAACAATAGATGAGAATGTGATTAAAATATATATATACTTTAAATATTTATCAGAACCACAAAAACATGGAATAAATTGATAAATAACATGAATGTAATGAACAATATCAAAAATAGTGTTTATTATCATTATAAATCTTAATACGCGCCAACATATTGACATGTACTGTTTTGAGTAGATATTAATTCATGGACACACACCTGATTATGAACATAACTTCATGTTATCTTGTTCCAATATAAAATTATGTGTTCTATTTAAATCCATAAAAGGCCATTTATAAACATAAAGACTTGATAACCCAATCACATGTAAAATTATTAGTAGGGATTATTTTAATCATAGTAACACTTTTAGAACATAAATCCATTCCCACATATGTACATTCAAAATTTTGATTTGGGCTTTACATCACTACAGTCACCCATTTTGAAACTAGAAACTAACAAAAATATTCAAATAAAATTTTATCTTATTTTATAAAATAAATCACATGACACATTGAGGTGAGTTATAGAAGCTGACCATTATATAATCGAAACATTTGGGTGACACATTAAAATTAAACATTCATAATTTCAAAAATTTCCCATGAAAAGAGAATAATATGAATAAAACATCTAAAAACATAAAATAACATGATCTTATGAAATTGTAGGATATCAAAACTCTGATTTTACCAAATAAATTATATCAGAAGAAAAAATAATCAGTTATAAAAACATCACATCATGAAAGGAAAAATTTTGATGGTAAATATAAGAACAAATAACAAGTTCTTCTCAAAAAATAAATTTAAAATATTTAATTATATCTTAGTTTCAAAAAAGTATTTCTTGAAGGGAAATATAGTAATTTTGAAAACATAAATTGAAAATAAATATTCCTTCGATGTGTGGAATTGTTTGGAAAAGGAGAATAAAAAATACATTGAAATATTTTAATTTTAATATTATATATTATAACGATGACTTGAAAAATAAATAATGATTTCAATAAAAATTTAGTGTTTATGATAAAACTTTTATTTAGATTGGATGGAAAAACCTATTTAGAATTTTGGAATAACCTTTTTGAAACACCACATTATTAAAAAAGATATATAAATATATTCCTTGGAATGAAATAATTATAATAAAAGTATCATTACAGATAAATACAGTTGTACTTTCTAATATATAAATGAGTTCATTGGTGGGATTCAAAATTATATACATGAAATAAAAATACATTAAAATTAATGAGAATTAATCTTAATAGAAATTTATTTCAAAGAAACAAAACCATGATTGAGATAGAAAATTTTAGTTTGAATTTTTATTTACCAATAAATGAAGCTGAGAATAATTCCTAAAATCACAATTCATTATAATAGATCAACTACGAAATATAATTGACCAAGACAACATTATTATGTCCTAACGAAGAGAATTTTATGCTGAAATCTTGTTATGAGATTTCAGAAATTTTAAACAAAACATCATGAGGGGTGTTACCATTATAAACATTGAATATCATGAATAATAATATAATAATTGTAAAAAATTTATATGGGGAAGTATTTACACAATTAGAAATCAATATCATGGTATATATTAAACAATTCTTATGGGATTGAAATTTAGAAAAAAAAACAGATTACAGTAATGGTATCAAAGGAATCAAATAGATAAGACAGTGATGTCATTGAATGATAATTAAAATATAATTAAAGTAGTTATGTTTATAAAATATAAAATAAAGAAGAAATTTTCTATATCATATTCAATATAAATAGGTGAAAATTTCGAAATCATTCCATCATTCCTAAACTAAAGTGAACATTAGGAAAAAAATAGTTACCTTGTTTCATTCCTTAGATGATGACTGTCAATATTTCAATGATAAAATCATATATAGTTGATAAATCTATTTCATAACCTTATTCATATATTTTATCTTTTATATTCCTTATTTATTATAATTTACTATGGATGTGTTGGTTGGTTTATCATATTTCAACCATTGTGTATTAATAAATTTAACTGTTTCCCAAGTTTTATTTTGACGAAGACATTACCAATACTTTGAAAATGAGATCATAATTTATGTATTATTTTATATAGTGTAATACATGTCTTATATATATTTTATGATGATCATATTTTATTTTATAATTTTCTTTGTTACACTACGTGAAAATAGAATTAGTATCGGTTATTTTTGTGATTTTAGAAAATGAAAAATAATGATTTGATAAAAATCTAAATACATAATAAAATATTTACATGGCTAAATACCTATAATTAAATGATTATTAAATTATAATAATATTATTCTTTACATTTCTATATTAATCAATAATTTTTCCTTATAGAATCATTCTTGTAAGTGATTTAACTGAAACAAAAATGAACAATGTTTAACTCAATTGGGAAGTATCGTTAATGTTGTATTTTCATGAGACATAATATCATTAGTAGAAAATCATAATGATATTTTTTTTGTGTTTCATGATTTGGATATATATTTTATAGTGTAAAAACATTTATTAAATATATATGTAAAAAAATCATCGTTGAGGCTGTAATCTTCACATATTCATGATTATCGTTCATGTTTCTCAATGCGTGGGTGGGGTAGATATTGTTATTAAATTTAAATTTTTGAATCACCATTATTATTGATATATCATATTTATACATCTTTTCTACAAATATTACCATCCCTAAATATTGATAAAGAAAAAAATTACTTTGCTTCATAGAAGAGGGTGTTTGAAAAAAATCACTAGTGGTGTTAATTTTTATTTATAAGTGAGTAAGAATTAATAACTAAGGTTTGTTACATTAATAAAAAACATATTATTATAATAATGAAACAAAATTAAATACCTTATTATTCTAAATGTTTTTTGGCGGTTTAATAAAATTATGAAAAACATAATAGGGATATAACACTTATAATGGTGATGCGAATTTTCAATGGAAATTCCCTAGAAATTAAATGGATTGTGCTAACTAAGATTGACCATGGTGTTCTGTTTGTGTGATATGGTTCTATAGAGAGTAAAATGGAAAAATATTGTAGAGAAAATATATGATTATGTGTAACCATGACATACTAGGAAAAATATCCTTTTACTAAAAAAATCACTTTGTGAATCACTCATCATTTTTCAATAATATCATCACTCTATTCACTGGTTAATGAATAAAAAAGTATAAAAAGTTGATTTTTGGAAAAATAAATTTGAAATTTTTCTCATCCAAAAATTTTAAAACATGTTTTAAAATGTTTTGGTCTTTTCTCTTATGTAAAAATTCTTTTCAGAATTTTACTTTTTACAAGGGTATCTATTATTTAATCATAGTAATTAATTTTCAAAACATAAATTGAAATTGATCATATTACGTAAAATGATCTATCTAATTTCAATTTATAGAATTCATTTTATCTTATTATATTTCTAAATTTAAAAATGGTATATTTTTTAATTAAAAATCTTAATTACATAAGAAAAGTTTATATAAAAATAATTTTTTACGTCTTTAAATTATTATATAAAATAAAAAAAATAGTAGAACTGATTTTAATGAAATAAATTTATTTTTTAATAATAAAATTAATGTTATTGAGATTATAAAAAAATAAAAAAATTGAATATAAAGTTGAATATTATTAATTAAAAGAATCAAATAAAAAGAGTTTTTAAATTCTAATGACACTTTTACTAAGTCCCATAATATTAAAAATAAAACATATCATTACAAATTAATACTTTATCTTTTATTATTATACCCTTATAATATATATTTGATGAATTAAATTATTTTATAAACATTTAGCCTTTTTACATATATTGATTAATTTCATCATTATGGAAAACCCTATATTTTCGCCAACTCAACTAAAAATAAATTATTTCGGAAAAATTGTCCAAAAGAATCCTTAGAAAATATTTTTAATCCAAATTAAAAATTGAATCCAATTTCCCAAAATTTAATTTATAAAATTATATAAATTATCATTTAAATATAATCACATATATAATAAAAATTCTTTTTAATGGAAAATAAATTTTAAAAATATTAGCTATTATTATTCATATTTCATATCAATTAATAATCAAATTGAAGTTAATATTTATTAAATATATATTTTATTGACAAGATATTTATATTAATATAAAAACCAATTTCATATTGGTTATATTTTAAAACCTAAGTTCATATTATAAAATGTTTATCTACACTAATTGATTTCATTCTTCTAAAATGTAGTGTATATTATAATCATATAAAAATTGTATAATGAAGTTAACCCTATTAATTAATTTTAATAGTTTTGTTTTCTGATAGTCATATATAAATATTAAAAAAGTTTCAATATATATCTTCATTTTTCTTATAATATGTTGGGAATAGGGATAAGTATATCAAATATATTTTAAAAAATTAGATGAAAACATATATTAAAATCACGATTCATTATAATAAGGATAGCCTGAAAAGAAGAATTTTTAGTATTTGTCAAATAACATTCATAAATTATGTTCTTTTAGGATTATATATAATGGAAATTAATCTAATTAGTAGGGAATGTTTGCGTATTTACTAGCTTCTGATGTTTCATAATTCCCTAAATCTATAATCATGGAATGATACTTCATATTTTAGAGATTTCAGAATATTTATGGATTTTGTATTAATAGAATGTTATATTAGATATTTTATAGAATGTATCAGAAAAATTTTCTAATATTTGTGTCAATGAAAATTATATCGGAGGGAATGTCTATGGCCTCACATGACCCCTATGATTAATGACGTAAACTAGTGCATGGACTAAACATTTAGCCATTACCCACTATAGTATTTCTCTAAAATCCACCCCAAAAACTAGGCAACCAACTACATATCTTTCTAGGTTACTAAAAACATAATAGGATTTTCCAATCACTCAGTTCCCTGATCTAAATCCTAAATCATGAAATAACCATCTTTTAATTAAAAAACACAAAGATATTCTAAATCAATGTGAACCAAAACTATGATAGTCATTTAAAAAACCATACTATAATTCATATAATCCCTAAAAATCCAATTTGGTCCTTAAACCACATATCCTAACCAACCTCTATTATCAATTCATTAATGACCCACCATTTTCTTTATTAGAACACCAAATAGGCCTCCACTACTAAACTAAATATGTTGAAGAACATTATTCACCAATGGTCGAGGCCCATTTTCACCTCTAACTTCAATAAGATGACATATCACCATAAAACCTTCTCCATAAAGAAACCACAATTCATTGAACCAATTATTTACAAGGATTATGATTTAACCCCATAAAATATTTCATTCCTATAAATTATGATTTTAATCCATAGTTATTCCGATGATATTAATCTCGTATAAAAACAATTTCTAGGGTACTACCATGATTTATGTGGTCTTAATATTATTTAATCAAATTGTATAAAACAACTATAGTTGTACATAAAATTTCATACTTTTCAAAAAAAATGTTATATTTCTCCCACTGATTATTTACCTAATCAACTGACTAGGATTCCAAAACATTCAAATCCATCACATTACCATCCAATTAACCTCACTGATGTCCAAAAATTTAAATAAAAGAGAAATTTCATAGTTATAACTCTAACCACCTGCACCTTAAATCATATTGAACCTAATGAATTGGTACACCAATTATCTAACTCGATATTAGATCATATCAAAATTGTCCCAGGATCAATTCTCACACACAGACTCCCCCAATCGCATATCCACAATTTTAATTTGATATTTTCCATGGAGCTAGATGAAATTAAATTTTATAAAATACTAGTATCCCAATGTTATCCCAACCATCAACATATCAGTCTCATAGATCACCGTTTTCATCCAACCATGGTTTGTAATCGCATGATTGATATGATTCTTTCAACTAAGATAATATTATTTGCATTTTAATTCCAAAAAACAACTTGATCACTATGACATGTGTTGTTTCCATTACTCCACATAATAATAATATGTGACCACAACAAATATACATGAGTGCTACATGAAAAACCACATGATTCATGTTCTTTTCCTATAAGGAATGATATCCCCCAAAAACCAATGTTTTCCTTGAAACTATAAATCAAATAATATTCCAATCCTTGATCACCAAAAAAATTTATCCCAATTATAAGACCTCCTTGAGAGTTTATGTTAATGAACACACTTAGGAGCAACTTGTAATGTCACCCTGATCAATTTATAATTTCACCACCTAACAAAGAGAGACATATCCTGAGTCTCCAAACCATAGGATTCCATTATTTTGAGAATATTACTAAAAAATACAATCTTGGAACTGCAGAAGTTTATCCAGAGACT
This sequence comes from Viscum album, assembly GCA_963277665.1. Lineage (NCBI taxonomy): Eukaryota > Viridiplantae > Streptophyta > Magnoliopsida > Santalales > Viscaceae > Viscum > Viscum album. Next base: position 830,543,456 of record OY728151.1, on the reverse strand, counting down.
GAACAATTCTCAATGGACCTTCACAATAATCTTTTTCTAACCCATAAATCACTGAAACAATATTTTAACAGTTCTCACTATCCCACACATCCAGATAACCTTCATGAAAATCAATATCAACATCACTCTCCTCCTATAAGGTATATTAATCCACTAAGAACACTCTAAAAGGTACTCACTTAAAATTTTGGTATGTCCCAAATGAACTAAACAACAATGTGAACATATATAACCCAATAAAAAATCAAAATCTATTTCCCATGAGTCACATATTGTCTAACCAAGCCTCACAAACCTTTACCACAGACCATGCTTCATTACATGTTGTTCTAATCCCATATCCTCTGGGATCTGACTCCTACCAAGTCTAACCCCATGACCACCAAGCATTAGAGATTCTTCTCAAAATGAGTATCATCTACCCACAAAATATCCATGACATTAATTCATATCTAGAATAAATATGGTATGAAATACCATTTATCCACCCTTTAATATCTATCCTTGATACTACAAACTTGCCGGGTGCATTACATACAAAAATCATAAGGAATTTCTCAACAATGTTTTTTAGTTATGTTGAGTTTGATGATGTAGAAATAAGAAAAAAAAATATACAAGTTTTTATGGAAACTTTATATAACCAAATCCCATCCTCAAGAAAACCTATTCCACTCCATTGAAAATTCATCTACCATTCCAGCATGTACCAACATGTTACGGGTCCATTTATATTCTAAAAATAAAGGGTTCATATAACCACCAAATAATAACATTGTGCTCTATTATCCATATAATATAACTATATAAAAAAAAATTGGTCAACTAAGGAAAATTTCGTAATTTTTTTTGAAAAAAATCTATATAATATATTGATGGAAAATTAAAAAATGAAACCACCATCCAAGAATACAATCATACACAAGAATGTTTATATCATGGGAGTTTTATATGCGGAATTTGATGCATGTATATAGAACTCATTCTAGAAAACAATGAGACAAAAAAATAAAAACCATTAAGATATTATATAATTTAAAAATTATCTCAATGATAGTAGTGAAAAATAAGATCAATAATCCCATACAAACAAAGACCAAAAAATACCACTACAAATGTAATTTCGTAGCCTAGTATCTTGTATACCAGTACCCTGAGATGGTCTTCCACATTACCTTAGGGGTGCCTCCCCATATTCTAGAGGCTACTGACTAGATATGGGGCATATAAGGTTATACAATTCGTAGTTTTAATCCCTAATTATTATGAAAAAAAATTAATTAAAAAAATATATCATATAATAAGGATAAAAATTTTAGTATAGAAGAATAATTATTTTAATGAACCAAAATAAATTAGAAATTGAATCCAATATATATTAACATAATTGAGTGACAAATAAAATGAGGTAAGGTATATATAATCTTTTTGTACATACAATTAACCACATAATAGGATCTCTACATAAAATAATTGAATAAAATAAACCAAAAAATATCAATATCATCTCAAAGACAAATTTTAATCAGTATCCTAATACCATCGAGATATCATTATCATTTATGGAAAACTGAACCCGGTTCTCAGCCTAAACACCTTCCTATAAAAAACACAAATGAGGTGACATCTAAACCATGTCCATGGGTATATTGAGCACTATGTAATAAAACATAGACATCCACCACCAATGGGTTCTATATAAAATTCCTGAACGGACAAAAATTTATATAAATAAATAGGTTTGTAAATAAAAAATATAAAAAATAATATACTCTCATGGAAAAACCATTTTTACATAACACCATTGGCCCTTGGGTACAACGGTGACACTCGAAACAAAAAAAACTATTATTGGAGAAAACATCCCATCTAATTGTTAACACATATGGCGAAACATACATTAAATAATGGAATGACATTTTTATTTTTGATTTAACTCATAGAAGAATAAAAAATCCATCCAATGTACCTATCTTATGTCCCTATGATTTGAGAGCACAAAAAATCACTATAGCATCACTACCATGTATGAATATCAATATCTATCATACATACACCCTCGTTCTAGTACCTATACCATTCAAAAAACTATCTGTACTAATAAGGTGTATCATGTATAAAAACCCAACCCATGGGAATGGAACCTCATGACCTAATTTTTTTAACTCAAGTAAGGAGAATCATGCAAAACATCTGAAACCATATATATGGGGTGTCATGTCGAACATTTTTAATCATTGATGTGAAGCATCATACCACACATCCAGAATAACTCATCCTAAATATCATGTAAAACTTTCTAGACATGGACTATTTAAAAAAACCATACATAAAAATTGTAACCCTTTAAAACATACAAAACAAAAAGAAACAAAACACTTTTTAAACTATTATAATTTTAAAATATTCCATCAGTCCTTTAAAACCACCCATCGATCAAAATATCGATCCCATTTTACACATCCAAGAACCATTAAAATTTTTTAGCGTAAAAATAATGGATTATTTTCAATGCATTTAAAACATTTGGAAGACACTATTAATACATATATCTTCCTCCTTGAATTCAAAAATAAGGCCACAAAATTTCTTTCTATCAAAATAATTAAAAGATCCATCATGTTTTTTTTAAAAAATTCAAACCAAATACTCATTTCCAATAAATACATGATATCAATTTATTAATACAATTTCATGAAACCATATAAATGTGAACATTTAATTTTAAAAAATTACTTCCAACATTGTTTTCAACCATTTAAACTGAAAATCAAGTCGAAACCAAATGAACATAGAGAAAACCATTTAAATTCCACATCTAATCCTCAAAAAATAATAGAAAATAAAAAATTTACCATTTATTTCATTCAAAACCCACTTTACAACATTCATGAAATTTAACACCAATTGGGTGGCCTTAGGTTTCGTCTCAGAACAAAAATTGCCTATCCAGATCCATGGGTGGTCTATGTTATTATTTCAAAGAACAGAGAAAAAAAAAGACATGGTCAAAGTTCACTGTACATGAGATTTAAGGCACACAAACATACTAATATAAAACAATTATTGAATATATGGGTAAATATCGTAGACCACCAACCTCATCAATGAAGCATTCAAGAAAATTTCAAAAGAATGTCAACTTAACCAAGACCAACCAAGACACATCCAAACACCTCAAAATCAACATGTGCTCATTTTACCCAAAAAATATAATGTCACACCAATAAAAACTAATTAATTAATTATTCAATACCAAACTCAAAATAATGTAATACATATTTGGGTGTCATTCACCTATTATCAAAACATTATAAACCCACCGTAGGAGGTCTATAACGAACACCTAACACCATACCTCGATATAACCCAATGTTTTGATACCATTAGAATAATTTATTAATAAATAAATTCTATAACACCAAAGGCCATTAATAACGATTGAATACCATAAAAATCCATGAAATGATTTTTGGATATCATTTTGGGGTCCCTTATACAAGAACTAATGAAAATGATAGGATATATTGATGATTCCACCATGAATCTCTTGAATCATCAACTAATACTAAACCACATAATATAGATATTTGAGAGAATGAAGAGGTAATAGAGAAGGGATTTTCAAATGGTATTTCTAACATTGATAATTATTAAATATATTTATAAAAACACCCTAAAATAAATAATTGGATAATATGTAAGGTGGAAAGGAGGAACCAAATTTTGTGCGCACCTAATGATGGTGGTGAGTGGGGAAAAATAAATTGTTTAATTTTGGTCATTTCCTCCCTAAAAATGAAATTCTATGTAGGTAAATATTTAGTCACATGAATTTCCATTCCAAGAGTCAACTATGTTCCCTTAAATAGAAATTAACAAAATTACTCACATAGTTATGCAATGCAATTAGGAAAATCATTCCCAAGAAATGTTATCATAACATCCTTCCCTATGAAATATGGAAAACAATTTACCTGAAACCACACATAAAAAAATCTCCATAGTTTATGCTCTCGAAGAACACACTTGGAATATCTCTTAAATCACATTTCTAATAATAAACCATGCACTAACATATAACAAATAATTATTATTAGTTTCAAATGGATTGAAAAAACCATAATGATCAAGGTGTTTCATGGTTTTTTCTTAAACATGTACACCAAACCCTGAACCATTGATAGAAAACTACAAAACACTGAAAACATATCCTTAATCCTCTAAAAGACAACCCAAAACCTGATCTACATTCCATGAATATTTTCTCTTCTAAGAAACTCCTTGTGTCATTTAATCTCTCTGAACTCCATTCCAATTCCTTCTCCAAAATTATACCAATCCAATAAATGAATATTCAGATTAATTATAAAAAATATCACTTATAAAAATATAGGATCTTATTAAATCACCAAAATAATACTTATTATTCTTTATTAGTTTCATGGGCCATTCATCCATACTACGTGACTTGCATCTACCAACAGTTATGGCCTATGGCCTTTCTTAGTTTATAAATGTCTGAAACACAACCAATGATCAACCTCCAACCCAAGGCCTCAAACTACCAATTCCAGATCCAATTCACATTTTCTAATCGAAACCCAAAAATTTATATTTTTTAATCCAATCAAATTGAAGCACCAATTATATAATTGGTTGATAACCAACTAGAGCTATGGTTCTACCCACCATAAGAATTAACTTTTCACTACCAACTTCCCATTACAAACATCTATTCTCTTATAAAAGTCTAATAGGATCTCGAATTCATGCTACAACAATGTCTCCTATGTGGTTTTGAACCTATTTTACCCAAACTCCCAAGGAAATTTCAATCATAATATAAACACATTGTTCTTATTAAAATTTAATAGGTATAGATCCATATTGATTTACCAAGTGAAAACAATAACAAAATTAGACTTTCCTCAAAATAAATTTTAAATTTATGAAATAGACCCATCATTTCCAAAATAAAAAATTGGATGTGGTTTTGGAATTTTTGCACACATTTCATATAGTAACTTATCTCAGAATATTTCCTACCAAATCAATCCTAAATATGGGATCTGACAATAATCACATCTCTATCACACCGTATCAGGATTCACATATGCCTAATGGTATTCCAAAATCACATAAACTGTACCATTAGGGTAAATTACCAACTCCTAATGATATTTCTTAGTCATGTCTCCCAGTGAATCCAAATCATCAGTGTTCCCTACCATTCCATCAATGCAACTCTAACTAAAGCACAATATATTTCTCTATGGAACCAAATTGATCCATAGTCCAATGCTTAAACCGATCATCCACCATATTGATTACTTGTTAGCGTTAACTATGTAATTTATGTATGTACCTCATAATTTCCTCTATAGAATAAGGTTTCCACCATGATTGATCAATGGGTAGTTATACATATAGAACAATTTTCCATCTGGAAGTTTCACCTCTGTGGTCAGAAATCACTCACTAACAGTAGATTTTCTTTGTCACTACATCTCTTAATAATCTCCAACATCCACATAGAACACTCTAATCACGTTTGAAATCATGAATTAGACTGGGATTTCCTTATATCACCCCAAAAACTAAACAAAAACCCAACGATCACTCATTATTATCTTATAATAATAGAACTCATAATAGTTACCAATATTTGGTCTGTCTTAGAGTCCTCATACACAGATGGTCGATGGATTACATCCCATCCGAAAAAATCATATACGCCACTCCCCAAGTTAAATGTCCATTGAGTACCTTCACCAAAATAGAGATGGAATTATAGTAGTTAGGCATATTTTTGATTCCATAATAGCATACTCTGGTTGATGTTAATATATTGGGAATGATAATCAATAGAGAAATAGTATGCTAATAGGTCATCCAAAAATACCACAAAAATCTATCCATTTTCATTTTCAACTATATCTTATGGGACATGTCAAACTCTCATGGAGACCTTGAGTATTCCTTCCTAGAAGCATCTTATCACACCTGCATTTTTTTCTCACACAAATCATAATATATTTCGCTACTATAGCACTTTGGGTGTATGGACCAATAATATTTGATCCATAATTCAAATAAAACAACACGTCACCAAAAATTCATGACTCCATGATACTTTTAACACTTAAAAATTACATGATATTGTGTAACACAAACATAAGACCTATTTAAAACTCTAGCGAGATTAGTATCACAATTGATTCAGCGCATGATATATATCCACTAGTTATTCTAGCTTCACAAAAAAAATCTCAAGAAACCTATAAAACAATTTTATCTCTACAAAACTAAAGGAAAATCACAGATACAAATAAACTTGCATGAAAAAAAATATATAATGTGAATGCAAATTATTCATGACGATGCACCTAGTGTCCATTGGGATAAGATCCTAACCGGTCCTACCTATTAGAAGCTATATAGGGTATGAATAATTTTTACTACATGTTATTTAAAAATAAAATTATCTTGAAATAATCATGTTCCTCATATGAAAACCCTCTTAATTTTTTTCCTTATCCATAATAGGCACATTTTCGATCCACAAACATGTAAAATATACCTCAGATATATGATTTACAACAAAAATATACTTACAGACTAAAAACTGTATATTAGGGAACACAATGTTGTCCTAATCTAGATTATAACCATCATGAATATCCATAAATAAAAAAAAATATTTATAAATCTATGAACCTGAACAAGGCTTCTCCTTTATAAACAATCAACAAGGTTGAAACCCAAGAAAATAAGAAATAATTTTAAAAATTATATCAAATGTGCCTAAACTCCATACTGGGTAGAACAATTTGTTGAAAACTATCAAAATCCCAATGCATATTCCTATTCCTCACACACCCAAGTGAACATATAACATTGGTGAACACTGTCATGGGTAACAATTGATGGAAAAAGCATAAAATCCCTCAATCAGAGTGACATTTAGAATTCCATTTGACCCTCACAGCTAGGTCAACAAGTTAAATATCATAAAAAACAGTTGGTCTAATAACCTATATTCATTACATCTACCAAAAGGATACAAATAAAATTTCATCAAACAAGCTCATGTCCCAACATCACATGACATATACATGTCAATACCCCCATCTCTAGGGTCTAAAAAAAATTCATATGTGAAAAAAACCAACCAAAGATAGGGAATAAACCCTATCAAAGAATCTACACATCATACAAACCTCTATTGGATTAGTCCATAGAACCATCCTCAAATAAAAACCACCCACAAGGGGGTCTATCTATTATGATCCTATGTGAAGCCGACCCACCAAGTTCACTGCACCTTCTATTTGGGTAGACCACACCAAGAAACTCATCATTGTGTGCATCACCAAATATCCACATAACATGCATTTATATTGATATATATATACATATATGTTAACATATATGAGTTGAATTATACCATGTACTTACAAATAAAATTATATATTAAAGGTTATTGAAACATTAAACAAATTATCATTTTTCATAAAAATTCCAAATAATAGAACGACACCGACATGTGGATCCTATATTCCTAACGGGATGCATGAAACAATAATAACCAATACAAAACAAGAGTCAATAGCATGTCACATTCCCCTTTAAAACCATCCATTATATAAAAACACACCATAAATCATAAATTCCAAACCACATGTGCACCAACCAAGGAGAAAACAAAAGTCAACCATAAACCCCAAAATAAAAACAAGAATTGTTATCCTAGTAACCTATAATTACTACTAGAGAAAGTGTCCATGATGGAATATATAACATCTAAAATATTCTAATAACTCAATTTAATGAAACCCCAAAATAGTAATAAATTGTGTAGAAACTCACTCTGATATCAATTTTTAATGTCTTGTCCAGAGTTCCACTAAATCAGTACCTCGATCCAGCTCCCCAAATGAGCTCATGGATTCCTTATCATATGACAATGGTTTTTGAATAGTTGTCTGGGTCTAGGGTAGTACAATAAAGCGACTATAACCTTAATAATAGTGGGAAATAATTAAAGAAATTACCATGTATGAAAACTGATGATAAGAATATGAGTCTGAAAGAGTATATAATATGAACATATCAAAATAAATTGAAAATAATATATGGTAAATATAAACATGGATGAGTAAAAAATTAAATAAAATATGTATTGAATAACCATGTAATACATATAAAAATATATTGAGATTGTTACATAACATTACTAAATAAAATAATCCAATAAAATGATCAACAACATCTATGAGGAAAATGTAATCTAGTATCTTGATACCATAGTGCTATACATCCCAATCATGATAAAACTGATCTCATGACTCAGACCAAAAACATGCCTAAATTAACATGTGATATATTCTTGGGTACCAATGTGTAGTGTCATACTAAAAAGGATTTGAATACAAATCAGTAGGCCAAAAATATGGTGTCAAAATAATATACAAGTATGAGAAATAATGTTATAATATACACGATAGAGTAAACATAAAATACATCAAATAATTTATAGCCATAGAAATCAACAATTTTCCTTGTAACTCATTGGATGCCATGTTCTAAGGAATCCCTCAGACCAACCAAAACTGTATTGATCCATGATTTTTTTCTAACTCATAAAATATAAGGAGAAATATAATTTATAAAAGGAAGGAGTTTTTAATTTTTAATTGAACTGATTATATCATGAAAAAAAACTTCAAGGAACTTATCTCATGTAAAAATTATTTAATTTCACAGTACATTAGCCTGACATCTCAAGCTTTTACTCACATCAATCTCAATATTTCCTAGAGCCATAGTTCAATATTCATACCACGAAGAAAATCCCAGTACTGATATCAAGATTCATCTTTAACAACCTAGTACATGTGAATTGAACATCATTTACAACTTTCTCAAACTTAGTCATGGAGCATCATGTTATGCATCAAAAACCATACATGTGGAGCATCATCTATGTAACACCCCCTAATGATAAAGGGTTAAATGACTAAATGATATAACTCATGTCAACAAGGGGCACCTTCACTTTTAGAAGCCTACCTGATTAGAACTCCATAGTTATGTATGCTTGTCCTGGATTAGTGATCAGGATGGGTGACCTTCTGGAATGTTTCATAGGGTGTGTGGGAGTGAGGACAAAGCACACTAGAAAATACATGTGTTGGCCTGTGGGGGAAATAATTTGTAAGATGACCCGTTCGGGCACGTGAGTGGGAACCATGGTGGGGACCACATGTCTGTGGGGCAATTGGTTTGTGGGGCCCAGTTGTTACATTTGGTATCAAAGGTGGTACCTAGCCTTAAGTGTGGTATACTGCCTTGGTTGAGATGTAGGGCCCACAACAAGGACGTTGTGCTTTAATGGGGGGGGGGGTTTATAACACCCCCAAATGATAATGGGTGAAATTAATAAATGATATAACTCATGTCAACAAGGTGTACCTTCCTTTTCATGAGCCAACCTGATTAGATCTCCATAGTTAAGCATTCTTCACCAGGAGTAGTGATCAGGAAAGGTGACCTTCTGGGATATTTTCCAGGGTGTGTGTGAGTGATGACAAAGGACACTGGAAGGAAAACGTGTTGGCATGTGGGGTGAAATCATTAGTAAGATGAACCATTCATACACATGGGTGGGCCCTTTTCTGGAGCCTACCTGATTAGATCTCCATAGTTAAGCATGCTTGGCCTGGAGTAGTGATTAGGAAAGGTGGCCTTCTGTGAAGTTTCCAGGGTGTGTGCGAGTGAGGTCAAAGAACACGGGAATGAAAATGTGTTGTCCTGTGGGGGAAATAATTAGTTATATGACTCCTTCATACATGTGGGTGGGCCCTAGGGTTGGTACCACATATCTGCAAGAAATTGGTGGGTGGGGACTAGTTGTTACATTTAACACGGACCAGTTTTGGTCGGTTTCCACCTTATCACCCATAACGTGGGCTACGGGTGTCCGATTGACGAACTGTCTACGGAGAAAGAAAGCTTAGAGTGAGAGGATTATTTTTTAATACCCCACTTGATTTTTGGACGCATTTGGGGTATGATTGGGTTAGATTGGACCTAAATCCTACATGGCCCTCATAATAGAAATGAAAATAACTCTCAGACCGGGCCTCTGATTGACGCACAGTCTGTTGAGTTGTGTTCCTTTTGACAAGAAAAAACATCGGGATTTATCAAAGTAGGGATTCTTGGCAGTTGATGTATCAAAACGTATCTTGAGGAGCGGACCCTTATAGAATCAAGCGTGCTTTGTGGAAACATTGTGGCTGGATGTGCACTGTTGATTGTTCTTGGATCATGTGTTGGCCCGGCAGTTATGACTTCTATTACTGGATCATGTGTTGGTCTGACAGAATAGATGGTCCTGGATCATTTGTTGGTCCGACACCTTTGACGACTAATCCTGGATCACGTGTTGGTCCGAGAGTGTTGACGTTGTTTCCTGGATCATATGTTGGTCTGAAAGAATAGATGGTCCTACATCATGTGTTGGTCTGACACCTCTAACGACTATTCCTGGATCATGTGTTGGTATGACAGTTTGACTTATATTCCTGGATCATGTTTTGGTCAATCAAAATAGATGATTCAGTGGGTACACTTGATCATATCTATTTATCTATAAAATTTTTATACCAGTGTGAGCCGAGATAGTGTCATCTATGTTTTCCTCATGATTGAGATGTATTACTTGATAACTTCGGTATATGTATAGGAATACAATTTAGTAATGGAAATCCATTGATTTCATACTATATGGTTTATCCTTTGTGGATTTTGAGAGACCTTTAGGGTCTCAGTGTTCCTACTGAGTATCGTTATACTCACCCCTGCATGGGTAATTCCTACACTCCGTTGTGTTGGATGCAGACGACAGACAGTGTTGAGGGAAGATCCGACTACCGGGACAGGACAATACCCGGAGGTGGACCTGATGAGGATTCGGTACTCGGAGGAGACGGAAGGACGTGGAGTGCTGTGGGGGCTATCTATACCTACCATTCAGGTAGGATCCATGGTGGAAGATCCAGGAGCTTCTCTTCACCTTTCAGCTATTTTGTCCCTTTTTAGTTGTACTTTTACTTTACAGTTGGTCTTGTATTTCCAACCACTTTACTTTTCACCACTACTTTTGTATACAATTTTACTTATTGTTTTACTTCCAACATACTATATTGTCTGTGTTTCTAGTTTATAAAGGCAATGCCTTCCCAGTTGTTGGGATTTATGCCTTTGGTGCTAGTCGCTAGCCCCTGACCTATGGAAGGCAAGTTTGGGGTAGTCACGACACGAGCCCCAGGGGACGAGTCGTGAAAAATTGGTAGCAGAGGTGGTAGCCAACCTTAATTATGGTGCACTACCTAGTATGAGATATAGGGCCCACAACGAGGAGGTTGTACTCTAGGGGGGTGGAGGGTGATTGTAACACCCCCAAATGATAAAGGGTTAAATTAATAAAGGATATAACTCATGTTAACAAGGTACACCTTTTCTTTTTGGGATCATACTTGATTAGAGCTCCACAGTTAAGCATGTTTGGACTGAAGTAGTAATCAGGACGGGTGACCTTCTGGGATGTTTTTAGGGTGTGTGTATGTGAGGAAAAAACACACTGAAAGAAGATGTGTTGGCTTGTGGGGATAGTCATTAGTCTGATAGGAGACCCTAGTGAGTAATCGCCTATGGTGTGCTGTGAAGGAAACCAAGGTATTACAGGAGACTCGTGGGGATAGATGACAAGGTTCATGGACTGGGGAGGCGGGTCATGACAAAATTGTATCAGATCCAATACCCAACCAGAAGTGCTTAGGCACTACATGGGATTGAGGCTTAGGGTCCACAACAAGGGCGTTGTGATTTAAAGTGGTGGATAATGTAACACCCCATGACAAAATGAGACTTAAAAAGCTAAATGTAACTACTCAGCCATGCCCACCTATTGCCTCACAGTCATTTGGTCCCCACCCTAGGGCCCCCCAACATGCCCGAACGGGTCATCTAACTAATGATTTCCCCCACATGCCAACACATGTCCTTTACAGTGTGCTTTTTCCTCACTCACAGAAACCCTGGGAAACTTCCGAGAAGGTCACCCATCCTGATCACTACTCAAGGACAAGATTGCTTAATTGTGGAGTTCCAATCCGATAGGAACCTAAAAATGATTGTTCTCCTTGTTCAAAGGATTTATATAATTTATTCATGTAACCCTTTATCATTATTGGGTGTTAAAATACCCCCTTGAGAGCACAACATCCTTATTGTGGGCCCTACATCTCAACATTGGCAGTGCACTGAACTTAAAGAAGGGTACCACCTCTAAAACCAATTTTTCACGACCCTTCCTATGGGGCCCATGTTGTGACAACCCCAAGACCGACTTCCATAGGCCAGGGGCTAGCGACTAGAACCAAAGGAAATAATTCCTAAAACTGGGAAGGCATTGCCATTATAATCTAGAAACACACACAAGAGAGTAAGATGGAAGAAAAAAACTAAGTAAAACTCTATACAAAAGGAGTGATGAAAAGTAAAGGGGGTGGAAATAAAAGCCCAACTTTAAAGCACAAGTACAACTAAAAATGGAAAAAATAGATGAAAGGTGAAGAGAAGCTCCTGGATCGTCCACCATGGATCCTACCTGAAGGGTAGGTACAAATATCCTCTACATCACTCCATGTCCATCCATCTTCTCCAGGTACCAACTCTTCATAAGGTCCACCTCCTGGTACCATCTAGTCCTGCTACTCTGATCCTCCGTCAACATTGTCTGTTGTCTGCATCCTACACAACGAGGTGCAGGCATATCCCGTGTATGGGTGAGTATAAAGATACTCAGTAGGGACCCTGATACCCTCAAGGACTCTCAAAATCCACCCACAATAAAACATAGAGTATGACATCCACGGATATACATTACTAAGTTATATACCCAAACATATACATTAGTTATCAAGTAACCCATCTTAATCATGAGGAAAACACAGATGTCACTGACTCAGCTCACACAGGTATACAACATTTATATAGAAATAGAGATGATCAGATATAGCCACTGAATCATATATTCTATAGAACCACCACATGATCTTGGAACAAAAGTCAAAACTATCGGACCAACACATGATCCAGGAATAGTCGTCAGAGTTGTCGGAATAACACATGATCTAGGACCAGCTATTATGTCGGACCACCACATGTTCCAGGAAAAAAAGTCAAAACTGTCAGACCAACACATGATCTAGGAATAGTCGTCAAAGCTGTCAGACTAACACAAGATCTAGGAACAGCTATTCTGTCAGACCAACACATGATCTAGGAATAGATGTCAAAACTGTCGAACCAACACATGATCCAGGAACCGTCAACAGTGCATAGCCAGCCACAGGGTTTTTACAAAACATGATTGATTCAGGGAGGGTCTGATCCTCTAGACATGTTTGGATACATCAAATACCACAAATTTCTACTTTGATGAATCCTGATGTTCTTTATCATCAAAAGGAACACAATGCGAGAGATGGTGTGTCAATCGGATGCCCGATCTTAGTGTTATTGTCATTTATGATCCGATGGCCCAATTGGATTTAGGATCAATCCAACCTGACCATACACCAACTCCATCCAAACCTCAAGTGGGTTATTCCATAATAATCTTCGTACTCTAAGAAATCTGTTGCCGCAGATGGTTTGTCAATCGGACCAAACCCTGACCCTTTTTGGCCTATTTCCAACGTTTCACCCATAAGTTGGGGTACGAGTGTCCGATTGACGAACCGTCTGTGGCGACAAAATTCATGGAGTGAGAAAATTATTTTTTTAATACTTAAATTGAGGTTTGGACATAGTTGGGGTACGGTGTGGTTGAATTGAACCTAAATCTAATCAGGCCCTCGGAATGGAAATGCCAATAACTCTCAGACCGGTTGTCCGATTGACGCACCATCTATCACGTAGTGTTCCTTTTGATGGGAAAGAACACCGGGATTCATCAAAGTGGAAATTCATGGAAGTTGTTGTATCGACACTTGTCTTGAGGTTCGGACCTTCCCATAATCGAGCGTGCTTTGTGGAAACCCTATGGCTCGATGTGCACTGTTCACTGTTCCTGGATCATTTGTTGGTCTGATAGTTCTGACTTATTTTCCTGGATCATGTGTTGGTATGACAGAATAGCTGGTCTTGGATCATGTTTTGGTCCAACGTCTCTGACGACTATTCTTGGATCATGTGTTGGTCCGATATATTTGACTTCTTTTCCTAGATCATGTGTTGGTCCGACAGAATAGCTGGTTCTCGATCATGTTTTGGTCCGACAACTCTATCAACTATTCATGGATCATGTGTTGGTCTGACAGTTTTGACTTCTATTCCTAGATCATGTGTTGGTCTGACAGAATAGAGGATTCAGTGGAAATATTTGATCATCTCTATTTCTCTATAAAAGTTGTATACCTTTGTGAGATGAGTCAGTGTGTTCTGTGTTTTCCTCATGATTGATATGGGTTACTTTATAACTTAGGTATATGTATGGGAATATACCTTAGTAATGTCTATACGTTGATTTCATACTCTGTGGTTTATCCTTGGTGGATCTTTAGAGATCATGAGGGTTTCGGGGTCCCTACTGAGTATCATTATACTCACCCCTACACATGCAATTCCCACACCTCATTATGTAGGATACAGACGACAGACATCATTGACGGAGGATTAGAGTAGGTGGACTGGACGGTACCAGGAGGTGGATCTTACGACAAGTCGGTACCCAGAGGAGATGGATGGTTGTGGAGTGCTGTGGAGGCTATTTATACCTACCCTTCAGGTAGGATCTGTGGTGGAATATCTAGGATCTTCTCTTCATCTTCAAGCTATTTTTTCCCTTTTTAGGTGTACTTGTACTTTATAGTTGGGCTTGTATTTCCGACCCCCTTTACTTCTCAACACTCCTTTTGTATACAGTTTACATAGTGTTTTTCTTCCAACTTACTCGGTTGTGTGTGTTTCTAGTTTATAAAGGTGATTACTTCCCAGTTTTAGGGATTTACGCCTTTGGTTCTATTTGCCATCCCCTAGCCTATAAAACACATTATTGGGGTAGTCACGACACATGCCCAGAGGAACGGGTCATGACAATCTACAACATTATCAATCTTAGATTTGGAGTATCATGTTAGAAACTCATAATCAAACATGTGGAACATTATATCTAACTATCTAAGGATGTTTCATTTATGAAAAAGCATTGGTAAATATTTTGACCATTTAATGAAAGGAATGAACATGAAAAAATACCTATTAATCCTTTTTCATTTACGAATGTCCTAACATGCCTTTAAAATCTTGCAAGGATTGGACTATGTATCACATTTTAAACATCATAAAAACATTCAAATATTTATTCAAAAATTTATTTAATCTCACACATTTATTGAAAACATTTCGAGGAAACCCTTAAAACATGGCTTTTCTTATTTAACATCCATTATAGTTCAAAATACATACATTCCATGAGAACCATTAAAAACAGCCATCATGGAATTCTCCAAAATTGGTAAATCATGCACCCATTTATAATGAACATTTAAAATCAATTTCTAAACACATATTTAAAAAATCACATGGATTTTGATTCCCTATTTTGAAAAATAATTCAATTCCATCATAGATTTTAGCTAAATAAACGAAAAACTGAGTCAAAAACTAAAGAACATAGTCAAAAAAAATTAAAACAACATAGGAAATTTAAAATATTTTTGCACATAAAAACATTAAAATTATTAATTTAAGACCAGACTTTACCACAATTAAGAGACATCATACTCTATATGTTTTCATATGTTCATTAACATAACACCATCGGTCCATAGCCATCCATGGTATGTATAAGGCATCAATTCATGTTCCAATGCTATTAACCTAAAACAAGGCCACAGTGAATCACTAATAGGATTTAAGGCCCATTCATCATTATCAATTTATTTAATTTTCATGACTATGGGTAATTCTCATAGATAATTTACCACATCAATCTTGTTTTCCATAACATTTCTAAATCCCAAAGAATTTTCCATGTCCCAACCAAGACACATCCAACTCATCCACTTCAATAAGTGAATAAATAAACCACCCAAACACTACCCTCAAACCAATAAACCTAAATTACTAAGTTATAATAATTATAATGAAATAATTAACCAAATCCAAACTCAACATAATGTGGGACACCTCACCAGGTCTTCCAAATCGATGAACAAAGTTATCAAATATCCATTGGTGGTCCACAATGGACTCTAGAATCTATTCCCAGAAAAATCTATAATAAGATAAACTACTAGAAAAATTAATAAAATTATTTGATTAGGGAATTACTATAAATTATCAATGAAAGTATATCCTAAAAAATCCATGAAATGATTTTAAGAAATCCACTTATGGAATCCATTAAGGGGGTTCACTAAAATACCATGATAAGTAGATGATTCCACAATGAATCCGTGTAATCTTCAATAATACATAATCAATGGAATGTAGAAATTTTAGAGAAGGAAGGGGGATGAAATAATAGTATGTAATGGGATGGTGAAAACCTCATAAACATCCAAATAACAATATTAATCCACACCAAAATAAATAAACAGAGTTTGAGGAAAGGTTTGGGAGAAACGGAGTTTAATACATGTCTAATGGTGGAAGAATATGGGGAATTGGATAATAACATAAATAGATATTTGTTTTATTTCCCCATTTAAATGATAATTTGTGCATCCATAAGTTTTGGCCGAATAGTTTTCAAAATCATGGGCCAACCAGGCACCCTAACTAGGAATAACAAAAATCATAACATAGTTAAACCACATAGTTAGGAAAACCATTCTATAATAGTGTCTTTATAACTACATCACCACTTAAGTAAGGATATTAGTTTCTCTAAAATAGTAATTGGACCATGTTCCATTATTTAAGATCCCCACCACCTAAAATTTTATCTCTATTGTAATGCATGGTTTAAAAAAAACATTTACTAATCTATAAAAATAACCAAGATTAGTTGAAAATCATGGTAAAATACTATAAGCATCAAGGTATCATATAGTTTCTCCTAAACCAGGCACACCAAGTTGTGTCCCCTGGCTAGAAATCATCAAAAAAACTAATCTCAACCAGAATTATTAGACGACAATCCTAGTACCTAATCTACATATGAATCATCCTTCCTCATCAAAAAATACCACATATAATTCCAACTCTTGAAACACCATCTATATTATTTCTTAAATATTTTACCCATATATTAAAGTAAATGAAAAAATACATAAAAAAAGCACTCTAACATGGGGAGGATCAAATAGAAAAACTATTTATCACTCACCAGTATATGGTCTATCACAGTATATGAATCATTACTAGAACACCTATCTATCATATCTCCAAATATAAATTCAAATAAAAATATCTAATATCAATTTTTAGTCCATGTCATAGAATCCATATCTTAGACAAAGTGAAATGTTACCTAAATTGTGCCACCTTAGACACTAGAGTTTAATGACATGTTGAATGGTACTAATACATTATATGGGGAAACTAATCCATCTTATTATACTCGAACAACAACGAAAATAAAGAAAAAATACTTAGGAATAATTAGATTGTATAATATCTAATATAGAAAATATTATATCAAACCAAGCATGCTCAGGCATAATGAATCACAGACACATCATCATTTATGATCAAATATATAATAGGAATAATAGCATACAAAACATAATGAAATATCCAAAGTAAAAACATTAGTCTTTCACCATCTAAAATCTATACCACAAACCTTATCTCCTACTACAATATAGTTGTAGTTAATGGATCCACTCTTGTCGTGTGATGATGTTGAAAGCCGCAATGATGTCTACACATGCCCTAGAGTTCAAATGAAGGGTGTTATAAATAAATCCCCATAGGGTCTAACCAACTACCCCATGTATATGATAATTTATATGTTTATACAAGATGAAGATTAATAAATATTTCATAAATTAATGTTGGATTCCATGGGCTATGCAAAACACCATGACTCTAGGAACATGACGTCATTGTTTCATTACTAAGAAACTATGAAACTAAATCATACCTACTTAAATTATATTCTCAAATACTACTAATTAAATTATTCTACAATATATTATACCAAAAGTTTACCTGAACAAACATGGTAGGGTGTAGTCTAAGAACAAAAACATCTAACAGACGGAATATGGTAGATCAAGCATCCAAATCTCAAACCACTAACTAGTTACATACGAACAGATCAATTATAAATATCCCAAACCATTTTATGACCTAGAACCTCAATGGGGTTCCTTAACTCAATCATATATATTTTAAGTTCCATTATCACAACCCAATACACTCATAGAAAGGTCCTACATTATGCATATAGACTGTGTCTCAACCAAAACACTCCATCTAGCTTCATCTAAACCCATATATACGAACCCAGGATAGTCACCCCATGGTGGTTCCATTTCTAATGAATTCCGCCCATACAATAACAAATTTATTGCTCAATCATAATTAATACCCCTCAAAATATCTAGTCTTCCTACTCATAGAGAATCTTGAATTTTCTCACACTAATAACCTTAGATTTTGAGATCCATGACCTGAACAATTCCATTGAACATCACCTGAGACTCTACTAAAGTCTGAAATTAGTTATCTATCAACCCTCACTTGAACAAAACACTCCTTCAACATAACCCCTTCGTTCCTAAAGTACTCATCCCATTCAAAATATCACTATTCCCAAGACCAACCTCAAGAGGGTGTTAATCCTCGTGAATGAGTTGCATGTCTATCCCAAACATCTCCAATAGTTCAAAGACACTCTCACACACACATCCAACTATACCTATGGAAACCATCATAGGATACCCATATCACTTGTTGTACCTCATGAATGACCAATTTCTTCATGTAAACTAAACTGAAACCCTCAAACCATAGGGATATAGTTATTCCAAGACCATAAAACACTAAATTTTCTAAATAGAACATTTCCATATAATAGGAGTTCGAAATATAGAATATAACTCTTTCTAAGGTCCTCTATTACACTATCAATAAACCTAATAATTCAAAACATTCATTCCATAAGAAATCAACATTACAATCTATTGGATTTGAATTATAGGGGCCAAACACCACAAACAGGTGGATTGGCCCTCCAAAAAATATGCACTACCTATCCCAAACACGTTCATGCATCTTCCAATATCGTAGCACCACTTGAAACCCAATATCATTCCATAGGTGAAAAATAAATAATTAAAATAAATTATAATTACTCATTTAATTTAGTCCAAATGATGCATATTCTCTAGAAATATCATCAACAATCAATACACAACTAAAACCTCATCTAACCACATATGAATGTCTTTAGCCCACCCCCAAAACTTTACTAAGGAAAAAAACTATTTACTGAAACCTATTTAATCAATAATTCATCTAATTTAACCTAAAATACTAAATAAATTAGGTAAGTGGCTTAAATCTGATGAAACCAAAAAAGGAAAAGATACGATCATCCTTCTAGGTCTTCCACCCACCATATTTCATGATGGAACCATAAAAATATAATGTTTTAATGATGATATTTTGAAATTATAAAAAAAAACGAGAAAAAATAACTTGAACAAATGTCATATGAAGGTGGTACTGAAATAGTGGAAATATTAGGGAAAATTAAATCATACATTCAAAAAAATCCTAAAACATCCATAAATTGAGACATATTATTATAGGGAAAAAGATATAGGAAATTAGTTGGAAATAAACTCTTCTAAATCTCTAAATCCCCAAAAACCAAAGAAACATTTTATACAAAATGGAGAATATAACCTTGATTAAAAACTCACAACTATGTGGAATTCAGTATTTGAAAAGGGTATTAATGATACAGATATCCTATCACATAAATATTTCATGAACTGAACCCCTATTTCACCGATTGAAATGTTTGATTAGAGGAAACCTTCCCTCTGAGAACCCCATTCATAGATTGATCTATGTTTCACATCACGATTACATTTTTAAATGTCATAACCACTTACCAAAATGTCCCCTTCACAACATGAATTCATTATTAATAGTGTGAATTAACTATATAAGGGTCCACCTCTCATATTTTACATCCTCTATAGATTTCACCCTATGTATGATGTTGTAATCTACTATATCAATATAAATTATATTTTTTTCTTATGTAGAACCCTCTACAACATCCACATGAGAAAATGAGAAACCAAATTAACCTTCCTCTATATCCAAAATATTTTTTATGACATTCAAACACTCGTATCCTAGATCCCATTAAATAGTAATGGAACTAAACATAATTAAAATAAAAATTTATATATTGACACATAACATAAAAGTGAAAAAAATAATTGTCGTTTTACCCCTAGTTAGAATATATGAAAATGGTAACTCAATTGTTTTAAATATCATAGGGTTCCGGAGACACAAAAGAATTCATTTGAACTCATCATTCTTTATCAAATATTTATTCGTCATAATGATAACCTTAGTAGTAATTTTCTATTATAAGTTCCTATTGATGAAGGGAATTAAGGGGTGATACTCTACTCAATATGAATCCTATTTTTGTGATCACAAATCAAATAAATATAGTATTGTTTCTTTTTTCCTAAGTGAATACAACTGCAATCATTGAACTAAAATTCAACTACCATTATAATAAAAATTTTCAGGGATGGTGGTAATATTTATATTCCCAATTATATGACCACTATATACTGAGATTAAAATGGTATGATTTCATTGAATGAGTTCACAAACATCTATCTATAATTGAGTGAGATAAAAAAGAAAGGAACCAAATCTCTACCATGAGAAACATAAATAATATATTAAAATGAGAAACTATCTTTATAACTCTACTACTCATAGAATCCTAATGACCCCCTACCATAAAACGTTGTTTTAAATTACATCATATTAATAAAACAATCCATAGATAAAACCTCATTATATTTTTAAAACATGAATGGTTTATGTATATGTCGGATATCTAGATGAAACACCTTTCCAAAATACCTTCCTCTTTCAACCATATCTAGAAGGAGGTGTGTATGATAATAAATGAGATTTTTTAATTCAATAGAAATCATCTACATGATGGAACTCTCATGGTAAAGAGTATTAATGTATTTTTAATAATTCATGTAACATCCTAATATTAACATACATAAATAATACATTGAATACATGTTTTGGATTATATATCTATCAATTATCCTCATATCATGGGGCCATAAAGTATTATTATGAAGTATACTATCTTTATAAATATATTATTTTAAAAACAATTTTTAAAATTTATCAATATTTTTTCCTCTAAGACCTATTCTATAAATATTATAATATTTGATCATCATCATCATACAAGGAATATAGACATAAGAAGGGGTTGAGATCAAATGATTAGTATAAAAATCTTATCAGCTAGTCATACATTTTATATCATAAAAATGATGAAAAAATGGCCAACAAGTTATTATTAATTATAAAAATAACGAGAAAATAACTAAATGTTATGAAACATGATTTAAAATTAAGGATCATGAAATAGAAACATATGATCCTATAATGAACATGAAAATAAATTCATATAATTAAAGAAAAGCCATTTTTTTTAAAAAAATTAATAAAGACAATTTTATGACATGTAATTTTTAATCATTTGGAAAATCATTGAAATATCACCGATTATATAAAAGTGTCCCAAAAATTATCATTAAAATTAATGTGAAAAATTATTCCCACCTAACTATAGCACCCAAATAGTTTTTTAAAGAATCCTATTTATTATTCATATAATATTTTTTGAAAAATTAATTTTTCATCTCATTCAAAATATAATCATATGAAAAATGTTCATTATATCACATTCACACAAAATTTCATCGTCTCTTGTGATATAATAACTTAACCATTGAATTAGAGAGTAATAAAGGACCTCGACCATCATCATATATATATATGAGGTCTAGAAGATGCAAATAATTCATCATACCAAGAAAAAACACATGAAATAAAAAAATCATTCATTACATAAAATTTAAACCAAGATAAATAAAAATGGGGTTCAAAACAATTTAAGATGATATCACTGAAATATACCTAATGAATGTAAATAATTTATTTTTAAAACTCAAAAATACCAAGAGAGTAATACATAAGAAAAATTATAATGTGATTCATCGAAAAGTAATTTTCAAAAAAATTGACCCTTTATAAATAAATTGGAAAATTATGGTGAAATTGTGAAGGATGTTTTTGGAAAATCTATTTTATCATTCGTGTAAGAGAGGAAGTCTCAATCACTTTGTAAGTTCATTTTTTAATGGATAAGTGAAAACACAATGATATTTTTTACATTGAAAAATAATAATATATAATATATATTTTCAAATACATTAATATATTAATATGAATTATGGATTGCAAAGAAAAAACATTTAATTTTTACGGTAGAAAACCATTAAACATTTTTATTAAAATTTATTGAAATCCTGCCCCAAAAAATAATAAGAAAAAAATATTTCAAAAATGTGGAGAATGTAAATATAATGGTCTCATTAGAAAAAATAAATGTATATATATATTTATAAGAGAATATTAGTTAGAATGAAAAATATGTACAAAAAGGGGTGACCCTTAATAGGGTGGTTGTAAATTGTTCTTAATGATGTTTTAATTTGATGAATTAATATAGCTAGTAAATAAGGAATATTTTTATCACAATTGACCTAAAAATATATAAATATGTTATACCCTAAGAGAGAAACATAATGATAATGAATATACATTGTAGAAATTCATGTAGATTGAATTTTAAAAAACAATTAAATTTTTTGGGAAGATATCAATCATATCTCTCAAAAAATAAATATAATGAATGGAAGAAAAGATTCCATGTTGAAAAATGATTTTTTATATAATAATTCTACATTATTTTATTTACACCATAAAAAATAATATTGGGGAAAAATACTAAACATTCATCAATTAATGGTAATTGAGATGGAATATCTAACATTGTTTAATTTATTAGTCAATTACATCATAAAAACTTATATAATGAACATAAATATCATAATAAACAATTGAATAATTTTTTCATATACATAAACATTTATAATATTAATTTACTTAGATTTCATTGAGTAATATTAGAGTTTTTCAGTCACACAATTAAGATACAAAATCAAGGATTGATATTGGCAGTATAATGAATATTGAAAAGGACTACCAAATAGTTTTCATGAGTGAAAAAGATACAAACACATTAATAATAAATAACCAAGATAGTAAAGGAATGATTAAGAAATTTTTTTAGCAAAATAAAATGGAAATAAAATGCCTTAAAATAAATGATGAATATTAATTGAAAAGTGAAGGGAGAGATTCAGAAATTTATTTGGCCGGTATAACAGCAATACAAAAGGGGAAATCAAATGAGATTCGTGTGAGATAAGTGTATAATATAATAAATATACAATAATTGAGATAGATATAATATGAACACATGTAACCATATTAATAAGGAATTAAAAAGGCTTACAATAGGTAAGTCTGATAACTGAAAATAGGACGGGTATTGTTAAGTATTGATTTCAGAAGCGTTATTGTAATACAAATAGATTATGACATATTTTTTAGGAGAAATAATCATAGTATCTGAAAATAACAAAATATTTTTTATATTTAAATATTTATTATGAAAACATGAAGGAAAAAATATGGAATTTAAAAGGGATTATAACAGAATAAGTAGTTGAATCAAATGGTGGAGGTGGAGAACCTTTACGATGCCCAGTAACTTCCAGATGTAAGGGATGACTATTGAAGACCTAAGAATGTCCTGTGGTTTTTTATATAAATATATATGGAAGGAAATTTTTTAAAAATCACTTTGGTGTAGATAGTGATGAGTTATTGGAATAGTGTGACCTCTTTTTATTGTTGAAAATATGGGCTTCCTGTAAAAATGAATATTATGTAAGGGGAATGAATGGAATCACATGGTTGATAGGTGGGTTTTAATTTAGGGGAGTTAAGAGGATATATGGTAGGTGAGAAAATTTAATTTTACCTCTATACCTAAAATAGAAAATATATAAGGTTCAAGTGCCCATTTAATTACAAAAATTTCAATATACATCATTTACCCATTTTAATCTTATTAATCATAATTAAAAAATAACTATGCTAAATGTTTAATATATAATAAAATAATATGAAAATTAGTACCAAATTTCTATTTTATTAATACATACATTTTCTCCATATAACCTATTCAAATAAATAATTTTTTTACATTATAATTTAAATTAAAACATATAATTTATAGAAAACTATATTCTAGAAAAACGTCATTTGAATAATTAAATGTTTATTACTATTTATTAAAATATATATGATTTTTAATATATATATATATATATATATATATTCAAAAATGAAATTTTAGTTTCATAATAAATTATATCCATTTAATTTAAGATATATATGCAAGATTTTGGAAGGAATCATTCATTTAAAAATAATTATTTTACTATAATAAGTAATTTTTACACAAGGTGATATAATATTGATGACTAAAAAAATGATACCATTATTAAATAACATAGAAAAAATAATTATAAACATAAAATTCAGTTACTATATTTTAGTTTATTATGGTATTAACAATTAATTTCTATATAATAAATTTTTAATGTGTTAATAAAATTTTAAACAAAAATGTTGCTTTAGATTTATAATATCGAATAATGGCTTGAAAAAATATTTAATATTATAAATATTATAATGGAAATTAGAAAATATATATTTATTCAATAAAAGGGTTTTATGAAATTATGTTCCATATTTAAATGTAATAATAGAACAAAAGCTACAACATTAGAAAAAATAGTATATTCTACTCGTTGTCTAAAAATAAGATGTTTTAGAAAATAGGAAAAATATAACATTAATTATAAATTGTTATTATTAATCTATGAATGATGTAAATTTTTATCAAAATTTAATTTCTATATTTTTATAACTCAATATTTAACCAAAATCACATAATGTGGGGGAATATTATTTATATTGGAAAATATATTTTTAAACTATTCACTATTATTTATTATTATTTCATATATATTACTAATTTATTTAATTTTAATATATATTTTATTAATTTTTCCTAATATTATTACCTTCATGAAATAATACACCAATTGTATAAAAATATAGTTTTAAGCGTAATCAGACTTATTTTATTTTATCCATAATAATTTAATTCATAAGTACTAAATGTGTCTATTATAACCATTTTAAAAAATATTTTATAAATCATATTATATGATTTTTTAAAACTAAAATAGAATCTACATTTTAATTTCCACAAATTATATTTATGTATTTATCTAATTGTATATAATTTTCATTGATATTTGGTGCTGCATAATGGGAATGTTAGTTAACAGATTAAATTAGTTAATAAAATCATATATTAAAAACTTGTGGTGTGACAATACACCTCAATAGTAAAAGAAAGGAACTCATCATTGAACATATCAAGAAGAAAATCCAATGAAACTTCTTTCTCATCTTAATCGATGAGGTGTAAAAGTTACCATTGATGAGAAGCTCCAAAAAACATAGTGAATATCGATGGAATCCAGTACTTCCTCTTAGAATGAATCATACTAAAAGAAACATATACCTTATCTAACAAATCCTCTATATATAAATTTAAAATAAATACCTAATACATTAACTGGTTATGGAGCCAAAACTTATGGAAAATCCTCATCATCTAATTTAACACTAATGTGATCCAATAGTGCATCATGATGAAGATGATTTGATCTAGACTAATGGGGATACTAAATAAGATTTGTACCTAAAAATATAAAAAATTATGGACATCGAGAACTAGGATTACATATTTAGTATGAATAAATAATTAAAGTTCAAAATAATTCCCTTCACCTATGTGATTAGATCAAAATGTCAAAAATCAAGATGCATGGTATCTACTAATGTCTCTACCATGAAGTAAGCATCATTTATCTTAGTATATCCATTAAACATAATGTACTTGAATTGGATCATGAGGGGCCCAAAAATCATTTTAGTTAGCCAAACTCACATTATATAATTGTGTACTAAATTCAAATGATAATGTTTCCCTACTAACCCTTTAAATACCCACTAGGTTATATCCCCGAGATTCAATTTATTTATCTACATAAATCATTGATCTGACATTTCATTATGCTCCCCACTGGTTCCCCTTCTAGTTTATTTCTGAGTACAAATATTATCCATATATCTCACCTCCAATAGGACATGGTCTATTAACTAGTATATAGGGTTTAGAATGAGCACATATTTGAGGCATTATCATCAAAATTCCAATGATAATATATGAAACCACAAACAAAATCCAAAATAATAATAAAAAACCTGTCCTATTATATAATATTTTATACAATTCAACACTAAAAATGAAATACACTATGGAAAGGCCAATAGTAATAACCATGAAAACCAATATATCATGGATAAACTATATGAGCTATCAAAATCCAAGTCATTATACCACTCACACCTATAAACCTAAAAATGAAATTTATATATAGGGCTGATAATATAAGTCTTCCTAGTATGATAACTTTGGAATCCAATCTAAAAAATATTGAACAATAATAATAATTACCCAATAAATTAATATCAAAATCAACTAATCA
The DNA here is from genome assembly GCA_963277665.1 of Viscum album. Taxonomy (NCBI): domain Eukaryota; kingdom Viridiplantae; phylum Streptophyta; class Magnoliopsida; order Santalales; family Viscaceae; genus Viscum; species Viscum album. The sequence goes on along the minus strand of OY728151.1, from coordinate 830,516,586 downwards.
TATATATTAGGTTATTCTATTATCAAACATACAAAATCCTACTCTGGAACTAAAACACTAAAATATGTAACCTAACATTACATGCATATATATAGGAATGGTATCATGTATATAGTTTCAAACCAAACCAATCTGTGTAAACCCAAAACTCTTACATTCTATAGATAACATAACCTATATAATACATATGTCACAATAAAGAAATCATATCTAAACTACATCATTATAACACCATGATTCAAATATTTTTACACTAACAATAACAACATATTCATCTAATACCCAAAATCACATTGTAAAACCGAGATCTATAATAGTCTATGAAAATACATATTATTTCTTATGATCTTAGATACAATTTATAATACACATATTATGAATTTATGAAATTAAATTCTAGATAAAGATTCATGTATTACCCATAATCATCCATAATATACATATTTTTGTATACCGTAACTTTGATTTTTTACATACCTTATAGGTACATATATTATTATTGTAAGATATAATAATCAAGGCATTTACACATACCAAATCATTAACTAGATGGTATAGTGGGGTAGGTGGATTCAATTATCATTTAAATATTCAACAAACAAGATATTGGAATGAACACATGGTACCCAAGGACAAATATGATTGTAAATTCTCTCGAATCACTTGGGTGGTGGAGCACAAAAAATATTGATATATAATGATATTATAGAACACTTTGAGTTTTATGGAACATATTCCACCATATAATAATGTTATAGTCAATGTACCAAATTAAAACCTAGTACACATTGATATGGAATACAAAGATAAATTGATTCCAAGAACAAATGAATAAAGGTTCAACTCCATCACTTAGTATTTATCAATGATAAAATATTCACCATTTTGGAATAACCTACCATCAATTTTTATTTTACACCTAATAGAAAATCGATATCATTTAGAATAATAATTCTAGATTCTATGACCAATTACATTTAATCATAATCCCAAGTATTATAATATTTCAAAATAAAATATTACACCATCAGCAACACCTAATTCCATCAGTTCAATATGATTCATTATCATTCCCTAATATATGTTATCCATAACTAAATAAGACCTATATGTAGGAAGAGATGTACCAAAAATAAAATATAAAATCTATATCAAAATGTAATTGAAAAAAAGAGATATGAAACTAGAAATATACACCATGAAAGTCTCCCAAATTTTCTGAACCATCTTATAATCATCCACAACACCATTCCCCATAATCTATACAATCCAATCATTAATTTCATCAAACCGGTATCATAAACCTGAAAAAATTATAACCCTTACCTTTTCATAAAAAAATAAATTGTTTTAATGTAAATATATAACAAGGGAATAGTCATTTTAATACATTAGTGAGATGTAACATAAATATAATACAAAAGATATTTATATCAATATAAATAAATAATACATCAGTCAGTAAACAAACTCTTAAGAAAAGATGTTCCGTATGTAGTAATACATTATCTTTAATAATGATAAATATCATTCTCTTTTTCATATTTATAAATATATCTATTTTGATTATTTTCTAATATAAAGAAATTATAATGAATAACAACCATTATTAGTTATACTCATCAAACACACATTCTCAAAGAAACACTTTATCTTGATATATTATTCCTAGGAAGAATGATAAAATGTAATACACGAATTATTCCTAATTTTATTCATGTTAATATATTTCATTGTTTGAATGATTATATCAAGTAAAATATGGAATGGGAAAAAATAATAAAAATTATAAACACTCACACTATCTAGAATATTATTTGAGGTAACAATAATTAAAAAATAAATAATTGAATACGATTAACAATACCTTTACCATGCCATCCATTTTTTTATTTCATGTTATTATCTTAATTATGTGAGTTATATTATTTACATAATAAGGATAAAGAATGAAAATCCAATTTTGACTTCTAAAATAATTTTTTAAATTAATGAATATCTTACCATGATCTGATTATTCAATGTTTGCTGAATGAGAATGGAAAATGGGCACGGAATTATAACTTGAATTTTATTGTGGAACCAAAAATTATTGTGATATTTTAATATAAAAGAAATATCCTTCAAAAAACAATGATAAGAAAATTAAAAAGACATTATATGAGTTACATATAATTCATTTAATGACTAATATCAGATCATATATAAATGAGGAAAGGAGAGATATAATGGTCGTAGGGTCCTCATAGCATAAATAGAGGCTTTGAAGTGGATCAAAGAGTATTTTTCTATAAAACAGTGAACCCATATTCACCTAAGGATCAAGATATGATATCATAAATAGTGATAATAAGAGTGGTACCTAAAATTTATTTTTAAATATTGGAAAACCAGCATCCCATAGTGATTGGTAACCATCACAGTTCTACTAGCCTATATCTAAAGATCACAATATGATTTTCTCATAAACCCAATCTCATGCTCAATAGTTATGACTTCAATTTCTAAAGGGTGATATTTTATATACTACTAGAATCATGCCACTATATTCAAATATCTATGATTAGTGGAATATGAACCGTACATTTCATTATCTTGAATGACGACAAATATAAAATAGGGTTCATCTCATGTTCTATGGTGTAATGATCACTAATGGAATAACCAAGATATAAAAACTCCATGACATTACGGTGTGAAACCAACCTCAACACCCTTACCATTCAAATATAAAAGAAATACATAAGACATTTATTCTATACATAAGAAATTATTTTGAAACATAAGTGCTTTCATTTTTCCAAAATTCCTCAAAACTCATCACGTTGTGAAAAAAACTAGTGACAACTTATGACACTCATAACGTCAAAAAAATTTCCCCTAAATCCCATGCTGTGTTCCCTCAGATCATGAAACATAATTATTTAAAAAAACATTATTATAATGGAATATCATTTCTTTACACATACCATCATGATTTGACGTAACTCCCTACCAAAAAATTTCAACTCTGGAAGACCTGTCCTTCCACTATTGTCACGATAACAACCATGTAAACCTAAGACTCCATCAAAAATAATTAAATGAATGAGAAATGGTTTCTCAAAATTCAAATAATTATAATTAAACCCTTCCTATTAAAAATATGTTATATATATGAAATATTTAATAATCAAATAAAAATATTACATTTCATTTAAATACCCTACATAAAATAATGATCACATATTTTCAAGTTAAGTTATATTAATATAAGAATTCTGTATTAGTATTAATATCAACATTTAATAATTCAATATACATAAACTTTTTCTACATATAATTTTATAGTCTATTAGGACCTTATAGATTGATATAAAATGTATATTTCATTTTAAATAAGATAATATCTCGCAATAAAACATGTATGTTATAAATTTAGTTCAAAATATTCATGGGACCATGATTATAAAATTATATTTGAAATTTGAAAAAAAAATCTCTATAGATAAAAAGTCTCATGGATTTTTAATTATAACCATGATGTAGTTTATCATAACTGAAAATTATTTTTTATGGAACCATTATAAATTTTCAGAGGTAATTATATAGTAATAAATGCCTTAAAAATTCATATTTTAAAAGACATTATGGGTTTACGTCATATACACTATCATTTTATTAATATAATCTCATGTTGTGACAACCAATAAGTGTTTTACTAGAAAAGAATGTTGAATGATTACTAGTTTATAATGATTTAGATTTTAGACAACATTTTCATTTCCATTATAATAATCCAGAAAATTGATATATACTATTAAAAAATCTAGACATATTATTATTAGAATTTAAAATTGTTTTTCAGAAAACAAATGAATGAATACAATTTTAATTAAAAAAAAGTTAGTTATGAAAACTTTTATTTCCTTAGAATCTCTATAGTCCAAAATTTCAATTAAAATTAGAAAATAATGGATCTGATTATGATGAAGAGTTTTATTATGCCAAATTATTTACAAAAACATTTACTTTTTTTAACTAAAACACTTTTCGTAGATCAATCCAATATTTTAAAAATTATATAAAATAAATATTTAATAAATACATTTTCAATGATGATATAGACTACATAATTATCTCAATACAAGATTTAAGAGGATCATAATGAATTATCCTACAAAATCCATCCTCTTGGGGTATCCATGGGATAAATATTTATCCCAATTTTACGGAATGATAATCTGTTCAAAAAGTTCTATTAAAACAATTGTATAGATAGAAATGAATAAATATATGGAGAATGATGCAATTTGTCTATTTATCAGAGGCATTTTATTGGAACCAATATGATGTAATTAGTAAAGGGATTGAACCTTCATTAATATCAATAAATAATTCTTTATTTACCACTAATGTTTTCATAAATATTAAATAATTTATTAAAAATATCCTAAAAATATAAAAATATTACAACCCTTTGTAATAGTAGCCATAAGAAACACATCTCAACCCCTGAAGGAGTGAATTTCTTAACAAATGGACACACCTTCACCCAATGAATCATTTATGATCTAGGGGAGTAAAGGAACAAATAATTATTTTTTATTGTGAAACATTATGTTTCATCAATAAAATAAATGATCTGAAAATGAATCTGTTGAATAGAAAATGTTTCACAAGATCCCTAAAGATACAATGATTTGGCATTTGGGTGGTTCTAAATATTGGACCATTGAATGAAACCCTATATATCATGAAACCATTTTTGCGAAAAAGTCCCTGAGGAACTAAGTCCTTTCACAACGGTCTCTTGATAGACAAGGAATGTACTTTTTTGAAAACTCTTTATATGACATGGGTAGAGATCGAAGCGTAAAGTATCCCATATCAACTATAAATATGGAAAACCCCCCATCCAATTTTGGGTACCTATTTATATGATTAAACCATAGATCTCACAAAAAAACCAATATTTCTAAAATGATCAAGAAAATTGAAACTTCATTGAACTCCAAATGTAGGGGGTAGAGTGATAGACCTATGATTTTCCCAACATTTATAAGATCATGTTTTCAAAGTCCTCATGAAACAAACCATATTTTATAAATATGTGAAAAAAGATAAGTATCCACAGTGAAAATTGAATGTACTTAATGAATCCAGTAGATTCATGCTTATATGCCTCATATATCCCTGGAATATAATTTTGATAGTTCCCATTGTTAAAGTAACCATACTTATTTTTGAATCTATAGAGTTCCACAAAACATACTTTTCTACCATGAGCTAACTCCTACTTCCAAAAAACAAAATTGTGAACAAATTGAGTAATCATGTACCCTACACCTACTCCAACCAGGTCATCAAGATCCTTGATATCCAAAATTAATGATATCATCAACCATAATTTATAGACTATATTAATTGAATAGATTGTTTTATCATATTTTTCTCATAAGAATAGGCATCCAATACAACATTCTTCTAATAATTGGAACCCTAACATTGGGAACCCAATTACACTCCTCCATGGATGTGTTTGTAATATACCCCACCCATAGGTTCATAAGTAGTAGATGTATAATCCATGGAGTTCATTTTATCATGATATATTGTATACCATTACTGGTATGGGGATGTAGTATTACATCCTTCCCTCCAACCAAAAAATGGTCTCCCGATGTGTAAGACCTTTTAATATCCAAGATACAAGACATAAAATTTCATAGCCAAATATCCTATGCATAAAATATTAATCATCTAAAAATTTCCTTAACACATGATGTTTCATTATTTCCTTACTCGGTGTGATGGAAATTGGATTCCTCATAAATTATCATTATGGGATTTCACCTCCTCTCCCATTATGGGACGAAACTACAACATCCGGCTACCAAAATGAATAATCCACAAATCATCCTACCACACAATAGGATAAAAAACATTCTTGGGATGAAACAATTTACCTGGAATGAGACCACCAAACACCTGGGAGGTCCATATGAATAATCCCTCCACCATTCCCATTTGATGATCCTTATATACCAATAGAATTATTACCACGTGAAATTAATCTATATGGACTGATCATTTCATAAAACCATAAAGAGTGGAATTGAACTATGTCTCTTTTGATCCAAGTATACAAATATGGTATGTCAGATGCATCTATGATGTTCAATTCCAATATACTAACACATCTGGTGTATATCCCTGATGTTTAATCTCAATCCCCCAACATTCCCATTAAATTTTAAATTCTCCCATCTAGAATGCTTAAATTCCATGAATAGCCTTTTCCCCAGGGGAAGACACTGATATCCACCTACTTGTCTATACAAGATGTTAATCCGATGGACTACCTATAAAAATTATATTAAACCTATGACCTACTTTTTTCTATAATACATCAATCAATTGATATACATGTCCCCATAATAAGTATAAAATATGACATACCTATCCACACATGACGTTAAACATGTTTCTTTTCTATACCCACAATACACTAAACATACATGCCACTAGATTTTACATAATACATAATATTTATCAAAAATATTATACATGGGATACATAGGATAAAAATCCCTATATTGCTTATGCCTCTAACATCAATTACCACATGGATATCAAGGGATTTATTTAGTTTTGTACCTAAGATGACTCATGTGAGGGATACCTATGATCTAAAAAAGTGGAATAATTTATATATTAGGAACACATAAAAACTCCATAAATAATTATACATTCCCAAATGTACTATAAACAATGACAACAAGTTTCTTCCCTATAAAAAAAATTAGATATTTAATGAAACAACATCCAAATATTGATGGCATCAAGAATGAGTATCATATACATGACATAGATTTTTGAGGGACACTCAGACTATGATATTAACTCCATGTAAGAATAAATGAATGGAGTAATAAATAAACTATAAAACCATTTTCTTCAAGGAACCTACAACCCCACTAGGGAGAAGAAGGAAAACCACTTTGTAAAGAAGGAATGCAGTGAAATGAAAAAGATTTTCATCAGGATGACATTTTCCATGAAGAAGAAAAATAGAAATAAAAAATGGTGAACCCAATGTGAAATTATTATCCTTATATAGTGAGTAAATTATTTACACTAGGAACTATCAAAATTGATCATGATGAGACCCATGTATCTAGCTCATAGAGGCTACCAAATATTTGGTAGGCCTAGTGTTGAACTCCTCTCTGACAATTCGGTGGAAAGTAAATGTATTTGTTAATATATGATCTAAGACAACATCAATATTGAATGTACCTCCCCTTAGAGAAAGAATAACGAAAATTTTCAAATAGGTAATAACATTCATAATATGGTTATTGATGGTTAGATCCATATAACTCTAGTACTCGAGACACAATGAATTCATGATGAACCACTACCAATAGATGAGGGGGAATGTGGAGTAACATTAAAAAAAATAAAACACAAATTCATGCCTTTCTCGACGGAATATTCTTCCTTGACTACTAGAAACATTTCCTAATTTCACCTTTTGAGATATTATAATGAAGTTTAAACAATGATATTTTTCATCATTATCATCAAAAGGGTTCATACCTACCCAAGATATGGACCGAAATGATTTGGAGGCCATGACCCCATGCTAGAACCACTTAATGTGATGTAAATTCTAGCGGAAATCCCCCATAACAATAAAACCCCATTAAATATCATATTTCATGAATATTTGATAGATTCCTGCCCTACAATGATGAAGTAGGATATGTATAAGTCGAACCACCAATGACCACCACCTAGAAGACACCTAGGAGGGATCCCACTTAGGTACACTGATGGAGACATTAGACACCACAAGAAATGGAGAAGAACTATCCCACCACTACATTTTATCCTACATCCAAAAATCTCGAATATATTTATATGGGAATTACATAAACCCTCCAATTTTTAGGCATCTCCCCTAGATCCAATTCCCCATCTATAATTGAAACATTTTTCATTTACCCTCTAATCACTTCATGTGACCTATCTACGATCTCGTGGGATCAAATCCCCAATAACCTCTTATAAATGTCATGTTGAATCTACTAGTTTTCATCACCACTAGAAAATATCATCAGACATCCCATGATGAAGTATTTAACTGTGGATTTCATCTCTATAATATCATCATGTATGAGATATTACATTATTAGAAGCCTCGTCATAGGGTAGGATGATAATAAAATGTCATGGGTTCCACATGCATTATGTAGGTATTAAGGTGGCTTGATGAAACCCAATAATCTCATAGTAACATAAACATGGGGAACTCCCTCACCATAAGAGGCATGAAAACCAAAAACCATGTAACCACAAACCTCTGAGACTTTGAGACTATGGATGAATCAATGAATTATCATTCACCCTCCTAAATAGTCTCGGGGGATGAATCCCAACAATCAAGGGTAATGATCCAGAAAGTGTAGGTACCCAAAATAATCAAATCAATTAGAAAGTACATGTAGTTGTATTATGTTATGGACTCTTTCCAATTGATAATTGTTCAAAAACCCTTGCCTCCATCATATTCCCTCCACTAAACCTCTATATTTAACGTGGAAGAGAAATTGATGTACAAATCGATTCTTATAAATGATGGGGTGTGATCCTATGATCCCTAGATATATGTAGTCTCTCCAAATCATGTCGGTGTTTTGGACACTCCATTTTTAGAGGAAATTATTTTGAATTTTTTGACTACATTGAATGACATTCCAATATTCTGTGGATAGTTGGATTGTGTGATTCTGTAACTTTTTTAGAAATTAATCTTAAAAGTAGGTATGTGTTAGTTCCATAACTGGGTTTCTAGCTAGTTCTAGATGGATATTAGGTTGATCAGGAATAAGATCATCAATCAAGTAATGATAATGATTACTTTTAGGTGATCTTTTCCCCTAAAAAATATTCATTCATTTTTGGAAAACCTCTAATAGTAACTTTTTTCATCCAAGAGTCCCCCACTAAGGGATAGGACACGTTATTCCCCAATAATATTTGGGAGATGCACAATTTCATTTTAGACCAAAAAACTAATATATATCGAAATCAATGAAAATATAGATTTCATCAACCAAATGTGCAATAGAATTGACACTGTAGTGCTCCATGTAGCCCAAAACCCTAAATTGTGTAGATACTACCAAACCTTTCAATATAATCATGTAAAAGTCACACTATTCATTGATTATTTAATGAAGTGTAAGTTCAACATGTGTAGATAAGATGTTAGGGGTAGTAAATTTCTCTTAATTTTATCCCAATCCCATAGTAATAATTAGATCAACAATGCATGCCACTCATTTACAGTGATGATCCATCTCTGACAACCACCAAGATGATTGGAATTTCCATCAACCCTTCTAATGATTTGATAAAATAGGATTCTAATACGGGGCATCATGTGGAGAACCCAAATCATGGGGTAGTATAGTACTAGGAGGATACCTTGACAGTAACTGAATATCATTAGTATATATTGGTGATGTTTTATCCGAGTCCCCTAGAGAGACATTTTCACCATCCTTCTCATATCATTGAAAAGTTAAGGGGGACAAAATTCTTATTATTCCATCTAGAATCACAAATGAAACACATTCAGATTCACAGTTGAATTTATTGATATAAACACATTAATTCTACAATTGGATTACCTCTGATCTTATCTATAAACTGTGCCTAGGTCTTGACAATATTAAAATAGAAAGTATATCCTTATTATTTTGGCACAAAATCCTCCTTGCCAAAGAACCTAGATTCGAGGATGGTTTCCCCTTGCATCTGATCAATACAAAAACATGGGGTATTGAAAATCATTAATATATGGGTCACCTACTCGTCTTGAGTATCACACATTTCTCGCTCAAGATGGTGGTCACCCCAATCCTTGATAGGATGAGTCAGTCAGAACACTGGTGACGATAAATCCTCATAAGGATGACATGATTTCTACTCTAATCATCCATATTGGGGATATTGAAATGAGAAAAGATTCAATAATACCTAAAGGAATTTTATACTATGGATGGGTAGATTAGATTATCCCAATTATAGAATTCATCATTTTGAGGTTGACATTAATCATTGGTATGGGTGATTTACTACCAAATCTCACCCAATTCAACTCATGGTGTCACCCGATTTTTAGGAACTTGGAAAATTAAGAATATATAATTATTTTAGGATTCATATGATATTTAGAAGGTCCCAAAATCATTTTGTACCATGATTTTTATCTAGGATCTATTTGTATAGGGGGGATATACGTAGAAATTTCCCGCATTAGTTTAACTCCACTATTCATTAGACCAATTTTTAGATCTCTCTCTATGAAAATAGAGGCATGATGTGTGAGTTTCTTACATCATCACCTGATATAATTCTATCACATACTCTTTATATATGAAACATTCCTAGGAGAAATAGATTTTTTTTAAAAAAAAATGTTAAATATGAGTTGGCCTCTACCCTCATCTACCTAAAATAATCTAGAATATTTCATGAGTTCTCCAAAAAATCATTGTTTTTTGAATAATCATTGAAAATTACAAAAAATTGTCATTTCACATTACCCCATATTGATCCCATGAGAAGTCCTTTGAAATAATATATATCTACTACTATGAATGAAATGGCTCTTGAGATGGTTCTCATATATTCCACTTTTTTAAATGAGACCCACAAGGAACAACCACATCACATGCATTATATACAATAATTGCTTCTACCAACATAATATCATTGAGAAAAACTCCCCCCGTTTGGTGTATGAACCCACAGTTCCTTTTTTGGAAAGAAATATCAACAACTGATCCATCATGGATTCATAGGTCCCAAGGAACAACCTTTTCACCCAAAAATAAGAATCCTAAAATTTTGAGAATGAAGGATACCTTAATAGGATGAACATGCTCACTACTTAAATATCTACTCATACTACACTATCCTCAATCATAACATTCAGAATTGATTTGGATTAAACTATTATCTCCAGGATAATGTGGACCTTGAATTAGTCCCATTTGGTAATATCTCCAAACATGTAGGGCATGTAACTGGTTTACTTGATAGTGATGTAAATGTTACTAGTGAGTGGTTTTAGGCTCCTGACCGAGGAAGAAAAATGTACAACGACATGTTGGAATAAATTATTATCACTCGGGCCCACTACATTATCTATGCTCATATAAAAACCCAAAAACTCTTGAGTTTACCGCATATCCTATGACCAAAACATCTGTATCATCTCCATAACCATATAAGTAACAATTGATAGTGATTAAATAGTGAATGTGTAATGAAGATCCCCAATTTCTTCCCAAGACATCACACTCTTTGAAACTTTTTGTATCTTGAATTGGGAGGTGTTCCTAGCTATCGTTTGGATTCTAAAATATAAAAATGATGAAAAGAGGGAATAAACCTTATCAATATTGTGGCACTAATAGATCCATTCATGAAACACATTTATGATAAGGGCCATGGGACACCCTAAAAATCCTAAATAATTCACCATTGAATAAGGGTTATGTGACACAATGGAAGGAAAAACAGTGCAAAAATTAATTTTAGACCAGACTGTTCATGATAATGAAATCAAATAGTAGGCCCCTAAAAGTGCTCATCATTCATATCCCTACCAAAATACTATATTATAAATACCAGTATAGCTAGATTAATTGGTTCATCATGTGACCCATCTACTTCTACCCTGGGTCTAAAATCAAGAATTCACTTCCCATTCATCAGGTGTTTAGATTAAACTGGATAACAAAAAATAATGTGCTACAACCAGTATTCATGGACTAGTGCCTCAACCAATAGAACCAGCTACAATCCCCTGTATTGATAACCCATCTACATGAAACCTCCCATGTAAATATGGCATGGTAAATCGTTTCTCTAGCATACCAAAAAGTCTCTCTGTCCATGAGGCACTCTAACTATCATTGGAGAAGTGTGATGCTCTTAAAAAATAATTAAAAATATAAATTCAAATTTAGATTAAGGTAGTTTCCATTGATTCCTATTATATAGAAGATGATGAATGTGAATAATGTTGGACAAAATTTCTTTTTCAGAAGAAGTTTAGGGTTGTACCCTTTAGAGGGTCATAAAAACACTTTATATCATAGGAGAGTTCAGCAGAATGGAAATCCACTACGGCCTAGTGGATACCTGCACTGGGATTAATCTCATCTTGAATCGAATACTAGACAAATTAAGGCTCAAGGAATAATATAAAAAAACCTCCAACATGACAATTTCCAGATATGGTAAGATAAAGTAGAAGACAGATGGAAATATTCAGCTAAATCCCCAATTCATTTTTTTGTAGAAATAACAGAACACATATTACTTTCACGTGATACCGCCAATAACACCATGATGAGAAAGACATGGATTCATATACATATAGTTAATCCCACCTCACACTATCATTTTATCAAAGAATCACTTGATTGTTGAGTCGGGGTATATCAGCATGTTGTGTCACATTTCAAATATTGTTAGTCTAATTACATAGATTAATAATACTAAAAAATAGAATGAAAATAAGACATATTGATAGATTTCAGTGAATAAATTCCCCCATAGACATGAAAAAACCATAGTAGTTCCTTGGGTGGACATTAAAATAGCTTCTTCTTCCCAATACATTAGTTTAACCCCACAAAACTTGACCTAGGAAGTTTTTTTCATTTTCCCCACAAATAATGTGTTCCCAAAGATAACATCATACACCTACACAAGCCATTATGAAATACCAATTGAATAAAATTCCCTTGTAAAGTGTGGATAATTCCTCAAATTGTGCAAAAATAAATGAATTTCCTTCATGATTCGGAAATAGGGACTGAATTGATGGAAGTAAACTCACCATCATTGCTTCAACATTAGGAGTCGAATTTGTTTTCCAAAAACAACATGGGATTGGCTCATTAGACATTTTTGTATATAATCCACAAATAAAAATTCCCTTATTGAGTATTTCCCCCCATATTATCAGGTTTTGATTACATCCCCACACCCACAATTTTGGGAGAGTTTCTTCCCCCCACTGGTCTTAATATAATAGATGATTAAGTGGATATCCATGATGCTCCCACTACTTCTCAAGAGGGGTCTCCACCACTATCGATAGGTTTTCATAGTTAATACATAACACTAGGGATGACTCTAAGATACACAGATCAGTGAAGTTGTGTTTCCAGAGGAACAAATGATTTTTGTATCCTTCTAGAATTAGCATTCTGGTGTGTTCACCTATAGCTATAAAAAGAAACCAAGCCTCGACCACAAGGTTTCTATTCATTCCCTTGGAATCATAGTGGGTCACTATTGGTTTAAAATGCCACCTAGAAATATCTACTATTCCAATGGTTCTATGGTCAGAGATGAATTTTACATCCTTAATAAGGCCAACATCGTTAGAGAGGTATGGTACCACAAATGACTGGCCCACATTTTCAAAATCATAAATAAGAATGAGAAGATCAGAGTGTGAATCGACCTCAGGGAGCTCAATCACTATTTACTAAAGGATGAATCCTATATTTCTATGATAGAGATGTTTATTGATGATACAGATGGATTTCAAACCCTTTCCCTCACAGATAGTTATTCCATAGCCAAACAAATACGAATAGACCAAAAGGTGGAGGATTACACTACGTCTATGGAACCCCACTGTAATTGCTTCTTTCAGGTGATTCCTTTTAGATTGAAGTTTTATATAGATACTTACTAGTGTTATATTGAATATATATATAACCAACTTCTTGGGACATTAGTGGATTATGATGTGTTTTATTTGTTAGTTGAATATCACTAGCTACATGACCATATCAATGATCATGATAAAGTATTTGACTAATTCCATTCCCCACACTTGAAAATAAATAATTTGAAGGGAAAATTTGTAGTTACATGTAATGACCCGCCAATTCTCATTGACTTGAGAGTGTAACGAGTCATTACTTGTCTTTAAATGACATCCCCAAGGCGCCAAAGGCTGGAAATAAATGCTGAAGGGTTTAAAAATACATGGGGGACGATTTACACTTTTTAAAAGAAAACAACCACAACCAAAGAAAACTAGATAAACATCTAAAATAATCCACTATATGATGAATGATTTAAAACCAAAACAACTCGACCATTATTTTGATAATAACCCATCCAAGTGCAACAATGGAGTACAAAACCATGTCAGAGTAAATAGTGGAAAGACAACTACAAGACTTTAGGATGAAAACCCAACTCCATGCCCCACAAGCTCCAAGATCCAACATCATGAATCAGCCCAAGAGTCACGAAGTGGTGCTATAAACGTGTGACACTTGACCATTGCCAACATCCCGGTATATGATATCTGCAAAAGCACCATCATGCTAAAGAAGGGGGAGAGTAATGTAGCTCAGTAGGTTTTCCACGACGACTTCCCAAACCATGCCTCTAGGATAAAACATGTTAGCACATTTATATAATAAATTTATATAAAACAATTTCAGAAACAGTTCACAATATAAAAAGTCCCCTATCAAAACCATTTTCCCATATAACCCATCTTTCTCAAGAATATCAACCCAGAAAAATTCTCAATTCCATTCGCAATTCCATTTGGAAAATTCGTTCCATTTCACCAATCCCCACAATCAGCCACGCATGCAACCTGGACATCCTTATACTCATGAGTGGTGATTTATCCTTCCACTAATCCGTTACTTAGTGGATTACATTGATGGGGGTACATAATGACCTTATCCGTCCCATCCTATTCATGGGGGGACTTCTCGCCCTTATCCATCCCAATGCATATGAACAGAGACCATGACCCAAGAAATCCATGTACAAAACCAAGTGTGTTCAAAACCTTTCTATAAAGCATCACAATTTTATTGAAAACTATTTCATTCAAGTAGTAAATCCATAGACAATTTAAAATTACCATTTTAAATTTACTTCAACAACCACTTTCCAAAAACACACAAATTTCATCACCTGTTACAAAAAAGGGGTTTCAACCATTCTTTCATAACATATATACAAACCATTTCAATCAAGGAAAACAATTTGAAACTAATCCTTCATGTTCTAAGAAAGAGGAATCAAGGGAGAAGCCACCTACCTCAAAAAATTGGACGAAACCAACCAACGGATGAAGAACACCAAGAACACCAGTTTAAAACACCAAAAAACCTCCTTATATATCTTCTCCTAACATAACCAAGACCAACTCTTGTCATATTTGGAATCCACACCCTTAGAACTACCCAAAAAGTGCATAGATATAAGAAAACAAGAGAAGAGGAGAAGTAGATCTAAGTCGATCTAAGAAAACTATCAAGAACGATAACATACCTTATGAAACGAACTTCGCATCACCAAGAGAAGCCTTCGGATCGCCTCCAGAATGCTGGGGAGAAGTCATCCAACCTTCAAGGGAGAGTAATCCCGAGTTAGGGCCACATATGATGTTTAAAGAAGGAAATTAAAAGGAAAACGAGTTAGATCCAAAATTTTAGGATCTAACTTTAAGTGATCGCATGGTTAGTCCAAACGGTTTGAAAACCTGTGTGCTAACCGTGCGTTGGAAACTGCCTCAGCCACCCCCTCGCACGGTTTGGCTACACGGTTAGACAAATCGTGTGCCGATTGTGCGGCTTCCCCTTTGCCTCCAAACATCATTCCATGTTCTCCCATCTCTCCCATTCAACACCCTTAACTTTAAAACCATGAAAAGCATCAAAAAAGGGATACATACCTGAAACTGCGGGTACTACATTCTTCCCACCATTGTCCTTTTCTTCCTCAAAATGTAGAAAACCATCACTTTACTGAAAGAGTTCTGGCCACTGCTCCTTCATTTCTTTCTTGCGTCCCCAAGACTCTTCATGAATTTGACCATGTTGCCACAAAACCCACACTAGGCTGATGATTTTTCCATACAAGAGTTTATCCTTAATATCCACATTTTGCACTGGGATATGTACTAACTAAGCATCCAGATCTAGGTCAATGTGATCCCATCTGATCACATGGTCAGGACCAGGCTGATACTTCTTCAACTAAGATACATGGAACACATTATGCAGTGCATTGAACTATGGTGGTAATGCCAACTGATATGCCACCTCTCCTACCCGGTCCAGTATCTCAAAAGGGTCTATATATCGAGGAGATAACTTGCACTGCTTCCCTAAACGACGATGTCCAAGTCTTGGAGAGATCCTCAAGAAGACATGATCACCCACAACGAACGAAAACTGTCTTCGATGGTGATCTGCATAATATTTCTTATGACATTGAGCCGTTTCTATCCTCTTTCTAATCAACTGAATCTTTTCCATTGTTTATTGTACAAGGCTCATCCCCACTAGAAAAGTTTCACCAGTTTCCACCCAGTATAGTGGAGAACGACAAAGACGCCCATACAATGCTTCAAACAGAGCCATGCGTATCGAGGATTGATAACTGTTATTATATGAGAACTCCACTTAGGTTATATACTCCTCCCATGAGCCACCAAAGTCTATTACACAAGCCTAAAATGTGTCTTACAACATTTGTATCATCCGCTCAGATTTCCCATCTGTTTGAGGATGATACGCCATACTCATCGTCAAGTGAGTCCCCAGGGAGTGCTGTAATGATTTCAAGAAACAAGATGTGAACTTCGGATCTCTATTTGAGATGATAGAAACCGCTTCCCCATGCCTCTTTTCCACTTCTCGGATATAGATTTCTTAACAATCTTCCACCATATGAGTTTCATGAATCGGGATGAAATGGTCAGACATAGTTAGACGATCCACTGTCACCGAGATGGCATCGTGTTTCCCGACCATTCGTGGAAGACCTGTAACAAAATCCGTTTCTATCTACTCCCATTTTCACACTGGGATAGGTAAATACTGTAACATACCGGCTGATCTCTGATGCTCTGCATTAACCAGCTGACAAGTTATGCCTTGTGAGATGAACTCAACCACCTTCTTTTTCATGCCGCTCCACCTAAACTGCGCCTTTAGCACCTTATACATCTTCCATGTACCCGGATGTACAACCCATCTTGAACGGTGGTAACAATGAAGGAGTTATTCTTGAAAAATAATAGGTACAACCATCCGATCTCTGAAACACAAAACTGAACTCCCATCCAGCTTCCATCCCTCAATAGACTCCTCACCATTGAGTTTTGAACTCATTTCAACATATTCTACATCAGATTCCTATGCCTTATTTACTATTTCCACAAAATCAGGAACATGTGTAGCTGAGAGGAAAATAGAAAAATCACCTCGGTTTTCACATTCCACATGCTTGTCGGCTAAGACTGACATCAACTATCATTCATCTGAAGCTTCCTTTGCCAACTGAGCATACGACTTCCTTCTTAATACATCAACTACCGAATTTCCCTTACCCGGTGTAAACATTATGTCAAAGTCAAACCTTTGAGATACTCCACCCCTATCATATAACTCAGATTCAAATCATACTGTGAAAAAATTTGTTTCAAGCTTTTGTGATCCGTAAACACAGTAAATTTCTCACCAAAGAGATAATGTCTCCTTGTTTTCAAAGCATGGATGACTGCAGCTAACTCCAAATCATGTGTTGGGTAGTTTTTCTCAGGCACTCTCAACTGGATTGATCTATAAGCAACAACATGGTCTCCTTTCATGAGAACAGAACCCAAACATATTCCTGAAGCATCACAATACACCACATATCCTTTCCCTCATTCTGGAAAGATTAAGATAGGTGCTGATGTATGGATAACTTTCAACTCTTAAAAAGATCTCTGAAATTCCTCAGTCCATTCGAATTCACTTTTCTTCTTTGTCAAAATATCATAGGAGAAGCTAATCGTGAGAAATCATGGAAAACGTGTCGGTAATAACAAGCTAGACCAAGAAAACATTGTATTTCAAAGACATTCTTCAATGGTTTCCAAGAAAGAACATCTTCTATATTTTTCGGATCCAATGAAACACCTTTTTTCTGTAACCACATGGCCCTGAAACCGTAACTCTTGTATCAAAAAATCACACTTTGATAATTTGGCATACAATTGATGGTTCCTAAAGATTTCCAACACTATCACTTAGTGTTGCTCATGCTCAGACCTTGTTCTTTAATACTAAAATATATCATCCACAAACACTACAATAAAAGAATCTAGATATTTTTGAAATATCTGATTCATCAACACCATGAAGACTGCTGGTGCATTCGTTACACCAAAAGGCATGACTACATATTCATAGTGGCCATAACTTCTTCTGAAGGCTGCCTTTGGAATATCCTCCTTCTGAAATCACAACTGGTGATATCCTGACCACAAGCCAATCTTGGAGAACCATTGAGCTCCCGTTAATTGATCAAACAGGTCATCGATGCGTGGAAGTGGATATCTATTATTTATCGTAACTTGGTTAAGTTTACGATAATCCACACATTTCCTCAATGTTCCATCTATATTCTTTACAAAAAAAAAATGGTGCTACCCACTGAGACACGCTTGGCCAAATGAAACCCCTGCTTTCCAGCTCCTCTAACTGCACTTTCAAATCATTTAACTCCATTGGTTCCATCCTATAATATAGAAGTGAGATAGGACTAGTCCCCGGAAGGTGATCAATTGTAAACTCATCTTCTCTTACAGGTGGTAATCCTGAGATGTTTTATGGAAAAACATCATGAAACTGATCCACCATAGCTAGAAATTTATTTTCCACATTCTCTTTCGATGATGCCAAAGTCAACAATGCCAATTAGTAAGATATCGTTCCCACCATTGGTTCCAACAAGCTCTTTGAGCCTTTCTTTACAATCCTCTCCCCTCTTAAGAGATGCTCCAAGCCGTCCTTAGTCGTGAAACTAACCGTTCTCCTATAACAGTCGATGTGAGCCTTAATCCTTGTCAACCAATCCATACCAAATATTATATCATAGACATCCATATCCAACATGGAGAAGTCCCATTTCATCTCAACTCCATCAACAATTATATCACATGCTCTACACACGAAGGCTTGAAATTATCATTCACCAAGTAATGTTTCCAGTTTCAAGACAGAAGGCATCATTTCCAGTTTTAAACATAGCAAGTCAACAACACGAGAAGCAATGAGGGAATTTGATGCACCAGTATCAAACAACACTTTCACAAATGTAGATTTCAAAATAATTGCACATCATACTATTGATGGTCCAACGTGATCATCAAAAATCATCATCTCAACTCCATAAAATTGATTCATCACAAGAGTGTTCTCCTTGATTCCTTAATAATATTTCCCTAGTTGAGGAGTCATGGTATTTCGAGAATTACCATGGCTAGCTCTGTTATGCTGACGAGAATGACTCTGCAGTCCACGTCCTGTCGAAGCATACGATGCTTGCGATGCCCGGGAAGTGTCACGTGTGCCTAACCTCAGAGTATTTCTACAATAGCACTATAGATGACCCATTTTATATTAATTGTGACATTGTATAGGTTACACCGTACACTCTCACATTATATGATCAGTCGGGCCACATTGAAAACACCCATCTTTCATAATGGGTCGTGGATGAAGGTTCACCGAGCCAGACGTCTGATTCTGATTCACACTCCCACCTTGGAAGTAGGTGTCCCTCTTCCACTTGTTCCCATCATTAGAGTTCCAACCCATTCTCGTGGGTATCATCATGCCTCCTCCTATCGATCCTGAGATATCACGTTCAGCAACCATTGCTCTGTTCACCATCTCTGTATAATCTGTAATAAAAATCACCACAATCGTTGATCGAATCTCCTGCCATAGCCCTGATTTGAGGATGAGTACCATTAAATAATCACTTTCTGCAACCTCTGGTGCAAAATAGACTAAATTCATGAACTTAGCCGCATACTCGGTGACAGAGAGGCTCCCTTCTTTCAAGATGAAGAAGTAAGTTGTTTTCTTGATCTTGAACGTGTTAGGATAGAATTGTTTGTTAAACAATTCTTCAAAATCCTCCCATGTATGGCCTTCATCCAATTTAGTCTGTACCACTAAATCCCACCACTGACTTTCATGATCCTTGAGCATATACGTCACCATCTTTACATTCAGCTCTTCTGGTGTGCTGATGAAATCGAATATACGATTCATCCTGCATAGCCACACCTCTGCCATCACGGGTTCTACATCACCCTGAAATAGGGGTGGATTCTACTTCTGGAACTGGACGAAATGGTCTACATGCCTTGACTCATCCCTCTGATTCCCTATGTCCACAACCTGGAATTCGTGAATGACACTATGAACCATCTTTTGGTTCACACGTGGTTCAAGTGCAACCACATTCACCCAGCTTCTTCAAGTTGGTTTCTACGACGCCTAAAAGGTGCCGTTTTCTATAAAAACAATGCACACTGTTAGATTCACTTTCTAGCAACTAAAGTTTTAGCATTTTAATTTTGATCACATCAACTTTCACATCATTGTTTTCCAACTATCCAACTTATTGACATGTTTAACCTTTTTTGAAAACATCCCACATACGTTTTGAAAATACACATGTTTCCATTATATAATAAATATATAGGTTTCAAAATCATTCATTTGAAAATCAATTTATGCATTTTTCAAAAAATTTCAACTTGTCCAAAATCATAAATCATTATTCGCAATGAGATATGCCATCCTGGCAGAAAGTCATTCCTCTAATGCGTGTCATGATCATCTCATTGTCTAAACCCATGACAATGATAATTGCAACATTCTTGAACTGTATCCAAAACACTTATGTACCCAACCCCCTGATAACTTGAAGTTCAGCATAAATGGGTTAGCTACGTCCTTTTATGCTATACATTTCATGTTCTGACAATATTACTCCTATATAAGAAGATCACCCAAGTAATACACAAGAATGAATTTCAACTTGACGACAAGAAAATCTATGACCACTTGTTAGGAAAGGACCGAACAAGTTGATACCATTTGTAATGACCCGCATATTCTCATTGGATTGAGAGTGTAACGAGTCATTACTTCACCTTAACCGACATACCCAAGGCGCCTAAGGCTGTAAATAAATGCCGAAAGGTTTCAAAATACATGGGGGATGATTTTCCCTTTTTAAAAGAAAACAACCACAACCAAATAAAACTAGATAAACATCTCCAAGAAACCACTATATGATGCATGATTTAAAACCAAAACAACTCAGCCATTATTTTTATAATAACCCAACCAAGTGCAACAATGGAGTACAAAACCATGTTAGAGTAATTAGTATAAATACTACTACAAGACTTCAGGACGACAACCCAACTCCATGCTCTACAAGATCTAATCTCCAACATCACGAATCATCCCAAGAGTCACAAAGTGGTGCTATAAATGTGTGACACTTGACCTTTGCCAACATCCCAGTATATGAAATCTGAAAAATCACCATTGTACCAATGCAGGGGGAGAGCAATGAAACTTAGTAGGTTTTCCCTGATGACTTCCCAACCCATGACTCTAGGATAAAACATGTTATCACATTTATATAACACAATTTATATAAAACAATTGCAAAAATAGTTCACAATATAACAACTTCCTGGTCAAAAACATTTTCCATCAAAACCCATCTTTCTCAAGAAAAGAAACCAAGAAATGTTCCCAATTCCATTCGCATTTCCATTTGACACATTAATTCCATTTCACCAATCCACACAATCAACCATGAATGCAACCTAGACCTCCCTATACTCGCGAGTGGTGAGTTTTCCTTCCACCAAGTCGTCACATAGTGGACTACCTAGACAGTCATACTTCATGACCTTATCCGTCCCAACTTATTGATGGGGGGACTTCTCGCCCTTATCCATACCAATGCATATGAACACACACAACGATCCATGCAATCCATGTCCAAAACCATGTGTGTTCAAAACCTTTCAATAAAGAATCACCCTTTTATTTAAAACCATTTAATTCAAGTAGCAAAACCATAACCAATTTAAAATCACCGTTTTAAATTTCCATCAAAAACTACTTTCTAAAAACACACAAATTTCATCACCCGTTACAAAAAAGAGGTTTCTACCATTCTCTCATAACAGATAAACAAACCATTTCAATCAAGGAAAACAATTTGAAACTCAGCCTTCATGTTTTAATAAAGAGGAATCGAGGGTGAAGCCACCTACATCAACAAATTCGGCAAATCCAACCAATGGATGAAGAACGCTGAGAAAACCAGGTCAAAAATCCAAGAAACCTCCTTATATATCTTCTCCTAGCACAACCAAGACCAAATCTTGTCATATTTGGCATCCACACCCCTAGATCTACCCATAACGGGAATAGATCTAAGAAAATGAGAGAATAAGATAAGTATTTCTAAGTAGATCTATGAAACCAATCAAGAATGATAACATACCTTAAGAAATCGGGTTTGATTTTCCAAGAGAAGCCTTCGGATCGCCACAGGAACACTTGGGAGAAGTCTTCCAACTTTCAAGGGAGAATAATCCCGAGTTAGGGCCACTTATGAGGTTTAAACAAATAAATTAAAGGGAAAACGAGTTAGATCCACAATTTTAGGATCTATCTTTATGTGACCGCACGGTTAGTCTGCACAGTTTGAAAAACTGTGCACTAACCGTGTGTTGGCTACTACCTCGGCCAACCTTCACGCATGGTTTGGATGCACGGTTAGACAAACCGTGCACTGACTGTGCAGAAGAAACTGCCTCCAAGACCCACTGCACACAGTTTGGCCGCACGGTTAGACAAACCGTGCGTCGACCGTGCGGCTTCCCCTTTGCCTCAAAACATCATTCCATGTTATCCCAACTCTCCCATTCAACACTGTTAACTTTAAAACCATGAAAATAATCAATAAAGGGTTACATACAAGAAATTGGTGGTACTACATTACTTATTGAACATTTTATGGATTCATTTTCATAAATAGATTTATGATATTTGATCTCAAGAAAATCATTTCTATGAAAAAATGCATCGTCCACGAATCCTTCAGGGGTTTTAAGGACTCCAAGTCCACTTAGAAAATATTTATTTATTAGATTTAAATATGGATGGAATTTGTAAGACTCTCATGAGGATCTGGAAGAAAGGATCTATTTATCATTATAATGATGGCTTCCAAAATAACTTTTTGGATATTATGTAGTATATTATTCCTCCTTTGATTTGTATTCCACTCATCTTAGGAAAGCCTTTAGTCCATTTCATGGTTGCACTAGAATGGACCCTCAGCACCCATTTATAATAGAAGAAAACTAAGGGTATGGAGAAAAACCTATATTTTCTATACAACATTCACATTGAGATTAGATGTTCCCCCATAAATAATAGTTTCAACATGTTTTTATTTGATGTACAGAATATACGACATATCATTGAGAATCATTTGATATAGTTGGTGTCCCGTTATTACAAAATAAAGTACATTTTCAACATCCACAAGGTGATTGGAAGAACCATGAACTATTTGGTAATCCCCCAATATTTCAACATCATTTTTTTCACATAAAGTTGTTATGGTCCATCCATTATCATATATCATGTGTGCACATCAAACCCTTGAGGAACTACTCTTGGATGTTTATTTGCTAAATGTATCCATGTCATTGTACATCTAGATGCATCATGCAGGAACATGAATTTTTAGGGTTCCTCCCATACTCTAAATGGTATAAGGCTCTAGAAATAAATACATAGTATAATTTTCATAGGAATTGTCTTTATCACTCATCCTAAGTACATATTTCTATACTCATTCATTTGGTTAGATTACTATAAAGAAAATACCGATGAGAATTAGGAGATTATTAATGGTCTCCAATTTATTGTTGATATTGACGTCCCATGTTTACATGTGAATGGATAATTTTAGCTAGTCATATTGATGATCAAGGTAAAATACTTCTTTTGAATGAAAGAGTTTTTTTCACAACTAGAATGGAACTACCATCTAATTGACCAATTAAATTATTTGATAAATCTAACTTATTTCCATCAGTCACAAAATGGATGATTGGATTACTTCAAAATTGTGGGTACATCCCTTATAGAGCAATACATGGATGTATTTTTCATTCATGTGTAAAATAGAAGGTTCATTTACCCCTACTACCTTTATAGGCCATATCCAATAGGTAATGCAGCTGCCTCCAGATGAATTTATGCTAGGTCCCTCAGATACCGTCATAGTCGAATAAATTAAAAATTAGAAGAATCTCATAATGGAGTATTCTAGAACGTAATTTTCCAACTTGATTGAGAAGAATGTGAGAGAATATGTCATTATGCAGACCAATTCATCTTCCAGAGTGGGCCTAAACATGATCAAACCCTCTAGTGGTGGAGGTTTGATTACATTATTCTCCATTTCATCCAAGGGACAGAGATAACACATGTAATAAGGGATTTCCATGATTTATTTTGTCGAGGCCATCAAGAAGGATTGATAATCTCCCACCAAATTCAGAGGTTGAGAAAATTTTTGACCATCATGGTTATCAACTAAATTTATTTCCCCAATGGATTTTGGAATACCATATCGATATATATTTTTTGAACCAACCATCAGAGGTTCTTTGATACATAAAATAATTTGGTCCCTTTTCTATTTGGGGACTCGAAATTTGGGGTCATTACCCACTAGTGACCAGACATAAATGTAGTTTCATTCTTACCATAATGGGGAAATTCCAAAAATTCTCAATGGTTGTTTCACAAATTAATTCACAACCAAGTCCATGATTGAGTTCCTTAACTCACACATCATTCTTTAGTTTCCTGTTCATCACACTACTCTCATTTACAGTGGCACTAAAATACAAGATTTTGAGTAGAAAATATTTCATTCCATGTAAATATTTCACATAACCAAATCCTCTTCAATATAATTTTTTATTTTGAAACACTTTTAAAGGGAAGTGAGAACCCTTGCAGTAGTAAAAATTAAGCCCCAATGGATATGACATTTTTGTTGAATAAAAATTTGATCTGATTAGAATAAAACTCCCTAAACATTATCCAGGGTATAGAGAATACCTATGTGCCAGGATAGACCCTCAAGATGTCTTCATAATGTTCCGCCAAGATGTCCCAAAACTGCATATATTCCTCCAAATTAATCTTCCCCATGTTGAAACATCTAATAAAGATGTGGTTCTGCCAATCGATCTATTTAACCTTCCCCATTTTTGGTTCCAATCTACTCATTTTCCCCAACATTTGGTTGATGAATTCCTGTGGGGCCTTAATACCTATGACTTGATATGCCATTTCTTCATCTGAATGAAGAATAAGGCCCATGTGATTCATCATCTAAGTAATCTTTTTCTGATGATCAAAAATAGTAACCACCTCTCGCTGATTCCCAGGATTCAGAGTAGGTCACACATCCTCACTCTACATACAAGGAGGGTGTGCAACCCCCACTAGGGGTGGTTCATCCCTAAGGTGCACCTGACCGACCACTGATTGAGTGACAGACGCCATCGCGGGCAAGCCATCACCTTTAAATTTTTTTGAAGGAGTTTTACCTATGCTAGTGGACCCAGTAACTGGAGGACTGGGTAGGATGGAACAATAGTTCCTTGTGCCCGACCTCTGGGTATGTTTGATAATGTTTTCTGATTATATAATGGTGTTTTTTCCGTTCCTTGAAGAGGATATAAAATAATCCTCTGTAATCCCCACTTCTTTGGACTCAACATGGGATTCTGAAGCTGAATCCTTAACTTGTAAGACCTCCCATCCCTTAGAATACTCCTCACCGGGACTATCCTCCATCGCAAAAGCTTCACCAGGTTCATAACACCCATCTTCTCCCAACACCGCAAACTGGTTTTGAGAATTCATGAAACTCCCTCCTACTTTAGGCTTCTCAACATAGGAAGGTTTGTCCTGCATGGCCTGTATTGATGTGGCTGGCCCGCTTGGCTATGCATAGACATGACCCATGTATTGGAAGTAAATTGAAGTTTCATCCGAAACTATGATTTGGGGGTCCTCACCATTTTTTATTTCCACAACAACTACCTCATTCATGGAAGCTTCCTCGAGTGTAAGCAGCGCCATACCCATACCAACATCCATGTGAACCTCCCTCTCCTTATTCCCTTCCACTTCCTGAACCAAACATCCCTTCTTGCTGATCCCAGCCCTTCTTTCAGGAACCTCTCCAGAAGAATAGGGATTAAACAAATCCTTTTTAAGGCGGTTTAAAATATCAGATACTTTTGGGTTCAGTTAAGCAGCCATTGGAACCTTCTGGGGAACAGCCATATCCGCAACCCTTGGATCAAAAACCACTGGTGAATTCTCTCTCTAGAGCGGCTGATCATACACTTCTTCCACATTCAAGGTATCACCCTCGGGGCCTGCAGTCATTCCAGACTCACTATGAGTAGAAAGAACAACCCCCACCCCCCATGATGAGAAATGCTGAGGCAGCATACATATTATAGATTTCCCAATAATTTACATGAAGAACAAAAGTATGACCATAATTCCAATATTACTGGTTATCTACAGCGAAACTCCACCCCCAATGTGATCCATATCCAATAAACTGGAGGCTTAAAAACATCCACTTCCACACAAATGCATGGGGATATTGGGTGACACACTGAGTTGGTGTAGCTATCCAAGCACAAGAAACGTCCGACCAAATATCCTAGCCTTCGAATGATGGAGGGGTTTTGAAAGGGAAGGGGGAGGCCAAGAAAAGTTACCCAAATTTCCATTTTTGGAGTATCTTGTTTCATATGGAAGTTGTAGGCCCATCAGAAAAGGTAGAAATGAGAGTTGTTGCAGGTGCGAGGTGCTCTGGATTAAGCTTGAATTAGGTCCTCCTCCGACGAAAAGTGAACCATAAAATGGTGGTTGTTGAGAAGCCCGAAAGTAGCGTGATCCTGTAAGCCCCAGGAACCGAACATGAATCTATCGAAAGCATCGATCGATGGGTGGCTGCTTCTGAAACGGGCCACCAAAGTTTTTTTGAGATGCACTGAATCTTATTGGAACTCCGATAGTGAAAGATAATGATTATGGTATCCAGAGTGCAAATCAGGGACTTTAGGGCAGATCTCAATTCCAAAGAAAGGCTGGAGGGAGTTCAGATTGGAGAAAATAGATTAAGTGGGCCAAACTCCGAGGGGTCCCTCCTCCTCCAGAGGGGGAGGGACCAGATCTACGACCATCACCACCTAGATAATCTCGAAGCACAGAGCTCTCGATGCCATGAGCGCTCACTTAAGATCTCTTCTCTTGCATAACCACATTTCTAATATCATGAACTTTAAAATGTAATGATCAAAGAATTCATCAAAACCCTCTCTAACACCCTATAGTAGAATCTATGACAGTGAAAAAATTAGTGCGATAGATAAACTCTCTAAATACCTTTATGTCTAGGTGTGTGACCTGATTACCATTCTAATGGGATATTTATCATTTCCTAGATTTCATATCAATGGGCCATCCTAACCACCAACTCATTTTTTTACCATCCCAATATGTTCATTGTCAATAACTTCCTACTGTTGTGCACATCAAACATGTTAGAACACATAGTATTGTAAAACCCAGAGCCAGTTATTTTGGGACATTAACTACTCCCATATTAAAACATTTTACATACATCAATTTTTTTCATCATTTATGATTTTACTAGGAATGAATATCAACAATGGTGATTGGAGACACAATATCATCAGTCATCATTGGAACAAAACCCACAAGAATATTTTGTGACATTTGTTTGATCCCTTGTTTTGAACATATCAAATTAATAACACACATTTTTATATAATATCCATGATGGTTGTGTATTTGGAACCATTGTATCAAACTTGGTCAACAAAAGATAACATCCCATCAGAAAACCCTATCAATGATCTACTATTTAGAAGTATCAATTTACCTTCCTATATACCATCCTTTTATATGATAGGAACCTGAATACCTGATGATTCATCATTTCATACACTTGCATTTAATTACTATGTAATTGGAATCATTGGGGATTCCCCCCCCCCCCAACATAGATTCATTTTCCCCTTATTGTGATCTACCATGAAATAATTGGAACTTCATTCCATTACTTAATTATCACATTGATCATGGCACATAGCTGTTTTTGATTCAAGGAGGAATTTCCAAAATCATGGTTGATATGGGTAATAACCCTCTAATTGGGACACTATATCATCCATTCCAAACTTTATGTCCATAAACTAGGATCCCTTGTTCAAGCATCATGAACTAAAACCGAGTCAATGTTTTATTGGGGATGTTACATGTAACATGGGCCCACCTATATTTCTATTCACATTGAGTTACTTCTCTTATATACAAACCCATTATTTTGAGACCTATGACTTAAAATTGAAATCATTCATTGTCCAAGCATCCTGACCTTAAACATCATGCAAGTTTTCATTGACATTTTTTTGTGATTGCATCTCATTGGGTTTCATTTCATTATTTGTCTTGTAAACATCATCAAGACACCTTTTAACTACATTGATCAAACCTATGTGACATTAAACTATAGAAAACCTAGGTCCAATCATTATGACCATAAAAAATATTCAATAGAAAAACTGTGTCCCCCAATTTTGATTTGGGTTTCCTCACCTCTACTATCTAGGGTAATTAGTTCCCCTTCTATCTAAATGGGTTTTAAACCTCTCATAACACATTCTATATAGTCTAAGAACTATTACCATAGAATATGTTAAAATCATGGTTTAGGATATATGAATATAATCTAGGAACCATGGTCCAACATTCATGACCTTAAACAACCCTACGAATGGTTTTTATAAGTTTATAAGGGTTGAAAGCCTAGTGGGGAAACACGAATAATGTTAGATTCTCCCTCATTATGGTTCTATCATGAATTAGAAAATGACGGAGTAAATAAGAAGGTAAAAATCCAGTAGGACCAACCGTGGTCCCTAAAAAACTATATCTCCTAACTAAACACACATGTTCAAGAAAAAATTAGTGCCAAACCTTAACTCATCCCACCACTCACATCAGTTCGCATGTCCTGGTCATAAGATATTAAACCGTACTAAAAACAACCTAACCATATTATGGTAAACTTTGAGGCTTCATGGTTAAATATATGTAACCATAAACAACACCATTAATTTCCCCATTATATGACATTAATCTACGAGTTCAACTTCCTTTCCGAAAGAGTTTAAATATTCAACCCTCCATCTTCAATACATGTGGTAATACTTAAAAGTGTTATAATCCATCACCTAAGAACACTTTTACCCATTAAGTACAGTAATATAACACACCATTTGTGTTCTTCAATAGTCTCATATCATCGAAGATGAAAATAACAATGGAATGAAATTTAGACCCTCATACAAACTGAAATTCTATGTGCCTAGAAACATGGTGGTGTTATCCTTTAGGTGTTGAAATCAATTATAATATTCTCTAAGTTCATACACACTCTTCACACATTCCTTTATCTAGTACTTCATCATCTTCCAAATCTATATATTCTACCAAACATAAATGCTTCATGGACACACATACAGACCCATGTCCTGGGAATAAGTCTTGAAGGACTTATGACAACATTTATACATGTCCCATGTTTTCAACATGGTAAACAAATGACTATAATTTGTTTTCCTCATCCTCGATTAAAAAATACTCTAGCATGTTTTTCTGAAATGTACAAGAGTAAATCATTATCATTCTCTCACTACCCCTTTATTCCAAACCTCGGGTGTCTTGTTTCACATCATCTATCATTTCTTTTGATCAGATAGGAATCAATGTCTATGAAATTAGTCCACTAATGATCATTTTTATGTGGAGAATGAAAGTAGAAATCCTAGATATTCCAACCCTCCAACTAAATATATCTTGTTAAAGATACTCTTGATGTGTAATGAACAGTTCTGACCATGACTGTTCAACCCATGTTTGAAACTATCATAAAAGTGTTGAATATGATGATTGTCCCTACATTCCTACACAAAGAATGAATTACATGGTCTTTGAGATTTATTATTTCATGTATTCTTAATATTATCAATATGTTGAAACATAGAAACATAAGCATATGGGTAGTTCCTAATAAACAATTTTATATATTTATATAAGGTCATTTACTTACTCTAGTGTTTCCTTTATTTCATTCTAAGATAAATAACCAAAAGTCCCAGCCTTGATGATGGTGTTTTTAATCATGGAATCCCTTAAAAATATGGAAAAAAACATACACTGCATCTTGAAAACCCCCTAAACTTCATCATCATCATTGAGTTAGACATCATCAATAGAATATGAAGACCACCAGGCCCTACCCGATATTCAAATGCAAGAGATGATTCCCCATGCCCCTAGGCATTCCTCTTCTAACTGTTCTCTTACAATATGGATTGTCCCTATTTCAGTAGATATTATCTCATCATGCTTCTTACCTTTCATTTATCAATAGAAAAATTGCAATTCAACTTCCATGAGTGTGTTGTTAGCTTCTTACTTATCCTCGTATCCAGAATCATTTTACTCTTGATCATCTATGCACACCATTTCAGAAATATAGTAATGACCTAGCTTATAGAAAACATAATCATCCACACCTCCAATTCTTAGAATCATGTTCCAGTGATAAAGGGACACCTTATAGATCATTAGATCTTCATATTTGTGTGATTAATGAATTTATGAAGGATTATCTACTAACTATTTTGGAACACAAGATTCACTTTGTTAAAATCAAATAGAAAATCTTCTAGTTTATACAGAGGTGTAATTTCAAACATAAATAAATTCATGGGATGATTGATAGTAGGGTCCTCATTAGGTATCCTAAAAAGTGGACTAATATCCATGTCTAGAGAAGGGGTACCTAGTCCAGACTCTTTATCAATTTCATCAATATTTCCATCTACTTGGATATATTCCCCTACAAGGGTTTCTATATGGTTATTTGGATTCCACCATGGTATCAATATGAGATCACCATGAATGGTAGGTTACATGAGAGATATATCAGTTGTAATATTAGGTTCCCTAATGCCCTTATTCATTCCCAGTTTTTAAGACACATTATCTCGATTATTGTTTCTGAAAATAAAAGAAAAACTAGTCCAAACTACTTTAAAAATAAATGGGTAAATATATTCTACAAAGAAAAAAATAATTCATACATGTGTGAAAGGATTTATGGATATCCACATAAAGGAACATGAATGAGAATTCTATCACTAGAGAACCTTTAGTGATGGAGAAAACCATGACAATAATCTTGGGATCCTTTATCAAGACAATTAAGAAAAGAGTTCGATTGAAAATAAGGTTTCATTACATAAAAATTGAGTATTTATTAATTCTCTTAGATGACCGAGGATGTTCAGACTCAAAAAATCACCTTGGGAAGGGGCATAGATCTTGAGGATCACCTCTCTTGGTTGGTATCCCCCACAAATAAAGGAGATTCTATGGGGCTGCTAGAGTGAGTCCCCTCATAGATGTTTGGGAGGGAATGGGTTTCAGGATATTACACTACATATTCGTTCATTAATTTTACTTATATTGATGTTTTTTAATAATAAATAGATATATACTCCTTGTTTCCCTTGGAGGTTTTGTCTTCAACCTCCATAGGGGTTTTGTGACTGTCCACATATAGACCTTGCATGATCAATGATTACAGATTAGTGGTGATAACAAAAAATAATGGTGAAATGCATATTAATTTAAATTTAGAATTCTAAATAAGAGTTTTTACAGGTTTTATTCCTCAACTATCATCTCCCAACTCTCAGTAATTTCTAATTCTATATCATTGTCCTATGACTCCACATTAATGGATCCATGTGCATCAACATAGAGACCCAACACATTGTTGGCTAGAAGCTTTCCATATATTCTCTCCAAAGTCCACACACCAAACACCCCATTAAAAATGTAGTTGTATTTTCAACATCCCCACAATAGGGTGATATGATGTCCATTAACTACATATACTATAACAGTTTCAAGAATCTCAATAAATTTTTAATTATAGCAAGAGAGATGTTTAGAAGATTGAATCACTCTTAGGTATGATTCTTCCACAAATACAACACCATCTAAGACTCCCATAACATACCTCACGCCTTATGATGATATTGAAAGTATTCATAATCATAAGGTTTCAACATGTAGCATAGATGCTTCCCTGAATCCTCAACAGATCAAACTTCTGCATCACAATATCTACCTACATTCACCAGTGGTTTCTACTATGAAAACCCTACACCACTCAGGGTTAGAGGAATGATAGGTCCGAAATATTCCAAAAAAATCATTTCTAATTAATCCCTTGTATGGTTCTGAGAAAATATATGTGAATCCAACCAACTGCCCGACTACTATAGTGGCTCATCTGACAACACTATCTTTCTCACCCTCCAGAACATAATCGTGTAACGATATGTTGCAACCAAATTGCATGCATAGGTCCTGGTGATGCAATAACCAGGAATAGATTTTTTTAAACATTATTCTTTCCTTGGTACCTTCATCCTCAAATAGTAACAAGATCTAATGAATGATATGGGGACTCCTCCCCTCAAGCACCCCCATGTATACTCGGTTTTCTAGTTTTTGGGTGCATATGAATTCAAAGGTAATAAGGATGTAGTGTATGCCTCACAATATGTTTTTTAAATACACGTGACCATCACACCAAACCATAAGTCCTAAAAATACTATATATTTTCTATATACCACTCTTGTTTTAAACCATATTACATTTTGGGGTTGAAAAAGGTCTGAAATATATGTTCCCAGCATTTTTGATGTCACCATCACCCAAAATTCATTTGTTTGTCATTATGCCTCAAATAATGTTGTTTTGATATGATAATATAATGTTTTGATGATGGTTTAATTGGATTTTCAAATTAATACTCCCAAAATTCTATTTCCAACCTTCCCTGAAGAAATTAGAATGGACCACAGATGTACTACGACATGTCAACCATCTCAACATGTCTCATTTACTATTAGAGCCTGGCTAGTTCTGGGATGAACATGTTGTGGTGATTACCTACTTTTATGATAAAATCAATCCCATATGTTTCTATTTATATACTTATTCATGAATTTTTGTGTGGGAGAAACCAACCACTATGAAAAGGGGCCACAAACACCATATACTAAACCTCTGGGAGTGAGTTCTTCACATAATACCCCCAGAAACAGTGCGTTTCATCATTAAATTTCATACAATAAGATACTAAACTTCTTTTATACCTTAGAACTATACATTTAAGTGGCCCCTCCAACCTCATCACTAGTGTATCATTTAGGTACATTCCCAACCATCTCTTCAATGGGATGTAATTTTGGAATGAGGGTGGATGACCCATTTACTCTTACAAATGATCTAGGGAGGTCATTGATGTGATTTTCATATATTCTATTTTATCTGAAGAATTGGTTTCTAGGAGAAATTCATCATTCTGGATCATGGTAAGAGGAATTCCATTGATGTATTAAATATCCCATAAACTAATCCCCCCTCAACATGATATGGGATGATAATGTTCATATCTAAGGAATATCGACTAATATGATATGGAAGATACTCTATTTGATGATATATTCTAAATTGGGAATTCCATAGTACCTCACAAAAGACTATATGTTTCAGTTCATCCCCATATTAGTCATTGGTGATTTGTACCCAGAATGACCATACACACTCACTGGTGAAGCTCCCACTAACTCAAAAATTCACAATCCTCATCCCAACCAAGGTGGTTGTTCTCGATGTTGGATTGATGGATTCCTAAATATTGTGAATATAAATATTTGGTCTAAGGATATTACCTAATCATATTCCTCGTCAGACCAATCATGGTTTACGTAGTTCTAGTTTCATATTCCCTGAATAGGTGGCTAACATTTTAAATGTTTCAGTGGTTAATCTCTTCATGATTGCATGCTCATATCAGTTGTTGGAATTGTAATTTCATGTATCCATAAAATTATATAGATAGGTAGTTATTTTATTAGTAGATCACCTATTTAGGCCTTCATTATTCACCATTATAGTTCTACACTATCAATAATGACCCTCCACGCACTGGGAGTTTTACATTATATATGAATATCTTCCCACAATAAGCTACATAAATGGTTAATTTTTATAATTTATCAGCCATCTAAATGTTTTTATGATGTTTCACTAAAGATAGATAATTAAAATCTATGGTTTTCAATAATATAGTAGTTTAATGAAACTTTACCACATCTCAGGAAAATGGACATTGTTCACACAATGTTCTGTTATGGTTATGAGACTTCTATAAACACCATTTCCAAAGAGATCAGGGTTATAGAAAAAAAGTTATATTTTCACACATGAGAGACAAGAGGATGAGTTTGAAAGTATCATTACATAACAAGGTCCCACCATACCTTATATATATGAATGATAGACCTAGTATTAACACTTTTATTACCTCATTTTGTAAAAAAAATTACTATTGTTGCACTAGGATGGAAACTCAACATTGACTTTGACATATTCCTTAGACGTTGACCATCATGTCCCCCCACATGTCTAATTATATGTGTAGAAAAATATTGGGACTAAAAAAATTAACCTAGTAAGGAGAGTTTTTATTAGAAACATGGATGAAACCTATCCTATGAAAATAGTTTTTATCATTAGGAGTAAATAATAAGAACTTATGATATTTCCATTAACATTTAAATTTCTACATGAAACTAGCTAGTATACAAAAGTAACCCTTAAATAGAAATAGTCTGTTGGGTTCCCTAAAGGGCCCCATATTAAAAAAGCATAGTGATTAGTAGTAATAGACCATAAAATGAAACCCATACAGTCTCACAAACCATTTCCATGAAAAATATACTTATGTACCAAAGCCTTCCATGAAACTCTCCAGACAATAATATCATGAACCTAACCAAATGTATTGTTATGAAATACATATATTTTAATTACATTATCTTATAATTTCATCTATAAATCATGATACACCCCCCATTGGGGGAGCACATCAAAATTTTAAGTGTTGAATCTTTCTCATCTATCCTAAACTTCCACGATGATTGGGAAACAAGAAAAATAATATAACCCCAAAGGTACAGGTTGGAAACAACAGAAGTCACATTTCTCCAATGTTTCATACATAATATATAGTAATTTCTCTAAAAAAAATTTAATTGTTAAATGGGTGAACACAAGATGATTTACCATCAGAAATCCTAGGGATTTGTGTGACTCTTGTAGTTCCCACCCCTATTTTGTATATATCCATGAAATGTCAATGTGATAAAATACAGAGTTTGTGAACCACTAAATTCATTAAAAATGATATATTAATCTAAAAAATAATTAGGTTCCTATCCTAATGCATCCTTCCTCTAAAAATATTTACAAGAAATATTTTTCCCGTGTCCAATTCACCTAGTCAAACCAGGTGTACTAGAGCATCGATCTCTTTTATGGATAATAACTTAAACAATAATGTTCAAACTCTATACATTGACGTGATGGTTGAATTAAATTTTATCTTAATAATAAACACTATATTGAATATTTATCCTAATCATGGGAACCTTAATATCTGAACCCATACCATTCAGTCCCCCATCGAAGTATTTATTCCATGCCCCACCAAGAGATGAATATGAAGTAAAGCGTAATCCATGAAGGTAGAATCATCAGTAAAAACTAAATAGCTTTAATGGAATTGAGATATATCATTGGAGCCTAATCTCGTACATATCAATGGTCTCTGAGGATATAGGCACATCCCATATCTATTCTTCAAGTCATCAAACTACGTAGCTCTATATCATTTTTCATGATGTTGAACTACAAAATAAACATTATCTAAGCTTGAAATTAATATGTATCATTACATTGTGCGGAAAAAATTTGATTCCCAAAGTATGATCATTATTAGATTCCACATCCCCCACCACTATGGGATGAAAACACTAAACTCGAATGCATTTATGTGTAATCCGCAAACCATCCTACCCAAAAAATGTGACGAAAATACATGCATGGGATAGTAATATATAAATAGGATGAGACCCCCAAACACATTGGTAGCTCATATGTGTATATAAAATACAATTCCTTGTTGAAACACCATCATCTAATGTACTGAACCGACTAACCAATAGTATGATAGGTGCACTGTTCATTCACATGGCCTCAAACCCCCCACCCCCATACACTAGAGGTTGCTGATTAGTATTGAGGGTCTAGGGAGGTGATAGTGGGGAGACTATACATTCATACCAGAGTAGCATAACAATATAAGAAAAGGTAAATAACTGATGATAGAAAAATAACTAATAAAATAAAATTATCATAGTATAATAATAAAATAAACAAAATAAAAAAATATGTCCAATGCCAATATATAATAGAAGAATGCATTTCTTGATGGTTAACCTTAATCTATAACAAAATACACACATCAGGAAGTGATAAAGTACTATATTAGGATATAGAAAATACACAAAAATTCCCAAGGGATATCTCCATGAGCATTTTGACCTCCATCTCAGTCTTGTGGTCCTATCTTCTACCCAAATGCAAAGCAGAAAAAGAAAAAATCTATAGTCGTTTGAACATATGGTCTACTCTGATACCCCACTACAATAAGGGCCCAATTTGGGTTTCAGATATAAATCCATAGAGGTTAACACCAATGATTTATGTAATTATATCTAGCCTTGAAAAAATATGTAAAATAGCATTCAACTAATATAAAAAATTAAAAATTACAAAAAAATAAATAAATACCTGATGGATTATGTTTCAAAAGGGAACCAATCAGACTCTACCTTATTTGGCTCACATCTAGAAAAATACAATGATTAGTAACCATATTTATATAATAATAATATATACATAGTATTGTTTTATATTTCATACACCTATATTAATCAAGTACGTGTGGACATAGGAGGATATTTACCTGGAATAATTGGAGTTAGATGGAATTGGTGTAACTCAGTCATCTATAACCATTAAAAATAATTCTATAATCTCAGGCCATAGGGTACATTCCCTAAATCCCAATAGAGTGTGAGAAATCATGAACGACACTCAGGATGGTGAGTGATCCATCATGTGAACACTCAAAATAGAGAGTGTGGTTCCTCATCCTAACATCCTATATAATATCAATGTTGAGTGACATCAAGAGTCAACACCCAATGAATGGGTGAATTATTTTGCACCATGATAAATATATACATTAC
Source organism: Viscum album (assembly GCA_963277665.1). NCBI lineage: Eukaryota > Viridiplantae > Streptophyta > Magnoliopsida > Santalales > Viscaceae > Viscum > Viscum album. Next base: position 830,479,249 of record OY728151.1, on the reverse strand, counting down.
CATCATTACAAAAAACATTTGAATAATAATAATAATTTAATAATGATAATAACTAGATTTATGAGGCTTTACCTATCATTCCCTAAACTTATTTATCCCATTTTAAATAGGGGTGTTCACTTTATTACATTTCTGAATCATTCATCTACTTAAGCATAAAATGATCTGCAAGGAGATTCTACCATTTAAATTTCCATTTTAATAAATAGCATAATATAACAGGTCATATAATTTATATCAGTAGGGTAATCCATCTTGTATAATCCTCTATACATTAGTAATCCAAACAGTTTACTTGATGAAAGGAAATCATTATATATATACTATTCCATATTATACATTTATAATACATTAAAGGAATGAAACCCTTCATGTACATTGGATACCATTTAATTTAATGAATTTAATTTCTTACTGCAAGGAAATAAAATTCATAAGGATCTATGGTTCAAATAGTATATGACATGTTCCTAAATTGAAAGTGCATATGAATGAAATTCCAAGAATAGGTGGGGCCAAAAACATAGGAATTTCCAGGGTTAAAATAAACATTTATAATAAGGAGGGAAACTCTATTTAACAATGTCATTAGATTCCATTCACAAATAAATCACATGATTTTAAAAATTAAAATGGCATAATTAATCATCAAATAAATAGAACCAATAAAGATATTGAATAGATATTATGGATTTTTAATTTTTTAGAAAGCGTACCTCATCTATGGCATTTTATTATAAAAACATGACATTGCATGTCAAAAAATTCATTACGCCCAATTATGTATCACATTCAATAACTAATTTTCAATTCAAATTTATGATTCATGTTATAAAAACTACCAAACATGTGAAAAAATAACATGGTTTAACATGAAACAAAGAAAGTCCATACATGGGTAAATTTAATTATTAATACATGAAAAATTCTTAGAAGGAATTTCATTATTTTAATAAATTAGGTATAATTGTGAATACAAGGTCAACACACGCAAGTGTTTTCTGTAATAGATTTTTGAATCCTAAATATACTAAATAAGGATCATAAGGAGTTTATCTATTTGCATTGAAAAAATTTTATATGACGTACAAAATTAAAAATAGATACATGGAAAAGATGGTAACTATGCACAAAAACTATTCAAATAATGATGTAAATTTAATGAATAACTCATAGAACACTTACCTCATTCCTGGGATGTTCCAATCATCCAATAGTATGGTATAATTTGTTCAAATTTGGATGAAAACATTGAAATTGACCAACATCTGAAAATATGAAAAATGATATTTGGCTACAATAACTTCATCAATATAAGATCAAATGATGAAAGGTTCAAATGAAATTAAGATCATGTAATTTCAGACCCATAGAGATCAATGGAATTCAATTTAGTCATTCGATGAGGGAGAAATCTTGAATCCTTAAAGAATTTTCATGGGAGCGTGTGGTTGAGAGGGATGAGATTCACATAGATGCCAGGAAAAGAAAAAAGAATGAAATTATGTTTAAACATCATTAATGGTATTTTTTTCATTTAACCCCTGAAAAAAAAGTGGCATGGTTTTGTTGCATGGATTGACCAAACCACGTTCTGTCTATATGGATTACACTTCCTAATAACCATAGCATATATGATTTTTCAGACATAGTAAGCCTAATCGTGCACCCACCATGAGGTGAATAATGTGAGGTTACTTCATAAGTGCCAATAACCCTGTTATATGGTTATATGGGTTGACTAAACCATTCAAAACCCATGAGAGTAACTTTTTCACCAATGAAACATGCCACATTGATTGATGTTGAGGGAACATTGTATAAGATAAACATGCACCCTATCTAATCTAATTCCATTTTGAGTTTTTTGGGTTCAACACAACCAAAACTCAACGGAGCACCCTAGAAACATTTCAATCTTTCCACCACATCTAAAAAACATATTTAAGTGTTCCAACTCTAATAATTTCATTATAACGACTGATTCAATGAATGAAACATCCACTAAATTTTAAAATATTAAATACCATTAGAATTGTTCATTGGCTCAACAAATGCATCATTACACACTCCCCACCATAGAACTTCTCTTTTTCAATAAACCTTCAGAAAAAAGCATCACTTGACCTATGAGTATTGGGAAGTCTCATCCTAACCGTGACACTATAATTCCAATTACCAAAATAACCTGCAAGATTAACTTGTGCATGAAGAATCAAATTTTCCCCAACAAGATCCAACATTCTTTTATAGTATGAAACACTAAATAATTATCACATGAGATTGTTTAGCTAGAGGCATGATCATGTCGTAGTCTCCTTAAACATATGGATGAAGGGACTCCCCACTTTAGGCTTTAATATAAAAAATGGCCAATTCAGATCAATGATACATACAACATAAGAATTACCTAGGAAAAATACCCCCAAAAAATTCTAACAATTCTCTCAGTGTGATTTAATTAATAAGGCTGGCATAGTCACATCTGAGGCTATAAAAGAAACCTCCCCATAAATGAATAATTTAATCTTGATTGACTGAAATTAAATTGTTCACAAAATCATTCCAATAAGACACTTATAACTCTTAAAATATGGCTACGATAACCCAAGGTCACATTTTAAAATGCTTCCATTAGGCTGTTTACATTAAAAAGAGAAAAATGGGTTTATCCACTTTGACTGTCCATTCTCACAATGCCCATCATAAACAAATGATGTAATATCAAATATAAAAAGGATTCCATTAACCATTTAACGTCGATCTTACCATGGGTATGGTCACAAAAGTCCATACTTGATTTCTGGTGACATTTCATGATTAAATCATCTCTTATCCATTATGTCATTGTTCCTCAACATAAATGAGGGTGTAACTTAGATCTAGTCCATTAGAATCATCACCCTTTAAATTTCACCCCCAATCCCAACAATAAGTATATGATAACTGTGGAATCAACAAATAAGAGTTCACTAAACTATGATATGGTATTTCATAATCAATTATTACAAAAGTGAATTTGGTATAAGGATATAATGACCACATAAGATCATTGAATAGTCCATGAGTCGCATCCTCATAGTGTTCATGCCAAATAAAAATGACTATAATCGAATATTTTATCCAATGAATTCTTACACGAGAATCATGGTATCACATAGGACTAACCATTCCCATTTAACAACCACAAAACATATGCACCACACTAATAGATATCAAATGTTGATCCCAACCACTTAAAATATTTAATGAAATATAAGACCGATGCTCACTTTTTTCTACAAGGATGGCATCAAGATATAAGACATGCTCATTGTCTAAATAAGAGTACACTGAGAGGAAACCGGTAAAACCAGTAGAAGAAAAGTCATACCACTAATGGAGACTTCTGGAAAAAAACTCAGATCCACCTTATGAAAAATCACAATTAACACAGTGGATTTACCACTCTAGAAATTATGTGATCATTATATATAATCTCTAAAGTCCATCTGAGATCGATAGTGTTTCAGGAGATTGTATACACAGGTAACCGTATCAATTTCAAGATACTGAGAATCCATCGACATGATTCAAAACATTCAATACTAAAATGAAATCAAGAAAGATCAGCCATTTCTCAATGGTCCTCCGTGGTTGTGTTACTTTTAGTTTGAAGGAAACTTTTGCACAAAATCTGAATTGTTGCTCACCACCTTAAGAGAGTCACAGTCATCATAATAATGGATAAGATAGATAATAATTAAAATTATGGGTTATATTAACCAAAAACCATAACATTAAAGAAATATTAATCTAGTTTTAAAAAATTGAACAGAATTTGAAAACAAAAGATCATATAGTAGTCATCCTGATCATTAGGACCAATGTCCATGCTTTTAAAAACTAGGTCACTCTACTCTGGAGATGAATGAGAATATACTCCCCAGGTGAGAGCTCTACAATTTCACTAAACTCTTCCAGTTCATTACATTATTTAGAAACCTGATAGGTAGTACATATGTCAATAAATTGTACCACAGGATTACTAATGAAAGATGATACACCCTTAATACTCTCCATAGTCTACCCACTATGTATTCATGAATTATATGGTCTAAAAAATAACTAGCTAAATTTCTAATTTCTTCATATAGAAATAAAATAGACTGATGACCTTGTGAGTCTCCCAAAAAAAGAAACAATTTCACCATACCTAAAAATTGTACAACCATTTCCATGACAAATATGACTTTCTAAAACTAAGAATTACACAATTCTCATGCCCATAATAAGGGATAAGGAAAACATGACCACCCATCTAAATATGGGTTTCATTTAGATGCTAAGAGTCATACAAGGGAAAATGGATCCCAATGACACAAAGAAGCAAAAATATCATATCATTTAGAATATAATTTATGCTATAAGGGTGCTACATACCACATTATAACCCCTTCATAAAGAATAAGTATCAACCCCATAAATAGGTCACATGAAAACAAATTCACTAAACTAAAGAGACTTTTTTCAAAGCCCTTCAAAAAAAATAAAAAAAAGGGTGATAGAAAATTCTCATATTTTCATTCAAAGTAAACTCCAATATATTCATAAGAAAATAACATGATGGTTTTAATAATTATGGAAAACACTTTTGGTTCCATTTTAATGTCATTACCTTAGTTTATATTTAGTCTTTAAACATTTACATGATATAAATAGAATATTATGCCTAAAAGAAAATTCTAATCAAACAAAGTTTTTATACACGAATAATTTATTGACATCCCATAATAAATTATGAAATTTATGAGATAAAATAAATTTTATGTTATAATTCATAAGGTGTTCTACAGGGGTACCATTAAGCCAACCTGGGATCATAAAAATTAATCCCAATTGTAGTTGTTTAACATTAAAAACTTCAAAACTCATGTGTCAGGTTTTCTCATAAGGAATATTCCCCAACTAGCATAATTGGGTTCAGTTGTTAATTTAAGAATCAAATTATTTAAACTTAGATGAAAATTAATCATCTTTAATATTTTAAAACCATTTCCAATCACACCATGGTCCTATAAAATAGTCTGATTATATGGAATCTTGTTTCCCCAACCAATAAATTTCCCATTAACATTTTAGACCAAAGATTATCTATAATTTACCTAGATCCAATCCAATTTAGAAATTACCATTAACAAAATTTATATTATAAAAATGCATACTTGATAAATTTATCATTCAAAACATTATTCGCGAACATGATTTACCAATTCCAAATTATAAGTCCCCCAAACACCTTAAAATTGTAAATTGGCTCCCATTTAATCAAAACAAATTACATTTTATAATTTAGAATCACACATCCTTTTCATTTTAACAATTGTTTTCAAATACGTGTGAGGCTCATTGATTGATCGAGTACATGGGTTACCTTTTCTCAATCACAAGGCACCCATATACCTTATAACTATAAACTAGGACCCATTTACTCGTAACCAATTTTTGATCCCATTCATAAATTTAAATATATGAAAATCAAAAATTGGAATTCCATCATAAGACGTAATATAGAATAACAAGATAATGAACATATAAAAATGTTACATTGGAAAACATAATGAAAATAAATAGGCAGCATGGCTTAACAGTCACGGTGCACAATCCAAATCATCAGGCATCCTAAAAATGAATCTACATATTGTCTAATATGCATGACATGTGAATTTATATTTCTCTATAATTATTCATGAAAATATACATTCATACGATACTAGGCCAATGTTAATTGTTATTAAAATTATAAATCATTAATTTTTATAAAGTATACCAATAACATTAGGAGAAATCATAATCAACTGTAGGTACAAACAACACGAACAATAATCCAATCCCTCGTCTTGTAAACTTTTCACTCAGGGATCGATGATCAGTCCCATGCATGGATATAAATTAAGTGTTGAGGCATTACTAGTATCCTATTTACCAACAAAATATAGTATAAAAAAGGAGAATAACAATCTATGTTACCACATTATATCATCTAGACCCGACTGAACACTATGATCGTAGCTAGGCTGGTGGGTCACATTATCATAGGAACATATCCTTGTACGCTAGAGGTTACCAAATAGAAACTAGGGTCTAAGGAGGTGATATATGGGAGAATGTACCCTCATATTATAGTATTACATCAGTATATCAGAAGGTAATTAATAAATGATAATGGAATAAGTAATAAAATAATGATAGAGCAGTATAAGAATAATATAAAATGAATAATAAAATATGCCCAACCCCAATATACAATAGTTTCATGCATGTCCTGATGGTGATACAGAATCTAAAATAAAATAAATATAGTACATAGTGATGTAGTATAGTAAAAGGACAATGGGAAGAAAAAAGGCCCAAGGGTGATCTCCCCAAGTATCACAATTCACAGCTCAGTCCTATGCTTCTAACATCCATGTTCATGAATACTAGCATAATGAAAGATTTATTAGCCTCTAAACATAAGTTCTACTCTATTATCCTAGTAAAATGGTGGCCTAATAAGGGTGTTAGATTTAAATCCATGTATGTTACCATCCATTGTATCTATGGCTAAATCTATCCCATGAATAATAATTAATGAAGTGTGTAGGTAAAATGAATAAATAAAGAAACTGAAATAAATAAATTAACACTAGTAGACTCAAGTTCTAATTGGACACCTGGACGACTCGACATACCTTTTCTCATAGGATGAATAATATTATAAATATGAACTATATTTATTTTTTTATAATATATACATAGTATAGTTATATATTTCATCCACATCAATAGACCAAGTATGTTCAGACATAAGTTGCCATATTCTATGAATACAATGCGGTGGATAGACCGAGCATAACTTTGTCATCCATAACCTGCGTAAGAAATCATATAAGGTCAACCCATAGTGTAAATGAACTATATCATAAAATATTGTGAGACTTCATTCCTGAAACACATGATTGTGAGTTATCGATCTCATCAACAACCTAAATAGGGAGCTTGGTGCCTTATCCCAATGTCCAATATAGTATCAATGTTTTGATATTCCGTGACTCAACACCTAATGTAGGGGTGCACGATTTTTCTCAATTCACAACATATCCATTACAATAATTTCATAGCCTATTTAATGTGTGATCATATAACAATTATAATAACAACAGTAATGAGGCCTTATATATCATTCCCTACATTTATTTATCCCATTATAAATAGGGGAGTTCAATTTATTCAATTTCAAAATTAATCCTCCACTTAAGAATTGAATGGTTCACCTGGACATTCCACCTTTTTCCATTCCATTTTATTATAAAAAGTAATATCCTTCATATTAAGAAGGAATTCCATATTGTACAAGCAATTCTATATTATTAACCCATACAGTTCAATTAAAGAACAGAAATCAATACATGTATTCCATTCCATACTATACTTTTTAATACATTTATGAAAAGTCAACCATCATATAAATGTGGTCCAATTTAATTCAATCCATTCATTTCATTACAATAAAGATATTTAATTCATAAGTCTCTAAGGGTTATATAGAATATGGAATTATCATAAGTGGAAATTTCCTACAAGGAAAATTCCATGTATAGGAGTGGCTAAACACTTAGGGTATTTTGGGGTTCAATTAAACTTTTATAACATGGTGGGAAAATAATTTAATAACTTCATTAGAGGACATTTATAAAACATGAAATTAATCTAAAAATACTAAAGGCAGAGATAATCCTCAAGGAAATATAGGCAATCAAGATATAAAAAAATTATCACTTTATAATTTTAAAGATAGTGCACCTCATCCAAGGGGTTTTATTATAAAAACATGACATTTCTAATAAAAATATTCATTTAGATTAATTAATCATAAAATTCAATAGTTACTTATCAATTCACATTTGAGATGTATTTTACGAAAACTACCCAACATGTGTAAAATAGTTACATAGTTCAACATGGCATTAGAAAATTACCTAAAAAGGGAAATTTCATTATTAATCTATAACAAATTTATAGAAGGAATTTTAATTATTTAATTAATTAATTTTAATAGCTTTAATAAGTTCAGCAAACCCTAAGGGTGTCCTTATTCAAGGTTGGAATCCACTATATACTATAAAAGGATCAGAAGGACTGTATTTAGGTGCATTAAAAACATTTATAAGAAGAGATATACTAAAATGTTACCCTCATCAAAGGCCAGTGAGTGTCACTACAAAAAATTCATTAAAGGATATAAATTTATGGGAAAATTATTATACCACCTACCTCATGCTTGGGATGTTTCACTCACCCAATATCAAAGTCTGATTCGATCCTATTAGGAAAAATTATATGGAAAAAACATAATACTGAAAATATGGAAAATGAGCAGGCACCATGATAACATTTCTAAGAGAAGATAAAAAAATGTTTAAAAGGAATAAAGAGATTACCATTGAAGATATGTAGAGAATTATAGAATTATATTTAGACATAAGAAGGGTTATATATAATGAATTCTATAAGTTGTAGTGTGGAAGCTCGTAGGTCAGAGGAAGGATCTCCACACAACGTCTAGGAAAATAAATAATAAGGAAATTAATTTTAAACCTCAGTAAGGGTACTTATATATTTTTACCACAAAAAACCAAGATTTATGGTTTGGCCCCAAGGCCTGGATTAACCACGAACAAACAGTGGGGATCCCAATTCCTAAGAACCCCACCTCACATAGATTATCCCACACATTTATCCTAATTGTGCAAGAAATCTGTGGTGAATAGTGCAAGGATACTAACTATATGGAATTAACTATGGATAATGGTCATACAGTTTGGGTAAACGGTGTGTAACCCATGAAGGCTCATTTTACACCACTAAATCATACCACATTGTTTGATGTTGAGGGATGCAAAATATCTTACAAACCCTGCACCATGTCCTGTCTAATTTTATTTTGATCTTTAGGGGTCTAACACTCCCAAAAACTCAATGGAGCACCCATGTAACCATTTGGGATTTGAACCACACAAAAAACACATTGAAGTGGTCAACTCATGGAATTTCATTTCAACGTCCAATTCAAGGAATGTATCATCCACTAAATGCTAAAAGATTAAATTCACATATAATTTTTCCTTGGATCAAAACATGGGATTTTCACATTGGTTATAGGTGAATCCTTAATTCATATAGTTAAAAAGAATATAAAAATCCTATCACATAACCATAAACTATGGAATCAAGGTAATTGGGTTTTTTACCCTATACACATGCATTTTTTGTTGGACACCACAATGTGGTTAAATCTTTACATCTTAACTCAAGTTGGGCACATCCATGGGAATTAATATCAATCCCCCAACATTTCCATTAAACCTTCATGTCTCCCCTTTATAAGATGAAAATTACATTTATGATCATCTTCCCTATGAAATAATACTGAAATCCACATACTTGTCTTCCCAAGATTATAACAATATGTCCTACCTATCTCTATAGGAAATTAAACAAATGACCTACCTCTGCCCACAATTCATTCAACATTTGTCCTACATATAACCAAAATAAATTAAAATTATGACCTATATGTCCCCAAAATATGTTAAACCTATGAGCTATATATCCCAACAATACATTAAACCTATGATTTTCTATAAGGAAACCCAATAACACAAGAGAACTTGGCCTTAAATAATCATGAGTATGCTCATCTACACTCTCTTAGTGATCGACTAGAGGATGAAAAATAGGAATTCCATTAAATTTATATATAGGAATCTTGTATCATAACAATAAAATAGTTCTTAATATTAGAGTTCATGGGAATAAGTAAAGCATCCATATTAAGGATATGAAACAATGTGTAAGATTATTATCTTTTCAAACATTAAACTTTTTCACCATTATTAATTTTATTTTAATAGTTTTAGAGGTTTCCTCAAACATGGTGTATTTATATTTAATTTAATCCTCTATTTTTAGATGAAAAAAATTATATGTTAATTATGTATCCCAATTTAAATATCAGAAATAATCTTATAAATAGTTTATGTAATGAAATTAAATCATATACCCAATAATGTATTGGCTAAATAGAATTACACCATGAATTTATATGAGAACCTAATATAAACTTATGTAAAATATTAATATTAATATCCCTATTACCATTAAAATATAAATAATTTCATAGTTGCTTGAAAATATCATGAATTCATATATTCTTGATTTTTGAATGAAAAAAAGCCACTTATTATTGAATGCAGATGGTGAAAACCCATATAATCCAATGCAGTCACACCCAAGTGAACCACTTTAGGTGTAAATAAATCAACTATAAAAACTCATAGAGTGAATAGAAATCCCTTACGTTGGGATTAATATTTTTTCTCATATAATGAGTAGCTACTCCCAATCAAGAGTTTATTACTATTCCCCAAATAACTTTTCATACTCATTAATATGTCTATAATAAAACATATGATACCACAATGGAAATAATAAATATTTATTAAAGCTGTAAAAAATGATTTCATAGTAACCATGAAATAACATATGTTATTATTTGGTGGTACACCCAAATATGACTTTGGTTGTGGGTTTAAGACCCACATCCTTGTTGGATGTGATGGGTTTTCACCCATCCTGTTGGTATTAAATTTAACAAAAATAAATCATTATAATTTCTATTATATTCCAAAAATATGATGATTATTAGAAAATATTACCTAAATAATCAAATATAATATTAACTATACTGTATATCAATAGCTTTAAACATATGTATAAAAAATGAAAGTTCATCTCTTCCTTAAATATGTTTTTTCACATGTTAAAAATAAGTATTAAATACATCCCAAGCATATAGAAAATCTAAATAAATGTCTCCTAATGTATACAATCACATAATGCCACATAAGTGGGGTCTAAGACATTGAACATATAATTAACCACAAATATAACACTAAAAAATAACATTTGAATCCCAAAATGTAGATAACTTAATCAATTAACCATAATCAGTAAACATGATTTTCCATCAAATTCATTTAGACCTTCTTATGAAAAACAATATTTTAATCATGTCATAGGGTTTAAGAATATAGAAACATAGGAAAATAAATAATTCATACCTTTCATATATTATTTGTTGGTTCCACATATTCCACTATAATCATATTAAACAATGATAAACATAATTTTTCATATTCCTTCAAAAAAAATTAGTTAACATTCATCCTAAGACGTCAATTTCAATAAGACCCACACACACCACTTTTAAAACATTCAATGGACCCCTTAAGAATTAAATTTTTTCTATTTATGGTGTTAATTGAAAGATTTTTTTTCCTAGATAGATTATTTATTTATTCCCTCCATTAACATAAAAAATAAATCATACCATTCTATTAAGATATATTCATTAGTTATATTTCCCATATTTATTAATAAATATGTCATTGCATATTTTTACCTTTATGATCTTTATCACTAAAACAACCTTAGATATTTATATATCTCTTATTTTATATATTTGGAAACTAAAATTTGTTTTTGATTCTAACCATAACATATGATAGGTAGTTAATAATAACCATATGAGTTTCTCTATATCTTCCACTTCGTTTCATTTTTTGATTCGACAACCCCAAAATTTTCCATCAATTCCATTATTTATTTGGTTCCTTATAGATCCTTCCATTTACTAAAACCAATAAGGGTTAGTGTTATCATATATATAAAAACTCTATGATATCTATAAATATGTATTAATAAACTCATTTTATTTGTTCAAATAAAAAGTATTCTCCTAGAAGATAATCAATTTTTTTAATATATGATTTTAAATTATGTTCGAATAGGAAGCTAAACTATAATGTTAGCTAATAAATCATCTAACACCAACTATGAGGACTAGAAATTAATCATTAAAAAATCTTGAGTTTGAGTTCAATGAATAGTTCTCTTATATTTAATAATCATTTTATTTTAAAAGTTTCAAATAATTAATACATATTTCATACATCGGAATGCCATAATTTATAAATTGGAATATTCTATTTAGTATTTTTTTTAATATAAATTTTTTAAAATAATTTTTTTATTTTAATGGAATATCATAAGGCAATTCAAATTTATTTTTTATTCATTTTAAAAAAACATTAAACCTAGTGAAACCACATTAAAAGAACATTTTATGATAATAAAAATATTAAAAAGAGATAAAAATAATAAAACAATCATTTAGTAGATGAAAACATTAAAAAATATTTTCGTTTTTAAAATATAAATTTGATTCAATATATATAATTTCAAAACACTAAATCATTTTTTTATATCAAATTATTCTGAAAATATTAATGTAATAAAAAACTCATAAAAATTTCATTGAAATCTTGAAAAACTCATTATATCAGTTTTTACAAATATATACATTTCACCAATAGAATGTAATATACAATTATATTACATTAATAAATTATAATATTACCATAACATCACATTTCAAGAACATATAAAAGTATTTGGTTACTAAAGGAATAATTTTCATATAACTTTTAAAAATTGGATAACCTTCATGGTGACACATACAATGACTATCATGGTTACACATAAAATACCCATAAATGATACAATTGGAATAACTATAATAGATTATTTTCACTATCTCTTGTGAAAAACATAATTAGTTAATTAAATAGATTTACTCACTCAGTTTCAGGGAAATAATAGGCTCACCAAACATTATTTTATAATATAACTACTCATAATCATAAAAAATTCATGTAAACTATAACAAAAAAAATTAAAACATGGTTCATTGCAACCATAATAATTATTTTAATATTGAAATATCCTTCTATTTGAAAAAACTTTTTTAAAATTACCAAAACATAGTAAATTAAGTTTTTTTAATTTAATAAATAATTAAATATTGAAAAGGAAGGGAAGCCCCAAATTATTGTTATTTTAGTAGTAATGGCTATTTTCATCATATATGTAAAACATGGACATTACAGTTGCCTTTTTGTCAAGAATGATAAAATATTCTGTAAAAAATATTCCTCTTGAAAACATTTGAAATATTTAATATAGAAACCTAAAATTAAATTTATAATTAACATATTTCCAAAAAGATACATTCAAAAAATAATTTTATAAAATATGGAAAATGAAAAATTGAAATTATTAATTGAAATTCTAAAAGTTGGGTTATTTTAAAATAAAATCTATTGCCTTATATATGACTCACTATATTTTTTATTTATCATCATAAATAAAAATATAATATTAATTATTTAATTTATATTGGAAAAATTTAATAATAAATTTTCTATTTAACTTTCTTATTACAATTTTACAAAACATATTTAATTATTTAAGATTACATTAGATATTTTCATAATATTTGGCTCTTATATCCAAAATGACATTAGTGGGATGACTATAGTCAACGATATAATTATTTCATCATTTACATTGTAACATTAATTATATATTTTTATATTATATATATATATTATACTTTTAAATACAAAATTTAAATATGGTTTTGAGATATTAAACATGTTACAGTCATAAAGATGGTTGGTCATGCATACATATGAGTAACATTTACATTTTTCAATGACCATTAAATAAATATGGAAAGTTTTTTTATATATATACATAATAAAAATAATATAATATATATAATATTAATAATTAATAATTGTTATATATATCATCCATGTGATGTGGTGATGAGAAACAAATCACATTGCTTCGAGGAGGTGGTATTGCACATGTATGAAAAAACAACTTTATCATTTTCTAGAGAATGGATAGATAAGTAGTTAAATGATATATTATCTTTGTATAATGATAAATATGAAATTAATATCATATATATAAATCAATTATATCATTATTATTCATCTATGAAATATGGTGATGGAAAACAAATAACAATTGTTTGTGAGGTAGTGATCTGTTGTACACATGAAAGATGGTTTCATTATCATTTTATGTAAGTGGTGATGGTTATAGGTTATTAAATAACATAACAACATATCAATATATATATATATGATAATTTTTTATTATTTTATCCTTGGTTAATATGAATTTATGGAGGATTATAATGGAATAAAACATAAATATATGGTTAAAACTATACATCTTCTTATTAAAATATAACTTTAATAAAACCATAAGAGCTCTAATATTGGTATTATTAAAAAAACAAGTCCTATATAATGTTTTTATTCATTATAAGAAGGAATTTAGAAAAAAATTGAAACGATTTTGTTTTTATATTTTATTTAATTAGATAACGTATCTCCTTTTATATGAGAGGTGAGGGGCACACATTATATTTATTAAATTATTAAATTAATATAAATTATTTTTATATCGAAATATCTCCAACAGTATTTATTTCAAATATAAAAGTGTAATCAGCCCAAATAATCTCAATAAATAAATATTATAAAAAATTACTTCATTTTTACACTGATATTATTTTTATTTTCCCTTCACTAACCCCTTTCATACATTTCATGATAAAAATGATTTTTAAAATTCTAGGGTCAACATAATTACTAAAAATTAAAAAAAATAGAACATGTATGATATTTTCAACAATATAATAATCACTAAGATAAATATAACACTTTTAAGAAGGTTTATTTTGTTTAATAAATTATTATTTATTATAAAATCTATTTAATGTCAATTTTTTGAAATATTAATTATTTTTATATTACTCACATTAAGGCCAAAAATTAAACTAGAAATTTTTTATTACATCCACAACCTATTAAATTTATCTATTTTTATATCACATTTATTATCTCAAATTATATAACTTTTTATATTTTTATTATCATTTATTTTTTTTTCTACTAATTGAATATTTTCTACAACATATTTGTGTAATAATTTAATGTAATTATTTTTTCATTAAAAATTAAAAATAAATTAGGATTATTATTATATATATTTTATATTTAAAATTAATATTTATAGCTGAAAATATATATTTTTTTTATCATAATGTTAAAAATGTTATAGATATAAAAAACATAATGACATATTTGAATTTTCTTTACCAACATATTATATACGTAATATTCACACCCAAATATAATAATGTACATATAACCAAAATATGGATGATTATTGATGATACATAATCATTCAATAAAATTAATTCAAATATTAGGGTCATTTAATTATCCATATCAGGTTGTTGTTCCTCTTTATTATCTGATTTACCTATTACCTCGGAAATAAAAACTACAATGTAAACATTAATATTGACAAAAAAATTAGAATATTTACCAAATTTGGAACCACTAATTCAAAAAAAATTAATGTATTTTTAAAAATTCATAACACATTAATAATATAATTCTATTTAAAATTAATCTAAAAAAATGTGATGAAAATTGTGTTTTCAAAACCATTCCAACTTTATATATAATTTTGTAATTAAAAAATTTAAATAAATTTACTTCAAAAAAACATATTTGGATTATAAAAAAATATTACAAATTAAATGAGTTTATTTAAAAAATCCAAGAATAAATTTTTTATTTTAATTTAATCAAAAGATAAGACATCCATCCCTAAAAATAATTATTTTTCACTATTTAATAAAAAATAATAAATTTAATAAAAAATTAAAGACATATCCCCAAAATAATTTTGATATTATGATTATTGAAATGAAGTATTTTATAGAATATATTTTCTAATAGTTCTATAAAATAATGATATAAATATCTTTAAAAAAGCCCTAATTTTTTTAAACAAAATATATCTTTAAAAAATAAAATAAATTTAAAAACAAATTAGCTCTTATTTACTATGTATTCATTAATAAATTTTACTAATTAGAACATTTATATTTATGTATATATATATATATATAATTATTTAACCCTATTAATATCCAGCATAGTATTGTCTACTATATAATGGCCATGTTTGAAAATATATATTTTATGGTTGTATTATACTAGACATTTTCTGTCATACACATTATAGAACCTAATGTACTTATTTAAAAAAATCGATATATTATAGATATATTATATATATTTATCTTAAAAGGATTAAATAGAATTGGTAATTAATAATTTTTTCATTGGAAAACATTACCATCACTAAATGGTCCTCCCCAAAACAACCAAAATCCATAATGCACGCTAAACCAATATCCAAAATTATTAAAAATGTACAGTCAATTTATTAATTAGTATTCAGATGGTACATCATACTGAGATTCACCTAATATTTTAGTCCCCATTTTTAACCTTTTAAAATTTGGAATTGACCCTCATGTCTTTGTCTATGAAGATACCCATCACCACTATATGAGGTCTTATACTCCCTTGAATTTAAAATATTCCCAACTCCTATGCAAATTATGACTCAACATTATAAAAAATATTCAAACATGGTGAACTATTAAAATATTAACCACAATATATTTTTATAATGGCTAAGCCATATTATCCCCAAAAAAATATTAACTGGCCTCATACTATTTATAATGCCTCTGAAATTTAAAAAAGGGGAATTATATTCAACAGTGTATATGAAACAAAAAACAAAGCACATAAGGGAATATATTTTACCAATAATTTTTAATATACATAATAATTTAAATAAATTAAATATAATTTATATCTTTCAATTCCTGTGAAACTGGGTTAGCACATGTCACATGATTCAACGAATATCATTTATATCTTAGGATACACATAAGATCGAGTTTTACTGAACAATAATATATTATTATAATATTATTTTTAATATAAATAATATATATCGTAGTTTTTAAAATAGTGTTTATGAATATAATGAATTCTATTATTAATGTATATGTTTTACAAAATTATGAAATTAACTCTTTGGTTATTAATAAATTATAAATGAATATAAGAACCAATTTAATATAAAGGGAATGTATTAAAGAAAACTATTTTTATGATCAAAATGATTTTTTATCCTAATAAATAAAATTAATTATAATTAGTGAGTGATATTATTGTAACATGTATGTTATATATTAAATAAATTTTTTCTTATATTCATTAAACATATTTTATGTTCATGTGATTAGAACAAACCCAATATTTTCTATAAAAATCAATATTTGTATAAAGACACAATTATCACATTATAAAAGAGAAACTATTAAAAAAACATTTTTTGGATAATTTATAAATATTATATCTAAAAAATAACTTAAAAGTATAAATAAAAAATATAAATTATTTTATGGTGAATGATTTTTTAATTTTCTGTGAATATTAAATATTTATTGGATATTAAAAATTATGATTTTTAATTTCAAAATGAATTTTCTTATAATTTTTTTATAACATTAAATAATAATTTATAAATTTTTTACAGTTAATTATATTATTGTTTTATAAATTAATAAAATAAATGTATTGGAATCAGTTTCCCTTTTAAATTCAACATAAAAACATATCAAATTTTAGGACAATTATACTGTAAAAACCCAATTTGTAGTCTCATCAACAGGGTTAAATTTATATAAATTTATTCCACATCTATGATTTTAATTTTATCAAATAGATTAAATATACAGAATAATAATTATATATAATATCAATACAATGATTTTGGTTATTGACCAATAATAATTTTGAAATTAATTAAAATTATATATATTGATTATGGTGGAATTAATCATAACAGCGTATGTAAACTTAAATACAAGGGCCAAAATGACCTAGAAAATTTAAAAAAACCATCTTATAGACATATATCAACCATATCCTCCATTTAATCTAATATTTTTCAATATTGGAGAAACATTTAGTCAAAAAAATGTGGGTGGAATTCCCTTTTCAAAAACTAAGAGGAGTTCCACTCCTCTTCCACTATAGAAAGACCTCCTATCCTCTAAATTCCATACACCCCTAAAGAAAATATTGCATGGCCATGATCTACCAAAATAGATACAAAAAGTTACACAAATAATCATATAAGTCTTCAATTTGGTATAAATCCATCCCTGGAATCCCTTTTGTGAAAGCCAAATGGTGTTACCTGAATAAGAGGTAACGTCCTCACTCAAGATCATTAGTTTTATTTATAATCACTACCCAAAAAACCTACATATTATGATATTATAAGAAATACACTATACAAAATAATTTTTTTTTTATAATTATATGATCCAAACATACACACACAAAATTCTAATGGGTAACAAATTTATCATTTTTGTGTACAGTGAAATACCGCATCATGAAATGAAGTTGTCATTTTTCCTTTACCAATTCATAAGGATGGTAATTATGATGTAAAATATATTTATATATAATATATATCATATTAAAAATATTTATACTACTTTAATTTCATTGTAATATATTAATTTATTTACTCCATTTTTTTCAATACGATAACATCGTTTGTGGATGTGTGTACTACTAGTTCTTTAAAGCAATGTGATTAGATCCAATGATACACAGAATGTATAAATGATTGTATTAATTAAAAATATAAGGAATAAAAAAAATCTTATGATAATGATGGAATAATTAACTTTATGAAAAAATAATATATATTATATTCTTTATTAATATTTCACACACTAAAAGTGATAACATTGGTCGTGGACGTGTGGACTACCACCTCCTCGACATTGTGTGGTTCATTTTTTGTTTATAATAATTATATATAAAAGTATATATAATTAAATAACATGGTTTTTATGATATAATGATCATTTTTTCCTGATATATTGTTACATACATTTATTCCAAATTGATCATTGATAAATGTGAATGTAACTCATGAGTATGTATGAACTACCATATCTATTATTGTAACATTGATTCATATTTCTTAAACATATTTAATGATTAGTTTTAAATAATAATTTATGTATAAATATAATAACTAAATCCTGATTATTATTTTGTAGAAGTTATATAATGAAAAATTTTGATTATAGTTGACCTACATATATTCTTTTTGACATATAAACTGAATTTTTTCAAAACAATGGATATAAAAATAATTTATTTAATAGTTTTATAAACCATGGTAGTAATTTAAATAAATTTTATGATTTAATTGAAAATGTTTCTCATGCATTTAAAAATTAAAATAAGTTTATTATTATTGAATTTAATGATACACAAGATATGTTAGAATCAAGATAAGGGATTCTCATCTCACATTTTTAGAATTGTGAGATAAATGTATTATCAACCACATACTTATATTCCATGATTTATATACTTGTCCTTTAATAAATTATATCACTAATCCTTTTATATTTATTCAATTTAAAACATTAATTTAATGTTATTCCTTCACGAGACATGTGATTCAAAATGATTCTATGTAGTGTGAGTCACTTTGGAAAGTTTAAAATTATTTTCCTCAAGAATAATTTTAATGTTCTTATAATTTTCCATTCAAGGAATATATATGAACATTTTCCCATAATTAATTTCATTTTCCTATATTTTTCAAGTAATAATACCATTTTCCCACACATTAGTACCAAAAATGTTTTTAAGAATACCTTACATCATTCATTCTTTAGTCAAAGAACCAGTTTTATTCTAGAGACAATGTTTCATAAAAATGTTTTCAATTTTTATAATGATTAAAAAATGATATATTCATTAAAATTTTACCCTATTGTATTTTACCAATTTTTTCCAATGTAATGTTCTTTTCGCTATCAGACAATACAATTTTTCTACCGTTTTTACAATATAAAAGTAATGTTATTTTTTACCTCAGAATACATGTATAGATTATCCACAATCATTTATTTGATTATAACATTTCGTGGTTAAAAGATTAATTTTTTAATATTTTTTTTCCAAAGTTATTTTCAAAGAAAATATTTTTTACAGAGTTTTAAAAAATATATTTTCCTTGATTTTTTTAAAATATATTATCATTTTATTTATATTCATCAATTAATACAACCCTTTGTTTATAAGCCAATTGGGATACTATGTATTGATAGAATCATTATAATTCTTCTAGATGATCTATGATTGATTTGGATAATCAAAATATTCACGTTGACTTCCTTGATTCCATTTAGCCCCCTTGAAAAGTAGAATTTCTTATGATCCTCTGACATTGAATTTTCCCTAAGTATCCATATTAGTTTTCGGGGATATGATTATTTTATAAACCAAATACCATTTTCAATATGGTGTTTCTATTGAATGTTATTTTATTATTTGGGGAAATATTTATAATTTGGAATCTTTTATTCAATAGAGATATTTGATAAGTTGTATTGTTTATTCGGTATGAGGAGGGATTTGGACAGGAAAGAAACTAGTTATGGAAAATTTAATGAAATCCCAACAGGTTATGGACTGGTAAATGAACAGGCCATGATACATCAATTGTCTGATTGGATGAAATATACTAGTGAAAACCCCATTGACTTTGTTTAAAAAATAGAGTAGCTTAAAATATTTTGAGAATATATCATGATGATAAAGGTACCATCTAATTTGAAAATATAGTCAAATAATTAATGATTTTTTTTCTTTTTTATTCAATATTTAGTCATCCACGACAATTTTCATTGACATATCCATCGATGCAATTCATTTTCATTTTATTTATTATATGGAATATTTTTCAGTTTTTACATTAAATATTGATTATATTTATCTATTTATATGAATGGAATGTGTTTCCATTTATCAAATATTAAATATTTTTATGAATTTAATTAATAGTTTATTGACTATATGGAATTTTTGTTCTATCATTACTTTCCCATATTGATCATTCAAAATTATTAATTATTGTTTCATCTATAATTTTTCCTTTCTGAGCATTGGAGATCACCCTTATTTTTTTCATTCCTTAAGATTCCACAATGTATACAAAGAAATATATAAAAGGATACGCTGGATGGAATAAATGTATCATTGGAAAGAATAAATTAGGTTGTAATTAGTGTATTCATTCATAATATATGACTCATGTATGTATCTAGTTTACTATGATTAGAAAACTCATAGAAACAACAAGATTTGATTCATTTTAATCAGGCCAATGCAATGGTAGTAGACACCAGCTCTAGGATTTTTATGGTTGGGTCACTATAGTTTGTATCAACGTATGTTTAGTAGGAAAATTTGTAACAATATTTAAGAGAACATATATTAAAGAACAAAGCCCAAAGCTAGAGATTTAAGATAATTATAGTATAACATCTTAAATATTTTGTATGATAGATATTATGAGGAAATTAATATAAAGTCAAAATTTTTTGGACAGTAAATGTAGATGTGGTTCTAGAACATATGTTCCTCGGGGTAAAAAATAAAAAAGGTGAATTTTACCCAAATCTATGTAACCTATTACATGAACAAAATCCTTCATACGTATCTGGTTTGAGATTTCCTTGGAATATGATTAGGATAACTCACTGTTTCTTGAAATACCATGATGAAGAATGTTGATAATGAATGACCTTGTTTAAACATGTGATGTTATAGATTGATAATAATGTGTCATGATTAAGAAATCCTATAAATATGAAATCATTAACTTAGGAGGGAACAATGTCGAAATAAATGGATTACGTATATATGTATTAGGGTTGTATTGAAAATTATAGGCGATGCAATTATCAAATTTAAATGATTTCTATCATATTTATTTTGTAAATTATATTAATATTGTTTTAGAAAATGACAATATGTATATCGTGGGAAAATCAATAAAATATTACCAGGCATGTTCACTTAAACCCATGATTAAGGGATGATATGGATATAATTCCAACCACTGAACTATGAAATATCCTAGTCATTATGACATATTTTGATGTAAAATTTGATGAATAAATATTAATAATGAACCATTAGTGTCAATTTAATGTTTTTATATTAATGTATTGGACATTTTGGATTTGGATAATAGTTATAGACCAATAGTTGGAATTTTTATTCTTTTATGGGCCTTCAGATCCTTTAGAAAAATATTTTAGTGATTTTGGAATCAAAATTAATTTTTTGATGATTTGGAAATACATATCAATGCATAACCAAAGGATGAAATTGTTTTTATAGAAATATTTCCTATATGTATATTCCCTAATATTATGTTAATAAAATAATTCATCATCATTAGTAAAATTATCTTAATTAAATCGACTTAATACCTTCATTTTTATAGAATCAATTGCCTACTAAATAATCATATATTTATGGATTTGAGGCCCTCAACTATCCATTTATCATTCAATTTTCTATGATTTATGTCCCCAATCCCTCAAAAAATATATTTATTTTTTCATCCATGTATATATATCTACATGCCACTAATATTCCCTTACTTAGGGACATATTTATAAGTCATTCCATGTGACCATTGTACTTCACATTCTAACTCAGATAGAGGATTTATTATGAACCCTTATCATGATGTATTATTTCAAACATACGAAATATGAAAAAATTTATCAACCAAATTGATTTAAAATAGTGAGGGTACAATTTAATTAATCTGGGGAAAATGTAATGCCCTTGAAAAATATAAAATTGAAATTTTGTATTCAAAATCATGTATGACACACAAAAACATGGTCATAGGGGAATATAATATCATGAGAATTTATAACATATATACTACATTTCAAAAATTAAATATAGTTTAATTCTTGAGATGAATGAGACACTAGGATAGTTTGTGTAGCTCATAATAATGAGTTTCTTTTATAAAATGTGTTAGATGCAAGACTGAGTTTTACAGACGAATAATATATCAATAATATATTACTATTTGACATGATAATATATTACTTATCCATTTAATTATCATTTTTGAATAGTATTAAATAAATTATTAAAATATATGGTTTACAAAAATAGGAAATGAACTCATTGGTTATGAATTAATTAAAAATGAATATAATAAACAATTTAATATATAAGAGGAGTTTTTATTTAAAAATATTTTTAGGCTCAAATAAAAGTTTTACCCTAATAAATTTAATTAATTAAATTTTTTGATTCAAATTAATGAAATATATTTTAAATAATCAATAATATTTTTATTATTATTCATATAATAGATTTTATGAGCATATGATAATTAAAACCCAAATATTTCACAAAAAATCTATATTTTTTATAAAGAAACTTTTATTTTCTTTTAAAGGAGACACTATTTTAAATCCAATTTTTCTGTTTTATAAATATCATAAGTAAAAATAAATTCCAACATTGAAATTTTACCATAAAAATTGGTTTGTTTAAATTTTTGGTATTTTTCTACAAAGTCTAATTTTTTAATGAATAGTTGAAAATAATGAGTTTTAAATCAAAAAACATTTTATTATAATTTATTTGTAATGTTAAATAATATTTTAATATAGTTTAAAGTTAAATTTTATCATTTTATTTCAATTAATACAATTTTGTACATTTAAATCCAATTTTATTTTTAATTGAATATAAAAACATAATAAGCTTTTGGATGTTTGTACTTTAAAAACACGCATTATCAACCTGTATGTGAGAATAACATAAAATGAATATTATCCACTTGTTTGATATAAATTTGTTAAAATTTATTCCTTATTTTTTGTAGTAATAATTTATAATTTCTAGAAATTTCAACTTAGTTTGTGGCTAACAAAATTAATGAATGTAATTAAATTTAAGTACAGTGAGTTAGGTGAAATAAATATTTAAAAGTGACTAAATCATAAATATAAGGGAAATAATTAACTATAACCATTTATAAATACCATTTAACATATCTTTTTTGACCCTATAATCCCTTGTATCTAATTTTCTGTATTACTGGAGCCGCTTCCTATGATAAAAATATGGGGGAAATTACATTTTCTAAAATTTACATGAGTGCCACTCATGATCCCTAATAAAAGGCCTAATATCCTCCCAGTTACTCACATCTATCAAGAAACATTTTCTCCAAAATATCTACCAAAATAGATCATAAATATCTCTCCTGTTATCCTATATGTACCCCTTTCTCATACAACCATCCTTGGAATCACATTGGTGTAAACGAAAAGGTGTTTCCTTAATTAAAAGAAACCTCCTCCCTTATGATCTGTGGTTTTATTTCCATTATAAACCCCATATAATCTTATTATTCCATGATAATGTATGAGAATCATTATCAAAAAAATAATTATACGTTTTTATGTAATTTTTTTGACTTAAACATACACACACTCATAGATAATGGGATACAAATTTACAGTTTATGTGTATGGAGAACTACTACCCCCGAAAAAGAATTTGTTAAATTTTTCTTTAACCACATATTATGGTTTGGAATTATGATATAAAATCTATTATATAAGTTATATCTGAGATTTATATTTTAATCATACTTCTGTAATTCTTAAATAAAATATACCTTTATGAACACTATTTAGTGTAAATACAATAACATTGTTTGTGGATGGGTGGACTGCCTGCAACTATAAGCGATGTGATTCGATTAGAAGATACATGGAATGTATAAATGATGGGTTTAATGATAAATAATTGTCATAATCATCTTTTAAATTATATTAAGGACATTATTACCATTCTGAAAATATAACAAAAATCAATTTTTTATTTGCCGTTCACACACAAAAAATTTGTAACGTTGGTCAGTACTATTTGGACTATGATCTCCTCAACACGATGTGAATTATTTTACATTAAAAGAATTATATATACAATCATATGTTATTAAATAACAAGGTATTTATTTTATAATAATTCTTATGTAATGATATAGTTTTACTTACCTTCTTTCCCTATTGATCAATGAAAAATTGGAATGTTACTCATGCCTATGATCGAACTACCTTGTCCATGACTATAACATTGGATCACATTTCATAACCATATATTATTATACTTTTTAAAATATTAGTTTATTTATAAATATAATTGTTATTTCATTTTTACTATTCTATAGAGGTTATATAATTTCTCTCTTTATAATAGTTGACCAACAAAAGTTGTTTTTGACATATCACCGAATTTGGTCAAAACACCCGACAAAAAAATAATTGATCTAGTTTTTGTATACAAAATAATAACATGTGAAATAAAGTATATGATAAACCTAGAAAAGTTTATCCATAATTTAAAAAATTAGAATAATTTTATTACTTGGGAATAAAGACACACGAGACAAGTCAGACTTAAGATAAGAGATTTTCATTTCACATTTTACATCAATGAGATAAATTTAATGTAAAAAACATACTTATTTTGTGTAGTGTGTATAATTCCCATTTTTAAATGAAATTTTCCTAATCATTTTATCTTTATGTAATTTAAAAGTTTCATTTAACATCATACCATCATTAGGATTATGATTTAATATATTTACAGATGGTATGGGATATTTTAGAATATTTAAATATTATTTTTTGAAGAATAATTTCAATTATTATTCATTTATGTTCAATGAAATTATAAGACCATTATTTACTAATCTATTTAATTATACACTCCTTTAGTTATTCGTAACATTTTTATATAATATTACCATTTATACACAATTTAGTTCATAATTTTTTTAAGAAAAGCCGACATCATTAACTCTTTAGTCGGAGAATCTGTTTTATTCTAAAGAACCATGATTTCTAAAAACGCTTTCAACATTTCAAAAATGATTTATTAAATAATTTTTTATATTTTTTGTCTTTTAAAAATGTTTTAAAAGTTATCTTATTTCTTCCTTCTAAAAAAATAATTTTTTTCTTTTTACCATTCAAATGAAATGTTCTTTTTTTCGCTTACGACATGCACATATTTATCCTCAATCAGTTAATTGAATAGTACTTTGCAGGTTTAAATGGACACTTTTAAAAGAAAATGTTTTCAATAAGTAATTTTCAAATAAATTATTTTCAAAAGGATTTCAAATATATATATTTTACTCAAAAGGATTATAAAAATATTTTTATTGCATTTCAATACATGAATGACAAAAACTATTTATTTCTACACCACATGGCATATGTTTTATTGAAAACATAATTAATATTTGTATGGATGATATATTATTTATTTTTTCAAGGATAATATAACATTCACATCGTTTATCCCTTTTAGTCCCCGTGAAATATGAAATTTCATATGATCTGTTGACATTGAATTTAAACCAGTATCCATATTATTTTCATTGATATAATTTTCAGCTAATCCATATACCATTTTTCCTAAAATTTCCACTTTGAATGTTATTGGAATATTTAGGAAATTAAAAATAAATTGGTATAATTTATTTAATGGAGATATTAGATAAGGTATATTGTTTATTAAATATGATGCAATTTTTAGAAAAGTATGACATAGGTTGGGAATCGTTTAAGGTAAGCCCATTGTGTTGGGGACCTGTAAATGAAATCCTCTCTATGCATTATTAGTATCATGGGATGGAATCAGTTGGTGAAAACCCCTTTGATTTTGTTTCCAAAATAGAGTAGTTCGAATTTTCATGAGAATAGATCTTGAAGACAAATGTACTATATAACAAGGAAATATGGATTCCAATAAATAATCATTTTCTACATTTTTATTTAGTATTTATTCACCCATGAGATTTTTTATCATCATATCTATGGATTCATTTCTTTTTCAGTTCATTGATTAAATGTAATGTGTTTTAGTTTCATACATTTCCTTATTTTTTCCCTTATTATGTTATCTTAAGGGAATGTGTTTTCATTTATGTATTGCTCCATAATATTTATGAATTCCTTTATCAGTTTATTGAATATATGGTATTTTTTTTACTTATAAATATTTCATATTGATCCTCCAAATTTATTCATTAATTCATATTCAATAAATTACTCTAGTTAAGAATTTAATCTCACCCTTATTTTTTATGTTTCCAAAGAATCCATGACATAAAATAATAATTATATAGAATTATATAATTTTTTTTATCTCGATAGAAGTTTAATGGTTATGATGATGAAATATCAATGAAACATGTTTTATTTTGTAATTTTTAGGTTATGATGAATGCCTTTAGGATATTGTTTCATACATATGAATGGGTTCATGATTATGTTTTTGGTGGTCCTATAATTAAATGGAACTATAATTAATTGAGTTAAGAATGATGTTCTATGATCACAATGGGTATATGAGAGCTTATCCAAAGACATAAAAAGTTGGTATTGTGGTGGTTATCACAATCCCAAATGTGGGTACATGAGAGGTTACTCCATTCCCATCTAGATACATGGGTATTTATACTAATAATAACATGTTTTCAAGGTATTTATGGTTATACGTGACATAATATTTCCATTATTATGATTATATCATAACTAATGACACTATTTTAGGATATTATAATTGAAAAATGTTATTTTCTCATGGGTTATGTTTGTTGATCCCTTATGATGCATGTCTTCTGAACTACTATTTTTTATTCCATTACATATGATTATGATCTAAAGAAATTTTGGTATGATTTTAAAAGAGTAACCACCTAGTCTCATACAAATAATAATCATGATATCTTTATGTGGTATTTGACATCTCTTGAATTTACCCTTATTGAGTTTCTAAGCTCACAATTTTTAATTTTTAAATTTCCCAAAGTTATAATGAAATATTTTAAGTGTGATATGAGTATGAATGATTCTATTAATAATGTATGATGATTGACATGACTTATAATTTTTAATTTACTTGGTTATGAGGTATCCATGTTTCCAAATACACTAAACCATTAAGGTACTTTTTTGGATTTTGATACTATGTATTGAATTTTCATCTAATATGGTTAAATATTTATTTATGAAATTAATGGTTTGTTATAGTAAAAATGATGTTATATAGGTTTTTATTATTCTTGTTAGGAGACATGATGACTATCTGACAAATTACCTTAATCCTAATCCTAGATAAGGTCCAGTTGATAAGGTATTCAATACCCCAATGCAGTCATAGATGATATTGTATTAAATTATTCTTTAATAGTTGAAAATATATTAGTAGAGAAGAAGATCTATATTTTTTTATTTTTTGTAGTCCAATAGATGTATGAAGATCTTGTTCAAGATAGGAAATTCATGGAGAATTAATACTGGATAGATATCCAGTAGTCTAATCCATAAAATTTAAGAGAGTTTACAAATATCGAACAACAACTATTATCAATTGATTGATTTCATTATCTATGTTTTTCCTTAGTAATGGATAAACATGAAACCTCTAATGATGGTATACATATTTAGTTAATAATGATACATTTTACCCATTTTATGCACTATTCTAAACTAATTATAAAATCAATTTCTTGATATAGACCCAAGACCAATAAAGACTATATAAAAATATTATGATATAATTTTGTAAAAAAAAATTTGAAACACAAAGTGTAATATTTACTCAATTTCATGAGTTTTTGTGTGGTATGTAATCATAATTATGTTGAATCATATTAACAACTAAAGAGGATAAAATTATTAAAGGGGAATTATAACAGAAAACAATTTTCTAAAACTGGGGGAAAATGATTCACCCCCAATTTTTGAGAGTCTGTATGGTTAAAAATGTATCATTATTAACTTAATATGTATAATGACATTGGAGGTTTCGTTTTTATCCATTACTAAGGAATCATCATAGACAATGAAATCAATATGTTGATAATAGTTATTTTTTGATATCCCAAAACTCTCCAGATTTGTTTCGATTTGACTACTGAAGATCCATTTAGTATTAATTATCCTTCAATTTCATATCATAGAACAATATATTCAAACATATATTGTATTCCACTAAATAAGAAATTATATATCTTCTTCGATACTAATATATTTTTCTACTATTAAAGAATAACTAACAACAATAGCATGTATGTCTGTTTTGTAGTATTGAATACCATAACAATCAGACCCTATCTAGGATTAGGATTAATTGAATTTATCAATTAGTCTTCATATCTCCTAAAAATAATTATAAAAACATCTATAAAATCATTGCTTGTATAACAACCCATACATTTCATAAATAAATATTGGACAATTTTTAATGAATATTTAATATATAATATCAGAATCCACATAAGTACTGTAATGGTTTAGTGTCATTAGAAACGTGGATACCTAAACAATTAGTTAATTAAAAAATAAACATCTCCACAATATTCATTCATTATTACTAGAAACATTTATTCACATATCACACTTAAAATATTTCATTATAACTTGGAAAAATAAAAAATAATAAATGGTGAGCATAGAAACTTACAAAGGGTAAACAATGGAGAAAAGAAAGACCACACAATGATATCATGATTATAGGTTGTATGGGTCAATGGGGTTACTCTTTTAAAATCATAACCAATATTGTTATATACATAATTATAGGTAATAGAATAATAATGGTAGTTCAAAAGACATGTACTATAAGGGATCAAGGAACATGACCCAGGAGAAAATAACATTGTCCCATGATCATGTCCCTAAATATTGGCATAAGGTATGATATAATCATAATACTTGAAATATTATGTCATGTATGAACATAATGACCTTCCAAAAATGTTATGATTTGTATAACTACCAATGTACCTAGTTCACATATTGGGTAACCTATCGTGTCCCCACTTTTGGAATTGGGATAACCACCCCTATACCAATATTTTTATTCATGGGATAACCTCTCATGTACACTTTCTAATCAAAGAACATTATTCTTTGACAAATTAATTATTGGTCCATTTCATTATTGGACTACCCAATACATAATCATGAACCCATTCATATTTATGAAACAATATCCTGAATGCATTCATAATAACTTAGAAATTGCAAAAGAAAACATGTTTCATTGATATTTTATCATCATAATCATAAAAGTTCAATCTAGATAATAAATATTATACAATTTTATCATGTCTAAATTAATCATATGTAACATTAATTGGGTTTATCATAAATTACTAATCATTTAAATATATAATTTTGAATATTTCTTATGAAAATTAACTTTTCAATTTTAAATCACATATTAAAAATTAAAAATTTCACAAATATTATTGAAACAATTATTTTAAAATAACATTATAAACATTTAAAGGTAGATTTTAATAATTAATTGGTCATTATTTTTGGAAATTATGTTAATGTTGTGTATGTTAATACAAAGATTGATTTCACGTTTTTAGTAAAGTGTTTAAAGTAACTCATTTGTAAAATGAAATGTAAATCCCTTCCGAATAATTTTATAAAAATTAAAAAATTGGTGAAAATTATATAAAAAATCATTTAGGATATAGAAAATATTTTTTGAGAATATCTTTAGAAAACATTGTTAGGGAAGAAAAAGGATATTCGACCAAAAAGAGAAGTAATGCTAGTTTTTCCTTAAAAATATATTTATTGACTTTAATATATAAAGTGATGATATTTTAATTATAATATTTATTGTAAATAAATAATTATTATAAAATAATAATAAATCATTTTATTATTAAAGGGTCCTATAATTTTGTTATTGTAAATATTAGCATAAAAAATTCCAATTAAAATGACATTGAATCATATATCTATTACCACTTTGGTAACATTTGAATATTAAGCACCATGACATAATAACATCAAATTTAACATTAAATATCATTAAAATAATTATATTAATTATATTACATGTCAATAAGGTAGTACAAAGACAATAAAAAATAAATGAGTTGTGAATATAACAAATGTCACCTAGAAATAAATGTCAGAAAAGAAATATATTACCTCGAGTTCATTATTATTCCAATGTGGTATGAAAAGAATAATTTTAAATCATATAGTATCATATATGTTCCACATATAAAATTTTAACACTAAGTTAATAACCATTCTTAAAAAAATATTCATTTTCATGTGTAAATTGTTTCATATTTAATGAGAATTTCCTTTCCGTAATTTAAATTCATGTTCTTTGATCATAGTTAGATCTTCTTCTGAATGATAATAATTATATAAATATAATATATTTTTTATATCAATACATTAATATTTATATTCACTTTTACTCTATACATACATAAAAATAAATTACCCCATTCATAGAGATGGTATGACATTCAAACACAAGAATATTCTTTTCATTTTTCGACCGATGGATAGAATGAATATAAATAGAAATTCACCTTTATAAAATCATAATAATATTATTTATCATATATATTCATTAATTTATTACATATTTCCATCCAAGGAAAAATAAATGATAAAAATCATATCACACTATGGAGGTGGTATTCCACAGGTATTCATGATCGATGTTATCATATTACAAAGAAAGAAAGGTAATAATATTGATGAGATATGAAACCCCAAAATTATAATAATTTTTTAGTTATCATGTATAAATAATATATACATAATAATAAACCTCAATGAAATATAATGATGGATAAAATGACACCATTATGTGGAGATGGTACGTTGTACCTATGAATGAGTTATTATTTTTCTTCTTGTTAAATGGAAAGAAGGTGGATAATTTTTTTACACCATCATAATAAAATTAGTTTTTGATAATATTATAAAAATTTATAATGGATACCATGGATTTATAGGGGTATAAGAACAAATATAATTGAAAGTATTTTGTTAATATTTATACAAATTTATTTAGAGTTCTCCTTGGTATTTTACTATAATCAGTGAATGGATGGATGTTTATACACCATATACGATATAGATAATATTAAGGTAAGATATTACTATATTAGGTAAATCATTGGATGAGATATATAGCTCAAATATTGTGAATTATGATGCAGATGAGGTTTCATTTTATAAGTTACGGTGGCACACACTTTGATTAATCAATGTATTTAATTAACATAAAAACAATTCCATGAAAATTGATCTATATTGAAAATATTATGTTGCACGCTGATATTTATTAAAAAAATACTAATATAATAAGATTTGGAAAATTTACGGTTATGATTTTTATCCTATCTCTTATTATTAAAGACTATTAACCCATTACACAATTACCAATATATCATTTTCTACACCTCTGGGTCAATAAGGTTATAATGAAAGGAAATTTAGACTATAAATAGTAAATGGTTAAAAATTTAAACACTATATAATTCACGAGTGTAATTATATAATTTTTATGAATTTTAAAAAATTTAATTATAAAATTTATTATAAATTATCATTAATCTATTTTTGGGACACAAATGAAACATTATAATATACAAATTTATAAAATAGGTATATTCTCAAAAATAAAATGCAATCATTTATAAAGAGTACATGGTATTAATATAATATTAAAAATAAATTTATTTATGATTTTGTTTCATTTTAAACATTATCTTTTTTCGACTCCTTAGTTGGAAATTTTAACCTTAACCGTGGTATTTAAATTTTTTGGTTTAAAGGTTTATAATTTTACATATGTGTTGATAATTAGCTCATAAATGGAATTGGGATGAAATTTTATACAATTTATTAGCATAACTATCACCTTGTTCTATTTTTTTATTTTTAAATACATTAATAATATAAATTCAACTCAGAATACTATTTATTTATTTTTATCAAATATTTAAATACTTTTATATTGAATGAAATAGTATAAACATGTGTTTTTAAAAGAATGTCTTTAAATAATATCTAATATCTAATATGCATCCTAAAAATTATAGGTACACTTTAACTCCCCCAGAAATGTTATCCATTTATGTTTTTAAAATAATTATTTGAATTCTCTAGATTGTGAATAATCATTGTGTCATCATTATATATTAATTTTAGTTAATTATATAATTATTAAACATTTAAAATAAATTCACACCATAGAAATAAATAAATTATGTTAAGGATAATATTTTTTATTTACTATTTATATTAACTCAAATGTATTTCATGGAAACTTATTAAATAATTTATTTGTATTTTTATGACAGTGCATCGACATTGAATAATAATTTATATGACTATCATGTTATAAAACTCTAACATTCAAATATGTTGAATACAATAATAAATAATACATCATATTTATTTATAAATCCAAATAAGGATGTATTAATTATCAAATATTATCTTTTTGATAAATGTTTTCACTTTTATTGTGCTTCACAAGAACCACATCGACAATTAAAATGATTTCCATATTTATAATGAAACAAATTTTAATTTATATATTTTGAATTATTTTTTATATTTTTTAGTATATTATTTTAAATTATTCAATCCTTAATTTTAATTAATTTTTATGTGATTATTATGTCTTGTTGATATCATGAAATACAATATATTTCTTAATGAATATTTTTTTTACTAATATAAAATAGTTTCCTTCATAAAAAATATAAAAAATACCTTCTTGTATAATGTTTAAATTCTGAATAAAAAAATTACACTTTATAAAAGGAAATTCCTATAATTTAATGAAATTAATTGTAATATATATTAGTATAGCCCATCGAAAATGAGTTTTTAGAAGAAAAATCATTTTATGTCAAAAAATGAAATTATAAAAAATCATTTATAATGGTTATTATTATATAATTAATTGGATTCTATGAAGACAATGGTGACCTATTATAATGTAATATAATATTAAAAAAAAATAAGACATTTAAATGAAAATAAATGATCGGTATACAAAAAAACATAAAAACCATATTTATCACCATTCACCAAAAAATAATTCATTTAATAAAATAAAAAAAATTCACTACATGTTAATTTTGATATAATGACACCAAAAGTGATTATAATTATATAAAAGAAAATATCTAAAATTTCCAAAAATTAATTATAGTTTTCATTTCTGGTATTTAATAAAAAAACATTATGATGAAAATGTATTTATGAATAAAAAATAGGATTCAATAAAAATAATGTACCTATTTCATTAGAGTTATTTAATAATTTTTAATTAATTTAGAAAATTATAAATTTATTTTATAATGTTTTTAGTCATATAAGTACATATTAATTCATTCTCTAGGATGTAATAGTCAGAATTATATAATAATATTTTTATAGAATATCAAAATTTATTTGAAGCTCAATGATTCATGTTAAGAAATCTATTGATCTTATTATTTTCCTAAATATTCATTTTAAGGGGTATAATTTTGTCCCCACTAAATTATTTATTACCACATAAACATGTTATGTTCATTTATGGTTCAGTATTTAAAAAACCGATTTTTAAAACCACATCGTGAAGAGGGATAATAGACTTCCTTTAAAAGGAAATGTGGAAAACATATATGTTACAAGAAATGACATATAATTGGATTCCCATATAAGGAAAAAATTTATGGAAAATTAAAATCTATACATCTATGATAAAACATAATCTCATGTTATAATAGTGGTTGAAAAATTACATGGCCATGAGAAATTTAATGACATCATAACTATAAATGAAGGGGGTGATAAGAACATCGACACAGTAGATGTGATGTTAAAATTAAAAAAAAATTAATTTCATGATCCATTAATATGTTTTATGGATTCTATTTAATTCAATATAAGAAACATGTGAAAATATACTAAATTAAATTATATCCATTTTATAAGAAAAATTTCACCATATTTTGTCTTAATTAATTTTTTCATCATCATAGTCCAAAGAATTATATTTAATCTATGACTTAAAAATCACTAAATATTACATTTAATAGATTTTATGAATTTTGAAATAATAAAATGCCATTCATCTAATCCGTAGATATTTACCAAAACCAAAATAATTAGTTTAAGTCTTCCAATATAGATAAATTAGAAAATAATATCTACATCCTCAATAATAAGATTGATAATCGAACATAAATTATTCCAAAATTAATTTACCATAACAATATTCAAAAATATGTTTGATCAAATTCATTTTCAAAAATTAGAAAAAGTTAAGTAAATTCAGAAAATCAACACAAAATTAATCCCTAAAAAACAATCTCTTAATGTCACATACCTGATATGTGAATTCCATGATTCTCATAAAACATGCTTGAAACTAGAATCATGATAAAACCGTAGTGAAAATATGTATTCCTCTAAATTTTATCACAATCCATTTTCCATAAAAAAATATATAAGAAATTAAATATATTCCATAATTACTACAACTATATAAACCCCATCAACTATAACACAAACAACACTATAATCAAATCACTAATAATATCCAAGGTCATCAATACAATATAATTTACTTCACCAATTCTAAACATATTCACATATAAAAAAATATAATCTCAATATCAATAAAATGTTAATGGTTATATTTTCCCTATTCGTGTGTTTTCAATAATATATCACTTTAATATTAATTAAAATTTATTGATGATAAATACGATTAAACATATTCTTTAAAATAGTTATTTAATAACAACAACAGAACAATCCTAAGATATTTCATGATTATTATAACCAGAATTCCATTGATAAAAATAATTCTAACCATAGTACCCAAATCCTAATACATATACACTACAATCATCCAATTCCATGATCTACAAAACATATTCTCCTCCCTCTCTAAGAGTTAGATCATGAATTGTTGAATTTACTCCTTTATTGGCCATGTTCTCAAGATATAATACATTGAAATATAAATTTTACCTTATAATCCAAAATATTCTTCATATTTCTTGTAAATTAAATGCTTAGTTCCCATGTTTTCCACACAAAAAACATCTTCTCTTTGTAGAGAGACATTCCCTTCAGTGACTCTTCCCACATACTTTAAATATATGAATCCAAATATTCTTCCCTCTATAGAAATCATAAAACAACATTTTTATATTATTTTGTTTATGATGATACTAAACCATGTTTCCTTTAATAATAATAATATGAGATATATTATTATGATTAATAATAATGTTTTATATTCTATCTCCAATATCACATGGTTTCTCAGGAAGAAATTCATTCAATTGTCTATCACATTCCATATTAAAAAAAACCCTTAATTTCCAACCATTGACTAAAATAAAAATATATAGTTATTAGATGTGTACTTTTAATGAAAAATCATGAAACATCATTCATAGTAGGTATAAAATAGAACACCATAACATTAAACTACAATTTCATTTGACTATCCTAGAAAATCTATGATCATATTTTCCAAAATCCATGATAATGTTTCACAAATAAAATGTGAATTAACCTAATAATATTTTTCGGGAGTTTAAAAAATGTAGTATAATAATGTATCAAAAACCATGTGGTAAAATGGTGGTAAATTTATACTCAACCCAACCTTATTTGGTTTACTAATCCATGATGCATATATACCACAACTAGTTTCACATTTATTATCCACATATATATATATTACTAGAAATTTATTTATAATTTATTCCTCAAAAAAACATACACAAGCTATCTTATACATAGGATGGTCACCAAAATTCTCAATATTCCCCATATTAGTTTCCAAATATTATCTAAATTATACTATGATAACTGCTATATTGATTCATAGCTTTCATACACAAATACTACACAATGTTATATGTATATTGATTACATAACATTATGATCCATATTATAACAATAAAGGTTTAGTATTATTATAATCCAAGATACATAAAAAGTGGTTCATAAAAAATCTAGAATATATCAAACATAGTTATTCATTACTAGAATAATTTTTAGAATCATCTTACATAAAATTTTCATTATATCTTGGGAAAAGAGAACATAATAATGGATGAACTCATATGATGAATAAGGGTGATAAAGGGAGATATTAATGATAATTTAAACATACTGTGAGCTTAATGGTTATATAACATGATATTATCATTTGAAGATAATTTTCCATGAATTATTAGATAATAAACATGAGTTATGAAATAATTCCTTCTAGTTTATAATACATAAATCATAAACGGATCAAAAAACATGGGCGTTGAGAAAATAAAATTAGAATAAGTCCATGTAATAAAATAGTAGAAAAATGTGTTGAATAATCATAATAATGGAAATCATATTTCACAGATACCCACCATGACATTAATAATAAGGTAGTATTTGGATAACTACCCGTATATCTAATCTAGAAATGGGGTAATATCTCTTTTACCAACTTTTGTGATTGGGATCACCTCCCATGTAACCAGTTCTTTCAATATTGGGATTACACCTCGTGTTAAATTTAGCCTCTTATAACGTCAATAATTACCCAATTAATTATATAGATATATAATTTTCTTCTCACTCATCATATAATCAGGGATCCATTTATATGTATTTTACAATATCTTTAAACCATTCGTCATAACATAACACCTTGAAAAGAATATTATTTTCCTCACTATTTCATCAACATGTCTATAATCTATCTCGATAAAAAATAAATATAGTATCATTGGATCATATCCCACATCATACATTGTAACATCAATGTATGTTATCATAAATGTGAAACCCATTTAAATATCACTTTAATATTTCTTGATCGAAATATAATTTTTTAAAATTATATAATAAAATCTAATTTTTTTCCAAATACTAAAGAGAAATTTTTATTTGAAAAGAATCTTAGGGAATTATATTATAATCTTAAAATCATTTATTATTAATAATATAGTTAAATTATTTTCATATCATGTATGTCCAAATAAAAACCCTTTTTTAAATTATAATCAAAAGTCAAAATAACTTCATTCAGAAAATGACATAAACATAAGTTTTATAAAAAAAGTAAATATCATATAATTTTTTTAAATAAATTTAAAAAATAATATAAAATTTTAAAAATATTATTTGTAAACATATATATATATATATATATAATATAGATATGGGAGAAAAATGGTTTTTGGAAGTCGGGAGAAATTTCTTTTTCATTAATATATTATTTCAATATTTTGAGTACATAATGTGATGGAAATTAATGGAAGAAATTTTTATTCTCAAGAAAATACAATAAGAATAATATTAATTAGATTTATCTAGAAATGATCATTTAATTTAATTTAATTAAAATTCAAGCATAAATAATCCCAATTTATATTGAATTGAAATATAAATCCCATAACAATTTAGTAACATTTGAATTTTAATAACCATGAAAGAATAACATCAAATAAAATATTAAATATCATTAAAATAATTTTATTTATGATATAAATTTTAAATGATTTAGTATATACCTCACGAAAAATAAATGATTTGGGAATATGACATTTATCTCATAGAAATAAAAGTGTGAATAGAAATCCATTACCTAAAGACCACATTTTATTTAATGTGTTATAACCTATTTTATAATAAATATAAATAAATTATTCACTTATAAAAATTCAGTTATATACTTATAGATTTTGATATATTCCAATTGTAACATTTTGACACTAATTTATAAACAATTTCTTTTTTAAATCTTCATTTACAGGTGTTAACTGTTTATTTTTTCAACAGAATGACTTATAAGGAGTTATAGTCAATATGCTTTGACCATAGATCCATTATATGAAAAATGATAATTAGGATATAAATATCCTATAATTTCATTATATATATATATATTTACTGTCATCCATAAAACACAGAGATAGAAAAATGAATTACACTATTCATGAAGACAGTAGGTTATAAGTATGCTTGATCATAATTGTCATTGTTTTTCAGATAGATTTAAAAAAAAGATAAATAATATTTTTCATTTAAAAAATCATTATTATAATATATATATAACATATTTTCATGAAATCCATCCTTGATAAAGTGTGTGTATAATATAAATAAAATCACGTCTATTCTATGTGGTGGTATTCCAAAAGTAATCATGATCGAAGTAATCATTTTCCAATGAATTTGAAGGTAATAATGATAATGTGATATTCCAATTATAGATGAATAATTATTTCATTAATACCATCTATAATAATTATACTCATCATTATAAAATTCTGTGATAAATTATGAATGAAAAATAAATTACACTAGTACGTGGATAATGTAATTTGTACCTATATATGAGAAATTTTTTCTATTATTAGAGGAAAAAATAAGTTGGAAATTTTTTGTTTCTGTAACATAGTAACCCAACTCCAACTTAACCCATACCCCAAGATAGTGGATCACATGGACTCAGGTTTGCCTCCCAATTTGCCAGAGGATGTTGATGAGAAGTGAGGGTGTAAAGGTGGTACAAGGAGTAACTATACCCTCATATCAGAGTGGGACAATGGATATAACCATGAACATATAAGATATGAAGAGTTTATAAATAGAAAATATATGTAAAAGTTGTATTAATAGATAAATTATCTATTGGATAACTGTTTTAAAATATACTAGGTATTGTCACATACATGGATTCATGACATACTAATATACAATAAAGGGGAACATCAGAATGGAATATACAATCATTCTCTATAGAAAATACAAAAGGGGGAAATGTTTATCCAATATAATACCTAGAATATGATAAATCATCTCCTATTATGCTACATTTATAATCAAATCAGGTCAAAAAATTGAAGTAGGGTGCTTACCCTTATGCATACCTATAGACAAGTATTCTAATTAAGTTTTAAAGGATGCCCGAGTAGGTTGTGAGATAAAATAACATTATTCCACCACCTATATTTCTTATAAGAAATAAATTTTTTGATCATAAATATATATTTTAAAGTTATACATATAAATGAAACAATAATGAATAAAAAACCAGCATGCTCAGTTTCTTCAAGGACACCTCATGGTTCTACTGACTTCTTCTCATGCACAAAATGAGTGTTTTATCAGTAAATACATATATATTAATATATATATATATATATATAGATATAGTTATATCATTAATATAGTAATATAAACCATGTATGAAGTTCAATAAGTGGCCATATACCTAGAATACTAGTTTCTATGAGGATTGAGGCATAACACAGACATCAATTACAACTCTAAACAAGCCAATAAGGTCAATTAAGATGGTAAATTCCCTAAATATCATAATGAGTGAGATTATACACCCCCTCCACTAAATATTGTGAGTTTCCCATTATGTTAACACTTTAATCATGGGATGTGGTTATTCACGACCATCATCCAAATAGTATTAGTTGTGCGACACATCATTCTCAACACCTACGGTAATGGAGATGGAAGCGTTATACCCAACCAAACCCTTCCGATTATTCCACAACCAATATCAATGGGATAATCCAAAAAAAATCTCATGAGACATTACCTCTCATTTATCTTTATAGTAAGATCCATTTACAAATAAGTCATTAGAACCCATAAATAGAATTTAATAAATCATGAACAAATAGCTTGTCCTTACCACCCATTATAAGTCACTAATTTAATAAATCTAATTTATTTAAAGAAGGAATGACCCTCAATAAATATCCCTTTAATTTAATATATTTCATTAAACTAAACATTGCATGAAAATTTAATTTATGAGGCCAAAAGAATCATATAGAAGGTACCAATATTAATTGTTAAATTGCCTACATAACATATTCCCTTTATATGATAAACCAATCAATTAAAAGGTGCTTAGATTATATTAAAATTTAAAGAATTAATTGAAATTATTTTTATAAGTATATAAAAAACAAGGAGGTGTTCATGGTAGTTAAACAACTATCTACATATTAAAATCCAATAAGGCACACCCATGGGGTGTCCATGATCGAGGTATGCTTCAAAAATTTACTAAATGAAAATAAATGGGAATATATAAAGGTGTGGGTATCAATTTAATATGAATAAATCAATTAAATGGTGACATGAGGCATGTGATTGAATGAAGAACTACTAAAAATCTAAAAAACACATCATCAATTCTAAAAAATGATAAGAACACATACTTTATTTCCATCAATGACTCCTCGTTCAATGGAAGCCTCAAATATGAAGTATGGTGAATGAAATTGTAGAAATGGTCCAACTATATAATAATATAGAAAATTATCTCACACCAATATAGAGAAATAGATGTGATGATTAACTAAAATAAGAATCGACATGATTTTAGATCCTACGAGACAAATTTGTTTCTTCTAACAACACATAATATGGATTTTGGATCCAGAAGTTATATAAATACCTATGAGTGAGGATATTTGAGCTCAATGATAGGAGGAGGAGAAATAATCTTATATAATGAAGAGAGGATAATGAAATATGGGTTTAAGGATCCATTAAGCCCATTTTGGATAATTAACCATCAAAATAGGTGGTGCATGGTTTGTATAAACCCTAAAAAACTATGTTCAAGATGTAATACAAAGAGAGACCATGTACAGCTATGTCTCACAATTTATCTAACTCTGAAAAATCCATAAATAAATCATCAGTTATTACTAGATATTTTATCACATTGGTGTGTGCCTCTAGTCAAATGGTTGCAGACAAACCATGTGGCCAATTTTTTTCCTCTTCCACACCCCTCACAATTAGTAGAGATTGTGCGATATGGTCCACACGATTTCTACTAATAGTGTGGACTAGTCCAGTATATAAATATTTGGGCTTCCAGGCTCTAAAAAGGCCATAAAAACACATGTGACCTCCTTGAATCCATTTTTTAACATAATAAAGGGGCTTTTAAAATAATTTATACAAAAAACAATTTAGTCATACCTTTGTATAATGACAGATTGTTAAAACCTCCCATATTTATAGCAACTCATCCCCTTGATATCTTTATGAGGGTAAAGATATATTATTTAAAAATATCTCTAGAAACTAATATCATATATCAGCTTCCCAATCCCATATCTCATCCTATACTTGATTGTGCTCACAGAGAACACATACCAAATGAACATAACTACCTTAGTGTTCCATCATGATCAAATCAAAAATAGAAATTTAATTTATCTTGAAGGAATAATCTACATAGAACTCTTCCTCATCTGGATGAAATGCATGTTAAAGGTCTGAAAAATACCATTAAATATGATAAACATGAAAGACATGATCCATTGATCATTATCTTTAATAAAGTGGAAGCTTATATACTACTGGTGTGATTTGATTCATAAAAATAAATGGTCTAACAAACCTTGGTGAAATATTACCCTACCACATAGAACACTTTTAGCCTATCCTAAGTTAGAATAAGAAGAAAAACTAGTCCCTAACCTAAAAGTCAAGTGGTATCTAGTGCTGGTGTGTATATGACTGATGTCTGGACTACGTTTTCATCAAGAAATTTCTTATCCAATAGGCCTACACTATAGTTTCCTCCACGAAACATGGTTCAATAATAGAATTCTCTTCTACCACTATCTAGCATAGAGTTGGATAGAAATAACAAACATATAATGATTCATAAGGATCCATATCGATAATAGTCTAGAATATATTATTATAAGTAAAGTCAATAATAGGAATGTGTTTTCCTCAATAATCCCTAAATTCAAGGACACGTGCATATATCATATCCTCTATAACATGAATCATTCGCTCTGTCTACCCTTTATTCTAAGGGTGATTGGTCGTGATTAGATGAAACAGTGTACCCAAGGCCTTTTACAATCCCTGGGTAAACCGTAAGGTAATGTGAGATTCCATGT
The DNA here is from genome assembly GCA_963277665.1 of Viscum album. Taxonomy (NCBI): domain Eukaryota; kingdom Viridiplantae; phylum Streptophyta; class Magnoliopsida; order Santalales; family Viscaceae; genus Viscum; species Viscum album. The sequence goes on along the minus strand of OY728151.1, from coordinate 830,436,655 downwards.
AATAAATGATAGAACATGGTGCTCGATGAAGCCATACAACCTATCAAACATTCATACTCCCTATCCTGTTTAGCATGAAGGACTCTAAAATAGTTAAGAAGTGTGTATCCTTCTTTACATGATCAATAAAAACCCACACTATATCACTTTCTTAAGGTGATATGGCTAAATTAATCATGAATTCCCCTAAAAAACACTCATTATTCAGTTGTGAATACAAAATGGCTAGAAAGTGCTTCCAGTTGTTGATGTTATTCCTTTACTTAATGATAGGAGGTACACCGAGGTATGGGGAAAGAAAGCCCCAAAATCCTACATGGTCACCTATACTATCATCATAAATCATGACACCTCTTGTTGAAACTTGGATGAACATCCCAGGAGGAGTCCTGAAATTACTACATCAGCTTCTCTCAGATGGCTGTTGGGACCTAAACACGCCCATAGAATAGTAAAGTATCATCCTCATCCATGACTCAACCATGATATGTATTATTAACAGAGAAGAATTCTCTTATGACAAGTCCTTTGGGATCAGATAGTTTCCCCATCATTACCCATACTAGAATAGTACATGTCACTAAAATATCCATGAGGCTAGTCTTACCATGATCCTCTTAATACTCAATATGCATCCTCAAGAATAAGGAAATGATAATCAATTTGAAAATGGCCTCTTGAACTACATGTGTGTGAGTTTTCCATCTCAGACCATTGGCTACAACATTACCTTTACCTGTCATGTAGGTAAGCTTGCAATAAATAGAATCAGTGTCGTCAACATAGATGTACTAGCTGAGAATAAAATCCCACTGTGTAATGATGTAATTAATACCTTTATGATAACTGTATAACAAAAAATAATCTCTATGTAGATAGTGTGTCCTATAAGATAGATAATGAAATATAAATATCTAATTGTTGTCATGCTTAAAATAATTCTACATTTATGGCCTTAGAGGATGAGACCCGTACACAATGACTCACTCAAACTACATCAAAATAGCTCAATGACTGATACCCAATGCATCAAAGTTAGTTGTATGTCTCATAATTGGCTTTTTATGTTTCATTATTGGTTCTTATTTCAACCATCCCTTTAACTCTAGAAAGGATTTTTCATAAGATACTAACCATAAAAATTTCACACCTTTCTTTTCAAAACTATATATGGATCTACAAGACATGAGAAATCAAAAATAAGCTTATGTAATACACTTATATCCCAAAGAATATCCAAATCTCAAATATTTTCGTGTAAAATTACTATTAAACAATAACTATCACCATCATTGGGTTAATTGAGACTCCAGACTTTGGGATGATATCACATTAGAAGTTAACATTTTTAATCCAAAAGTAGCATTTGCAGAGATTATCATAGAACTGACTCTCTCTCGGTGTATTTAGAATGATATCAAGTTGGTTGGAATGGATGTATCTAAATAATGGGTAAAAATTCATATTCTCAATAAATGATACAAAAAAATCTTGATACTAGTGGAAAATCAAATTCATTAGCAGTCAAAAGACATTAGGTGCGTTCATGAGTCCAAACAACATGAATAGGTACTTGAATAGACTATAAATACTCCTAAAATCTGTTAGAGGTATGTATGAATTCATGAAACATTCATGATTATATAAAAACCTAAAATTCATCGTGTAAAACATTCTCTCTCAATGGAGCTGATCCAAGAGGTTATCTATTCATGGAAACAAATACTGATCGTTTACCATGAGATGGTTAAAATGATTGTAATTAATGAAAATATTAAGGTTACCATCAACCATCATGAAAAAATGATAGGTGAAATCCATGTATATGTTCATGAGAATATAAATAATTTATCCTCTAGGTACTCAAACTTCTTGTTTAACTTCCGAATCCCTATAGGTTCAGTCTTTTTTGGGAATGCTAATTTGTGGTGCTTCTTTCATTAGATCAATAGAAAATTTTACCTCTCACACTAGAGTTAGAAAAGTGATTTATTCAGTAAATAAATCAAAAAAATGATCCTCTATTATAGTAAAAATATTGGTTCATAACCCCTTTTCATATAGAAACTGGCTGGCAATCTGAGATGTCACTCTACCCAACCTTTGGTTCTATGGTCTTGATCTAGTTGCATGCACATCCCAATTCCCTAACGTACATCATACTTCCATCAAGGGACATATAAATCACCATATGATGATTGTCGTTAATATAGGATCACGAGAGAACTTTCCAATCAATACCGATGATTACATCAAAACCACTTATGACAATGAAGAAACGATTCGATATGAATATTTATCCACCTATCCCTATGGGAAAAATCATTACAATGGAAAAAAGTATCTGATAGGATACCTAATATTATATTATGTTTCATAATACCATGAATGTGTTCAACATTGTGGATCATACATCCTATAATAGTTTGAGATATAAAACAATGAGCCATGATTTTGTTGAATTATGTAGACAGTAAAGTGGATGCTACTAGAACCGTACCTCATACACTATAAGGTCTACTACTCTACACCTCTAGAATAGGTTGGACTGCATGTTACTATCTTTTACTGTGACCCTAATTATCTATCATACTCTCCAATTTATGCTTGCTCTATTTTCATTGAGAATCATGAGTCTAACTTCCAATTCCTCGACCACCACCTCAGCCAGAATGGTCAGTGGTCTTCTAGATACTTACAAGGCATAATCCTACATTCCCTAATAAGAAACATGGCATAAGAGTAGTTCCCCCTTCACTAGTAAATAATGGGAATTTTCTACATCAACCATGAATATGGAACATCCTGATGTATCCTCTGTTTTTCACTATATCTCATAAGTATTGGGGTTTTGTGTTTCACAACATCCCACACTTGTGAAATATTATAAATCTTTTACCATGAAGATCCTATCATTTTCTACATCCATGAGTAGTCTCAACACATATCAGTCACCAAATAGAAGAAACACTAATAGATCTAAATGATAAACTACGCTGAGTCACATCATCATCATTCGTAAAAATTTTCAATGTGATAAGGGCTTGGTTGATTATATTTGGTATGGTCTTAAAAAATGAAATTTACCAAAAACAATATTGAATATACATGACCATCCTACAATGTCCTACCAATCATAATATCATCACCTATAAGAGTAGTATAAAACCCCTACATATTAGTGAAATGAAAATAGTATTACATAATAGAGATACCACGCTACTATAGGTTCGTGAATTATCAAGCCCTATCAGTCGTTATATAATGATGAATGAAATAGTAATATAATATACACTAAAAATCATCCCAAACAATATCTATATATCAATATTCTTAGGTAATAACATCCCACCACCACTTGTAATAATCCCAGAGAATGTATGTATCATGTTTGATCATCTAATATAGATGAATCACCATGATCATGAATTTTGGTAGAATATATTCAATCCACAACTCACCAGTATGTATTCTAATATCCCTCAACATGGTCGGAGGATTTTGTTGTTGTAACTCCCAAGTCAACTATACTATACTCGAGGAAGTTAGAAAAAAATATTGTATATTTTGTAACATATGTAGAAATCCATCAATGAACTGGGAATCAATACCTATATCAGGAACATGAAGAGGTGGCACAAGTGGTACTACAGGAGGTATCACTAGTGGCTTAGGGATCACAACCCCTTGTACATGGTTATCACCACCTCTAGGGAGTATGACAATAATATGTCTTTGAGGAATGATACTACAATTCTAAATGAACACCTCATTAGTAATTTTAACAGTTGAAAATATTGGAGTTATAAATCCTTGATAGCTATATATCCTTCATATGGAAAAATCATACCATAATGATTTCTCTTCTGGTTAGGACTGGGAAACCAATAAAGACCATAGTAGTCCAGAATAATGTAATAGATACCCCAATACCCACTACTAAGACAGATTTTTGTTCTATGTACTAGTTTCACATATATAATAATGATTCTTAATTCTAAAAGTGATATTCATTTTGATTGGTCCTTATTTAATAATTTAAATCATTTAAAATAGTTTAATTAGATAGATTCCCATTTCCAATCCTTAAGTTCCCACACTCCTTATGATCCAAAATATGGTTTCAACTTAATCCAGATTATAACACCTTACATACCATATGAACAATGGTCTATGGAAGAACATGTGGTAAATGGATACATAAGGTTTAGTCTTAAACTTATTTATGAATACATTATTAGGTTAAGGAATGAGCATTAAATTTCAATTATGATACCCATTCCATGTAACAATTCAATCACATTTCAATACCTATTTAACGATCTATAAATATAACATAGGAAAATGCCTTTGTAAAATAGACATGTCATGGTAAAAAACATGGAATATTAGTAATATTACTAATCCAATTATACTTATAATACAACACCCCCATTTTATCAGGCCATTTTGAAAAATAAATCATCATTTTAATAATACTAATTGAAATAACAACATAAGACATGTGAATCACCCAATGGAAATGTCTTAACAACCATAACATGAATAATCGATAATAAAAATTTCCCATCCTTGCTAATTTGGGTTTCCCCTATACATGGTTAAGAATTTCCTTGGACATGTTCATTTTTAGTTTATTTTAAATCATTATATACTATATAATAAACAATTTATAAGGAAAATGACAAATTTTCCTCTAATACAAAATTGTAACATCCTATAATAGGATCCAATTAACCCATTCCCCTACGTTGTGGGTCACATGGCCTCAAGAAAACCCCCTCATATGCCACATGCTTCCAACTAGAAGGGAGGGTGTGAAATGTGGTATGATGGAGATATGATACCCTCATATCACAGTGGAATATATAATATAACCATAAAATAAAATTTTATATGTATATATAATCATACAGAACAATTATATAGCGGAATAATAAATATTTTACCAACAGAATAAGAATTTCAAAATCTTCTAGGCAGTGTCGTATACATGGATGCATGAAATGATGATATAAAAAGTAATAAAGTACATTCATATACAATCATTCTATAAAAAAATAAAATATAAAAATGGCTTAAATAATATCATCGTGAAAATATTATTCATCATATGCTATTATGCTTTATCTATAAGCTAATCATGTCAAAAACCTATACCAGGGAACATTCCCATTTCTTTATATATAAGAAAGTAATATACATGGGCACCAAAGGAATCTAGAGTAGGTTGTTACATAATATACTAGTAGTCCACCACAAATATTCTCTCGAAGTAATCGATGATGTGCTAATATAAAAATAGTTTTCATATATAAATTGATAAGAAACAATATTGAATAAATAATGAGAAGGCTTAATTGACTCAATGACACCTATTGGATATACCTTGTAACGTCCTAGATCTAGATTCCATTCAACGGGGGCCCCAAACGCGATTGGTCACATGACCTCAAGCGCATTTCCCCAAACTCTAGATGCTACTAGCTAGAAGTTACGGCCTAGGACTTATAGGGGGGAAACTATGCCCTCATTTTCAATGTGTAGTGCAATGGAGAAAATAAAAACATACTAAATGTAGAATCAGTAAAAAATAGAAAGATGAAATGGACAATAGTACTAAAGTAAAAGAAATGACCAATAGTCATATACATATAATGATGAAATATGTACCTATGTCTAAGAATGAAGCCAAAAAAGTATATAATGCAATCTAAAACAATACAGTACAAGGTACAAATATGCAAAAAACAAGCAACACAGTGTAGCATGAACTCAGCAGCATCGCAAGCCTAAGCTCAGTCCCATGCTCTCCTACTCCTCTGCAAAAATTAAGTACCTATATAAGGACTCATTCCCTTATCATCTCTTTCCTTAATATAATCTTTTTGGGCCCAATACATGACCCAAACATGGTGTGAGAACTAAATCCATGTAGGCAAACACAAAAGGATAATGCCCAACTGTCGGAGAAAATGTGAAACAAAATTGTGCAGTAATGAAATGCAGTAAACTAGGAAGTACTCAAAAGTGAAAATGCCTACCAGTTATATTCCCATTTAATTATTATTTAACAATTCAATATTAATGAATTATATGTTTTTGAGACTCATCCTCAGTCCAAAATCTCCAATAAAATTCTACAGAAATACCAGAACAATATATCTAATATGTAGAGGTAAAACAATACCAATCCTATGCATTAGCTTGGCAGGTATAACATATGAAATCACCACCATGAATATTCAAGTTAAATAGAGTCCTCGGACATGAAAATACTTACCCTTAGTTAATCAAAATCAAAACCCTTAGGTGATTTCCCACATGCATAACAAATATTTCCCTTAGGCATACAATATAATGCCCTCAGTCACGGAAGACACTGCCCAAAGGCATAAGAAACGTTGCCACCAGGCTAAAGGAAAAACATCCCTCATGAAATGAAAAACACTTCCCTCAGGATAAGAAAGTAATTGGGCCAAGAACAACAAATGAGAAATCAATTATATATACATTTTCTCTCTAGAAAACTCTAAGCATGCTAAATTACAGAATACCCATGAGTATCCTGGCCAAACGACTATACAAGGGAAACACACCCACAGGGTGGCCTTGGATCAAGTTAATGATCACAAACAACAGTTTATAAATATTCATTAAATTACCTATGAAATTATAGGTATTTCATCATTCAAGTCTTCAGCTATACAAAACCCCAAACATTGGCTCGTAGCACAACGGTACACAAAAACAACTTGAAAGTTGGATATAAACACCAGACCACCGACCTCGATCTCCACTAATTGAAATACATGAACGATGCCTCCCGAACCACCTGAGAACAACATAGATCTGGAATAAAAATTCATCCATCAAAACTAAAATAACATTCCCTCGAGAAATAATTGGAAGGAAACATTCAAGGAGAGATAATAACTCACCCGCATGGTTCAAACAAGATCGTCAGAGAAGGAATGTGAGTCACAGTGTGCGATCAGTAGCTCTTCCAAGATCTGGACGTCTCTCCCATGCTCCAAACAAGTTATAATATTCCTATGTCGAAAGAGGAGGCGACTACCTATTTTAAGTGAAAAAACATCACAGCATGTACTCTCAAGAATGTGACATGTACTTTTCATTTTTTTAACTGCTCCACTAGTGTCCACTTTCCACCACCTCACTGTTCATCTGTCGACATGATTACACAGAGTGTATTTCTGAGTACATGGCGTGTACTGTCATTCCTTTAGTGGATACTCCCACCTTCTTACTATTCACATTCTGACTGATTACACGGTGTGTATATAGTATGTACACAACATGTAGTCCATTTTTACACCCTTCATCACTGACATGCCTACACACACAGTGTACTCATTCCACATGACCAAAGTAAAAGGTGTGTCGAAAAGTACATGGCGTGTTCCCACAAATTTTGGGATATCCCCAATTTTCCTTATTTTCTCAAAAACACATAAGGAAAAGAAAAATAATAAACCCATAACTCAAGAATAAGAACCCGGTTATTATAAACTTCCCCCCATAAATAAATTCATCCCCGAATTTCCCTTCCAAGTGTGGTGAAGAAAAAGATGAGAAAAACTCTGGCCACTAAGAACATACCTCGGTCTCCCGCTCCTTGTTTTCTTCCTGTACTCGACCTTGCTTCCATAACCCTCATATGAGAGGAACTGAACATTCTTGGATAACCTTCATGCTCTTATCAGCAAAACGAATCTAATTCACCTTAATGGATGAATCGACAAGAAGTTCATCCTCATTAGGATGAAAAATGTGAGACTGGTCTGAGTGAAAATGGTGCAGCTGAGATATGCGGAAGATGTCATGCATGGCCCGATACCTCTTTGGAAACTTCGAATGATAGAAAACCGACCTGAATCTCTCCAAAATCTCAAATGGCCCTACATACCTCGGTGAAAGTTTACCCTGTCTCCTGATTCGCATGTGTCCCGACATCTGTGAAACAGGCCAGAAAACCTGATCCCCGACCATGAACTCTAAGGGTCTTCTGCTGCAATCAACATAATATTTTTGATGAGACAGTGTAGTTGCCATCCACTTCTGAATCAACTAGACCAGCTCTGATGTCTAATTCATGAGATGTGGTCCATGTAAAGATGACTCACCTGCCTCTAACCTGCACATGGGTGATCAGCATGGCCTACCATTTAAAGCCTCATAAGGTTCCATTTGAATAGTTTCCTAAAAACTATTATTATAAGAAAACTCAACCAAGGTAATGTGCTTCTCCCACGATCCATCAATTTCTAGGAAGTTTGCATGAAACATATCCTCTAGTACCTATATCTTATGCTCTGACTGGCCATCTGTGTGAGGGTTGTACGTTGTGCTCAGAAGCACCTATGTACCCAGTTCCCTCTAAAAACTCTACCAGATACGAGACATAAAACATGTGTCCCTATCTGAAATTATATAACTAGGGACCCCATGAAGGCATACTATCTCTCGGATATACAACTTCTTCATCTCATCAACATAGAAGGTCTCCTTGATTGAAAAAAAGTAGGCTACCTTCCTAAGTCTGTCCACACCAACCCACACGAAATCACTGCCTTGAGGTGACCTCAGAAACCTAGAAATGAAATCCATCGCAACATCATCCCATTTCCACTCCAGAATGGGAAACTATTGTAATAGTCCAGTTGGCCTCTGATGATCCTACTTCACTTTATGACAGGTGGAACATCTCATAACAAAACCAACTACCTCTCATTTCATTCCCAACCACCTATATTCACGTCTCAAGTCATGGTACATTTGGGTAACCCCAGGTTGCACTTCACAAGCTGAAGCATGAAACTCCCGTATCAACTCCTTATGTATATCCCCTAGAACCCACACTCATCCATGGATATATAATACCTCGTCATCACCTATCGTCCAACCAGAAGGAGGATTATCACTTTCTACCGAATCACATAGAACTAGGTATTTTGAATATGATAGTTGTCTCATACTCACTCTATCTAGAAGGGTAGAAGTCACTACTAAGGATGAAATATAGGCTCTCCCCTGACTGTCATGAACCTCCAAATGCATCTCAGAGAACACAGACATAAGATTCCACTCACCACTGGTCTCCTTCACTACATTTAACTAGGTCCTCCTACTCAGTGCATCAGCTACTATGTTACCCTTACCAGCTGTATATGCAAGCTCGAAGTCGAAATAATATAGCAATTTAACACACCTTTGCAATCTCAGATTCAGGTCACACCGATTTAAGATATACTAAAGAATTTTGTGGTCTGTAAACACCACAAAATGATCCCCAAATAGATAATGTCTCCAAAAGTGTAACGCATGAACAACTAAAACCAACTCAAGATCATGCGTCAAATAACTCCTCTCGTGTGGCCTCAACTACAGAGACTCCTACACTACTACTTGATTTCCCTACATCAACACTTCTCCCATCCCAATACCTGATGCATCACAGTAAACTATATAGATCTTCCATTTCTTTAGAATTATTAGGATTGGTGCTAATTTAAACCTTCCCTTTAGCTCCTAAATGTCTGTCTTGCAAAATTATAAGAAAACAAACTTCACACCCTTCTTAGTCAAACCCTTTAACGTTGCTACTAAGAAAGAGAGATCCTGTATAAAGTTCCAGTAGTGACCAAACAACGCTATGAAAATTATTATTTCAAACACGTTCTTAGTATGATCCCAAGAAACTACTTCTCTCACTAACTCTTGGTCTATCGCAACTCCTACCTCTAAGATAATATGACCCAGGAAGTGTATCTGGTCCATCAAAAAATGGAACTTTGAGAGCTTATCATATAACTGATGATCTCTTAGTGTACTCAGAATTATCTCAATAGGGGTATCATGGCCATGTCGAGTGTGAGAATACACCAAGATATCTTCCATGAGGACTACTACAAAAGAATCCAGATATGGGTAGAACACATGATTCATCAGAGCCATGAAAACTGCTGGCACGTTCGTGAGTCCGAACGCATGACAAAATACTCACATAGACCATATCTCCTCCGAAAGGCTGTAAGTGGAATGTTGGATGGTCTACCATGAAACTGATGATATCTGGATCTCAGGTCAATCTTCGAGAACACTCATGATCCTTGAAGTTGGTCAAAAAGATCATCCATCCTAGACAAGGGATATCAATTCTTAACTGTCAACTGGTTTAGCTTCTGATAATATACAGAAAGTCTTAGGGTACTGTATGCCTTCATAGGAAACAAGATAGAAGAATCCAGTGGAGATGTACTAGGTTAGATGAAGCCATTTTCCTACAACTCCTCCATCTTCTTCTTGAGCTCCTGTAACTCTTGTGTTGCCATCCTATATGGAGGAATGGTGACCAGTGCCACTCCAAGCATAAGCTGAATAGATAAATCCACCTCTCACTCCAATGGAAGACCTGAAAATTCGTTTAGTAAGACATCCCTGAAATGTTAAACTACTGGAGGGAAATCCTTCTGAAAAATTCCCTGGTCATCTAGATATAAACTCGCAATATGGGTTGTCACACCACCGCAACCATGATGCTCGGGTCCATCTCAGCTCTCATAGACATCCAATTATCCCTTGTATAGAAACTCTCTTCCTTCTAGTGACGTGAAAATCACCCTATGATCATATAATTATACAAAGGCTTGAAAGGGTACCAACCAGTCCATCCCAAGAATGACATCATAACACATCATCTCTACGACATAGAGGTCCCATAGAAAGTGACACCTACCAATCTCTAGGGGGAACTCCCTACACTGATGCACACAAGCCGTTCTAGTCCCCAATGGAGTTTCTAGCATCATAATATCTTAAGAATGAGAAATAGAGAGCCCAAGGCTCTCCAAAACTGACATAGATATAAAGATATGTGTTGCACTAGTATCGAAAAGTACTAAAGACAAAATAGAAGAAACTAGTATAGTACCTATGATAGTGGAAGATCTGGGATCCTGCTCCTTTTGGGTCTGTTGATCTGCATATGCCTACCCAGTACCGCGACCCTGTGACACAGCCTAGCTACCCTGAGCTGAACCACCATGTTGTCTCTAAGATCCTAGTGTCTGGTTACCACCTCCTCGGTCAATACGTCCTGGCATGTTCCAGTTCCCTGACTGGAAAGAAGCTTCTAGCCCTGCTCCTACACACGGAGTCTGCATAGAACCCCTCTCACAAGCCATTGCTGGAAATGCCCTTCCAAAATGTTTCAGATGACCCATCTTGAAGCAAGCTCGCCACTCCACTAGTTCACGTGGAAACCGAGGTCTCTTGTTCCCCTCTTTACCACACTAGTAGCACATCACATGGCCACCTGAAGAATTCTTCTGGCTAGTACTGCAACCATGAGAGAAATCCATCTGCCTCTTCCTCTTACTAGTAGAAATAGTACTAGAAACTGGCGCAGAACAACCTTGGCCTGCACCAGAAGCTTCCCTATAGTATTTATCAGTAATCAGTGCTTGGTTAACAATAGAATGCACTGTAAGAAACCTAAAAACGTTCACAAGAACTCAGATTTTATATCAGAGACCATCCTCAATGCATCGATCCCTCAATATATCATCTCCCAATAGAACGAGAGCAGAGTGTTGTATCTCGATGAAGCACGCAGAATAATCCATCCTTAGCATGGCGTCCAACTGCAGATTCAAGAACTCTTCAGCTCTATCTTCCCTCAGCATCTCTAGAAAGAAAATGTCATAGATGACTACCTGAAAATCTTCCCACGCCATGTCTTAGTGATACTCAGTCTTGGTGGTAACATACTACCAACTCTTCACAGAATCACACAACATGTATGTAGCGAGCATGACCCTCTGCCCTGTAGGCGTCTCCAAATGCTCAAATATAGTCTGCAAAGAACCCTGCCAATACTTTAGAGCCTGTGGTTCACCATCCACTGAAAACGTAGGTGGATGCTGCTACTGGAATATACATGGGAGATCTTCCATAGATATTGAAACCGGCGATGATCCCTATAAGGTCTGTATGAACCGCATTAAGCCTTCATGGTACTATGCATCCATGCCTGTGTCTGGTATAACAGCTAGCGCCATACCTGGTACTACTGGAGGATCCATCGGTAGAATATGGCCTACCATCTCTAGAGTATAATCATTTCCACTCTCTTGGAAAAAAACCTGAGGTTGTCTCAGCAGCATGACTCTACAAGGTCAATCACAAGCCTTAGATTAAGATCATCAAGGGCTGAAAAAAAGGAGTCTATGAAGGGAACAAGAGAACCAAAACATTCATGAATTATAAAACAAGAATACACAGCATGTATAATAACTACATGGAATGTTACCTTACGTCTTTTACATGGGTGTTTACGCTATCATCACTGGTTGTGTAACACCCCAAACACACAACGTGCTGTCCTAACACATGGCGTGTACTTGAATTTTCTTCCTCTTTATGAGTACTCCTACACAACTTATCCACACAACTCTCCTTTGAACTAGACTACATGGATTTTATAATATTTACATGGCGTGTACTAGAAGAGCTTCACCGACTAGTGTTGTTCGACACACGGCTGGGTACATAGCTCACAGTACATGTTGTGTATGTCTTAGATTCCAACTAACAGTGTTGTTAGTGACACGGCCAACTACTCGGATGACAATACATGTCGTGTTACACCCTCACACAGCATGTACACTACCCAGTTTCCACATCCACACAACCATGTACTCACGGGCTCTCACCAGTCAAGGCTACATGGAATATCCCACAGGTACAAAACATGTACTAAACGTGTTGTGCCGAACCGTGTTGTTGGAGACACGTCCGGTTACATGGCTCACACTACACGGCGTGTTCTAGAGGGACATGGCGTGTTCTTCAAAGGAAAAGAAAGATTCTTGTTTTTAGGTACACGTCCAGATTCCCAGGATACACTACACGGCGTGTATATGAACTACACGACATGTTTAAGCGATCATTTCTCTATCTGTGTTGTTAGTTACACGGAAGAAACACTTTCAACACTACATGGCATATACAATCGCTACATGGCATGTTCCCCCTAGAATTTCCCCATCCTACGTCTCTACCCACACGGCCTATGACACGGTTAGAGACCATACAAACTACTTAGGATCCCCTTTTTCTTAAATTTCATGCGTCAGTATGCCAAATTCGGATCTGTTGGGGCCCATACTTTCCATGAATCAAGGTTTAGCACCCGACCATCACAACAATAGGCTGGATCATGATCCTCTTAATTCCCATCCAAGAGAGCCCATACTTCTCAGGAACCAAATTTTAGATTCCATAAACCCAACAATAAGATGTATTAATACCCTATAAATAGCAGACGTATCTATCACGATACCTATCACAAAAACATGCATTTTCTAGCACAATATCTATCAAAACAACATGAAATTTCTAATGCACCTACATGGCATGGAAACTATGAATGGCATGTGATTCTAAAATGTGCATAAATTATGCATGAGATGGAATACCCTCATCTCATCGGGTTGTAACTAAATAGAACCCATGTATAAAAATATATAGAGGACACGACATGTGTGTCACCTAATGGTGAAAATCAAATCCTTTGTAATAATCATAAATAGAAAATCACAATTGAATTCAAGGCAATACGGTCTATACATGTACACGAGGTAGCTACTCCCGGGAACCATTATTAAAAACCCCCTTATCAATCTATCTCTTTCTGTTGTCACCATATGATAAAATAACTCAGAGAAAAGAAAAACCCACTGATACCACTTTCTAGCATCCCGAATCCGGATGCCACTCAACGGGTGCCCAAAAACCAGTTAGTCACATGACCTCAAGAACATTTACCAAAACTCCAGAGGCTAAAAACTAGCATCGAGGGCCTAGGTCTAATTTTGGGGAAACTACACCCGCATTTGTCAAAGTGTAGTGCAACGGAGAAAATACAAGCATACTAAAATTGTAAGCAGTAAACAATAATAAGATAAAATGGACAATAGTACTGAAGTAAAAGAAATGACCAACAATAATATATATATGATGATGCAATATATCACTATATTTAAGAAAGAATCCAAAAAAGGATACACTACAATCTAAAACAATATTGTACAAGGTACAAATATGGAAAAACAAAGAAACACAGTGCAGCAGGAACTGAACAGAATCACAAGCCTAATCTCAGTTCCATGCTCTCCTACTCCTCTGTAAAAATCAACTACCTGTATAGGGAATCCGGCCCTTATAATCACCTACATAAATATAATCTATTTGGGCCCAAGACATGACCCAAAAAGTGTGTGAGAAATAAATCCCAGCAGGGAACCACAAAAGGCTCATGCCCAACTGTCAGTGAAAATGTGCAACCACAGTGTGCAGTAATGAAATGCAGTAAAGTAGGAAGTACTCAAAAGTTATCATTATAACAAGTTATATTTACATTTAATTATTATTTAACAATTAAATATAATTAAATTATAAATTTCTAAGACTCATTATCAGCCAACAATATCCTATACAGAGCTATAGAAAAACCACAACAAGCTATCTAACAAGTAAAGGTAAAACAATACTAAGCCGGTGCTTTAGCTTGGCGTGTATAACATAATAAATAACCACCGTGAATATTGAAGGTAAACAGATTCCTCATACATGAAAACCTTACCCTTAGGTAATCAGAATCAAAACCCTTAGGTGATTGCCCATAGGAATAACAAATATTTCCCTCAGGAATACGAGATAATTCCCTCATAAACAGAAGCCACTACCCACAGGAATAAGAAAAGTTTCCCTCAGGCTAAACGAAACACTGCCCTCAAGCTAAGTAAAACACTAACCTCAGGCTAATAAATTAACTGCAAAAATCCCCACACATAAGCAAGAAATTATATATACATTTTCTATCAAGAAAAATCAAATAATTCTAAATTACGGCATAGCCATGGGTATCCTGGCTAAATGGCTAAACAAGGAAAAACGCACCCTTGGGGTAGCAGTGGATCAAGGCAACGATCCCAACCACCAGTTTATACATATTCATTAAATTATCTATGTAATTATATGTATTTTATCAATCAAGGCCTCATCCATATGACACCCTTAACATGGGCACGTAGTACAAGGGTACACGAAAACAATATGACAGCTGGAAATAAACACAATAACACCTCATGAATGAATTAGAAGGAAACTCTCAAGGAGAGACAAGAACTCACATGTACTATTCAAATGAGAATGAATGAATTGGAAGGAAACTCTCAAGGAGAGACAAGAACTCACATGTAATATTCAAATGAGATCGTTGACAAAGGAATCAAAGTCGTAGTGTGCGATAGAGAGTTCTTCTAAGATCCATACATCTCTCCCGCACTCAAAATGAATTCTAAGATTCCTCTATCGAAAGAGGAGGCTACTGCATATTTTAAGAGAAAACAACAAACTACAACGCGTGTACTCTCAAATACATGTCATGTAATTTTCATTTTTTAACTGTTCCACTCATGACTTCCTTCCACCGCTTCACTGTTCATCTGTCGACATGATTACACGGTGTGCATTTTTGAGTACACAGCGTGTACTATCATTCTACTAGCGGATACACCCACTGCCTTACTATTCATCTGTCGACTGATTACACGTCGTGTATATATTAAGTACATGGTGTGTAGTCAGTTTTTACATCCTTCATCGTCGATAGGCCTACATACCCTGTGCACTCATTCCACATAGCCAAAGTACACGACGTGTGGAAAAGTACACGGCATACCCACAAATTTTGGTAATTCCCACTATTTTCCTTATTTTCTCATAAACAATTAATGAAAAAGAAAAAGATGAAACCAATACCTTAAGAATAAGAACCATGTTCTTACATACCTTCATCAAATCATTGATTCAGTTAGTGTATATTCAGTTAATATATTTATATATATAGTATAAAATTGTATAATATAGTTATATATTTCATCCATTGATATGAAACAAGTATTTGTAGACTTAAGTAGTCTTATAACTGGAATACTATGTGATGGATGGATTGGGGCCTAACTCAAACATCCACTACTAGTCTAAATAAGACAATAAGCCCATGAAATGGGGTACATTCTCTATATATCATAATTATAGGGAAATATAATTATTTTAAATAGTTATGATGAGTGTTCCATCAATTCAACAGTCAAAATGAGAGATGTGCTGCATCATTCCCACCATCAATATTGTATTAGTGGTGGGAGACATCATGCTCGACACCCGATGTAATGGAGTAAGATCAATATTTCCAAAAGAACCCATAACATAATTCCACATCCTATATCAAAGGGTTAATCAATCATATTAATAAAATACATGATACACTACATCTCGTGTATCTTAGTAGTCAAATACAATTATAAACAATCCATTACAACAAATAATGATCTATAATAATGCATAAACAAACATCCTAGAATTACCACCCTTTATAATTCATTAATTTAATCTGTCTAATTTATTTAAGGAAGGTAAAAACCTCATGAACCATTCCCAAAATTAAATAAATTCCTTTAGATTAAAAAATTCGTCGAAATTGAAATTACAATGTTCATGGAAAAATCTTAAGGGTGCGAAAATTAATGATGAAAATACCTCCATTGATAATTACCATTATAAGATAAATCAACACTTAGAATGTTCATGGGTTCATTTAAAATTTATTTACTTACGTAAATTAACATTACAAACCTTTCCAAACAATTAAGACGTGTTCTGAGTATTTGAACCACTAACTAAAAAGAGATATTCAAGTTGAAACACCATATGGGTGTCCACAACGAAGGTCAAATTCCTCAATTTAATAATCAATAATCAACATTTGTATATCAAGGCGCATGGATCAAATAATATGAATAACTAAATACAACTGTGATGCATGGAATTGGATGGCGTGTGGAACCATGGAAAATATATATAACCCCAAAATAACATAGCAAAAATGATGAGACAACCTACTCATGGGTCCTTAACAACCCCTCATCTAATGGATGCCTCAAATTTGAAGTAGCTTGAATGAAATCATAGAAATGGTCCAACACCATGAAAATATAGAAAAGGATATCATGCCTAAAAAGAAAAAAATATCTGAAAATTAATTAAAATATAAATGGATATGATTATAAATATTATTTTGATGGATCTGAACCTTCCACAGATTCTTGGTTTTGAGTACGTATCGAGAAGTTACCTAAATTCCTAGTTGGGAGGAGTTTGATGCCCAATGAGATAAGTCAATGAAAAAATCCATTGGAGTTAATAGAAGAGAAATTGAAATTGTATTTAAGGTTTTATTAATGGAATTTTAGACTTTTCACCCACAAAATAAGGGTCTTATGGTTTGTGCCGCATGTTTTTGACAAACCATGTGCAAACCGTGATTTAGAAAAATTCCAAAGAGTGAACCCTATGGTAAAGTTTCATAGTTTTATTGAACATGAAAAAACCATAAAAAATACTTATTTAAAGCTATATATTTTCTTTCACGGGCATGTGTTTCTGGATACATGGTTGCATAAAAAATGTGTAGCCCTTGCTCGTCCTCTGCCCTACCCCGCACAGTTGGTAGAGGCAGTGCGATATGGACAACAAAGATTTAAATAACAAACATCTTGATAAATTTTCGAAACTTTTGGGGTTATAGGCTCTGAAAAATCCCCAAAAACCCTTTTTACCAATTCGACATCTTTGGATAACATCATTAGGTCCTTTCATACAAATTTAACAAATAAACAAACAATATTTAGCTTCATGAAAAGAATATTCATTATTGTCTCATCAACATAATAAAAAATAATTTCATTGAATATGATGAAGAAATTATTCTACAATGGATACCATGAATTTAGTGGATGTTTAATAAGAAAAAATTGAAATTACTTGGTTAAGAGTTATATCTATTTATTGTAGAAGCACATTTTGATTACAAATTATGCATTAAATGGATGGTTCTAAAACTTACAATATGATCTAAAACATTTTTATGGAATCTATTATGATATAATGTTATGGATTCACTGAGACCAAAGCCAAACTATTTACGAATAATGAAGGAGATCATTTTACTTTTTATTAATCAAGGGAGGGGAAATCTAGGAAATTCATAATGTAGTAAAATAATAAAAATAAATTTTCATGAATAAGTGTTTTAAATTAAATTTATTCATATAAAAGATTATAAAGATTTTTAATAAACTCATAATTTTCTATATATTTATTGGTTATTTTACAACCTTATATAGTTATTTTATCCCCTCACCAACCATTTTGACAATTTCCCTAATAAATTTTTTTATTAGTAGGGGATATGAAAGGTACTATAGAAGAAAAAATGATAGATAAATCAAACATGAGTAGTTTTTTCAACCACATACAATTCAGTTGGATAAATACAGTATTTTTATGGATTTAAAATCAATTAATAAACATGTTTTTTTTAAAACAACATTACTGCCTGTTTTGGAACCACATAAAATATAATAAAATAATATATGTATTACTCTTATAAAATGATTCCAAAATGAACTCAATTTGATGATAAGGATGATATTTATTTAATATATTATCCCAATCATTATTTAACAGTATTATATCTTTTTATAATTTATATTTTGTTCTAAAATATTTTTTATAATTTGTTGTCCTTAACCACATAATCATATTTTTTAAATATTAAATTTATATAACATTACATATTAGGGGACTAGTGGATAATAAATGGTAAATGGATGATATTTTCACCTATTTATCTTCTAAATTATTCTTTTACCATATTATTATTATTATTTACATATTTTAATGAAATATATTCACCATAAAATAAAAAAAAATATACATTTTTAGGAATATTCATATAATTTGACTTTTAAATCATAATTGATAAATTGAATATAATAATTTAACATATCTCTATTAAATAATAGTTATTTGGAAGATTATAGGTTCCCATTAAATCACAAAATTATATTTCATTTATAGTTTATAAAATTGATTATTTGATTTCTATACTATTTCCACAAACATTGTGTATGTGTGGAGAAATAATTTAAGTTTATTAAATAATTAATAAAAATGAACATAAATATCAATAAAATAATTAAATTAATTAAGTTCAATATATACATTAATATTAATTCAATATTTATCATTTGTTTCATTTATATCATGAAATGTAAATTAATATGTTATATGGACATATCTGACCTTACATAAGCATTTAGGTAGGTGACATGGTATAAAATTAAAATATTTATATAAATCCATATGAAAATTCAACAATAATTCACATTTATTAACTTATACTGATTAAATATTCTTCTAATTAAAATATTCTCTTTATAACTCCAAATATGACATTCCCAGTGCCAAGCATGCACTCACTCAATACTAAATATGATTTCCTTCATTGTAATGAAAAAAATTATAATTTGTTTTCTGAAATTATTTATGTATTATATTTTTATTCTGATAATGTAAATTACTCATTATATAGGTTTAATAATTTTTTAAAAATGTATATGTCTTTGCAATATCCAAAAATTCTGCATATTAGAAATCTATTATCATTTTACTATTCTCAAAAAATTTATCTTCCTTAGAAAATTATAATAAATTACTCATAGGATAAATTTTATTACCTTAATCTAGAATAAAATTCCATTTTACAAAATTAAATTCCAATAATTAAAATTAATTACTTTTAATATAAATATTTACGGTGCAACAAATAAGCAATTTTTAGAGAAAAATGCATTTTTATGCCCAAAAATGAACTTAAATAGAATTCATGAATAATGTTTATTCAAAATTAATTAATTAAATTATTTCTATGTAAATGATAGATATCTAAATTTGTGATCAAATTAAAATAATACCGGGACATTAAAATTAAAATAAATGATTGTTTTATAAATGAAATTATTAATGAGTACTTTTAGTATTCACTAAAAAATCATGAATCTAATGAAAATCCAAAAATATAAAACTATGTTATTTTTTATATGAAAATATAAGAATATAATTTTATAGATCTAAAAATTCTATTATTGGATAAAATTAATATTATTTTCCAAGAATGAAATTCAATAAAATCATTTTTGATTGAAAATCATTTATACCATATAACGAATTCATTAAAAATGAGTGATTGTTTCCAAAGAATTGATCAATAATTTTTTATTAGGTAATAAAATTATACATTTAATTTAAATTGAATTTAATAAAATTAATTCTCACTAATTATGTGGGTATGTTATAATAATTACATATTTTGCATAATATTTTTATAGTATATCAGAATTATCTTATATCTTCGTCTTGCAAGTTAAAAATGATATTTAGCTTATTGGTGAATAAAATAATATGTTTATATTGTGTTATAGATTAGTTTTACCAACCCAATTTCATCATCCATATTTTTTGGCTTTTTTCAATGTTGGTATATTAGATGGAATCACTTTTCTAATAAATCTCTTTCTTATTCACTCTTATCTACTTCTTATCCTCCATCATATTCTTCATTTATGCAAACTATATAATAAAAAATATCATAATATACACTATATAAGTATTTTACACTCATAGTAGTATATATGAATTATGTTTTTGTATCACCACTCTATTCCCCCTAATAAATTTTATGATGTGTCATCATTTTCTATATTTTGACTCATTATCGTCCTATTCATTCATTTATTCCGTTAATCAAGTGAATAAAATTTTCATAATATGAAACTATAAAATTCCTCTAAAATTATGGTCTCTTTATTATCTATTTAAAACAATTCAAAATATATCCGGATAATGGATCCAGTTTGATCACAGGAATTAGATTCAAATTGTCAAATTTCAAACCCCAAAATTATTATTTAATGCTATCCATTAATATTTGAATTTAAATTACTACTATAGTCGAAATAATCAAATTTCACAATTATTTAGGTTTTTATAATCATATTCAGTAACCCATATGGTATGGAAATCATCATCATGGATAAAACTTCTTCCTCATTTCTCCTCTATAATATTCTCTTCTAGAAACATGGAAATTCAATTTGTCATTATATTCAGACAAGAAAATCAATAGACAATATTATGACATTGTTAACATTAAAGAACTCCTTCTAGAAATATAAATTTATTTCAAATACAGACTTTTTTAAAAATAATTAAATAAATTATATATCTTCTCACCTCAGATATATTTCTAATTTTCACACCCTGTAATATCTTTTGAATTTTATGAATAATCAAAAGAACTTAGGTATCATCAACAGAATATTTTATAACTCATTATAGTCATTCATTTTCTATATTTTATCATGCATAAAATATCATACATAAAATAATTTTTTAGAAATATCTATCTAAATATTTCTCCATGACTATTTATATTATTATTCCATATTAGTATCCTTATGTATCCTTTAGTTTGAACCTTTATGTATAATAGTGTGACTAAAAAAAGTTATGAATTACACTCCCATTGACAACAATTATGAGTCCACTATGATAACCATTACATATATTCATAAGGTTATTAATTTTTTTATTTATGTATTAACTTCTGAAAATATCTAATATATGCTCCAACATATATTACATATCATGGTGTAAACTCCAAGTCACATTACTGAGTCATCATCTTTACTTCACAGAATGTATTATACATGTTCTTCATAATAATACATATCATATTGAATTGAATCAAATTAATAATACTATATTTATAATAAAAACATATATATTCCACACCCTTATAAGATTTTATCTCCAACTCACTAATCTATAAAATCATTAAATTAGGTTAGAAACTTTTTAAACATTATCAGGGAATCTACAATCACTCTAAATAAGCTCAGAACCACATAAATAGTGGTGAAAATTTATCAAATTCTCTTTTAAATATTTATAACAATTCATAAATTATATTTCTAAATATACATACTCATATTTAGTATTTTCATTAACCCTCACTACCCCAACAGTTCATGATTCAAATTGAATATACATTGTCTATAATATAAGTAGTATTTATAATACCACCACGTCCACCAATGTTTTATATTTTATTTATAGAGAAAAGAGGGAAGAAAACTGATTTTGAAAACATACTAGCATACATTTAGGAGGGTAAAAATAAATTAAGGTCAAGAGAATCATCTTAAAAAATGTGGATATGCTTAGAGGGAAAGGTTCATGTGTTAGTAAAAATAAGAAGACGGTCATATTGAGATGCTATACTGGCAAGGAAATATGCAACAAAATTCATCTCCCTACAGTTGTGATGAATATAAGTTTGATCATTTATCAATATCTTGCAGTTTCGGGTAGTATAGAGGATAGAAAAAGGAACTAGAGTCTGTCCTTAGAGTGAGTTAAAAAGAGAAAGTGAGTTGGTCTCAATATATCTGATATGAATGTTCTGCTGATTTCACAATAAGACCCTGAAGAGAAAATCAAGTGTTTATACTTAGAGAGAATCACCAGGACACAAGAAAATAAGGAAGGCCGCTATTAATGATCCATAACTATCTATGATGACACCTCTACCTCCCATAGTACCCATGAAATTGGATCCATCCATATTCAACTATATCCCCAAGGATGGCCCCTTCCATCTAACCCAAGTTCCTAGGATCGTAGAAATCGAACTGGGTAATGCATACTGAGGAAGGATTGAGGAAATGGAGGGGGAAACCTCTATGACATTAGGCAACATTATGAAGTCTATAATGAGGTTTGGAAACTTGAAATGAATACCAATTTTAGTTGGCATCGGTCTTCTATGGCGTATAATATTATTAGAGGACCAATGAAGCCAACAACCCACAATGAAAATGGCCACTCTTTCTTTTCTTTCTAGACTAGGCATGTCCAACGCTTGGAAACATTTAAAAAGGAATAGATCAGTAGTGTAATCCTGATCGTTCTATTATATGAACTGGATGAGAACACTGTAGATATACATAAACCAATTTCTGTTAAAGAAGATATGCGCTGCTAATTCCAACTTTGCCTCTCAATAGTAAAGGCACTTTGAATCCCTACTATCATCTCTTCACTGAATATTTTCATACGTGGGAAGTGTTCTATGTCAAACCCCCCCAATACGGAAAAAAAATTTGAAGGGAAAATCGTTCACCATAACATGTCACCCAATATCTATTGAGGCGAAGATTAATATTGAATCTTAAGAAAGTCCCTAATGGAGAACGTACCTGAGGCTGAGCCTATAAACACCAACATGTCTATGTCATTAGATATGGAGATTCAATAAAAAAGAATCATCTGAGCAGCATTCAGTGTGGTTCAAATGAAGATAATGTATTCATTGGATTCCCTAAAAGACATGTTTGGAGTGGGGCCTAAAGGGAAGCCCAAAATAAACCCCGACCAGTTAGGATAAAAATAACTTTTGTCTCATTCCCCCACAATCCACTAGGTGTGAAACTGAAGGAGAGGGAGATACGGTAGGATCAGAATACATATTTTTGATGGTTTACATCTAGTGGGTCTCCCCAAAAGACCATATGTGCTTTTAATATTATTTCCCAATATGGATGTTCCCTCAAAACTTCCAAGGCCATCTTGGAATGAAATCCATAAATGGAGTCAGAGACACTCCTCTAGTTGAGACACACTTCACCCCACAGGCTTGTCCATATTATTCCAAGAGTCCCAATGATATTTATTTTGTTGGGTCCCACCACATAAGAAAGAAAATAGAGTAGAATCAATGTTGGAGATCACTTTCTTATAGGCCTTGATATTAGGTAGTATATTAATGGGAATGGAGGATAGAACATAGTTGACCAGCGAGATTCTCCCACCAAATGATATGAGCATATTTTTCTAGTTGATAATGTGACATGGGATTTTATCCATGACCATGTTGAAGTGTCTAAAAAAGAGGGCATTTGGAGACATAAGACCACCCAGGTAAGTCATAGGGAAGTATTTTGGGTGCATGGAAAGGCTAGACTCTAGAGATCTTAACTGAATTACAAAACATTTCAAGGGAGTCTTCTTAATACAATATAGTAAAATTAATTATTAAATATACAAGGATAGAAAAATAAATATTTCATCCATTATTTTCAAAAATATCTATATTTTATAAAAGATAAAAATTATGAATTTATTATTTGTTTCTTCATCCAAGATAACTTATAATTAATCCATTATATGATTAGATCTTCAATAATAAGTATTAGATGATACTTCTATCAATATATTTATACAATAATTCTAAGAAGTATCAAACATTATCTATGATCAAGGTGAGTGTCCTTGTATTGAAATATATTTCAGAAAATGAATGAAACATCTTGAGTACATCAAATTATAGGCTTCTTAAACACATGTGGTCTATATTAACGTTCATGATAATACTAAAACATTTTCATAATCATTATTCTTTGGGATATGTATCATTACCCATAATTAACATATTTTAAATGTACTGATTATATAATTATTAAAATAAAATAATACCAATGAAAGTATCATCATCATAATCCAATTATGATCATAAATATCCCACTTTTGTTATTATCAATAACCATTTTAATTAAACCCATAAAAAATTTAATGTCAATATTATTCTCCTAGTTTTTGGTAATAAAATCAAACTTATAATTTTAAGGGAATATCATACACAAATCAAGCATCATCCATGATTTGATATTTCATATTCACCTACTTATTAAAGCATAATTCGCATGTTAAACGTGTTTCATCAAATTATTATTAAGAAATGATCTCTAAATTAATAAATTCTAAATTTATGAGAGAATTACTTTATGATGTATTTAATAGAGATTCACTCACATATCAGTATTTTGATAAACATATTATGAAAATGATACCAACTCAAAAATTTCCTTGTACAATATATTTTTATAGATAATATATGTAATTTTATCTCTATCACACAACTTGAATAACACATTTCAATAATGTAGGTACATGAATAATACCCTCATTTATGTCATATTTTAGAAAACAAAGCATTTTTCTCCACAATAATCATATATGATTATATAGTAGGGATGAAAAAGAATTTATACTACCTCATCACTAGCATTCTCTAAGAGTTATCCTGATTCATTAATCATTGGTAGATTTTTCATCTTATCATCTCCACCTCAAGTGATGGAAACCATCATTCTTCATAATGGATGATATTATTGAAAGTGAACTCCAAGATTATCTTTTTAATATCAAATGAAATATTGGAAGGATGAATCATGATATTAACTAAATTATTCAATAATGATAGTCACTTAATGTCATATATTTATCATAACAGTCATCATGTTCTACCAATATATGATTCACCATAAATTCCATTTATGGAATGAAAAACATAGTTTGTACTTGATAATTCCTTTCACCTTTATTTCATAATGAGAGAAATATTATTTAGATTATATTGTCATCCTAGAACCACTTTTCCTCTCAACCCATGATTATTGAGAATAGTAGATTCTTTCTCCTCAATTTATTTCATTTATTTTAGTTTCTTTAGGTATTATGTTCTTATCTTCCATTTTATATTTCTAATTGGGTTAAATAGCTATATGATCCCACACTTTTATCAATGTAATTTCCATTATTATTTCATAAAAACAGACATCACAAAGGGAAACCAATCAAAACATTACTATCATAAATGAATAATGATACATTATTTAGACAATAAACTAATAAGAATCAAAAAATGTTATATCAGGACAATATTTAAAAACTAAAATAACAAAAATTGGGAAATTTTAGATCTCCTAGTTTCACTAGATTGAATGCAGTAATGAAAAACTATTGATATAAAACAAAATTTTAATAATAAAATATTAATTTTTATGATGAATTTATATTAATGACATTAAGATAAAAAATTAGTGAATAAATAATGAATTATATAAGTGGTATTAATTGTATTTAAGGAACCTATGTGACTGTTATAAATCTGGTCATTGGAATATTAATCTGACCATTAGGAATAGAAATCTGGTCGTTAGAATAACAACATCACCTATGAACGTAAAAAATAATATTTATATACATTATAAATATAATATGATATATTTATATCATTTTATATGTAAATATTGTTTAAAAAATGATAAATATGGTGTTGGAGTTTGTTAAAATGTAAATGCTAAACTATAAATTTATGATTAATATATTGATTTGAAAGAAAATTTATTTTATAAAATATATTCATAAATTTGTATTATACTATATTATAACTATAATATATCATTATTAAACATTTGTATGTTTTTAAAAGGGTAATGAAATCAATTATAATATCATAATAGTTATTTTTGGAAGAAATGATGAATTTATTTTAAAATTAAATTTATCATATGTTGAAAATTATTTTTATAAAATGGGTTATTTTTTTTATATATACAAATTAAAAAATGGTTTCGGTGAATTTTTGGGATGTTTCTAAAATAATTGTATCTTTGATGAGTAGTGAAAAGTTATAATTAACGTTATTTAACATTTTAGGCCATATACATGAATATTTCAGTCATTATTATTATAATAACACATTATCTCATACCCTCCTACATTATTTACCATATTTTGTTTTTGAATAAAATATGATGATATTATTGATCCAAAATATTAAACTAAAGAATATAATAACAAAAAACACCCCTCTCCACCTCATATAAATACCACCCTTACAACCCCTTATCCTGAAAACATCTTATAATTGTAAGGTGTAAATATTCGTTATAATTCCTTAACCAAGACTATTACCCAATCCAAAGAGATTTTAGTCTCAAAAAAGTAAAACTTTACTTCCTTTAGGGGGCTCTTTAGGGAGGTGATATTCAATAGAAAATATTCTCAAAGAAACTTTTTAACTTCTTTTCTTCTTCTAACTTATCCTCACATACTTCATAGATAAAATTTTAAAAAATAAAATATATTGCATATACTATAATTTTATATTTCAAATGGAATATATTTTATCCAAACCTTTTCTAATCTCCACTATTTCAAAGAGATGAAATCGTTTTTTGAATTAGGTTTTTTAGTCATATAAATGGAAAATGAGTTTTGATTTTCATTGTCACCATCAAGGCTAGTCCTAAACCCATTATTATAGTAAAATCATATTTTAATTTGTATATTATTAATAATATTTCTTTTTTGTAACTATTATTTAGACATTATATTAATAAAAATGAAACTAGTTCTTGCTGGGCATAAAATAAATGCAAAAAATAAAGTCAAAAATTATGGTTAAAGTTATATCAAATTAATAATCCTCATACCATAAAATGGATATATGGGATCGTTAAATAATTATTTGAGTTCATTATTACAAAATATATTAAATTTTGGAGAAATATTCATATTTTTCATGAAATTCTATAATTTTACACAAATAAATCGACCACGAAACCATGAAACGAATTCTCCTAGAGTAAAAAAAACATTACAACTCATTGAAATTCTTATAAATTAACTAAATAAAATTATAATAAATAAATTTTCATTTATCAAGGGTTGTGAATTTTTTTAATTAATTAACCAAATTGTGTTATCAAGTACATGAAGAATAAGTGTAGAACATATTTGGAAATAAGGTATGGGATCTCTTTAATCCTACAATTTTCCTTTGGGATTAAGATTTCTCTCTAATTTACCAAATTTATATCTTAGTTATTTTTAAATACAAATCATAAATTCTATTTATTTGTTTTACATATTTTTATATATCTTAATATATCATTCTTTGATGGGGAAATTATTGTTTTAAATGTTTTCTTTATCTATTCATATTGACATAAAATTCCAAATAAAGAGTTGTTTCTTATTTCTTACCAATTATCATGCACACTCCATAAAAAATTTTAATCTACCAATATTTTTCCAAAATATCCCATTTCTCCATTAAAATCTATTTTAGTTCATTTATGGTTTTATTCCC
Organism: Viscum album; assembly: GCA_963277665.1. Lineage (NCBI taxonomy): Eukaryota > Viridiplantae > Streptophyta > Magnoliopsida > Santalales > Viscaceae > Viscum > Viscum album. The sequence goes on along the minus strand of OY728151.1, from coordinate 830,408,664 downwards.
AAAAAAATTTCATTATCATCTTTATAGACTCATTAATATGGTCCCTTATACAACACTAAATTTTTTCCATTCAATTTTTTTTGAAACACTATTTTTCATGTACTCAGTTTTGTTTGAATCATTATTCATCATATAATATTTTTTTATTTATTTTCCAGAAATTATTTAATACCTTATTATATGGATAACATGTTTGATACATCCATGTTAAATGCCTTATGACATGATTATGATGCCCATTAAATTCTATGGTTGACTCAAATATTTATTCCTAATGACTGATTTCTTGTTATGACACACTTATTCATGAAAATGTTATGATGGTTTTTAAAAGATAAAGAACAAAAGAAGTTTCTAATTAATAGTCTCATGAGACATAATGTATGGGATTAGAGGTTAATACAAATCAATTATGCTGATTTTTACACTATGTGATATAGTCATGGATGTTATACTGCACTCATGGTTATTTCATAGAATATATTACAACAAAAGTCTTATATTTCGATTATTATTTGATTCCATGTTCTGTATGATATGAATCAATAGGTTATTCAAGTTCCATTATTTTTTTATATTATTCCTTCTAAATCAAGTACTTAACATCATTTCCATGATTATTACCTTATGTGGATTCATAGATCATCTCATTTTTTCTATGTATTTACCTAGTTGTCCAATACAATTGGAAGACATCAAATAGAGTTTGGTGATCATTATTGAGATAAATAAAATTATTTTTTATTATAGTCTCATGTTTTTTATTTATGTACCTATTCTTCCAAAGACACTAGATATTTCCACCTTGATCAGTTTTCATGGATAGTTGTGGTTAAAATAATTTAACAATATCTGTAAATGGTTAAGGTTTCAGTAGCTAGTATTTGATCAAAACCAAATTATTTTTGTAGATTAACACTATAAACCATTATTACGATCCCCATGTATAATTATGTCAGTATGAATAAAAAAATTTCAATCCCAGGGAATCATAATTTAGGATATACAATTCATTTATATGTCATTCCCCCAATTATATGGTTCTATTTTTATATTATCATTTTATATGTATTATATCACCGTATTTGTATTTTTATCATTTTTAGTTAATCTTTAGAAATAACAGACACATGATTATAACAAATTTGATAAAAATGGAACGATATACCAAATGAGATGCTAGACTTAATTGTAATGGGAGATTAGAACATGATGACAGTAATGCATAAACTTTATCAAGTTGTGAATATAAAAATGAATTATATACAACACCATAATGATCCAAATATGTAGATTGTTGTGATGAAATCAATTATGAACAAGAAGTCCTCGTATATTTAGTGGATATTCAAATACCCTCTTCATAAAAAAATGTATTAACACCATTGAAATGATATTATATGACCTTCAATGCATAGAAGATGAAAATTATAGATTGGCAATATATTTTTTGACGGGGAGGGTGTTTAGTGGTGGTAACTGATCGAAAACACAATTTATAAAGAAGAAATCAATTACGTGGACTAGGAATAATTTGAGAATTGTTTTATAAATATTTTTCTTGAACACCACCACTTAAGATTTATAAGGAGTTCATTGGACTGAAGAAAAAGGAATATGAGTCTATCAGGGAGTAAGAGAAAAATTCACAATGATTTAATGATTCAACACAATCTTTTTCATGAATACTAAAAGCCTGGTGGGTCACATATTTAGTATATTAATGGCATGTATTAAAAAATTGCTGGTGATTTGAGACATTGATAGCTATAATGATATATTTCATTTTACCCATATTTTAGAAATAGAGATCGATGAATCTCAGTAGTCTCATTTGATTAGAGATAAAATGATAAAATTGGAGTTTAATATTGGAGGATCAAAAAATAAATCTCCGAGAGGAAATAAAAACCATAATCCCACATGTTAGAAGTGTGGATAGAAGAATCCTAGGGATTATTTAAAGGGAACCAAGACATTCTTAAAATGTGTAAGAGAGGGTCATCTTGAGAATTATTGCATAAGGGGTTTAATAAATCCCACTAATGATGTTGATGAAACTCAGGTTCAGTAGACACTTATACTATAGTGAATTCTTTCAACTATAAGGAACAAGGGAATTATGTTAGCCAATTCTATAAGGCATGGGATGTTGGATACAATCAATAATAACAACCACCAATGATCCATGTAATGAAATTTTATATCACTAATAATAAGGTCAAGAATGAAAATAATGTGTTGATAGGTATTATAAAAATTCAATCATGAATATTTATCACACTATTTGATTATTCTTCGATGATTTTTTTTCATGTATTCCATGTTTAGAAAAACTCTTCAAACCCCACCTCAAAAATTAATGGTTTGAGTTATCTGTGAGAACCATGTGTGAAAAAATTATTAAATATAAAGTACATAACTCTACCCTAAATAATTTTGAGGAATGTAACTACCAAAAAATCTCATAACAATTCATTTGGTGGAGTTTTATGAAATATTATTCATGGATTTTAAATCATTATACAAATCCAACAAAAACTGTTGAGAAATAGAGATCACACTTCATATCCCAAGGAATCCTATAATTTTATAAAAGTGTAAGGATGATGAAGAATTAAATTTAGAATAATAATCAAAATTAATGATATTATTACCTTATATGAAATCATATATAGCTCAAATTATTGACACAAAACAGATAGAATTATTCTTTAATGCAGGCCCATTATTAGGGACTCCACTGTTGTTTTACCAAAATAATTTGGTGGTGTTCCTCCTAACCAATATGTTGAGATCTTTATTGATAATATACTTGGGTATATTATTAGGTTAAAGACTCCTTATAGAATGAACAACATTTAGATAGAATATTTGAAGAACCCATTACAAGAGAAAATGGATAAGTATTTTACAATCTCAAGGGAATCAATGTGGGGTGCGATAGTCGTCTTTTTAAATAATAATTATTGATAAATGGGCCTTCATGGATTATCATGAGATCAAAAAATAAAAATAATAAAATCTATCCCCTATAATAGATAAATGTGTTGTTTGAACAACTATGTGGGGCCAAAAATTTCTCTAAGGTGGACCTTCTATCAGGATATCATCAATGAAAAGTGAATAAGATATATATTCCGAAGAAATCATTTGGAACACGGTATGGAAATAATGAGTTCATAGTGAACCCCGTAAAACTCATAAATAATATAGATATTTTCATTTAATTAATTAATATTTTGTTTTGATATTACCTTGACAATGTTTTGGTAGTCTGTGTCGATGATATTCTCAGATACACTAAGAGAAATTAAATATATGAGGAATATTGGAACATTATTATAAATTCATCAAATAGGGTGTCAATAATTTCAAATTATAATATACGTGTGTTCTGGTTATAGTAAGATTCATTCTTATGGAATTTTATCTCTATCCATGTAAAATTTTTGGAGCCTCTAGAAACAATGTCTCTTAAGGAGTGGGCTAGACCTGCACTTATGATAGAGATTCATAGATTCCATTGAATTACTAGGTATTACAGAGGATTGTTTAGGAAATTTATGTTATTGTAAAAAACACTATCCAAGATGACTCAGAAGGAAGTAATGTTGCTCTAGAATAGTGAACATGAAGACAACTTTAAAGAGTTGAGAAAGAGGGTTCTCACTACACTAGTACTTACACTATTGAAAAGTGGGACATATTTGTGGTATAAAATGATGTTTAAATCATGGTATTAAATTGTGTGTTAATGAAAAATGAAAATGATAAAGACTAAAATATAAGGATGTTGATGTTTGATGGAAAAAACTATCCAATGCATGATCTGGAGTTGGAGGCTATGATTAGTGCATGGAAAATTTGACAGCATTATGTCTATGGGGAGAAGTATGAGACAAATATATATATATATATATATATATATATCATAGGATCATAAAATATATATTCACATAAACAGTGATCAATATGAATTAACGAATATCGTTAGACCTCATCACGTATTATGATTTTTAAAACCACTACTATACTATTAAAGAAAATTAAGTTGTAGATTCTTTATGTACAAAAGATCCTACAACATTATAAATGATTATAATTATGAATGAATCAATATTATTTTTTATAGATTAGATGTAAAATAGAATATTAAGGGAAGGTACATAATCATTCCTTTATTATATGATTTCTCACCCATACTGTATGGAGAAGATACCATACTCTTAGAGAAATTATACTGAAATTCCTAGTAGCTTGAATTTATATGAAACGGGAAATCCATAGAGTTCTAAATTTATTATGATAGAGTTGTAGGATTTGGGGAATGAATATGTGTACCATCCAATACATAGATAATGAAATAGAATCTAAATGATCCACATAGCTCAAATATTTCTATTCAACTAAGGAGCATAATGTTGTATCGAGATATGTGAGAATACAATTGGTTGGAAAATATGAAGAAAGAGAACATTAAATATACATCAATGTCCATGAAATGTCATCAAGTGAAAGGTAAAAATGAAAAATTATAATCAAATGATTCAACTGTTACCCAGACCTATATGGAAATGGGAAAAAACAACTATGGACATAACCACCATACTTCCAAATAACTTGAGAGGAAATAATGAAATATGGGATTTTTTTTGGATTGTCTTACAAAGGCATATCAATTTATTTCAATTCAAGTGGAATTATAAATTGATTGACATACATGTTTATATATCATAGCAGTAATAAGAATGCATTGAGTACCATTATTTATTTTCTATGATCAAGATTCTATATTTTCCTCCATTTTCTAGTAGAGTCTACTTAATTTACTAAACAGTTAGTCAAAAATTATTATGGCTTATCACTGTCAACGTTATGGAATGTATGGGAAGATTATTAAAACACTAGAAGATATGTTCAGATAATTCTCAATGGACTTCAAAAGAATATGGGAACAACATATACCTGTAGTCAATATCTATTACAATAATTGTCATAATAAATCATCATAATGTCTCTATATGAATACCTTTATGGGAAATGATGTATACCATCTAATTGTAGGGAAGATATTGGTGAAAATAATCTTCATGAACATGAAATATTCACAGAAATGGTAGAAAATGATGAATACCATCCATTAGAAAACATATGCTTCCCAAAGTCAATAGATAATCTATACATATAATCATTGATGAGAATTAAAGTTTTATATTGGTTATAAATTATTGTTATTTATATTTACATACTATATGGTCATGAAATGTGGGATGAAAGAAAAGATAAATCTTATCTACGTTATCTCCTTTGAGAATCATGATTGTTTTAGAGTCGTGGAATATCAACTAAAACATAGAACATGTGTGTATCAAGTACATGATATATTCAATATATCTCTATCAATGATATATATACCTAATATCACACATATACTGAAATTATAGGTGGTGAAACCTAAAAACAATATCTCTTATTTTGAATAAATGGTGAATATTAGGGACATTAGAGACATGGTATTATATAAACAGAACACTCACCTAGTCCATGTAATATAGAGAATCTCGAAGTATAAAGATGTTAAATGGGAACCAGAGAATGTAATTAAGTGGATCTTCCCTCACCTATATTCAACATTGTATGTAAAAATGAATTTGGAGGGTGAAATTTGACCATGGGGAAGAATGTAATGACCCAAAATTCTATCGAATAATTTTTTTATTCTTCTGTAATAAGTCACACACATCACCAGGAGAATCCAATAAAAACATTATTCTCGTCAACAAATAAAGATATATTACTTATAAAATCAACATGTATGGTTTTAGAATACTACAATGGGATACAAAATAGAATACAAGGTAACCAGAATGCTAATAATTGAATCTGCAGGATCCTCTATAATGACCACACTAAAAAGCAATGGTGTTGGAATAAAACATAATGTTAATAATTAAATATGCATTTCACTGATAAAATTATATATAACCTTCAGAGATAATATAATCAAATTATGTATGATTAGAATAAGAGGTATCTATAAGAATTACGGATCCTATATAACTCTGATGAATCAACTATTTGAATAGTAATATGACTATTATGAATAGTGATTTGGGTGTTAGAATGGTAATCTCACCTATAAAATAATAAAATTAAATTTAGGTATCTTATAAATAAAAAAAATGATATATTTAAATGAACGATGGAAACATAAAAAATTAGTTTGTTTTTTTATAAAAAGTATATGTTTAGTAAATATTTTATGGGTAATATAATGATTTAATCCTTATAAAGGATTCATAATTTATTGTTATGTTTTAATATAATTATAAGAAAATTTTAGAATACTATAATTAATTTTTCAACTGGTTATAATATCTATTAAAATTTTAAAATTGGTATTTTTTTAAAATGGATGGACTTGTTAAAAAATGAAATTTCTGAAATTTATAAAATTATTTTAATAAAATAGAAATTTTTTTAATCCATACATTATAAATGATAGAGTTAATTTTATTATTATAATAAAAATGTTAAATTTATGGTGAATCATGAAATTTAATAATTTACGGTATATATCATTATAAGCCAAATTCATGAAATTTGAACTCATGGTTGTTGTAATAAAAATAAATCTTGAACCATACAATATTATTATTTTTGTTTAGCCATATTAATAAATAATATATATAGTCTTGTTCCAAAATAATAAACTATCGAATATTATAATAAAAAACACCCCTTTCCTCCCCCTATAAATGACACCCATCGCCACCCCTTATCCTCATTCCTTATATGCCTTGGATCTTATCAATATTCCATCCAATTACATTAACAATATTATTCCACACGTATGATATCATCTTATCTCATAAAAATACCCATTTTTTATCCTTTTGGGGTCCGTCATGGAAGTGATATTCAAGAGGTAACATTCTCAAAAACAAATTTTGAATTCTTTTATTCTTCTAACTTTTCCTAACCTCGTTCATCCATGAATGAATAATGAATATAATACCTTGTATATAATTTAATTTTAAATTTATAATTGAATAAAAATTTTCTACCCCTTTTCATCTCTACACTTATTCAAATAAATAAAATCATTGTCCAAATTATGGTGGTTAATAGTCTTTGTTGATAATGAGTTTTATTTCTATTATCACCTTCAATAATGGTCATAAAACTATTATTATGGTTAAATAAGTTTTTAATATTAATATAATAACTCATTTCGTATTCTAATGCAAAAATATATACATAATATTAAATAAAATGAGTCTAGATCATTGTGGTCATAAAAAAATAGCAAAACATAAATCAAACAATAACTATAAATTTTATCAAATGAATAATCCCTATAATCAAAAGACAAAAGATAAATTTGGAAATTTAATAATATTGGAGTTTATTAATACTATATAACTTTAATACTAAATAATTATACCCATTTTAAATGAACTTCCATATGTTTACACAAGTGAACTGACCAAGAAACCGTGAAATGAACGCTCTTGGAACAATTAAATTAAAAATTATAACTCATTGATGTGGTTATAAAGAGACATAATTAAATTATAATAAAAAAATACATATATATTAGGTCCATAATTATGTAATTAATGAATATAATATGGTTATCATGGATATAAAGTGAATTTTCATAATACATTTGGATATAAGGTATGAGATCTCTCCAATCCTCAATTTTATTCCTTCGGGATTATATATTCTCTTTCTCTACACAAGATAATTTCATCACAATTATTATAATATTATTCCCAAAAATTATCAGTATAAGTTCAATACATGTTTATATATGTCAATTTATATTTATCTAATGGGGTAATACATTTTTTAAAATTTTAATTTCTCAGTTCCTCTCGACATGGAAGCCTAATTAATGTGAACATCTCCATTTCTTACCAATTCTCATGTACATTCCATAACCTTTTATAATACACCTATATTTTTATAGAATATATTATTTTATCAATAAAATAAATATCTATTTTTTTATTGTTTTTATAACAAGAATGAATGTCTTAATTCTACCTAAATATTTTTAATATTTTCCTCTTAAACCACACAAACATGGATCATTTCAAAAGTTCCCTAGACAATAAATATCATGTATCCAATTTATATAGACATGATTATTAATGATTTATTATTATTTTTTAATTTACGATTCAATAGATATTATTTAATACCTCCTTTAATTAAAACCATTTTCAATACAACAATTGGATATGCCTTATAACAAGATTAACATTCTCATTTCATTCATTGGGTAAATCTTATGTTTATTCCTTAAGTTTGATTTCGTGTTATGGAACATATTTTAATGAAATTTTTATGATGGGAATTTATAGATATCACTCTAATTAATTGGGAATTTTTTTTTCACATGATTCTTCAATTATGGGATTAGGAGGAAAACCTAATTAATTATGGTCTTTTTTCAACCATGTGATATAGTATTGGAGTTAACCTTGATTCACGTTTATTTCATGTTTTATATTTTTTTTATAAAAAATCCTTATTTCTAGGATAAAATGATTACAAACTCATCATTATTTTCCTCTACATGTTAATCACTTTTCATTAATTTAATGTTATCATATTATGTCTTCTAACTCATGTTTTTTACCTATTTCCTATGATTATTCTCTAATTGGTCTTTTTATCTCATCCTATATTCTCTATGTATTACCTATGTTATCTTATTTAGTTTTAGGATATCAATGTCAGTTTGGATCCCATTATGGAAATTAAAAAAATTATGTTTTATTATAGTAGCATTTTTTCTAATTATTTTCATAGTCTTCCAAAGAAACTTGAATTTTTTATGCTTTTATTTTTTATTGATAACTATTTTAAAAATAATGAAAACATATCTGTAAAAGAATAAGTTCCCTATAATATAACTTTTCAACATCACTGACAAAGAAAATTAATTTTCTTTTTATTTCTTAAACCTTATTTTCATTTCTAATTTTTCTAGAAAATATGTCATTCTTTAATTTGAAATGAGATTATATTTTTTTAATCCAAGATTTAATGGTGGGTATAAATTTTTTCTCATTATATAATTTCAATAATTTATCAATTTAATTCACATATTAGAATAATATCCATGTTGTTTTCAACTTCCATATAGTTTTTTAGTTGTATTTATGTTACCCCTCTTTGGAAGAATCACATGATTTCCATTTTCATAAATTTTCACCACCAAACCAGTACTATTATTTCAATCATATATGTAATAATTCTATTCTTCTATTTTAATCATGTCACTTTCAATATTTAATTCATGTTTCCATAGTTCCCATATGTGTCCTTTTTTTTGTAGAATAATATTTTATCTTTTTCAATAACTTATTTATTATCATTCAATTTAGGTACACATTTCCTAATAATCATCTTTTGTTTATATCCCATTTTATACTAAACATATTATTTAATTTTTCTTTACACACATGGACTTATCTGTTAAATGTAATATTATATAATAATGTTTGATCCAAAACATAACACTTCACCACTATAACCACCTCTATTTTAATATTCATTGAAAATATCTAAAAATACCAATCTATAAATGATGGAAATTTTCTATCCAATCATCTTCTATGTTTTTTATTCCTCTAAGTTGTTTTTATAAAAAATTTAGATACTTTACCCTGTAATCCATGAAATATAATTTAATAACTATTTTTTAATGCAAATATTCAATGTCCTTTGGCCCAATTTTTCTTCAGCACAAATATTGTACACAAACATGTAAATTTTAATTTAAAAGTAGTCTATCAAGATCTATATTATTGTAATTTTTTAAAATTATGATGCTTTATTATAGTTTCCATTGGGAATCCAATTCTCTTTTTCTTTTTCTCATCCACCCTTGATGTAGGGGTTCAGTTCTCAAAAATTTTACTTATAAATATATCACAATATTTTTATTTTAAACCTAAATTGTAAGAAGATTCGATATTTCAGTATAAGGATTTAGTATTGATAAGAGTTACCATTTTCTACGAACATGTAGTGGATAAATAATTAGATGATCTCATTCTATTATTTTATATAGGTTGTTTCTTTTTAGGGAAAACAAACTTATTATATGAATAAATTGAAATTAAAAAACTCATAAAAATTTTCTTTTTTATTCCCATTTAATTTTAATCTTCTAAATATGATTATCATTTTTCATTCTATATTATTTAATATATTTTTCAATATCCTTAATTATTTTATCTCTCATATGTCATTGGGAACCCAAGACACCAATTGTAACGTCACATGTATTTATATAGGAATACATGTCCATATATACTAATATTTTTTAATTTAATATTAGTTTTAGGTTAAAGGGGGCACTATTTATGATAACATAACCGATAGGGAACAATGGGTTTCTCTATAATCTTAAATTTCGCACAACACTGAGTTATACATAATAATAATATATCAATATTATTATTATTTTAAATGGTTTTTAATTCATTTCCTTTGTATTCTAATGAATAAAAAAATTAACTATATTCTTATTTTATATATTTTTAAATTATTTTACATTTATCCAACAAATTTTAGAGGGTCAAATTGAGAATGAATCCAATTTTGAGCATAAATAATCTAATACTTTTAAAAAGAAATTTTACAATATCTTGATGGAGAACCATTTTAAATAAATAGTTTATTTCACTTTTATATGTAATATTTCAAAAAATAAACTTCTTTTTTTATAATTGGGGCATTAAAATTTACTTTTGGTATTTTTGTGATAAAATTCATTTTTAAAGAAAAGTGAAAAATAACAGATTTTAATTCAAAACATCCTTTTGGTCTAATTTATTTGTGTTCTTATAAAATTATTTTAAATGGGTTTAAAATTTAATTTTATCATGTTCTTATTATTTAATCCAATTATGGTCATTGAAATTAATTTTACATTTTAATTGGACATAAACACAGGTCAATATTTTTATAGTTTTTAGAAAATAAAAAGTAGTTTTTTGGTTTTGACAATGAGATTTATTTTAAAATTAATTTCTTAAAATTATATGGTTTGGATATGTAAAATTGGATTATATATTTTGAATCACAGGGTAAAAATCATGTAAATATATACCTTTTATTTTATGGCATTATGAATTGTAACTTCAGTAACTTTTTTTATTTACCATCATTAATGGATAAATCTTGTAAATAAGATTAAAAAATAATATTATAATAATATATAACTAAGTAAATAGGTTTTTTAATCATATTTTATGAGATATTCATGGCCATGAGAATATTTAGGATGATCTTTTGGCTTTTGGGAGAAAATGGTGCATCACCTACCAATGTCCAATGTGAATTCCCTAGTTAGTATGATTTATTGTCTTTTGTTAAATGATATTATGGGATAATAATATGTCTATTTTGATATATAAGTTTCACCAAATGAAGATCTTTACTATATGAAAATGATTTAGTGATAAAGTGATAAATGTTATTCTGGATGACGTTGGCTCTTTTGGGAACACTAAATGCCTAAGGAAAATAGAGATCTATAGGATTTCATTTGAAGAGTAATGTTTTAATTTTTTTTAAGAATATATGTTTTTTTTGTGGACATATAATGATATGGGTTATTTATGGAAATGACTTACCCATCATAGAGAATATATGACAAGGATAATTAATTTTATGTTTGAGGCTTTACAAGTAGTTGATGTTATTTAGATATAAATGTTAAGATTTATCATGGAAGACTGTGTGATCAAATCGTTATCAATTTTTCTTTTCAATCATAGTTTGGAATACGTTGATGAATATTACAGACAATTATCTATTGAACAATCTTTGAGGAACTTTGGGTATGGTTTGTTGAGTTTTTGAGATTAAGAGTAGTATTTATTTTTATAAAGGATTATTATTTTTGGGGATTATCTGATATTTTACTCACCATTTTCGTTTTGGAAAATGTATATAGATAGTAAAATATATAGTTCATCTTCTGTGGATTATGTGATTCTATAGAAGTTTATTCTAGCAATTAACGTGTGACCAATTCATCTTGAATACAAATTGTTTGGAGGAAATATGAGTTTTTGGTAGATATTTATTAAAGGACGAAACACTACATGAAAACTAAGTTGGTTTCCATTTTTTTAGTGATGATCATAAATAAATTCCTAAAAATAATTATAAGGATATTAAATAAAAATCAATTTCCATTTATGATTCTTACTGGGAAATTAATGAATGTTTAACCCATCACATGTTTAGGGTTTTCTGGTTGTTAACATTCTTCAAGTCATGATTTATATAATTCTCAATCATAAAAAGATAGTTCATTTTAATCAATATATATGTTTCCATATATGGAATTATTATATGTGTTTTCTTGAGTAATATTTTTTACTTTTATTTCTATGTTTTGACATAATATATTTACTAACAATTTTTTCAATGTGGGATTTTCACTGATGTTTTGAGCACAATTTTAAAATTTTGAGGATTCAATTTCCACAAGGGTAAATAATGTAATATCCCAGGTATTTATAGAATAATACATTTTCATATCTATTAATAGTTTTGACTTTAAGATATATTTTATTTTAAATGGGACAATACGTATGATAGTGTATCCAACACACAACAACGAGTATCTCTGAAATCCTACGTTGCACACAACACTAAATTATACCAAAACGTACAACAATAATATTATTAATTTAAATCTTTGTTATCAAATAGACATTTTATTGGTTGGAATGAACATAATTAACTATGTTATGATGTTACATATATGTTAAATTTTTTTACATTTATCCTGTGATTTTTATAAGATTAAAATGAGAATGAATCAAATTTTAAGCATTAAATACTCTAATATTTCTAAAAGGTCATTTTACCACCATATGATGGTAAAACAATTCTAAACATATTTTCTGTAACTTTTATATGTTCTATATGATAAAATAAACATCTTATTTTGAAAATGGACATAAAAATTTAGTTTTTTTTATTTTTCTGATAAAAATTATTTTTTAAGTAATAGAGAAAAATACAAGAGTTTAAATAAAATATTATTTTTATTATAAATTATTTATATAGTAAAAATTTCATTTTAATTTTTTCTAATTTTTAATTTTATTATGTTATTATCATTTAATCCAATTATGGTCATTGAATGTAATTTCACATTTTAATTGTACATAATCACATGTCAATATTTTGATAGTTTTTACCTCTTAAAACCACATTATATGGTTTTAACAGTGAGAAATAATTTTAATTTAATAAAATCTAGTTATGTGGTTTGAATTTTGGAAAGTGGATTCACTATTTGGACTTGAAAATTCTAAATTATTTAAATCGGTACCTTTTATTTTCATTCATTACGAATATTAACATGAGAAATTATTTATTTTATTTACCATGGTCAAATGGAAAATCTAGTAAATAAGGGTAAAAATAATATAATAATAATAATAAATGCACATGAGCCATAGCATGGTTGTTGAGGACTCCTTATGTGCATCTAGGTGACCTAGGATCAAACACAGGCAGAGGCTTAATTTTCGAGGGTACTGTAGAAGAACTATAGCAGGTATTGTAGAAGGAATTGTACTAGGTACTATTTGGCCCTATAGAAACTGATAATATTCCCCTATTTGGTCTTTTAGGCCACTGATTCGGTCCACTATTCATTTCAGGCCTTCGGGCCACCTAGGCCATCGGGTCAGTAAAGACTTCAGGCCACATTAAAGACATCATGATACCATAAGGCCTTCATGCCACCTCAAGGCCTTCAGGACACCTTAAGGATTTTGACCCTCCTTAAGGCCGTCATGACACCTTAAAGTGAAAATGAATATAAGAAAACCTGTAAATAACATGTTCTTGAAGGGAGATGAGAAAGGGGAATTCACTATTACAGAATCTAAACAGATTTATGAATTAGAGGGTATAGTACCTACCATTGGGAAAAGACTGTCCCTGCACGAGAAAGCTTTGTCGAATAACCATTTCAAGGTGCATAGTTGATTTCCTAACGGGAGATAGAAAGTGTCTAATAGGAGTTAAAAAAATTTGTATTCACATCTTCATAATATTGAATTTCAATAGGCCCACGAGAGTGGCTATGAAAATGTTGTAGGTTCTCACACTGAGGCCATTCCTTTTAAATATCATTTGATTTACATAATTTCATATTTTTTTGTGCATGATTATTTACAAAATTTTGATAAGGATATTAATTAAACAATCTAAGGGGGTTTTGTTTAAAAAATTGTAGAAACATATAGCACATGAACAACTTATTATAACCCCCTCTTATTTGTTATTCGATCCTCTGGAATGTCAAGTCGTATCAAAGGGAATGCTCCTTTGTTGAATATTTATCATTGATAATATTGATTATGTCAATAGTATAAAAATTAAAAGATTTTATGGAAAAATTATTATCAATGAAATAATATGACAACTCCTTTTCTACTATATCTTGGACTATATATTATGGATTCTACTATATGTTTTCCCCTATAGAGCATTATACCTGATGATTTTAAGATAATATAAATATAGAAGATTATCAACAATCTAAAAATAACATCCTTATATTTTTATTTTAAATTTTTAAAATTAATGTGATTGGTCTCAAAACATCAATGTGTATGCGAGATAAGATGAAAAGTATTTCAGAAGAGAATACCAAAATGATAGAAGAAAAACTAGATATTTGTCTTAGTATGTATGAATAAATCTAAATAATAGATTATGAATCTATTGATGATTACTTCATCAGAGTAAATGAATTTTTTTTAAACATTATAAGAATTGGGGATGTTCAGAGAGATTCTTAAATTTTAAAGACCCTTATGAGAATCTTTCCAGGCATATTTGATTACAAAATTATATCCTTATAAAATATATAATATTTATCACTTGATGAATTTCATTACATTCTAGTTTTTTATGAAATGAGAAAATCACAATTGTCCAAAAATAAGATGAAAGAAGAAATATATTTTGATTCCAAGAGAAAGAATGGGAATATAAGGTATTGAAGATATGGATCCTTATGAATCTGATGATAAATAGGATGTGGAATTTAATGAAGAAAAAATGTATCTTATATATAAGAACTTCCAAAGAGATAGTGGAAAATATATAGGTATAAATCCTATAATTTTTTTAGTGTGGTGGATTAAGAAACTATTCTAGAAATTATCCCAATAATAATGTTGTAGAATTTTGAGATGAATGAAAATTCATTAGAAAAATCTAATTTTTTTTTAAATTGAACAAGTAAGTACCTTGAAGAATAATGGGGATTTATATTCAATTGGAAAGAATTTTTTAGAAGACAAAAGACTAGAAAAATGAATAACTATAACTAAAATTGTTGATAAATAAAAAAAATCCATTATATAGTTATTAATTTGGTCATGAATATTATAGAGAGTACAAAATTATAACATAACATGTCACATGTATTGACAAAAAATAAAATTAATAAAAATAAGAGTAATTAATAAATATTGTGGGGATATTTTTTAATGAAGAAAATATGTCTTTAAAATAGAGTAATAATACATCCAAGAGATATTATGTTGCAAACATAGAATTTATAAACATGGAAACGGAGTTGAATATCTGAAAATATTCTTGTAGAAAATGAAGATAAAGAGAACATGTTTCAATAAAAATATATTTATTCTGAATGTAACATGAGAAAGATGAATGAAAAATTCAACAATTTTTTATAACAAAAAACATATTCTATCAATACTGATTAGAAGGTTCAATACAAGAATCATTTGAAATCCTTACTCATAAAAAATAATGTTTAATTTGATGCTTTAAATATTTCAGGATCTATAAATGTTTTTGGAAGAAATTGGGTGGAGAAATGATGTGAGAAACCTGTCACATATAAATAATTTTAAAACTCACGTAGAAGGAAAGATGAAATATATACTGATTATGAGTGACAAAAAGTAAATTATCAACACAACATTGTTTTAACAAAGAAAGAATGTAATTTAGTATAAAATCACAATTTTATGGGAATTTACAGTGTTGTGTGATCTATGCGTATATGGATTATAATTAATGGTATAACATTTCACTTCCCATATGAATGGTTGAAAAAATTCAATGAAATGATGGATGAAGAATGTGTATCTCTCCTAACCCATAGTAATTAAGAAATTAAAACTTTTATGATGTTGAAAACCATCATACAAAAACTAAATTTTAACTACTAGAAGATGTTTTTGGAAGATGTTATGAGGTTGTTCATCATGTCGAATGATGTATAAAACTTCTTCCAAACCATGTTTCTTATGTTAGAAGATAAACGAATCATGGAAATCAGAAAATTGAGTAAATAACCTTTATGGATGAGAAAAATTTGAATGAAATTAAATAAAATAAATCATGGATTCTTGATAGTGGTTTTTCATTACATATGACATTTGATATAAAAATCATGAAACATGTTAATTGTAATGATGGAGGAGTAGATAACATTGGTAATGATAACTTTTAAAAAATTATTGGATTCATAAGAGATGAGATTGAATAAGAATAGAAAAAATATAATGAATTTTTATTTTTTATAGGCTAACACATAATGTATATAGTGTAATTAAACTTTGTATTGATGGATGAGAAGTGATCTTGATAAAATATTCTTATCATATCCAAAGTTTGAAAGATGAAATTTATTTTAAAAAATGAGAAATAACTAGTGGGAATATCTTCTAAATATGATAGTGTTATAAATCTTGTTACCTGAATAATGAAGATGAAAATAAGTCATGGAATTGATGACTTGGGCACCTTGGATAGAAAAACATGAAAACACATTTTAATGATGACTAGGTGTGTTTTTTTTCATAATTTAAAATAATATATGAATATTATTATGTTACTTGTAAAAAAGGGATGATAATTAACAAAAGCCAAAATAAAGTGGAGATTCTTTTTAAAAAACCTCTTAAGCTTATTTATCCCAATTTATATCGATTTATGATGTACCAATCATTAAAAAGATATTTATAAATAGTGATTTTTATAGATGATTTCACTCGAATGATGAAAATAATGGTTATGAATCAAAAGATAAATGTTATGGAATTGTCTAAGATTTTCATAAAATATGATTAGAAAGAAATTAATGTTTATATAAATAAGTTGAGAATATATAATTGTACCAAATTCAAAAGATTTTAACTTTTAGATTATTTGAGAATGAATGGTATTAAAAATCAATATAGTTCCTTCTATAGTGTAGAAAATAGATTACCAAAAATAATGAATATATTCTTGGTGAACATTAGAATAAGAATTCTAGATTAATAAAAACGTTAAATGTTATACTAAAAGGAAAATATTAGTACTATTATACATTTTCAAAATATATGGTTATTGAGAACAAAATCCAATATAACTTCTTTTAAAATATATTATCAAAAATTAACATTAAGAAAAGTAATTCAATGTTTTTGAAATCCCATGGTTATTAAAAGAAAAAAAATAGATCAGGGAAATGTGGATGGTAATGTAATGGATGGGATTTTTTGGGTTATTCACCTGTTAAAATAAGTTACAAATATTGTAACAATTGCATAAAAAGGATGGTCGACTCATACGAAGTGAATATAAATAAATATTAAAATTCTTTTAACAAATATGTTATGAATGCTGAGGATGAAAAACTATATTTTTCTAATTCTAGTGAATGTTTGTCCAAACATCCTTACCATGATTAGAGAGAAATATATGATGATAAAAGTTGATCTTCAAAGGAAATATAGAAATTCCTTACCATAGAAAAACATTTTATGTTCAAAAACATTATTTGAAATTAGACGGCTCATGTTCAAATAAGATTAAAATTGAGAATAGAAAATTAAAATTCACATATATTTGAATGATTCTATGTCTAGAACTATAAATGTGTTTATTTTTGTGAATGATATAATTTTATCTATGGATATTTAATAAGTATGTAAAAAAATTTAGACTAAATGAAGAAGAATTTTGAAAAATCAATGTTGAGATAATTAGAATCCTTACTTGGATTATAATTACATTTAAAATAAAAATACCTTTTCTTATCTCTAGAAAATTATGTTAGGGAATTGTTACAAAATTTTTTCATGTTAGAACCCAAATATGTTTCTACTTCTATATCTGTGAGAAAAAATTTGTGTAAGGATGAGTATAAAAAAGTGTGAATCCGAATGAATTCTAGAAGATGATGGGAAGTCTACATTACATTACATCCTGAAGGCCTGATATTGTTTATGCTCTGATTTTTAGGGAATTTTATAAATGTAAATAGAAATAATCCTATATATTTTCAGGAAAATGAATTATAAGATAGTTTAAAGGATCAACTTTACATGTGTAGTTATTAAAATTATATTTTTAGATCAATTTTCATGGTTATAATGATTCTGATTGGGCAAGTTATTGTAGTGATAGAAAATCGACCCCATAATTAACATTTTTCTTGGGTGAATTTTGTGTATGATGGAATAGTAAAAAATGAAGCATTGTAATATTAAGCACACCTGAATCTGAATATGTCTTAGCTACTCAGGCAATCACAAAAATATTATGGATCAATGTTCACTTTTAAAAATTGAAAGTAAATATTTCTATGACAATAAGGATACTTTTTTATGATCTTACTAAAATTGATCATTATCAAAATATTTTCCAACATTCAATTTCAGAACACATTGAAATAATGTATCAACTTATAAAAGAAAAAGTTTCTACTGGAGATTTCATTTGGAATCTATAACTGTGATGTATCAAATTAACGATTTCTTTTCAATGGAAATTCCAATAGACAGGTATGTTGAGTTGTGGATTCAACATTTTGTTCATATCTCTCAATTGAATTCATAATCCTTATATGGAATTCCCCAACCAAGATTTGGGTTATATAGAAAAATGGGGAATGAAAGTAAATTTTTTTTTACTTTGTAGGCTGTTTTTAATTATATTACGTTTAAGAATATGAATCCATGGTAATCATGATTTGTTTTAGAGAGTAAAATAAATGGGATAAAATATATATTTCATTTATGAATATGAATATATGGATAACATAAAATATGAGAAATATAAAAATAAATGTGAGAAAAGATCAATGTGAGTTGGTTATATTTATATATCCATAATGTTTTCATTCCCCCAATAGATGGAATTCCAGATAAACATTAAATTATCTACTAGTATGGTTTTAGGTCACTCTTTTATTAAAAATTCTGTGTTTTTGTAAATGTTAAGAAACATGAGTTATTTACAATGTTTGAGTTGTGAAAAAGTTCTGAGAGTGGGAAAATTTGTTAATGGGGGTTTATAAAAAACATAAGGGGCTGATTTAAGATACTATGTAATAAATATTTTTTTAACCAGATTTCATATTTTCTAAAAAATACTTTTTTTTTAAATATTTTTTTTATTTAGAATCAAACCCATTCCATCATAATGTGTTTTAATAAGAAATATGATATTTATTGATTGTTGTTGAATCTAAAAATATTGTGGGTGAAGTGTATTATGGTTAATAAAATTGTTTTTTGAACATTAGTGTCTAGAAATAGGTTATAATACTATTTTTCACCACAAATACAAGTGGCCCAAAATAGGAGTTTGTTGATTAGATATCCTATTGTTCTCATGTTCACTAGTATAATGTTTAAGATACATTGAACACTGTTATTGTTTGAATTTTTGAAGTTTCATAGTGAATATGTCATAATATTTTAGAATAGTTTTTAAAATATATTAGTGATGTTAGGATTTAGAATGTTTTTATTCAATATAATCTCAAATAAAATGATGATTCGATGCTCATGATTTTATCAAAAGTCATGAGAACTATCTCAAAAAAGGTTTTTATATGAAATGGAGGAATCTTAAATTTGGTATCGGTTATAAAAACCAAAACACAAAAGATTGTTTCCATAAGTAAAAGGGTCTGTTTTTCAGAATATTTTGAGACATGCATATTTATAATGGGATTATCTTATTGAATTGGTCATAATATTTCAATAATACTAGGTTAATTTCACTGAAGTTCATCAAACTCAAGGTTATATAACCCATGAAAATTTGTAGGGAAAATTGTAAAAATCGATTTTTCATTTTTTGGATGAATTTATTTTATGAAAAATTTATAAACTATTGGGATTCTATATCCTATTTATTACCTCTAGATAGAAGGTGTCTAATTGTATTTGACATATTTTTTATTCACTTCTTCATAATATTGAATTTACATAGACCTATGAGAGTGTCTTTGGAAAGGATGCTGGTTCTCACACTAAGGCCAAACCATTTAAATATTGGGTACAATACATTCCATCCAATATTTTAATGCATTAATATTAATAAAATATTGCAAGGGTATAAAATTTAATTTGTTACAAGGTTTATATTTCAAAATGTATTGATACTTATTAAGAGTTAACAACTGATTCTACCCCCCTTATCAATTGTTATTTGATCATTTCGAACATTAATATATCCATAATGGGAATCAAAATCCATAGAGTTTACTACATTATATTAGAGAATATCATCCTTTTAAAGTTATGTGGTGACTACCATAGTTTTTCCTTTTATATTCATGTATACATGACTATTTCAATAAATATAAATATCATCTTGAGTGGATTATTACAAGAAAGGTAACAAGAAATTAGTTTGTTTGGGACTTAATCATGGGAAAACCTATAAGATTCATCCTATTAATATCATAAAAGGGGTTATCTAATTCCCATAATATTGGGTAGTATGTGCTATCTTATTCTTTTTGTATTAAAAATATTATTCTCATCCCATAATGTAGTTGGTTTCTTATTCTTTTCATATAACTAAGTAAGTGTCCTCTTAGGTTCATCACACTGTGAATTTTCTGATTATCACATATATAGGATGGGTTCTTTTGATTTTTACATAAGGAAAGAAAGATCTTCATATTATAATCACATTGGATAAGTTATAGTCATTACAAAAGTTAGTTAGATTTTTATTCAAGTAACATAAAATGTTTAGAAAATTTTTAGAGACACCAATTTCTGAGGGAGAGATGTTATGATATCGTTTTTATAATTGAACTTTAGAGAAATTTTCACATGTCCTAATAAAACATGAATAAAAACAATATAGATTGAGTTACATGTTTTTATAGTCGTATGTCCATATAGTTTCATGATACTTAATTTTATTCTTTATGGCTGCATTTATCATAAATTTAGTGACTATATGAGACTAAGAAGATATTTTGAATCAGAATCTCATTCTTGTTTATTCATGTTATTTGTTACTAGAAATGAGAAGTTATGGTTGTGTATTATACATGATAGGGGGATTATAGATTAAAACCAATTTAATATCAATTGGTAACTAGTTAATAATAGATTTCTGGAATAATAAGGGAAATAAAATATTAAAGAAGATTTGAGATATACACTTAATATGAGGCCCATGTCGTTTATTCTTAAGTTTATGTATAAAGAATTTTCATATCATAAAACGAGTGAAAATATGAAATTAATTAAAGATTTTGATTATTTTTTGGTCAATCATCATTTTTATTAACTAGTTATGTGAAAATATGGTTTGGTATTTAACCTATTATGAGGTCCAAATATATACAGTTAGCATCATGAGGTATATACTCTTATTTCATAAAAGAGATAAAAATGGAGACTAGGTGGATTTTATTCATATTCACACCATAAAACCCATCATCTGTATTGGTAAATAGAAATGATAAGACTTTTTTGGGATTATACATAGTAGTAGGACAATATTTGAGTAATTTACAATAATGTGTTAAGGATTACCTTGTATTAAAGGTGAGAAAATAAAAGACTGAGTAGGTTTTACGCGTTTTCTTCCCTTTTGTATCATCTTTTCTATCAGTAACTAGAAATTATATGATATTGTTTGGGATTTCACCTAGTAATAGGACAATGTTTTTATTGTTTTACATCATGAAGGAAAAAAAAGAATGTGTCCTGTAATGGATAATGGGGGATACTTAATGGGGTCATGTTCATGGAAATGAGGGGTGTTTGACCTAATGGGTGGATCTTTTGAATGATGTTTTTGGGGTTTTCACTATTTTGGAGGACCAAATGAAAACACATATCTCATTGAGTTAATGAAAATAGTAAAGATTAATTTCCACTTTTATCCTTATAATAGAAACCCTCGTTAGTAAGGGGTTAAATTTTTGAAAACAACATGAGGGTCCTATAGGTCAAGAAGAAAAACCATAAGAGTGCCTCCTAATGTATACACTATCTATTTTATCGAGGGAATACATTATTACTGGGGTGTAGGCCACTTCTTATAGATTAAAAAAACCTCTGGAGGCCATGAAATAGTTTTAAGATATTAAGAGGCACTGTAGATATCCAGGATAAATGAAACACATAGGTATGTAATCTAAGTGGATTGAAACATAGAGTATTGGAAATGAAAAAAATATAGTGCTAAGATATGTAAACTATGAATGGATGCATTGAAAGGACCTATGAGTGGATCCTTTAAAGTAACATGGTAACAATTTATAATGGATTCCAATGATAAAATTACACTCTAACCTAGAGGATTGAGTGAATGGTAATTCATGTGAGAAGCCTCTAAGAGTAGCGTGTGGTCCCTTGATGGAATTTTTGGAAATTTTCCTTTTCGTGAGCTCAGAATGGATGAGGTAAACTAATGAAATTTTATATTTCCTCTTTTTTAGTGTTCTTCAAACTAGTATTTTTTATGACTTGGGTGATTTGGTATTTTGAATTTAATATATTATTAATATTTGTAATTAAAAACTTTTAATTCCATTATTTCCCCTTCCCACTGGGATAAATATTCACATGAGGGGGAAATTGAATGTGTTTTTCAAGGATTTATGTTCATGTGAGGATTACCAGTGATCCTATTTTGTTTTCATTTTACTATCCCTAACACTTAATTTCATAATTTGAGGCCTAGAGGTCCATATATAAGAAGAAATATGAATCCTAAACAATATAACTCATGTCCATAGAAGCCACACTTCTTCAATAAAGGTATGAAATGTGGGTGCATAGCTAGATTGGGAAGATGTGCATATTTTTGGATTCTTTTAAGTAGGTCACACAAGTGTCATGGCTAGGCAAATTGAGAGTGTACTATTTGGTGTTAGAAACGTTTTATTGGGAAATGATCCATATTTTCCACTCATCAAAGTTAAATGTTCCAAATTTTGGAATAAATTATTCATTTTGCATTTTTATATCACTATAAAATACCATCCCAATGAGTTTAATATGATCTTTGTGAAGAATATTTAATTAAATGAAAAATAAATGACCTCAGAATGTTTTAATTTAACAAACACCCTCATATTGAAGCAGAATATTCAAGAACTATATAATGAATTTTGTTTTGTGTGAATTACATGGGTTTTCAATCATTCCCAAATATGGGGGACCACCCTGGTTAATGTACACTCCTAGACACAGCTGAAACCTAAATCTTTCACATGCTCTTTTAAATTAAGTCATGTAATGAATGTAGTGAATCCTCATCACAAATTTTGTTTTTAATTTTGACACAAGTAACAGAGTGAATGGGCATACTGTGAGTGATTAAGAATGGATAATTTTTTGTGATTTTCCATTCTATGTTCTGATGGAGAAAAAAACTAGGTGAAATGGTCTTGGATGATACTCTTGAGTATGATCAGTTGGGAACATTGATCTGAGCATTTTGAGCTATGTGTAAGGAGAAAGTTAAAAGGAGTTGAGAAGTATTTTTTTTTAATTTTTTAAATTTTCACGAACATATTTTTGTTCCTAATCTCATTCTTTCATACCTTCAGGTAATTTCTTATAATGAAATTTATGATACCAATAATATATCATTGTAAATATCTTTTACAAAAAATGGTGTGATTTTCAAACACCCTCTACAATAATGTATAGACTAATCACATCAGGAAAATGACTAATAGCACTGATTCATGGATGATTATGTAGTGTAGACCATATATTTTCACTAATACTTCATTTTTCTCAATGAACCTCTAATATATCACTATCTAATAATTAATACCGTTTTATATCCATATGTGACAGAGAAATGCCACATCCCTATCCTAGACCACAATATCCCTCTATGATAGCTCCCTAAATACTCATGTCTGGAGATGGTAAATATCATAGTGAGTTGTGTATGATTGTGGGAATATTATATGGATCCTACATACTTTATTTTTAATATAAATGTCACTCTATATAGTATAAATATTCATATTTATAACTAAAATAACTATTATCTCCATATCTATCACTATGTAGTGACTGATCAACTACATGGGTGGCATGAGAGATTAGATCTTCACATGGGGGAGATTCATCCCTAAGTGAAATTGTTAATAATGGGTTCTGTAAACTTGTGAATTCTTTTGGAACCATTATAGGAAAATATTAAACAATTTGTCTCATATATGAAAATTTTCAAGAACATTGATATCCATCCAAATCATATAAGTAGATAAGCCGCTGAAAAAACACAATAAATTTTTTTGATGGGGTGGTGGGGATCAGTATTTATGAAATTATAAAAATATTTTTACAACCAGTTCTTAGTGATATTTTGGATTCATTTCTCTAATAAATGGATTTTTGGATAATGATGAGTATATTACACCATTGGCCCAAAAAATACACGAGGATAAAAAAATGTTTCTTGGAAATAATATTCCCTTTTAATGGATATTAAATATGATAAGTGGTGGATATTTTCTTTGTGAATCATGGAGAATGACTGACCTACTTTTTTTATTATGTTCTTAATGAGGAAGAAGAAGTGAACATAGATATCATACTAGCTGGAATTGGATTATGGATAGTACTGAATAATGGTGAATGGATTCTATAGAGACATAGAGCCTTAGCATCATCACATTGGCATCATGGATTTTATTACTAATATAAATATTATATAAAATCCCTTCAAGTAGATTTATTATAGTTTTATTTAAAAATACTGAAGAACGGACCTTAATTGTAGTTTGTAAACATATAATAAATAGTATAATAGTATTCTAAAAAGGAATAATGATTAGTATATAAGACAAAAATCAGTCTAAAATACTTTATTTTGTTTAATGATTGGGTTTAACTTGAATACATTTAAGAAAACAGGTTTTTTCATCATCAAGGATTTGGAAACACTTTGAATAATTATATGATAATTTCAGTTGTCCTCCTAGATTATGTGTTTCAATGCTATAGGGAATGGATTTTCTTATTAAGGGTTTTTAGAAGAATATTAACAAAAATTACATATGGGAGGGTACCATTATTCTTGAGAATTATATACTGTAGATAAATTGATCAATACATTTTCAAAATATAATGATAAATATTTCACCATTAAAGTGGTTTATATGAGAATATAGGGATATAATTTTTTGTTAAACTCAATGATGTGAAACTAGGGTTGTTTCATAAAAATTTATAATAAAATAAGATTAAAAAATCTCTCATTTATCATCATGAATTAATATTTTATATACTTAGAATAATTTTTTCATCTAATTTTTTACAGACCACTAAAACAAAAAAATGAGGCAACACCACATAATCACTGATGTGGATAAATTTCACATTAGGGGGAAGAGTGTAATTCCATGGCCTCATAATATTTTTTTAGATATTGAATTCATTAGTAATGAAATGGTGTAAAATTATAGGGGTTAACATGGATTAATTCTAATATAATGCCCTTATAAAAATGTAGGTGACATTTTCATTGATCTCAAATGATTTTTTATAAATAATTAATCATATCCATCGGATAAGGGGTAGTAATTTTTACTTATTATAAAATAATTTTAGAATATATATATGTATTTTGATTATAAAGAAATAAGTGATTCATAGAAAAAAGTAAAGATTAGAAGGTATATTCCTGATATTTACGTGAATGGAATTGAAATTCGATAGTGACTATAAAGGGTGGTAGAGTTCTGTGAGACATCATGCTGGATGTTTTGTGAAATCATTTGGTTGAATAAGGTAGAGAAAAAAAATACACCATAGTTAGTGTAGCATTATTATTAGTTCATGAAAATTGAAGGAAATAAAATATGTAAGGGATGTTTGTTCCCAGAGTGTTTCAATGAAATTTTCATTAATCTAATGATAGTTATAAACAAGAAATGTTAGTTGTTATTCTTCAGAATTGAAAAAACAATGATGATCATGTTGATTTAGGGCCATAGAAACATTAAATTTACATGATACTTAGACTAACATATTTGTTTAGACCATGTAAACCCCTATATGACTTTCTCTACTATTTTAATTAGTTATTATCATGTGAGAGGATAATATATGTGTCTCTATAGAAAGTGGTACAAAATCATTGGAATGGGTGATTTTTAAAAATTTCCGTACCATGATTCACTCAACTCTAAATAATAGGGTAAAAAAATTATTTATCATGAAAAATACATTTTTCCTCATTTGTAACGAACACATTAGCAAGAGTTCGAGAACCAATAATATGGAGGCAATGCTATAAAATGAGAATATTAGGCCCATTAGCCTTACTATGATGATGTTGGGCAAGTTACACTGATGAAAACAAATTTTTAGCAGGTGAAGACCATGTTGAGTGTATCTGGTTCATTAGAGGGTTTTTATAGTTGGAATGTGATTCACCTCAAGATTCATGAACACAGTAATAGTCTCTAGATTTGATTATTTCGATTAATTCCTTATCCCAATTTATATGTTTTCGATAGTAAAATATATGTAGATATATTTATTGTTATACTTATTATATAATAATGAGCACAAAATAGGGGTATTCATTTAGACATTAGTAGGGGATATGAGCTATTACCAAACAACATATACATTCATGACTATATATTATCTACAAAAAATGACTGTGAAATTATTGGAGATGATTTTTCACCTCACAAATTTAGAAACAAATTTTATTGCATGATATAATGGGTTTTATAAATGTTTGTAGAATTTTGGATTGAGAAGTTCCTTACAGTGTACAAGAAACTATAGTAGTTCATTATTTAAGAGGACACCCGTTTCAAGATTAACCTATATTTCTCATAAATTAGTTTTGGGTTGATAAATGACTATGTTCATTTATCAATTATCTTATATCCTCATAGAATTATATCCTATAAAATTGTTCCGTCCATATCAAAATATTTCACTGATAATGGAAATCGTGAGATATAAATCCATTAAAAGGGAATTACATGGTTGAAGAATATAACTACCAATGTCATTAACATAGTATTTACACCCCACAACCAATTATCTAGGAGGTTAAAAATGATGAACTATTCCAGAGATGACCATGCTAGAAGGTGAGAGATAACTCCTAGTATATAGGGACATGGGTTTCACTGATAATTCTTTGAAATATTTCTAGGAATATGTCTAAATCCAAGAATATAGTCAGCATAGAATTCTGGGGCCCAAAGAACCTCAGGGTAGTGATATTTAAAAATATAAAATATTTTATATCATAAATGGAAAATTCTATTATAAACATTCAGTAACACCCAATAATAGTCTCAGATTGGACATATAAGACCTCAGTTGGGTTTAAAAAATGGTGTATACCCAATGCATGAAATAAAGTTTGTTGAAAATGTGTTCTTAGTTGAGGTTTCCTTGGTATGTGAATTAATGATATTAGATTATTAAAAATAAACTAATATTATCTCCACCTATATTCTCATGTATAGAAAATGAAGAGAAGTAGTCTATCCCATATTCACGAACATACCCATGGCCAAATAGAAGATATGGGTGTTAATGAGATCCATTTCTGTAATCAACCATCACAAAATCATACTAAAGCAACTTCTGAGAACTATTTTAACCCTGAAGCATTTTAATTCCTCCATGAGGTTTTTGGGTGTGTTTTTTATATCTCGATTCCCTTTATAATGATTTTTTATGGTTTTATGGACCTCATAAAAATACTATGCACCCCATGGGGGTAGATCATCAGTTTTTAGTGGAAACTATAGTTTTTTTGAAGATCACTAGGAATTAATGTTTAGAATTATTGATAAAACAATTTTTAATGTAGATTTACATGTTTTGTGTTCATTTCATTAATGTAATAAGAACAACTGGGACGTATATGACCTTTATATAGGGAAAACACCATGTAGTGATCTCGTGGCATATGTTCGAGAGACATGGCTAGTGTAGTCATGTTGGGGAACATAGTCATGCGGAACAACACTACCCAGATAAATGAATATGGGGTTTTATATATGGGCATTTTATGAGAAAAAACAATGATCTTAGTTATCAAATACCTTCTGTATACTATGGTTTCACATAATAAAGTATACAATGTTGGCCAAGTAATGTGGTGGAGGACATGATCGAGTCCTGAGTGAGGCAGGACACACCATGTACACCATGTACATGATGTGTAATCCCAAAGGCCAAACAAGATGTTTAGTAGAAGAAAAAAGCATGTGTTAATTTGGGGTCACATCCCTTAGGGACCCTGTAAACATCAAGAAAAACTCTTTTAGACAGCCATCTAGTGTATCTCAATCTTCGTGCCATTTATTTAGGCATGTGAGTTGCCTAACCTGAGAAGTTTTCCATGTAGAATCCAGTGATATCCTTTGAGATGGATTTCATGATATATCATGGCATAATTCAAGCACAAAACTACAATAGATGTGGTAAATCATGGAATGTTACTTTGTTGGATCACTGGAAAGAGGTTGGAACTGATACCCATTCTATTATCTTAAGAAGTGGGTCTCCTTGACCATTGTGGTTAGCAGAGTGGTAATCCATTATTGTGTTAGGAAATGAGTCCCCTACCCATGGATGTGGAGTTACATGAGGTGTGATGAACACGATTCTACTTTCTTTGATGTTAAACCAAAGCTAGAGATTAATGTTGTCTACCAAAGAGGGATGTTGGGATAGGTTCTCTCCTATTGTATCTGGGTGTTGGTTTCCACAACCACTCATTTAAGTAGAGATAAAACTCCCCCAATACGGTCATGGGTACTCGTCCCATATAGTTGTTCTTCTTGGGTCAGTAATAACCTATTGAACTTGGGTAATAAAACCCCATTATAATTCAATTATTTTGAGAGAGATCTCCCCAATCACATTAGGGTGTGGACCCTCCATATTCATCATGATTATATACTATAAACTCCCCTACTATGCTAGGGGGTGTGTTTTATATCTATGGAGTTAGCAATACCCTATCATACTAGGGTAATATACCTCCATAAAAGAATTTTTTATTGAGTTTTTACTCTCCTATCATGTAATTGTACATGTGTTTTATCCATAATGTTGATACCCACTTATCCTTGCAAGGTGAGAATCCTCTATTCTGTGGACATTGCTCTACTATCTTGTCAGGGTGAGGGTCAACTGTTGTGGTTGGACAGGTAGTGTTGGATCTCCTCTAAAGGTAGGTTTTGTTTCCTCTATCTATGGAGTGATACTACACCATCATTGAGTTGTGGTATAGGGGAGGTACTCAAATAGAGTTAAAACATCTTTTCCTATAGAGAACAGTATCATGGAGTTGTCCCCAACACTTGTTATGTGTGATACCTAGTTATATGGTCGTGCTCCCTTGACATGGCGAGTAGTGATACTATCCTTATTTGTACTGAAATGGTTCTGTAGGATATTTAGAATCTAGTACACCCTTACTAGTAGGGAAGTGATAAGGTTTTGGTCCCTCCATACTTTCTATGTAGATAAGATGTACGTGGTGCATGGATTGGGGTAGTGTTCCCTTATTTTTGCGTATTATTGATGGGAAGGAATCTTCGCTTGGGTACCTCTAGGCCTGGACATGCGATAATACAACATTGATAGGACCTCTGGTGTTGGGAAATGGAGTTGGACCTAGAGTGTAGTCCCTAATGGAGTGTATCTCTTGGAAATTATGTCTAGTATGGTAGAGAATATGGAATATGTTCTCCTAGATGAGTGTTAACTTTTATCCTCAAGTAGAATATTTTCGATGTATATGAAGTTGGTACCTTACAAGACATGGAGCTTGAGATGAGTATATCTAGGAGATCGTGTGACCCCTTATAGTATTGTATTGTATCATAGTTGGCACACCATGTATATAGATATTTCTAGTCATTTTAATCCATGTAGTGGTTGAGATGATGATTCTATATCACATGGTATTCCTCTGTCTCAGTTGATCATAATTTTTCCTATCAGTTTTCCCATTATTTGTTGTTTTTATGGGTTCCTACCGAGTATTGTTATACTTACCCCAATATAGGATACACATTCGAATGTTGTATCAGGAACATATTATAGGTTATTAGATAGTGTTCTGGTCCTAGTATAGGTGGAGCTTAGTGGTCTATACTAACCATGGTGGGTTATTATAGATTCATATGATAGTGATCCCCTCCAGCTGAGGAGGTTGGAAAATCATAATGTTTTTTTGGAGGGCATGTATTTTCCCATTTTCATACTTTTAGTACTTATATTATTTTATTTTTTGGTATTAATGTGTTATGTAATTCATTATTTATTGTTTTTTATATCTTCATTATTTCATTGAGATGTATATGGGTGTGTTTTTATAGGTACAACAGGCTATGGTCTCCAATGTCTTTTACATTCCTACAATGTGATGGTCTCTATCCAAATGAATTTTAGAGGGGGACTTGGTGAATCCATGGCTTAGAACCTGGTGGTTTAGTTTGAGACTAAGTGGTGTTTGAGTAGGATCTACATTGGGACCATATTATAGTAAATGTTTAGTTTTGATCATTTTTTGATATTTTTTTCAATAGAGTTCACATGTTTAAAATTATTCTACTAACACAAGGACATCCGTGTTGTTGTGATGACCAACATGTCCATTCATCAAGACACTAATAACCTACTAGTTGAATCATTACATTAGGGAAATATTTTCAGGGAAATGTTTTCACATTCATAATATTGGATTTATTTTTGTCTTCCATGTACTTCATGTGTCAGATCCCAAAATATAATTGATGAACGTGGAAAATTTTGATTAATTTTTTGGATTCAACTATGATAAAATCTAGAATTATTTCTAAAAAGGTATTGTGAGGAAGATCATTCCAGTGATGAGGTTTTAGTGTAGGTAACAAATCTAGATGTAGTACATCAAGTTTTTATTCTAGATAAGACACCTATTGTTGAGTAGAAGGTTGTTTTTCTATTTGACGTGATGATACATGAAGGATGATTTCACTACATTAGATCCAAAGGTAGTGGCGTCAAATGTTTCAATTTAATCCATACCCCCATGTATCTGATGACATTCATGAGTTATTCATGTGGTTCTCTACCTTGGGATGAGACCTCCTAATCAAATGGTTGTACTAGTGGTGAGTTTTCTATAGGACTCTATCGGACTACTATGGAGTTTGATGAAATAGAACATTGATGAGATGATTCTCGCTTGGGTGGAATTTGATAGGTTCTTTGGGGAATATTTTTATTCATCCACATTGTGATCCATGAATATCTAATAGCATTTTTATGTTTGTTCATGTATCCTACCCATGAAAGTGTACAAAGAGAGGTTCACAAACCATTCATTTTACTCCATATTTGTTGTTTAAGATGCACATTCAAAGTCTTATACCATTGATTAGGGCCTCCAAAGAGGAATACGAGTTGGTTTTTTATCATTGTTACATACATATTATGTGTGGGTGGTGGAGAAATCTAAAGTGATAATGATATTTGTTGTGGAAGGATGGGAGTATATGGCTAATAGTGTTGATGACTGGGTTGAGTAATCTATTACAACTGGAAGGTGGAAATTGATAGGATGAGGATTCAAGATGCGTACCCTTGAATAAGCATACAGAAATGGTTTTTTAGAATAGAAGTCTGTCCAAGGATATTATAGAGAACCATATTTTTTTCAACACTATTATTATATAATTTCATGATAAAAATAATAAAATTAGTACACAACTAGGACCCAAAGGATTAATGTCCTGGGAAAACTAGGAATAAATATAACATTCACAAAATAATTCCTAACCATTTTTTGATTCATTTTTCTCTAGATTCTTATTGTCACTTCAATTATCCTTCGTAGAAGTATCCACCTAAGGATATAAATATAAAATGTTTGGGCTAAAATCCTTGTAAGTGGAAAATTATCAACATTAAACTATAACATCCAATGTAATTATAGAATAATAAATTTTCATATCTATTAATATTTTATAATTTAATATTAATTTTAGTTTAAATGGGACACTATATATGATAGCGTACATGACACGAAACAATTCATTTTTCTGAAATCTTACATTTCTCACAACACCAAGTTATACCAAAATATAATACTACAATAATATTATTAATTTAAATTGTATTTAACACCTATTAATTGTATACAGTGGGAATGAATATAATTATCTATATGATTATTTTATTAAAAAAAATAATTTTTTTATATTTATCCAATATATTTTAGAGTCTTAAATTGAGAATAAATTCAATTTTAAGTATAAATACTCCAATATTTTTATAAGGTAGTTTTACAGCCTGTTGATGGAGAACCCTTTTTAAATCAAGTTTATGTGACTTTTATATGTTATAATTATAAAAATATATTCATATATAGTGGTGGGACATCAAAATTTACTTTTGTTAATTTTTTTTGTAATTTTATATAAAAAATCATTTTTAAGGAATTGTGAAAATTACTTCAGTTTAATATAAAATTGAATTTTCATATAATTTCATTATATAGTTTGATTGTAATGTTATTAGATTTTAATGTATAATTGGATTATGTTTTTATCTTTTAATATAATTTTCTTCATTGGATGTAATTTAACTTTGAAATAGGAAATAAATACATGTCAATATTTAGATAACTTATACTTCGGAAAAACTCATTTTTTGGTTTTGACAATGAGAATTATTTTTAAATTAATGTTGAAAAATGATATGCTTTGAATTTTGAAAATTAGATTCCATATTTGAAATTAAAAGTTGTAATTTGTTTAAATAATTACTTTTTTTTGGATATTATAAATAGTAACTTTAGTAATTTTTTTATTTACCACGGTTAAAGGGTAAATGTGGTAAATAAGGGTAAATAATAATATTATAATAATTAAAAACTACCTTATGGGATGTCCTAATCATGTTGGATGAGATATTTATGAACATTTCAATCCATGGGTCGATTTTAGGACCCCATGAAGCCATATGGGTGTGATAATGACATATTATAAGAATTAATTTAATGTAAGGAAAAATATTACATAAAAATGTATCTTTTACTAAACCATTTTAAATATAGTGTTATATAACTAATCTCTCTCAATATAAATAGTCCATAGAAATTTAAAAATATTTCATACATGAAGGTATTTTATTTATAAATTTTAGAAATTAAATAGATATATTTATTTATGACATAATGGTAATGTATTGATTACATTATTAATGAAAGATACAAATAAATGATAATTTTTAAATTAAAATAAATTTAATTTTAACAAGTTGTTTCCATCCAAGAATTCTATAGGTAAATATAAAATATTTTTTTACATAATTTTTTTAATGAAATCATGTTGTTATAAGTTTAAAAAATCATTTACTAAATAGGTTAAAATTAACATAAACAAGTTTTTAAAACAAATACTATTTAATTAAATGATATTATTGTCCAACAAATAAATTATTTGAAAAAATTTCTTTTATAAAGTAAAAAATTTCATTAATGATCCACTTGTGATTGTATTAGAATATTTTTGTAACTATAGTAAATATATATTATGAAAATACTAGATGGCATGGTAAGAGATATGGATTTTAACAACGAGTTAAACCTAAAAGATAAGTTTATTATTGTGATATGAACTTGAATAGAACCTTTTGGTTGAGATTATTTCTACCCATTATCATCTTATACTCAAAATATATCACTTATAAACTATGATAATTCTAAAAATAATTTATAATAAAATAATTTTTCACGACCTTACTAAACAATATCATCTCACTCTAATAAAAGGCCACCACCACTACCCACATACTCAAACATGTGAATACCCATGGATAGTAGAAATTATACATAGATAATATTTAAAAACTACTCAGTTACTCCTATAATCCTAAACATGGGCATCAGGAAATTCAAAAAATCATTTTTCCTCAAATCAAAAGATATTTCTTGATTTAGAAGTATCATCATCTCTCATGTTCATGTATTTTATTTCCATTCTTCACTCTATATTCTCTTATTATTCATTGATTAAATAAAACACCAGTATTATAAAAATACTATGATGTTTTATTGACAATTATTCAAACTACATTAACACAAACCTCCATCAAATGGATACGAACATATCGTTTCTCTATACGATGAACTACTCCCACACAAAAATATGATATTTCAATTTTCTCCTACCACCTCTCAGGGTGGACATTATGATAAAAATGTATTTATATATGATATATATTATATTTATATTGTCTCGATGGTTTTTTATTTGATTAAATTATATCATCCCTTTATTCTTTCTATAATGTGTAAATATGATAATTTCGTTTGAGGAAGTGCATACTACCGCCCCCTCAAGGTGACATGACTCATTCATGCCATACATGGAACATATAAAGGATGTAATTAATGAAATTATGTATCATATATAATATAGATGTTATAATAGAATTAAAACAAACCAATCCAACATTTTGTTATCATTCCATTAATATTACAAAGAAATGAAAGTTGTTTTTCTGAGTACGTACGTCCTACCATCCCCGTGAATGGTTCATTTCATTTATTATCTCCAAATATTATGAACTATTATAAATAGATATATAATTGATATATTTTATATTTATACCAGGAATATCATTATAGAGGTGATGTAATTTTTACTACATGGACATTATACATCAAAACAAGTTCATTTTCTACTCATGTATTGAATATCGACAAAATGACTGAAATGGGCATGAATAATTATCTGATTGTCATAACAAGGTAATAAGTGATATAAAATTAATAATAAAATTGAAAAAAATTTCTAAAATAATCAAATATTATTGTAATTTTATTATTCATGAATAATGGAAAATATACGTGACGATTTTCACTCAAAGTAAGGGACTTCATCTCAATCTCCTTTCGTTGAGCCATATCATTATTTATATATGACCATATTATATACAGTGCATAATAATCCCTTTTATTGTCAAATTCCATTCAAGGGGTTTGAATAATAATTTTTTATATTAATCATTTTACTAAATGACATATTAAATATTTATTTTTAATGTACGCAGCGACAATGACCTTTACACCACCACGAGAATTATTTGATATCTAGCTTCCTCTACACGCCATGAGGTTTCTAATAAGGAAAACCAAATACCACATTCCTTTTTACAAATTTTGTTCTTAAAATTTTTTTTATAATGGATTGTTTATATCAATATCATGGAATGATGTCTTATGATTGTAATGTGAAAGTTTTATTTTTACATTATTCTTGTTCATGTTTAATGATTATTTAATGGTTAATGGGAATTAATTATTTATATGGGTGGTTCCATGATAAAACAAGGGTCGGTGAGCCAGTGATAGATCTCCAATGAATTGGGTACCATAACATAGAGAAATGTTAGTGTTTCCCATAAAATATTTAATGAATATACTGCAATTGGTATTCCAAATATAACCATGAATGTTACTCCCTTAGTAGCTGTAAAATATAAAATGTATGTATATTATAGATTCCACAAGTTATCTTTATGATTTATGATTTCTATTGGTTATTCATAATTCTTTTGATTTCAAGAAGTATGTTAAAGAGCAAATGATTTCTGAGTGAAAAGTATGATTTCCTATATTTTTATATATTAAATGAAGAATTTTATTCATTCCTTATTTTATACACCATAGTAATAATTTGATTCTCTTCCAATTTTTTTAAAATGATTTTGACAGGGTAGAAGGAAGTGTAAGATAATGGTATAATTCAATAATATTTTTATCAACAATGATCTTCTTTATTTATTTAAGAATTTTTATTATTGTGAAAACAATTTATTAGTGTATAAGTGTCTAATTTATACTATTTTAGATTTAATGTATCAATAATGGACAAGTTCTTTAAAAATATATATATTAAAAGATAATAAATGTGACTTAATATAAAATTATTTTCCTACCTAAAGATTATGTAACGTTTAATGTGGGAGCCATAAATTGGGTATCAGAGGTCGGTTTTGATAAATTTAATGGTTACGATATTAGTAATATAATATCCAAAAATTAATTTTACATTATGTTCAAATTGATGTGATATAGAATTTTAATATTACCACATTACTTAGTTGTGATATGTTTGTGGTTAGAATGATTTTCCGTAGAGGAAATGGGGATGCTATGATGGGAAATCATTATGAGGAAAACAATAAATCAAACCAGCAACCAAGGATGGTCAGAATCAGAAATAGATAGTTTTTGGATGTAAGGGAGATGTTGACTCTGACTATAAATTGTGGTGGAATCCATGCATTATATCATTTAGATCAACCAAAAAATAATATGTCAGTAGTGGAGCATTTAACGAGGAAACATATCCCATAATTTAAAGAAGCATATAACCATGTGCTATATGAAAGGTTGATTAAAGCACTGAAGAATATTTTTGTTGTCATATGGTGTTCAGAACATCAAACGGTTAGTCTTGTGGATTAATGTTTTGAAGGTGAATATGATTAGTGGTTGTGAATGGATAAAAATATCATGGACATTAAGGAGATTGATGTGGTTGATTGGGATGCCTTCAAATGTATATTCTTTGAGAAATATTTTCTTTTAGCGATTGCGCATAGTCTGGAAAACATTTCTTAGAATTAAGGGGGTATGATGACTTATTTTATGCATATGAATTAAATTCCCTTATCTAGAAAGGTATGCTCCAAATTTCTATATGAAATCTTGATAGTAAAATCAAACATTTTTATTCTAGATTAGTGCTAGATTACCGAAGGGAATTAGCTTCTTGTGATTTCAAAAGATAGGAAAAACATGTTTGATGTGCAGATAAGATGGAAAAGGAGCTTGCTGATGATCATCAATTATTTTAGAAATAATAAATTAAGAGGTAGAAGTGGTAGATGAAATGGAATAACTCTTCAAAAATCCGTATGTGAAGAAACATAAGCTTACAGTTTGTGAAAATTGTGGTAAAAAGGACACTGGAGAATTCCTTTTGAATTCATGTATGTTCTTCTCATGTGGTAAAATGAGTCATAAGGATTATAATTGGACTGAAAAAGATCGCGGTAGTAGTAAGATAGAGTAGGATCTTCATTCAGTTAAATGTTTTAAGTGCAATTAGATGGGTCATTATGAAAATGATTTTTCGACGAAGAACTCAAATGATGGAAAGAAACATGACCACAAGAAGAAAGTGGTGGTGAAATGCAGTGCAAATACATCGATATATATTTTGGGCAATCAAATGATGAAGTTCAGTTACGTTGTTTGTATATTCATATTATGCAAATGTGTTGTCTGATTTCGGGTCTACACAATCATTAATTTCTGATAAATTTTCTAGTAAATTGAGAATTTCATCTCATGAAATGAATACAGAACGTATGGTAAAAACAAAATGGGGAAATGTTTATAAAAATATAAATTATAAGAACATTTATGTCCCTGTCTGTGGATACAATCTACCGGAAAACCTTGTTTCTTTTCCTTTAGTAGAGTCTGATTTTATTTTGGGTATGGATTGGATTTATGTTTATGATGTTATTATTGACAATAGAGCTAAAGATGATTCTTTTTAGAAATAATTTCAGTTTATGAACATTAATTAACCCTTTCTTTTAATAACATATCTACAAGCTGAGAAACCAAAAAAATATGGTAATGATTGTTACCTTTCCGATGCTGTTAAAAAGAAAGGAACTATTCTGATTAATGATGTTCCAGTGTTAATTGAGTATTTTGATGTTTTTCCTAATGAGTTTCCTAGTATAATACCTATTTTAGAAGTTAAATTTACTATTTACTTGGTTCTTGAAGCTAATCCATTTTCAAAACCACCTTACTGAATGGCGCAAATTGAGATTTTAGAGTTAAATAAAGAATTGTTAGAGTTTTTAGTTAAGGGAACCATTCAACCTAGAAAAACACCTTGGTGAGATCCTATATTGTTTTTTAAAAATAAATATTGTTGAATGATACTTTTCATTTATTATAGATCCTAGAATAACATCACTGTTAAGAAAAGGTTTCCTTTTACTCATGGAAAGGATTTGTTTGATAATCTTATGGGAGATGAGTATTTTTTGAAGATTGAATTGAGGTCAGGGTATAATCAGTTGAATGATAGGAAAGACAACATTTTAAATATTTTTTTTTCATTCTAGATATGGCCATTATGAATTTTTAGTTATGCCTTTTTGGTTTACCAATTAACCTAAAATATTCCTGGATCCTATGTATAGAATTTCCAATGAGTT
This sequence comes from Viscum album, assembly GCA_963277665.1. Classification (NCBI taxonomy): domain Eukaryota; kingdom Viridiplantae; phylum Streptophyta; class Magnoliopsida; order Santalales; family Viscaceae; genus Viscum; species Viscum album. The sequence goes on along the minus strand of OY728151.1, from coordinate 830,370,043 downwards.
CATGGATATGTTTTTGGTTGAGTTTATTGATGATATTTTGGTATATTCGAAAATTAAAGAGGATCGGGAAATTTATTTAACGATTGTATTGAAAACCATAAATGAAAAATCTCTATTGGAAAATTAAACAGTGTGTGTTTTGATTATAGAAAATTTTACTCCTTGGTCACGTTGTTTCTAAATAAAGAATAACTGTTTATCCTACTAAAAAAAGATTTTCAATAATGGACAGGACCCTCAAATATAATTGAGATTCATTTTTTTCTCAATTTATAAGGTTATAATGTATTTTTGTATGATTATATATCCCACTATCTATGTTAGCCCTAAAAGGTATTAAGATCATATAGACAAAATAATATGATGAAGTTTTTTAGGAATTGAAAAAAAGATTGGTGAATGCTTCAATTTTGTCACTGCCTTCTATAAAGGGTGAAATTGTTATTTAGAGTGATGATTCGTTGATAGGGCATGGTTATGTCAAAAAGAAGAATGATCAGTTAATTTATTATGCTTCACATTAGTTGAAAACTCATGAGTAAAAATACACTACACATGATTTGGAATTATCTGCTATTGTTTTGTCTTTAAATATTTTGAGGCGTCATCTTTATGGCGCGAAGTGTGAAATATTTACTGACTAAAAAAATATTTAAGTATACATTCACTCTTAACTAATTTAACAAGAGATAGAGTATTTGGATGAAATTAATCAAGGATTTTGATTATATGATTCATTACCATCCTGGAAATGAAAAGCCTAGTCGATTATGAAATGAGTTGTAAAAGTAAGGATATATTAACCATGTAAAATTTGAATGTGACCCATTGATTAATGATTTTATGAACTTGGGAATGGATTTTTTTATGGAATCCTTCCTATTTAACAAAAAATTTCATTACAATTTACAAATTGAGGATCACCGAAGTCTAGAACCTTGGAAATAAAGAATAATAAAACATGGACACAAAACAAACTATTTTAAATACCATTGAAAATATTTTTGAAAAGTTCATCCTATGTATAACTATTGCATCTCATAACCTATAGACATACATCAAAAGAAAGGGTGTGCATAATTCCATGTAATAAAAGTAAGGAAATCAGTTTACTTGTGATATTAATAAGATATTGATGGTAAACATAATGACATGAGAAATTGATGTTGAGTAATTGAAATTTGAAAAGAACCTAAAAAATAACATGAATTTGTTGCTACAGCATTTAATTTATATATTCAAGAACATATCACTAAGGTTCCTCCTGAAGGTGTCATAAAAATTACCAAGGTTATTAAACAACGTATCATGAAACTTGTCATCTCTAGAGATTAAATTATTTACACAATTCATTAGAGTGATATCAGGTCACACCATTAATATGTAATTATATTAATTTTTTACACATATATCATAATAATAAATTCTATATATATCCCATAGAGAGTAAAAGTAATGGGTTTCACATCAAAATCATGATGTTTTAAAAGTGCACAAAAAACTGATCGTTATGTATTTTATAACCATTAGAAAAGGATAGAGGGTTTATTGTATGTCAATTATACAATCAAATAGATCAATTATATTTCTTGATGAATACTTATAGAAATGAAAATATATTTGGGTATTCAGATAAATAAAATATAAAAATTATATGAGAAAAAGAAAGATATATTTTTAGAAAAAATTACTACAGCATAATGGCTATATAACATGGTTTTAGAAAACTATTAAAACAGAGGGGACAACGGTCTCCCAAAAATAAATGAATCATTTACAGTAGATATACAAAATAAATAGAAATAAGATCATGGTGTAGAATTACAAACCACATGAAAAGGTGACTTGAATGAAAAGAGAAAATTTGATTTATTTTATGAAATTTTGGAAGCCTAATGATGTCACTTAAAAATTAAGAAAATTAATTGATGAGAGAAGAAAGGGACTCTCATAAAAGGGAGATTAATTTTAAAGTAATAATAATATATAATAACATACCACAATATAATAATATTAAAACTGGAAGACATAACTTATGATAAATCATGACTAAAAGTGGAGGGTGGAAGGTTCTCGTACCTTGAAGTGTAACATCGAAACTATGACACTTGAGACCTTGGGGGATTGGTGGAATCTTGGGGACTCATTGGGATGTAGAATGACTATAAATTCTTTGATGAGGATTTGGGAATGAAATAAATTATGGAATGGCAGGGTATTTATAGGAAATGTGAGGAAATATTTAATTAATTTTCAAGGGACATCTCATCGGTGGTATTTACATAACCGTGGACTTAACAATTGAATTTTCCCATGGTATTGGCCACATGGGACACCCCATATCATATATTACTATTCAAAATTTGACCAAAATGATAACACCATTATTAATTCATTATTACATCATTAATGATGTCATTAATCAACTGAAACACCAAAACTGTATTTTCAATATTCACTGAAAAACAAAACATTTCTTAAAAATTTCATAAATTCACTGCAACCTAATATCAACGTTCTAAATTAAAAAATGAACTCCATTATATGAATATAATTTTCTAAATATTATTAATTTAATTTTTAAATAAAATCATTATTTATTCCAAATAAATAACTTTAAATCTATAACTTGTTTCGCAATACCTTGAAAAAGTAATCAAGGTTCCATTAATATAATTTATAACCATTAGAAAGTAAAGTAACAATTTCTGATTCAATTTTATGAAAATACATTTCCATTTTAAAATATTAAATTAATTATAAAATTTTAAATAAAATATTTATGATATAAAAAACCTAAATTTATACTATGAACATTTTTTCATATTTAAGACATCCCTATTGTATTTATACATTCATTTATAATGATCCTATTTTTTTGGCTGATTTAATATACATTACAATTCGTAAGGGTATGTTACAATTCATACTTTACTGTTTAATAAGAATCAATTTGATCTTATTAGACTCTAAATTTCATACTGATCACAATAGTAGAAAACTATTTTTTGAAAATAATTTTACATTATTAATTATTGAATGTTTACTTTAATATTTTTAAAATATCCTTTATTCTAAAATTCATCAATAATATTCCTCCTATATTTATCTGTACAATTGAAAATAATTTTAATTACCATAATAAGAAATAACAATTTTACTTATTCCAAGGGATTAAAAAAGTATCTAAGGACTCGTTACATATCCCTTTATAACATAAGAATAGAACCTAAGTGTTAGGTATTCTATAGTGATAGAATATTGGGGCGGCTCAGAAAACATTTTCCAAGTGGTGATTTCAATTAGCTTAAACATCTCTTTTAGGTGATTCCATTCAATCTTCACATGTTGAAGGTCAGTTTGGGCTTGGTCCAGAGAAAATCCCAGAGATGATACCTCCTTCCCAAGCTCTAACTAATGGGATTCATAATGACCGAGTCTACTGAATAAGGACATCGACTCATCTTTCTGTATTAATTAACCATGGTCACTTGTGTTTATAAAACAATAATTGTAATGTTAAGAGTTTAGTTTCCAATGGTCATATTGACTAATATTCATATTGACCAATGGTCATATAATATTCAAATCCCAATGGTATAACATCATTAAATAAATTATACCATTTTGAGGAGAATAATAATAAATGACACAAAAATATAGGAAACAACTATTATTAAAAAGTCTGGGTCATTACATTCATTCCCCCTCAAGAAATTTCATCCACAAAATTTTAACACATACCCAATGAAGTGAAAATGTGTGGGTACTTCTACCTCATAGACTCTTCTGGTTCCCACGTGGCTTCTTCACATTTATGATTCCTCTGCAACACCTTAACAAGGTGGGTAGTTTTTTTGTAAAACCTTGTCTCTAGGATCAAATATCTCCACTAGATACTCCTCAAAATAGAGGTCATGTCCTATTTTTACCACCTATGGATTTAGTACATTTGAAGGGAGAGGTATGTATGTCCTCAAGAGAGATATGTGAAAGACATCATGAACTATTTCTAGATTTGGAGAATGTGCCAGATGATAGGCCACTAATTTAACGCGATCAAGGAATTCATAGGGGCCAATGTTCCTAAATCCAAGAATCCTTTTCTTCCCAAAACCCTTTATTCTATTCCAAGGTGAATTTTAAAGAATGACCTTGTCACAAAAATCAAACTCCAAGTCTCTTCGAAGGTTGTCGACATAGCTCTTTTGTCGACTCTGAGCAGCCTTAATGTGTTGCTAGATGGAATGGACCTTTTCTATCATCTCTTGCACAAGATCTGTCCCAAGAATATTTATCTCACCATTTTTCATGCCAACAAGTCGGATTTCTCCATCGCTTATCATATAGAGCTTCATAGGGTTCCATTTGAATGCTCGGGTGGAAGATGATGTTTTATGAAAACTCAACTAAAGGGATATGTTGATCCCATCCACCTTTAAATTACATTGTGCATTTTCTCAGCATATCATCAAGTGTTTGAATAGTCTGTCCGGACTGGACATCAATTTGGGGGTAATATGCCACACTAAAATTCAATTTAGTGCATAGAGATTGTTGAAGATATCTCTGTAATTTTGATTTGAACCTTGGATAACGGTCAGATATTATAGAAAGTGGAACTCCATGCAGCCTTACCACTTCCTTCACGGAAATCATGACAAGTTGATCTAGAGATAAATCCTCTAGAATGGAGATACAATGGGTGGTCTTGGTGAGGCGGTCCACAATAACCCATATTGCATTGTTCCTTATGGAAGTTCTCAGGAGACCAGCGATGAAGTCCATAGTGATATTGTCCAACTTCCATGCTGGTATGGGTAGTGTTTGCAATACCCCTTTATAAATTTTTTGATCTTACATGACATGCTGACATACCAGGCACCATGAATTGTATTTAACAATATCCCTTTTTCATATTATCCCACCAATAATGATAACAAAAGTCCCTATACATTTTTGTGCTTCCTGGATGTATAGATAAAGTAGTGATATGAGCTTCATCCATTTTCTCCATCATTATTTCTGAAATATATGGAAGACATAGTCTTGTATGACATTTCAGTACACCTTTATGATCAATATTTACCTCAGGAAACATCACATCCTTCACAGTCACAAACTTCTTCTGTAACAAAGGATCTCCTTTTTGAGATTTCATGATCTTCTCTTATAATGATGGTTGAGAAAACATTTAGGTTGGGTTTGATGATGTCCCTTCCCATATAATTCCCATCTCCATCATTACTTGGTCATTGATCAATGGATCTCTTTGAATCCTCTTCATCGAAAGAACAACTGGGTCTTTCCTGCTTAATGCATCAATTACTTTGTTTTCTCTTCTCGGATGATAATGAGTTGAATAATCATAGTCTATTATTTTCCCACCATCTCCTATGCCTCATGGTCAATTCCTTTTGTGGGAAAATATACTTCAATCATTGATGGTCTATGTATATATCACATTTCTCCCCATAGATATTGTGCCTCCATATCTTCAGTGAAAGAAACTGTAACCAGCTCCAGATCATGCGTCAGAATGTTCAGCTCATGAGTTTTCAAATGTAGATACTTACAAGAAATGGCTTTTTCATTTTCTATGAGGACACACCCTCGCCCTTTCGAAGAAGCATTTATAAAAATTACGAATCCTTCTCTAGTAGATGGTATAGATAACATGGGTGAAGAAACCAATCTCTTCTTCATCTCTTGGTAACATTCCCCACACTCCTTTATCCTGATAAACTTAACCCCTTTTCAAGTTATCATGGTTAATGGATTAGAAATTCTTGATATGTTTTTCACAAATCTCTTATAATATCCATCCATTCAATAGAAATGATGAATCTCAGTTATTTTTGTATGTTGAGGCCACTCCAATACAAATATTGTCTTTATAGCATCAACTATGATTCATTCATTAGTTACAATGTGCCCTAAGAAATAAACTTGTTGCAAATATAGTTCACATTTTCCAAACATCCAAAAAAAACCTCACCATCCATAGATTATTCAAAATAACCCTTTGATGATCCTCACACTCCTCGTGACATTTGGAATATATAATAATATCATCAATAAAAACTACCCTAAAGATATCAAGGTAGTTCTTAAAGACTCTATTAATTAACTCCATAAGAATAGAAGGTGCATTAGTTAGTCCTATTGGCATAACAAAAAACTCATACTGCCCATATCTTGATCGAAAGGAAGTCTTCATAATATCTTCTTTATTCACCCTCAATTGATGATAAGCATATCGAAGATCAATCCTAGAGAAGAATTGAGCCTCCCAAAGTTGGTCAAATTAGTCATCAATTAATGGAAGAGGGTATTTTTTATTCACTGTGACCTCGTTCAGTTATCTATAATCAATGCATAGCCACATCTATAAATCCTTATTCTTCATAGTGAGAACCGGTTCCCACCATGGAGACCCACTCGGTCAGATAAAACCATTCACAAAAGGATCATGGAGTAGTTTCATTAACTCCTATAGCTCAGAATCTTCTATCCTATATAGGGTCATCAATATCAGATGGGATATAGGTATGAGTTCAATGGAGAACTATACCTCTCTTTCTATGGGAGGTCTGGGTAACTCCTCAGAAAATACGTCAACCTATTCCTTGATGATTGATACATTTTCCATCCTCAAACTTTCACTTCCTTCTTCTTCTTTACTGATCAACTACATAAATAAGGATATACGATGTTCTTCATAACAAATATCAGGTTGAGTTACCTCTACTTCGAAGATATCTATTGGTTCTCTATTCAAGACAACTGAGATTTCAAATCTTCTGCATTTGATATTAGCATTATAAATTGAGATCTAGTCTATCCCTAGTAATATGTCGAATTCCATCATTGGAATGACTACTATATATTCCATAAGATCGTTCCACCTAAAATAAATAAAAGAGTTTTTAAACACTAACAAGGCTTGGATAATCTCACCAAGAGTCTTGATTGATAACTCTACTTTTAGAAAATTGTGGGTTGATCATAAATTAATTGAAAACATCGAGGAAATAAAGGAATGCGTAGAACTAGAATCAAACAATGTACTTGATATATTTGAGAGAACAACATGATTAACTGCCACCACATCATTTGGCCCTTCAAATTTAGCCATAGTGATTGCAAAAGTACGACCTTGTTCTCTTGGTTGTTGCTGAGGGTAATAGTGATTCCCCTCCAATACCCTCATATTTGCACAGTGATTGGAAAAGTGCCCAAGTTGACAACACATATTGCATTGGACATCAGGCAGGGCCTGTACTATGTTTCCCTTATCGTTAGTGTTGGGAATTTTTGGCTTCACCTTAGTATGACAATTCCACGCAGTGTGGCCATCTCTACCACACTTTTAGCACTTCCATGTCTTCACCAGCTGGTTCCCCGAATTCATCTTCCCTCATTTATTAAATTTTGGACGTTTTACTTTCATTCCTCCCCTTCCCCAATCAATGCTCCTCCATAAGGATTGATCTGTTGATTTTTTATTATCATTGGATTTATGAGACCATTGTGTCTAACCAAACTCAATTTCGACTTCCATCACACTTCATATGATCTCTTAATATCTATTATAATCTCGGTGGGGTAGATTATTCCATAGATGAGGTCTTAGAACACCAATGAATCTTTCAACCATACAATTTGTATCCATGAGAAATATAGATGTGTAACATGAAATCCTTGTGAATTTCATCTTGAAGATTCCCACTGATTCATTCTCCTTATTCTTTGTCTCGAGAAACTATTTCTCCATTATTTTTCCCATCAATAGAGGGAAATAATAGTTGAAGAATAACCCTCTGAACTCTTCCCACTCTATAGCATTAACATCCACTCTTGTCCTTGTTTTTTAATCAGTTCCCAAGACTGATTGGCTTCTCCCTTTAAGCGATAAACAACAAAGCTGACCTACTCTTGTTCAGAATGTTGTAGTACATAAACTATCTTCTTGATAGAGAAAATCCATTGTTCATCAATCAATGGGTCGGTAGATCCAATAAAGGTTTGTGGTTGGTGATGCATAAAATATTTAATATACTGTTATTCCCTTCATGGTGAGATCAGTCTCTCAGCTTGATTCAAGTTATTTCCCATAACATGAGTCATTTGGTTCATCATTGCCATGAATGTTTCCATCTCAGCTTCCAACGGAGGGTCGTCAGAGCAAGGTCCATTGTTGTCACCATTTTCACGGTTCTTCCTACATCCTACCATTTTCTAAAAAAAATAAAACCTTTGTGAGAAGATTATTTCATTTATGAATCTTTTAAATATAAAAGATTTTATGTCATAAAACATCATTCATTACACAATTAAATTTTTCTATAAAGCATTCATAATGATTCATAAAAAGTGTATGATTAACCAATCATATCCCCCACGAGTTTCGTAACCAAGACAGTTTCAAGGCCCATTTTTATATACTCGGATACCCCAGGTCATGCCTGAAACTCCATTTCATAGATTTCACTCCTAGGTACATATGTTCCATACCAACCTCTACCATCTTATATCTTGACATTGATGTATTTTATTGATAAATAATTTACTCAATACTCACCAAAACACCAAAAAGTATTCCAATATTTAAAATTTTGTATTGGGTTATTCCTAATGTTTTCATATATTAATTTCCATAACTAACTAAACATTCCTTTAATACCAACTATGGCATCCTGCATTTTTTTAACTTAACATTTCTTTACATTTTACAAACACAAGATCTTTAATATCAATTGTATTGGAAATCGGGAAAAATAAAACATGAAAAATTAAAAAACACATTGAAATACCGTTGATAAGAATCATAAAAACATAATTATGTGTAAAAATACCACATCTCATAACTTGGATATATACATCAAATGAAAGTGTTAGTAGGAATCCTAGTAAGGAAAGCAAGGAAATCATTTTACTTGTGATATCAATAAAAACTTGATGAAAAAAATAAAGACATGAGCAATTGAAGTAGAAAAATTTCATAATGAAAATAACTTGAACCATAAAATGAATATGGGGAGACATTATTTAATTTATTCATTCATTAATATACCACCAAGGATTTACCCCAAGTTGTCATAAAAATTACCTAGGTTATTCACCAAGGTATAGTGAAACTTGTCATCATAATAGATTAAATTCTTTACCCAATGCATTGGAGTGATATCAGGGTGCACACTTAATATGTATTTATTTTCATGAAATCCACATAGATCATAATAAAACATTTCATAAATAACCCATAATGAGTAAAAGTAATGGGGTTCACTTCAAAATCATGATGTATTATTATTTCTTTGAAACATGATCATTTTGTATTTTATAACCCTTGGAAAAGGAAAGAGGGTTTCTTGTATGTCAATTCCAGAATCATATAGATCAATTTTATTTCATGATTAATACCTTTTGAAATGAAAATATATATGGGTATTCAGATAAATAAAACAAGATAATTTCTTGAGAAAAAGAGACATATATTTTGTGAAAAATATTTTTCCTATTAACGGCTGTATAACATGGTTTTAGAAAATAATATAAAGAGAGGGGAAGAGACTATCCAATAAATAAATGAATAATTTAAAATAGAGGTACATAATAAAAAGAAATATTATATTGGTGTGTATTTACACACCACATGAAAAGGAAACATGAATTAAAAGAGAAAATGTGATTTCTTTTATGAAAATTCAGCCGCCTAACAACATCACATAAAAATTCATTAAATAAATTTATGAGAGAAGAAATAGTATCTCATTATTTGGACATGAAATGGACATTATTGTAAATATTTAAGAACATAACCCCACATAATAATGTGGAAACTAGAAGACATAACTTAAAAGAAATCATGACTAAAAGAGGTGGGTGGAAGGTTCCCTTACCTTGAAGAGTAACTTCAAAATCGTGAAGGTTGGGACCATAGGGGGGTTAAAGGAAACCTTGGGATGACTCCATTAGAAGAAAAAACGGTAGAAATATGTTGATGAGGATTTGGGAATGAAATTAATGAGGTAATGTCTAGGAATTAATAGGAAAAGTTTGGGAATATTTAATTAATTTCCAAGGGACACATCATTGGTGGTATTTCAAAAACCATGGTATTTCCCATGGTATTTGCCCATGGTATTGGCCACCTGTGACAGCCCATAAAAATACTATTCACATGTTGAACAGAATGATTACATCATTATTACATCATTAGTATATCATTAATGATGTCATTAAACACCCGAAACTCTAAAACTGTATTTTCACAATTCACCGAAAAACAACAAAAATTATAAAAATCTCAAAAATTCATTCTAACCAAATATCAATATTATGAACTCAAAAATGAAATACATTATATAAATACATTTTTATAAATATTTTTAATTTAATTTTTTAAATATAATTATTATTTATTCAAAATAAACAAATTTAAATCTATAACTCATTTTGAAACACCTTGAAAAAGTAATCATGGTCCCATAAAATTATTGAATAACATTAAGAAAATAAAGTAATAATATATGATTACATTATATGAAAATAAATTTTGATTTTAAATTATTAAAATAATTATAAAATTGTAAATAATATATTTATGACATAAAAAATATGAAAACATATACTATGATCATTTAATAACATATAAGATGTCAACATTGTATTTATACATTCATGGGTAAAGATTCTATTTTTTGGTCGATTAAATATTCATTGATATTTATAAGGTTGTGTTATTATTATGAAATTACTATTTACTAAAACTAAATTTGATCTTGTTAGACTCTAAATTTCTAATTGATCGTAACTATATAAGTCTATTTTTGAAAATCATTTCCCATTATTAATTATTTAATGTTTACATAAATATTTTAAAAACACGTTTTTTCCAAAAAAAATTACTAATATTCTTCCTATATTTATCCGGTCATTGTAAAAACCCAAATTTTACCATAATAAGAAATAAAATTTATATTTATACAAATGGATTACAAAAATTATATAAGGCCTTGTTACATAGACAGTTATAACACCGGCTTGGGACCGAAGTGTAAGGTATGCTATTATGATAGAATCTTTGGGTGGCTCAGACAAAATTGTTTAAGTGGTGATTTCTTTCATCTTGAGCTTCTCCCTTAGGAGATTATATTCTAGATTTACATGTTGATGTCCAGCAAGGGATTAGTCCAGAGAAAATACCAGAGATGCTACCTCCTTCACAAGATCTGACAGATGGGCTTCATACGGCCTAAGTCTACTGAATGAGGCCATCAACCCTTTTTTCTATATTAATTTTAACAATATCACTTTTATTTATAAAAAATAATTGTAAAGTTAAGAGTTTAGTTTCCAATGGTCTAACTATCCAAAGGTCATATAATAGCCTAAATGAAATGGTATCACTTAAATAATTAAAGTATATTGTTTTGTGGAGTATAAAATGAAATAAGACACAAATTTAGGAAACAAATATTATTCAAAATTTCGGGTCGTTACATTGTCAGTGTAGGAAATTCCATATTTTTTTAAGGATTCAGTTAATTCATATATAAAAGAATGAATAATTAAAGTATTGAATGAAGACATTGCGTTACAGAAAATGGTAGAATTGGTTCAGAAGTGTATGTTACCTAAATTTCACAGTGATAAAGACTCGAATGTAGAATGAAGACAGTGAGCTTTGGAAAATGGAAGAATTGGTTCATAAGGGTATGTATCCTAAATTTAACATTGATAAAGACTGTGTTTGGAGTTTTGGAAAGGTATTTTGTTTACCTTGTAATTCACAGTTTAATAAAGAGTTCTTATGTGAGGCTCATAGTTCTCAATTTTCTGTTCACCATGGTAATACTAAGATGTAAAAAGGTCATCAGAAGAATTTTTTGTGAGATGAAATGAAAGGATATATTTCTGAATTTACCTAGAGATGTTTTATTTTTCAACAGGTTAAGTTAGAGTGGAAGTCACCTAAAGACATTCTTCATCCTTTTCCAGGGCTTGAGTGGAAATAGGAAAATGTGTCCCCAAATTTCATAGTGGGATTACTAAAGAATTATCAAAGTAAAATTGCAATATAGTTTATTGTTGATCAATTGACTAAATATTCTCATTTATATTCAAAATCTAGATACTATGTATCTTGATCATTTTTCTAGATTGTATATTAAATAGATAGTCAAGTTACATGGAGATACCCTGTCCATTTTATCTGATAGTGATTTTAGGTTCACTTATAACATTTGAAGGGCCTTTAGATATCATTGGGTACTGAATTAAATTTTAGTTCATATTTTCATATTCATTCAGATGGACATTGATAATAAAAAATTTAGACATTAGAAGATATGCTACATGATTTTTCAATGGGTTACCAAGGAAGTTGGGTCCAACATCATTATTTGGATTAGTTTTCCTATAACAACACATTTCAATCCATTATAAAGATTGATACATTTAATGCATTGTATGGAAAGGGGTGTTGAAATCCACCTTTATGGGATGATGTAGGCGAAAAGAAGTTGATGGGATCCTAATTGGAAGAAGAGATGGCTGAAAACGTTTAGTTGATTTAGAAACTCATTATAACAACTCTTGGTAGGTTGAAAAGTAATGTGGAAAATTATGGGAATGATCCTTATTTCGAGGTAGGTGATAAAGTATTTTTCTATGTTTCTACACGGAAAAGTGTAATTAGTTTTTGGTAAAAAATTGAATGTTGAAAAGGAGGTTCATTAGACAATTTGAAATCCTCAAGAAAGATGGATCAGTTGCCTAAAGAGTAGATTTACCTCCATGTTTATCCAAGGAACACACTTTTTTTTCATGTTTCAACGTTGAGAAATTATTTTTCGGATCCATCTCATGTTTTGATTCTAGAGGTCATTCAGTTAGAGGGGAATGTTTTTTATAAGGAATGGCTAGTACAAGTTTTTGATCGCACAGAGAAGGTGTTGTAGAATAAAGAAATTCATTAGGTAAAGGTTTTGTGAAAAACCCAAATGGTTAAAGAGGCAACACGGGAATATTAAAATTCTATGAGGGATAAATACCTCCAATTATTTTACATTTTTATAAAATTGTGAGGATGTAATTTCCAAAATGGGAGAATAATGTAACAACGTAGGTATTTATAAAATAATAAAATTTAATAATTATTAAAATTATTAAATTTAATATCAATTTTAGTTTAATGGGACACAATGTATAATAGTGTACCTGTCACACATCAACGGGTTTATCTAAAATCTTTTGTGGCACACAACACTGAGTTATACTGAAAAGTAATAAAATAATAATATTATTATTTTAAATGGTCGTTAACACTTAGTAGTTGTATTGTCGATAATTAAAATAATTAACTATTTTCTGATTTTATATATTTTGATAAATGTTTTTGTACACATATCCAATAAATTTTTGAGGCATTATATGAGTATGAATCCAATTTTGAATATAAAATTATCTAATATTTTTAAAATGTTGTTTTAGCATTGTTTGATTGAGTACATTTTTTAAATATACTTTTTGTTAAATTTATTTGTTAAATTTTAAAAAATAAACTTGTTTTATAGAAGTAGTACATTAAACATTACATTGGAAAAAGTTTGGTTAATTTTTGGATATAGTATATTTTTAATTTATATTAATAAATACTGTATTTTAATTCAAAACAACATTTTCATCTAATTTATATATAGATTGACTATAATTTCAATTTTATTAATGTTTAATTGGATTAGTTTTTATAATTTAATACAATTTGTTTATTAGATGTAATTTCACTTTTATATTGGACATTAACACATTAAAATCTTCTGAATGTCATTAATTCTTAAAAACCAATTTTTTTTGTTTTTGACAACATGAATTAATTTTAAATCAATTTCTGAAAATTCTATGTTTTGAAAAATGAAACATGGATTCCATATTTGGAATCATATGTTGAAATTATTTAAATAGGTACCTTTTATTACTCGATATTATGAATAGTAACCTATGTAATTATTTTTATTTACCATGGTTAATTGGTAAATATGCTAAATAAGAGTATAAAAATACAATAATAATATAAAATTATCATAACACATGTCCTAATCCTATTGGATGTGATATATCTGACCATAGGCATCCTTTTTCCGAATTTAAGACCCCATAGATCTACTTGGGTTGTGATAATGACATGTTATAAGAATTAATTTAAATTAAAGTGAAATACTACATAATCATGTATCTTTTTCTAAATTATTTTTAATATCTAGTTGTATAAATGATATATTTGACTATAAATAGTAATTATAAATCTAAAAATATTTTATACATTATAATATTTTATTTATAACTTTTATACATTAAATAAATAAATTTATTTATGACACAATAATTATACAGTGATTACCTCATTAATGAACGATTCAATTAACTGATGTTATAAATATTAAAATAAATTTTATTTCAATATTTTTATATCATCCATGAATTTTATGTTTAATTATTTAATAATAGGTTTTATTTAATGCCTATGGTTTTAAGGAATCAAGTTTTTGTGACTATAGAAATAATAAATTATTATATACTGTCAAAATTGAAATATAGGATTTTTCAAAATAAATTCTATTTTATTAAATGATAGAATAGTCCGAAAAATTCATTATTTAGAAAATTGACTTCTATAATATTATAAATTTAATTAAGTATCCACTTATGTTTCTCTTCTAATTTTATAGTAATTATAGAAACAATATATTATGAAAATATAGGAAGACATAATAAGAGTTAATGTTTTTAACAATGGGTTAATGCTAGAAGAGAATGATAAATTTGGGACCTAAACATGTCTAAAAACTATTTTATGAGATGATTTAGACACATTATTATCTTATCCTCTAAATATATCACTTTTTAACTATTAAAACTTGAAAATAAATTTATAATAAAATAATATTTCAAGACATTTTTAATCTTCCCCTCCTTCTAATAAAAGGCCACGAATTAGGCCAACTTATTCACATATTTAAAGACCCATGGATCTCCCAAATGAATCTATACAAATATCCCAAAATCCATAACATTATCATAGAGGCCTTAAAATGGATGTAAGGAAATTAAATAATTCCTTTTGGCTCAAATCAAATGAAGTTACTCGATTTATAGTTGACGTCCTCACTGAAGATCCATTCTTTTATTTTCCTTATTAAATCCCCATGATATTCATATTCTATGATTAAATAACAACCCCAGTATGAAAAATATACTAGTATTTTGTTATTATAGGTATTGAAACTACACATAAACACACCTCTATCTAATGGATACAAACGTATTATTTTTTTATACGGCGTACTACCGCCTCCTGAAACGATGATTATTCGATTTTCTCAAACCACCTCTTACGGTTTCCATTATGATGGAAATATATTTATAAATGATATATATTATATTTAAATTGTATATATTATTCATTATATTTTTATTTAAACCATACCTTCATTCTTTCTATAATGTGTAAATACAATAGTTTTATTTGAAAAAGTGCAGACTACCGCCCCCAAAATGATATGACTCACTCATTCCATGCATGGGAAGTATAAAGAATATAATTAATGAACATACAAAACATAGAAAACATATATATTATACTCTAATGATAAAATACCTATATTTAATTTATTTTTCACTCCTTTTATATGACCTATAAATGAATGTAGCATTTGTGAATACGTACTGCATACTATCTCCATGAATGGTGAATTTCATTTCATATATCCAAATTTTATAAAAAATTATAAATACATATATAATGGATAAATATGATATTTAAATCATGAATAAAAATATGTAGATGATGGTGTTTTCCGTAAAGGGTCAATTTACACCAAAAAATTTTCATTTTCGACTTAAGTATCAAAAATTGACAAAACGTCCAATATGAACACGAAGAATTATAAGATTATCAAAACACATTAATAAGAGATATAATTGTAATAATAAACGTGAAATTATTTCTCAAAAAATTATAAATTAACCTAATATTATTATTCCATAAGAAAAAAGAATATATGTAATGATTTTGACTCAAGGTAAGCGACATCGCCTCAATATCCTTTCATTGGAAGATATTTTGATTTATATACAACCTTATTTTTATACGATGTTTAATCAACCCATTTTACAATTAATATTATTGAATGGGTTTTGAAAGAAATATTTTTTTACGAAGTGTTTTACTAAATGAAAAAACAAATGTTTTTTAACGTACGCGGTGATGACGATATTTCTGCCACTGTGAGAATTATTTGATATTTGGATTTCTATAAAATCAATATTTAAAAAAAAAAATTAAATACCATATTACTTTTTATGTATTTTGGTATTGGAAATGGTTTTGATAATGGACTGATTATATCAATATCAGGAAATAATGTCTTTTGATTACAATTTGGAAGTGTTATTTTCCATTATGATTGTTCATGTGTCATGATTATGTTGTGGTTCCTGGGAATTGAAAATGTATATGGGTGGTTTTCATGATAAACCAAAGGCAGGTGAGACGGTATTAGCTCTACAATTCATTGGGTAACACGATAGTGGTATTCCATAAGATTTATCTTAAGAAATTTATGGAATATACTGTGATGGGTATTTCAAACATAACCATTAAGTTTACTCCCTATTTAGATGGGAAAGATACCTAGTTTGTATGTTAAGAATGACAAAATTTACCATTAGGATATATGATTTCTCTGAGTTATTAATAATTATTATTATTTCAAGTGGTATGTTAAAGATTTTATGTTTTGTGAGGGAGAGTAATGATTTCATTGATTTGTATGTATTGATGTACTAATGTTTTCATTCTGTATTTTATATCCCTTACTAATCTTTTTATTCTTATCCCATGTTTATCTTTGTAAATATTTTTCAAAAGGTATAAGGAAGTGTAAGATAATTAAAGAGTTCAAGAATAGTTTTATCATGAAATTAATTCTTTTTTTATTTATGGAGTTTTAATTTTGGGAAAAAGTGGATTTTGTAGAAGCGTATAATTTGTAATATTTGTGATTTAATGTATTAATAATGGGCTAATTTTTAAAACATAAAACCTTAAAATATCATCAATGTTAATTATTGAAAAATTATTGACATATCTCAAGATTATGTAATGTTTTTGGGTTAGTTCCATATAGTAACAATCAATTATTGGGTGATTATTATCATAAAATGATTATCAAAATCAAGATTGGAATCATTAGATAATGGCATCAAATATAGAAATGCATAAAAATGAAAACATCATGTTTTTGTGGTAAACTACCACACATAGTTGTAAAAAAATATAGAATCATGTTCATATGTATTTGTCTATTCTCATGAGATAATACACATTAAAAAATTCATCGAAGTAATATATAATTCATGGTATAGTGGCCACATCATATCATTTACATTGCACTATATATTTATGGGCACACCTATCACATCATAAAATTTACTTATCAAGAATTCCACATATATTGTTTATCTATGTTGGACATAAAATATTAAAATATAAGGACTGGGTTGAATTTATTAATTTATAATTTAATAAATACTGGGTTAATAAATTAAATATGAAATAACATACTTGAAATATGAATCATTAACCATGAGGGAAGATGAAATAGTCTCGAGTAGTAAAAGGTGTTTTTTTTATTTGAAAGAAGAATTATTTTGGAAAACATTGTGTTAATCCTACACTCTTGTAGAAAAATTTTATATCCCAATAAAGGTAATATAATTATAAATAAATAAATTTAATGTTATATATATATATATATACTGAAAATGGGCTGAAAGAAGGAAAAACCAAAAGAAGAGAGTTGGGTTCTAGAATTCCCCTTACCTTGAATCCAAATGATTAATTCACATTAATATCTTGAAAAACCAAATTATATTAAATAATTATTAAATTAATTAATTTTTATAAATTAATTTTATTCATTATGGTTTTTATAGTTTAGTTATGATAATTCCCATGTGTTATAGTGTTTAATTTCATCATCAGGAAGATTCATTTCCATAATTTTCATGATAAGTCTAATTGTATTCATGAATAGATGTTCATGTAAAATGATTATAAATATCTAGAATTTTTATTTTATTTTATTAATGATATTACTAAATTTTAAATTATGTTATAAAGAAATTGATTTTATGAGGATAAATCTTTAGATGAAATTTAATGATGATCCTTTTAGGTTTATTTTGGAAGTTTTTTCAATCACAATGAAGTCATTTTGTTTTCCATTTACTTTATTGTATAAATGTTAGTCTCAAAACATAAGGATAGTTATAAAATACACATTAAAATATATTTTAAACCATTTAATTATTTTAGTAACATCCATTAAAGTGTCAAATGAAAGTGTATCATCCACAGTGTTGTAAATTGACACATCATAGGTGACGATTTCATTTTCAAAATAAAAGAGATAGAGAGGGAGGATTGAGTTTAAAGATGAATATTAATATATATAATTAAAATAAAAAAATAATGGAGTTATAATCAAATTTTGATTAAGGGAGGTGATGATAGAATAAAAAAAAGAAATGATTTTGAAAGGAAATTAATAGGGTGAGATATGAAATACATAAAGATTTTATCCTCCAAGAAAACCTCCTTAGGGCACATTTTTTGGCCTTTTGATGAGAAAAATATATCTTGTATGCGGGGTTGGGATTAGGGATTTTTATGGGATAGAATTTAGGCAGGTATCAAATCGTAGGGAGGTGTGAGGAGAAGAAGGAATTATGGGTGGTATTTATCATGGATGAGAGGGGTGTTTTCTCAATATTATATTAATTAGTTTATTATTATTAATGAAGACAATGAGTAGTTTGAGAATTATCAACAAAATAATAGATCTATGAATAAAATTCCAATACTATGTTTTTAAAATTAGTGAAGTCTCAATAAATAGGTTATTTAATTTTCAATTTCTTTATAACATAAATTATCGTATTTTAAAAATCCAAAAAAATCTAGTATTTCTAAACAAGAGAAAAAAATTAACCATAACCCTTTTTGAACAAGTATAATTAGAAAATGACCACCATTTAATGAAAATAATTTACTATTTATGAGTAATTTAATTTTTATTTAAAATCCTTATTTACATGGAAAATATATATTTTAAATATATATTAGATTTTATAACACTTTAAAAAATTTCATTATGATTCAAAATTATCTTAAAATCAAAATAAATAAAAACATTAATTTATAAATGTATTTTATAGAAATAATTTTTTTTAATTATCATATTCATCAATGATTTGTAATTAAATAATTATTTCTTTAAAAAATAAAAAATATAATTAAAATTTTCTAAAATTTATATGTACTTATACTACGATATAATTATATAATATATTTACCTATAAGAAGCCAAAATTTTAATTTTAATTTTATATGTAAGTCTAGTATTCATTTGTATGGTTTACTATTCATAAAGGTAATATTACCGTTCGAATGATCATGTTACTAATTCATCGTTACTGGTTCCCTAATTTGTAGAAATACTTATTATTTAATTAATTAATCATTTATATTTATTTATATTTTACCTTGACTGACTATATATTATTTATAAATTGTAATATTACAATAGGAAGGGACAAATTCCAATTATAAATGTTTGGGTCATTAAAGTCATCACGCCATTTCAAATTTCACCCTCTAAATTTCATTTTACATAAATAGGTGAGGGTACTTATCCTTCATATCCTCCTCCAGTTCCCATGTTTGTTCTTCGTAATTATTGTTCCACCACTACACTTGGACAAGGTTGGTTGACATGTTAAGTGGAACCTTATAACTTCATTCCCAAATCTTTACCAGCTAATCGTCATAAGAGAGATAATATTATAGTTGTACCTCCTATGAGTTTAGTACAAATGAGGGATCTTGTATATACTTCCTCACGAGTGATACATGGAACACAACATGAACATGGGCCATATTTGGTGTAAGTTGAAGCCTATAGTCCACATATCCTTTGAGATTAAGGATCTAAAAGGGGATAATGTACCATGAGTTTAGCTACCCTTTCTTTCCAAACCACACAACCCTCATATATGGTGATATTCTAACGATGGAATTATATATATTGTTGAACTCTAATTACCATTAAAGGTATTCAACATAGCATTTTTTGATAACTCTGAGTAGCATTGTATGTTGTTGGATGAATTGAACCTTCTCTATCATCACTTTCATAAGATATGTTACCAGTGGCTTTCTTTCACCCACACCATCCCAATAGAATGCAATATTATATCTCTTTCCATAGAGATATTCATATGGGGCCATCTAAATACTTGTGTGGATGCTATTATTGTAGGAGAACACAACCAATAATAGATGTTGATCCCATCCACCTTTGAAATATAAAGAGCGGGATCTTAGCATATCATCAAACATCTAAATAGTCCTTTTATATTTTCCATAATTTTTGGGGTGGTAAGCCATTAGAAAATTTAATTCAGCACCCAATGAATGTAGAGGAATCTTATAGAATATTGATGTGAACTAAGGATCATGATTACAGATAATATATGGTGGAACCCTTGAAGTCTCCCAACATCCTTCACATATATCACTGCATGTTTTTCACGTGATATATTTTCCTAAATAGGGATATAGATTCAAGTCTTGGTGTGTTAGTTTACCAAAACCCAAATCAAATTATTTTCATTGGATGCCTTTAGGATTCATTTGAAAAATTATATAGTGACATTCTTCCATTTACACATGGGTATAGACAATGGTTTCTTCATCAATTTGGATGTCTGTCGCTCATCTTTTACTTACTGAAATATCAAGAACATTGATATACACTCTGAAATATCCTTCTTCATGTTTTCTCCCCAGATGTGTTCTCAGAGATCACGATACATCTTGGTACTCTAAGAATAGATATATAAATCATAACTATGTTCGTTGTCAAATATCTCATTCCTTATCCCAGGAAATAAAGGCACACAGATCCTTTTTCCAAACCAAATTACACCATCATCATTGATATGGAACTCTTACCGCTTTACATCCTTTATAGCATTCAACATCTGTGGTAACTATAGGTCATCCCATTGTGACACCTTAATATACACTTGGTTATATGTTTGAGAAATAATTTTGGAAAGGTAGGTTGTATTCCCTACCGTTATGATTTCCAAATCCATTCTATTCATATACAATAATATATGTCATTTCTCAGTAAAAAACATGGATATATTAGCATGTAGTTTTCTTCTAATAGAATCAACTACTATTATCACATTACTAGGATTATAAACAATAAATAATTCATAGTCATTAATTATCTCTAACCATCCCCATTGATTCATATTTAACTTTTTTTTGTGGATATATATTATATAATCTTATGATTGGTATATATGTCACTCTTCTCACCATAGAGGTATTGGTTCTATATTTTCAATAAAAAATCATAGCTACAAACTCCAGATCATGTTTTTTGTAGTTTCTAATGTATATTAAACCTCCATGAGGAATAAGATATCACATTATGATTTTTCCTGAGTACAAAACCCAATAATTTCATAGATGCATAATTGTATATCAAAAAAACATTCTCTAATTTTCAGTAATGTGAGTATAGGTGTAGTGATAAACCTTGTATATTGCTCCATGAATTTCTCCTCCCATTCTTCCTTCCAGATACGTTACCCCTTTCATTGTTAACATAGTCATCAGGATTTGAAAATCGTAGAAAATTAATTACAAAACATCAATAGTACATTAATAAATTAAGAAAACTGTTGATATCTATGACACTATAGGGTAATAGAAATTCTTTAATCACATTTGTTTTTTATGGATAAAAATAAATTCCTTCACAAGTGATCACATGTCCCATGAATGTTACTAGAATCATCAATAAGTCAAACTTTATAAAATTTGCATAAAATTTACCCATGATTAATGCCACCAACACATGCATTAAATTTTCTTCATGTTACTCCTTTCTATTAGTGTATATAAGAATATCCCTGATAAACACTACCAATTTTTTTTCAAGGAAATCCATGAAGTCTCTATTCATTAAATACCCAATGATTGATGGGGAATTAGTAAGTTCTAGAGGGAATCACCTGAAACTCGTAGTGACCATACCATGCATAGAATACAGAATTTTGAATATCCTTCTTCTTTACCTTAACTGATGATATCAAGAATGAAGGTCCACCTTTGAGAAGTATTAATCTCATCGTAGCTAATCAAAAAAGTCATCAATCATTGTAAGATAATATATTTTCTTTATAGTGATCTTTTTGAGTTCATAATAATCGATTCAAAGATGCATTGTTCCCTCCTTCTTCTTGATAGTGTTTAATGGAACACCCCAATGTGACGCACCAGGGTGTATGAACCCTTTTTCCAAATGATCTTTCATTTATTTCATTAACTACTCCAGTTCGGTAGGAGACATCCTGAAGGTAAATTTTCTAAATAGAAGTAGCTCTGGGTAAAATTCTTATTGAAAACTCCACATCATGATATGGGGTATGTCTATGTAACTCTTCAGGAAACACATCCCTATATTCCATCATGATGGGAATTTCCACATGGTTGAAACTTCCCTTTGACTCAACCATTTTGGGAACCAACCTATTTAGTGGTTGATGTGTCGTTCCATTAGACCAGCTAAGACACCATTGGATTGATGAGAGTTCCAATAAAAATTCCATGTAATATATGTGAAAAAGAATGAAAATAAAATCTCATCATTGTATTAAGTGATGAAGACATTCATTATTGATTGTCTCATTTTTTTCCTCTTCCATTCTAGATATAAAACGGGGCCTGCCATAGGTGTAACACCATCACCTTGGTTAGTGGTTCAAATCAAGTTCACAACATTATTTCTGATGAAAACCATTTGTTACTCATGATTGATTGTAGGGGTTGAATTATGATTAATAATTAATTTTGGTCACTAAATCTTCAAACAGTCCATAATGGGTTTTGTTCATGGATCCTGAAACTTAAAAAATGTCTCATATCCTTGAAGACCCTAGGACCTACCATCCTATAGTAGGTCTTCTTTAGGTAAAATGGCCAATGACACTTAAGAACTAACTATTATTGAGAGTATGAGAATTTGGGATCATCACACCATTGGGGGGGTATATTTCCTATTCTTAGAATCTATTATAGATTTATTATTTGTACATGAATCCATTGTTCGAACCCAAGCATGTATATATGGATCACCATGAATTAACCATCCATTATAAATAAGAATGGGTCTGCAATTATATGTATATAACTAAGGATATCCATTAATAGGAATATTTGCACATATCAATGTTTTTTCATCCATTTGATCCATTTCATAATTTATTATAGTTTCCATGAAAATTCATTAAGAAGATGTCGGTTTAATACATGTGTAGAGGCACTCTAGACTATGTTATCATCCAATGAAAATGATGTTTTTTATGTCAGTATCGAACCAAAAATATTGGTTTCCAATATATTATTGGGATAGGGATCCAAACCCACATTTTTTGGTTCCACATAATAGGACACATCACATTCTAATTACATTTGATTAGGACCGAACCATGCAATTTGACATCATCCGACAAGGACATCCAGGAATAAGGTGCCAATTCAATGTTTATTATGGGACTTAAACTAAGGTGGCCTAATTGACATAGAAGAGATGTAGTATCCCAGGTGGACACCACCCCACCATTAATGTTTCTTGGAGATAATTTGACTGAATTTGGTTTGTGTGTTTGGACCTTAAGAAGACTTCATCTCTGACCCATACAATATCTTTCAATAAAGAATACATCCCTATAATAGTCTTGGTATGGTTTCAAGGCTTATATTGTATAGGATTCCCAATAGAGTGGATAGGTTTGGGGATTAAACATGGATGATTTCCATTTTAATAGAGGTAGATAATTATATCTATGGATACAAACCATGGAGTAGGTGATTGGGGAATATGCATGGAAGCAACCTTATAGAAGTTTGTGGTCATTCAAATGTCAGGATCTCCACTAAAATCTAAAACAAAATGAGACATTTTTTCAGAAACAAGTAGAAGTATTGGATCTGAATTAACATAACCCACTTTTTCTACTAGTGGACAGATGATAAAGCCCAAAAAATAGAAAGAGTGATTTGGATGTTCACATATCCTCTTTTATTTTTGTAGTGATGATAACCACATATAGGGAATGATCTAGCTATGTCCTTGGTTGTAGAAAATAGAATAAATAAATCCACATACCATAAGAAATGATAGGGGATTACTCTATGAGGGAAGCCCTACTAGCCCCTTGGAATGAGATGAATGGTTGGAAATGACCATTATCGAATAGAATGGTTAGTGTTTCCCCTCAATCCCTTTAACATGGATGTTTAGTTGAGAACCCCAGGGTCAAAACCATCATTACCAGGTGAATGTATAAATTATGACATTACACAAGATCCATATGCTGGGAATGTTACACACATGGCATAGAATACCATGGGATTATTGACTTGTGAGAGAACACTACTGTGCATGATGATCTGATAAAAAAATTCATGTCATTTTTGAAGAGTTCGGGGCCGAATGTCGTTTGACTAGTTTGTGGAGGGTCCAATATGGGGCTCGATGACATAGTCTAAAGGATTTATTAGAGATGGGGTGACGAACACCCTATGATCTCCCATTTAGTATAGCATGTTCTTTGGAAAGATAAGCTTAACTCTTTATAGAATGATTCAATGAGGGCAAGGGAACCATCCATGTAGCATGGTGAAATGAGGTGAAGGGGTTATCTTGTGTAGTGTGTTACTATTTATGACTAGGTTATGCCCATATATTGATTTTCTACGCGGGGTTGAGATCCACCCTAGTATCATTTTTTCTAAATGGGTATGGGTTCATCCCCCATAGAGATTTTTAAGTGGGGTAGGGTTCTATCCAAATAGTTTTTTATATACTAGGTGCTAGTATGCAAAGGGGGAATCGATTGTCTCCTTATGTAAGGTTATCCACTTAAGGTATTTATGTTCATAGATAGTCAGATGATTTTATTCCACATTAATTCTATTTGGTGGGTTTACCTACCAGGAGCCTATAAATCTTTATTGATTCATCTTTAAGGGTCCACTTTTTTATTTCATAATTGGTTGTATAATTTAGATCAAGAGTCTTTACTAATCCTTTGGATTCCCCTTGGGTTATTTATATAAAGTAATTGAGGTATCAGATTTATGCATGGATGGTCGTTTTTAGAGGTTCATTTGAATGGGTAATAGGAGGATATCTAGAAGTGTGAATGAATTCATATATGGAAACTAGTTCATTTTTTGGATATAAATCACCGTCTATCCTGATAGAAAATTAGGTTTCATTTGCAGGTTTCAGCAGTATCACATCTTCACAAGAATAATTTCTTTCATGTGGAAGGTTTTTCATGGGGGTAGAAATCACCACCCATCACTGTAAATGAATCTAGTCTCATTTTTGGGTGTCTGTGTTCCACCATATCCTACAATATATTTCATTCATGGGGTTATTTAGGATATGGTGTAACAAAATACAGAGAGGTGGTCCATGAAGTGAATTTCTTGTTGTAAGATCAATCCTTCCTTCATGGATTCACCCCCTTTTCCATTTTTTGTTAATTAATTACCCTATGTTTATTTATTCTTCACTCTTAAAATAATGGAATTATATATTCTTTTAAACGTAATATTATGGACCCAAGAGTATTCATCCATCAATGTAAATCACCTTGTATTTATGTAGTTTAAAATAAGGATAACATGAAGTTGTGATTATGTGTTGATTACTAGATGTTGAACCAGATAATAGTTACAAATTGATATGAAATTCTATTTATATATGGAATTATTGACTAGTTTTGAGTATATTATGTATTCTCTTATATTGAAATGAGATCAGGTTGTAATCTCCTAAAATTTTGACATACTATTAAACCATGGAGTACTTTTAGATTTTCCTATAACCTATATGATTTTTTGTGATCCCGTTAAGGCTAAAAAATAACATGACTATAATTATGTCCTTTATGAAACATATATTTCACCCATACATAGATCAATTTAAAGTATTTTTATTACATATTAGGGTACTCTATGACTCAATATGATCATGCCTAAAATCACGACATCATCTTAATTAAATTGAGAGAGAATAGGCTATACACCAATCTATATAAGTGTATATTCTTTATCGATGGCTATAATATTATGGGTCACATAATCTCATAGGACGGTGTTTTAGTGGACCTAGAGTATGTTCAGATAGTGGTTTCATGAATGTATCTCAAGAATGTTTTTGGTATCATATTCTTTCTATGGTTGGTGGGTTATTACCAGAGTTTTATTCAAGACATTACACATTTTGAAGCCCCACTTATATGATTGACTATGACTGGAGTCTAATTTGAATGGTCCAGAGCATGTGAGAATGATTTCTATGAGATAAAAATTTCTTGGAATACTTTTCTGGTATTGATCCTCCCTGAGATCGGTGAGGTGGATAATGTGATTTGTGATTCATCTAATATCATACATGGAGAAGTGATGATGAAGGGAGATTTATTATTGGGTAATGGGTAATGATTTTGATTCCACATGAGAGGAATCACTTTAATCATTATCTGGAGTTAGCGGCTATGTATTTGACCTTAATGTGTTGGCAGAAGAACCATGTATAGAAAAAATTTCACTATGAAAACAACCCACAAATTTTTGGAATACATATTTTCTCAATGATATTTTAGTCTTTTGTTGGGGATATGGTTTTATTATAATAATTAATTTATCTTGGGCTACCATATACATAGGGGAAGGAAAAAATGTTTCATATTTGTTGAGATGGAAGACAATGACTTCCGTTGTCCCTGAGTATATCTCAAACATGAATATGATGACCTTCTTCGATAAGAATAATATTGAGGTTTAGGATGGCCAAGAGTAGATGGAACTTCAATCCATATCGATTGAGTCAAAAATTATGATTCATATTGTGGAGAGGTAGTATGTAGATCGTGAGTGTTTGAGCTTGAGGAAAATACATGACGGTGGGAATTCACCTTATAATAGAGCTATAGATGAGGAAGAGATAATCTTGTTATGGAACCAATTTTTTGTGCCTATGTGTATGTAAGTGGAGTGGATGAATGATTTTCAATCCTCGAAGCTGGTGGTTCTCTCTAGTTTGTCCAAAATTTACCTTAAACAAAGTCGACAGTATTGGTGTTCTTGCATAAAAAATGAGATTTATTATTTCATGACTTGAGGAAACACTTGTGAACCGGTGAAGGTGACCCTTAATGACCTGGATATTTTGTAAAACCATTTCCCATTTTTGAATGGAATTGGTATGACATTACCAGTGACATTGTGGTGGGTCCTCCGAGGATCTCTATTAATAATTATGTGATCTGGGTTATTGTGGACCTATTGAAAAAGGTTTTCCTTTTCTTACAAATTTGGGTGACTATGTTATTGGACTGCTTAGGTGAGATGTATAATCAATAGATAGTCCATTTTCATAGGATTACATGGTCTATTGTTTCGAAAAATTATTTTTTCTTTACATCATGCTTCCAGAAAGGATTATAGAATGACTTGGGTAACTTGTATTTTTTGAGTATATCTTTACACCCACTAACAAATGAGAAATCAGAGAACACTATAAAGGTGTTAGTAGACATGCTAAGAGAACAAATTATTTATTTTAGTAGGTCTTAATAGAATCACTTTTTACCCATTGAGTTTCCCTATTAAAAAATTTATCATGTGACAATTCATATGGAACCATATGGGACACATTATGATATATTAGGTAGGATAAATTTATCTTGGATGGAGGATGGTGTGTTATATTTTCTAGTATAGTTTCTCATGTCAGATACATCAATGAATGTTTAGCTGATTCTGGAACATATGGATATAACACAATGTAGAAAAACTTCTTATGCTAATCAGCATCGATGAACCATTGAGTTTGTAATTGGTGACCATGTGATCCTTTGGGTTTCATTGTGATCAGGTCACCATGGGGTTCGAAGGTAGTGAATGTTGGAACCCATGATTGTTGGACTGTTTGAGATCATGGAGAGAATTAGACTAGTGGTGTATCCATTGTCTCTTCCACAAAGAGATAGTTATATGAATGAAGATTTTCACATGTCACAGCTTATATAGTATCACCATAAAACTTATATAGTGATCAATTTTTATGATATTGATCTTGAATTACAAGAGTCCGTTTAGGAGAATCTCATTCATGTTTTTGATTATAAAGGGAAATAATCATGGGGAAAGGTAATTCTGATATTCCTGGTCTTGTGGAAGTATGGTCGTGCTTAGGAGGAAACATGAGAGATGAAAGAATATATGTGAGCTCAATTACCTCACTTTTTACCACATATTCATAGTGATTATTAGAAGTATATATTGGGGAATAATTGATATAAAGTGGGGATATTGTATGATCTAGACCTTTATAGTTACTCCATGTACTTCTCTTTTCAGGTTTCATTTATACATATTTTGATCATATTTTTGTTTGAGATTATCTCCAGTGATTTTAGGTGAGATTTGGGTTTCATGGAGAGTTTTATGGAAATTCATTATCGGGGAATGGTTTTCCCAAATAGTGCATCCACCCCTAAAAATTGTGATCTCATGGATAGACAGGATATGCCCATATGGATTCATATTTTTTAGAAATGTGTGACCACTTATTAGAAAAAGTTCACCCCGAATTGTATGGTTCCATGGTGAGGTTGTGCTATTTGGAAAATCATGTGGCCCTACCCAGGAACCATGTACATGGAAATTAAAACACTGAAAAATATTGAAAAAAAATTCATGGACACCCATTTTTTACCCTTAAACACCCTATATGTAACTAAAACATATTGTTTACCTTTCAAGGCACTTCGATGGATTCAATTGCTAATAGAACCCCTTTTAGTGTGAATTAAATATATAGTGGAAGGATTGAACTAGTTTTATGGTATGTAATTTCTCTTTACATGGGTTCCTTTACCTACCATAATTATCTCCAATTAGAGATGTATGATTTCTAAGTTTTGTTAATAGTTTAGATCTCAGTATTGATTGATCATTTTTTATTGATCTTCATCCTAGGCTATGATTCGATCTCATCAACGCCACTGGAAATTTTATTGTTCTACATAAAATTGAGTGTTACTGTTTAGCTATAAACTATCAACTATCTTAAGTAAGGTTTTCTAATTACTTTTTTTATATAATTATTAGTATTCATGTTTCATAGTTGTACCTTATCTTTTACAAGTTTGGAAATATAAATTTAAATTCAATCAACAAGTTGATTTACCAGGTGATTATGAGACCCTTCATGGATCCCAATGGAGAAGTTTGAGTATTGATATTGGACATGATGTAATCCAATGTCGTGATCCAACATGTAATAAATTCATATTTATTTTTAATTATGAAATGTGGAAAAAAATTAAATGAAATTGGGTGATTAAATTATTATAAATGGATTAATGGTGAATTGTACATTTTATTCAATGTGATTAACGCAAAGAACCATGATTTTCATTGGCAACTAAAAGAAAACACTATGATGGAAATGATTTAATAGATGGTTAATATTGTTGAAACTAATATGAATGTAATATCTATAATATTTTTTATTTGTTAAATAATTAGTTATCAATGATGTACTAATTATATAAATACCCATATAGTTCATGATAGCTTCTCTATAACCATGGTATATATATATATATTCATGTGACCACTATGGATTGGATTGGGGACTACTACTTCAAATACCCACAGGCTGCCATACTAATTCTCTAGGCCCCCAATTTATGTTTGTGAAATTTTATTTAAATCATTAATGAAATAACATGAAATAACAATTAGTGAAATTTCTAAGGTGTATGGTTTATAATCCCACATGGGATTAAGATGGTATGATTAATTCAAGTGTCACGGTGAACACAAGGTCCTATTTGGATAATTATATAGTAGTTAAATGTGAATCCTTCTTACATTGTTATTGTTCATTATTTTTTATTCAACTGCATACACATTTATACATCGAATATTTCGTCATACACTGTTGAATGTTGAAAAATTAATAGTAATCACACCCTAATCGAGATTCATAATAAAAACCAGAATAGAATTTATTTTTAGAACATTATAAGGGAATGAGACCTATGTTAGATAGATGAGTTGGGATTTGGGATGGACCATGGGTGAGGGAAGAAACATGATTATGGGACCACCAAGAAGTTTTCATTGTGTCGTTATTTTTTTTGTTTCTTTAGAAACTGAACACTAATATGACTTTGAATTTTTACTGTGTTTGTTTTTGATTATTTTACTTATTTTGGATTGATAATTTGATCTTTGTCTTATATTGGTCATTGTATTATCTCGGTTATTTCTTGTAACAATTTTTCTATTGTTTATTGGATTCTACTATTGTGATTATTTTATTAATAGTGTATTGTATCCATACATTACAAATTAGAACCTTTAAACTAGTTGGTAGCCTCTAGTAAATAGAAAGGTGCACCTGAGGTCACATAACAAACTGGATTGGGAAATTGGTATGTGGATCCCAGATCCGGACGTCACATATAGGAAATGGATATAAAATATAAATAATAACATTCTAACATATATATTAATGACATTTAATTATTTCAACGTGGTTAGATTATATTAATAGTAGTGGAAGAAGAAATAAATTATAAGAAATAAAAATATGTAATTGGTTATCTTACCATACTCTATAGAAGACCTATATTGAAAATTAGATTAATCATTGATTAGTTGAATTTTGAGAGGACTAGAACCTCTAAAATGTTTTTGAGTGTGTTTGGGGTTATTTATGTATAATTTTTTTAAATTTATGATTCTAAGGGATTGAGAATAATTAGGGCGGTGACAACTCCATTTATAAAAAAGAAGACTGGTATTTTTGTAATAATATGAAAGTTAAAGCCAATATTTAAAGGCATTATGGATCCCATAAGAAATAGTGGATTGGGGAAGGGGTATTTACAAGGTTTCCTCAGTTGTAATTTTTCAAACATGTTTTAACCCATTTTTTTATAATTTAATCTTAGTTTCTCCCCTTTTTCGTTATTTGTTTCCACGAAATAAATTAATTTTTTAATAAGTATTTTACTTTTATGTTTTTTAAAAACAATTCTTGTTAAATATTTTTTAAAAAATTATTTGAAATATTAAATATATTTTTTCAAATAAAATTTCAATGGTGGAAGAAAATTGAATATTAATATTGTCCCTCTTAATGCATAAAATCCATTTCTTGAAAAAGTTAATTTATATGCTTGTAAGTTGTGATTTAGATAAAATTAATAAAATTATTTATTTATTTGAAATAAATTTGTCTATAAATAAAAAATAATATTTATATGGTATTAATTGAAACTATAATCATAATTTATCAACATTGATACTTATATAATGAAAAATAATCATTTCCATTTTATTTGAGTTAAATTATACTTAATTTTCCCAAATATTAAATATTGACTTTTTATATTCAAAATTTTTATTTTAAATGGTTTATTATAATTTAAAAATGGATAAAGAATATAGAAATATGGTTTTAAAGAATATAAACTATATATTTTATTATAAAAATGTCAAAAATGTTATGGCATTTCAAAAACTGGTTTTTTAGATATTCACCCCCAAAGTCATCTATTTTATAAAAAAATTCAAAAAATCATCCATATATATCATTGGAATTATAATTTAAGAAATATAATTTATTTTTTAAAATTAATATTGAAATATTTATAAAAACAATATAAATAGAAGTATCAAATATAAAAAAAATATTTATAAAATTATGCTCTTATGAATTATTTATTTTATTTCATATAAATTTATTATTTAAATAATGTTACTAATTTTTTTGTATATAATATTATTTATTTATTTTTAAATTTAATTTATTTGAATATAATATATGACACGTTATAAAATATCTATTTGATAATGACAAATTATTGTTTCATATTATGTTATATTGATTATCTATCTTCAAAATATAAAAACTATTATTTATGTAATATCTTTTTATTCTCTGTTGGTTTTATTGATCTTATAAATTTCATCATAAATTTTTTATATGATGCATATTATTTTATTAGTGTTTTGTGTGGTGATATATTTTGAGGACAATAGAAATATTTATAGAAAAGATAAATTTTAAAATAGTTGGGTGTTACATTCTCTACACCTAAAAAAATTTCATCCTAATAATTTTAATTAATACTCACTACTGAAATAGTTATGTGTGTGCAAAAGATAAACATGAATCTAAATTCAATTTTTTACTTTGGTATTATCTTTAATATTCTTTTTATGTTTAGTAATGTTATATATGACTTCATAATAAAAATATCACAATATTGAGTTTCATCCGAACCATTTATGATAAGTACTCATCATGTTTTGGTGTTGTTATTATATAATAGAATCAAAATTCCTAGAGATATCATTGCTAGACTTGCACATATGAGTGATGATATATGGATTTGATAAAGGAATTTTGATTTATCTATTTTGTTAATAAATGATTTGGGTGGAGATAGCCATTAAATTTAGAAAATCTCATCATGTTCATCTAAAGGAACTTAAATAATACATCCATGATGAATATTCCATAAAACTAAACATTGAAAGAACTAATTATGGATGTTTTTCCATGGTAATATAAAATCCTTGCGATTGTTATTT
The DNA here is from genome assembly GCA_963277665.1 of Viscum album. Taxonomy (NCBI): domain Eukaryota; kingdom Viridiplantae; phylum Streptophyta; class Magnoliopsida; order Santalales; family Viscaceae; genus Viscum; species Viscum album. The sequence continues at coordinate 830,337,195 of OY728151.1, read as the reverse complement.
GAAAATCATGGTGAACATGTTAGATGAAATAAAGAAGCTGGACATGAATTCAATAGTACATTTGGAAATCTATGGTATAGTATTTGCATACATTTCACAATATAATGATTTCTATACACATAAAAAATAGTTTATCCATAGGATATCCCTTATTCTGTTAGATTTAGTTTTTTTTATGTTTGAAATCCACATTAGACCTTGGATTTTGGTATCAAATTTTATAGTTCTTGTACTATATACATTTTTATTTGGAATTATTCTCACTAGTTTCCTTGATTTTTTTATTCTCAATAATTTTTTATTCATGAGCTCGGTGTCCAACCCTTACAAAATTGAGTTATTTTCTTTTTTCCATTATGTCATTATCTTAGGTTCTTTATCCCATATTTTTGACATTTAAGATGTTAAATATTCATTCCATAATTATCTTCACCACGTAATATTATATGAAAATATATCCTTCACTTCTTTTGTGTGTTTGTATGTTCAACAAGTCTAATATAGTTAATAAAAATATTATATAGATGGAATTTCCTAACGACATTATTTTTTATAATAAGTTTTATTCTATTTAGTAACACAATATTGAAATTTATTTGTGGTATATTGTCATCATTGTTATTGTGGATTATCCTTTCACTAAATATTACATAGGTAAATAAATTTTTAGGTAAGAATGACTTAATAAAAAAAATTAAATTGAAAAAAGTGAATAATTTAATCAAAATTTTCATTTATAACATTAAATATGATTCTATATGGTTCAATAATGTATATCCATGATCATAATCAATAAGTTTTTATAACTAAAATACATACAAATAGTTCATAATCATCCATAAATACAAAATGAACTAACAAAAACATATCACATGGGAGTGTCAAAAAGGGGTGCATTTATGCATCATTATGAAGCACTTGTTGAATAATGTGGTAATACAAGTCCAATTTTTTCAGAGTTACAGCCTCTAGGTTTATTTATTATAGATTCATCATCCACATGTAGTTTCTAGATAAGGGAATCATTAATTGAAACCAAATTCTATATATTTTACTAGAACATCATGATTTCATCCTAGAAATAGACTTTGACATACATTTTCACAAATTAAATCCTATCATTATCACCAAAAAAATAAATTAGTCTCCAAAAAATAAAAAACCATGATTTAATACCTATTATAGAATCCTAGACTAATACTCTTGGATTTTATTCTAAAAATATTTCACACACACCATATTTGAATAGAAACTGAGATGTCACATGTCAAAGTAACATATATTTCAACGATATAAACATTACACATTATCCAATTAAATGGTGGTTTAATTACTTTTAGGAATAACAATATTGGAAAAATGAATTATAATATATGTGATATTGTATCGACTATAGAAATATTTTGGATCCAATTATATACTTCTCCAATGTTTAACTCATCTGGACAACCTTTGGAGTGGGAACATTTGAATGCGATGAATCAAAATGCTTAGTAATTGAAAAATATTTAACATGTCATCATAGGTTATATAAGAATCATATAAAATTTATGAGGAGATAAATATCGTATTAAAAAAATATTGAAAAAATGATATTTTCATATATCATGATATAAAAACATGAGATCTCCATTAAAAAATGTATACCATCAAATAAGAGTGTGATATAATAAAAATTATCAATGTAGTATAATAATATGAATATGGAATTAAAATAATTAAAAAGAATATAAATATGAACTCATAATATTTTGAATCAATTTATTCGATATCATATCCATGCACAATCTTGTGATTAAAGAAAAATGTGATCATGTCCACGAAAAATTTTATGAAAAATGATATATTTGATCATGTCCTTATACTATAATATGAAACAATATGCATCAAATCAAATAATTTGAGCATAACAAGATCATATCCCCTAAAAAACTTACGAACAATGTATAATGAAATGTTATCCATGCACTATGTTGTAAGAAATAATATTTTGATCATGTCTGAACACAACCATGTGAATGAGGAATAATGTGATAATACCCACACACAACCCTGTGAAAAAATAAATTCATCATATTCATGAAAAACCTTATGACTAAATGAAAATGATATAATTTTCACACTCAAATTTTTCAAAAAATATCCAATACTGTCCACAAAAAACTCTATGAATAAATAATAATGTGATCATGTAACCACTTACCATTATTATCTCATGAGATATAAATACATAACCAATACATTTTAGTTATATAAAAGTCCACACCCATGAATCATCTATACACATATATTCCACTTGAAATAATTCATTCATATTAAACTGATTTCTTAATTAACACATATAAATGAGATGGTTTTTAGGAAGATATTAATATATTATTTTATAATACTTAAAGAGAAAGAAGTAGGATGGTATCATAAAAACCTATAAAATTTCATCATAAAAACACAAATGGATTTTGACATCAATTTAAAACACTCCTTGGTAATAATTGAATAGATCACTTCAATAAAGATTTAATACCCATTTCAATAATCCATGAAAACTCTATAAATATAATTTCATTAAATCAAAATACATTCATCCAAATATTTTTTTTAAAAATTATTCAAAAAATTATTTTACAAAAAATAAGTATCCATTAAATATTATTTAAAAATAATTCCACATGAAGAAATAAAAATAATAACTAATTCAATAGAAACAAAATCCTTTAAAATCCCTTTTAAAATAATGAAACATTTTTATAAATAATTAATTATTTTTATATAATATAATAATTTATCTATTTGCAGTGAAAATATTAATAAATGAAATAATTTCAAAACCCAATTTAAATTATGACATAGAATATTTGTGAATAAAAATTCTCATAATAGTTAATGAAATAATAATATAGTTTTTAGAAAACATATTTACATTTTATTAATAGAGGAATTTAGAGTTTACATTAAAAATTAATTTTTGAAAACAAGGAGCAGAATCTATTAAATATTTATCTTATAAAAATAATCTCTAATAATGTTTCCTTAGAAAATAAACAGTTGATTCCCATATAAAATATTGAATGGATGATACTAATATGAACATGATATGGAAGTATTTTTAATATATTAAAAATACAAATGTTAAAACCCATGTACTAATTAGAGTGGATAATATTTCATTTGAAAATAGGAAACGATAAATTTCAAGATTTAAATAAATAAAAGATATTTTTATCTAAAAATTAGAAATGATAAAATTTATAGAAATATTTTATATTTATATGGAAGAAAATAAGTTCATTCAAAATGAATTTAAAATATTCTTAACATCATAAAATTTTATGTTGAATGAGATCTATTAATTTAATTACATATAACCTATTGGGGAAATTAATTATAATATGATTAATTAATTTAATAGAAACATATTTTAAAACTATAGTCAAAGAGGAATAATCATGACAGTTGGAAAGAAGTTGAATCAAGAAAACAAATTAAAACTTCAGAAATGTTTTAATAAAAACCCATTGAAAGAGAGGAAATGAATTTGAACTCACAATACCATGAATAAAATATAATTCAGTGTATAATATATCTAATAATTTTTATAAACAATATTTAAATTAAATTATGTTTATAAAATAAAACATGTCTTAATGAATCAAAATTTAGAAGAAACACACTTACATTGTATTTTCTCTTTTTCAAATGGACTCTATCATCTTATTTATTAAATATAAATATCATAATTACTTATTTAGAAATATTATTTATATATATTAACATTAATATTGTAAAATTACTATTTTTTCATAGTTTCTAGTTATATAGATTTTATTTTTTTCCTCAAATGATTTTATTTGAATTATTAGGAATGTGAATTATAATTTGGATACATATAAAAATTATTTGATAACAATTCATAATTTCTATAATTTTTAATATTTTGAAATAAATGTGTTATAATTACGTAAAAAATTATAATTTCATTTTATTATATTTTTTAGATATGGTTATTGGAGATAATATTAATGGGGTTATTATTTCTATAATTTTTAGGGAATAAATGTTGGTATACTATTAATAATAAAAATATAAATATATCCCTTATAGAACATTAAAAAATATAACTACATCATCAATACCTAAAAACTCCATTATTAATTTTTCTATATTCATGCATGATTAAAATTAACACATTATTCATTTATAATGATAATCCGGCCAAAATAAGAACATTCTATGATATATTATTATATGTGGATTTAAAAGTGACTATCTTCTAATAATATAATTATTATTAAATAATAAAGATATTATTAAGATCATTTAATGGTTTTTAATTATATATTAATATAGTTGGATAAAAAAGTTTGATGGTAACACAATATGCCATGTCTTAGAGGCTGTAGTACGCAAGAACACATTGTTAATGATTTCATTTTCTATAAAGAATAAATGAGGAAATAATTAGATGAGGTTTTAGATTCAATTTTTTTAATATATTAATTTTATTCATTAAATATTCCCTTTGAGCATCCATGTAAGGTGGTTTTAGAGAATGTATAATGTTGCTTATGGTGGTGGATGTCTGCTCATAAATAAATTCATGTTTTCATTTTTAAAATAGTTGGGAGAGAGGAAGAAAATGGTTGTCAAATAAATAAAATAAAAATAATATTTTCAAATTATACTGATGTAATTATGTTAAACTTTTTATATTAGATAAAAATTAAGAAGAATAACAATGAACGTAAAAGAAATGTGAAATGAATAATTGGTAATTATACCTTACTCTATTGAAAATTGCCTTATTAAATTGGATTAAATAATTTATAGTTTCCCTTTTGAGAATAATTTTACCTATTAGAACATTCTAGGATTTTTACTGATTTATATGGGTACCTTTGGGCATATTATATGATTATTTGGGTATGAGTATATGTGGGGTGGTGGTTGATAATTTTATAAGTGGAGGAGTAGAGTTTTTGTAATAATAATTATGGTAATGTGATTATTAAATTGTCAAGTGGATCTAATAATGGAAAACAGTGGGGTGGATTAAGGGTTTAGTTCAGCAACACAACTTATATAACTTTTTGTTTATTTTTTAACATTTCTTTATGTATTGTACTCTATAAATTTTTACCTTTTACCATTTTAGGTTTTTATCATACTAATTAATTTTTACATAGTTACTTTTTATTTAATGAATAAAAAATGAGAATTATTATTTAATTTTGAACTAATGATTTAAAATATGAAATTATTTTTTTTCCAAATAAATTTTCCAATAGTGATGAAGATTAGATCTAATATTTGAATACATAATATATAAAACCATTTACAGAAAGTGTACTTCTATGCTAAATATATATTATTCAGATAAAATTATCGATATTGATGATTTATATGAAAATATTTATGATGTGGGTTTAAACCAAAATCCAAAACAAAATAAAACCTTTAAAAATGTAGTTAAAAGAACAAGACAAACCCATTTTTAAAGTAAAATATTACTTATGTTTCAAAAAATATAATCATTGGTATTTTCAATTCAAAATTGTATTATTAAATTGTTGATTTTAAATTATAAATATACTTTTTCTACTAAAAAACATTTTCATCTAATTATAAATAAATCCTCGTTTATAAAAATGTTGAAAAACATATAGTATCTAAAAAATTTGTATTTTTCCCTATTTATCAACAAAATTATTCTGTTTAAAAAATCATACAAATTAACCCCAATTTTTTTGACATGAAGAAACAAAAAAATGTTATATTTAAAAAAGATTAAATTCTAAAACTTGTTTTTAGTTTATAATTGAATAAAAATATAATGAAAATTTATTTTTATTAACAACTAACATTTTAATGCATTCCTATGATTATTTAATTTCAATTTATAATTAAATTAATTTTAATGTACTCGAATATAAGTAATACTATTTTAAATATTTTTATATAATTTATTAGGATAGAAAATGAAAAAATTTAGAAAATTCATAATTTGAGAAAGAACGATCCTTTTTAAAATTATCTAATATTATTTATTTATCAACTAAATATAAAAATAATTATATCTGTCATATATTTTTATTTAATATAGGTTTTATTATTAATATAATTTTTTTAATAATATTAATATAATATGTTGGGTCTTCTTTTTTGTTGTTGTACATAAAGAAAATCGGAAACAAACATAAATAATTTTATAGAAATAATATTGTGAATTATTACTGTGCTATATGTAAAACAAAAAATAACAAGAACAATGTGTTTATCTCAATAAATTCAATGATTAATTTATATAACAAACAATCGTATAATCATCACAAATTTTAAATCCCACATGTAATTGAATTTTATCTTCTTTCATGATCCCTCAAATCAGAAATGTTATCTACAAATCAATTTCATAAACATTGATTCCTATTCGAATTGAAACAAATGTGTAGAGTCTTGTTGACATATTTATGTTGATTGATGTGAAATATTCCTTCACTTAGATGAGTTTAATTTTAACATAACTCATTTACACACATTATTTTCTATTTTAGATCACTCATTCATGCTCATAAAACTTATTTTTAACACCACATTCATTGGGATAATATTTTTATCATATACTAATTTCATTAACTATAAATATTAATTTTTTCCAACTCATACTATTCCTTGACCCATGTTTTATCCTTCACTATATAATCAATTTATTGTAATTCTTATTATGATATTATACTTTTCTTATTTACACTCCTTTTCATATGAGCTTGCGTTAGACCATGTTAATATATAATTATGTAGCATTTTTTAATATACACTACACTTTTTTCCTCATTGAGTATATTAATGATTCTATTTAGATTAATCTTCTATCTTTAATTCAATTATTAAATCCTATACATGTAATATATTCTCTATGACTAAAAAATTACACATCTTCTTTTTAATTATAAAAATTAATCAAATATTAACATCTAATTTTACCATCATATTTCCCTTCAAAAAAATGAAATAATTTCTCCAAAAAAGTTTTTCAATCTCATTTTGAAGTTCTTTTGGTATTTATAATTTTTTGAGTGTCATTACAAAATCACTTAATCCAAATGATCTATATAATTTCATTTGTTTTATACATTATTTATGATATAAAACAAAATTAAAATATCCTATAGTACCTATGTATTATATAATCTCCACATCGCATCCCATAAAATTTATTATTTACTCTTATACATAACACATCACAATTATTATTATAACATTCCACTCACATAACACCATTCTAATTATTCCGTGAGACACCACTCTTGATATATAGATTCCTATCTATTTCATAAATATATTATTTATTCTCTACAGAAAACCATTTTTTGTTTTGTTATCAATGATGAAACATAATACTTATTGAGTTTAATCTTCAGGAATTTTTATACACCAATGGATTTTTATTTAATTTCATTATGTAATCAATGTATTTTTCAATATTTTCGTTTAATTTTAATATTTACTTATGAACCACATAATTTACTCCATGATTTCATTATTAGTTAACTTAATCTGAATGAATCAAATACTATAATCATGTTAAAATAAAAAGGAAATATATTTCATTATGATTATTGTTATGGGATGTTAGACTATACACATTATTATAATCAATGTTATGATAGTATAATTTTCTTATTATTTTTTATTAGGATTTACCTCTATATTATATCTCAAGAAAGAATCCCAAGATATCTATTTTTCCTACTTCAAATTATTATCTTCATAAAAAACCATTAGAACATTTAAATTCATCATTACTTGTTGAATTATATTCCAGATACCCCAATAACCACAAGACGATCTCCAATTCTATTATAAAGAGATATTTTTTCCCCATGCAAAAAAACATTGTAAGAGTTTATATTCATTGATTATATATTTATTAAAGAAAATTGACCTTCCCCTATGATTATGAATAATTTATTATTGGATGTTAATATGAGTGTTGAGTCACATACTAAGTTCATGGTTAAAAAAATTTCCTAAATTAAACATCTATAAATCACTTAAGTATTCATTAATTTATCGTCAACTAGAATAATTATTCTTCTTCCTTGAATTTCTTATCCTCAATTAGTAATATATGAAAAATATATATCAACACTTCAATAAAAATTTATATAAAATGTAATGATATGTTTTCATAAAAAAACAATAAATATTACCTTTGAGGTAGTTCTTTAATGATATAAATTTGACTTTGTCTTGTAGAAAAATGAATTTATTCATTCTTTATTTCCCCGAATGTTTTTGTTGGTTCAAGAAATATTTTGATATCTCCTATGTATATTATTAATATGTGACCCAATCATATTTTTTCATCAAATATGGAATATATATTTCCGATAATAAGAGTGTGTATTATTTATGTATTCACATATATTGGAAAATCATAGGAATTATTATGAATTATTCATTTCCTAAATTTACCTATTTTTTTTGGAAAAATTAAGACAATAAAATAAGTATCCATAAAAACAATTACTTATATATAGAGTAATATATATTTTCATTCTTGTTTTTTTAACTTAATTATATTCCTCCTTTCAAGAATCATTTTAATTCTTTTGAATATGTAATTTGTGTACCATAATAGGAAATAAAATATAACTTCATCAGATGAAATATTTTTTCTCCTTCATCTTGAAACATGGTACATATCAAATAAAATCTGCTTATATTCATATTAAACATGACTTTTTTATCTCTAAATTATAACTTTTCATTATTAATGTTGATAACTCTTCCACCATAATATGATATAGAATTGAAACTCTTTCCAAATACACCCTTGTTAATTAGCCTCAACTCTTGTATAATTACATTGAAGCCATACATCCAATTTAATCCCTATATTTTAACTCTTAATTAGATAATGTTATAAAACAAAATTTTCAATATTTAACAAAATTTTTATACTAAAAATGTAGTTTCATTCTAAATTTCACTGAATTTTCTTATTGTATTGTGTTCCATCTTGCATGATACTCGATACAATATCTTTGACCTCTAATTATCTTAGTTCACCTTTTACACATCTACTAAAAATATGTATCTTCACTTATATATTCAAAAATATCCCCATGAAATTATATAACCATCTCTAACAAAGTAATTTCAAATTCAATTTTGTCAACACACAAAAGTGACTCATATAGAAAACTGATATTTTTTAATTATTTACCATTTTCACGTCAATACCCTAGAGAGTGTCTTCTTGTTCTTCATTATGATCATACAAAAAAATTAGGCTTAATTTAATTCAATTTTTCTATTTTTTATTTATTTACTTTCAAAATCATGGAATCCTACAATTATAACATTATTTTAGTTTCATCCTCATTTAGAAAAACTCTTTATCTTCATCCTTGATAAGCACAAATTTTAAATCTTACAATTTCAAATTTTCTTATAATTAAAGTTTCATTTAGGAAAAAATAACGAGTATTTTATTTGTGGGTGTTCAATATCATCTTCTCAATCCATAATCCTTGGAAAATTTATAAAATGTTTCCAATCATTGAATAATTGAAATAAAAAATTATTTTATTTCACCCATATATTCTTTTCGTAACATTAATTTTCATTCCATATTTGATAGGATATCATAAATTACGTCTTATAATAAATATTAATATTTATGAATCTAAAGAATCATTAAGGACGTATATTCCATATCCTTATTTATATATCCATTTTTTTCCTAACTTCACACACATATGATATGTGATATCATTATATGTAAATCATCGATCTATAGACCTATAGGTTTTCCTTCTTCTAGTGAAAACAATGTTGTATTTTATAAGATTATAAATGTTATTTCCTTTTATTCCATGATATTAGACAATTAATTCTCATCTCTAATTCAATTAATATATTCAAAAACATCAATTATTTAGTTATGAACTAATAAATATTTCAATTTTAATCATCTTTAAAGACATAATTTTTTTTTCAATAACGTGTAATGTTACCGTCTTGGATTAATTTTAAAATTCATATGTATTTTCAAAATAACATGTATTTGTGGGGTAGATATAAAAATCAACATATTACTGTATTTTTTATTAAAAAACACAAGCTAATGTTTTTACCCTATATTTATTGTTGTGAGATTTTTTGTCTACTTTAATCCTATAAGGATATATAACACTAGTAACACTTATTACAAAAACTGTAAATAAGAAAATTTTATGTTTGAGTGTCCCTAAATTAAATTTCATTAAATTCATTCTGATTTGATAGTTTCATTTATCAAATAATGGAACTTAAATTCACATTCATATTATTTTATATGTAAATAAGCATCATGTAACAGATTATAAAATATTAACCTTAGGCAATCATGCCACATGTTATAACCAACCTAACCTAAACACACCATTAGATTTGGGGACATTCTATTGGTAAATTGATCTTAATATAAAATAATAATGATACTACACAAGAAATAAATATATAAAACATTCATAGATAATAATGAATCTTTCACATCAATATATATAATATAACATAAGTGAAATATATATTTTACTTAATTCACAATAAATTACACCCTATATATTAAACATTGATAATGTGTCAATGTACCACAATATATGAATACATTTTATGTTATTGTAATGTTTTAGAAATTATAAATTTTGAACATAGTGTAATTCACTCCCTATAACTCTTTATATAATATTCTAAATCATATATTGATGAAACCAAGGTGGCACATAGGTCACCAAATAGAATTTCCATAGAAATTATTATCACTAATTACTGAGGCCATTTTTAATTTTTCATATACATTCCCAATATTAAATAATTTTACCCATAGAAGAAACTATTCAATTATAATTCCAAATGTTTCAAAATCGACAATCTATCTTCTCTAAATTTTTCATCTATATATATTCCTTCAAATCCATTCCCTTTTAATTTTCTATGTGAATCACTTTTATTGGCCCCCAAAATCATCCATTTCACTCATGTTGAAACCAAAAATGTTAAAACCAATCACTCTTATATTTTCAATAAGTATTTCTATTTTAAAATTAAAATATAAATTTTAAAATCATGTGATTTAAAAATTATAGATCTACAATATTACACTACAAAAATATATTACATAGATAGATTATATAACACTGTAATTTTATGTCAGTAATATATTTAGAAAATATGTTTCACATCCAAAATTATGACTCTAAAGTATCACTGCAAGAGCATTTAAATTTTCATGATTTTCAAATGGATCATTTAAGAACATATAGAGTTATTTATGAATGAATTCAAATATTCCTAAATTCTAATAACTAATGATTTTAATATATATTTTATATTAATAAATTTAATCTATTATATATACTGTAGTACATTAAGAACTAAAATGTTAAAAATAAGAAAATTATGTTCGATAGCATATATAACATTAAACAATGATCACAAATGGCCCATGAATACATTAATAAAATTTAACCATGATAAATTAGATATTCAATTGGAGGGATTTAATATGATTAAAATAATTTTAAAATATATCTCTATATGTCATAATAATACAAAATATTTGATAATAATTAAACACAATTATTTAAATTCTATTAATTTTTCAAAAAATTCAATTTACCCAAAAATGATTTTATTTATTTTGTGAGAAAAAATATAATAAAATATAACCCCAATTTGAGAATGAATATAAAAAATGCTTCAATTTTTTAATCATCGTGTTAAAATATTCTTTGTGTGAAATTTTTTGATTTTTTAGAAAAGTCTCAGATTTTGAGAGTAGTGAAACTACCAATTTTTATAAAAGTTTCACTTCGTTACATTGAATTATGGAATTTAAAAGTAAAATTATTACTTCATTCAGATTTTAAATTATAATTTATATTTTTTAGTTACATTTAAAATATATTATTACGTGTTATTCATATTTATTCCAAATGTTGGTATTTGTTTAATTTTAGACATAAAAACGCATGTTCTGAAACTATAAAAAAGTGACCAATATTCCTCAATTTTGATTAATTAAAATACAAAATAATAAGAAAATATATAAATTATGTGTGTAGATTATATATATAACAATCTTCATTTAAATTAGTCTACTAATGATCAATATTCCAATTGAAAATATAAGATAATAATTTTCTTATAAATGATTATATTGAAAACATGTTTTTTGATATGATTTCTGGTTTTTTTAAATTAAATTATACAATATTTAAGAATTTAATTTAAAAAATTATATTTCATACATTTCATAAAAAAAAATAAATTTCTATAATATGTTAATCAAATATATATTACAGAACAATTATTAATGAAATTATAACTTATTTACCAAGATTATGTTTTACATTGTTTTTTTATATTACATGTTACTACATTATAATTTATTTTTCACACACATAGAATTATTATTTGAAAAAATTTATATCATATTAATAACCATTTTGGAAAAATATTTTAGAAATTCTTAATTTATTTTTTAAATAAATGAATATTTTCATTTGTTGTAAAAACAAGTTACCATGGTGAAAACAAAAATGGTAAAAGTAAATAAACATAAGCGATATGAGAATAACATGTCGAAAACATGTTCATTTTTTGGATATTAATGTTCGTATAGAAATTAAATTCATTCTAATAAATTATTTTTTTAATTTTGGAGGTTGTTGGGGTGATATAGACATCCAAATATGGAATAGTTTTGGTTATTTATAAAAATGTCACTCTAAAATTATTATAGAGGAGTGTAAGACATCAATTATTGATACCTCTCAAGAAACATTAATATACCATATCCTTCAAAAATATCACACCAATAATTCTTAACCTCGTTTTAGAGGTGATTTTCATTTAGAATGACCAACTCAATCGTCTGTAATAATACATCTAAAGGAGGTTATTCTAAGTAATGGAACATATCTTCACTGAGCTCTTTCTTTTTAAAATTTTCATTCTTCACCATAAATTTTGTATCAACACTTAAAATATAGTAAAAGAATTTCTCCTAGGAACTGATTGGCTATTTTTTTATGTCATTATTTTTATCCATCTCATCCTCCATCAAATGGGAGAGAATGTCGTCGCTCATGTTTATTCCATATTATCACCTCATGAACTGATGTAATTTATATTCCATCACCAGACCCTATAGATAGTCATAATTCTAAAACTAATATGATATATAACACATATTTCCTAAAATTAATTATGTGAAATTTATATACCATGTAATTCCTTATCATTTCACCCATTATGTGAATGATATTGTCACTCGTGCATACGTACAACCTACCATGCCCAGAATGATATACAACTAAATTTATTTATCCAAAATTGAATAATTTATTATGAAAATTTTTCGATTATTTAATTAAGATATTTATAAAACTTATATAATTATATATATGATGTAAATATATCCTATATAGAAGAAAACAAAATTTGATAAGAAAAGATGCTTGAGATAATAAGGCAATTAATTTCAAATACACAATAATAAAAAATATTGTTCAAAATTGAGTGTTAAGTTGTTATAGGATGATCATATCTGAAATTATAAAAATAAATATGGTTTATTTATAAATTAATCACATATTTAATCGCATAATAAAGGTGGGTAAACAAATATTAAATAAATGGAAAAATCGAGGTATGGAACTTCATATCGATTTTCATTCATTAAAGAATATTGTAATGTAATGAACCTAATTTCATTATAATGTGTATATATTTTCCATATTAAATGTAATATATTAAATCATTTATACTTCATGGAATTTTATTTTTGTAATTTTAATTATTCCATCCATATGAATTTGAATTAAAAATTTCCAAGTCGTAAGGAATTTCATAACTCCATTTTTTAAATGGGATATATTACCTATTAAATTTCATTGATATTATAAGATTATTTGTGTACTCAATCATTATTAAATTGTGTTCTTTCTAATATTTTTTTATTTTTATTTACATTTTATACACATAATAGATTCATTTATTAATTCTCACTTCAACATTATGGTCCTCGTGTTATTTTCATATCATTTTGTCTTTTATGGGACCTATGTCATGTTATACGAATCTCTTATTTAATTATTTGTATCTATAATCCCATTGATATGTTATATTAAGAATCTATTTATATCCCAGGAATCTAATGTTTAATTTTATGTTATTTTTTCATGTGTCTTATTGTTTAAATTCTACTGATGTTGTATAAGATTTATTTTCCAATCAGATATTTTTATACCTTAATATCAATTGATGTAAATTAGGTCATGAACCATCTTAATTAAGAATTTTATGTGAGTACCCCAATCCTACCTCCAATGGGCTAGGGGTTTCTGACCTTCTCAGAGTTGGAATATCACACACATGGGAGGCCTTAACCTAATGTACATATACACAAGCCCACATATCCATGAACAAAGAATGATTAAATTAAAATCACTGATAACCATATTTAAAAACATCATAAATACATCCATCTGATATTGACATGATGTATTAGAAAAAAAGGAAAATAATAAAATAACACCACCACGGAACTAAAGGCATGCCCAAACTTTTATGTGATTCAAAAATTCATTCTAGGTGACCATAAGAATACACATCTTTTTCAATAGATCTCTTAGATCAACTAGTCTGGGATACACTAGAATTTCATAATATGGGATTCCATCTACATCATACATGACATGTGTGGGGAAATTCATTGAATGGTTGAATATAACACATCTTAGTTGGACACCCAAAAATAAATTATAATATAAAATCCAAAACAAAACTTGTTAGCCCAAAACTAGTATACGGAAAAAAATATATTACAATAACATCTCAATATACACAATATAGACATAGAGTATCATGTAAGATAAAAACCATACTTTCATCCTTGGATTCCTCTTTGAAGGATCCATATATAACTCATTCAGGAAATTAATATGTACATGTTAGATTCCATTGATGGAGTCCATCTGTGATTTCCTGATTATAATGTATCACCATACGATGTACACATTGGAAGTAAATGGAGAAAAATACATAGATTAGGACCACCCTAAGAGCCATGGGGGATATAAAAAAAGTAATTTGTATTAAAAATAAATATAGGGGACCAACACCCATGAAGAGTTTGTCACGATGATACAATTTACCTCACCTAGGGAATTAATGATGATATAGTATCTCACATGAATTCTCTAGAAGGGACTCCACAACTCTATCCAAGACTGATGTTCCACAGAGGGGATCACTATCCAATTTAGTAGATAATATTCCATAATTACCCTTAGTGAAATGTTCTGGGGAACAAAACTAATGAATATTTTCTAAGATTAATAGGACATGGGAAATAACCGATTTTTAATGAATAGACAATTTTTAGTGGATGTACATGGTATGTCTCTTAAGAAGCAGTGGCTGCCCATATATAAAATCCCATGACAGTGTCTTTGATTGAGTACACAGTGTGTTTAAGTAGGTGTACATCTGAAAGTCTCCAAGAATACAGATTTTCCTATGTACACCTAGCCTAACTCTGTATATGTCTGAGAAAATATTATCTTCTTGCCTATGTACATATACCCAAGTTCTTGTACCCTCCTAGGTATGCTCAGAGAATCAAGGTAAGGGCCACACACCATATTATATGAGTCACATGACTTATGATATTTATGTTTCTGTGGAACCCCTAGCATCGTAGAGGGGTTTCCAATACAACATATAACTCATGAATACATGTTTTGTACTATTGGATTTCATTAAACCATAGGTTCTTCCTCCTTGTAAACCTACACCACCATCGCCTCTTGTATCAATGGAAATCCAACATGTGGATTGTAGATTTGGTTCAACTGATCTCAATTGTCCCTAGAGATTTAATTTTTCGCCATCCTAGTTTCCCAATAGTCATACCTTGGATTTTTCATTACTATGTTCTCCAAAACAAATAGAAAATTTACCTTAAAATTTCTCTATGATTGATTACCCATCCTCATAGCTCAATACATGTAATTTATCCAAAACCTAGTTCAATGATATTTATTAAATTTTCCATGAAATGGTTTTCCATTGATTGATTATCATATATTTTTTCATAATTATAGTCAAAAAAATACCTCGTGATGAAATCCTGATTAACAGTGGGAGAAAACCATGAAATTCATGCAAGTGGAACTAAAATTATCTATGTTCATGTAAGAATAAATATGTTTATTTTAGGATGATTATTGAAGACCAAAATCAATTAAATAATTTATCATAATAATCCCAGTATTATATCCCAAATGAACAATATGATTGAACAGTTAATCAGTCCTTTGGTTGATTGGTACACATTCATTATAGGATAAGAAAATTGTGATAAATCCACATATTAAAAAAATAATAAATCATGTTTTATTGGTCACTAAAGATGATAGAATATGTGTTGTTTTCATTAGTGATATATTTGAATCTTATTTTCACTTTGACCCTTGATCTGTCATCATTTATCATGAAGTCCCTCTCCCAAAATCACTTTCATAATTCTGAGGGTAATAGTTTCGTCCCATAGAATTTTTCATAATTGTGTTTAATGAGGGATGGGTATGGTCATCATTTCACATTAACAAAAATAATAATTTTTTATCTTATTTTCTCATGATAGAAAACACATTAGGAAAACTCCCAATACGGACAAAGGATATGTAATGCATAGGGTTAAACCCAAACTTTGAACTCATTAGTGGGATGCGATTTTCAATGTGATACTTTTTATGATTTATTCCAATTATTAGTTAAAACTAAATACATGTGATATTTACTATATTTAATATATTTCAAAAATTAATTCCAAGAAAACCATGTCTCAAAATACCATGTTGTCTCAATTCCAAGCTCAAAAAATAAAAATTTCATTATTCTAATGTAATAAATGAAAAATCATGAGTCGTTGCATTATCTCCCACTAAGGGATTTATGTAACCAAAATAAAAATAAAATTATTTCATTGTGGGATGTGGGTTGAGATCTCATATCTTGGTTTCCCACTAATAGGTGCTCTCCTAAAATTTCTTATATGTATACAAAATAGGACTAAAGCAATCTCTCTCCTAGAGGGCATCCCCTCCTTCTAATCCTTAACGTTTTCTTGGTAATCTGAAATTTTATCCCCATCCATGATATAAATATCACCCCTATCAATATCATGAATTTTATGATACACATACCTTCTTATCTCCGACACATGGAAGGAATTGTATAACTGGTTAAACTATATCTGTAGAGATAAGAATTATTTTTCAACACCAAATCAGTATGGTCCAATAAATATCAGAGATAGATTTCCACCTCAACCAAATATCATCAATACTTGTTGAGGTGATACTATAAGAAACACAAGGTCTCCATCCTTAAACTTTAAAGGCTTTTTTAGTTGGTTTGTATATGACTTCTAATGGTTGTTTTCTATCCTCATCCTCTTTTGGTTGATCTTTAACATCACTATTTGGACTAACACTAAATTGGGGCCTATAAGTTCTTCCTATACTAGGTCATTCTAGCATAGTAGTGGCTGATAGGTTCACCCATAAAAATCCTCAATTTCTTCGATAATGGTGGTGGAATTGTATATTTTGTTTGACACAAACTCAAATAGATTTAGGTGATCATCCTAAATATTACTGAAATCTATCATGCATGCCCACAATATATCCTCCACCAACTAAATAATCTTTGAAGTTTTCTCATTATTCTAGGGGTGAAAATGCATACCCAAACACAACCGAGCCACAAATTCATCCATTAATATGTTCTATAACCAATACATTAAGGGAGAATAATGGTCAGAAATGATATTCAAGTGAACCATATATAGCTATAATTTCACCTCAACATGAAATTTTCTCATTACCTCTAACTAAATATTCTATAGAATGGATAGAATGTGGGATTACATGGTGAGTTAACATTGGATATCCCAGATTGAATCATTTCCCTTATATATATGTTTTAACCATACCATTAATTCCATGGATATCTTTTTCCACTCACAATTTGTCACCCCAATGGGTTATGGTAAACCCATAGGATCTTGGAAAAGAACCTTTAGTTTTAGAAATTTATAGTATCTAGGGACATACTCTTCAACATCCTTCTTTATCACTGGCTTCCAAAACTGCTAGATATGGTCCTAGTATACTGTTTCAACCCCTATACATATATCCAATGGAGAAGTATAAAACTCTTTCAGCACACCTTCTCTCAAAACAACTAGTTCCATCATATATCCAATATAAATAATGTCATGATCCTGGCATACATAAAATCCCTCATGATAATTTCTAGTGGATATTTTATTACAATAGTTTTGATAATATGTATCACCATGTTGTGAGTAATTGACTAATAATAAAAAAATGGTGAAACAAATCATTATTGGAAGTATGATATTATATCATCATCTATAAAAGATTAATGAAAATTGGATAACTTCTCAGATTCCTCACTAGGAAATTATGATCAGGATCTATTACTGAGAGAACATGTTATCTCATTCCCCTTCCCCTAAGTAATGTTAATCTCAAATTCATAATATTATATGATATATACCCATCAAATCCATATAAATCAATCATCCATATGTGATATTATATACTTCATAATCCAATGGTCAGAATATATTGAAAATACCTCATTAATCTAGTAGTTTTTTACATATTCAGTGTAAATACTACCACTGCTATCTCAAGATCGTTTTTCATGTTGATATACATACATTTTATAAACTAATGTGAATTATAAAAAATCAACACATTCCACTACATAAAAATATAAAAAATAGTTCCTAGATGCATCATAGAACACTACACACCCACCTATGGAAATCTCAATATGGGAGAACACATATATATTTTCTTTAACTGCTAGATAACTTACTAAAACCTATCAATCCATATGAATTTATTCCCATTTTTGTGTAAGTTATAAAGGCAGATAATATCTTGGATAAATCTTGAAGAAATATATGATTTCATCCTACCAATTCATATATGATTTGACATATGTCATAGTGTTGGGTCGATGAAAAAAAACACTGCATCAACTTTCACTAGGCGCCCTACAAAACAATCTCATGGGATAAAATGTCCTAGAATGTGGACCCCTCAATCCTAAAATACAACTTCGTGACATTCTTACAATGATGGTGATATTAGTGTATATAAAAGACTATTATATTGTCTCTCATGTGGTCTTCCTTGGATGTTGAGTACAAAAGTTTTTCATTAATGAAGGCTACAATAGACCGGTCTACAAAATACTGAATTTCCACATTCATGAGCACCATGAACATTTCTGATTGTTATTCACACCGAAGGGAATCACCATGTACTCATATTTACCATAGGGACATATTAATGAGGTCTTATATATATCCACATTATTTACTCATTACTAGTGATTGAATAAATTAGGTCAATCTTCGAGAACCATAATGTTTGTCTCAAATAATGAAAGAGATCATCAATACATGGTAGCGAATACATGTTTTTTTACTATCCCATGGTTTAGGTGATAGTAATCCAATTCCAAAATTAGTTTCCCTATCGTAATTATTTTATAGAAAAAACTAGGGCTGCCTATGGTGACATAATGCTCATAAATACCTTACTCTGAAATTCCTCAATCTTCACCCTTAGCTGGAGAATCTCCAGGAGAGCCATATGATATTTTTTTGTTGAAATAATGGCCAAACTGGGGTCCGAATCAATGTAGAATCACATACATTTATATGTATGAAATCTTGTATCATTTTCAAGAAATACATTTTGGAAATGTGCCACCGCTATAGGAAAATGCAATATCATCGAGTCCACTATACCAAGAGACATTCTAGACAACTATTGAAAAATCAGATTCACATTCATGTTTCTAATCCATTCTATCTCTATTAGGGATTATTATTCCCCCAAAAAGGGAAACCTCATCCCATCATTGTTGGATTAATACATCCACCCACCAAAAATAATCTATCAGAGAATGACTATTAGATGCCTATTTCAAATATAATATGACATCATAATGCCTAAAAACCTATAGAAAGTTATCCAAAATAAAATTCACTCCTCCATGATATTGTTCCAGCCATTAATATAAGAGTGTGATTACAAAGTCTCCTTTAGAAGAAGTATCCTAACACAAGGGTTAATCAAATATCTCAATCAAAATATTTATGTATCAAACCATATTGTTGTTATGAAAATAAATAGAAGATGATACGTCGATTAATACTGAATCTAAAGTAAATAATACACATATCATACCTAATATAATCCAAAGATATTCTAGATAATAATCCTTAACATTCAGTTTCTTCCCTCACCCATGTCCATTTGTTCCCTTTTCTTGGTGCTGGCCACTTAGGGATAGTGGTGGAAAACGTAATAACATCTACTAGATGTATCTTCCCTACCATTTCCTCTTCATCATTATACACCATGATAACCTCCCATATCCTTACAGTACCTATTTCTATTGGGATCATCCACTATCTCTTGGTTAGCTGCATGTCGGGTTGGAAAATCTCATGAAAGATGTACCATATCATCATTAGAGTATGGATGCCTCCATATTGGATAACTAGACCATTCCAATGAGCACTAAACCACAAACCCTCTATCCTGTGTATTCCATATATAGTGTACCCCACATATAGGTCCTTTTGTTTATCATCATCTTCTAGTAACTGAAGTCACTACTATTGTTTTCCCACTAGCAGAACCCTCAGGCTACATTTACAATTCCAGGATACACTCAACCACTATGGAAAGCTCTAGTACCCCAAATTGTAGAAATTTATAGACGTATCATGATGGAATGGATGTTTCTATATAGACCTCGTTCAAAGTTACAATCCTAAAATAATTCATCTCAGACCATATTTATCAAGTATCGAGAGTGGTTAGAGAACCTCAACGAATGATCCACAATATCTATACTACCCAACGGATGCTGTAAAATATATTCAATTTGAAAAAAAAACACGTTATATTTATATAATAAACTACTATGATATGGAAATCAAACTATGACCATGAAAGAGTCACCTCAATATATAACTGAGTCACTAAGCACGACCACTATCCTACATATACATGGAGATATCTTGGTTCTAGGACGCATATATGGTCAATGGGTTTCATGAAAATATAGACAAATATAGTAACTGCCTATATATAGTCCTCATCCACCTATGGGTTAGGATCACCGTGTTTGTAGATGGTTATTGTTACTTATAATCATTATGTACACTCCTCCAGCAAACCTCATCTGATGTTATTGTTATTTCCACTTGTATCTCGACAGGTGGTGGTATGACTAGTGCACTATATGAAGGTAACATATCTAGAATTGGTCCTTGTATCGGTGCCTCATTAGGGGATTATCATTATGATCCTTTAACTAAATCCTACCTAGAACATATTGTAGAGAAATCATGAAATGTATAATATGTTCAATGGTAAATTATTATATCTAGAAGGATGTCTCAATAAGTGAATTAAAACCACAACTCAATCATATATTATAAAGGTACAATTTTTTACCTAAAAACATCTTCTACATTTACAGAGTCAACATATAGGTCCTCAGAGACCCAATGTATGGATATTTCAACCGTCACACCAACACATGATCCCTATCATGAGTGTCTTACTCGATGCACATAACACTATTTCCACAAACCAATCCCACTGAATCTAGTCTATTGGTTGAACCAACATCGAATGAAGTACTAGTCATTCCACCCCATCCTAATGGGGACTAGGGAATGACTACGCCAAGAACTCCTCCAATAGTATAAGGGAAATAGATTTGTTCTAAATTTTCATATCACACTCATGTGAGGCCTTATCCAAATATATGTATACATGCACATATCTCCATAAACAAACAATCCTAAAATGTAAATCACTTATTACCATGGAATCATAAATATTGAAAACATCCTTTATTGTATGAAAAAAGTATCATTATATAAAATGGATAATATAAAATCCCACCTCTAAAAACTAAACACTATTCCTACATGTAATGTGGATGAGGATTTCTTGTGAGGTAACTTTAATAACAAATATTAGTTTGTTGGACCTCTATGTTCCACTAAGTCTTGGTTACTGTAGGACTCTTTCAAAAGGTCATAAGTGGATATAAGGCATCACATATGTTGGAAATACCAATCCATGGGTGAGTATATACATACCTATTAGAACACTATGAATCATGGAGTATATATTTTCTAGAAAAAAACTTGTAATCTCATTAAAAATATACAAGAAAAACATATATGGAAAGAACATATGGATATTTTCAATATATAAAGTCAGTATCATATAATATCAAAATCTTATTTTCAGCCTAATTTTCCCACTCAATGGTTCCACAAATAACTCATCTGGGAGAACCCAATCTAAAATTCAGATAACATAGATGGAGTCTATCCAGTATCTCTTGCTCATCGCGTATCATCGTAATAATTACATGATTTAAGTGCAATGAGTTGATACATATATGAGGATCACACCAAGATGTATGGGGGAAAACTAAAACATTAAATGGATAAAATATCTATGTAGGGTATTTATTCCCATAATGTTGATAATGATGATATAAAGAACCTTGAATAAAGAAATTGAGTTTTTAGGTTATTGATCATTAGGCCTCACAAAGGGACTAATATTCCCCAGAGGGGACTACTATCCAATTCATTATTTTTTATTCAACTAAAACTAAAAGGGAAAGGATCACAAGAACAATCAATAAAAAACATTACTAATAAGAATAGGGAATTGTCTCTAAACTATTTGTAAGTAAGTACACGATGTTTACCTTTTATACTGAGGCATACCCATATATTGTGGCCCATTCCTATGACCATGTTTGAGTACCCAACATTTTTATGCATCTTTACTCCAAAAAATGTCTATTTACATGGATATTTACAATGACATCTGGAATGGACCTATCCATTTCGGATAATGCTGTGTGTTTGAGCATGTGTATTTCAGGATGAGTCTACAATCCATCCTGGGTATGTTTGGAGCTTCATGTTATGGGTAAATTGATGTGTGATATGGTTGAAAAGTCATGTGATATTCATATTTCTATAGAATCCATATCACCACACATGTGGTCCAACATGGCATATAACATTGGTATACACTTCATGTAATATGGTATTTTATATAGACACATGTTTTTTCTCTGCATATTCCCATGGAACAAATATCTGCTTTTTTAGAAGATATCCCACCTATGGAGTGTGGATTTGGTTCAACTGAGCGAGATCATCAATGGAGATCTAGTTTCTGGCCATCCAAGATTCTCAAGGGTCATCACATAATATTTTCCATCCCTTCACACACAAAAAATTCATAGAAATGTATCCCAAAATCCATCCATGATTGATCATCATTCATGATATCTTTATCCTACCATCTATCTGAACACATATATGTGATATAAAATCATTTCTCCGAGAAAAAATAGATGAAAATTTGATTATATGATATATTTATATATTATAGAGACCCAAGATTCTCATATATTAATGTAAAGTATTTTTATACGAATATTAATTATGTTACATAAACACACACATTAGTACACAATTGTTTAGTTCCCATGGAAAGAAGGAACAGAATATTATAATTTTGTGAAATACCTTTTACATTTTCTTCATTGATTTTATCACATTGTACACCTATTAGGAATACCCTACCGAAACAATTATTCATAACCAAGGGAAGAAAACATAAGAGACGGTGATCATGTATTCTAAGTAAGGGTAAATAGAAGAGATATAAATCTATGATCATATATAAGAACGCGATAAGAACATGCGTCATGATAATTATAGAGATCCAACCATAGAGTGCCCAGATTTTTTGTCTGCTAGTAATTATAGTGGAATATTTTCCAGGAACTAACTCTAAAAGACCGAGTAGATTAATAGTCATGGTAAACCAGATATATAAATGAGTCTCAAAATACAAAATAATTCACTAATTTATACATAATTTCTTATTTTTAAATATATTACATCGGGGATAACTATAATATATCTAGTAAATTATAGCATATCTTTCATTTTATACATATTGGACTCATGGGGAAAGAAGAATAATAAGGTTGAGTTAAAATTCTCATTAATGGTAAAATATAGGTTATGAAATAATTAATCAATGATTTTATTCAATATGTCATGGTACATACTTAGAAACACAGTCCATTAAAATAACTAGATAATGAAAAATAAATATGGAAATGTATGAAACTGAAACACATTACTTAAAAATAACTAAAAATGAAATATATCCAAATATATTTCAAAACAAAATCTCATAGATGATTAATAACATAAACTAGATAAGCATAATTATTTCTTAATGGATGAAATATTCAAGGCACATCATAACCTATACTGTTAAGACCATTCACACTATGGTTTAAAATATTATCATATTCTAAACTAATTTTCACATGATTACCTGTCAATGCAATAAAGTGATTTCATTAACAAGTCCCCAAACCATATAGCATTCATTAGATGGTCTCTAACCCATAGGTCTTGCATTGACCAGTCCCCAACACCTATAGTTCTGTCTAAAGCCTATAAATAAAAAAATTCCTTATAAAATATCATTATTGAATAAATGATAAAGGTTTATAAACATTTAAACAAGTAATAAAATGAATTTAAATGTATACACCGAATGGAAAATGCAATATTTTTTAGGAAATAATCATATCCAAGAATAATGATATGGATATTTTGGGGAAAATCAATTTCCATTTATCATAGGAAATCGAATATTTACATAGGACAAAATAAATCAACGATGTGAATGTGAATACTATCCATGTACAAATAAAACCAAAATAATCCAGAGAAAGATTAAGGATGGTATCAATATGCCATAACCCAAGTGGATTAAAAAATATGTGTTTTTTGTTGATGAATGGAATAAATATAAAAAGATAATTTAGAAAACATAATTGAGGAAAATATAATTTTTTTTCAAAAACCCTTTTATTTGAAAATCAATTTTAATAATATTTTATGTAAAAATTTACCATTTAAACATAAAATAGAAGCATCAAAGAAATAATGTAGGTAAAATATGTTTGAATCATATGAGGTAAAAATAATATTTCTTTTGGATGGTTAATGGTTATGAAAATACAATGATTGGTAAGAGATATGAATAATACATTGAAAATGTGGTTAAAGAAAAGAAGGTTAAAAATTTCATTACTAAATCATTTTAACAGCATTTTTAGAAACATTGTAATAATACATGTTTTTTATAAGAAACTAGGCTCTCTTACTAAAGTGATAAATGATGTTGGTTTTTGTTAAAGAAAATATTTTCTAATACATTTTTAGAACTGAAGGGTGGAATAAATGATTTTTAAAATTGAAAATTGGAATGAATAACTAGTGTAGACAAAATTAATGTTTTTATTTCACAATAGTCTTTTAATTTCTTCAAAATTTATTACCTTTGAAATATTATAAAGGTTATTGTTGTGGAAAATAATAATTAATCATTCCATAGTTTCCCATGCCACATTAAGACATTTTAAATCCTAATACATATGATAGAATATAATTATATGAATTTTATAACTTCATGAGAGTACTTGTATTTAAGATATTTTATGAAAAGGTTATTATAGAAACTATATAAAATAAACTAGGTTAATAACATCACATAAGACTCAAATGAATATAGATTTAGACATTATCCCTTTCCTTGAGTTTCATTTTTGATGAAGATACTTTAACATCCAATATATTAAACATGTATTAATTTTATAATTTATTGCGATTATTTTTCACTTTTATCATTAAAAAAATTTCTCTTATTAAAATGTTGTGTATAACTCATAAAACAAGTATGTTTACATCGGGTGTTTTTACAAAATACGTTTTATGTGTGAAAAATAAATTTAGTTAGTCAAATATGGTAAAATGTGTCATTAGATAAACAACTTCAGAATAATAATCATGAAATAAATATCATATTTATAAATAAATGATACTTTTAAAAATCAATTATTACATAGGTATATGAAAAATAAAACTACCTTACAATCATGAAGAATGTTGGAAGTACATAAGTATGAGTAAAATTTTTATTTATCAAATGATCATTATGAAAACGTGGTTTGTGAAACTGTATCTATGATGACCAAATGTTTTATTAAGGGAAATTCACTTCTAATAATTATTTTATATGATAACATGAAATCCAAACACAATGAAATAATTAGTATTTTGTGACCTTAAAGTATTAATTTTACACTTCTAGGTTCTGAATTTCAAAAATCTAATATACACTATTGTGATTAATAAGATGTTTGGAGTTCAATAAAACAAACAAAATTTATGTTGAATAGTTACCTACCGCTATGAATAGTAACAGACTCTAATGAAAAGTAATATGACCCTTATGTATTGTAATTTTTTCAAAATAATTGTAACCTTATCCGCGAATGTGTAAATAAATTTTTTGTTTTTATATGTTATAGTATAACTATATTAGAAATATGGGTATTTTTGTAAGTCATAAAAAATTAATTAAAATTAATAAATTAATTTAAAAGATAATTTCCTTTCCTAAAGAGTGTTCATAAATCAAAAAATATATTTCTTATGGTTTGAATAAAATTTTATGAGAACTTTTTTAATTTTGGAAAACATTATTAAATCAGTAATATTTTTAAAATCATTATTTTTCAAGTAAATTATTTTATTAAGAAAAAATTATATTAATCATATTAATATTTTTTCTTAAAAAAATAAAATTTTAGATTTGGATTCTACACATTTAAAAATGGTTAGTGTTAATTTTTGTGATTTTTCTCAAGTACTTGAATTTTTTATTAATAATAAATTAAAATAATTTGAGGATAAATCTAAATATATGATTTATAGAGTCGTGGATGATGTTCTGCTGATGAAAGCCAAATTGGATCGAACTTACGTGCACATATAACTATTTTTTTCATTTAATCTTCAATATTTCTGGCCTTGAGGGCAATTAATATACTAAGGAATTTAGTATTATGAAAACCCTCATCCCCGCTATATAAAACCCTCCCATAATCCCCCCTTCTCTTCACTCCTCTCAAGCCTTGTTCCTTTGATAAATTGTGCCCAAATATTTCATCATGATCCTCCCCCACGTCCAAAGCCCTTATTCTCCAAAAAATATTCAATCGTATCCACTTATGAGGCTCTCAAAGAAGATTGATTCTAGAGGTAAATTCATATTTTCAATTCTTTTACATTCTTCTCAAGTTTATTTGTTTTCTTTTCTATATGTACCTCTCCACACCCAAATTTTATGAAAACATATTACCTTAAATTTAATTTAATGTTTTTATGAAAATGGAATAAGTTATTATCTTATATCCTTTACAACTCTTTTATTTTAGTAGTAATGAAACCATGCGAGATGTGTTAATTTACCACATTCAAGGATGATGGGTTTTCAATTTTCATTACCATCATTAATTCAGATCATGAAAAAAAAATTTGGTTGAATGAGAATATTAAATATGTATTCTATCTTATTTTTTGTTTGGGAATCACAATTCAGAGATGATTTAAAATAATAATAATAAAAAGTTAATTATGAGCAAAATCACCACATTAAACCCAGAGTTCATCATTAATGATTTACATAAAGATTCACCTTCAACCAAAAAATCCAAATGAATTTTATGACCATATAATATTATGCATGTTAACTAATGTAATTTAATTCCAATTATAGACAACCACTCTTTATCCAAACATGAATATAAATGAACCAATCAATAAAACCAAGGAAGTAAACAGACCTGAACAACAAAATTAAACCACCTAACCAATAAAAAATGTTTTGAATGAACTAAAAAGGTTAAAATAAATTAGTTACATGTAATGGAGGTTCTGGAATTATTAATTAATTAAACATGTTTGATTATTCAGGTCAATAATATAATTTGGAGAACACCACCAGATTTAAGGTAAGGGATCCTCACCATTTCACTTTTAACCAACAATTTTCTTTATGTCATTACCTTTTATGTGTTATCCATAATTTTGATGTATGATTTATCACCTCCAAAATACTTTTCTCATAATTTATACCTTATTATAAAACATTTATCTCTCTCATTAATCCCTATTATGTACACTAGATAGTATGCCGATAATTCGTAATGGTTTCTTCTCAAACCACCTTTATTCTTTCGGGTTTAATTATCTTTGTATCTATTAAAATAAAGTTATATTTTATATTTATCTTCATATTAAAATTTTTTTATATGTATGAAGATGATTTCATCATTCTTGTTTGGTGATATACATATTTTTAAGTGATTCCCTAATCAATAATTCTCAAAAAGTGAACCTACTTTAAGGGTATTTCCCAAATTCTTACCCAATTTCAAGTGCACCCTATTGCCAATATTAAAACAAAAATATATTTAAATAATTGGTATTTTATTAGAAAAACAATATTGGTTCACTTCTTGTATTTTTATGTATTATTCATTTTTCTATTTTAAACACTCTTTAGTATTTTCGTTAAAACATGACTAATTTTTTTTATTTCTAATGTTTCTTAAATGCTTTATTAATAGATTCCACTTCTATTTGACATCATTTATAATAAAATATGTATTTTCCCTAATTAATGTCCATGTATTATTTAATTTCATTCTTTTATGGTAACATGTATGATACACCCATTTATTGTGCATTATGATATGATTGTGATACCCATTTCCTTCCATGGGTACCCTTATTTTTTTGTAATATTGATTTTTTATGATTCTTTATGTGGAATGAATACTCATGAAAATTTTTATAGGTGTATGCCTATATAGTGATCCTTTGAATTGCGAAACTCTGAGTCACATGAGATGATATGTGTGATGGTTTTTGCAGTTAGCGTTGGCTTGTGAAACCATGTGCAGTGGTCTTGGAGGTTAGCCCAGACTTTTTCTACCATGTGAAATGGTCTCAGTAGTTAACATTGACTCGTACAAAATTCAATCTTTATATTGCTTCCACTTTACTATGATTCCTATTTTATATGATCCCTTGTTTATATGTTATGATTTATTATGTTCCGTGCTTTTGTTATCATTAATTCATGACTTCCAAATCATGTGTTAAATCCATATTCTTATATATAATCTATTAATAGGATTTTTATGTCATCTAATTTTTATGTTATCCCAGGTTATCCTATGTGGATGTATGAGAACAATAGAAGTTAGGATCCCTATATATAGACTAAATAAAGAAATGTTATATTTAGTTTCAGGTTATAACTTTTATATTCATAGTATTCAAAGACACTAGACATCACATTACTTTTCTTTTATTTCAATGTATGATTATGCTTAAAATCATTATTGTTATGTATAAAAGGATAGGGTATCAATAGTAGGTATCAATGTATGGTGTAGTTATTTTTTTATATTAAGAACAAAGAATTTTTTTTAAAACCATAAGGATGATAATATGCTTATGAAAATATCCATTTATTTTGGTAAGTATAGAGTAAGTGGTATATCATGAATATACATCCATGTATAGATACAAAAATATAGAGGTGGCTCTAGAATAGATGTATCTAATGGTAAAACCTGAAAACACCACTTTGTGGTAGACTTGAAGGGGAACTTATTCATGACAACAAGCCTTGATGCACTCTTGGATTGACACTCTCAGGGGATATGATTTGGTCAATTAAAGATATCATTACAGACCATTATTAAGAGAATTAAAAAAATCCTATAAGAATATAAGTTAAGAAATTGATGAATGATAACTAGATTGATACATAGGGAATCACATGTTAGGATATACTTATCCTATACAAGTTTATCCTCTTATTTTCATAGTTTCCTTTTTATATCCAATAACTAAGTATTAAATCCCTCTACTTTTATGTTATTTTTCATAGTTAATGGTTGAAAAGAGATGAACACATTCTAAAAATCAATGTGATAGGTAATGTAAATATTTCGTTAATGATATGCTTGATATGATGGGAATTGGTGCTCAAAACATCATGAAATTTCCGGCACAACTGGATCACGTTATGAATAATATCTTGAATCATGTTGAACACCCTCCTCCTCCATGTAAAAAAGAATTTTTCCTTTAAATACTAAATGTGACAAAGGCCTCCCCTGATTAGTGGATCTCCCAATACCCTTCTCATGGAATAGTTTATTAACTCCATTGAAAAGATATTATCTATCCTCCAGTGCTTAAAATAAGAGAATGTTGTACTGGATGTCTATCATTTTGATAGGGAAGTTAATCATTGGTGGATGCAGATCCAGAATATGAAGCCCCATGAAGAAATTGATTTAATGGAATGGGAGGAATTATAGAGAATGTTTTTCAATAAATATTTTCTATGAATAATCAATCTCAATATGGAAGGATATTTCCTCAGAATCATGAAAAAATAGTATGGGTCATTCGGGATGTATGAAGTAAACAATAGAATTATTGTAGTGTAATCCTATAGCTTTTTCTTGAACACTGAAGTCACGGTAGATCAATTCATTAGAAAATTAAATCTATGTCTATAAAAATTTATGGTGATTCAAGACTTCAATTTCTATGAATATATATTATGTTTATCTCTCAAGGATGAAATTTATATCAGCTACAACAATGGTATTATGGCCCTAGTGACTAGAAGATGAAAATGGAATCCCATGTGGGCGGTCCCATAAATAAATTCAATGATGGTAAGAATATCAATCATCCCACATATAAAAAATGTTGGAAGATGCATCCTGGGAACTGTCAAGAGGGAAAGAGTAAATGCTTCAAATTTGGAAAGATGGGACATCTGGATAAAACTCTTGAAGAGATATGGATAATCCCATAAATGTGGAAGAATAAAGGAAGGATCAGATCAACCCTCATCCTGTATTACAGTGGTACAACTACAAAGAGAATGGGCATTATGGAATAGTTTCCCTAATCCGAGGTTTCTCAGAGGCAATCAACAAAAACATCCAAGGAATCATGGAAGGGATTATGTTATCACTGAAGCTAAGGTGGATCCTAAAAATGATGTGGATATAGGTATTCTAGATATTCATTCATGAATATAGAATGTAATATATGATTTTGGTTCTACACATTTTTTTATATCATGAATGTTCAGTAGAACTATTCTAACACCACTACAAAATATGAAGGACATGTTATCTGTGAGAATAATGAATGGGTAAATTCATTCATCCATGGTTTATAACTTCTCTTTGGTTAACGTTTGTGTACTGAAACACCCATAAAATACTGTCATACATCCTTTAGTACAGTTCGATGATATCTTGGTCATGGATTGGATGTCTTTATACAATTCCAATATTAACTGTCAAGAAAGGGTCATCACTCTTCACATCCTAAATCATCCTGAAATGATTTACAATTGTAAGGATCAACATGAATCTCATTTAGAATCAATGTATCTTCTGTGGATATTAATTCCTTATGATCAAATATTTCTTGATAAAATTATTGAGACAATAAAGAGAATAATTCTTGTAGACATGCACATCATGAGAGATTATACTAATGTTTTCCATGAAGAGTATCTCAATCTTCCTCCTAATAGAGATGTTGAGTTCTAAATTTAACATATTCTTGGATCTATTTCTTTATCAAAGAAAGCTTATAAAATTAGCACTATAGATCTGGGAGTGCTAATGAAGCAGTCACTGGAGAATCTTGATAAGGGTTTTATATACCTGAGTGCTTCATCATGGGGTGCAATAGTCCTCTTCATCAAGAATAAGGACGGATAAAATCACCTTTTCATTTATTATCATGATATCAGAAAAATCTTGATGAAGAACAAGTATCCCCTACCACTGATAGAATAATTGTTTGATCAACTTCATGGAGAATTTTATTTCTCTAAGGTTGACCTTCAGTTTGGATATCAACAATTAAAGGTGAGGAAGTAAGATATTTCAAAGTCTAGATTTCGAATGAGGTATGGAAACTGAGATTCGATAGTGATTACATTCGGACACACTAATTCTCCATCAATTTTCATTTATTTAATGAATATATTCTTTAGGGATTACCTCAAAAAAATTGTGGTAGTCATTATTGATGATATTATGATATAATCCAAGAGAAAAGAAGAACATGAGGAGAATTTGAATAGCATGTTATAGACATTGAAAAGGGGGAATTCATATGGAATTTATAGTAAATGTGAGTTTTGGATGGAGTAAGTATCATTCTTGTGGCATGTTATCAAAAGGAAATGGATATCAATGGACCCTTCCAAGAAAAAGTCTATTCTAGAGTGGCTCAGTCCACTATCTCTAACAGAGATCCATATAATTATGGATCTATATGGGTATTACCGACGACTTGAAAAGAAAATTTTTCACAATTTTCTAACCTGATGACCATGCTAACATAGAAGGAAGTAATGTTTGTTTGGGCTTAATAATGTGAAGACTGCTTTAAGGAGTTGAATATGCAGATTATCACTACGCAAGTAATCACACTCCCATCATGTGGAGAACTCTTTGTGGTGTAATGTGATGCTTCAATGAAGGGAATAGGATTCATGGTGATGAAAAAGATAAATTTATATCATATGTATCATGTATGTTGAAAATCCAAAATAAAAACAATCCTTTGCATTATCTAGAGTTGTTGGCTATGATATATTCATTAAAAATTTGGTGGCATTTTTTCTATGGGGATAAGTGTGATATATATTTTGGTAAAAATAGTATGAAATATATATTCACTCAAAAATAGATTAATACATGCTAGAAAATATGGATAGATATCATCATGGATTATGACTACTCAATCCACTTCCATCCTAGTAAGGAAAACAAGGTGGAAGATGCACCAAGGAGAAAGGATCCTATATCTTGATCAATGATGAGAATCAAAAATTATATGATCTTCTTATATTTTTATATGATGGACATGTGAATAATTAAGAGAGGAACATCATAAATATTTTCTCAAATGATGTCACAAACATCCCTCATGGAGGAAAAATTTACGATCAATGAAAATATTTGGAAATTCCAAAAAGGGTGGAAGCCATTAAAAAAGGTAAATCCTCTATGATCATGATTGATGGGGAAGGAGTTTTATGATTTGGGTCATGATTATATTTACCATACTTTCTAGAGATAAATAAGGAGATTTTGAATGACGCACATAGCTCAACCATTTCTATTAACCTAGGGATCACAATGATTTATCAAGATATCCAAGAGAACAATTGGCGGGACAATATAAAGAGGGGGATTTTTGAGTATCAATCAAAGTGAGTGGTATATAAATAAGTGAAGTATTAAAGATATAATTCTAATGGGATGATGAAAACACTACCCATACCATCATGGAAGTGGGGGGAAATCACCATGGACTTTGTCATTGGACATATAAGGACATATAGAGTAAACAATGATGTATTAGTCATTGTGGACCGTCTTACAAAGACAAATCACTTTATCGGAACTCGAGAGGACTTCTCATTGGATCAATATGCATAGATATATATCAAATATGTTGTAAGGATTCATGTATTACCATAATCTGTTGTATATGATAGAGAATAAAGATTCACATCAATGTTTTAAAAATTACTTCATAATGCTCTAAGCACTAAACTGAACTTCAGTTTGACCCATCATCATCAAACTGATAACCAATATGAGAGGAATATTTAAACAATGGGAGATATGGTTAGATAATGTTCTATGGAATTAATGGAGGATGGGAATAACATCTTCCACTCATTGAATTATCCAAAAAATATAGTTTTCACTCAAGAATTCGAATGGAACCATATAAAGCCATTATATGAAATGGTGGAGAACACCATCTTGTTGGGTTGATGTCAGTGAGCATAAGCTAATAGGACCTGAATTGGTTAAAGAAATTGTGGAGAAGGAGAAAAACATTCAGCGGCACATCAAGGTAGCCCAATGTCGATAGAAGAGTTATGCAGACAATCGTTGATGATACCTTGAGTTCAATGTTGGAGACATGATATTTCCCCACATATCTCTATGGAAGAATGTAATGAGATTTTGGAATAAAGGAAACCAATGCCCCAGGTACATCGGCCCTTTAGAGATCCTCAGTCATTTCAGAGTCGTGGCCTATCAGATGGTACATCCAAATAACATATCTAAAGTATACAATATCTTTCATGTATCCCTCTTAAGGATTTAAATACCACAAACTTCACATGTACTCACTTCAATGGGGATACAATTGGAGAATGATATTTCATATGAGGAACATCCAGTGAAGATCTTTTATCATAAAGATAATGTTCTACATAACAGGACTACTCAAATGGTCAATGTATTATGGACGAACCATATGTATGAAAATGAATCATGCGAACTTCAGGAGGCAATAAAGGAAAATTACCCGCACCAGTTTACAGCATAGAATTTAAAATAAAATTTTGAGGGATAAAATTTAAAAGGGAGGAATAATGTATGGACCCAATGTATTATCAATGGGAATCACCTTCTTATAATTAGGTTATATAATCACATTAAATCACAACTCAATGAACTACTAAGTATAATGTGACCTTTAAACATAATTTTGACACTTCTGTGTTTTGAATTATTAAAATCTAACACAAATTATTGCAATTAGTAAAATGTTTCAAGTTTAACGCAAAAAAATATTTTTGGTGAATAGTAACCAAACCTTATCAATAGTAGCATACCCTTATGAATAGTAATATGACACTTATGAATAGTAAATTGTCATAAAGAATAGTAACCTTATCCATGAATGTCTATATCAAATTTAGGCATATTATAAGTTATAATATGACCATAGTAAAAGTACTGTTATGTTTGTAAGTCCTAAAAAATAATTAAAATTATTTATTTATTTTAAAATAATATGTGTTTTCCTAAAAAGTATTTCATAAATTCTGAATTTTATGTCTTCTATTTTTATGATAACATTATAATACCTTATGTAATTTTTGAAATCATTATATAATCTGTTATAGTTTTAAAATATATATTTTTCATGTAAATTAATATTTTAATTAAAATATAAATTAATCATATTTTAAAAATTATTTTTGATTAATGGAGTTCATTTTTGGATTCAAGACATTGAAAAATTGTTAATGTGAGTTTTTTTTATTTTCCTAAAATAACTGAAATTTTTTATGAATACTAAAATACAATAATTTTCAAATTAAGAAAAATAGATGATTTATAGTGTCATGGATGATGTTCTACTAATGTAATCCCAATTGGTTAAAACTCACATTGACATATTACTAATTTTCTTCATGTAATCATCAATATTTCTGGTCTTGAGTTATATTAATAATCTAAGGAATTAAATATTATGAACCCCCATCCACAATAAATATGATGCACACTCCCCTCTTCACTTCACTCCACTCAAGCCTTGTTACATCCATAAATTCTTCCCAAATCACTCCCAAAGATCCTCCCCGGCGTCCAACAGCCATTAGTCTCTTCAAAATACAGAATCATCTCCCAATAAGTGGCCCTCTATGATGATTGATTCAAGTTGTAAATTCCTTTCTTCAATTATTTTATTTCTTTTCCTATACATGTGGTTTCTTTTCTGTCCTCACCTCTCCTCATCCAAATTTTATGAAAACAATTGTAACTTACCTGTACATGAATTATGTTATGATAATGTAATATTCTATTATCATCTCTCCTTTACCCTTAATTTATTTTAGTATTAAAGACATTATATAAGATGTGATAATTTACCACATTCAAGGACCATGATTTTTCAAGTTTCATTGCCATATTCAATTCTGGTCATCAAACCAATTTTATGGTTGAAAAAGACTATTAAATATGTATTATATATTATGTTTTTTTCTTTAATCATTTTTCGCACATGATGTAAAATAATAATACAAAACAAGTTAATTTTAAGAAAAATAACTATATTAATCCCCCAGATTATCATTAATGTTTTATGTAATGATTAACCTTCACTAGAAATAAACACATGAATTATATAACCATTTAATCATCTATATGTTAACTAATTTAATATTATGAAAATTATGGATAACCACCTTCATACATGTTTATTCAAACATGAATATAATTACTTGATCATTAAAACCAAGGAAGCAAACAAACCCGAAGAATGAAATTGAACCTCCAAACCAATCAAAACAGTTATTAATGAACACAAAACAGATATACTAAATAAGTTAAATTTAAAAAATATTCTATAAATATTAATTAATGAACCTAATTTGATTATTCAGGTAAATATTTTCATGTGGAGAAAATAATTGGATTTATTGTAATGGATCCTTACTATGTATCTTTTATTCAAAAATGACCTCTATGTTATTCTATTTTATGTGTAATACCTAATGATGTTTAAAATTTTCCACCTCCAACATAATTAACACATTATTTATATGTTATTATAAACCCATTTTATCACTCACTAAGACTTGTTACGTACAACTGATACCATTCTGATAATCTGTATGTAATTTTACGCGAACCCCCTTTCTTCCTTCTGGTTTCCTTATCATTAATTCTACATTAATGTTTTTATATTATCAATTTATGTGTATATTCTAAAAACTATTTAAATTTATCAAGAAAATTTCATCATTCTCTTTCTCTTATATAAATATTTTTATTTGATTCCCTCTTCAATACTTCTAGATAAGATTATCTATTTTAATGGAATATCCAAAATTCTAAAACGATTTCAAGTTCACCCTAAATTCAAAGTTAATCCAAAATATTATTTATAAAATCACTATTTTTATTATGAAAACCTTCTTGGTTTACTTCTTATTTTTATAAATGATTATTCCTTTTTCTATTTTTAATTTCCATTAGTGTTTTCTTTAAAATGGAACTAAAATGTTTCAATTCTATGTTTTCACAAATACATGTTTTTTTAAATTAACTATTCTATTTGACATCACATATATTGATATATTCCTTTTTTACATTATCAATGTCCCAGAATGATTTAATTACATTATTTCATGGATACTTGTATGATGTGGCCATTTATTATGATTTGTGACATGATTTTGATACACATTGCTTTCCATGGGTACCCTTATGTTTTTGTAAGACTGATTTTATATGATTAGTTATGTAGAAAATATAGACATGAAAAATTTTAGATATGAGTTCCTAGATAGAGCATCATTTAATTTGATATTTTTGTGTCTCATGAAATGATATGTGTAACAATCATTGTGGTTTGCCTTGGATTGTGCTACCTTGTGTGATGGTCTTGGCTGTTAGCCTTGACTTGTTCTTCCATGTGAAACGGTCTTGGCGGTTAGCCTTGAGTTGTACTAAATTCTTGATTTATATTTATTACACATTAATATAATTACATGATTATATGAACACATTGTTATATTTTATGGTCCCATATGTCCTATTCTTTTATTATAATAATTCCATTCCATCTGGCTTATTTGTTAAAGCCTTATTCTTATTTACACTCCCTTTGATTTTTACCTCATCTCTTTTTTCATGTTATCCCTAGGTTATCCTATGACTGTTTGTAAGAAAAATGGAAACAGGGAGCCCTATATGAATAAAATATTAGGAAATGTTATATTTAGTTTCATGGTTAGAGTTTTATGTACCTAGTCTTCAATAACACTAGACTTCATGGTCCTTGTCTTGTATTCCGATGTATGATTATGCTTAAAATCATTTATTGTTATGCGTAAAAGGATAGGGTCATTGTAATATATTTATAAATTTATAATGATAACAAAAATACCATATTATTTTGTAATATATCCATAGATATATATATATATATAATTCATTTGATGAGAAAGGAATTACCTCATACTGAGGAGGCGGTAGTCCACACATCCAAAAATAATGTGATCAATTTTTATGCTTGTGAAAGGTCAATAAAAAATGATATATATATTTATAGAAAAGTAAACATGTCATTAATATCATATATTTTTTACATCACATATTTTAAATTGAATTCATCCATTATGTGTCCCATGTATTGTGCGAACAAATCACAGAACTTTGAGGGGTCGGTAGTCCAAACATCCTTAATCGATGTTATCATATTAACCCAAAAGGGATATTTTTAATGTTATGTGTTATAAATGGATTTGATAAGTATAAATAAATAAATAATATCATATAATATATATGAATTAATTTTCCATCATAATATTTATCTATGACTGTTGGAAAATAATACATGAATAATCATTATTTTGTGAGGTAGTAGTTCATGGTACACAGAAACAACAAGTTTGTTACCCATTAGATAGACTCTTATGTAATTGTTGGCAAACAAATTAGCATAAAACATAATAGTATATTAGGTATACAATTATTTTTATAAAATAATATAATAATAATATATTAAGGGCTTTATAATAGAAATAAAATTAAAAATACTTGAGAGAAGATGTTACCTCTTATTCAGGTAAATGATTCTGGTTTGTACGAAAAAGGATTCAGTGGAAGGATTAATACAAATATATATACTTTAATGTAGAGGGGAATGAGGTTGAAGAAATATATGGTCTGATATTGGTCGATCATAAGTGGTTTTATAGGTGGGTGGAATGTGGAGATGTGGTGGAATTTTATAAGGTAGGAAAGGGACTCCCATAACATTTTTGAAAAGTTCATAGTACACATGTTATTACATAACAAATACATACCAAACCACAAAAAGTCAATATTTTATGGTTTATATAGTTAATATGTGCATCTAATCGGTATTTGGATAGTGGATATGTCATTTTGGCCCTTATGATAAAGGGCTAGTCCTTTATTAAGCTTTATTTTATCTTAATAATTATAATAAATTTTAATTACATTAAGTATTTTTTTTCAAAACAATGTTTATTATAAGAGAAACATTAAGTTTTTATTATTTAAAATATATAATCCATTTTTAATAATTTAATTCATACATGTGGCACAAATTAATTTAACTTCAATCCCATAGAAAAGACGACAATGCATATTTTAAGGTAAAAAAGTCCTTAAATTTGTTAGGTTTTTATAATAAATATTAAATATAAATTGATTCCAATGACAAAATATTATTAATTTAAGAACATATTATTGAATTTCACATTAAACCAATTCAAATTATAATTTATCCTTATAAATAAATATTATGAAAAAGCTATTTTGAACTAAAATTAAATATTTTTAACTGTACATTAAAAATGATACGTTTCCAAAAAAAATATCAAAAATTCACCATAACAGAATTATTGCGTTTATATTTTAAATATGAAGTTAATTTTGATATATTTCATCAATTAATGTCACAAAATTCATATTTAAAATGGGTTCTCCATTACAAGGATGTAAAATTGCATTCATTAAAATATACATTTTTATGAGTAAAGTAGGGCTTGTTATTTTTGTATGTCTGTCAAAACTAATGGATTAATTTAAAAATATTAGACTGAATATATAAAATATATATTTAATTAAAATAATTCTCTATTTATAATTTTTTTATTAAATAAACAACTCCTTTTGAAGAATAAATATAATAATATTTCTTTTTATATCTAGTAGGTTCATATTTTTGTTTATAATTAATTTGTAGCCAATTAATTAATATTTTATTTATATGAACCATAAATGTTAATAGTTTAGTTAATATTATCATTAACATCAAAAATAACTTCTTGGTTATATGTTGTTGTATTAAAAAATAATATTTTAATAATATATCATTGTTTGTTGAAACTTCGTCTTATGTGTAACGTTTGATATCGAGGAAGGTCTCAATTATGTTTAATTAAATATTACTATATGTTATATACATTAAAATATATGTATTACATTATATTTATTTAATATATGACATATATTGTATAGAATCTGGTTACAATATTCCCTTTTTATCACATGGTATTCCATGTCAAAAATTATATTGAAAAAAATGTTGTACTTTAGAATTTCAGGGTGATACATTATGCCCACATTAATTAAATTTTTCCCTCATAATTTAAATTAAATATCAGTAATATATTGTTTTATATTTATATTTTTAAATCCCACATGACGATAAGGGGTCATGAAAAATCTTCCAGAGAAGATAAAATGGGTAGAACAAAGGTCAAATAGACTACCATGTTAGT
Source organism: Viscum album (assembly GCA_963277665.1). NCBI lineage: Eukaryota > Viridiplantae > Streptophyta > Magnoliopsida > Santalales > Viscaceae > Viscum > Viscum album. The sequence goes on along the minus strand of OY728151.1, from coordinate 830,296,894 downwards.
ATTTTTCTAAGTATGACACCATTAGTGGAATGTGAGAATATGTACTTGGAAGAAAAGTGTAAATATTAATAGGTAATGAATGATGTTATCAATAACAAAAAATTGAACAATCAATATAAATATTAGGAACTCAATCCCAAATATCATTTATAATTTAGAAGACCACCAGTTCAATAGAAAATAGGGTATTAGAAAATAATTTTATTTCTTAATAATTTTATGTACATTGATTAATTAATTTACATCATATGAATATAAAGAAATTTTATTATAGGATTGGTTTCTTTTTCATGTGAAAAATTCTTAATTTTGGGGTTTCTTTGAAAAAATTCAATGTTATTCCATTATTAATAGAAATTAATTTAAAATAAATAATCTCATTTATTCTTGAAGCACTAGAATACATTTAAAGGATCATATGACCTATAAAGAGTGAAAATTATAACTATTTCTCTATATAAATACTTAAGAACCAATATGGTCCATAGAATAATCAGTAATACTCAAAAGTGATACTACTGGTTAAACATTAACATGTATCAAAAATTTTTAACTTAAATAAAATGAAAAATTAACCAATACATAGTGTATGTATGTGGTTGGTAGGAAACACTTATCATCCTTTAGTCATTCCTTCATTACATGCGGCCATCCTGAATTTTTTTGGTTGTCACATAAATTACAGTTTTCCCTTTTATAAAACCAAATTAATATAATTTACAAATTAAATCTAATGGAAATCATTGAAGTAATGTTAATTTTTGAAAAATATTTTATCTAATGTTTTTAATACAACCTTATTAAATAAATGCTTAACCCATTCACATATGTCCTTCCGTTGCATAGGGATTATCCATAATATATTTATATTATTTAGAAATCATGACATCTTATATTGAATATAAAAAACCTTTGGTTTAAACTAGGTTACATATTTTATATTAAAATTATTTATAATTGTTTTCAAATAAAATGAAAATTATCCTATGAATATCCACTAAGAGGGTCAAACTAGTTACATAGTAAAGCCCTTATCTTTATACTAGTTTACCCCATGTCAGGTATGGAACACCCTGTCAAAGATATTACTCCTAGGAACATCTGTGTCTATATCCATGTCAACATGTAATACCAGATAAGGATGCATTTCTTGGAAAAACCAAAAAATATCTACCTCACAAAAATACTGGGATGTTATTATATATTGTTTATAAATTTCTAACCTAGGGTTATGTTCTATAACATATCTTTTTTTGAATCTAGTTATAATGGTTTTAATGAAACTAAATATGATACCAACTATAGGGACCCAACGATAGAGAAGTCAGAACTGGTGTTTTCTACTCATTACATCAGCAGGATTACACAAAATCAAGTCCTGAATGACTGATCAGTTTTCTAGTCTTAGTAAACAAGAAACATACAATAGTATTTTATTTCAAAATAATACACTAAATTATAGATATTTTTTCTTCTTTATAAAAATATAACATTGAGGATAACTCTAATACATCTAGAAAATTACCCCATATCATTCATAGTACACTTTTTGGATTCCTTAAGAAAGAAATGTAATAAGCGTCGGGTCAACGTATTTTTAAGGAAAAAATACAATGTAAGAAAAAATTAATTGATGTGAGTTGTCAAAGTGTAATAGTAAATAACAAGAAAAACGTGAAATTAAAATAACTATATTAGAAAAAAATATATTTTATAGTAATAAACTGAATCAAATTCCTTCTAAATAAATAAAAATGTAATATATTCCTAAATATGTCAATGAAAAATATCATGGATGAATAACAACTAATAAAAAATGAAGGAAATATTTTCTTCATGGACATCACATCAGATGAACATGAAAAACATTACCCTATTGAACTTTCAAAAGACAGTTTAAACTATTATGATTTCCACAACTAATTTTCCATCTGAGGACCTTTTGATGAATAAATTTTCCTTCATTAACAGATTCAAAGACCGTAGATATTTCATTTAATTTTTATTAACCCATGGGGTTGTCTTTACCCAATCCCCAACCCGTATAGGTCATTTCCACAGAGTATAAATAAACAAACTCTCTACTGAAATATCCTTATAGAATAAAGGATACTTGTTTATCAAAATATAACCAACTAAAAAAATACCATGTAATGTATACTCCATATGTAAAATGGAATACGGTTCCCAAAATAATCATATTTATGAAAATTGATAATAATATTTAGGGTAAATTCAGTATTCAATGATCATAGGAAATTGAATATTTCAGTGGGAAAAAAGGAATCACGGAAGTGAATGTAAATACAATCCTTGGAAGAATAAAACATAAACAATACAAAGAGATATTGAGTATGATCTCTATACAACATATCTGATGTGGATATAAATAAAGGGTTTTTGTCATTGATTAATTAAAACATTATAAAAAGATCATTAGAAACATTATTGTAGAAAATGTCCTTTTATTTGGAAAAAACATTTCTTTTAAAATCTCTTTTGATGATATTTTATTTAAAAAATAAAATATTAAACATGCAAGGAACCTTTAGATAAATTATGGTGGGTAAATCCGTAGAATACTTATAAAGTAAAATAACATTCCTTTTACACGGTTAATGGTAAAAAAAATCCTTATTCGGAGTGATGTGAGAAGATTACATTGTAACTAGTAGTAAAAATGAAAATGATAAAAATTTATTTACTAAATAATTTAATATATAATTTCAAAAACATTAAATAAAATATTGTGTTTATAAAGAAACATGTTCTCTAAAAAATAGGGAAATGATGTCGGGTTTTCTTAAAAAATGTTTTCTAAAACATTTTGAGTACCAAATAGTTGGAAATTCTAATAATTATTGAAAATGGTCATGAATAACTAGAGGAGACCTAATTATATTTTTTCATTCACAATGTTCATATAATTTACTCATATGGTAATAACTTGGAATGATCATTAAATTTAATATTGAGGAAAAAATATTTAATCATTCCATTGTGTCTTATACCGCATTGAAACATTTTAAATCATAAACCTCATCAAGGAATAAGATTATATGAAATTTATAATTTCATGAAAGTGTTTAGATTCATGATATATCATAATAAATGTAATTATATACACCATACTAATTAAACATGGTGCATAATATCAAATAAGCCTAAATGGAATATAAATTGAGACGATATCGTTTACCTTCAATTTCCTTTCGGGAGAATGTCTTTCAACATATAGTATAATAAAATTATGTTGACTTTATAATTTCATGAGAACCTTATTCATGATTATTATTTATTTTATTAAACTTATTACTATTTTTTGTACACCTACATAAAGAATTATGTTTACGTCTGGTGTTTTGGTCAAATTCAGTTTTTGTGTCAAAAATAACATTGTCAGGAAAACAATTGTTAAATGCGTAATTAAATAAACATATCTAGAATAATAATAATGAAATAATTATCATATTTATAAAAAATTATAATGTTTTTAAAAAATTACTATATATGTTTATTTAAAATGAATCAACATTACAATAATGGACTTGGTAGGTTGTACGTACGCATGAGTGACTTTCTTCTTTTTTAATGTTTATTATGGAAAGAATGTATGTAACAACATATAATTATAGAATGATAATTATATAATTGGTATTATATTACTGAATAATATATATTAATATATATAATTATATTGATGATAATTTAATCACATCATGTAGAGGAGGCGGTAGTCAACATGTCCATGAATAATGTTATAACTTTTTAAGTGTGTGTAATTGTAATTATAAAAATTATATATATATATATTCTGAAATGTAATTATGTAATTAATATAATATATTGGTTTCTCTGTCACATATTTTTATTTGAAACAATTTTTTATATGTTCCATATATCATGTTAACGAATAACAAGGCTTTGAGGGGATGATAGTCCACATAACCTTAAATGATGTTATCATTTTACTGAAAATTTTAATGTATTAATGTAATGTATTATAAAAGGATTATCTAAGTATAAATACCTAAAAAATAACATAAATATCATACATAACTACTTTTTCCATCATAATATCCAACCATGACGGCTGTTAATGGAAAACAAAAAATCATCATTTTGTGAGGCATTAGTTCACCGTACATAGAATTATTATCTTTGTTACCAATTATATGGAAGTGTGTGTAAGATTTGTATGAATACATAGAATTAAAAAAATTCTAATGTAGTGAGATTTTTTGAATAATATAATAAGAAGATATGAGGGGTTATAGAATTGAAATAAAATTAAAAATATTGTGAGAACTTGTTACCTCTTAAAATGATAACAACATTTGGATTATACCAAATGCCTCCTAGGAATAATTTCATCCCAAAAGAAAACATAAATGTTTATTGGAGTGATTTTATAAATCTATATAGTCAATTATTGTCTTACCCTATGTTTATTGAGAGTTGTGACAAATGGGAAGAGTTAGATTCCTTTTTAGTGGTATTTTTGAAAAAAAAGTTAGGTGTATACATGTTATTACCTAAGAAGTGTCATAAAATACCAAAATAACTAAATTATGGAATTTTTATGGATGTTATATGGATTTACTATATTTTTTGGACATGTGGTTAGGTCATTTTGGCCCAAAAATTAAAGGATTATCCCATTATTAATCTTAATTTTACATTGATAATTACTATTAAATTTAATTATTTTCACAAATATTTTTATGGTAAAAAACTATGTTGAACATATTAGAAACTAAAAATTATTATTATTATTAATATGGAATCTATTTCTTCATATTATAATCAGTGAATTGTATGGAATTAATTTTAATTTAATTCCACAGATGGGACAATAAAATAATATTTAACAAAAAATGTCCAAAAGATTGCTATGTTTTTATAATAATTATCAATTTTTAAATGTTTATAATGAAATAAATGTTTTTAATTGATAATATTTTTATCTAATTATTGTTTGAAACTAATTAAATGTTTAATTTATCCTTATAAATAAATTATATGAAAATGTTGGTTTGATCTAAAATTCAGTATTTTTTACTATTCATTTAAAATGATATATTGCAGAAAATATAAATAATTCACAAAAAAATAATTATTGCTTTTAAAATTAAAATATGAAGATTTATATTGACATATTAAAGAAAATAATGTTTTGAAATTAATATATAAATTGGTTTCTCCATTAAATGGTGGTAAAATTCTATTTTAAGAAATATAGGTTTTCATGTGTAAACTATGCTTTGTTCTTATATAATGTCTCTATAACACTATGGATGAATATAAAAATCATGTGATTGAATATATACCATATATTTTCATTAAAAGTATTCTATAATTGAAATTAATTATATTTTTAAGGATAAACTCATTTGGAAGCATAAATATAATAATATTTACTTTTATATCCAATTGGTTCTTATTTCCATTTGTAATTAATGGGAAACAAACGAATGAATTTTATATTAATATAAATTGTAAATATTAATATTTTAGGTAATATTATTGATAACATATAATATAATTTCTAGGTTATGTCATATTATATTATATAATTATATTTTAATAATATATAATTGTTTTATGAAATAAATTCTTAATTATAACATAATCTATTGAGGAAGATCGATGACCAGTGTAATGAAATCAAGCATAGTATTATGAACATTTAATGGTATGGAATATATTATATTTATCTAGTATAGTAAATATATTATAAATTATTGGGTTATTATATTACCTTTTAACCTTTAGTGTTGCATGTCATACATTTCTTTGAATACAATGATGTAATTTAGATATTTGGGGTGTAACAATGATCATAATAATATATAATGTTCATCAAAATATTTCTATAAATCCCAAACAAGATTAAGGGAATAAAATATTTTAATTTTACAAAATATTATCTATATTAGTGAGAAATTATTATAAATAAATAATTATTTATAAGTTAATGTCATAAAAGTGTCGAACTATCACGAATAGAGAGAATAATTTCACATGTCATGGTTAAATAATAATAGAATTTATATATTAGATTAGTATACACTGATTTCACATAGTAGATTTAGATTCACTATTTTCCCATTCTGGATCACGACACACCATTTTTTACATTGTGGACATGACACACCTATTTCCCATTATAGTCCCAGACATACCTATATCCATTCATAGATCAGTAAAAACATGTTTCTCATTCTAGATAAAGATGCACACATTTCCCATAATGGTTCATACTAATCAAGTTGTTTCACAATTTCATCTCAAGAGAATTAAATCTTTACCAAATGCATTGGAGGGAAATATTGGTCACACAAATTATATAATGAGATCTCACATATGTGTACCAAAATATCATTAAAATTGAACATATCACAACAAATAAAATGAAATTGGTACTATAAGAATTCCTTCATATCATTACATGGGGAAAAGAGACACAATTCATAATTATTTCATCATATTATATCCCAAGAAATGAATCATGTTTGACAGGAGTTTTATCTTAGTATAACCCGTGTATGTGAAATATTTTTCATAAATATTATGAAATAAAAACATGAAGCATTCATATAAATAATATGAATGGTTTTTGGGATCAGAAGACCAATAATTCATATGTAACAAAAAATGATGTTATCTTAGATGGAAAATAATTTGGTAAGATAAATTAAAATATTTCATGAGAAAAATATCTATTACCCTTTAAAAATATCTTTTTTTTAAAATAAATCATTTTTAACCCATTTCGTTGAAAATATATTTGGAGGATGATAAATAAATCTTATAAACTAATTATATATACTTATTAAAAAATTAATCATTTTGAAATTATTTTTGTTTACAAATTACCATTGAATATTATAAAAAATATTTGAAAATAATTTGAAACACATTATAAATCCTAAAATAGTTTAAAAATAATATTACATCAAAATGAGAATAAAATATAATGTTCAAAAATATAAATTTTTTTTATAAAATATTGCTATGGATGAATTAAATTTTCGACTAAATAAATAAATAAAGTAATTTTTTATTAATTTTTTTTTATAATTATCCCGAGTTCTATAGACATACAAATTGTCCTATTTCCTGATAATGTCTTTAATAAATATAGTATAATATAATTGTTGATAACTTTTTAGAGATAAATCATATTAGTTTCTCATTTGAATCCTACTGATAAATTATCCCGATAAATTTTGTAATTGGAACATAAAATCATTACCATTTTGGTAACATTGAATCATATGAACCATGAAGGAGGGAAAAAAGAAACCTATAATATCATTCATATTAATAAACTAATTATATTACATGTAAATGTGTCTATATATAAATCTCATTGATTAATAAATGGTCATAAAATAATGTACTTCTCATAGCAATAAAATTGAGTAAAAAATTGCTTACCAATTTGTTTACATTTGAACTGAAAGTCACCAAAAAGCGAGATAATAATTTGGATTCTTTAAAAAAAATATTTCAGTGGATTAATAAAAATATAAATTACTTGTAATATTACACAAAACAAAAAATAAATAGGTGGGGAACTTTGAATGAGTCTTATGGTTGTAAAAAGTGAGAAATAAATTCCTTACATTAAGTATATAATTACGTTGTAATAGTTCAAACATGTGGTATAATAAATATAATTTTTTGATACCACTATTAGAGTACAATAAATAAATAAATAAATATATATATATAATATTATATATTACATTTTTTATTACATTTTATTACCCATTTATTAACAATTCTATGATAAAGTTGTGTTTCATGTAATAACCGATTTTTTTCATACGTGTTTTGACTTTTAATTTTTACCAATATTATGTCAATCATGGTTTAATTATCTCAATATTATAAATCATAATATAAATAAAATTTATATTATATATATATATTTAATTACTATAATCCAAAAAAATTGGAGATAGAAAATAAATACACCGTTCATGGAGATGGTATTCCATATGAACACATGAATCTTTTTTCTTTTTCTTTTCAAATTAAAAGAAAATAAATTATATATATATAATTATCATTTTTATCTCATATATGTCACTTATTTTTTCTAATAACTTCCTCAGTTAAATCAATATAAATTGTAAATGAATCTGATATCTTGAGGGGTGATAGTCCGACACACACACATGCGATGTTATCGTATTCCCAAAAAAAAAAGAATAACATGAAGTAATTTATAATTAAATAATTATTGAAGAATAATAATATATTACTTAAAATTAATATAATATATAAAAAATATTTTTATCGTTATTAAAAACTATTAAATGTGGTAATGTAAATGTGAACAACATCCGTTAAAGATGTAGTAGTCCACCATACACAGATGTAATTATTTCATAAACCATTTGATTGAAATTTCTGTGTTATTAGGTAGTTTAAATTAGATTAAAGTTTATAATTATATGGAATATAATGTGGATATTATATAATAATAATATAAAATCAATTTAATGAGGTGGATAATTAAATAAAATAATGGTTCTCATTGAATAACAATACCTCTTATTTTGGTATCTTCCATAGGTTATTTAAAAAGCCTTAAAATGATGTATTTTTACACATAATAAGGATTATTGGGTAAATTTATGGATTTTTGAAATTTATTTTTGTTATCCATGGTCATTCCAAATGGTTTGAGAGGTGTTAATATAATAGAAAAGTGAGTACCTTTTTATAGTTGAGGAGGTTTGACCTTCTTGAAAATAGTAAACATTATTCACTATTTGGATGTCAATATTAACAAATGTGAATCCAATAGTGAATATTATAAGATTTTGTAGATGATATGGTCAATACACACAAAAAATTAACAATTTTAATCTTTCTTTAATCATTTATTTCTTTATCTTATATGTTTCCCTATTTTTACTAGTTTGGTTTTTCACTAATGTGACTAGATTTATAACCATGGTAATTATCCTCAAGACTAAATTAGAGTAGGTATTTTTAGAAAATTTATACCCACTAATTTTAAATATTAAATAAATTTTTTAAAATACATATCCTTTATATGTTGGAAATTAATTTTAACACAAGTTTATGTAACACATAAAACTCCCCATTAATTCTAACTTCACAAATAATGTGTTTACTAAATAAGGGTCAATACATTCAATGTAATTGATATATTGGTAAATTAGTGAAATATATTTGATATATATTAATATTTAATAATTACTTGAAATATAATAGGATTTTTTTATTTAAATCTTTTAATAAAATATCTTTTACTAAAAAATAGTGATGTCAATTATGACAATATTCATTAAATTTGAATTTAAAAATATCAATAAAATGATGGAATAAATGTAAATTATTATAATTACTGTGTAAAATGGAATATTATTATAAAAAATTAGTGGATGAAAATAATTAATTAAATTTAATTTAATTTGAATATTTCTACAACAATTTATTTTATTTAATTATTAATGACATAATTACTGTGTTGGCTTTTCTTAGTAATTTAATGAAATTAATTTATATATAATAAATATTAATAAATTATTATGATTGAATAAAATACATTATATTTAAAATTAATATTTATAATTAAGCATATATTTTTCCCTTCTTATACAAAATAATTATAGAAATTAAAACAAATAAATGTATCATTTTTGTCGTTATTCTTCACATAACATTTTATATTGGTAATATTCAAATAAATGGCTAATCTAATTGAATTATTTCAGAGGAATTGATGCCCTAGGTCATGAACAAACTTAATAAATTAAATTTAGATAATTTTTTTGGCCATTTTTAATATTATAATTCTAATTTTACTCCTCATTAAATAAATATTACATTAACAATGGTTACAAAATTTCACTTTATTCACAAATATTTTTTTCCCAATGTTATGTTGAATAAATTATAATTTAGAATTTTTTTTTCAAAATATAATTTTTTTTCAAAATTCAATTTTCATTAGTGGAAGAAATTAACTTAAAATTAAAGTAGTAGATGTTTCAATAAGGAGGGGTTTTAATGTTCAAATGATCAAAACCTTGAAAAATATTAAAATTCATTTTTAATATGAAATTGATTCCAAATAACTAAATTAGACAATACATGACTCACTAAACTAATTATATTTTTATATTTTCTAAATATAATTTATATTTATAAATAAATTAAATGAAAAATAATTTTCAATTAATATTCGTTATTTTCCATATTCAATATAAAATGAAACTTTTATAAATGTACCAAAAATACACACTATGATAATTTTGGATTTTCGAATAAAAAATCAATTTTACATTATAAATTTATTTTTCAAGATGTTCCAAAAAATAATTTTATTACTGTTCAAAAATAAATAATTTTTTATAAATAATTTTTTTGAATCGTATAAATATATTAATGAAGTAAATGTATTTTATTATCAATATGTTTTCATAAAATGTATGTATTACAATTAATAACACTTTCTTTAATAGGTAAATTATAATGGTCAATAAAATAGTATATCATGGTTGCATTAAACCATATTGTTGTGTATACTGCAAGTTAATTTAGTGTTCATGTAGCACAAATATAACTTCGTTTTTTGGGTAATGAAGGACATTAAAAAATATAGTGTAATTTTTTTTAATAAATTCATGAGAACTTATTATGTTATATTCTACCCCTTTAAAATTATTTCCCCCTTGAAATTAGTCTTAGTCATAAAAGGTTTAATACTTGAATTTTTCTTTTATAAGAACTCACAATGGAAAAAGAGTAAATAAAACAATAATTTGATAGGGATATTGATGTTTGAGGGTAATTTTGAATAAACCATTCATGGATTCCGAATAAAACTACATAGGTAGGATTTAAAATCCTGTAAATGGAAGAGAATAATAACTCTCAAATATTAATGCAGATCATTATAGGAAATTTATTAGAATAATTTGGGAGTTCAAGGGAAGCTTAATGAACACATTACCATAAATATATTATGATATAATATTAAAGTAGATTTATAAAAAAAATATTTAATAAGTTAATTTTTTAATGATCATTTTCATAAGTTGAATAATTTTTATGAGAAGATATACATTCTTGAGCACAATTTTACCATTGGGTTGTGACTAGATCAATTTCAACTTCATCTCATAATCTATGAAATGATGGTGAATTTTTTATACCTAAATCACAATTTAATAATATGATCCATAAATAGAATTTAAGTGATTATGTATTTTTTAGTTATTATCAAAATAAAATTATTTTCAAGGGTTATCCAGTATGAATAAATACTCATATATTGAAGTAATAGATTAATATCAAAATCCTACCTTAAAGACAAAATGAAACCATTCCATAACTGGTGATCAATATGGGCGTTACAAAAGATTTGAATTGAAGTTATTAGAATGATGGTCATTAAATTTCAAAAATGAGCTTATAACTAATCTCTATAAACTATTAAATAGATCATGATTTTATTATACTAAACATGTGAATACCATTATCTTGGATTCTATTGACACATGTGAATACCATCATCAATAATTACATAAATCACATCTTTATAGAAATCCTTTAACATTTCAAAGGTTATAAATAATTTCCAATTTACATTATCTATATCATTATTCAATTTTTAGAAACAAAAAATAATTTTCATATCATTTAGAAATGTTAACAATTATCTTCCTTTAACTAGAACATACAACACTTACATTAAGTAAATTTTCTAGGTCATTATTACAATTCAAAATATTCATTCAAATCTATAATAAAAATACTATATTTATTAATCATTATATATTTCATTATTTATAAATCATGAATCAAGATAAATAAATACATCAATCCTTAAAATTTAGTTATTAGAATAGAATGGGTCTTTCCTCGGTCAAGAATATAATTCATGGGTTAGGTCATTATGTTGGATAATTATAATGTTATCGATAGAGAAGACATTGAACTCCATGAAAATATCTCACTCTGTAACACTTTTTTCCACACAAATAACAACATCCCCACAATTTGGGATATTCCTTAAATTTTTTTCTTCCCACCTTCTTGACATTTTTGAAGTATATTCTTCCTTTATTTATGTTCATTACCACAATAGACTTTATAAAAGTATTCCTTCCTCTTATTTTATCTGTTAGAAATATCACTGAAGTTAATTGTATTAATAATATATTCCTATATATAATTTTTAATAACATCAATATCATTCTATTCAGTCATAATCTAAATTATTTTTTCAAAGTAACAAATTTTTCCATAAAATTCAATGTTGACATGATTATATATAGTTTTTACATAAAATAAAACTATTTATATTAGTGAGGGAAATGAGATTAATAATATAAAATCACATAGTCATAAAAAATCATTTAGGATCTGTAAATCAAGACCCATAATTTTGATTCGATGAAAAATTAGGTTTTGGCTAGGTAATTCGTAGTCATCTTCTATTTAAATCCTTTATGTTGTTTTTAATTAGTTTGTTTATTTCCGAAGAATATATCTCTAGAGTGTCAGAGAATGTGGGGATCACAACCCATTATTGTTCACTAGTTCCTAAAATATTCTAGATTCATATGGTGTTTTTGAGTTTCTTATCCCTAGTCACATCAATTCCAGATCCACATATACTATTATTATTCAGATAGAGATGTAATATCCTAGAAAAAACTCACCATGTCTTTTCCCAAAATTCTAGGATTAGCTCTATGGCATTGAATCATCCTTATATATATGCATAAAGACATCACTAGACATATCTTTAAAATTATCCCATAGATTCTTTCTAATATTTTCTCATCCTTTTTTCTAACGGATAAGTTACCCTTTTCATTTATAAGAAATACAGTGACTTATGTACCACAAACATGGATATTACATATTTCTAGAAAAATAGTCTTTAAATTAAAAAAATATACACTAAAGGATCATAATAGTTCTGCAACTTTGGAAAATTCAAAATTAATATTTTAAGTTTCATAAATATCTTCAACATATTCCATAATGATCTTCTCAATGTGTACTCCTTTTAGGCATAGCCTACCTAAACCATTCATCATAAATAGGGGAAGGGAATAGAATAAATAGTGATATCAGATTCTTAAAAAATGGTAAACATAAGAAGTATTAATATATTATCATATAAAACCACGAGATGAGAATAGATGGAAAATATATTGATAATAAATTTTGATATTCATACCTAGCCGTTTCAGAATCATAAAACTGATTCATGGAATAAAACATTATTATTTTTTCAAAAATGGTTTCTAAGAGTGATAAATCATTATATATAAATAATGACCCATAATATAAAGTCAGAAATGTGTATAACAATCTTAAATATATAAAACCATTTAATTTTTTCAGGTTAATTACCAATACCATTGAAATTGTAGATCAGGACACACATATTCGCCATAGTGGACAAGAAAACGCTAATTTACCTTTTTGTATCAAGACACCACAATTCCTTTTTCGAGATCAAGAAACAACTCCATCCCCTTTGTGGAATAGAAAACACATGTTTCCCTTTATGGATTAGGAGACAAATATTTCCCATAGTGGATCATGACCATTGTCTTGTTTCCTACTTTCATATCATGAGATATAATTCTTTGCTAAATAAATTAGAGGAGATATAGGTCTAAACCATCAGATAATTAAATAATTCATACATGTTCAATATGATCCTAAAATTTCATTATATTATAATTTATGAAATTAATTGAGTATCATTATATTTTTATGATATCATATCAAGTGGAAAAGAGACATTTTATAATCATTTAATTATCTCATAACCTATGAAATAAAGTTCTATTCATTGGAATTTTATCATGTTATAACTCAGGGAAGAGAATAATGATTCATAATCATTGTGCTATCAAAACACAAACCATTTATATAAATATTAGGAATGGTTTCCTAAGATCATATCACTATTAATGAATAGGAAACACCAATATATATCATCTTACATGGAAAATAATTTTGAAAGATCATATTCTACATATATTAGGGAAAATATCCTTTCTTATTCGAAGAAGAACATTTTTGAAAACATAAATCATCATTAAAACCATTTTTCGTTGAAAATAACATTTAAAATATAGAAATGATTCTTTGAAAATCAATTAATACAATTTTGAAAATAGATAACATTTTCAAAATCCTTTTCATAGAATATAACCCTTGAAACCTATAAAATACTATATAATGTAATTTAAAAAAAATTTAAAATAGAAAACATTTTGAAAATATAATTCCACAATAATGATTTAAAATGTAATTTAAAAAAATTATTAAAATGTTTTTAGAAAACATGGTTTTGGAATAAATCTGATTTCGGTCTGAAGGATAAATATAATCATATTTTCTTAACAACATTTTTCTAATATTCATGAATATTGAAGAGTGAAAAAGTGAACAATTAGTTTAATATATCATGAATAACCATTTATGAACAAAATTCATGGGAAATATTGTTATTTATATTATGATATTTCAATATGGGATACTTGGTCATAAATAATCATCACAAATGATGAGATTTTAACATATAATATTTACCAATTTAATGGAATAGAATCACAAGACCCATAAATGATTAAAACTAAATGAAATATAAAATATCATGACAATGAATAAATTTATTCTATTATATATCAAATTTTTTCTTTATACACCTTGTGATATAATATAGATGCATTGCATAATGTACCTCCCACATAATTAAAATTGAGACAAAATCTGTTTTCCGATTTGATAACTTTTGAATAGTAAACCCCTTGAAAGTGAGATCCTAAAATGGATATGTATGAAAAATTAGTTTTATTTATAATAATAATAGTATAAATTCATGCGATGTATACACACAATAGAAAATAAATTGAAGGGTATCACATAATGTGTCTCCTAGAAGTAAAAAACTGAGACAAAGATCCCTTAAATTATGTATTGAAACACATCATACTCATTCAAACATCATGTACAATAAATATAATTTTAATATAAAACTATTAAATAATAATATATATATATATATAATAATATATATGATTATACTATGACATTTTAGTGTATTTTTGTTAACAATTCCATGTTAAAGTTGTGTTTTGGAAAGGAACAACTTTATTTTTCCTATATGATATGAATTTCATATTTTGTACACATTCTATGATAATAATTTAAGTGAATATATAATATAAATAGTCATATATATATAATTTATATTTAGTATATAAGTATTCCAAGTAATTTAAAAATTTCTCTTATGAAATGAAAATCCTGTTCATGGAGAAGGTAGTACATACATATGCAAAAACATTGTTTCCAGTTTCTTTTCATATTTATAGAATGGTATGTATCCTATATATATACGGTATCATTATATTATAAATTTTATGTCTCATATTTTTATTGAACCTATCCTTAATTCTTCCTTATTGACCACGAAAAAATCACATCCCTTCAACGGGTGGTAGTCTGCCGCACACACATGAGAAGTTGCTATATTCCAAAAAAAATGTGAATCATGAAAGTTTGAATCATATTATTATTCAAAAATAATAATAATATAATAACTATCATTTATATAATATATAAGTAGTATTTTTATAATTATTTCTGACTATGAAATGTGGTAATGGATAAATGGATGACATCTGTTCGAATGATGGTAGTCTGTGGTAAACATGATTGATGATTTTGAAACCCATTTGGTGGTTTTTTGTGGGGTTTTAGATCATATAATTAACATAAAAACATATTATTAAACAAAATATACTAATTTTTTTATATAAAAATTATATAAAAATAATTAAATGAGGGGAAGAATGAAATAAAATGAAGACACTTATTTAAGAACAATGCCTCTTCTTTAGGTATCCTCCTTACGGTTTCACTAAATAAAATATATGATGGATTTAATAACAAAATAATAATTTTTAATGAGTTGGTGGATATTATCATATGATTTTTCTAGATATTGGGCCTAAAAATTATCCTGAGTGGTTTGAATAAGATAAGAGAGTCAGTTCTCTTTTATAGCATTAGAGGTGTGACGTTTTTGTAAATAATCAAAACTATTCACCATTTGGAGGTAAATCCTACATAAATATGATTAATTATTTATAATTATTGTTGTTTAGTGATTATTGTTTTTCTCCAATTCTCCACCACAATATGGAACGAATGTTTTAATTAATTTGATCCTTAATTTCAATGTTTTCTTTATAACTACCATTTCCTATTTTAACAAATGTAACTACTTTTATAACATTGCTAATTTATACATTTTCAATAAATTAAAGTAATATGTATTAGAAATTTTTATATAAATAATTCAAAATATTATATATTTTTTTTAAATATAAATTCTATGTGTGTTTAAAATAAAATTTTACAAAAACCCGGGTAACGTGAAAAAAAGGCTTTAACCATAACCACAGTTACCGAGTTTTTACAATTTAATGGTAAAAATATTAATTATAAAAGATAAATTGATCCATTATTTAAAGACATTGTATATAAATTAATATTCAAAAATAAAATAAAATAAAATATAATATTTTTAACTTTAAACCAGTTAATAAAGTATCATTTATTTAAAAAACATTATTATCTATTTTTTACATCATTCATTTAATTGGAATTAAAAAATATAAAGATAATAATCAAATTAGAATGTATTATTATAAATCCCCTGAATCAAGATATAATCATCTATAATTAATTAAATATGGTAATTAAATACATTTAGTTAACTTTTAAAATTTTTAGTATAATTTATTTCAATTAATAATATACCAAAAAAATATTGTCTGCGTTTTTCCTCAAAATTTAAAATTATTAATTTATTTATATCAAATTAAAATAAATTGTGGTGATTAAAAAAAGTATTTATAGTTCAAAAAATAATTAATCGCTAAACCTATACATTTTTTTTCATGTCCCAAATTATTATTGAAATTAAAATTATGAAATATAAATATTTTCCATTTTCATTACAAAACATATTATATGATACATATTGTCACAACTTGCCTCCCCGGGCCATGAACATTGTCATATGGCCCCATGGGTCTCTTGTAATACCTTGGTTGCCTTCCCAGCATACCATAGGCTATTACTCACTATTGTCGCTTATCAGACTAATGACTGTCCCCACAGGAAGTGCTATGCATGCGGGGGGTAGGGCCACATGGCCCATGACTGCCTGACCCGCCATGCAGCTGAGTAGCAGATAGTAGAGGGACCTCCCAAGAAGAGGAAGAGGATTTACCATGGTGGTCTGTCGGGAGCAGGTAGACGAGGTAGAGGAGATGGTCGA
Source organism: Viscum album (assembly GCA_963277665.1). Lineage (NCBI taxonomy): Eukaryota > Viridiplantae > Streptophyta > Magnoliopsida > Santalales > Viscaceae > Viscum > Viscum album. The sequence goes on along the minus strand of OY728151.1, from coordinate 830,279,520 downwards.
GCAGCGGGTGGTGGACGACGTTTTGAGGCTCTACCACCACCACCACCAGGAGGTCCACCACTACCACAAGGAGAATGATGGTTCTCGAAGATAAACCTCAGGTCAGGCTATCTTCAACTCATAGTTTGTGATGAGGATGCACAGAATACGACTGTCAGGTGTCGGTATGGCCACTATGAGTTCCTGGTTATTCCCTTCGGTGTAACCAACGATCCAACAGTGTTCATGATTCTCATGAACATGATCTTGTGGACTTACCTTGATCTATTTGTCATTGTTTTCATCAACGAAAAACTGATATACTCGACTACTGAGGAGGAGCATGCCTACCACTTGCGGGTTGTATTGGATACACTCCGAGAGCACCAGATTTATGTTACGCTCTCGAAGTGACAGTTTTGAATTCGAGAGGTTCACTTTCTGGGACACATCATCTCAGAGGATGGAGTTGTAGTGGATCCAGCGATGATCGAGGCAGTACTTGCTTGGGAGCCACCCAGGAGCGTGATTGAGGTGCGGAGTTTCCAGGGTCTGGCTGGGTACTACCAGAGATTTGTGCCAGACTTCTCCAAAGTTGCAGCATCGCTTTCCGCCTTGATGAAGAGGGGGAAACCCTTCGTGTGGTCAGGGAAATTCCAGTAGAGCTTTTAGGAGCTGAGGTAGAGGTTGACCAGTGCACCCATCTTGTGGCTACCAGAGAAGGTGAAGATCATCCAGGAGTAGATGAAGACTGTACAGAGCAGACAGAAGTCCTATACGGATAGGAGATGGAGACCACTAGAATTCAAAGATGGCTACCGCGTTTTCCTACGGGTCTCACCTTGACGAGGTCAAAGAAGATTTTTCTATGGTGGAAAGTTATATACACGATTCTTCGGACCTTTCTAAGTTCTCAACAGAGTAGACAACGTATCTTACCGCCTGGCCCTTCCACCTCAGTGGCACCAGGTGCATGGCGTCTTCCATGTATCTCAGCTGAGCAGAGACCTGAACGACCCGTCCCACATCATCGACCACAAGGAGCTAAACCTGATTGATGGGGAAACATTCATAGAGGTCCTGGTGGATATAGAGGATCGACAAGAGCGGGTTCTATGTGTATGGTCGATTCCTCTGGTGTGCATTCTCTGGAAGCACGGGAACCTCTAGGAGAGCATTTGGGAGCTAGAGGATCAGATGCGAGCTCAGTGCCCCCATTTGTTTCCCTAGTGTGAATTGTAGCTTTATGGGGACATAAAGACCTGAGGTGGGAGTAATTTAAAGACCTGGAAATTTTAAAGAAATTATTTTTATTAAATATTTTGGAATCTTATGAGTCTTCGGTTTTTGACGACACTTGATTCCGAGGCCCGGTGTGGCTGGAAACAATTTTTTATGTTTTGTTCGGTTACGTTCATAAAATGTACGTGCGGGGTTTTATATCTTTTGAATTGGTGCTCAGAATTGATATCTGAGGGCACCTATGAACTCGTAGAGCCGATATTCGCTTGAATGGACCTTTACCGTAGTTGTGTTTTATGCGGGTTGAAAGTTAATTTTTGGGGTTTAATAAATAAAGTTAACTATAATTATTGTGATCAATTTTGTTTATCTTGGGTAGTTAAATCCTACATGGGTAAGTTATTGGTGGGGCTCTCATCCACATAACCTCTCATTAGAGGATATTATTGAGGTGTGGCCCATAGAATCCATAACTTATTACCTCCCCTAACTCCCCATTAACCCCCCTTTAATTAATCCGACAACTCCCCATTATTGAATGAGATCTCTTCACCTCCATGTCTCTGTCTTTAATATTTTCCAACATATTTTAATTAAGGAATTCAAAATCTTCAATTAATTAATTAAAGATTTTGAATTTTGTATTACATGTATGAATATAATAATATCTTTAGATATTATTTTATTTTGGTAAATTCGTTGTGTTGAGAGTATTTGGGTAGAGCTCTTGAGAATTTGAAGAAGGAGTTCCTCTCTCCAACGAAGAACATCATCCTCCCAATGAAGAACCACCAAAGAACGTAGATTATCTATATCCATCTTCAGCCAAGGGAAAGGAGTAGAATCCAACCACAAGGAACGTCGATGTTGAGCCATCTTCGACTCCTTCTTTCCCTACTTCAACAAGTTGACGTCATCTCCCCGCGACATCATCTTTCGTGATGCCCAATTACCGCGAACCGTATTTCGAGGTAGGGGTTTTGTTTAATTTATAAGGGAATAATTTATCCCATTTGTGTTGATTTTGTTTGGAATCACTTCAGACAATTGTAACCGCCTAATACAGAGTGCACGGGCTGAACGAACACGGCCCGACAAACCTCCGATGTTTTCCTGAATTTATTCGTGATAGAGGTGCGTTGGATGAAGCGACGATGAGAAATGGCAGCAGCTGCGTGCCAGCCGCATGGAGAAGAACCGCGACCCACAACCGCTGGCCACTCAACCAATGATAAACAGACCATTTAAGTTGGTCGGACTAAAGAGACTGTTGCGCCACGAGGGTAATGCTCTTTGGAGGACCACGGTCTGCGTTCCGCAGTCTGGTCGGTGGAAACACCGGCCGGCAACCTGCTGGACGGGCTGGGAAGACTCGCAGCGCCAGGAGGGTGTCGTGCTGGAGGAACCACGGCCTGCCTGTGTGGTCCACATACACCAGGAAGACAGGCCCTCTTTGGTAAGATGGTTAAGAGGGAGGCGCCGCATGGCGCCGTTGGTTTAGGAGACCCCCCCCCCCACTTCGCTCGGTCGTCCGGGTCGTGCCTCAGCCGACCCTGCCGCCCCACACCCCGCTGGCCCGGGCTGCGCCCTCTCGGGCCAGGCCGCGCCCACTGGGGCTGGGCCACGTGATTCACTGGGCCGGTTCGACCCTCTACTGGGTCAGAACCGCCAAAACTGGGTTTTCCCGACCCCCCATCCCACTGGACTTAATGGGCCGGGTCCATTTTCACTAAACCCTTCATAACATAAAGAACGAACGTCCGATCGATGATCTGTCAGCGGCATTGGGACCCTCGCAATGAAGAGGTCCTTTTTCAATACTCATAGTGAGTTTTGGACGAATTTGGAAATTGAACGGGTTTGGAACAAGTGTATTTTCAACTGAGCCCTTGGAACGGAAGAGCCAATATCACTCACACCGGGCATCTTATGGACGTGTCGTCTATCATGTTATGTTCATTTTGACGAGACGGAACTTTGGGATACATCAACTCTGGAATTTGTGATAGTTGATGTATCATCCCCTTGGCTCAAGGAGCGAACACTCCTGGAATCGAGCGTGCTGTGTGCGGGAACCCTAGAGCTGGCTGCGACTGCGACGACTGCCGTACTAGAATCCTTTGTGGTTTCGACGATGATTACTACTGTACATGGATCCTATGTGGGTTCAACAGTGATGACTATGATACTTGGATCCTCCTTGATTTCCTCATCAATGACTACTCTACTTGGATACTCCATGGGTTCGGCATCGATGACTATTGTACTTAGATCCTCTGTGGATTCGGAAGCGACGACTTCTGTACTAGGATCCTACGTGGGTTCGGTAGAGGAGATGATTCAGTGGCAACATCTAATCATATCTACCCATCTTTGTGAGTTGAATATTTGTGTGAGCTGATTCTTGACTTTCAATCATTACCATAGATGTTATTTACTTCTATCCTATGTGGTCTGGGTTGTTCTTGGGCTCGATAGTTGGATCCGAACATGAAATGATGACTTAGGTATATGTTTGGGCATATACCTATATAGTGTTGGTTAATGCTTCTTGGTTTTATATTCCTTTTTTGTTTTATCCTTTGTGGATTCTAAGAGATCTTTGGAGGTCTCGGGGTCCTACTGAGAACTGATACACTCACCCCTGCACGGGCTATGCCCGCACTACATTGTGTTGGATGCAGATGACAGACAACACTGATCGTGGTAGAGACTTCTGGAGCTGGACAGTACGTAGAGGTGGACCACTCGGCAGGACGTACACAGAGTGGACAGGAAAACCCAAGGTGCTGAGGAGACCATCTGTACCCACCCTTCTGGTGGGATTCTTGGAGGACGACTCGGTGGTTGTAGCTTTACATTACTGTTGTTGTACTAGTCTTTCAGTTGTACTGTACTCACTGTTGGGCTTGTATTTTCGTCCCCTTTCTTTTCAACACTTACTTTTGTATACAATTTTACTTGTTGTTACTTCAATTTCGTTCTATGTTGTGTTTGTTTACTTCTATAAAGGCAATTCCTTTTGAGTATAAGGATTTACAGCTTTGTTCCTTGTCGCTAGCCCCAGGCCTATGGATGGCGGGCTTGGGGTAGTCACGGCACGGGCCCCAAGGACGGGTCGTGACACATATTCAATGGAATATGTAAATAATTTCTATATTTAGGATTATATGATACCCAAAGTAGAATTAAAATTATTTTATATTATTTAGATAATATTTTTGTTCATTTTCACATATATGTTTCAGATTTAACCCCTCATAAATCCATTTTCAACATAACTTCGGAAATTAATGTTTACGTTATTGACAATTCATTTTGGAAAACAATTATGATGACTATATTAGAAATTATTAATTAATTATATCACAAATATTGAATCATTTTTTTCTAAATTACATTTAGAGATGTGGAAAACTCAATTAAAAATCTTGTAGATGTGTCGACAAATAGGGTTTTAAAAATGAAAGTGATTAAACTTTTATGATTTTTTTATAACAAATATCAATATAAAGTTGATTATAATGATCTAAAAATGATTGAGGTATTTATAATTGTAATTATTATACATTAAAAAAATTTATACTTTTTTTCAAATTAAATTAATTTAATAATAAAATTAAATAGAAATATTCAAATAAATTTCATAAAATTTCACAATTCATCAAAAAATTTAGCATTTCCAGAACAACAACTAAAATTGTTTTTACATGATTATTTTAATAATGTTAATTATTTTCAAAAACTAATTTCAATAATTTCTAAAAAATTATTTTTACTATTGTATAAAAATACATAAGACAATTTTTTATGAGAAATAATATTTTTGAGGCATTTAAAAACATTATTAAAAACTATATATATTATTATCAATATGTTTTCATATAAAGTAGCTATTTTGATTCTTATCACTACATTTAATTCATAGGATTTTATGTTCGTGTTATAATACACGAGGGTTTGGATAAAACTCAGTGTTGCGTGTAACGTAAGCTATGCCATCATATCCTATAGTGAAATCATAATTTGGTGTTTCATGTAATGGCATTCATAAAAAAATTAATTAATTAATTAATTAATAATTCATGAAAACTATGGTTATCATACATACCAATGGTAAAAAATTTCTTCGGGATGTATGCCTAAAAAATAGTAGGAGAAAACCAAGAAACATAGAAAATAGGATCAAACCTCATTGATGTTTGGTTTCTTCCTTATTTTATTCCTTCAATACAAAGAAAAATATCCCAATTAAATATACATTTTCTCCTAATAATCCCCTCTGAATAAGTTCACAACCAAAATACTATTGAAGCATGAAATCATTAGTTTGATTGTTTATTTTAAATTCATCATTGGATAGTAAAAATTGGATCAATAGGAATAATAAAAATTCCTTATCTCATAGTGGATTGATTTACAATGAAAAAAATCTGCAACGTTTTCTTTGGCGAGATCCTTGAATCTGGTTGGTGAAACGGACATCGACCAATCATCATCACATTCCATGGATATCTCTCCAAATCACTACCTCAATTCCCATATTTATGTAATCTAGAAAGAGAATTTGACATAATAATGAAATATAGAGTCTGTTTAGGTCATTATGTAATGTTAAATAAAATAAGTAATTAGTTTTATTTATTCTCCCATGAATTCCCATCAAGATGACTGTCACTGTCGAAAAATGTTATGTCTTGCATAGGGTAAAAAGATTTCATTGAACTCAAGGGAGTTCTCTAATTTTTGATCTGAACCTCTCTTTTGGAGTTATTTAATTATTTATGAAATTTTTTGAACGTTTGGTATTTGACATATTTAATATATTGTAAAAAATAATTTTGGGCACACCAACTCATGAAATCTCACTCCCCCTCATTTCCTATATCCGAAAATGATCCATATAATATTTTAATATTATAATGGAAAATATATGATTCATTTCAAATTATATGATACATTTATAATAAAACCCTTTCATTTTCATCTCATTATGTTATTCATAGTGTTTTCAAGTAATATTACCATTTTTCTCTCTTTAGTAATGAAAATGATATTGTTTTTTTAAATAAAATACGATATATTTTACATCTTCATCAAAAAAACCATTGCTTCAAAATCCATTTTCCCATAATAATTTGAATAAATTTTTACAATTATTTATTGTCGTCATATTTACCCATAATGGTATTTTTAACAAAATATTTAAAATGTTCATCCTGATTTATTTACAAAAATAAATCATTAATGAGTTTTTTTAAAATATTGTGAAAGGAGTAATATTTTTATCCTAATCGGAATGAATTAAAATTTCTTGTCTCCATGAAAAAAAAATTTATTGAAAGATCCATCACAATTTGAGGATGATAATTTAATGAAATTTTATAAATTTATTCTAGATATTATAGTTTTTAGAAAATTTATTTTCAATGTTAAAAGAAAATTTTCTAAATAAATATTTAAATGAAATTTGTTTGTTATTTTTATTCATAAATGACAAAAACCCTTTATGTTAATGATAACAATATGGGGATATTTTCTATTAATACCATAAATATTCTTTCTTTATATGGTTTAATATTACTTTCACCGAAGAAAGTATTGACATTCACTATCTTGATTAATTTTTGTTGTTTTTAACCGTCCCCTAAGTCCTTCAATTTATTATTTTCATGGGAATTGAATTTTCTTTAAATAAACACATTCATTAACATTGATATTCTAGTTTCATAAAAAATTTATCATTTTAATATATGGTGTTTACATTGAATGTTATTTGATTGATTGTGGGTAACTTTCTAAATCCATATTATTTACTCAATATAGATATTTGTTGGTGAAGAATATTTTTCCTGAATTTAATATATAATAGAATAAAATAAGAATTATTTTCGAATTATGGGATGTGTGGGGACCAAAATTATATATCCCCTATATGCATCGACAGTCCTAGGATTAAAAACAGTAAATCAACATAAAATGGTTTTTACCATTTGTTTTAAACCGATATTTGAAATTTGTTAACAGTAAAAATCTCACAACGCTTAAGATCATGATATCAAATATTAAGAGTTTACTTCACTAATAAACTATTTATTATTATACTAAATATTATTACATTTATATTATCCATCGATTCATTTTTTTCCCATGTTATTGATTAAATGGAATGTAGTTCAATGATTTTCCTTTCCATAATGATTATTCATTATATAATTATGATAGTCAGGTTATTGATTTAATGGAATGTGTGCTCTAATATTTAACATTTATTATTGTTTATTACTTAATTGTTTGGTCAAAATATACCTTTAGTAAAACAAAAATTTATTAGATTAAAATAAAAAAGGTATATAATAGTTTAAAATGAGACTGTAAACAGTAATCATTATATAAAATTGAAAATAAGTCAACATGAACATCATTATTCCTAAAAAATAACTAGCCAACACACTATTGTTAGTCAATCCATCAACCATACGATTTTATTCACAAAAATATGTTTAATGATGTAATACATGGATGAAATAGATCCTAACCAGTGTATCCACCTATTTGTAAGCTTCCAGGATAAATGAAAAGCCCCATTTCTATTTTTATTCACTATAGTGGTCGAGAACACACAAGATAAATATTGATTAATTGGTGATTACAACCAAATAAACTACAATAATGATTCAAATAATTTCTACATCTATATATGTAGTTATTCAATAAGGTTAATAGATACAAAACCAATATTTTTCGATATGGTCTTTGAAGATGGAACCATACCTTGCAGAACATGGACTACCTATTGAAGAGCCACCCATATTAAATTTAATCAATTTAATAAAATAATTGACCCACTAAAAATATAATATACCACATGGAGTGTGATAATTTAAGTCAAATTGAAATCATTTTGGGACAATAATATTTTGAAGAGGGTTGTCAAAATATAAATATTGAAAATATTTTTCCCTTTTTACATCATCATGAATCTAAACTATAGAAGATTAAATATTAAATAGAATTTTTTAATGGACGAACCTATTCATGGTGTTCCAAATTATGTAATGTATCTTCATTCAAGCCACATGTATATGGATTTTAATTTCCAATGAAATATGTAAATAATAACAGGTATCTAGGTAATCATAAATAAAATAACATTGTTGAAACTGTACCTAGAATAGATTAGCCATAGTAGTCGAGAAGTCAGAGGATATAACACATCATTAAAAAATATTACCAATGACATAACACTATTTATTATACATAATTTTTTTTAAAAATATCTATTTTAGCATATAAATAAAATTTATTAGAATATATATTTGATTAAAAAAATATCTAAAAAATAGAAAAATTTGATGGTAGATTCCATGGTTTCTTTAAATTCTTCATATTATTATTATTATGTATATAATAGGATTTTAATAAAACTATTTTGAATTAAACATCCCCATAATAGTTTTTCCCTTAAAATAATGTCATCCCCACCAATAAAATTATTGTTTAGGACTATCTCATTAATATCATAAGGAATGTTTCCAATAGAAAATTCAAACCATTTTTGAACCATATTATTGGAAACAAAATACATTTCATGGGATGTAATATTATGAAGAAAATTGATAACATACCAATTACCCATCTAATATATAAGATAATAATGATTACTTACAATACTATGGGATTCAACCATAATATAGGAATATTAATTATTAAAGAAATTCCAAATACAGGATTCCATATAACTAACATTTTCATATTTATGTTTTCAATGAATATTTATTCTAAAAATTAAATTACCTAAAATTTCACACTAATAAGTCTCCAAATAACACTCTCTCATAAATTTGGATTTAATTTGTGGTGAATTTTACTTCCTAACCATCTAGAATCAGCTTGATAATAATGTTTTTCCAATGGACAATATCAATGATGTTATTTTTAACGATACAGATAAAAACCGTAATTTTAATATTAAAAAACATTTTTTATAATAAATTATATCACTTCCCACTATGAATGAAACGATCATATTCTTATTCACTAATCAATGGAATTTTGTGCTCAATTAGTCATCAAAAATTGAGAAGACAATATCTCGAATAGGGTCTCCTTGTCTTACCACTCTTGTACAAGAGAAGAATCCATCAAGGGAACCGTTTATCAAAACTAAAATGTGGGAAAATTTTAGTTTTTATTTTCACCCAATTAACAATGACAACATTAAAACCAAACATAGTAAAATAATCTTAGATAAAATCCTAATTGAGAGATTTTAAGGGTTTTTATCATCTAATTTGATATCAGACTTACACCCACTAGTTTGTTTCATAAAAAGGTTATCACATTCTAAATCCTTGTAGAGAAAATTAAATATATTTATATCCTTGAGAAAACAAAATAGATTTGAATAATAAATGTTTTTTTTATTATTGGAATGCATGTTGGCTAGAATCCTTAAAATATTTTTTAAACTGTTTTAAAGAATAGAAACTAGTATAAAATGTTTTATTCCATTAGCAATTTAAATTTTGGAATTCAGGGACATAAATTGGTCATTAATTCTTGGGGAAAGCAGATAATTTTTAAAAAAGTAATTAACCAATATGAAATCATCAATGTGGCTAATGTCCAACATTTTTTGAATAATTTTTTGAAAAACCATCAGGTCCAGTATATCGTTCAATGTTTGGATGAAAAATGGGGTCCTTAATTTTATAAGTAGGAGTAATAACATAGAGACTAATGTTATCCTCTTGGGTGACATATTTTTTAGTGATTTATTCCAACAAAACATCAACAGTATCAAAATTAAAACAAATCCCCATGTAATAGGAGACACCATGTTATGGAAGGACTTTCATATTTTCAATTAATTTTCCATTTTCAGAAAGAATGGAAAGGGGCCTATTAATTTTACATACCATTGATGAGAGATAAATAATTTAGTATTTTTTTCTCCACTATAGTGAAAATTTGGATTAATATATTATTTTTTCAAGTTATATATTAGATTAGATAACACATTTAATTAATAATTAACTTTTTCATCATTAAGAACAATAGATAAATCATTTCCAGTATTTCCATCTTGGATGGAAAGAGTCAAGGATTCAATATTTGAGATTTTTTCATATATGTGACTAAATAAATTATTACTCCTTGATTTAAATTTTTAATTACGATATAATGTTTTAAAACACATTAAAGATCATCATCCTTAAATTTGTAGAAAATATGAATCTCCTGAATTAGAATTTTACATTCGTAGTGAGTACTTTAGGAATCATTAAATCTTAAGGGTAATATAGGTCTTTACATTATAGAAGAAAGTTTAGCTAAAAGATAATGGTGATTATTATTAATGTTATTAAGTGTGTAGAAATAAATATAAGATATTGTATTGATTAATTATTCATTTATGAAGTCTCTATAATGTTTTATAATAATACCTAATTGGAGATTATTTCTATGCCAAGTCGGTTTTGATCAAACAATTTTGATTTCATTGATATATCTATCATCAATACAGTTTTTGAGTTCCCTAGTTTTGGTAGATGAGATTCCAATTATATATCTCTTATCAGAATTTATAATTCCATTAATTTCCCCAAGAAGAGTACAATGACAACTAATAATCCAATTTTTTTTTCAATAATTGTTTTACAAAATCTACTCTATCTTGATATCTATTAAAAGCATAAATTATGTGACCCAATTTTATTATATATTATTATTAAAATTAAATTAAATCATATTTTCATAGAAAATAATTTAATAGATTCCTTAAAAAATATGAGAACCAATAGCTTAATGTATTTTGATGTTAGTGTTGGAGAAATTATATCCAACCAAAAGATTTCCCAATATAAAAAGAGAGGAAAATTTTAGTTAGAAAATATTTTTTTGTTTCAAAGATAACCTAAATAAATGGTTTATGAATTCTCATACAATTATTAGGATCTCTGAAAGATTCAATGTTGGAGATCCAATACAAATTCTGAAAAATATTTAAATTTGAAATATTTTTTTAAAGAAGGAATTAATTTTTTCATTCAATCACATTTTTTTCCTTATTTAATTCATAGAAACAATGTTTTTTTCTCATTTTTTTTGAATTTCATATTTATTTATGAAGATATATTAATGTATTAAAAAATTACAAGGAAATATTCTTATTAATATTCTTCTCAAAATTCAATTCAGATACTATAATATCATTATAAATATCATGGTTATAATGAATATCATGACTATATTTAATATTTGATCCTGTTGCAACAAAACTTATATTACGTTTATGTATTTTAAACCCATATATAATCTGATCATTAGTTCATTAATTATTCTACACTGATGGAATTTTAGAATTTTTTATTTCGGAGTTCATTTTATGATTAGACTGATTACAAAGTTAAATATAGATACTTCTTTTTGGATTATTAGCTAAATAGTCAAGAGGAACAATAATAGATATTTTTCATTTGTCCTAAGACCACAAAAACAATATAAGATGGGTTTTCATAAGGAATATATGATTAAGAATAAATATTTGATGGATTAACATTCTTTTAAATGAAAAATATTATAATATCTATAGAGATATCAAAAAAATATCCTCATTTAGGGACCTAAAATAGTTCACATTGCTAGTGGATGGATCAAAACTATCCTCATTTTCTTCCTTTTCTTCACAAGAGGCCCAACTATTACCTTCTCTAATTTTCACATAAGGAATAACAATATATTTAATCCATTTTATAGTTTCTTTTCTTGTGGGGACTCATTTCCATCTTGTAAAATTGGCATACCTTTTTTTTTGTTTCTATCATATTTCTATTCATTTGAACTAAGAGTAGGTCTATATTATATTAGAATGATTTTAGAATTATAAATGTCATTTTATACAATCCTAAAAATATTTTGAAATGGGGAAAAAATGAATATTCAATTTTGTCATGTATTTTAATGTCATTATAAATAATGTTTATATCATTTGGAGAATTTTTTTCATTAAGAAAATATTTAATATGTTTTCTTGAATACATTATAATTTCACTATTTATCACGTGATAATCATTTTTTAATAGAATACCGACACAATTCGCAAAATAATTTATAAATCTGGGATAAAAATTAATAAATTCAACACATAAAATCCATCCAAAACTACACTTTTTATTTCTTTTATGCGAAGGGGTTGAAATTTATTTTCCATTCAGAAATCCCATGTTTACCATGTTTAGGAAAAATGATACTAATATTTTAGACATCTAGAAGATTATATTTTCTTTTAAAATGATATTGAATAATCCCCTTCTGATCAGAATCATTTTCTTTTCTATTCTTCCATAATAATGTGAAATCTAATGTTTAATATTATCATAGGACAATGGTTTGTCCCCAGAAGAATAGATGATACATATAACAATGGAAAATATTCATAAATTCATAATTTTTTAAAGTTCCTCTATATTATGCACTATTATAAAATTTATGTCAACCATATTCATAATGTTAAGGGATTTAGAATGTTTTCATTCATATGAAATAGATCCACAATGAGATTTCTAGAAATGTATTCTTCAAAATTTTATAGTAAAAAATACTTTGAAATATAGTTTCCTCCTAGATTCATTGCGGATCCATATGGATCCTAATTTTATTGATTGAAATATCACTTTCATTCTAGACCAAAATAATCCAAGATTCTTGGATTAAGAATCATGTGGATTCATAGTTGAATCACAAAAGGAAGAAAATAGATTTTCTGGACCAAAATAATCCCTGATAATTGGATTAGGAATCATGTGGATTCATAGTTTAATCTCAAAAGAAATAAAATAGATTGTATATGGTTCATCTTCACAAAAATGTGAGATAAATACTTATAAGGACCACTCCCAGATAATTTATGACTAATTCAAATCGAATTTCAAATTCATTAGAAGATGGGAGGATGAGAAAAAATTTAGAATTCCAAATATACTAAGAGGAAGATGATTCGTGCTCAAAATAGAGTACATCCTTTGAAGATCATAACACCACTATTGATCTTGATATCATTCCCAAAACAAGCCATCACCATAAATGGTCAATTAGTCTTCTATGATGAATATATATTTTGTAACCTAAATGAAAACACCAATAAAGAAGATCCAAGAATGAAAAGATTTTTTGAACCCATGGTGATCAGATTACTTCATGTGAAATAACACCCAAATGGAATAATGATATTATCAAGGATGCAGATCCACCCAAGATTGTGAAAATTATGATCCCCGAGGATCATTAAAATATTATTTGATAATGAATTTACATTTCATTATTATATTCCAAGATTTTTAAGGTCAATGAAGCCTATATAAATATTATAGATTCTGATATCACAATAAAAACCTGAATATAGAAGATCTGAGAATGAGGAATAATTTTTTAACAAACGTTGATTGGAAATAATTCTGAGAATGAATACCCCATAACTGAGTTGATGTAGTTTAAGACGCAGATCCACCCGATTTTCTTATGATCATTGATTATTCCATATTGATTATGCATTATTTATTTATGATAGCTTCCAGATTACAATAATCTTAATGTGATTTTACATCATAATTATTTTGTATCCATTCCAAATGATTTGATGATGAAATATTTGAATGATATCTATTTTTATGATTTTTTTACATTCTCTATGATCAATTTCAGGTTTTCAAATATATCTAAAAACATATTTCTGTCTGAATTTTTCCAAGAAAATAAAACTTTTCATTCTATTGGGATATGATCACATGTTTCTTATGCCGAATTATTAAAGTAATCACTGGATAAAGGTTATTGGGGTAGTTTTTCTTACAGTTGGTATCAGAGGATGTTCATTATAATTATTTGGAACTAGATTTAGGGAAAAAATTAATATATACTATAACATTATGATAGAAATCGAGGCCATATATATTTAGACATCATAATATTTTCTTGAGCAATATATAAGGTCGTGTTCCTAGAAATGAAAATATTTCAATATATGATACATGTAAATGGTTATTTAAAAGTCATTACAAAGTGTAAAAACACTGAAAAGGGTGTATTGGGATTTTACTCACTCATTACATGGTACATGACAATTATCCATACTGCGCACCTAGTTTGACAATCTAATGGGATATTCTTTAGATAAGCCAAAAATTTTAACAAACCATTAAATGGATTTGAATACTTTATGACCATAAATGACATAGAATAGACATAATGTATTTATTTTGATATGTATAAGCTTTACCATATGATTAATGCAATAAATTCCCATTTTTATGTTATATGTTTTTGGAGATTCATATGATTAATGATATTTTGTTAATAATTTATTGGAATACAACCCTTTATGTATAACTATTATTTAAATTTTTTTAAAGAATAATTATTTTATGTTTTTTGGAAAAATGTTTAAATATATTGAAAACTATGAAAGTTAATATGATCATTGATTTTTATTAAATACAGGTAAATACCTAAAATTATATTTATTCAAAAAAGGATTTATAGAAATCATTAGTTTTTGAAATTACATCTAATTAATGACAATATTTTTTTGATGTTCATTATATTTTTGAGAATGTTATAGGAATTATATTAATATACATATTAAAATGGAACCCCACATACTGGGTGATAACACATCATATCCAGCAAAACTATAGGTCTTAAACCCAAAACTAAAGGGAAATAATGGTGTATCAAATTCCACTTTCCTACATGATTTCTTTATTAGAAAAAAATTATTTGAACTTTTACACATTGCTGGTGAAATATTATGTTTATTTTGTGGAATATATTTTAAATTCAAATAATTGTTATTTGTGAGGTAATTAATGATATTTTGTGAGACATTTTCTTGGGATCATTTATATATAAGCTTTAGTTTTACCAGAAAGTATTACTTGTCATGAATAAAAATTAATTTTTTGGGATGTCATTTAAAAGGCATTAAATCACCATTGAAGTGATAAAATTCATTAATTTTGAGAATATTGAAGATAATGGGAATGTAGAGTTATTTATGTATATTTCATGTTGATACTTTAGTATAAAATTTGAATTAAAATATTTTACATATCCATGAGAAGGTTTATTCATTTTTATAAATAACTTTCTTGTGGTATCAATTTTAGTTTGGGTTAATATTTAGGGAGAAAAACAATATATTACTCTTATTTTATTAATATTATGATCCAATAAATTTAATTTTTAATGCCTTATGAATAAAAAAATCATGTTAGATATTGATTTATTATGGTATGATGTCAATTGGGAACAGATCTTAGAAACACCAAATGATAAATTTATTCATTCAGAATTTTATTGATATCAATTTTGTATATATTCTAGTGTTATATATATTTATGAGAAAAGAATTACTCAGCTCTATGAAAATTATATTGAAACTAAAATGTAATCCATAAACCTTTGCATCTGATGAATCAATGGTACTTTCAGTCATCATATATTTATGATGTTTTCTAACATTCTTTTAATTTTTCATTTTTTTTCTTAATTATCTCTTTATCACTCCATTATTATTTTTTCTTTCATCATTTTCCATATTTATATGACTCGTCAAAATTATCATATTTGGAAATATTGTTAATTATTATTCTATATGAACCAACTATTTTCCTTTCTGTATATTGTGATGATGTTTTATTAACCCTTTTTATTATATGGGTTTTCAACAATTATATTTTCATACTTAAAACACATTATTTCTTAGTTAATGTTAAAATTGATAGAATGTAATTCGCTAAAAGTTTGGAGAATGTGAAAACATGAGATTTTTAATTTTTTTTCTTATAAATAAATTTAATCTCATTGATATATTTTACTATAATAAAACCCAATATTTTAAAATAACATCACTATGTTTAATAGCATATACAACAAGAAACTCCAATAATGAATGACCAAAAAAATATTTTATTTATATCTAATCATTATAACTTATTTATTGTTTTGGTAGGTATAAAGAGTATTAAAAGAGATATGAAATATATTTAAATATATATGATAAAATCAATTAATATTTATTTTTAATAATCAATCCATTTTTAGTAATGTCAATTTAGTCATAAAAAATTTTCCATAAACATTGGTATTTACTTAATTTTTGAGAAAATAATATAATTAATTGTTAACACACATAAATAATTTATTTAATAATATAACAAATATTTTTCAAATAAGAATATATTTGTAATTATTTGGTGAAATTTTTGGAATTTTTTGAAAACTTTTATTTATAGTGAATTGTTAAAAATAAAGCAATTTTTAAAACTAACATTTCCATTCACAAGATTAATTAATTTAAAAGTCCCATTATTCAATGAATTTTATTTCAAAATTAATCAAATTATTATTCATTTAGAATAAAAATAATTAGTTACTTTTTAATTACCTTAAATGAATATTTAGATAACTATATTTTTAGAATTGGAAATGCATTTTTCAGAAAATTGTTTTTAAGTGTAAAATGTTCCCCCTTTTAATGAATAAAAATATCCATTAAATAGGAAATATTAAAATTATATATTTTATATATTACTATATTAAATTGAATCCATATAATGTTAACTATGTGTTAAAAGGTTTTATATGATCTTCTTATGCTTAGAAAATGAATTTCAGGAAATACTTTTTTTTGAAACGATATGTTGGTTGATTTGTAATTTTATTTTTACAAATTATTTGAAATAAATTTCATATAATAAATTTCATATTTTTGATATTAATAATTTATATTATATAATTTTTTCAACATAAATTTAATTCATAATAATTTTTGAATACATTAGAATTTATTAACCCTGATTATGGTCAATACGTGGGTTTTTACACTAGATTCTAGTATGTTTAATTTTTTTACACTAAAAATAAATTATTTATTTGATGAATTTTATTTAATATTATGAATTTTGTGGTCCGAATTATCTTATATGATTATTTTTATTTTTATATTATAGTATTAACTTCCATGGTTATAAATATTATTTAGCACAGTGAAAAATAATATTGAAAAAGTAAATAAGCATGGAATATAAGGGAATAAATAGTTAAAATAATATTTATTTTTATCTAGTGAAGGTTCATATAGACCTTAATTTCCATAAAATATATGATTTTCAAATTTTAGATTCACTTTTTATGACTCTTTCCTCCGATTATTTAATAGTTTTTTGTATTTAATAGAATTCCACTCCTCCTCATTTATAAAAGGGAACACCCTCCCATAAACTATTCACACTGATCAAGTTTTATTTGATCAAAATATTCCAAAACATCACCCCCAAAATCCTTTAAAAAGTTTCATATATTTTTTGTATCCCAAAAAAACATCCCTAGTGTCATAAATAAGATATCCAATATAGGTTCTTCTTAGTGAAGGTAATTGCCTTCACTAAGATATATCTTTTAAATTCATCTTTTAAAAATTCAATTTTTTCATAAAACATCAAATATAATACCAATAGTGTATCATAGATGAAATTTTGTTTTTAAATCGATGCATAATATTTCAAAATATCCACCTCTATCAAAATGGAAATAAATCCATCATTGTTGTGTATGGATGATTACCTCCTTGAGAACTGATGTAATTTGTTTTCCATGACCAAATCACACAGATAGACGTAAATATGATTAAAATAATGAATATATATAATACATATGACATGATATTAATTCGTGAAAAATTATATACCATCCATTTCCCTACCCATTAACTTCTTAAGGGAATGATATCAATACTCATGCATACGTACGACCTTTCCTCTTCATGAAACATTGTGGCTCATTTTACATGTATGTCATTAGATAATGGTTTAAATATGAATCAAACAAACAAATTTGACATTTATAATGTCAATAATATTCAGGATTTGATTGAAATAAATCCTATAAATAAGAAAAAGATCATTAATAAAAACCCTGTATGAGAAAACAAGGAAATTAACACCCGAAATAATTATCATAATAGCATATTTTTAACGAATGGCTAGAATGATTATAAAATATGATTAAATATTACATTATAAACATAAATATGTTTTTTTATAAATATTCATAATTTTAAAATCCTTAAAATATTATTTTATAAGATGATCCACGAAAGGGAAATGTGAAATATGTGACATTGTCTCAACTTCTTTCATTGAGGCATACTGTAATGTTATGCACCTAATTTCTTTATATAGCATTTATACATAAAATATTTTATTTAATATCATTATTCAATAATAACTAATTTTATTTCATGTCTTAATTTGAATTGTTTCGTCAAACAATACTTACCTTGGAAATATCCACCTGTCAGGGAATCTCAAAACAAATTTTCTTTTCATTAGATTATATTACTTCTTCAATATCAATGATTTTGTAAGACTATTTTAGAAATATCAGTTGACTATATTATTTTTTATTTGTAATTGTATTATGAGGATTTAAAATTGATACACATAATTTATTAATTGATTAGTTATCACATCTATTTTATGATTGTAGAAAGGGATTTCGATTACAAATTATTTTCTTTATGACATATGGCATGTAATGCAACTATCATATTATATGAGTTGTATCTAATGAACAATTAATATGATAAATTAGGAATATATTTATATTCATGGAATTTTATGTTTCATTTTATGTTATTCCCACCTTTATTTTTATAATTCCAAAGTTACCCATGTTATATGAGATTTTTGTTTCAATCTCATTATAATATGAATTGTTTCTGCTTTTAATTCCATTATCCGAAATTATTTGATCATAA
This sequence comes from Viscum album, assembly GCA_963277665.1. Taxonomy (NCBI): domain Eukaryota; kingdom Viridiplantae; phylum Streptophyta; class Magnoliopsida; order Santalales; family Viscaceae; genus Viscum; species Viscum album. The sequence continues at coordinate 830,260,478 of OY728151.1, read as the reverse complement.
CCTATAAATCTTATTCAACTTTATTCTCATCTAGTTATTAATAATTTTTTCAACTAATATTACCTTCTTCCTCCCTATGACAATTTAAATTATAGATAATATGATTCTCATAAAATCCATCTTCATGACCCACTTTGGTCAAAATTCCATTTCATATAAATCTGGAATTCTAAAATGGATTTTAATTTTTATTAAAAATAAATTTCCTTTTAAAAAATCATTTAAAATGAAACTTACTATCAATTTTCAATTTTAAATACTTTTCCTAGAAAATGTGGTGAGAATATTTTTTTAACGTACTAAGTATGAAATAATCATTCCTTTCTTCATGAACACTCATATATGAGAGCATTATATGTTTCAAAGGAAATTTTTAAAGAAATATTTCATAATAGTTAGGATAATTATAGTTTTTTAAAAATGGATTTATAATTTAAAAAAATTATTCATCATAAGAATATTTTTAACATTATTTTTATTATATTTACATTTTTCAATTTCAACAACAAATTATGTTACTTATAATACACTAGTTATATATTGTAGTAATACCATCCATTTTTAATCCATATATATTTTATGATCAGTTTTCTAAAGGAATGTATAGGCATTAAATTGATTGATTAATTTTTTTGTTTTTAACATTCCCCTGAAAAATTGAAATTATTATTATAATTGGACGATATATTTCCATTAAATATAAACATTATTTATCATGTATATTCCTATTTCATATAAAATATATCATTTATAAATATGTTGGAAATATTCAATATTATAAAATTGACTAGGGGAATCTAATTAAAATCATATTTATTACTCAACATGAATATTTCATGATAATGAATATTGGTGATCAATTAAATTTATCATTAAAAATTTGAGGAAAGTGTTTTACATATAGTGATGGGTGGGGCCTAGAACTTTTGATCCCCTCGAACCATCAATAGTCCGATGAGGTGAATCAATAAGATAACATTAAATGTGGCTATGCCTATAGTCTGAAACAATCTTATGGGTGGTCTGGACTATATTAATTCTATGAGGTTTAGGATCATGATTTATAATGTTAATAGTATACTACATTATGAATTCATGTATTATTATCTATTAGATTATTGCATTAATATGATCCCAGGAACCATTTTGTGCTCAATTATTTGAAAAAATAGAAAACAGGTTTTTTATTTTCCCTTAAATATTGATTATTTTAAATCTAATCATGATATTAATGTTACTTACTTAATTTAATGTGTGATCAGATATTTTTCTATCTATATTGATTATACATTACTGATTATGATTATTTTATTCCCGACATCATCAAAATTACATAATTGTTACAGGTAATATGACCTAACCCTTATATAATTTCATTTCACCAAGATATAATGAAGAAATATTTTAATCATTTCAAGGATATATATTTTTTAAAATTCTATATGTTATATTTCATGTTTGAAAATGTAATAAAACATTCAAGTATGTATCTAGTTATTCAAGACAACTAAACTATTTAATATATTTTTATGGAATCACGTGATTATTGTACTAGCATTGTAAAGTAACCACAATAAATGGGATAATGGGTTGGTTTCATTACTTAAATATAAAATTAAAAATTTTATATGTGTTTAAGTACTTACGGAATGGGGTCACCCATTGAGAAACAATATGTAGTGATACATTTGGACATCCAATTTTTTAAAAATATTATAAACCAAAATTTTCAAGGTTTCCTAATTATTGATTTTTTATATACATACAGATTAAATCACTTATAGTAAAACTGATTACAATATATTTAGTTTATCCTTATACATCCCACTTAATTGTATGATTGCTTCCACTGTTTTATATTATAATTCTCCTTACATGTTTTTTATATATTCTCCCTAATCTCTTCCGAACATCTTAATGCTTTTTACTAGAAAAAATTAATATCCTTTCACTAAACCAAAAATATTTTGTTGATAAGAAACCCTTCAAATTTTCTTATTTTATATGTAGATTCCAAATTTATGAAATAATTACATTAATCTTCACAATAAATAGGAGAGGTTCTAATAAAATGATCCAATTGAATAATATCCATCATTATTATAGTTTGATACAGAACTGGGTTTAAGTTAACTCTTCTTACCCATTCTGATATCCATTGTTGGAAACATATTTCGTCACTATATGGGAGACACTACTCATTATAAAAAATCGTCAACCTCTATTAATAAACAACTAAATATAAAATTTTATCATCCATATTGAAAAATATTGGAGAATTATATAGTGAAGTTCTCAAGAAAATAAAACCATTACCAACTTAATACTATTGTTTCCACCCCAATTCCACAAATCAAGTTGGTTCATCTTCATAACTTTTCTTTTATTGTTGTGTCTATACAGAATTCCATCATGGTAAAAAATTCAATATGTATCTCCAATTGAAATCCATAAAGAGCGTATAAATATTTCAAATGACGATATGATGTATAGTAAATTACTACCCTAGTTCCCATAATAACCCTCTCAACCCACAATCTCGTCATGCTGATTACAATATTATTATGTCAAGATTTACCAACATCCAAATTGGATTCCATAGAAAATGTGTAATAATAAATATAAAAATAATGTTAATTTCACATCCTACAATGGAAATAAATGTGATCTATATAGTAATAAATTTAATCTATGAGAATGAACAGATAGAGCATATGAATATCTGATATAATGAAATCCCAGTAATTCTTATAAATTCTCATAAAAACAATATATATGAGAAATCAAAAGATAGAGAAATATCCTTTCTCTAGAATTATTTTTATAGTCATAAAATACATCAATGAATCCATGACCAATAACAAATCTCTAAAAAATTTAGTTGAACGAAATTAGTTGGTTCCACTATTATCAAAAAAAATTATACATGTTATATTTCATAAGGATCATACCTCAAATAGTTAATGATACATCTCCTCAATTTAGCAGAGTCCTATAAATAGTAAAAAGATTTACAAAACATGTGCTATAGTTCTACCAATGGATGTCTGACTACCCTCTAGTATAATAATATGTTACTAAATATATACCTATAAATCATATCCATCATTGTTCTATATAGACACCTAAATTCCACACCAAAGTGATCTCTATTCATGACCCTTAAAACTTAAAAAAAACTGTCCTTTTATAGGTCAATGCTTTTCTATTTCTAAGTCACTGGACATAAATAATGATCCAATGAGATAAAAAATCATTACACATCCTTTGAAACTATTATCAAACATGTATGGTTATAAAAAACTATTGAAATAAAATGGAATTGATGATCGAGGGGTAAGATACAATCTCATTACCAATATGATGTTTGTACGACCCAACTATTGAAATCAATATATCATATACACTATGTCATGAGATGATCCACTCAAAACCCCATCAATAGGTTTAGACTAAACCATCACACTAACCTATATCATATTACTCTCATGAATAATGACCCACCTTACCATCATAGAAAATTTCATTAGAAATATCCACCTTACCAGAAATGAAATATAATGATTCATACCAACTATAAAAAATCCATTGCTTAAATCATCATTTCTCAATAAAATTAACTAAAAATAGGGAGAATATGTAATTAATATAATGGTATATATAATATAATAATCAACATAATTTAATTTCATATATTATTGTGCATGATCCGTAATTAGTGTCTTGAGGTAGTAATTCATTAAAAAGAGAGTCTAAATGTACTTATATGAAAAACCATCAGGTTATTCTTCCTGAACATAATTTTACATAAATTAATTTTTTAATATAGATATTATATAAGATTCCAAATTAAATCTCAAATTAGATATTGTATTTATATTATTGAAAATATATTGTATTTACTCCATCTATTCCCCGCTATATAATAATATTTTTTAAATTGGAAGCGGGGTAGGTGATGTATCTGATACTCTTATATTTCAAATCAATTGGTTTATCTTATGCCACCATAGGTAGAGCATGCTCATATCCAGCCTCTTGAAACTAAAATTAAATTAAACATGATATGACATCATTAAATACCCTGAAATAATACTCCAATAATATCTATTACATATCTTGTTTACAATGATTATGAAAAACTATCATACAAAACATTCGCAATATGTTTCATTAAAAAATAACCAATCCTCATAAGGATCGTATCGTTTCATTATTTTAACTCATTTCAAACCCAAGTTAGGGTGTATATACACTTCATGTAATCTTACCTTCTTAAGCTACCCATCTTATGGGTTTGAAATAATATATAGGGTGGTTAATATCATTAATAACCTATAGATACCATATAAAAAAAGTAATTAATAATTATTATATTTAACAAACTCATTCTTATAAAAGATATAATTCAAAAATATAAAAATAATAGTGAAACCAATAATAATGTGTTTATGGCCTCGTCTAGTCCTTCATCTATATCTCCACTATCCACGTCCATCTCATCTATTAATCAATGGGCCCATTCTATTCTCCACATCAAGAACTATAAACACTATATGACCAACAATTTTCACATCAATGGTGTTAGTAATAAAAATTATTTTTTTTATCAATTATCCTCATGAAATTATATATATATATATTTGATACATGAATAAAATTATATGAAACTAATAATAGTAACGATTATTAAACACATACCATAATTGAATGATAATGAATCAATATATATTTGGATAATTTAATAATTCTCTAGTATTTATGTGTAGGAAAATATATCCTAATACTGCAACCTATCAAATTTTTGGTGGCATGGATACTCATACCACAACATTCTCATAACCACCTCTATATATTATGTCAAAATTAAACCCAACATTTGAATTCATATAAATATATTATTATAGGTTGGAAAGAAATATAATTCATATAGGTATAATGTATAAAATCCTTTATTGTGACCATTTCAATGCAATATATAAATATTACAACCATATGTTGGAACAATGTACACCCCCTAATAAACATTATAATATTATGTTAGAACAAAAAGTAAGATCTTTTGTTTTCTTATGTGGTGTGGATGTTTTTATTTTAGAAAAAATCAATCGTTTATAACATTATGTGAGGGTCTTATGGGATTACTGGAATTTAATGGGTTTTATGGGGCTCTTTTGGAGCCTGAATCCATAGTTTGGTAGAAAAATTGATGGGTTGCATGGTTAGTAGGAAATGTGCTACCGAAGATGTATAATTACTACTAATAATTTGGGTATGGGAATATATTAGTATGAGGACACATTATTTTAGGAAAACATTAAACTGAGGAAACACAACAATAAAAAAACGATAATATTTTCATAGTGGAAAATGACACAGTTTTCCAACTCTTGCACATAAATCATTTGAGGTCCACCTTAAGGAAAATAATGGAAAACGGTTGCCACACAATTTTTCAAACCATTAATAAAAACCATACGACCTAGAAAAAATGGGTAAAATTTCTACTTCAATAATAAAATATATTGAAATATAAAAATAATTTATTCCACATTCCATCAAATTGACCCCTCGGATTTGGGAGGTCTATTTGAAGCATTCAAGGTATGATTGGATCTTGTTTCCTCATCCAGAATCTAATTATAACGCCCTTTGGCTCATTGAATCTATAGATTTATGTTCTTCAATTATCTGGTAACATTATTAGTCTTTCTTGGTATTTACGGTTCTTTTTAGTTTCATGATAATATTCACTATTTCCATGATTTCCCAATATTTTTATTTTTTCTCTCAATAAGTGAAAAATAAAAAGGGTTATACTAGGTGATTCTTCTACCACATATATATGACAGGTGGTTGATAACAATCCCATATGTTTTGTTTTTATATGCATTTTCATAGTTGTGTGGCATGCTGAAAATTCATGATTTTCCCCAATAATTTATTGAATGCTTGAATTGAATGAAATTGAACTTATTAGGGATTCCTAAAAGTTCCATTATATGGTTTTGGGTTAATATTTAAACATATTCCACCCATTGTGTGCACATCTCTCTATATATTTTATGTTGTACCACCTATTTTGGTTTTTATGTACTCAACAATTCTAAAGAGAGAATTAATGATAATTTATTGAATTTTTTAATGATTTATGAACATTGTGTTAATTAGTTAATTTAATAGGAATGAAATTAACTGAATTGAATTAATAGGAGAAGGATTCGACCTCTTTTTCATGTTATTAAATATGGTTAATATTAATAAATTATCTATATGGAAAATGATAAATGATTTTAAAGATATCATTGGGAATTTATGATTGGATTATCATATTGATAATAGTAGTGGATTACTTGGACAAGTTCCTTGAAACATAATTACATTAGAAATAATAGAATTTTTTACTCCATGGATCTTGATTATGATAGAGGATTCCTTGATATTTCATACCATATATCATGATTCAATGGGATGGAATGTTTATTGGTACCCCGTGGATGTGGGTTTCATGAACTCACTTTGGAGATGATTGGTTGAAATTATTATTATACCCCACCAGTGTTTTTATCTTGTTTCAATTGATATACTTATGACACATGAAGTGTATTTATTAGAATTCTTTACTGTAGATCCTATATTTTTTGGTATGATTTTAGATTACACAAAATAAATTTTGTAGATTTTATAAACATTCCTACATGGCATTTCCAAAGGTAATGTTACACACTTGATTAATTGAAATATCCAATTTGGATATTTTTCTAATCTTTATAGATATACTTTGTATGGGTATTTGACTCTATTTTCTAGACAAGATTGTATTAAATTTATTTAGTTATGCTTTAATGAATACCTTGATAAAATTTTATTGATTAATGATAACATGGTGCCAATTTTTGCAGAATGTATTAAATTCTCACATTACACATTATTTACATCATTTTTGTATACCTGTAATATAATAGACACTACCTCTAGTCATATTAAACTGTATGGACTTGTAATAGACACCATGGGTGGTGGCATACTAACTATTGTTTTGTAACCTATTTGGGTCATCATTGGGTACCCTTTTAGACTATATTGATGCTGATAGTGATAAGGGAAATCACCCACAATACAATGTTTTATGTTATCTCTATTTAGGAGCAGTGGATCGTTGGACTAATATATGATCATGTTTTAATCTTGAGATAGTTTATTTTGGCCATTTTTTGTTTTGATACATGTATTGTATCAGTTTCATTATTTCTATGTGTTCCATTTCACTTCTATAATGTTATTTCAAGATCAACATGTTTTACATGAAACTACTTTTCGATTATTTATTATTATAGTGTGCTGGATTTCATATTATGCTTATTGTTTAGTTATGAGATTATATTTTTCTACATGATTGATAATATTATTACCACTTTGATACTGTATGACTTAAGAGAATAGTCTCCCCGCATACACACCCAAGTCTCTCACTACAATTTAACTACCTCATCTTCAAGGAAAGGTACACTTGAGGCCATATGATCCACCAACTCGAGGAACCATTTTTTGGCTCCCCAGTTGGGACATTAAAATGTGGAATTAGTGGATTTTATATTTTAGATTTAATAATTTGAGAAAATAGGCATGAATAGAAGAATGAATTATAATTTTGTAATGAGATATGTCAGGGAGTATCTTACCCATATATATGAAAAAATCTAAATTACATGGAATGATAAATTTTTTTTCTAGATTTCTCTTGTAATATTTGATTTGATTCCAACATTTAGTGATGTTTTTGACTTGTGATTTTATTGTTTATATGATTAAGGATTATTATTTTCCCATTTTCCAAGGATATGAGGTTATTCTATATCATTAATAACTTTAGGTACATTACAAGATTAACATTCCATGCATTATTCCATTGCATGTAGGATGCACTGCATGACAGGATGACATTATTATATGATAATTGAGTGATCTACCTATTTTTTATAAATTATTTTTTCATGGAATTGAGAAAAAATATTGGTAAGTACAGTTCCTATCATAACCTTAATAGTTTTATCCAGAATAGTCTATAGAAGGCACATTAAGAAACTAATTATGGAATGTTAAGTCAAGAATCATTTCTCACATATATTAGAACCTGTTATCGTTGAGATTAAATGGAATCATCATTTAAGTATCTGTGTTATATGGGACCTTATATATTTGAATTTTTGATCCAATTTAGATTATCCTTTTAATGATAACTAATATATAAATGACTTTAAATGAAATTTTATTTGTGAAATGGTGAACTTCACTTGGTTTTAGTGTGGGTAATAATCAATGTCTATGGTGTTCTTTACAATTATTCATTTCACCAATTAAAATATTTAGGATAATGAAAAGGGTAGTGGATTCATTATATAAAGTAATTGAACTATCCAACTATTTTTTATCTCTAATATATTCCCAACTTGATTCTTTTATCTGGAGATTTTTTAGTATTATATAGACATACCACAATGAAAATCTACAATCATATGATAGGAGGGTGGTGATGACCACGATCTATAGGTAGTGGGCCTTGGGATACAAGTAAAAAATCTTATAGGGATAGATGTAAATAAAAATAATAATAATATTAAGGTTGAAAATACCCAGTTCAAAGAGATATTCATGCTCTTTATGCCGACTGTTCATGAATAACTATAACACGAATTGTCAATGGAATAGTAGACACACATAATATTACTATATCATCCTCTCACATTATTAGGGATGGTGGTCCATGAGCTACCAAGAAATAGTCTAAATTCCCATAATATTCAAGGGAAAGTTTTTCTTAATTTCCATTGGGATTTTAAAAGAACGCAGTTTCTGACGGTACCTGATTCCGAGGTCCGGTGTGTCCAGAATCAATTTCCTAAGTTTAGCTCGGCTACGTTCAGTGAAAGAACGAGCGGGTTTTCTTAACTTTTCAACCGGTGCTCGGAATCAAAATCTGAGGGCACCAATGAAACCGCAACGCCGGTAATTTCTTAAGAACACCTTTTCCGATGATGCGTTTTCTCGGGTGAGGTTATTAATTAAATGGGTTAACTAAAGAATAAAATAAAATATTTTGCTACACATTTTATTTCTATTTTAAGTAGTTTAAACCTATGCTTGGTGGTTGGAGTGGGACCCACTAATATCTTAACGCCACTAGGTAGGATATTAGTGAAGTGGGGCCCACACGAGCCCCACCCCTTCAAATCCATTTTAACCTCCCTCTCGTGCATTTAATATGTAACTCACCCGCACCCCATTTAAATACCAAGTCAACTCTATTATTTAATGAATTGAATTATGTTATTCAATGTAATCAATTCTTGAATTCATTTTGAATTTTGAATTGAATGCTGGCTTGTGTGTGTTAATTAAATAAGACAGAGTCTTATTTCTTTAAGGGTTATTTTCGTTGTGCGAGAAGGTTGGAGAGGAATTTCTAAAGCTTGGGAATATTCATCTTCCTCCTTGAAGAATGCAAATACCACACCGTCACCGACGAAGAACGCCGACCTCCGACGAAGTACGGCGAATAATGCTGATTCCTTGGAGATCGACGACGTGACGTCGTGTACCACGACGCCGACAATCCTCCTTCCGCGACGCTGTCTTCTGTGATGTCCCTTTCCCGAGACAAACCTCATTCGACGAATTCATCGAGGTAGGTGTTTGGTTTTGTTCGTGAATAATTCTTTGCATTCTTCGTTTAATATTTGGGTCGTCGGTTATCAATTTAACGGGAGGAGGTCGGACTGCCCGAACACGGTCGATCCTCCTCCCCCTTTGATTTTGTGTTCATTGTGGCTTGAACAAAGGTGGTGTGGTGCAACGGAACTGTGAGGAAACAATGAGGAATGTGGCGAAGAAGCGCGGCGCAGTCGCGCCGCGCCGTTGAGGCCGAACGAAACCTTGGCCGGAGTCGGGGCCGCAGAGGCGATTCAAAGACTCTGCAGATTGTTTATTGATGTTTGGATCGATGGGCGATGACGGAATGGGCCATATAAGAGATTTGAGGTCTTCTTAGTAATGTAAGGGACCCGACATGACCACTGGCGAAGATGGAGGGCAAAACGGACCACCGGAGCGCGTCCCGTGGTCCGCGGAAAGCGGCGGTGGCGCGCCGCCGGAGGAGACCGTCGGGGCTTAGCCGCGGTGGACCGGATCAACTAATACAGTCCATGTATAGGGGGTAGGAACGACATAATTTCCATGCCATTTAGGTCAACCGGGGTGGATAGCACCCCCCCCCCCCCCCCTCCGCTCTTCGCTGGCCACGCGGGCTACACCCGCACCGGGCCGGGCCGAGACCCCCCATTTCGGACTGTTTTCAGCCATTTGCCCATATATTTGGATTAGGACCTCTGATCGACGCACCGTTAGTTGCATTTGAATCCTTGGATCTAGAAGGTGGTTTAGGTATATTACACTGAAGGTTTCATAGAACTTTGTGTATGGCCGGGTTGATTCGAACACGAAAACAACTGGGCCCTCTAAGCAGAAATGCTTATAATTTGAGCTCTGGATGTCCGATTGACGTTTCGTCGACTTTGTTGGATTCCTATTAGTGAGATGGACTTTTTGGGTTACTAATCTTGAGGTTTGGACACAGTTGGAGTATGTTCAGGTTGGTTTTGACTTAAAAACCAATCAGGCCCCTAGAACGAAAAAGCCAATAACTCTCAGACCGGGCGTCCGATTGACGCGCCGTCTGTCGTGTTGAGTTCCATTTATCGAGACGGATATTTGGGATATATAAAATCCAGAATATATGTCAGATGATGTATCGAACCCTTGTCTCGTGGAGAAGACCCTCCTGGATACGAGCATGCTGTGTGCGGAAACCCTAGAGCTGGCTGCGATTGTGACGACGATGATGAATGCACTAAAATCCATCGTTGGTTCGACAATGATGATGAATACACTGAAATCCTCCATGGGTTCAGTAGCGATGAAGACAGAACTGTAATCCTCCATGGGTTCGGTAGCGATGAAGATTGTACTAATATCCTCCATGGGTTCGATAGCGATGAAGACTGCACTGTAATCCTTCGTGGGTTCGACAGCGATGAAGACCGTACTAAAATCCTCCATGGGTTCGACAACGATGAATACTGCACTGAAATCCTACATGGGTTCGGCAGTGATGAGGACCGTACTAAAATCCTCCATGGGTTCGACATCGATGACTACTGTTCTTGTATCCTACGTGGGTCTGGCAGTGTTTGACTTTGTTCTTGCTATCCAAAGTTCGTCTGAGAGAGTAGCTGGTATGTATCCTATGTGGGTCCGACAGTTTAGCTGGTTTAGTATCCTATGTGGGTCCCAAATTAGATGAATCAGTGGCTATATATGATCATCTCTATCACCTTACTATGAATTATACATGTGTGAGATGATTCTTTAAATTCAACCATTATCTTCGATATGATTGACTTGTTTTCCTATGTGGATTGTGTCGTGCTTTCCTGCGTGGATTGGGTTGTACTATCCTGTGTGGACGTGATCAAACTTGGGCTCAGATATTGGAGTCGAACTGAAATTAATGACTTAGGTATATGTATGGACATATACCTATGTAGTGTTGGATGTTACTTCGTGATTTTATCTTTCCTTTGTGGATTATCCTTTGTGGATTCTGCGAGACCTTTGGGGGTATCGGGGTCCCTACTAAGTAGTGTATACTCACCCCTGTATGGGCAATTCCCACACTACGTTGTGTTGGATGCAGACGACGGACAACGCTAATCGTGGTTGACGCTTGTGGAGCAAGTCGGTACCTGGAGGTGGACCACTGGGCGGGACGTACATGGAGCGGACGGTTGGACCCGAGGAGCTGAGGAGGCTATCTCTACCCACCCTTCATGTGGGACTTATAGTGGATGGATCGACGTTGCTACTTTACTATCGGTTGTTGTTCTTTCTTTCTAGTTGTACTTTACTTTCAGTTTGGGTTTTTATTCTGGCCCATTTACATTCCACAGATACTTTTGTACCCAGTTTTACATAGTGTTTACTTCTACTGGCTTACTCTGTTGTGTTTTTTTACTTTATAACTAAAATTCCTTCCCTTTTCGGGATTTATTCCTTTGGTGCTTGTCACCAGCCCCTGGCCTATGAGAGGTGGTCTTGGGGTAGTCACGGCACGGGCCCCGAGGACGGGTCCTGAAAAATTGGTATCAGAGGAGTTCGGTTCTACTACAGAACTCAGGACTCAGATCTTTCTTTTGTGTGAAGCAATAGTGTTAAGGGTATTGAGTGTGGTTATTATTCCAGGGAGGCCAGTGTTGGTGCGGCGGCCTACGTATCCGTACACCAGGACCCTAACTTCGGATTTCCAACTCAGTGCACGAAAACATTGATTGCATGTGTGTTTCAAAACTATTCTTTGTGATTACATTGTGTCAGCTCACTACGTATAAATCTTTGACCATGGTGCACCTGTCTCTTTTCATGATGGCCCCGCGATAGCAGCCAATTAGGGTTCCGAGTGTTTTACGAGATGACGGCCCACCGAGAGATGAGGTTCCGGTGCAGGGCCCTCTTACTACGTTGAAACCTTCGGGTGGTGTAACAGTAGCAGCACCACCCATTGGGGAGCATAGGCCTCCAAGATTTTGTGGCAAGACAGTTCCTAGGCAGTATTCGACTGGATGGAGGCGATTGCTAGAGTTCTATGCCTATTTTAGACACTAGTAGAGTGGATAATGGACTTAGCTACTAGTAATTTATAGTGAGTGACCATGAGGTCGGTCTGTTTAGTGAAGAGGCTTCAGTATGTGGACTGATGCCTGAGATAGTAACTTCGGGTAGTGTGTCAGCTACATCACTACAAGTTGGTCAACAGACACTACCGGCGGTACCGGTAGAGGACACTTACAGGCTTAGTGCCTGACGTGTTTCAGCACCAGATATCCCTCAAGTTTCGAGGCAAGCCTGACTCACAGTAATATGAGTACTAGCTTGAGGAGGTGGTTGAGAGTTTCCTAGGGCTTATACAGCTTCGGCAGGATGATGTATCGGTTGCTGAGAATTCATCAGGGCATACCAAACCATACCTGGTACACGATGACTACGATGTGATCGGTGCTTCAGGGCTCGTACTTCTGAGTGATGTGTGACTAAAGGAAATCCGAGCCATCACTTCTTTCTCTATGAATCCCTACTTATACAAGAGTTCTATAGAGAACCTTTGTTGTTTAGAATTCTTTTGCTGTATGGATGTAGTCAGTGAAAGTTAGCAGTGGGAAAGTAGGAAACGGGAGCCAGTCTCAGAGACTTGAGCGTGTAAAATGTTACAAGTAGAGGAAGTAAAGAAGGAATGATGAATCTGCAAGGCATCAGACGTGGAAGTAGAGTTAGGAGAGCAGCATGGGGTGGTGAACATTTTGACATGTTGCACCTACCCGCCTTTGTAACCCCCACTAGGCTTAGGGAGCTGGAGGGCAGGGGAAAGAGTAGCTACATGCGGTCAAGGAGTGTGACCGAAGGGCTCTAAGGATGATTCGAATTATGGACTGTGTCTTCTACTAGCTTCTGTAACAACATACATAGATACGAATCATTCCTTACTTCCATTAATATTGTCGCAGAACTACAGTTTCCGGTTAAGCCATTGAATTGACCCTCGCGTCTGGAGATACCATTGGAAGGAGACTTGATAATCACGCTTGGGCCGACTGTGTGATGAGACCCTTGAGGAGATATTTGCGGTTTGAACGTCTTGGTGGCAGCGATGAAGACTGCACTGAAATCCTCCGTGGGTTCTGCATTGATGAAGACTGCACTGTAATCCTTTGTGGGTTCGGCACTGATGAAGACCATACTGAAATCCTCTGTGGGTTCGATGGTGATGAAAACTACAATGTAATCCTTCATGTGTTCAATAGAAATAAATACCATACTTAAATCCCCTATGGGTTCGATGGCGATGAAGAATGCACTGAAATCCTCCGTGGGTTCGGCAGTTATGAAGACCGTACTAAAATCTTCTGTGGGTTTGACGGTGATGAAGACTTCACTGTAATCCTTCGTGGGTTTGGTAGCGATGAAGATATTACTGAAATCCTTCGTGGGTTCGACATTGTTGAAGACTGCACTGAAATCCATCGTGGGTTCGGCAGTGATGAAGACCGTACTGAAATCCTCCATGGGTTCGACGGCAAAGACTACTGTTCTTGTATCCAATGTGGGTTTGGTAATGTTTGAGTCTGTTCTTGCTATCCTATATGGGTCTAGAAGAGTAGATGGTCTATATCCTATGTGGGTCCGACAGCTTAACTGGTTTAGTATTCTACGTGGGTCCCATCTTAGATGAATCAGTGGCTATATCTGATCATCTCTATCACCTTACAAATAATTATAACTATGTGAGCTGAGTCTTGACTTTCAATCATTATATTCGATATGATTGACTTGTTTTCCTATGTGGATTGTGTTGTGATTTCCTGTGTGGATTGGGTTGTACTATCATGTGTGGATGTGATCGAACATGGGCTCAGATGATGGAGCTGAACTGAAATTAATGACTTAGGTATATGTATGGGCATATACCTAAGTAGTGTTGGATGTTACTTCGTGATTGTATCTTTCCTTTGTGGATTCTGGGAGACCTTCGGGGGTCTCGGGGTCCATTCTAAGTTGTGTATACTCACCCTTGAATGGGCTATTCCCGCACTACATTGTGTTGGATGCAGACGATGGACAATGCTGATCGTGGTTGAGGATTGTGGAGCAAGTCGGTACCTGGAGGTGGACAACTGGGCGGGACGTACACGGAGTGGACAGCTGGACCCGAGGAGCTGAGGAAGCTATCTGTACCCACCCTTCAAGTGGGACTTCCAGTGGATGACTTGACGTTGCGGCTTTACTTTTAGTTGTTGTACTTTCTTTCCAATTGTACTTTACATTCAGTTTGGGTTTGTATTCTGGCCCATTTAGTTTTCACACATACTTTTGTATCCAGTTTTACTTAGTGTTTACTTCTGCTGGTTTACTCTGTGGTGTTTGTTTACTTTATAAAGTCAATTTCTTCCCCTTTGTCGGGATTTACGCCTTTGTTACTAGTCGCCATCCCATGGCCTATGGGAGGCGGGCTTGGGGTAGTCACGGAACGGGCCCTGAGGACAGGTTGTGACAAATAGGTTGAAACTATAATTTCTATATTCAACGATCTGGATAAACCTCATTAAAGTATAGTGAAAGCCACTAAATATATGATTTGGGGAGCAAGTAAGAACTGATGGAATGTCTTGATCTAGGAAGTTGTGCATCAATATTTGGTTTGGTGGGATCTCCAATCTAAAATTATGATTTTTTTATTCCATAATAAATGAAAGGTATGGTGAGTTTATGAATTTTGAGTAAGGTGTGATAACCAATATATATTATTTGTAAGGTTTTATAGATATTCGCCATTTTTGGATGATTTATCATGCTAATGATCGATTGAGGTAGAGTCACTCTGATGGAGGACTCAATAATTCCATTCAATTTTTGGTAAAATATACTTGATTGATTACTTTAATAGATATTTTGAATCAGTTGTGGGTTATTAAAAAGTACCTGAGTGATGTCGGGGCTGTAGATTTGGATATTTTAGCCCCGTGACCCAGTGGTGTATTGATATCATGTAGAAAGTGCCATTTGGAGGTTTCCCATGATGGGAGTACCAACCTTGATATTTGGTTTGTTAATGTATTATTCTTTCATTATTGTGGTATAAGAGGATATATGTGGAATTTTTGTGATCAAAATCCATTCGAGTTCTAAAAATGTAGCATGATAGTATATATGTAGTGTTTATGTAGAATCTTCCCACAAGTAGTTTGTGGAAGGGGATTGATTCTAAATACATGTTCAAGATTGGGACTCCCAGATCCATGTCTATTTGAGAGTTGGAGTAGTGAAAGTAATTTAAAAAGAGGTTGTGGTCATAGAGAAGGTTGCTAAAAACATTTTTTACCTAGACAATAGAGTGGGCCTACAACATTTTTTGCTTTTATTTCAAAGGATATTCATTCAGCCTAGATATATTCTGTATAGTATACACCTATGGATCAGATCATCAAGAAATTTAGGGTGAGGGGTTATATATCAGTATATTCTACTCTCATTTCAATGGTTTTTATATAGGTTCTTCCAATATCGTTATATCTGAACTATTTGAGGATATCCATAATATCATTTTTTTAGTTTTCTAGGGGATTTATAACCATTAAAACTTCTTTTTTGGACAATAATAGAGGTTTTATGCCAACGAAGAGAGTTCCACTTAAGATTGGAAGGTTTCTCACCATATGTGATGATTTTATCCTCGAGATGACCTGTTATAAAATTATAAATAGGATGCAATTTCTTGTTTCTTATCATTCCTATGTGGATTTATATCACTTCAGAGTGTCCTTCACATTAACATAGGGTAGAATTTTGTATTTTCAAGGGTGAATGGGATGTCCATGAGGGTATAGATTGACCTGAACATCATGGGATAAGTAGAATTATATCCTTGGTTTCTAGTATTTATATTGATGATTATGGATTCTGTTAGATAAATTTCCACATAGTGGTTGATTATTTCATGGAAATTTTCAAGAATAATTTTTTTGGATTACCTCCTAAGAGACTCAGACGTCAATAATCACTCCTCTATCATCATAACTACTATCATTTTGATACTTTATGCACTACAATACATTGTGTATCTGATTCCATGATCTAGAAAATCAGTACATGTGTTGATGTTAATATCCCTTCCATCTCCTAAAAGGTTTTCATATAGGTATCAGGCCACAAAAACTTATAACACTTTGTAGTCAAGGCCATATGAGCTACCTCTAGGGATGAGAATTTATATATGTAAAGTTTGTAAAATCCACAAAACCATAACAAGAAACATATACCAAATCCAATATTGGTATGATCCTTGGAAACTATAAATTTCATCTTATCTCAGTCAGCTGATACTCTTATATCTAAAATAATATGACACTTGAAGTAAATATTATCAATCCCAAACTAACTATTACTGATATTAGCATATAATTAGTTTTATCTCAGTGTATTCAATAAAAATTTCATGATATTTTTAATGTTCATGCATATTTTAATAATATATAAAAATACTATCAATGAATATCCAAAAAAATCAATATAAGGACAGAAAACATAGTTCACCGGCTCCATGAAAATTTATGGATTGATTCTAAGAACAACTGACATAATTGAATACTCATATGGACTATAACATGAAAAAATGTTCATATAAGGTATATCATAAATTCAGTCACATACTTGGTGATATAAATACCTCAAATTATTCATTGATAACCCCAATAGTCAAATATTTTCTCTACTTAACATTTACCACAAATGGTTTGGAAATTTGGGGAAAAGTTTCTCTATAAGGTAAGATTTTAATATCAATAGCTTCCTTATAAACTACACATCATTTATTTTTTAGTTAAATTCATATTTTTCCGAATGTTAGTGTCTATTGATAATATAAGATTTTCATGGGTGTTTTGTTCTTGTTTATGTCTTTTATGTTAGTTATTTTAGATAAAATATTGGCTACATGGTTGGTAGAGATAGTACCACCGAATCCCCATGGCTATAACTAACAATGGAGGGCTTTAAGAGAGAAACATGAGGCCACTTGGTTTAGGGAATCAATGAAAATAAGTATATATACCAATGTAAAAAATCCCGATTTATGATTTTGTAAAAATACATAGTGTGAACATTTCTTCACAAATCAAGTTCATAAACCATGTTAGGCCCCCATTTAGGGAGAGATGGGGACACATTTGGGATATAT
Source organism: Viscum album (assembly GCA_963277665.1). Taxonomy (NCBI): domain Eukaryota; kingdom Viridiplantae; phylum Streptophyta; class Magnoliopsida; order Santalales; family Viscaceae; genus Viscum; species Viscum album. The sequence goes on along the minus strand of OY728151.1, from coordinate 830,242,639 downwards.
TTTTTCGAACCATGTATCCAAAACATGAGACCTATTTTAATTGTTTAAATTACCATTTGTCCCTTAAATTTTCTTAAAACCTAAAACTAGTTTCATCCTTATTCCAATGTACAACCACCTTGGCCTTAATAATTCTATTTGAAGACTTCAAGGTTGGATTTGTTAAAAATTCATTGTATGGAAATAGATTCAATGCACATTTATCATGTTATATCTACTCCTTTAATTTATTTATTCATGTTATGGTATTATTCATTTATCATGGTATCGAAATAGATATTTATATTAAAGATAATATGACATATTTCCATGAAATTTTTATATTATTAAATAATATATTGATCTGAAATAAATCATAGATCTACACTGGAAAAGTGTTCTACCACCTATACATTGTCGATGTTATATACCTTCACCTAATGGTTTGGAGTTTTATATTCCATGAATAAATATTGTTTCATCCTAAACATTAAAATTATGCCAATAATATTAATTTAATGAATAAATTGAATGAATTATAACCTTTTAAGGTTTCCTAAAAGCCCATTCATATGGTTATAGGTTGTCATCCCCAACCCAAGTCACCCATGCAGTGTGGCCTTCTATCTACCATGTGTCTTACAACCCATTATGTTCTTATTAGCGTATAAATTATATTGAGACCCTCAATTAGAATTTAATGATTTTTTAAAGGCTATTAGATCATTTTTACTTTATTATTAATAATTTAATGAAATTAATTTAATTTAATTGAAAGGAGAAGGTTATTACCACCTTTCCATGTTTTTGAATATGATTACAATGAATAAATTGTATATATAAGAAATGTTAAATGAGTTGGAAGAACTTTTTGGATGTGAATGTATGACATAAAATACCGATAATTGGGGTGGATTTATTGGTCAAGCTCTTAGAATCCTGATTCAATTATATTTCATGGAAATTTCAACTCCATTTATCTTGATTCTGATATTGTATTACATGGGTTTTTATATATTATATCTTGATTACATAGGATTTCACATGAATCGCTACCCCTTGGATCCAGATTGATTGGAATCATATAGAAAAATATCTATTGTAATTCTACATGGAATATGAAAATGTATATATTGAGTTATAATCGTGATGGTTCTATGACTCGACAACGATGCCACGGTCTTCTATACCATGGATCTGATACATCATGGGTTAGACCTCCACTACATGGTGTATCCATTTTGGATATTATAAACATGATTACATGGTGTGAAATTTTTTATTGTTATATACTTGATTACATGGAGTGGATGATGTGTATTTATTTGTAATTATTATAGATAGAGTAGGTATGGGTATTTAACATTAGATGTTAGGATGTACAGTATTACACCTATTTAATTATGATTTACTTTATCCATTGGTTACATTTGATTGGTTATTGGTTCTATGGAGGCATTTTTTGATGTACAATATTCTATTTGTATTTTACACTTTATTTAGGTTACAAATATACATATTATATACCAAACACTACTTATGGTTATATTACAAAAACTGGACTTATTATATACATCAATTGGGTGGCATACTATGTATTATATCACACCCTATTTGGGTTATTATTGGGTACCTTGATAGACATCATGAACTTAGTTAGGGACATTGGAATGATTCCACTACATGATACATGATTATATTATTTATTAGGTGTAAGGGAGCATAAGTCTCAGGTATTCCCATGATATTTTATACATATTGTTCCCTTTTTCTTTTTATATTTTTATATAAGTATTGTTATTAGAAGACTATTTCCATGTCATTCCAACAATTGTGTGTTGATAAGTGACCTGATCACCATATTAATTATGATAATACTTTAGGATTATTTTTTATTACATCATTCTGCAAGTTAATTTAATCCTATTGTTTAGTTATTTGATTTACTTCTGCTACCTGATTGGAATGATTATTTCAATTTTTCCACACTATTACATTAATGAATATTCTCCCCAAAAATACACTATAAGACCTTTCTATATTCCATAATCCTTTCTTATATAGATAATAATTCTTAAGTCCAAGTAATCAACCAAATAAGTTTATTTTTTAGTGACTCCCAGGTTGGGATGTTAGTCCCCCCAAAACCTATAGAAACCCAAAACTTAAACATACATTAATTCAAGATTTATAACGTACATTCCAAACATTAAAACACAAGGATATTTTATTTTATTGTATATGGAATAAAATATGGATAAATATATCTTCTAAAATGAAAAAAATGTATTTATTTAAAACTGTTCATTATGCTCCTAACTCCCATATATTTTCTCTAATGTCATGGGATGTCATGGGGAAAATACATAAGAAAAAGGGTGATCAATAAAACCATTTATGGTAATAAAAATGACTATAAAACCTAATATTTAAGTTAATAACAATACCATCATATCATTAGGGGAATGATAATAAGCATGAAAACATGTCATATTGAAATAAAATAATATTATTATGAAATTGTATGCATTTAGAAATATTATAAATCCCAAAAACATACGAATATATCAAGGAAAATCAATAAGTAAACATAAAATAGTCTATATTAGATAATATTTATAATATAATTTGTATAAATACTCTCATAACATTTGGGTTTATCCTAACATCCCATGCACCATAAATAATGTTATTTGGAAAACAAATCACACCAAATAAAAAAATGATCTTAAGATAACAAGTTGTACATGATACTTGGTATCTCATAAGACATTGACATTTCTAATTGTATTAGAGGTATATAATGGAACAACTCTTCATATCATAACATGTAAATGTATATGTGATCCACTAGATAATTGAAAACATAAATAAAATAGTAGTATTATCAAACCCCTGATTAAGGAATGTAGTTTCAAAATTTTGATTTAAGGTATGAATGATGGATAAATCACAAAGATTAAGTTGACATGATTGAATTATATAATTTTTCACATTTATATTTTAAAAATAAACCTAGGTCATGAACATGGAATTTTAATTTTTAGAATTCATGAAAAGTATCTAGTAAAATGAGGAATGAAATCATATAACCTGAGTGATTCTATTTCAAATTGGTAAAGGATTATTTTCATTCAAAAAGAACTTATTATTTCCAATAAAATCATAATTTATCCAATTTGATTCCACATAAAATAATTATGTATTTTATAAGATATTAATTGTTTAAAAATAGTATGATGTGGGAGATTCATGACATGAAAACAAAAATTGAAATGTTCCATTTAATTGGGTTTACTTAAAAAGTGGGAATTTCAAGTGGAACTAATTACATATCTAACCCAAATAATGAAATGTATATTTTAATAGGTTTATATTTAGGGTAATTATATAAAAAAAATATTTTCTTACTCATATAAATATTATATAAAAATGGAGAAAATGATAGAGAATGTGAAACAGAATGGTAATGAGGGTGGTATTGAAGATCCTTTTTGAATCCTATTTATCATTAAAAAACATAATAAAGTAGAAAATAAAAATATATTTTTAATATATAATAATTAAAATATTATTTCAACACAAGACTATATACTATCAGGTGTCAAATTAAAAATAAGAACAATAACGGGAATGAAAATTATTGAAAAGGATTGGAAAATATTGTTCAAATGGATGGAAATTATTCATACTACTGTTTCACTTTAAAAATGATTAAAACTCACCAATAAAGAATATTTGAATAAAAATTTATATCTACATATAGAAATAGGTTATATAATATCATAATAAAGAAGAAATCCAATGTGATTCATTATAAATAAATTAAAAAAATTGAGTTTGGAAAGACTGTATAATTTTAGGGAAGACACCAATCATACCCCATATCAATGAATATCATGTGTGTTACTTATTTATAAAATTTAAATATAAATATATGATCCAATAATTAATGGGATAATTATAATGAAAATATTAATCACTATTGGTCTATAATATCAACTAACATCTCAATGAAGGATGATTGAGACCAAACCCTTATGCAATAGAAATATTCTAATAAAAATACCAATAAGAGTGGAAATTTTAATTTGATGTTAAAATATTGGGGATAATGATTGTATATGATATTATAGATCGAATTGTATATAAAAATTCATATAAATTAAATTGGGTGAAAAAATAACATGTGTATCAAAGAATAATGCTTTGATATGAAACCCTTAATGATTTAGTAAACATTTAATTAGAAGTTATTAGAAGCTTGAGAATCACATGGTTCTGTAAATACCATTAATTAAATCTGAAATTTTTAGGAAATATAGTCTTGTTATCTTTATGAACCATACAACTAATTAATTTTTTCCTAATATTAATCACATGTGAATGAATAGAAATTGAGATGAAAAACCTCTATATATTTTATAAAAGGAAACTATACATTTAATTATCTTATGGAATAAGTAAATTAAAATTTTTAGATATATAAGAAATTATTTTATTCACATATATTTTATTTTCTATTACTATTTTATTATTTTCTATAATTATTTTTTATACATTTTATTCTTATATTGTATACTTGTGGTTTTCTTGTAATATCAGCAATACAATTTTAATTTATTAACTATGGAAATGGTTTTTTTAAATAACATCTTGATATAAATAATTTTGAAAATTTATTTTCTTTTTTATTATTTAGGATAATACTTATAATGTTTCATTTTTTATCCCAAAAATATAATAATTAATAAAATTTCTATGATAAGTCCATTTTAGGTGGATAATGTTTCTCTAATAGTTTAATATTTTTACTAAATATAAGTTTTCATATATTTTAATTACAGAAGATGAATAAAAAATATCATTTTAACATATTGAATTTATTTTTAATTCTATCCATGCAAGGTAGTATTGAAAAAACACATGCCATTTCTGGAGGCGATTTCCTGCATAGACGCATGCCAACATTTTAATTTTTCACAATTATTCTAGAAGAAATTATAAAATCAATATTCATATAGTATAATATAATTTTATCAAAGAATTGTTTTATGCTATTATGAAATTAGGGATACAAAGTACATGAGGTTTTTAAAATAATAAAATAACCTATAAATGGTGGGTAAAGTGTGTTACCTTTACCATAGTTATTCTACCTAAGGTAGCTCATTTAGAGACCATGGTATTGTTGTTTAGTGAGAACATGTATTTAATGGAATTATAAGTTTTTCTATGTGTTATTATATTAGTTATATGGTTGATCCATGTATTTTTAAATGTGTATATAAATAGAAAGGATTTTCCTCCTTTTATATGTGTTAAAAAATCTACTATACAAAAATTATATTTTCTCAATATTGTCACACCATTTTTCATGAATAATGGATAAAAATATAAAATAAATTTTTAGGGAGATATATATTCACAATACTCTATCCTATATCTAATATGATGTTTTTTACATGTTGTAGTGTTTTACTGTATGTTAATATTCTTATAAAATAATTAATCCTTACCGTAGTAACTCTACTTTCGCCCAAGGAAACTAATTTTTATGTTGACAGTTACAATTACATTTATTTAGTAATTTAAAATTACAGTAATAAATTTGTAAAAAAATTATTCAAAATAGAATTTATATGTTTTTTTCAAATTAATTTAAGTGTTATGACAAAAGATGTGTAAATTATATTTCTTAGAAAAATATATTTTGAAGCATAAAATTTAACTGTGGGGTATTTTTTCAATTTTTTTATTTTCAATAAATTTTATTTTATAATTATAATTACAATATTTCGATTTAATTTAAAGGAAAAATTTAATTTTACCAAAATAATTATTAATTACATGAAAAGTTTGAAAACAGTTTCTTGTAAGAAAGAATATGTTACTTTTATTTTATATTGTTAAACATAGGTTTTATAAATGTAAACTGATATCATTAAATTTTCTAAATTTATTTTATAAAAATATATATTTAATTTAAAATATTTATAACACTATATGTGACACTATTAAAATATTAAATTCATAAAGGTTACCAATTTGGAAAATTGTATTTTTCACTATTGATCTAAAAAAGTAATTATGTTATAAAAGTAAAAATATCCAAGGATATTTTTCACATAATTATTAAACAATTAAATTAAATTTATAATTTTATAACTATATAATTTTTATGAAATTAATTTTAAATTCCTATATTTTCAATATATTCAAAACATATATATTTTAAAAAAATAGATTATATTCTAAAATGGAGGATGATGGATTCTAAATTAAATCCAAAATTGTTAAAATTATTTCTTTACTTAGAAGATAAATAATTTGAATCAGAAAAGTATTTCAGGGATTTCTATTTCATACATATAAAATATATTTTTTATAATATTCAAGTTATTAATAAAAATATAGTGTTTCACTATTCACAAAAAAAGTATTTATTAATAATACCAAGAATTCAACTTCAAATAAAATTATAAATCTATATCAAAAGATTAATTTATATATCCATATGAATTTTTTTCAATTTTATATTTGAATATTGAAATAAAATCATAAAATAAAATGAAAAAATGTTTTTACAGGAATATGATATTATTAAAATAATTGTTTTTTCATTATTCTAAATTTCAATAGAATAATAATAAAATAATAATTATCATATCATTATTATATAATATTAAAATTAACATTTGACTATGATTAACATAGTCATATTTTATAAATCATAACACATATAAAAACCTAAATTCTTAACAACAATAATTAATTATGAAAATTTTAATGAAATTGCTATTATATTTTTTAATATATATACTAATATATTTCATAATTTAGTTTCATCTAGTCACACCTAATAAATTAATGGATATGATTTTTCGGTTAAACATATAATGATTTAATTTTATTTCAATATTTCCTATGGTGAAACATATACACCATATTTGACTTAATTATATGAAAAAATATTTTAAAACCTTGGGTAAGTATATTCCCCCCTTTAAATAAATTGTGTCCTCACAAAATTAATTAGTATTAGGTAATGAATTAAGTTGAGTTTATTTTTACGATATTCATCATTCATGACAAGACAACATAATATTACACCCACCAAACACTCTTAGGGAAATATAATGTTATTTATCATTCCTCAAATAAAAATTTTCTTCCATACAATCATATACTCAAGTATATATATTTTCTAATCATGTATTCGACATATAATAAATTTCACTAAACAATTTAAATCATCAATACAGTAAACAATAGATAAATCATATATTTCTTCTAAATTACAATTATATTCATCTACTATGTATTAAATATAATCACTAGTCCATACATATATCATAATTTCTAAAACGAAAAAAATAACCAGTGGTGACATGAATTAAATATCAATTATGAGGTTATTAATATTTTATATAATCTGTTTTCAAAATCAATCAATACTATTTTACTGAAACACAAGTAATATAGTAAACCATAGAGTTATTCCTACGTTAATCATATGGCCATCAATAATTATCCCAAATAATATAAAATTTTGATAAAATATCTTCACGGATAATGACACCACTTAATGTATGTTTACCAACATTTATAGAAACTCTCTTTATAAAAAATCACATGATGTTTCATATAATCCTCATATGGTTTATAATATAATAGAATATAATTTATATGTATCAATTGCAAAAAAAATTCCATGATTATCAATGTTTAATTTATATTAGGATAAAAAAATCACTACCTTAGTTATGACTAATAAAATATATTTTTCCAAACTAATAATCATATACAAATAATCTCAACCATTTATGTATGCACCCTTATTTAGTTATATTTAATATTTTTCTTAGATAGATACTATTATCTCCTTCATTTCCTTGATCTGTTTTAACCCAAATACTATAATCCAAAATGGATATCAATATAATCAGATAAAATGATCATATAAATATTTTAGATAAATCCATATATATGTTATTTAATTAAAACTTAACTTCATCCTATTATAATTTATTTCCCAAAATTTTATCATAGGGCCCTATAACAACTCTCATTGTTCTATCAAGTTTAGTTTTTTTATATTCCCTCAAATATCATAAAATAATCCCATAAAATAAATAGGGAATAAATTTTTCATATTTTTTAAAAAAATTGAATGTGATTGACTAAATCATATCCCTCATGCATGTTTATCTATTAGTGATGTTAGGCCTTTTTGGTGAGCACCGATTCACAATTGACATAAAACCCAACACACATTCTTCACATATATTACCTCCTAGAATAACTATACCCACTCATTCATATCATTACTAGAATATATACATGGAATTATTTTCAAGAAAAATCATAGAATATCAATATTAAAAAACATTTAGATTCCCTCATATTCTTATACATTCCCTTAAAATTCTCTCTATAGTTTCCAATAATGTTGTGTCATCCTAATCACCTAAAATTATTATACATTACAATTATACAATGTAAAGAGAGGAAAACCAATAATATATTTTATTTAATAATTTATTTTCTTAAAATTAATAAAATCTATATATCATGAGGTTTAATGTTTTTATAAGATTATACACATTAATACATCATATTGAGAGGAAAAAGTATCTCTATATAAAATATCACATTGTGCTACAAAATCTAGTAAGTGATCTAAATATTCATATGATTCCCTATATAAAATACAATTAAATGTGGGAGTTATAAATCCTAATAAGGGGTTAATGTTGACAAAAAATTATAACATGACTGTCAAGTGACATAACATTATATCATAAACAGAATGATCATAATCATGAAAATATAAAATAAGTTAATGAATCCATAGATTCATTGAATCAAAAGCACATAGAAAAATATTTAAGTCTGAAATCATAAAAATTCCTCTAGGATAAAGTCAACTAAAATGTACAAATAGGTGAACCACTATAATAACAAAGAATTATTAGGTTAACCACTCATGCACTGTACATACTGTTCTTTGGCTAACCACCCACACACCATACATAATCTGAATGGATAACCACTCTAGAAAAATAAATGGTATCTTAGTAGACATTAAAATTACCCAATTCAATAGAGAGATGTAAATTGACCATGCATCATTACATAATATGTTCATTCATATGTGTAAATCAAGTTAAACTAAACAATACATAAATCATAATCCTGATAATACCATTGAGAATAAAATTGGGTCCATAATATTCAGCCAATGAATAACTAGAGGCTAATTCATTATTACATCCTAGATAATGAGGAATGAAATCATATGGATCATTCATAATTTAAAATGTAATATCTTTCTTGAAATTGGAGTTCTTATTTATGAAATTCCCATGATGTATCTTTGATGATAATGAAAATGTGGTAATCTTGAAGGGAATTAAAAACATATATAACCTAAATAATGAAATTTGTACATAACTAGGTATATATTATATAAAATATATAATTACTATATGATCATCATTGGAATAATATTTTAATAAAAAGTTGAAAATGAAAGGGATTGTGTAAGTAAAATTTAATGAGGGTGATACAGAAGATACTTTTTTATGTTTTAAAAATCTTTTGTTGAAGCCTCATATCCTAAAATTAGATAATAATATTTTATTTAAAAAAGAGTAGAATATTAATATTATGAGAAAATTAGATAACACTTAAGGTGGATTCCAATTTTAAAGGATATAGTTGGTGGGAAGGGAGATTGCTGAAAATGTAGAGAAATCATCATTTAAATGGATTTAAAATTTTATTAGCATAATTGAACATTCGAAAAGTTTTATAACTCAGTAATAGTGACTATTTTAACAAAAATTAACCTAACAATATATAAATGTGATATACCATATTGAACTGGAGTTTAAAAATGTTAAAAAATATAACCTAAGAAATTTTATTGAGTTCTAAAAGGATGGTATATTTTTTGGTGGATATCAATTATATCCCACAAAAAAGAAGACCATAAATGAAAGTGAATTTTGAAATTACAATAATAAATTAATTATTATTTGTTTTTAGGAAGTATTTACACCAAAAAAAATTATATTAGGTCATAATATCATAGATTGTCCCAATTAAGGATGATTGTGACAAAATCTTATAGCTTCAAATACATTATAATAAAAACAACATAAAAGAGATTAAAAATGAAGTTAATGTTTACAAACCCTGATTAATGATAAATAATGATAACATGTACCCAATAATTAGTATATACATTATTTTCATTAAATTTGTTGGGTAAGAGAATATGTTTCTAAAAGTATGAGGTTTTGAGATGAACCCCTAATGAATATAGTAATATCTGAATCAAAATTCACTTTTATATTTATAATCCTATAGATAACCAAATAAATTTAATAAAATAATATATTATTATTAATTGAATTCATTATATATATATACGCCCAACAAATAATAGATTTTTTAATAAAATTAATCATGTATCAAGGAAGAGATAATGAAAAAAACTCTTGCATTGTGTCCCAAACTGATGTACAATTTTACTTGACATTCTAGGAATTAAAATTATGTTCATTATAAATATACATAGATACATTATTCATATAAATTTAATTTTTTTGTACATATATTATCTTTTGGTACTTACTTTAATTATTGTTTTTGATATCATCTGTTACTTGGGGTTGTTCAGTTGATTCCATCACTACGCTTTTGGTTTGTTGGATGTTAAAAATTGGCTTATAAATAAACACAATGATCATAATAATTCTATATGTTTTTACCATATTAATAAATTAGTAAAATAATTATATGGTATCAATAGTTACCATTAAAATATCAAATTATAAAAGGTAGCATGATTAGTCTATTAAATATGTTTAATGTTACTATATCAGTTTATTATTAGTTTTCCTTATATAAAGTCATATATTTTATTTAAAAAAATAATAGTGTAAGAGTTTTATCATTTTTACAAAATATATATATTTTTAAATTCATCTGTGTATGGTGTTCTGGAAAAGTAGTCATCCATTTATTGACACAGTGATTTTCCCTCATTCTAGAGGATATTTATGTTCTTCTATGATTTTTTTTGGGGGAAATAAAATGAAAATTATATTAGAATAATAAAATTTAAAAATTAATTTTTTATATCATACCCTCATGTATATAGGGGACTTGAATGGGATTTAATAAGAAACTAACATGAAAAATTTTGGTTAACGATATTATCTTTCCCTATGTGGTCCCCCAATGAGAAACTACATACGACCACTTAGTGTGGAATTTTTTAGAAACCATGTTTTCAATGGAATTTATAAGGTATTGAGAATATACATGGGACTATATTTGGGTGATCAAAATATTTTTAATGGGTGCATAAATGATTTGGTTGTCTAGCTTCATAAGTGAATAAAAGGGAAATTTTTAAATACTCATTATTTTTCAGTAACTACACCTTATTATTCATAGAAAAAGGATCCAAAAGGAACAATAATTGTTTGTGGAAATATTTAATGATTATAATTATTCCAAAATAATTATTAACAATATTTTCCAAATGTTTTAACTATTTTGAAAATGATAATTTTTTTACCCAAATTTAATCTAACAATGGTAACTCCACATTCTCTATATAAATCTAATTTTAATTGAAATAATTAAAATTAACACAATTTAAAATTTGTAAAATTCTAATATTATATATTTAAATATTTATTCAAAATAAAATTTTTACAAGTAAGAAAAATATATTTTAGTGTCATTGCACATAATGTATAAATATTTATTCATAGAAAAAGATCATTTGACGTATACAATTCATTATTTGGATAAGATTAACTATTTATATTTCCAATAAATGAATTGGATCTTAATAAATCCAATGTTTTTTTGTGGTTTCAAATTTAATTAAAACTAAATTATAGAAAAAAATTTATGTTAAATGAGAAGACAAGAAACAATATTTAATTTTAATTCATATATGAGTTTTTTTATGGATAATCATTTGATTTATATTTTTTAAACTAATATATTCTAAATTAATAATATTATTCCTTAAATAAATATTTTATCAAGGAAATTGTTTTTATAAATCTCAATTTTCAATTTATATATTTAAAAATTTATATTCTCAATTTGGAATAAATTGTAATTTTCATAATTCCACTATAACACATATATTTTATTAAAAAATAAACAAAATTAATCTTAGATTCATTGTCACATGATTATTCAAAAACTTCAATATCATTTAATTATATTCATCTTATATAAGTGATGATAATTTATTTTAAAATTCAAAATGTATAATTTATTAATAACTTTTGTATGAATAATATAAAGTATGATCTAAACTTTGAAATATTAGATTATAATTTAGAACCCATCTTTTTTGAATTATAAATTATATTATAAAATTAATATATTTCCATATAAAATGTTTTCATGAATTTTTATTTCATACCTCTATACAAATAGTTTCAAAAAAGTACTATTATTTATAGAAACATTATTTTCACTACTCACATAAAAAACAATATTTTTTTGGAAAAAATACCGAATTTAATCACAAGATAATACTTATTTTCTAAATCAAAACAATTGTTTGATTGTTTTAAATTAAATTCTATAATATTGAATTTTTAATTTTTTTTAAAATAATACAATTATAATTAAAAAATATTTTTATAGAATTTTATTAATAATAATTGTTTTTTTAGTTATTATTTTCCATAAAACATTAAAAAATATATAATTACTAAAAGAATATTATTTTTATTTAATAAATATTTAATAATATTATTAATGGTTTTATTTATTAAAAATAAATATGAAAAAATAATTTTGAACACAATAATGAAATATGTAAATTTGTATAATATAATATATGTATATATAAATATATTTTACATAATACAGATACATCTATTCATTCCTACTAGTGCAATGTCTACATTTGAATAGTATAACATATTACAATTTCTTCATCATTTAATGTTATATGAATAGAAATTTATCAAACATATTTTACTAAATTAGAGAAAAAAATATATTAAAATATCAAGTAGTTGCATAAACACTCATGAATATTAAATTGATAGGTGGGCACTCTCCCACCCTGTTCGTGAGAAAAGAACCTTCGGTTGGAAAAAACCCAATAATATCTATAAGGTTTGATTTATTGATCATAACCAAACATAATCTACACAAGAATATCAAATTTCATAGTTTACCCCCCCCCCCCCCCCAATGCACTTACAATATGAGAGATATATATTATAACAATACCAAATTTGTTAATGATTATATAAAAGGTATTTATAATCCCCACACAACTCATGAATATATGAATTCATGTTTGGAACTGTTCCCACTTGTTGAATCTCAAAATCAACTAAGGTGCTTGTTTTACAGGTATCCTCCCTTTGGTGCTCAATAAATTTTCACTTATAACAAAACTCATGATATATCATCATTACCCATCCCTAAATCGATAAACTCGAATATGTATTAATTACTCAATTCACACCACAAGGTTGCTCTCAAAAATGTAATATCACAATATTGACTAATATATTGATCATAAAAAATTTTTATATACTTTTCAATTCACTAAAATTTCATTCAAAGGAATGAACATCCCATTTCAAATTTTATAGCCACTTATGAAATTACGAAAAGTAGACATTTATTAGACGTTATATAACCATATAATACTTCTAATAGGTTCCACTTTGAGTGGAATTAGTTCAATTACCACTCAATGTAATAGGGATCCCAGTTTGATTCCACTTTGGATATTTAAATAACATTTACCACTATTAACATATCGCATAGTACCATCACAATATATAAAATCATGGTACAAATCAAGGACCACCTTTTTATTACTCATAAGAATATTCTCATCCAATATAACAGTTTTTTTAAATTTGTTTACTTTTTTCAATAACTATAGTAAAACCACCATGAATAAAGATTTAGATTAATGAATAAAAAGATATATAGATAATTCTCAAATTAATAGACTCATGATGTTGAGATTACTAAACAGATATCAGTTTAAAGGATGATGTATGATTCTATTATAAAATGTGTGGGATACGTCCAAATTTATTTAATTGTTTCTACATGAAATTAATGATACATGAAAGTATATATAAATAAAGAATTGTGAATTCTAAAAACAAATTTGTACAAAAAATATAAGGACATCATTATTTAGAAATGGATCATCAGAAAATATATAAAAGGGTTGGTGGAATTTACTGACGATCCATATAACAAGCCTCAACATTGGAATCTAAATTATGGGTGACTGACCCCATCCAAATCCCATTAAAAATTTAGATGTATACCACAAGGGTTCCAATGTTAATTTTATCCTTCATGAATATTTTTCACCATGAAATATTTTTAAATATTCTTCTCCCCATCCTTCACCAAACTATTTCAATTTCCTGAATGATTAGAAAATAGATGAGATGATAAAATTTTAATTAAATTTATACCTATATATTAATGATTTTTTTTAATTTTAACATAAAAGATATTATAATTTAATTCATGAATTACCTATTTTATTCTTCTAACATCCTAACAAAAAATATGTAATGATTTAACTCTATGGTGGTGATTACTATAGCATAATTCGGTTGAAACTAAGTCCCTAAAACATATTAAATTATACAAAGCTAATTATAAATGAATGGGTGATAAAAGAGTTATGTTTAGGGTTTTATTTTCTCAAAGTGGTGATACATTTAACCTTATATGGATTAGACCATTACAGGGAATTTCATTATTCATTATATAGTAAAAGATGAAAACCATGGGGGGGTACTCTCATCTCACATGATTCCATTTCTCTGTGGAGTCTGTTATATATAAATATATTAGATAGCTCAAAAATCTAATGAATTTGTTGTAGTGGATGGTTAATTTAATATTATATCTTCATATTATTCCTCAATGATATGTTTGGATACAAAAACAAGATTATGGATGGACCTTGATAGTTATTGAAGGATCTTTATAATAGATGAATCCATGGAACAATCAAAATTATCCATGTCAAAATGAATTAAATTCCTCATAATGAGATGGTAATAGGAGAATTAAATCATGATTTATTCCACAAATTTAGGTATCTTAGAATAAATGTAGAAAAATTTGTGTCCAATATATGTTTCAGTTAAGTGGAGTTAGCACACATTGATAGATTCACCTGAGTATCATGAGGGACTAATGTCATTTGAGGAATAATTTATTATAATATAACTTTGAATATACATTAATGAAAATACTATCCATGTAATCATATATATCATATAGAGTAGTTGGTCTTTTGGGATATAAGTTAGATAGGATTTCATATCCATTAGTGTTATTCATAACAGTTAGGGATTAAACTATGAAGATGTATGTCTTTATAGGTATTATATTAGGATGAGATAAAATTGATTTATTATAAAGTTATTTTAATAAAAAAATTCATCCACATGATTACATCCATGATGTGGATTCATTGTACACAATGAGAAATAAATTTATGTCAGTAAGATACAAGTTATATTTATTTTCATGGAATGAAAACAAATAAAATTTGTACTTTTATAGGATTATAAAATGTATCATTTATATATAAGAATTATTACATCAATTTTGATAATATAGATGATGTGTGTAATAGTGTGTTCTATATTTGTCTTTTGAAGTGATTTTGATGGCTTAATTGATGTGTTTTTTGATGGACCCTATAACACCCAGAGAGGGGAGGGGTGGATCAGGGTGTCATCATTTTATTTTAATCTAATGGATCTTGTTACCATGTTTGTAGGAACCTGTATGTCATGTCTAAGGCAGTAGTGCAGAAAAAACAATCACAATAAATGAAAATAAAGAACAATTAGACTTTGTTCAGACCTAAGGGCTATGTTCAAGGAGCATACGCCACCAGGGTTTCGGTCATACATAATTCTACAAATCATCACATGTTATGGATTAAAAAAGGTAATCATTGTCACTATTTTCTAGTTGAACTTCCTTTACAAGGGTTTAGTTATAACACACTACATCCCTCAAGTCACTTTCGTTAACTCCCCCTTACTCACTATGTTAGGATAAATGAGAAATCATTTTATCAACATGAATGTATATTCCAGGGGTTGGAAATAAATCATGCATCATTTTTGTAGATAGATACACTCTTGATGTCTTGTTTTCCCCTATAGATATAATATACCTATCCTAGTACCATTATTTTGTGAACATTCCCTCTATGAACATGACTCGTTCCTTTACATAATAGAGTTCTCTATGAACCACAATTGTATACCGACTCTACAAACCATGACTACGTTCCACCTTCGCAAACTGTATTCTCGAACTGACTTTTCTTCTACTCTCATGTGCCTATTATTCTAAATAGACCAAATTGTCCCCATGAACAATCTTTTGCATATTGTTGACTTGTTTGTACAACCTTGCTCTGCTAACCACCTCACATTCTCCCTATAATACAAGAGAACCACATATCATGTTATTTCACAATGTACAGAATATCCTACATGTATGAATTCCATAAGAAGATTGGTTATTATGCAAAATATTTTGGAAATATTATAATTCCTTGTGTATTTTTAATTAAAGTCATTATGGGGTTGTCTTCCCACAAACAACTTTAGGATTTCTACATATTCATCTTGGTTTTTAATCATAGATCCGCAACATAATTAAGTGGTTTGTGATCATTATATTGGAAAATAGATCCACAAAATCCACAAAACCAAAGTTTAAAAAAAAATTATATGACACCACCACCCCTAGATAATGTCCATCTGCAACAAACCTTATCCTCTATGTAGTCTTCGTATCACTATTCTTTCTATAAAGTGACACAAATCACCACCTTTTTTCTTCAAACGATACCCCTCAAGACTTTTAAAAACTATACTTTTTCCCGAATGACACACCATTAGACAATCCTTTTACATTCCATGATTCACTTCCCATTTTGGGAACCTCTTTCGCTCTGTGAACCATTCATCCTACACGATCTATATACTTGTTTCAATTCCACAAAACACTCTATCTACATAGTTAACAGTTATCCTTTCTACATAAAAAAACATGATCTATGAATTGTTCCTGGAAAATTGTTTGTGGTTCACAATTCCTTTCCCTAAACTCAGTCTCTATAAAAAAACTCCTAAATTGGAGGCATAAAAACTGGCATCCACTGGGGAACTATGCCACCTTCGATACTACTTTTATCCTTAATCATAATACCTCATTCCTTGAAAACTCCTTGATCAACCCAATGTCAACTGACATGAAACACTAACAATAATACATTTACATAAATGAATAGGCTTGGGTCCAACAATATCCCCCTTTGGGTATTGTTGTAAATACGTAGTAAGATTCAATGAAGTTCTAACCGCAATCAAAACATGATAAGCAATAAAAAACACAGCCTACAGTTTAAGTCCATGTGATCAATTAAGACATTATAAAATAAGAGGGTATGTATGAATTTAATTAAATTTCATGAAATTATTTATGTATGTCCTTGTAAGCCCTTCCTTTTTCCCATAATTCCAAAAAAATATCTGTTTTTATTATCCCTCATTTTAACTCATTGAATTTATCTATTCTCCACTTCAATTATAAAGAATTTATCAATTACCCCCATCGTAAGTAAACACAAAGAACCACATTTTGACATGTTGAGATAAAATAATTGTACCCTTAAATCTTATCTCCCCTATAAACAAGCACAAATACCCTAAATATATTTAAAAATTTAATAAATATTGGGATAAGGGATGATCGAAACCTCCTCTTGAACTGAGAGGTGGTTGAACAATGTGGTTCAACATATTATGCAAGAACACATGGATGATAATGGATGGTACATTATTTCTACCGCCTGATCATCAGTTCCAACATGATCCATTTTAATGATTTCTTGTTCAAAGTTTTCCTTGATGAGGTGATATTTGATTTCAATGTGTTTCGTATGAGAATTTTGAATGATATTCTACATAAAGTCAGTTTCACTCTTGTTATCATAGTAAATCACCATTTCTTATTTCCCCTTATCACCAATATCAGTAATTTGTTGCTTCATCCACAATAGCTTATTTCAATCCTTTGATGTATAGATATACTCATCTTCAGTGGTACTAAGAGAATTATGTTCATTGTTATTAGTCAACCAACACACACATTTATTTCATATAAAGAATGTTCCCCCACTTGTGGACTTTATATCAAAAACATATTTATCCCAGTCAGCACCAGAAAATGATGATAGTTCACTATAACTTTCTATAGCAAACTATAATCCACAATAGTGTGTTCCTTGAATATACCCTTTGATTTTTTTCACTACATCCATATGTTCATCTTTAGGATTACTTTGAAATATGGCTGCTAAGAATATTGCAACAAAAATATTTTCTCATGATATAGTGAAGTACAATAAGATTCCAATGATTCTTTTGTATTGTGTGGGATCTATAAATGTCCCATACTAATTCTTTCCAAGTTCAATTCTAACCACAGTCGGATTAGACATTGTCATAGATTCATGCATATTGATTTTCTTCCACAAATATCATGAATTATTTTCATAAGAAATGAATGTGCAGTCTTTACATTGAATCACTTTCAAGTAAAATAAGTAAGTGACATCAACAATCATAAAAATATCAAATTATGATTTCATGTGATTGGAAAATGCACCCACTAATCCATGCCTGCTTCCTCCAAATATAATATCATCTACATACACCAGAACCATGAAATGATATTTACAATAATTATTCACATAAATATTTTCATCCCCTCCTCCTCTTTTAAATTGGATATTCCTTAGATAACAATCCAACCAAGACTACCATGCCTGTGGATCCTATTTCAGAACATATAGAAACATATTTAATCATTAAACGATCATTTTTCACTAACTAGAAGAAAGACCACTAGTTTTATAATATAGACTTCTTCTTCAATGATTGCATTTACCAATGTTGTCATGACATCCATTTGATACACTTTGTATCTTCTTTTATATTTTCATGTAATGAATCAGTCTGATTGACTCCAGTCCAGCCACTGGGGAAAATCATTATTCAACAAAAACACTATTAAACATTGAATATCCATTACACAACTACAATGGATTTTTTTGATCATATTTACATGATCATAAAATATAAATTTAAAAATCCACTTCATTCCAATCACATTGTGGGGTTTGATCCTCTTAAATAGATCCCATGTTTTTTTTCTTATCAATCTGATCCAATTCATCTTTCATGGCATTAACCTAGTATTTTTATTTTATTGTTTCATCAAATAAAAATGGTTCATCAATTAAATGGAATTCATATTGTTCACTATTTGTCATTCTCCTTTATATGTGGGAGATATCAAATCTCTAAGGATGTTAGATCAATCAATTTATTCTCATTGATTTCTCCTATGAGGATGAGATGATGTTTTTTCACCCATGGGTTATTTTTCTGAATCTTCTTCTATGTTCACATCATGATGTTTCTCTTGGACGTTTTTCATGCCTTCTTCTTCATCTGTAGTAGGATCTATTCCATGTCCAAATTTTTCCTCATCTTCTATCTCATAAAATGGTCAATTATTTGATCCAATTGTGATAATATCTTAAATGATCTTCACATCAATTCTTTCCAAAAAAAAGATACTGATATGTTTAATAAAACATTTGTAGGCATTATTAGTCATTGATTATCTGTAGAATATTCCATTATCTATAGCATATTTATACTTTCTATGATTTCCTTATTTGTTTTAGATAAAACATTTACATTCGATAACATAAAAATACTTTATAGAGGGATTCCATCCATGCCATAAATCATACTATGTCATGTATTCCCCCATATAATGCCATGCTGGTTTTTAAATATAAACTATAGCTTGAATATCCTCTTTCATAAATTGGAGTTGGATATGACTCTCTATCAGCATAGTTATGGATATATTGGTCACATGTGGATTCTATTGCTCATCAACTCAATTTTTCTATAGAGTTATTAGGACAATCACCTCATGTGGTATCCCATGTTTCCCAATGTAGTTTTCAAACTCAATGTATGTATATTATTGACCATTTTCATACCATATAACATTTATTGTTTGTCTAGTGTCACTCTCGACTATTTGCAAATATGTTTTAATGCCATCACACACTTGACATTTCCTTATGTATAATAATCACAACACACATTCTACTCTAATAGTCAATGAAAATAATGAATTACCATTCTCAATGAGTTATTATGACATTTATTAGACCACATACATCATTATGAATGAGATAAAGAATTTTTGATATCATTATCTTCTTTATCCAATATGAACATCAGACCAAAATCCCCTGAATTCAATCATAACAAGTATTTTATCATTCCCTATTACGATTGGGGATATCATTGACTACTTTTATCTTATATATATTTTCCTTGTATTGATGATTTTTGTGAACCATCATCTGATGAAACATGTTTTTTTCTTATTCAACATTCATGTACCAAATGTATTCTTTACAATAATCTTGATTTAGGATGACATCCATTCTGCAACATTTCATGATTAAATCCCTTGTTCTTCCTTTTATAGTGATCCCCTTTTGATTCAATGTATATATAAGTATAGAGTAACATAGCTTACTCACATTTAAGATATTGAGATGCAACCCATCCATGTAATGAACTTCGGCCTTCTTCAACTGCCCATTGTCCAATTCAGTACATCCACTATATTTGATCTTCAAATAACTATCATTATCAAATATTACAACTAAAATGATATTTTTATTATCATTAATTTATTGGTATACATTTTCCATCATATGGTATATGCATCCACTATTAAGAATCCTTGTGCTGCTACTCTGGGTAACATTGGGAGCTACTTCTACAGTGTTGGATTTTTCAATTTTCTTCTTTTCTTCCAATGAAATATTAGTTTGATTGAAGGATAAATATGGATTTTCAAATCAATTTTCCACATGAATAGGTTCATCATGGTCATACTCTTCTTTGAGTGGATATAATATGTTTGTTAGAACAACATCAACTTGTTCAAGAGTTTTGACATGTTTTTGACATATGTAGGCATTATTACTACCAATATTCTTCTTGCAATCAACAGTTTTGTGGACAAAATTCTAATAGTGAAAACAATATCCATATAAATTGATTCTTAGATAAGAATTAGAAAATTATTTTTTATGTTTTTTTCGATTCTAGATCTTCCCCATTCAAATATCTCCATGTATATTCACAGTATGACATTAGATATCCTTTATTTAGAAAAAATTGACATTTCATATGTGTAAATGTTTTTTTACTACTATTAAACATCATGTCAAAATGATTTTAAGGATAGATTGAATAAATATCATCTTGAGATACTAGATTATAAAATTCAATGGCACTATCAGTTTGATTTGAGATATTATTTGTTTGGATTTTTGATGTCGTTGTAATATGTATGTCTTTTAGCATGCCTTTATTTCAGGCCATTTTCATCCAACATTCAATGTTTTAGCGTTCCAACCAATTCCTATATTTTTCATGAATGATAGTAGTTGAACATTAATAACATTTTCATCTACATAAGAACCACTCTTATCTCTCTCTAGAAGCTCAACATCTAAGAATTTTCGAAACTGAATATTATTCATTGTTTCTTATGGAAGCCATTTTCTTTCAAGTTTAACTCTAATAATATAAACATATTCTTTAGGTCCCTAAATAGTTTTGGAATTATCCTCTAGTATAGAAGTATGGTTCTTTATGACCATTTCATATTCCTTAATTCTGAGATTTTGTTCAACTATATCATCATAGATTTCCAAATTTGATGAATATTCCTTTACGACTTCCTCAAGTAGATTAATTTCATCATCCAGTATATCAACATATTATGATTATTTTTCTACTTTAACATTCCACTTTTTTCTAATTTTTCATTGATTCTCATGCTCACCTAACGAATCTATAGGATAAAACTTTAGATTGACATCAGTGGTCAATTTATTGTCTATAGCTTTATTACCTGATGGTTCTAATTTTTCAATGGTATCTATCATTGATGCATGGGTTCCAGATTTAAATTTTATCACTTCTTCATCAATGAATTCACCATCACCATTTTCCTATTCACAAAAAAACCATTCCCTGTAGTTTCTCTCTAGACTTGATGTCACTATTTTTGAAAAACCATTTCAATGTATTCTGCGTGAATGTTGCTTCACTTTCATCATCATCAATCATTCTTGAGCACTGATTAAAAATATTCCCAATTATTCCATAATGAAAACAATCCAAACATAATTTTTCCTCAAATATATCATTTCCCTTCTTGAATATATTGGAAATTAGAGAAATAATTTCTTTTTCCTCACTTTATTTATCAATACAATCTCTAGAAATTTCATGTTTTCCCATATGTTTTAGTTCCATTTCCATTCATACTTATGTCATTGCATCTTATGGTTTGACTGTTATCTCATATGACAATAGGATGATCAAAAGATCGTATAGAGAATTTTTGTAAAGATCCCTTTCCACAGGGGAATTTACCTTTGCATTGTAAATATGGGTAAGTCTTCTCAATACATTCTTTACAATATTAATGTCTTTTATTTCTTCACTAATTACTCACATTGCATCTATAAATTCAATAATTTCATTGATAAAGGTATCCACATTTCCCTTATGATGCATCTTTATATCATAAAACCAATTTTGAAAAACATGTAGTTTTTCTTCCTCTACTTTTAGATCATCTTCATTAATATTCTCTAATTTTACCCATATATGTTTTGTTGATGTATAACTCATGATTTTTAGATATACATAATAAGAAATAGCTGTAGTGAGGTCATTCTGTACTTTGGAATCTACATCAATCATTTTCAAATCTTTGTTAGTAATAGAAATCCAAGTTAGATTGGTGTTAATTATTCCTTGTGAATTTGAATTCAAGGCTTCCATTACAAGAGTTTGTAGAGGAGATCTTATCATATTCTCATAGATTTGTATGTTACATCCATTAAAGTGGGAGGATCTCCTAACCTTCACTATATTCACCATGGAAGAAACGACATATAGATTTATCACTATAAAAAATTATCCTCTAATACGACTTGAAGGACCCCAAAACACCCTGATAGGGTAGTGGTGAATCAAGGTTTCAATTTTTTCTTTTAAATTGATTGATCTTATTTTCATTTTCGTAGGATCCTATTAAAGCTATCTGATAAGATAACATAGAAAACATATAATAAAATGAAATGATGAGACACAACAATAATACTTGGTTCTCTTCTAAGGGATGCATCCACGGAGCATACACCTATAAGTTATTAGTTGTAAAAAAATAGACTAATATTCACTATTTGTAGAGTACCAATGTTTAGCACAATAACTATTATCCAAAAACCCTACCATTAAAAGGCTTTACATATATCACACTACATCCCTTAGATAACTTCTATTTACTCCCCCATTTTCACTAAATTGGGTTGAATCTAAACACATTTTATTAATATCAAGGTTTCTTCAATGGGTTGGCATTAAATAATGCATCCATTTATATATATAGATGCTCTATTGAATTGTCATTTTTCCCTGAAGATGTAATAAAATTTTCAATGTACTATTTAATTGTGAACATGTCATCTCCGAATGGTCCTTATAGCTCCCCATACTAGAGTGTGCCACATACAACCTCCATGTACCACCTCTACACACCATCTCTGCATACCATCATCGCAAACCATGTTCATGAAATGCCTTTTTTTATGTTCTCACATACATCTTCTTCACAATAGATAAACCTCTCTTCTATAAACCATCTTTTGTGTATTTCTTTCCTTTGTGTACTTCCTTTCTCCACATAACGAATAAATTTATTGTAATACTGCATGATCACCACAGATCATGTTCTTCATTCACATATAGACTATCCTACACACACTACATCCTTAATCAGAAAGCTTCTTCCATGAATAATTTTAGATATAACTGAATCCATTTCATATTAATAATTAAATTCATTATAGTGTTGTCTTCCCACAAACTACTTCCATATTTCTAAAAGATTTTCTTTGATATTTACTCTCAAATAGGAAACATAATAAATAGATTAGTACTCCGTATATATGAAAATAGATCCAAAAAATTAGTTAAACCATGATTTACAAAATATTTGATATCGAACTTTCTTCCCTTTGTGTCGTGCATATCCCATGAACCATACCTTCTACGTATTCTAGGTACCTCCATTATCCCTATGTGAAAAAAAATCAACACCTCGATTCCAAAAATGACACTCTTCATGTCTTATCAAAACTCTACCTCATTTTCACGAACAACACACTATCATGTCTAATGTTTTCATTCTATGAACTGTTGGCCTTTTCACGAACCTCCTTCACTCTATAAATCCTCCGACTATAAGATATGTTTACTATTTTCTATTTTTTTACCCATTCGTACTATTTGGTTCATGGTTCACCATTCCACGTACCATAATTCATGATCTACAAAAAATTTACAAGATCATTGTTCTTGGTTCAACCACAATTTTCAGAAACTCATCCTTTTCCAGAAAAAACTCACGATTTTGAGGCCCAAAAAATTAGAATACATTGGTAAAATACCCCACCATCAATATCACATTCAACCAGGATCAAATTACAACATTCCTTTCAAACACATTTATTACCCAATGTGGATTGACAACAAAAACAAACCATACATCATTTCCAACAAGGACCAGCCTTTGGTCCCACATTTTCTAAAAAAGATATGAAACTACCCCATAAAAGTGAGATAATATTCATTACATGGTTATATATTAATTATTATCTTATTTATGTTTCTTAGATAGGAGGGATACATTGATGTTTTGGACATTTTGAATCTATATTGAATAGTTGTTATAAAAAATTTCATGATAAACAATATGTATCATTTGAGAGACTTGATATTATTTTAAATGAAATATGGTAATGGTATATGATGTTGTATAAAATATTTTTGGTGAAAATTAGTGATAATAAAGAATATAATGCGAGTCATGAGAATTGAATACTATTCAATAATTTTAATAGAGCTAGACGGTTCTTGAAAATTATCCAAGAGTCAAGACACCATCTAATGCAAGTAATGGTGGAAGGTATCCATAAAATCACTTTCATGAATCTGTATTGGATATTTTTTTAGTTTTTTATTTAATCTCACAAATTCACATATCATATTTATAGGGGTATTTACTATGTTTTTTTCTAATTAACTAAATTAGTTTTTAGTATTATTCATTTATTAAATGTTCTTGTATATTCTGGAATAGGAATGGTGTGTGACGTATCTATTGGAAATTTTGGGTCTCCATTAATAACAATAAATATATGTTATTTTATCAAAGTGAATGTTTTGAAAATTTTAATTAATTTTAAATTTGAATGTCTTAACATAGAAATAAATAATAATACTTCCACAAAATATAGAGCAGTCAACTATTTGAATGTTCCTAAGAATGGTTCATTAATGGGATGTAATATTTGGTATATTATGTTCTTATATGATAATTATTTCTAATGTCTCTATAGTTTTTTAACAATTTACTTATTTGATAACAGGGTCCAATATTTCACGTGGATAGATCAATATAATGTTATGTATAAATTTGAATTTGATCATTTCGCTTTTTTGTTTCATGATGGAGTTGTGTTTATGATTTATTTTTATAATTATCAACTTTTCTTATACAGTGTGTTAATTAATGGGTGGTTAGTGATGTACTATAAGATTCATAAATTAATTCATCACTAACATAACTACACCTCACATTAAATTCATCTTTTAGTTGGAATATTTTATCTTACAATTTAATGAATTTACTACATGTTAGAGAGAATTTTGGTAATCTTGTGGCTATGATATTGTTGTATACATTGTATCCAAGGGTTATGTATTGAAAGTATATTTTATAATTATTTGTTTTATATGAAAAATATATATTTATTTCATATTCTATAAATAAATTAAAAGTCATTATTCACAATTTAATAAAGGTGATGTATAGAGATGTTTTAGATAAGTATGGTTGGGAATGAATGATGATAAAGGATCTCATGGAAAGGTATTTTGACATAGAAGAGTATAGTGGTCGAGTTTAATTCTGCTATGTGATGGTGTAATCTATTTTGATCTTTTATATGGATGAATCATAGTTTTGAGATCCTTAGGTAGATTTATATTTAGATAAAATTATTCATGAATGTGTTCTTGAGAGATAGAGAGAGGATGTTGAACATGAGTTTCTTCCTCCATGGAACCTAACCATTCTACAATATTTACGGATATTTATTCAATATGAACTCAATAACACACCTCTCTCAAGAAATATAGGTCATCAAAAATGTATCATCCCATTTTGTGTTACCTTTGTTGTCCTATAATGAAAATGTTACTTTTAGATTTTTGGGCTCAATACACTTTCTGTAATGTTTATAAATGTATTCACTAACATTCTATTAGTTTTTTTAAAGTATATAAATATTCCATATATGAAATGGGATAATGTATCAATGAATTATATAATGTGTTGGTCGGAGTGGACACTCAAGAGGGGGGTGAATTGAGTTCCAATTAAAAGTTCTGTTAAAATATTGTCTAGTTAAAATCCCCCGATTTATAAAATAAGTTAAACTGTAGTGAATTTATACAGATTGTCAATGTTCACTTAGATTCTCAAAGATTGATTAGGTATTAGTTAGTTTTGCCACAAGATCAAACTAACTTTTGAAACTAATCTTCTGATTTACAATAAGTGTAAACACTTGCTGATCTAACTATCGAAGTAGCTTCAAAATAATTTTGTATTTTAATTTAATAGTAGTGGAATAAATATAATATATGTCATATACATTAAACTTAAATAAAAGATGCACATCAGATATAAGAATAGGTTCAGTCTCAAGCCGAGACTTAGTCCTCTCAAATATATATAAGAATTTGATCCACACCCTGGATTGGGGTTAACAACAGTTTTACAAAAATTGTCCAGGTCCAAGACCTATACCACTATTTTTCGTGGGAAACAAAAAAACAACAAAAAAGATGTTCATGTCACACATGACCTCTACCACTATCCCAGCGGGATATAAAAGATGTAAGAGTTTGAGTGAGTATTTACAGATCCTCCAGTTAAAGTTCAGGAGACAATGTGTGAGTAAAAATACAGCAGATGACACACACTGCTCGAAATGTAAATAATGAATTACAGAGAAGAGATGTAGAGTTTAGAAATGGCTCTAGTGATTTTCAATGTTTCAAAGGACTCGTTGGATTGATCATGAATGCTTCAAAGTCCTTCTCTGGTTTTTCTGTTGAAAAACATAGTGTTGTAGTTCAGCTTGTGTTCTACAGTCTTTTGATTCATTGTGTGTTATTCAGAAATGTAGGATTTCATGTATGAAACTTCTTTGAGAATCGTGCAATGTGTTCTTCATAGTTGTGCTCCAGATTGTTCTTCTATTCAGTACCGAGATCGCATGTATTGTAGTGTAGGTGTTGAGACGTGTCAAGCACGCGTGTGTTCTCTAATGCAGTTCAATCTTCTTTATATTCCACGAGCTATGGTACTAGGAATGATTCCCTTTTCATAGGTACGAGATACGGTTTCCTGTCAAGCCAAAAACTAACATTAAATAACATTAATTGCATTAAAAACAACAAATATGACCATTAGCATTATTTAAAATAATATTGACAAATTCTTATGAAACGGTGTCACAGTGATCATGGAAACGGTGTCTGGTCACGGTGTCTGGTCAGGGTGTCTGGTCACGGTGTCTGGTCACGGTGTCTGGTCACAGTGTCTGGTCACGGTGTCTGGTCATGGTGTGTCCTTCACGGTGTCTCCATACATAGACAAAAAAACTATATTCGGGCTAAGACAGTGATATGTAGAATATGGGTTAAGGTTAATCATTAGAGATAATATATGAGAGAATTGTGATTATGCATAAAACATGTAAAGAGTAATTAACATCCATAATATTTGTTATTATAAAAACCTGATATGCACCTATTATTGAGTTTGAAGAGCATTAGAAAGATGTGCACTGAAGATCAAGATTAATTAATAGTAATGAGATTTGTGATCATTAAAACATGATTAACACATGAGGAGTCCAACAATCTCCCCATTTTTGATGATCAAAAATCATATATAGGAAGAATATAAAAGACATGTAATATTAAAGATACTAGCATAGAAAAAACATTATAGAACAGATACTTGCAGTTTTTATCCCCCATTTATACTTTTATCGAACTGATACCCATAGGTTTTTCACCCCCTTTTGGGATTATCAAAAAGTAGAGAAAAGAAAATGAAACTCGGCAGTTGTAATTAAACAAAGGATTCATAATACAGAGTACAGGAGAAGTAAAAACTGTAAACAAGAAATGAAATCCCATCAAAAATAAAAACAATCGGTAAACTCTTTAGGGATCCAATTTTGTCTTTCCTTTATCAGTAGCAGGAGCTGGTGCTGAAGTAGAAGAAGGTATAGAAGAGGTAGACAATGAGGGTAAGGGTAGACCTTCAAAAACAGATGGATCCAAAGTAGGAGCAGTAGAAGATCTAGTCTAAGATTGGTCACGAATGACTGGCCGGATCTGAGAAAGGGCTTGGCTAACTGACTTGGTAGTTGATGCTAAGGAAGAAAGTCCAGGTCTAAGGGGTGCAGCAGCTAGAGCAACTATAGCAGTACACTACACATGAAGATACAGCTTCAAAAGATTGATGAAATCAGTAATTATTTCATCACCATACTACATAGCCTTTTCAAAATCATCCTTATTCTACAGAAAACTGTCCAACAATATGGTGAACTCTGAAAGTTTCTGAACTTCATCTTTAAAAGCTTGAGTCACCAGAGGGATTCTCAGATTTTCCACAAGATATCTAAAGTGATCAGTCATGTCAATTTTAGAGAAAATCCAGGAAATATACAAATCTATTTTCTTGGAGATCTTCTGTTGAGCATCATTGGCTATATTTGAATGGATCCTAACCAAGTACAATGCTCTATCACTGTTCTTAATCACTTCGGACAAAGATAATAGATCCAAGCCATTGAAGGCATTCTGTAATTCTTCTTTAATTATGGATCTCAACATAGAATCATCCAAAGAAGGTGTGGGGGTCTGATGAGAAGCAGGTGAATCCTTGACAACTTCGGTTAGAACATTGAGCTGTTTCAGAACTTTTTGCAGACATCTAGTGTGTTCATCTATAAGATTATTCAAAGTTTCCACAAGCTCTCTCATGTGTTTCAGCATCTTCGTGTGCCTTTTTCAAATATTTTCATCAAAATATAGTAGGTATGGATGAACTTGAGACACAATCTCCCTAGCAAGGAGGGTATCAGAAGACTCAGGTGAAATAGTAGTAGGTGCAGGGGCAGAAACAGGAGCAGGCTCGGATCTCACATATAGCTCATTCTGCAGACATGAGACCATACTTTTCAGATTTGAAACATCAGCACTCAGCAGCTTATTCTCTACTCGGACTTCTTCAATTTCTTGGATAATCCTTGGTTGAATATGAAAGATAATATTTTCCAAGAGAATTGATGCATCTTCTTTACTTAATTGAGTCACTGGGCGAGGTTGAGTGGAGAAAATTTTCTCAAAAACAGCTAACAAAGTCTCGCCAAAATCATTCAGATCATCTTTGATTACAAAAGAATGAAGCTCAGGTAAGGATGTAGGTAAAGGTAGAGGTTCGGATTCTGGTTGAGGATCAGAGTCATCTTAAGACCCATATTCTGATCTAGATTGAGGTTGGGGCACCGGTTCTAGTTCTGAATGAGCTAAGGACTTCAGTTGAAATAGAGAAGAAAGATCCATTCCAGTTTCAGTCACTTTCTGTGACTCATTCACATCATAAAATCTTGGGAACTCATACCGAGAGTGTACAGAGAAAGTGACAGAAGTTTGAGAAGCTTCACCAGATCCAGCTTCCACAATATCAAGATTTCGAGTTTCCTCCCCCTCAACTTGTGCTTCCCTTTCAGATTCTTGATGTTCAGGAACATGAAAAATATCCACAGGATCATCCCTAATCTCTTCAGAAAACTCTTGCCTTGCCAGCTGAAAGGCAATGTCCATTCTTTCTTCAACAGATGGAATAATCTCAGGAATCGATTGTTACACTGGATAAGCTTCCAGACTTGCCTCTTTCTGAACAGAAAGAGTCTCTTCAACAAAAAATTCCACTCCTTGGGGCATTTCAGCAGGGATAACAACCCTTTCCTCTTCAACAGGAACTGTTTCCATTGGAGGTATTACTGATTCTTCTCTAGATGTAACTTCTTCTGTTACTTCTTCTTGATCTTCTTCTTCTGAGTACTTAGCCACTTCATCTAGTTCCAAACCGGGATCATCTAGGTGATTAGGCCATATTGGATAGTCAACAAGATTAAACATTTTATACAGTTGATCACTATCCTCATCCCATTGCGTTTTCCAGGGATTCCAGCTAATATTCATCCTTATAATGATAGGCATGGATAGGCAGAAATAAAAGCCCTATAATTTTTCTTCATTCGGTCCAACCATTCCTTTTGATAGTAACATGGTTGAAATCATACATGAATAAAACAGGGAGGTGGATTTTGAAGTTACTTTGATCAGCTCACAGATATGGTTGATAATATACTTACACAGATTGATCTTTTGGCTATTATTTAACAAGTGAATCAAGACACATCCTGATACTTCATCACAGAAAAATCACCTTTTCATGGACTAACCAAATTCTAAACAAACATGAACAAAATTCTAGTCCCCCAATCCAGTTCAGCAGCTATGGCCCGTCGCTTGGTTCCATTTCCAGTTAGATTTTCCAAAGCGGTTTCTAGGTCAAAGATGTCAGTTGTTAGAGGAGGGTCTCTCTGGTAATCATCACACACTCCTTCATGTGGAATTATTAGTCATGCAGCCCACAACATTGAAGAAAAAGAGCACTTCTGACCATCGATCCAGATGGTCACCAAAAACCTTTCTCTAAACTCAAAAGAGAACTTCACATACTAATAGAATTGAGATACAAGCCTCAGGTAAATCGGTCTATTCTGTCCAGTGAACCATTCAATCCCTCCTTGTTCTTTTAATAATTTCAAAACTAACGATCTGTTAGACAACAACCATTCAGGGAAAACCTCTTTTTCAGGTACAATGGTACATCTTACCATGTTCGGGTTTAGAGGTCCTTCGGAAGTTATCCTCGGTATCCTCCTTTGTTTCTTAGAGCGGAACTTCTGAGACGAGGGTGAAGATGGGCGCTTCATCCTTGGCATTCACTAAAGGTTCAGGCGAGAGGGAAGAGAAGGTTCAGGAGATAATTCGGGTAAGGCGTCGAATGAAACCCTTATGTTTTATCATTTGGGAATGTCAAACGTCATAAAAACACAAACACGGGATATCAAATAGCGGTGAAATAAAAATTACCGCGATACGGGTAAAAATAAAATAAAAAATTATCAAACTTTTCACGGTGAGACAGAAAACTAGCCATCACGGTGAGACAGTTTATAGTTATCACAGTGAAACAGTGAGCATTTTATATAGTCATGGTGAGACAGTGAGTAGTCAGACCGTGAGCATAAAACAGTAACTTAGAAACAGTAAGTATAAAACTGTAAAGTAAAGTATAGTAATATTTTAAACATTAAGATCAGTATGATATTCATTTATGATTAATCATACCAAGATCATGTATGATGTAGTCTAATCTTTCATAATTTAATGGATTAGTGAATATATCAGCAAGTTTATATTCAGTACCAATGAATTCCAAAGTGATATCACCTTTTTGATAATGATCCCTCAAAAAGTGATGTCTTGCATCAATATGTTTTGTCCTAGAATGAGAAACAGGATTCTTAGAAATATTAATAGCACTTGTGTTGTCACAATTTATTGAGACCTGTCTGAATTGATATCCATAGTCTAGTAATGTGTGTTTCATCCACAAAATTTGTGCACAACAACTTTAAGCAGCTATGTATTCAGCTTCTGCAGTTGACAATGCAACAAAATTTTGTTTCTTACTACACCATGATACTAGTGACTTGCCTAAAAGATGACATATTCCAGAGGTGCTTTTTCTATGTAGCTTACATCCAGCAATGTCAGCATCAATATAACTAACTATTACAAATGATTTTCCATTAGGATAGAATAGTCCTAAATTGGGAGTATGCTTGAGGTATTTGAAAATTCTCTTTACATCATTAAAATGTGACTCTTTAGGGTTTTCTTAAAAATGAGCACACATACACACACTAAACATAATATTAGGATGACTAGCAGTCAGGTATAGTAGACTTCCAATCATTCCTCTATAAGTGGTTTGATAAACAGATTTACCATTTTCATCAAATCCATCTTACAAGTGGTACTCAAGGGAGTGTCACTACATTTTGTGGTATCTAATCCAAAACTATTTAAAAGATCTCTAGTATATTTAATTTGAGTTAAAATAATTCCATCATCATTTTGAAAAAATTGAAAACCAAGGAAAACATTATGTTCACCCATTAAACTCATTTCAAATTCATTTTGCATCATTTTTGAAAAATCAGTACATAAAGAATTTTTAGAAGATCCAAAGATAATATTATCAACATAAATTTGTACTACTAAAACATCTTTAGAAATTCGTTTTATAAAAAAGAGTAGGATCATCTATTCCTTTTATAAAACCTTTAGAAAGTCGAAAAGTACTTAATATATCATACCAAGCTCTTGGAGCTTGCTTTAAACCATATAAAGCATTTGATAGTTTGAAAATATGATTTGTAAAATAAGGGTTTGAAAAACCAGGTGGTTGTTCAACAAAAACATCCTCAGCAATATATCCATTTAAGAATGCACTCTTGACATCCATTTGATATAGTATGAAATTTAGATGTGCATCATAAGAATGTAAAATCCTAATATCTTCTAATCTGGATACTGGAGAAAAAGTCTCCTCATAGTCAATACATTCTTCTTGACTATAACCTTGTGCAACTAGTCTAGCTTTATTTATAACTATGTTTCCAGATTTATCTACTTTATTTCTAAATACCCATTTTGTGCCTATTGTGAAAGTGCCCTTAGGTCTTTAACCAAGATTCTAAACATTATTTCTTCAAATTGATTGAGTTCTTCTTCATAGCAATTAACCAAAATTCATCATTAATAGAATCATCAATGTTTTTAGGTTCATGTTTTGACAAGAAGGCTTGATGTTCAACCTGATTTCTAAGAGAAGCTCTAGTATGTGTCCCTTTATCAAGATTTCCTACAATAGAATCTAAAGGATGATTCTTCAGAATTCTAGTTAATCTAGTAAAGGTAGGGCTAGAAATTTCAGGTTCATCAACAGGTTGGGAATCAACAGAAGCTGGTTCTGGAAAATTTCTAGAACTGGACGTTTTAACTATAGGTCCACTGTCTTTATCATTAAGATTCATAACAAAGATATCATCTTCAAGATTTTCAAGAGAGGTTTTAGGCTCATGTGGATCAGTTTCATCAAACGTGATGTGAACAGATTCTTCCACACACTTGGATCTCTTATTTAAAACTCTATAGAATTTACTAGAGATAGAATGACCTTGGAAAATTCCTTCATCACTCTTGGATGAAAAATTGTCAAGATTATCTTTGGTATTAAGAATAAATACTTTGCATCCAAAATCTATAAAGTAGTTTACCTTAGGATTCCTATGGTTCTACAACTCATAAGGGGTCCTCTTAAGAACAGGACTGATTATGACTCTATTGATAATATAACAAGCTATATTTACAGCTTCAGCCCAAAAATAAATAGGTAGGTCATACTCATTAATCATAGTTCTAGAAATTTCTTGCAGGGTTCTATTCCTTCTTTCTACTACACCATTTTGCTGGGGTATTCTAGGGGCAGAGAAATTGTGACTATAGCCATTGTGTGAGCAGTAAGATTCAAATTCATGATTTTTAAACTCATGGCCATGATCACTTCTCAGTGTTTTAATCATAATTCCACTAAGGTTTTCAACAGATTTGGAGTATTTAACAAAGTAAGAACAAGATTCACTTTTTTGAGCTAAAAAATATACCCATGTATATCTAGAAAAGTCATCTACTAATACATAGACATAGTGCTTCCCATTTAAGCTAGAAACTCTAGATGGTCCAAACCAATCCATGTGAACCATCTCAAGAGGTTGAGAAGTTGAGACTTCTTTCTTTGGTTTGAAAGAGATTTTTTGTTGCTTTCTCTTTTGACTAAGATTACAAACTTTTTCATTTGGAAACTCTAGTTTGGTTAGGTCTCTATCTAAGTTCTTCCTAGTAAGTTTTCTAAGTGATTGTATATTGCAGTGTCCTAATATTATGTGCCAAAGCCAAGACACTTTATGAAAGGCATTCAAACAATTAATATTCTACATAGCTAAAGAATTTAAATCAACAGCATTAACATTTTTATTTCACAGGGCAGAAAATACTAAAGCCTTTTTAGATTTAAAAACATTACAAGAACCATTTTCAAATATAACATTAACACCATCATCACATAACTTAGAAATAATTAACAGATTATATCTATGTCCATCAACAAAAAAACATTAGAAATTAATACTGAGTCAGTGTTACCAATCTGGCCTAAGCTGATGATTTTCCCTTTAGAATTATCACCAAAGGTGAAAAAGCCTCCATCAATCCTGACTATGCTTTTAAAGCATGAGAAGTCTCCAGACATATGTCTTGAACATCCACTTTCCATGTACCAGGTCTTCCTACAGGAGCTCTTTAAGTAGGTTTCCTACAAAACAGATTGAGATAGGAAATGATTTTGGTACCCAAATCTTTTTGGGTCCTAACAGGTTAGCAATCAAAGCTTTTGGAACCCAAATTTGTCTTATGGGTCTTATGAAAGTTGTAGAATCAACAAAATTTGAAAGATAAACCTTATTAGATCCATAACTATGAATATAACTAGTTGAAGCATATAAATGTCCAGAACTAGAATTAGCAGCATTCTATCCAGATTTAGAAATAAATCTATTCTTAGTAAACTTTCTCTGTCTAGGTTTGTAGCCTATTACAGTAGTGTATTTTGGTGAAACTTGCTTTCCTAGAATTTTAGTTAGTGTATCCTTCCAAAATGAGAATTTCCCTAAATCCTTTCTGAGTTGCTCATTAGATAATTTTAGTTCAGTGTTTTATTTAAGCAACTGAGCATTCTTTTCCATTTCAATATCAAGATCAGATTTATGTTTAATAGTTAAAGCATACTGTTTCTTTAAACCTTTGTATTTGTCTTTCAGCTCATTACATGTTTCTTCTAACATATCACAATATTCAAATATTTCAGATTTTGAAATGTTATCATAGTCAGTATCATCTCCAGAATAATAAGAATTTAAAGCAGGAGTTTCAGCTGTTACCTTAGAAGTGTTTGTCATAAAACACATGTTTTCCTTATTTCTGCGTTCAGTTTCAGAAACATCATATTCAGTGGAGATATCCTCAGAAGCGCTCCAAGTATCCTTCATAGACATTTTGTACTTACTATCCTTGTAATCATATTTCTTCTTGAATTTGAGCTTTGGTCAGTCTGCTTTAATATGTCTTTTTCTTTTTCACTCATAATAGATAACTTCATTAATTATATCTAGATTTTTCCGATCCTTCTTCCAATGGTCCTTATTGTCATACTTTCCTTTATAATTTGATTTGCTGAAGAATTTATTTTTCCTATAAAACTTCTTAAACCTTCTAGAAATGTGATCAATTTCAGCATCACTATCAGAAGCACTTTCACTGTCTTCACAGCTTGAACTCTCGTTTATAGCTTGAAGTTTATCCATATCCTTGTTTTTTTGATGTTGATGATTTGAAAGAAACAGACTTTCTTCTAGGTTCATCTTCTTATTCTATGTTCACCTTGAGTTCTTCCTCTTACATCATAAGCTTACCAATGAGTTCTTTAACAGGTAGAGAAGAAATGTCACATGACTCTCTGATTGAAATATTGGCGCCTCTTCATCGGTCTAGTAAACATCTCAAGATTCTCATAATTTGTTCCTTTGCTGGAACTGCTTTTCCAAGTGAATTAATTGTATTGACTATCTCATTAAACCTGAGATACATGTCAGAAATAGGTTCATCATTTTTGATTTTCAAATTAACATATTTAATTGTATAAGTATTTAGTCTCATATCCTTAACATTGGTTGTTCCTTCAAGAGAAACTCCCAAGGTATCCCAAATTTCAAAAGTAGTTTTACAAGAAGAAATTTTGTTAAACTCTTCTTCTCCTAAAGCACAGTACAGGGCATTCATGGAATTACAATTATTATTGTAATCAGTCTTTGTAGGTTCATCCCAAGTGGATCTACCAGTAGTGGGATGTTTATATTCTGATTCTATGGCAGTCCAAATATGAAAACATATGCTTTCTAAATGAATTTTCATTTTATGTTTCCACGGAGCATAGTTGGTACCATTGAAGAAAGGTGGCCTGTTAGTAGCAACACCCTCTAGTCTATTATCCATAACTAGATTTTAGAAAGACAATTTAAAGAGAGAAAAATTTTTAGAACTAATAAAAATTTAAGATCTTTAAAGATGCAACTAAAATCACAGTTGAAAAACAGAGTATTTCAAAAAAATATTTGAACAAAAAAAATTAAACCTCTGATACCAAATGTTGGATGGAGTGGACACTCAAGAGGGGGTGAATTGAGTTCCAATTAAAATTTCTATTAAAATATTGTCCAGTTAAAATCCCCCGATTTATTAAATAAGTTAAACTATAGTGAATATATATAGGTTCTAAATGTTCACTTAGCTTCTCAAATATTTATTAGGTCTCAGTTAGTTTGACCACAAGATCAAACTATCTTTTGAAACTAATCTACTGATTTACAATAAGTGTAAACACATGATAATCTAACTATCAAAGTAAATTCAAAATAATTTTTTATTTTAAAGTAATAGCAGCGGAATAAATATAATATATGTCATATACATTAAACTTAAGTAAAAGATTCACAGCAGATATAACAATAGGTTCAGTCTCAAGCCGAGACATAGTCCTCTCAAATATATATTAGAATTTGATCCACACCCTGGATCGGGGTTAACAACAGTTTTACAAACACTGTCCAGGTCCAAGACCTCTACCACTATTATTCGTGGGAAACAAAACAATAGAAAACCAGCTGTTCAGGTCACACACAACCTCTACCACTATCCCAGTGGGAAATAAACGATGTAAGAGTTTGAGTGAGGATTTACAGATCCTCCAGTTAAAGTTCAGGAGACAGTTTGTGACTAAAAATACAGCAGATGACACACACTGCTCGAAAACTAAATAATGAATCACAGAGCAGAGATGTAGTGTTTAGAAATGGCTCTAGTGATTGTAAATGTATCTCTGGACTCTTTGGATTGAGCAGGAATGCTTCAAAGTCCTTCTCTAGTTTTTCTGTTGAAAAACAGAGTGTGGTATTTCATCTTGTGTTCTACAGTCTCTTGATTCGTCGTGTGTTCTTCAAGAATTTAGGATTTCATGTATGGAACTTCTTTGAAAATCGTGCAATGTGTTCTTCACAGTTGTGCTTCATATTGTTCTTCAGTTCAGTACTGAGCTCGCATGTATTGTAGTATATGTGTCGAGACGTGTCAAGCGCGCGTGTGTTCTCTAATGCAGCTCAATCTTCTTTATATTCCACGAGCTCTGGCAGGAGGAATTATTCCCTTTTCATAGGTACGAGATACAGTTTCCTGTCAAGACAAAAATTAACAATAAATAACATTAATTGCATTAAAAACAACAAATATGACTATTATCATTATTTAAAATAATATTGAAAACAACTTAAGAAACAGTGTCACACTGATCATGGAAATGGTGTCTGGTCACGGTGTCTGGTCACGGTGTCTGGTCATGGTGTCTGGTCATGGTGTCTGGTCAGGGTTTCTGGTCATGGTTTGTGGTCACGGTTTATGGTCACGGTGTCTGGTCACGGTGACTGGTCACGGTGTGTCCTTCACGATGTCTCCATACTTAGACAAAAAAATTTTATTCGGACTAAGACAGTGATATGCAGAATATGGGTTAAAGTTAATCATTAGAGATAATATATGAGAGAATTGTGATTATGGATAAAACTTGTAATGAGTAATTAACATCCATAATATTTGTTATTATAAAAACATGATATGCACCTATTGTTGAGTTTGAAGAGCATTAGAAAGATGTGCAATGATGATCAAGATTAATTAACAGTAATGAGATTTGTGATCATTAAAACATGATTAACACATGAGGAGTCCAACATAATGTATTTTCCATTATTATTCATAGTAAATAAAATATATGTGGGTTATTACAAATCAAATTATGAGTTTACCACATTTCATAGTTATTAAATTCTTGAGCATAATTGATGTAATGGATTGGATTTATTCCAAATAAGTTAATGGAATCCCTAGATTTTAAATGATAATAATTTCAAATAAAAATAATATCTTCAATTCATGGGTATATAAGATATTAAAATATGAAATTGAAACTATATTATTCCATATAATGATATTCTATATATGGACTAGTGTTCACATATATAAGAAATCCATAAATTGTATGTCATATTATAGGTATGTGTTAATGATTTTGGGTTATCAGGGATGGGACATTATCCAATAGTTTTATTCCAATAATAGTATTTTACACTCTTTCATATGAATGGAATCATTTTAGGTGTTTATGAAAACCAATTTTTATCATCTATATTCTAGACTAGTATTGAGGATATAATGACCATTTTTATTGACATGGGGAGGTGTAAAATAGAAAATGTGCACGTAATTAAAGAGAGGACGAATGCTACTCAATACCATTAAAAATATTATGTATATTATATAATGATACGAAAAAAATTTAATTATTAGAATTATATGTTCCTAAAAATTTCTACATATCTTGGTAAACACAAATTTATAGAGGTAGATATCATTTAATTTGAATTATTATATGTTTTTTAGAAATAAAATTTTATCACTAAAGTCAAATAAAAATTTCTTCTTACACTATAAATAGAATAATTTCGTGAAATATTCTATGTAAAAAATATTTAATGGTACCATATTGTTGAATATGAAGTCATTAATTATATTGAATTAGAAACTTAGGATCTTGTGACATCCCTAGCATGGCCTATAAGGATCCAATACATTAAAGAGATGTTATTTTATGGGTGAATTAATATATCATGAATAACTAATGGATAGATAATAGATTAAGGTAATGAAAATAGAAAATGGGATTGAAAATTATTATTTAAGTCTTTTATATGTATTTTTTATTTATTAATATAATAAATGAGGCTTTGTTGTTATATTTTCATATTTATTTTATAGGGGTTTCTATTAGTTAAAAAAATATTTTATTATTTTTATTATGCGCATCTTCATTCGATGGAATCCAATTAGTTGGATTAGGTTTTAGAAATTTCCTTATTAAAAAAATATTTTCCATTCATACTCTAGGAAAAGAATTTTTTCATTGTTATATAAGGTGGTGTTCATAGTTTTTAGTGTAATTGTTTTCCATTATATGTTTTTTTGAGTTTTTAAGTTGATTAATAGTAATATATTAGTTTGCAAAGAATTTAAACAAGTAAAAAATGTTGTAAATAGTGAGATTATGTCATGATTTTTCTTAATAGAGTTTGGATTTATTAGTTTTAGTGTTGGTGAAATGTAACATTATTGGATATAGTAAATTTGTTTCCTAAGATCATGTCATTATATGCTATATCACATCTATATATATTAAACTATTGGGGGGATTAGATAAAATTTGTATGTATTGATAGTCCATAATGGTATAGTCATTAGAACATAATATTAACTTATATTATTTTTATGAATTATTAATCCACAAAATAATATTTCACACTATGTAATATAAATAAATAATTTGTTAAAATTATAAAAAAACATTATGAATTTTTAATGTAAAAATAGAAACAACATTACTTTCCAATTAATCTTTTAAATGGAACAATTATAGAATAATGTGGTACATTATGTAATATTCAATTATTAAAATCATTGTATTGAAAAAGTAGGGGTTGTTTATATTTTATAAAGGATATTAAATTAATAAATATTGGTTTCTAGATCATAGTTTCCAACATAATTTACAACTTTATAAATGGAATTATTCCTTGATTTTTTTTAATTATTCATTTATATATGTTGATACATATCAATCCATCCTACAATTTTCTCATCTTCTTGGATGACTCTAGTATGTATTGGGAGTCCAAATCCATGAAAATAATGATACAAATTCCATGATTATTCATACTCTCATCAATCCTAGTTGTTCATGAGGATATAAACATAGTAGGGGGAATATCATCATCAAGAGGATTAAAATGAGGTTAATGAATTATAGGTCATTAGGATTCCATCACAAGAAAATGGGAGTTTGAATATAATATTTTATTCTTTAGCTATAGGAGTATTCAAGAACTATATTAAGGTATGTGATTCAGGAACACTTTATTTTACTATATTTGATAAGGAATTATTATGATTCATGATATTTAATTAAGTGGATGGAATTGATTTAATTTTTTAATGTGAATTAGAACTCATGGTTGAAATTTTTATTGATTCAATATGCTTTATAAAATGTTTGAAATTGTTATTGTTTTATAGATTTATAATTGATATTTATTAATTATGATCATGTCATAGTATGATATTCTTACAAACATTTCACATGGCTGGTGAAGTAAGATTGTTAATGTTATATTTTTCCAAGATATGGAATTAAATCATAAATAAATTAATGTCAATTTTGGGTTATAAGATATATATTGAATTTATGACGTGCGACATGTAGAATATATAGTAAATCATTAAATTTTTATGAAATGAATATATTTATATGGATGATGTAAAACTAATATTGGATGGATGAATAAGAAAATATCCTTTGTGATCTGTTTAAGATATGGCATTGTGAAATGAATATGACATATGTAATGTAATTGTATCTTATGAACATGGTATAAAGTTGAACCTATATTTGGAATATTAGAGTCTATATAAATATATATCATAATTTATAATTTCAATACTGGATGATGTATTATTAATATTTTTATACACTTCCACATATAACCGATAGCCTAACCCACACCCATCATTATATAAATTTTGGGTGAATGGCCCATATTTACGATATTTGGGAAATGGATGGTTAACTACTCACCCTCCTTTACAATTCCTTTTGGATTTTATGTGGTTTTGGTTGTGGCTATCATTTATTTGGATGTCATAGATGATTGAAAAGGTTGTTTTTGTGGTATTGTGTTGTATGAGGGACTAGGATGTGATTCGATTGTTAGGACGTATGGTTATAGGGTTTGAGGAACACAATCTTGGTGGGGATACTAGTTTTTGGAACCTCATTTTTTTTATTTTAATACACATACTATAAAAATAAAGGACATAGATTCTCATGGGATTAATTGTGAATATAAGTGATTTTAATGTCATTGGATAATATAAGATATTAGTTTCAC
This sequence comes from Viscum album, assembly GCA_963277665.1. Taxonomy (NCBI): domain Eukaryota; kingdom Viridiplantae; phylum Streptophyta; class Magnoliopsida; order Santalales; family Viscaceae; genus Viscum; species Viscum album. The sequence goes on along the minus strand of OY728151.1, from coordinate 830,200,932 downwards.
TATCAAATCACTAAAAATTTTGAATTCTTTTTCCAAATTGACACAACATTAATAAATGAGAAATCAAATGACTCTATTTTATACTAAACCATAATTTTTTTTTAATTTTTCTAATTTTTTTATTACGTTGGAGATTGTGTTTGAATATACTTTCTCATGACATTAGAAATTATTTAAATTTGGAGGAATTATTTTTTTATGTATGATTTCATTGTTTAATGGTGCAGTGTTTGGGATTTATTATCTTTTACTGGGTCAAGTTATATTTTATAATGTTTAAATAGAAATATAAGGATTTTTAGTTTTTTTATATGTTGTGTGTGTTTCTAATTTGGTGGACTAAATTTTCTACTTTGTTATAAAAAGGAAATTTTTAACAAATATTATTTTTATACCTTTAGATATACTTTTAAATTCATCCCCAATTGGATATTGTATTAATGGGTTAGTTGTAATTTTACATCCTACCCTTGTGTGGTTTGAGCTGTGAGGGATCTTAACATTCCCCTTTGCCTCACCCAAATATGAATCATCCTATCATTCAACTAATGAAGAAGATAGGAATATTTTATTTAATAACTACGGTATGTTGAAATAATATATGTTATGAAGTACATATTTTATGTATAACATCATCCACTATTAATAAAAATATCCTGTTTAATATTTTCATATGATTTTTTACTCAATAATGTTCCACCAAATTACCATTTTGATGGGTCTTTTTGATCTGATAATCAATATTCCAAATAGAGATAGTCCTTATAAAATAATTAATATTTTTCTTCAATATATGAGATTATATATATTAAAATATTTTTATTCTTTTAGGCTATAATTTACTCACCTAGTATATATGTAATGTCCTGGTTCTAGAAGCCAACCAGAGGCGCCCCATACCCTATTGGTCACATGGCCTCAAGCGCATTTCCCCAAATTCCAGAGGCTGCCGACTAGCAGTGAGGGCCTTGGGTGTGATAGTGGGGAAACTATGCCCTCATGGACAGAGTACACAGTGGAATAAAAATAAACATGCAATAGTGGAAGCAGTAATAACCAACAATATAAACAGCGGAAGACTAAATCAACAAACTGGAGCACATATGTATATATGAAATGATGCATGATACATAACTAGGAAAGCATCCAAACAAGTCACAATGCCGGAAAACACTACAGTTCCAAAAAAAGTACAAAATAAAAGTATAAAACTCCTCATCGTCGTGAGCCAAAGCTCGGTCCCATGCACTCATACTCCAAGCAATCATGTTTCAGATGTCGAAGGGCTCTTGCCCTTGTCTACACCTGTAACAACATAGTATTATTGGGCCCAAAAGCATGGCCCAAATAGGGTGTGAGATAAAATCCCTATAGACAACCACCCGAAGATCTGTGCCTAACAGTCAGTGAGTATATGGAATGTAAAAGTACAGTAAGCATTAAACAACAACCGCAAAACGGAAGGCAGTAATAGTAAGAAACAGAGCAGGATGATGCACAATAGCAATCAATCCACAAACGACAACAGCAGTGAAACAATCAGCTAAGAAGCAGAAAACCCTCTGGGAAGTACTCGCAGCCATCCCCTCTGGTCCTATCCAAGAAGTATCACAACCCTCTAGGCAGTGCACTCAGCCTAAGCCCTCTGGCTTGGTCTTACGAATTTGTGAGACTTTCTGGGGAAGCTCACTCGGTTAATTCCCCCTATAGTCTAGGGTAGTCAAGGACTCTCTCAAGGAAGATCAGTTGTTCTAACCCTCTTAGCCCCATGGTCTAGAGACTCTATGAGGAAGCTATCTCGGTCAATTCCTCCTATAGCCTCGGGTATACCACATACTCTCCGAGAAAGCTCACTCGGTCAATTCCCCCTCTAGCCTAGGATGGTTCTTATAGAGAAGAAAACAAGGTAATACTCTCTGAGGAAGTGCACTCGTTCTACCCTCTTATAGTCTATAATATCCAAGACTCTCTTGGACCTCACTCGGTCCATCCCCCATAGTCTACAATGTCTAAGACTCTCTAGGAAGCTCACTCGGTCTATCCCTTATATTCTTTAGCACCAGGTTCTCTCAACCCCAATCCAGTCAGTGCATAATAATGCTATAAGGCCAAAGTACACCTATAGAGCTACTTGGCTGTGATGACCCAGACTCTCAGGGTCCATTCCTTTTCAAAAAATCTGGATCCTAGAGTGGTAGCGTCTAGGCGTGAGGCTGATCGGCGCGACCGATCGGTGAGACCGATCGGTGTCACCATGCCTTGTTGGGGGTTTTCCAGCGACATGCGCAAATCGGGTTTTAAACCCTACATTGACCCCTTTAAGCCCGTTTTAATGCCCAGTAACGCCCATAAATGCCATTTAATTTTAAATATTTAATGAATTAACATGGTGTGTGCATCGGTTTAAACTGCCTGACCCTTTAATGGTGTGTGGGGCCACGTGGTCAACCCACAACCCCACTCCTCACGCGGTTTCACATTCTTATCTCAACCGTCCCCATCCATTATAAAGAAAAGAAAGGGCACTCTTAGGTTTCTTTTCTCGATCACCATGTTATAGATGTACCTTTCCTTCGGACGAGCCATTTTTCATTCTCACGAGCCGCATCGCTATCCGTGGAGTTCCACGCCCAGGCATTAGGGTCGATCGTTGATTAACAGGTAGGAAATTTCTCATTCGTCTCTGCCTTTTTGTGTATCATGCGGGGTGTGCATTCTTTTGATTCTGTATAATTGGATTAAACAAACCTTAATGAAGATAATGGTTGGAATCTAAGGAATGAAGGGGGTTGTTATCGATGATGATGCATTGTTTTATGATCTTCTTTTCTGAATTGTGTGGGCTTACGCCTACTGAAAATCATGGTCGTTGGTGGACTTTTCTCTGTGTACTAATGAACCCTTACCTCTGGTGATTTTTAAATGGATTGTATTTGTGAACCCTTACTGTGTAAAGGAATTTTGGTTAACTGTGTATACCCGGCTAAATAAATTAAGGCACCGGGATCAATCCCTTTTTGTGAAAAACCTGATTAAAGCACACAGAAATTGAAATCATTGAGTGTGTTAAATCTTATAAATTTGAAAATACTAGCTTGGGTCTGCTTAGTGGTGGTGTTTTTGTTGTTTTTCCTTCATGGGATTTTTTCTGGGTGATGTGGGTGGGGATGGGATCCCCTACTGTTATGGATTCAGTGGTTTTGAATTTTAAGACCGGGTGGTTACCTTTTTTATAGCACAAGTTGGGGTGGAATCCTCTATTGTTGGGAAACCATTTGGCTCCTGGATATTGGACATGGGGCTATATCTTGGGGTTTTCTTAGTTGTTGTGGATTTACGAGAGAACGGGGTGTGGATGTTGTAGTTAATGCTTGACTGTTTGTTTTCCTGGACTTGTTCCTATGCTTACTAGTTGCCCAAGTAGGTGAAGAACTTAATTAAACATCACTACTGAACATGAAAATGAATGGGACGAATGGGTTTTGTTGGCGAGAGTCGTGACTCATACTTGAGTGTTGTTTGTGATCCTTAGGCTGGCTGAAAAACCTAAACATGGGAGAGTTCTTTTTACCTATATATATACATTTAGTTTCTTTTCTTATTCGTGCCCCACCCAAGTTGATCACTTAGTGATGAGAACCCCCATTTCATGGGGGAGTATGTTTTTCCCAACACTATTATTAGTGTCTAGTTATTAACCCCTTTTCTGCTCCATTTCTCAGATAGCCCAAGTATCTTCGGGCAGGCTGTGATGGCCTAAGGTCCATTAATAGCCCAAGAACCTTCGGGCGGGGTAGTGTGGTGGTAATGGCCCAGGTGTGTTCGGGCAAGTAGTTTCCAATGTATCTTAGGGATGAGGCCCATATGTCTTCGGGCGTGGCAGTGGATCCTCTAGCACAGGTTTGTTCCGGCATGGTGGTGGTTGTTCTGGCCTAGGTGTTTGCAGTCGTGGTTACGCGTGAAAGTTGTGGCCTAGGTGTGTACGTGCGGGGTTTGCCAGTGGGACTTTGGTGATAATGGCGATATTGGTTCGATACGTAGGATGTCTTCAATAACCAGTGGGAAAGTGGTGCGGGGTTCCCAAACATTGATGTGATCTTATTATATATATTACTTGACTTGCGTTATTTGGGGAGTGTGACTTGGTGAGGCTTGGGTGGATAGTTTACCTTGTAAGGTTTTTGGTTTACTCTTTTTCTCACTGGACATTATTACTTTCCCCCACTTGTGCATGAGATTCTTTGGTTTTCCCTACTAAGTATACTTGTATGCTCACCATATGTATATAAAACTACTTTCATGTTTCCAAGAGGACTTCGGGGATCGCGCGGGACCATACTAGCTCGGACCTTTGAGGCAGTTTCAGTTGCTGTTTTTCGTTCTTTGGTACTTTACCCTTTTAGTCACATTGTACTTTGTGGATTTTACTTTTGCAACATGCATTGGGAATGGTTCTTGGCTTTACTTTTACTTTCCTCTTTTGGTGTTTTTGGGATTTACCATCTTATCATCTGATCCTACTAATAGAAAAAGGGTAATGCCTTCCATTTAGTGTGTGATTCTATATCCTTGGTGCTAGTCGCCACTCCTGGACCTATTGAAGCGGGTTTCGGGGGTCATTACCTCGCGTTCAACTTAAAGAAGGAAGGGCTTGGAAATCTGCGGACCCTTCCCTCATTTTCATGATGGCGGGTCGGGACAAAAGGGTATCACAGGGTGGTTGAGAGATAGGATGGATTCTGGTGTTAGGAATAGTGAGGATTGAATGGGATGGTAGGAAAACAGTTTTGGGTGACCTTGGTGCGTGAATTAGGCCAAGGAAGACTGGCTAGGACACGAGAATTTAGGGCCCCCCATGATCCGATGCATGGACTCTGGACTTACCGAACGACCATGTGAGGCCATGCTGATTGCAGGGTGGAGACCCTAGGAATGGTAAATGCATCATAATGACTTGTGTTCTCGTGTTTCTAGGGTGTCTTGGGAATTAAGAATAAATAAAATGTTTATGAAGGTTTGAGAACAATATTCTGCACTACTTGGGATTAGGTATTCCTTGTTTACCTAACAGCTATGGCACCTGGAAGCCCACCACGTTTGGTGTGGGCGATTGAGGCCTAAGAGACTACCTTGGCCGATCGGCAGAGAGCTGATCAAGGGGAGCAGGATGACCAGTGGCAGAAGACACTTCGGGCCTTCCAGTGACAGACCCTCGAGAAGTATGATGGTAGCACCTCTGATATGAAGACGGAGGGCTGGATAGAGGAGCTAGTGATATCCTTCGGCTTGATCCGGGCTCCGACCGAGTAATGGGTTCCTCTGGCCGTCATCCAGATGTGGGGAGCGGCGTGTCAGTGGTGGGCACATTACCTGGGGCAGATGAGAGAGGCTGAGGTGGCATGGGCTGATTTCGAGAGGGATTTTCATGCAGAATTCCTCTCTTCGACCATGATGGAGGAAAAGAGACAGGAGCTACTCTCCCTCCAGCAAGGGAGTATGTCAGTGAGGGAGCTAGGAATCATGTTCAAGGACCTCCTACATTTTTCTCTAGACCTCTTTCCCGACGAGGAGTCTTGGGCATGATGTTTAGAGGAGGCGCTCCGACCCTCCGTACAGTATGTTGTTACCCCCTTTACCCTACTGACATACGTGGAGGTCCATTGGAAGGTCGAAGTGATGGAGAGGATTCACGCTCTAAGAGGTGTGTCATGAGAGGGGATCCAGATAGGACCATCGAAGGGGGAGGCCGTCAGCACCAGGACTCCAGCCTCAGGACCCTCCAGGATCTAACCAATAGGGAGCAGGCTGCAGCAGTTTCAGTTTCGATACCCTTCTCCTCACCCTTTTCTATTGGGCCGAGGACCATGATGCTTTGACTGTGGGATACATGGGCATCTCAAGAGTCAGTGCTCGGACCGGGTAAAGTACGGCGGTGGGGGACAGCCCCAGCACTCACCCCAGCAGCAGCTTCCAGCCAGGCCTTTCCAGCAGCAGCAACAGGGACAGCGAGCTCCCGCTCCTCCGAGGGCAGACGTAGGAGGAGGAGGCCAACCTCAGGGAGCTCTTCAGGGACCTCGATCGGGGCGTGGTCGGGGAGGTGGTCGATAGCCGAGGGGTAGAGGAGCTGGGCGTGGATAGTTACACACTGCGGAGGCAACATGTTTTGTAGGGTCGGATGTTGTTCGAGTTACGATCATTTTTTTCAGTATGCTTGCTTATGCCTTGTTCGATAATGGAGCTTCGCACTCCTTTTTTGCTCCCAGTCTAGTCCGTGCCTTGGTTATAGATGCTGAGAGACTTCCAATGGCCCTGGTGCTGAGCACACCATTCGGAGGTCAGACCGACTTGTTATTTGTTTTTCGAGGATGCAGACTCATGATAGGGCCACATCAGTTAGTTAGGGATATTCTTCTGCTACAGATACAGCCATACGATGTCATCATAGGCATCGATTGTCTATTCTCTGTGTGTTCTGTCATCGAATGCTTCTATGGAAGGGTTGTGTTCTCAAACTTGGGCGGCTGGCGTGTTGCCTTCACCGGCGAGTTGAGCAGTCAGAAGGGCAGTAGGCGAGAGGAACCCCTCCTCTAATTGTTAGCCGAGCTGTTAGTAGAGTCAGTAGATGCTGAAATGGTGGAGGTGCCAGAGATTTTCCATGAGTTTATGGACGTCTTTGTTGAGGAGGTGATGACTCTACCCACTCGACAGGATATCGAGTTTGGGATAGACATGCATCCGGGTGCTCATCCGATCTCGATATCTCCTTACCGGATGGCACGTTCGGAGAAACATGAGTTGTGGATTCAGATTAGCGATCTGACGAAGAGAGGTTATGTTCGACCAAGTGCGTCGTTGTGGGGTGCTCCAGTATTTTTCGCAAAGAAGGCAGATGGTGGTCTCAGGTTGTGCATAGACTATAGGAGGATGAATCAGGTAACAATCAAGAATCACTACCATCTTCCGAGGATAGACGATCATTTCAACCTGCTGAAAGGGGAAGGGTGGTTCTCGAAGATCGACATGCAGTCTGGGTATCACCAGTTGGGAGTGAAAGAAGGAGACATCCCGAAGACGGTGTTCAGGTGCAGATATGGACACTTCGAGTTCGTAGTCATGCCTTTCGGTTTTACGAACACCCCGGCAATGTTCATGGGGCTTATGAACTCCATATTCCGGGAGTACCTGGATCAGTTCGTAGTTGTTTTCATTGACGACATCCTGCTCTATTCAGGATCGGAGGAGGACTATGCGGAGCACCTGAGGGCGGTTTTGGAGGTCCTCCGACAGCACCGACTCTATGGGAAGTTGTCGAAATGAAAATTCTGGACACGATAATTGCACTTCCTCGGGCATGTGGTGTCCGAGCAGGGGGTAGCGGTGGACCCATCAAAGGTTTAGGTAGTTGTTTCTTGGGCAGCACCCAAGAATGTGGCAAAGGTCCGTAGATTCCTCGGGCTGGCGGGTTACTACTGGAGGATCCTACCCATCTTCTCCCGAGTTTTAGCCCCTTTGATAACCCTGACCAAGAAAGACCAGGTTTTCGTGTGGAGTGAGTAGTTCGAGGCCACCTTCAGCTATCTGAAGGAGAAGTTGGTTAGTGCCACAGTATTGAGATTACCAGAAGAAGGGGCGGCATATGAGGTGTTCTGTGATGCTTCATAACAAGGCATGGGATGTGTGTTGATGCAGCGACAAGGGGTGATCTATTATGGGTCTCGACAGCTAATCCCTCATCAGAGTAATTAGGCCACCCATGACCAGGAGCTTGAAGTGGTCATTTTTTGAACTATAGTTATGGCGGAACTACCTCATCGGAGAATGCTTTGTGGACTTCACATATCACAAAAGTGTGAGGTATATCTTCTCCCAGAAGGACATAATCTTGTGGCAGTGGAGGTGGATTGAGTTCCTCCAGGATTATGACTTTGAGATCTCCTACACTTCAGGGAAGGGGAATGTAGTGGTTGATGCCTTGATCAGGAGATCATGGAAGGATGTGGTTCGAGAGTTGACAGACACCTGGAAGGCAATGGAGGAGTTGGCTGCCTTACACCTAGATGGGATGATTGATAATAGTAGAGGTTTCTTGTATCAGATGGTAGAACAGTCGTCTCTGTTTTAGAAAGTGGAAGAATCTCAGTGGGGAGACCCAGAGTGCGAAGTGATGCACGGCCGAGTTGACCAGGGAAATGCTCTGAAAGGATGGATGGAGGATGGTCAGAACCAGATGCCTTTCCCGGGAAGGTTGTTTGTTCCAGAAGTGTTGCATGGCAAGGTTCTCAGTGAGTTTCAAAACTCAACCATAGTGGTACACCTAGGAGTTTCCAAGATGTACCAGGGAATGATGAGACAGTTATTGTGGCCCGGAGTGAAGCAAGCAGTGGCAGAGTTTGTGTCCAAGTGCTTAGTGTGACAAAAAGTGAATGATGAACATTGAGTTCCAGGCGGCCTACTATAGTCTCTAGATGTCCCCGAGTGGAAGTGGGATGAAATCTCAATGGATTTCATCACAGGACTACCTAAGGTCCAAGGGGGACATGACTCCATATGGGTGGTAGGGGACCGGTTGACGAAATCGGCTCACATTCTGGCGATCAAGGAGTCGAGGGAAGTGTTTGTTTTGGCACGAAAGTACGTTGATGAGGTTGTGCGGTTTCATGGAGTTACGAGTTCTATAGTCTCGGATAGGGATGCACAGTTTACCTCACGAGTCTGGGGAGGATTGCAACTTGCTTTTGGCACCCAGATACTCCTTAGCACTGTTTCCACCCCCAGATAGATGGGCAGACAGAGCGCACCATCCAGGCGTTAGAGGATATGTTGTGGGCATGTGTTCTGGACTCAGGAGGATCATGGGTGCGACACGTGCCTCCGGTAGAGTTCGCCTAAAATAATAGTTATCAATATACCATTGGTATGGCCCCGTTTGAAGCATTGTACGGGAGGCCAGGCCGCTCACCTGTGTGTTGGATCGAAGTCGGAGAGGCAGGCATCATTGGCCCGGAGGTGCTGTAGACCATGATAGAGAAGGTTCAGCTTATACGAAAAAGGATGAAGGCAGCCCAGGACCGACAAAAGTCTTATGCTAATAATAGTAGGAGGCTCTTGGAATTTGTGGTCGGAGACCACATGTTCTTGATGGTCTCCCCTAGGCATGGACAACGGAGGTTCCACAAAGGGAGTAATATTTCTCCCAGGTTCATCGGGCCCTTCCAAGTGTTGTGGCAGGATGGCGAGGTGTCTTATCAGCCAACGTTACCACTACCGCTACTGAGGATACATGATTTCATCCATGTGTCCTAGCTCCATTGGTATCTGGACAACGATTCACACATCCTCAACAAGGGAGAGATGGACATCGAGGATGATGTGACTTTTGTGGAGAGACCAGTGATGATTGAGGATTGCAAGGATAAGGTGCTTCATGGGTGAACTATTCCTTTGGTCCGTGTGTAATGGAGACATGGTGGTCTTGAGGAGAGTACGTGGGAGAGGGAAGCACAGATGTGTGCCCAGTACCCAGATTTGTTTTGAGTTTTTTACTGTTCGGTTTTAGCTATTGTGGTGAAACTTTTTACCTTGTTGGCTATGAAATACTTGTTTTCATTCCTCTTATTGTGTGTGAAAAGTCCTGGCTATGGGGAGGGGAGGACCCGACCACTAAACAAGGCGCATTATGGTGGATGTGATTAAACATGTGCAGGTGAGTCAGTTCCACCCAAAGCGGATAGTATCTTGACATGGGGAGGGAGACTCCCCAACCCACATGGCTGGGTAGTTTAACATGGTATATTTATTTGTTCTTGATAGGGAGGTGTCCTTGGATAACAATGAGGTTCACTCTTGAGAGGTATCTTTCGAGGTGATTGTTCAGACCCGCTCTTTCCTTCTGGGTTGTTTAAATTCTCAAGGGTGAGAATAGTTTGAGAGGTATCTGATGTGATGACCCAGACTCTCAGGATCCTTTCCTTTGCCAAAAATCAGGATCCTAGATGGGTAGCATCTCGGCGTGAGGCCGATCGGTGTGACCGATCGAGGAGACCCATCTGCGCGACCGATCGACGAGATCAATCGGCGCGACCGACCGGTGAGACCCATCGCTGCGACTGATCGGTGAGACCTATTGGCTCCACCGATCAGTGAGACCAACCGGCCAATTGGCGAGACTGACCGATCGGTGTCACCTATCCTTGTCGGGGTTTTCCAGTGATGTGTGAAAATTTGGTTTTAAACCCTACTTTGACCCCTTTAAGCTCGTTTTAAATCCCAGTAACGCCCATAAATGCCGTTTAATTTTAAATAATTAATTAATTAACCTGGTTTGTGTGTCGGTTTAAACTGCCCGACCATTTAATGGAGTGTGGGGCCGTGTGGTCAACCCACGACCCCGCTCCTTATGCGGTTTCACGTTCATATCTCAACCGTCCCTGACCCTTATAAAAAAAGAAAGGGTACACCTAGGTGTCTTTTCTCGATCACCCTGTGCTAGAAGTACCTTTCGTTCAGATGAGACGTTTTTCATTCAGACGAGCCGCTTCTCTACCTATGGATTTCCACGCCTAGTATTTAGCGTCGATCATTGATTAACAGGTAGGTAATTTATCCTTTCTCTAACCCTTTTTGTGTATCATGCGTGGTGGGAATGATTTTGATTCTTTAGAATTGTATTAACAAACCATTAATAAAGATAATGAACAGACTCTTAAAAATGAAGGGGGATGTGATCGATGATACTTCTTTGTTTTATGATCTTATCTTTTGAATTGTGTGGGCTTATGCCTACTGAAAATCATGGTCATTGGGGGTCTTTTCTCTCTGCACTAATAAACCCTTGCCTATACTGATGTTTAAATGGATTGTATTTTTGAACCCTTGCTATGTAATGGAATTTTGGTTAATTATGTATACCCAGATAAATAAATTGAGGCACGAGGATCAATCCATTTTTTTGATAAACCCGTTTAAAGAACACAAAAATTGAAATCATGGAGTGTGTTAAATCTTAAAAATCTAAAAATACCGGCATGGGCATGCTTATTGGTGGTGGTTTGGTTGTTTTTCCTTCACTGGCCTTTTGTTGGGTTATGTGGGTGGGGATGGGACCCCCTGTTGTTATGGATTAAGTGGTTGTAAATTTTAATACCGGGTGGTAACCATGTTTATATCAAGAATTGGGGTGGAATACTCTGTTGTTGAGAAACCTTTTGGCTCCTGGATATTGGACATGGGGCTTTATCTTGGGGTTTTCATGGTTGTTGTAGATTTACGAGAGAACTGGGTGTGGATTTTGTAGTTAATGCTTGACTATTTGTTTTCATGGACTTGTGCCTATGCTTACTTGTTTCCCAAGTAGGTGTAGAACTTAATTAAACATCACTACTGAAAATGAAAATGAATGGGACAAATGGGTTTTGTTGGAGAGAGTTGTGACTCGGAATGGAGTGATGTTTGTGTTCCTTAGGCTGGCTGAAAAACCTAAACATGGGAGAGTTCTTGTTACCTATATATATACTTGTAGTTTTGTGTTTTTTATTTGCGCGCCACCCAAGTTGAGCACTTCGTGCCGAGCACCCCCATTTCATGGGGGAGGGTGTTTTTCCCAAAACTATTATTAGTGGCTGGTTATTAGCTCCGTTTCTGATCCCTTTACTAGATATCCCAAGTATTTTCGGGCAGGATGTGATGGCCTGAGGTCCATTAATATCCGAAGAACCTTCGGGTGGGGTAGTGTGGTGGGTATGGCCCAGGTGTGTGCGGGAAGGTAGTTTCCCAAGTATCTTCGGGATGAGGCCCAGGTGTCTTCGGGCGTGGCAGTGGATCCTCTAGCCCAGGTGTCTTCGGGCGTGGCGATGGTTGTTCTTGCATAGGTGTTTGCAGGCATGGTTAAGTGTGACAGTTGTGGCCCAAGTGTGTGCGGGCGGGGTTTGGAAGTGGGACTCCATGAGGTTGTGGCCCAAGTGTGTGCGGGCGGGGTGTGGCAGTGGGACTACGGTGAGAATGGCGGGATTGGTTCGATGCGTATGATGTATTCAATAACCAGTGGGAAAGTGGCGTGGGGTACCCAAACATCCATGTGCTCTTATTATATATATTACTTGACTTGCATTATTTGGGGAGTATGCCTTGGTGAGGCTTGGGTGGATAGTTTACCTTGTTAGGTGTTTGTTTTTCTCTTTTTCTCACAGGAATTTAGTACGTTCCCCCACTTGTGCATGAGAGTCTTTGGTTTTCCCTACTGAGTATACTTGTATGATCACACTACGTATATAAAACTACTTTCAGGATTCCAGGAGGACTTTAGGGATCACGTGGGACCATACTAGCTCAGACATTTGGGGCATTTCCAGTTGTTTTTTGTCTTTCTTTTGTACTTTACCCTGGTAGTAACTTTGTACTTTGTGGATTTTACTTTTGAAACATTCATTGGGAATGGTTCATGGCGTTACTTTTACTTTCCTATTTTAGTGTTTTGGGATTTACCATCTTATCTCTCGATCCTATTAATAGAAAAAGGGTAATGACTTCCATTTAGTGTGTGATTCTATACCCTTGGTGCAAGTCGCCACTCCGGGACCTATTGAAGGCCGGTTTTGGGGGTCAATATATCTCCTTCAACTTAAAGAAGGAAGGGCCTGGAAATCTGCTAACCCTTCCCTTATTTTGGTGAAGGCCTGTCGTGAGATTGGATAACCAATGTACACCTATAGAGAGACTTAGCTAAACAGTCTACAAGGCAACAAGCATGTCATGAGTTTCACTTCAACCTATAACTGCAAGGCATGAAAACAGGTGGAGAGGCCAAAGGCAAACGAGACCCAATGGTCATAAATTGGACAAAGCAAGGGAAAAAACATCCAAGCACAACAAATTATTCAATAACATGGTCAAATTACCTCTACACAAGCATACAAGCAAGGCCGGAAAACAACAAAGGAAAAAAGGTAAACACGCAATACCCCTTTCATGTGTATCAGTGGAAATTCACACATAAAACTTAGAGAATTTGAACGGTAAGGCACAAACCACCTACCTCAATCCTAGGAGAACGATCTACTTGAACCACTATTGTTGATTCTCCCCTGAACATCCTAGATCTGATAAAACGCCCAAAACGCTCAACCTACGATAACTTGATAAAGAGGAAGAATTGGAAAACAAGGCTCAATCATAAGGGAGTACTCACCACATTGATTCCAAAGCAATCAATAGAGCTCAAATCAGAGAATGGATGGAGGCTCGTGAATCAAGAGAAGATTCACAGCCGTACGACGTCTCTCAGTCGAACAAGTCCTAGAAGAAGACGATTATGGCGATGAGGTGTGACCCCTGTCCTATTAGAGAAAAAAGAAAACTACACAGCGTGTAATTTTAAAGTTAACGACATGTAGTGAGTTTTTCCATACTCTAACAAAATAGGCCTCCACATCACCCCTACACACCGTGTGTGTGGTCCAGACACGGCCAACCCATGGTTTCGAGTGGGAAAAGAGTACACGGCGTGTAATCAGAATGTACATGGCGTGTACTTAAAAAATTTCCAGAAACCATAAATATTCCCAAAAACACCAGGAAAATGAAATCATACCTAAAACGAAGAACTGGGTTCTTACAAACTTCCCCCCATAATGAAATTCATCCCTCGAATTTCCCTAGAGAGGCGTAGAAGGAGAACCCTCAAACAGCTCCAAACACTACGATCGAACCACGTCCTCCCTCTCCCATGTCTCGTCTTGTACTAACATGTGCTAGCATAGCACTTGTACCAGAAGAATAGACCGGCCTCGGAGACCCTTCGTGCTGCGATCGACAATCCGGATGGGATTCTCCTCAAATGATGCATCCGCTTCGAGATCAACCTCCTTAGGCTGAATGACATGAGATGGGTCTGAAAAGTAATGTCGGAGCTGAGAGATGTGGAAGACGTCATGCATAGCCCGATACCTCTGAGGTAGCTGCAATAGATAGGCAACCATCCGAACTCTCTCCAACACCTCAAATGGCCCGACGTACCGCAGTGAAAGCATAACCTATCTCTGAATTCTCTTATGTTCCAACCTCAGTGCGACATGCAGGAAAACCTGATCTCTGACCTCGAACTCCAGAGGTCGTCTATGCTGATCAGCATAAGACTTCTATTGGGACTATGTTGTAACCATCCTCTTCTGAATCAGCTCTATTTGCTCTGAGGTCTCCTAAAAAAGACGAGGTCCCAGCAAAGCTGCCTCTCCAGCCTCCAGCCAGCAAAAGGGTGATCGGTATAGCATACCATACAAAGCCTTGTATGGTGCAATCTGAATGGTCTCTTGAAAATTGTTGTTGTTGGAGAACTCCACAAGAGGTATATGCTTCTCCCAAGAATCTATGAAGTCTAGAATGAATGCTTAGAGCATATCCTCATGCACCTAGATCGTACGTTCGGACTGGCCATCACTCTGGAGATGGTATGTTGTACTCAAATGTACCTGTGTACCCAAGGCCTTCTGAAGTCCCTGCTAGAACCGAGAGGTAAAGTGCGCATCCCTATTTGAAAAAATGGAGTGTTGAACTCAATGTAGACGTACAATCTCTCGGATGTACAGTTGTCCCAGATCATCAAAACTGAAGGTTTCCTTGATCCACAAGATGTGTGCTACCTTCATAAGCCTGTCGACGATGACCGAACCATAATCACTTCCCCGAGGTGACCTCGGTAACCCGGTCACAAAGACCATCGCGACATCGTTCCATTTCCCCTATGGAATGGGTAACTTCTTTAAGAGACCCATTGTTCGCTGATGCTCTACTTTCACCTGCTCACAAGTAGAACATCTTATGACAAAACCAACAACATATCTATTCATACCCGGCCACCAATACTGGCGATGAAGATCCCGATACATATTGGTGATGCCAGGATGAACTGCCCAAACTGAGGAATGAAAATCTCGCATCAGCTCCTTGTGTATGTCTGCTGGCACCCATACACGTCCCTGGAAATGAAAGATCTCATCCTCGAACATTGCCCATCCAGGAAGAGGGTCCCCTCCGGACACACTCTCCCGCAGGACTAAGGCCTCTGAATCTGATAGCTGCCTCATTCGTACCTGATCAAGAAGTGTAGAGGTAACAACTATATAAGAAAGGAATGAATGTCCCTACCAGTCGTGCACCTCTAGATGCATCTAAGAGAACAGAACCATAAGCGGCCATGAACTGCTGACCTCATGAACTTCCTGAATCTAAGTTCTCCTACTCAAGGTATCAGCCACTGCGTTGCCCTTTCCCAGCATATAGGCGAGCTTGAAGTCAAAGGACCGAAGATACTCGACCCACCTACACTGTATCAGATTCAGATCACGATGAGTGGAGATATACTTGAGACTCATGTGGTTGGTAAAAACCACAAAGTGCTCTCCCAGAAGATAGTTTCTCCACATGCATAAGGCATGAACAATGTCTGCCAACTCCAGATCATGTGTTGGGTAGATTCTCTCATGTGGTTTCAACTTCCTAGACTCGTAAGCAATGAACCCATCTCCCTGCATATGCATAGCTCCCAGCCCGATTCCTGAAGCATCACAGTAAACTGTATAGCCCTTTCCCGGCTCCAGCAAGACTAGTATAGGTGCTAATGTCAACCTCTCTTTCAGCTCCTGAACGGCTGACTCATAAGAATATGAACATAAAAACTTCTCCCCCTTCTTGGTTAGACATGTCAATGGTGCTTCTAGGTGCAAGAATTCCTAAATGAAGCGTTTGTTGTATCCGCCCAGCCCTAGGAAACTCTGTAACTCAAAGAAATTCTTTGGCTGCTCCTTGGAAACTACAGCTCTCACCTTCTCTGGGTCCACAGATACTCCAGCTTCTGAGATGACGTGATCGAAGAAGTGAATCTGATCCATCCAAAAGTGCATCTTTGATAGTTTAGCATGCAGTTGATACTCTCTCAGTGTACTCAGAATGATCTCAAGATGTGTCTCATGGTTGTGTCGATGGTGAGAGTACACCAAGATATCATCCATGAAGACCACGACAAAGGAGTCCAGGTACATATGAAACACTCAGTTCATCAATTCCATGAAGACTGTAGGCACATTCGTATGACCGAATGGCATGACTATATACTCGAAAAGACCATACCTGCCCTTGAAAGCTGTCAGAGGTATATCTGATGGTCTAACATGCAGCTGATGATAATAGAACCATAATTCGATCTTCGAGACCACCCGGACTCCTCGAATCTGATCAAAGAGGTCATCAATCCTCGGCAAGGGATGTCAGTTCTTAACCGTCAACTGGTTCAGCTTCAGATTATCCACACAAAGATGAAGGGTACCGTCTACCGTCTTCACGAATAGGACAGATGAACCCCAAGGAGAAGTATTGGGTCAGATGAAACCCTTTTCCTACAACTCCTCAAACTGCTTATTGAGATCTTTCAATTCAGGTGTAGCCATCCTGTAAGGAGGAATGGACATTGGTGCTGCTCCTGGAACGAGCTCAATCAAGAAGTCTACCTTACGCACTGGAGGCAAACCTGAAAATTCTTCAGGAAAGACATCCCTGAAACAATCCACCACTGGAGGAAACTCTAACTGTGAAGTCCCCTGGTCATCCAGATAAAGACGGGAAAACTTGGTTGTAACTTCCCCTAGCCCATGATGCTCGGGTCCAGCTCTACCTGCCTGGACATCCCACTCGCCTCTATAAAGGAATGATCCGCCCACTGGTGATATGAAAATCACCCTATAACGATAGAAATCAACATGTTCCTGGAAGGGAACCAACCAGTCCACCCCGAGAATGAAGTCATAGCCCGCCATCTCTAGGACATAGAGGTCCCATAAGAAATGACACCCTACAATATCATGAGGGCACAATCTGCACTGTCGTACGCTAGATGTCCTTGTTCCCAAAGGTGTGTCAAGAGTCAACAAGTTGGTAGACGAAAAGATACAGAGCCCATGGCTCTCCACAACTGTAACATAGATAAAGCTATGGGAAGAACCAGTATCAAAAAGTATTGAAGATAAAGCTGAGTCTACTAGGATCTTACCTCGAACTGTAGAAGGACCGAGATTCTGCTCTTGATAGGTTTGCTCTACGATGAAGGACTGGACTACACCGCGGCCCTACGCCCTTGGCTGACCGCTTTGAGCTGATCCACTATGTTGTCGCTGATGACCTGGTGACTGACCACCACGGCCGCGACCTCCACCTCGGCCAGAAGAACTCCAGCTCCCGGACTGGTGGGAAACTGGTGAAGCATCTCCAGAACACAGGGCCATAGAGGAACCCATTCCACCAGTTGATGGTGAGAAGATGTGACAGAAACGCTGAAGATTGACCATATTTCCGCAAGACCGGCACTCCATCAGATCCCTCTGGCACGGAGGCCTAGTATTCCCACTCCTACTGCACTGGTATCATACAACCTGGCTGCCAGAAGAAGCATACCGCGAACCCCAATATCCTCGAGAAGACTCTCTGTGATTCTTCCTACTATATGTAAGAGGAACATCCACTCTGGATGACGAACTACCCTGGCTCACTACTCCATAATCCCTCACATTGCGCTCAGTAATCAGCGCCTGGTTGACGATGGAGGATAAAGAAGTCAACCGGAAGATATTCACATGGGAATGGATCTCCTGCCTAAGACCATCCTCAAACATCCTAGCAAGAAACAACTCATCACCCACTAGGATCGGTGTGAAATGATGTAGCTCAGTGAAGCGAGATGAGTACTCCATAACAGAGAGAGTACCCTGTTGTAGACTCATAAACTCTTGGGCTCGATCGGCCCTCAGGGTCTCCGAATATATGTAGTCATAGAAGGTGCGTCAAAACTCATCCCAAGACATATCCTGCTGACGCCCTGACCGTGATATCAACACCCACCACCTCTTGGCAGTGTCCCAGAGCATATAATTAGCCAACTTTACCCTTTTCTCCAGAGGGATCTCTAGGTTCTCAAAGATGGTCAGTGTGGCCTCTATCCACGACTCTGCATCCTGAGGTTCTCCATCCCCTGAAAAAGTAGGAGGATGCTGCTGCTAGAAAACCCATGTCAACTCAGCCATCGAAAGGGCAGATAGTGGCGCTCCCTGAAAAGTCTGCATCATCCTCAAGAAATCCTCCCTGAATTGTGCATCGGCACCTGCGACCAGTATAACTGTTGGTGCCAAGGCTGGCACAGCAAGAGGATCTGCAGGAGGTCAATGATCAGCCATATCCAGTGTCTGATCACCATCTGACAACTGGCATACAACTGGAGGACGTCTTGGAGTCATATCACTAAAATATCAAAAGCACACCTTAGATCGGGATTAAAAAGGACAGAAAACACAAGAGTACAAAATAGAAATAGTGGAGAAACAATCATGTTTTAAAAAACACGACTACATGGCATGTATAAAAACTACATGTCGTGTCTTCTTTAGCCATTAACATGGGCGTGTACCCCTACCCAACAGGTCATGTAACACCCCAAACAACACGGCATGTTGTTCCCACACACAACATGTACTTGAACTCTAAACCTTTGCCCGAGTCTCCTTACATGACTAACCCACACGATTCAAACTAACATTACACTACACGACATGTTCCCTAGGGACACGGCGTGTACTAGACACTGTCCCGGCTGCCCGTGTTTTTTGTTATACAGCCGTCTACACGACAGGCCCTTCGACGGAGTGTTCCGAACAAACACAGAGTGTATAGGGGAAAGTTACACCATCCCGTGTTGTTCGTGACACGACCGAGTACCTGGACAAGACTACATGTCATGTTCCGAAAGCAACATGGCGTGTCTTAAAGAAGGTCACACCGATCCATGTTGTTCATGACCCGGCCGGGTACCTGGACAGAACTACACGGCGTGTATAAAAACTACACGGCGGGTTCTACTCGAGATTCCCTAACCCGTTTTTTTAGTGACATGGATGGTTCCATGGATCAACACTACACGGCGTGTACATACCATACACGGCCTGATCCTGAAGTTATTTTCACAACACCCTGTTCCTGCCCACCCAGTCAGTAAAATGGCCTAAGAACTACATGGTGCGTAACCAGAATGATCACGTTGTGTATTCTGGGTTTTTCTGGGAAACAACTCAGAAACTTCACAGAAGCACAGAAACATAGAAATCAAGGCAAATAGGTGCCAAATTCCGATCCGTGAGGGCCCATACTCCCTGCGAATCCAAGCTTGGAATCCCCTATAGTCATGTACAAGAGAAAACAGGACGATGATCCACAAATTTCCGATTCAAGAGGGCCCATAACACCTCAAGAATAAAAATTTGTCATTCATGTAAACAAAGTACAATAAAAACAATTCTCTAACTAGCAGTAGATATTCTATCATGAATCTATCCCAACATCATGCATATTCTACACAACGTCTATCACAACAGCCTGAAATCGCTAATGCACCCTAAATGGCATGGCAGGAATGCATGGCATGTGATTTCTACGTGTGCCCATATGATGCATGAGATGGAATACCCTCATCTCATCGAGTTACTACAGAAATAGATCCGTAATATCAAAACAATAATAGTACAAATCATGTGAATCACTCTAGGTGAAATCGTATCAACCGTAAAATCTCAAAACCAAAAAACTACAATAAACGCGGCAGTATGGCATTTCCCTGTACATGGGTTAGCTACTCCCGGGCACGGATTATTACCAAGTAATGAACCCGTCCTATCCTAGGCTAAAATCTCCAAATAGTAATGCAACAGAAAAGAAAACCCACAGATTCCACTTTGTAACGTCCTTGTTCCAGAAGCCACCCAGAGGCTCCCCATACCCGGTTGGTCACATGGACTCAAGATAATTTCCCCAAATGCCAGAGGCTTCTGACTAGCAGCGAGGGCCTTGGGTGTGATAGTGGGGAAACAATTCCCTCATTGGCAGAGTACACATTGTAAGAAAAATAATCATGCAATAGTGGAATCAGTAATAACCAACAATATAAACAGCGGAAGACTAAATCAACAAACTGGAGCAAATATGTATATATGAAATGATGCATGATACATAACTAGGAAAGCAGAAAAAAATTTACAATGCAGGAAAACACTATAGTACCAAAACAAGTAAAAAATAAAAGTAAACATCTCCTCATCATCGCGAGTCAATGATCGGTCCCATGCTCTCCTCCTCCAAGAAATCAAGTTCCAGAAGTCGAAGGGCGCTTTCCCTTGTCTACACCTGCAACAACATATTCTTCTTGGGCCCAAAAGCATGGCCCAAACATGTTGAGAGATAAAATCCTAGTAGGAAACCACCATAAGATCTGTGCCTAACAGTTATTGAGTATATGGCAGGTAAAAGTACAGCAAGCAGTAAACAGCAACAGCAAAACGACAGGCATTAACAGTAAGCAGCAAAGCAGGATGATACACAACAACAATCAATCCACAACCAACAACAAAAGTGAAACAAACAGCTAACAAGTAGAAAACCCTCTGGGAAGTACTCGCAACCATCCCCTCTGGTCCTATCCAAGAAGTACCACAACCCTATGGGCAGTGCACTCAGCCTAACCCCTCTATCTTGGTCTTATGAATTAATAAGACTCTATGGGAAAGCTCACTAGGTCAAATACCCTTATAGTCTAGGGTAGTCAAGGACTCTCTTGAGGATGATCACGCAGTCTAACCCTCTTAGCCCCAAGGTCTACAAACTCTCTGAGGAAGCTATCTCGGTCAAATCCTCCTATAGCCTCAAGTATACCACAGACTCTCTGAGGAAGCTCACTCGATCAATTCCTCCTCTATCCTGGGAAGGTTCTTAAAGAGAAACAAACAAGGTAAGACTCTCTAAGGAAGCACACTCGGTCTAACCTACTATAGTGTATAATATCTAGGACTCTCTGGGAGCTCACTTGGTCCATCCCCTATAGTATAAAATGTCTAAGACTCTCTGGGATGCTCACTCGGTCTATCCCTTACAGTCCTTAGCACTAGGTTCACTCAGACCTGTGCTAGTCAGTGCATAATAATTATATATGGCCAAATTACACCTATAGAGCTACTTGGATAACCAATTTACACCTATAAATGTTCTTAGATAAACATTCTACAAGGGAATAAGCATGTCATGAGTTTCACTTCAACCTATAACCGTAAGGAATTAAAACAGGTGGAGCAGCCAAAGGCAAACGAGACCCAAAAGTCGTAAATAGGACAAAGCAAGGGGAAACACATCCAATACAATCAAATTAACCAATATCATGGTCAAATTACCTCTACATAAGCATACAAGAAAGGCTGTAAAACAACGAAGGAAAAAAAGGTAAACACACAATACCCCATTCATGGGTATCGGTGGAAATTCGCATATAAAACTCAAAGATATTGAACGGTAAGGCACAAACCACCTACCTCGATCCTAGGAGATCGATATACTTGAACCACGACAGTTGATTCTCCCCCGAACATCGTAGATCTGAGAAAACTTCCAATACACTAAACCTACGATAACTTGAGAAAGAGGAAAAATTGGAAAACAATGCTCAAGTAGAAGAGAGAACTCACTGATGCGCTTCCAACGCAATCGACAGAGCTCGAATCGAATAACGGATGGAGGATCAAGAATCCGGAGAAGTTTCTCCACCGTATAGAATCTCTCGGTCGAACCAGACCTAGAAGAAGACGATTATTGTGATGAGGCGTTACCCCGGTCTGTTTAGAGAAAAAAAAAAGAAAAGTACACGACGTGTATTTTTAAAGTACATGGAGTGTAGTGGTTTTTCCCATACTCCGCCAAAATCGGCCTCCACGTCACCCCTACACACCGTGTGTGTGGTCCGGACATGGCTAGCACACTATTTCAAGAGGTAAAAGAGTACATGGCGTGTACTCAGAAAGTACATGACATTTACTCCAAAAATTTACAGAAACCTTATAATTTCCCAAAATTCCCAGGAAAAAGAAAACATACCTGAATCTAAGATCCAAGTTCTTACAATATAGTTTATTTATAACATCAATTTGAAAACATCATTTTATGTTTCATGTAATGGTTATCATAGTTACATCAATGAGGAAAATAAATTTATAGTCCTAAAATTTATGATCCCTAAAATATGCATCAAAATATATCTCATTAAATAATGTTAGGCCTTATAATGTACATTATATAGATTATAGTATTTAGGTAACCATTAAATCATTGCTTTCGAAACATTCTCTTTTCTATGATTGATTGATTCTAGCTACACGTACAATCAAATAAAGGAATGTAAATTTTTTGTTTTATATAGTAGTGGAGAAATGATTCAAGATAAATTAAATGATAGCATCCTTTTATATTGTATAAAACCAGGAAATATTTGTATCCTTGACACATTATTGAATGGATATTAATAAATAATTTCCCCAATATTTTATAAAATAGTATTCAAAACCGTATTCTAAATAATATCTCCATGAACGTAGAAAAAATGTTCAGAAAAATATTTCAATAGTTATTATTTATTTGTTGAGATCTTATATTTCAGAATGAAAACAAATATGTACTAAATGTTTCACTATAAATTTCATGTAAAATAGTAAATCATCATGGAAAAAGATAAAAACATAAAATATGATTGAAATTTAGAATATATTGACACCATAAAAATGTTATGTATGTTTTCATTTTAAAAAAAATATTATAATTTATATTTATTTGAAAATAAATGTTTTTATATCTCAATTATAAATTAATTTATGAAGATTTATTAATGAAAAATACACTAAAAATTGGATTTATTCTATAATATATTTAAAAAGAGTATAAATACTATGAAAATGATAATAATTAATATATTTTTTGATTCGTGTTATGAAAGTCAATATATAACTTTAAACAAATATTTTTTTAATTTAGAAACAAGGCATGTCAACCCCATGATGAAATATTTGGTAATAAGATACACCTTTATAAATGAGTTTCATTCAAAAAAATATAGTCATGGGGATTAAAATAATTGTTTTATTATAATTCTAAAGATATTTATTTTCTTCCAAGATAAATAACTATACTAAAAATATTTATCAGATATGATGTAATCTCATAAAATAATATAGAAATATAAATAGAAATTATTTTAAAAATGGGATGTTTTTTAACATGTACCTCTATAACCCCAAATTATTAAATTTAAAATTATGAATATACCTAATAAGTCTCAATATATCAATTGACCTCATGAATATATTATTCACCCTTGAGAGTGAAATTTTCACAATATAGTCCTTGAAATATTACTCTCCAATAATAAAAATCTACATATTATTAAAAAAGAAACATATATTATTTACAAGTAATGATATTTTTTTCTTTAATTACCAATAATACAAAATACCACAACATTATTTCATAACAAAATTGGATAAAAAATAATATAAATCCTCTAACCATGATGAACTATCATTAATGGGTATTAAGGATTATAGAGTCTTCAGAAAAATTAACCCATATAAATGGGTTGATGTATTTAAAGAACAATTTAACTGAAATAAATTTTTATGAAACTAGTTCTAATATAATGTATTTCATGATTTATTCTAAAAATGTTAATGTAACCTTACATATTTCGTTGTATTTTATAAATTGATATGTAAATTATGTTAAAACATTAATAATATGTGGGTGTTCATGTGGTTATTTAAGAAACATAGAAAAATTAAAAGGCATACTAACATAATTACATAAGTTTTTGTGATAAATTATTAATAGATTTAACACCACAAAAAATCATTCCCACCCCATTTTCATTAACATTATTAATAAATTTCATTTGGTTCCCTAAATATTTTATCATCTAAACCCTGTAAAAATTTCAATGACTGTGAAAATAAAATGATCAATCCATAAACTACATTTGAGAAAAAATATTTGCATAACCCTTCATTGATTAACATATATATATATATATTTGTATTTTATTTATCATAAATTATTTAATCATATTCCCATTAATGGTGCGAATTATTCATGTTTATAATTAACATTTAAACTCTAAAAAATAATCTTAAATATAAATTTTTTTATGATTATAATTTTTATCTAAATGTTACCACTTGAAAAAAATTCATATAATGTGATAATCATTTATAGTCATCATAATATTAAAATTAAATCCACATGAAAATGTGTATAAAGAAAAATATTCACAATTATTAAATAAAAATTAACGAGGGGAGATTTAGATCAATTATTTATAAAACATGTCTTCCATTGGAGGATTAATTAATTTAGATGTATTTTACACATATACTGTATCAAAATGGGTAAAATCCAATTTCATATCTTCACATAACATAATACCCAATCCATTTTTCTAATATTTTCTAAAAAAACATTAATCGAATAAGAGGGAAATTTTACAAAAAAATCTTATCATCCCCAAAAAGATATATTCAAACACCAAAAATATAAAAGTTCAAAAAAAAATTCTATATAGATTAGGACAATGTTCCCTGAAACATCATGACCTCATCGTTATCTATATGCTAATCTGGCATCACATTGTCAATGATGTGACAAAAAACCCTCTATTATATGTATGACTTCTAAAACTAAACCATGCCGAAACATTAAAAAAATCCAAGATTTATTTTCATTTTATCCGTAGAAACCATAACAAAAACCAAATAAGGATATCAAATTAAAATAATAATGAATCCCAAAAAATATTATATTGAATCCACCACTATAGTAAAAAAACATCTACAATGAAGTGTCTCCCTAAACATCAAGATCATTACCAACACAAAATAAAAACCATTAAGAAAAATAAGGAATGGATTCCACCAACACCTGAACCAAAAAATATTAAAATTAAATATTTATTACAAAATAATAATTTAATTTATGATGTTCAAAAGAATTATTATAGTTTGACCATAAATAATGATAATAAATCATCATTGATGAAATCGTTCCACCATATCATTTAATCATACAAATGGTTGAAAAGGAGAGAAAAATTATCTTTTACCCAAAACTAACTAATCCATGAAAAATTCAATGATCCACATTATATAGTTGTTTTGATAATTTTAAATTTTTAATTGTGGGGTTGAAATTTAATGTGATCTTTTAATTTTTAAGAAAGGTTTTTATGAGTAATTATTATTAAAAAATACATGAACTAAAAATATAGGTTCTATAAAAATAAAATGTTGAACAATAGCTATAGATAATATAATGGGAAGTGTTATTAGACCCAAAAAGGAATCAAGTAGGATGGAATTGCCATTATACCATTTCTCAAAACATTTGGAGACCATTTGTTGGAATATAAGACCCTAGAGACCTCTAGTGACCTCATGGGGGTCCACCATGATTTTATGGGATGTTTTTTACATCGTCATAATGTGGGGATTATTTATAATTTTTGGAATTTTATCTTGATATATGGATCCTATACCTTCTTCAGATATCTTTTTGTGTTGAGATTCATTTATCCAACTATATTTATTTATCTCTATAATCTCTAAGCACTTGAGAGATCCAAACATCGGATATCGTGTTGCATGAGAAACCAATTTTTTTGTATTACCCTCTTAAATATTATAATTACATCTTATACAATTAAACATAAATTAAAATAAATTATTATTTAAAATATAAGAAAACCATAAATTGATAATTATAAAATGATCCATTGAAAAATAATGATTAGGGACAAATTTAGAAAAGAATATTAATTGAAAAAAAAATTATGTCCATTGATCGGTGAAATTAGGATTTTTTGGTGATCATTTTACCTGATATCCTTTAGAATATAATATGGAGATGTAATTAAAATAAAAATCATAAGTTAAGATAAATTTCTATCGTATAATGGAATTCCTTTGTATATATGATTGATGGTAAACTAATGGTGGGTCACATTATTGAATATATAGTGATATGTTTGACATGTATTATAGTATCAAATAAAATGAATGTGTCATATGTTAAAGTTATAATTTCTCCATAGGAATAAATTTAAGGATATGAATTAGATTAACCATTAAAATGACTATTAATTATTACTGTAACTTATTGAGGTAGAATTCATTGAGATGTATAGAGATATGGAATTCAGTTAATAGTCTCATAATGGTATTATTAGACATATAAATAATTAGCGTTCCATATGATATGGTATATATCTAAGGTGGTGATAATCTATTTTTATATAAAAATTTATATGAGTCTGTGTGAGATCCTAGGTGGCATAATGAGGCGACCATCCAGTGAATGGTTTTTTAGATTACTGTCCATCATAGTTGGTCTAATGAATTAATATATGAGAATGACGACTCGTATCCTATGAATTTATTATCCTATAAGATTACATCATGGGTATAGTGGTTTATCATGATGATTTAAAATCATTATGTTTTGTTATCATAGACATGTATCGTATTTTATATCTCATTACTGCTGAAACAACAAAGATGAGTGTATAATTACTTTTCATTTTAAGGTTACTTCATATGCTTAATATATTATTTTATTATATAAATATATTCCAACAATTTAAATGTTCATACATAAATTGAATTCATAGTTGGGGTTTGTATTGGTGGTAAGCACCCCGTAATCCTATAAGAAAAATGGGGGTTCTAAACTCTTTGGGCATAGGTACTGTGGTAGTACTGTAGTAGAGGTAGAACTATAGAGGCGACAAGTCACTATAACAGCGGCATTCCACTAAAGCGGTGTCAGGGTACAATAGCTATGGTGGATACTGTGCAGCACAATATCAAGAAGAGTATTGTAGTTATACTATTCATAGAATGGGGCTTAGGCCAAAAATTTGGGCCTACATGCCGTTTAATGGGATAAATGACCACTGGGCCTTTGGGAAATGTAATAGGTCTCCCTCTACCCAGTTAAAAGATGCCTTATCTTTGAATTAAATATTAAATGAGGCTTCATCCCCAAACATTAAAAAAATAACATAAATTGAATTCACGTGGGAATGGCTTAAAACCATGTACTCGCATAAAATAAACGGTTTATATGATAATATATGTATCCTAAGACCTTTTGTAAGGTCCATAAGGGTGAATGATGATGGTTTAGAGGTATTTGAATAGATTATATTAAAAATTAGTATATAAATTGAATAATTACTTAATTAATTACTAATATAAATTTAACAAATTAAATAGTCGTGAAAATGAAATATAAAAAGACTACAATAATGTTTGTTGTAGTATTCCATTCTAAAATGGACCTTGTCTACACATATATCTCTCTTCTTTGTGGGAGATAAGTTGTTCATTACATGTTTTTTATGGGTAATCATAACCAAATTAAAACTCTATTTTTATAGGGATGTATAACCATAAGTCTTCATCATTTTTATGGGAAATAAAAACCTTTTACAATAATTACATTATACAATAGGAGTCAAAACCATAATGGAAGTATATTTAGAATTTGGATTCATAGATATACAAAACACTAATTTTATATATAGGAATCCATAACCCACAAATTATGATTTTATAATCTAGTAGTCACAACCCAAATAAAGAATTTTCTTGTATGCATGATTATAATGATAAAGTGAGATCACATGATATTTATGAATAATATTTATATTCTTATGAAGAAAATAAACACACACACATATATATATATAATAATAATGAATCATAGGAACTATTTATTCTATTTGATGAGATTTATCTTCTCATAAACAAAGAATAAGAATTAGTATAAACTTTTGTTCATCTACTGAGAGATCATACGATAACAAAAGTATTATATCACAACAGAATATGTTTGTGCAACACATCAATGTTCAAAGTAAATGATTGTTTCTAAAAATGTTCATATTATTATGACAAAAATATATATCTATCCATGAAATGTATCCCAATTAATATTAATTGAATCTATAATAATCAAAAAATAAATCTATTATTGGGTAATGTAATAAAAAATCAATTTACATTGTTATCCCTAAGAGAGAAAATTATCATCCTAGAATAATCACATACAAAATATTTAGAATTTATATCTTAAATCCAAATTCAACACTATATTAGTTACTAGTGATGTAATTATAATATACTCAATAATAATTGGTTAATGCAATCAAATAAATAACATTAAAAACATTTACAATTAATATCATATTTCCAAATACTCACAAATTTAATACAAAAAGTTAATATTAAAAAAACTAATAACCTACCAATTAATAGAAAAAAACTATGATTTAATAATTATTATTTCACCAAATATTAAATTTTAATTTAATATGAAAAATAAATTAAAAATAAATTAAAAAATTAAACTATAAAAATATATGTCTTATGAATATCTGCTAATATTGAGTTATGTAAATAAATATTTAAAAATGAATAAAATATATCAAAAATAGTTCACATGGATTTTATTTAATATATTTGAAGTTTATAAATAAATATATATATTTAAATAATTAATATATTCATGTCATTATCAATGCATAAAAAATGATGATTAATACACATAGCGAAACATTTAGATATCAGAAAAAAAAAAATAATGTAATAACTTACTCTGCATACTAAGTGACCATTCCTTCAGTATAGTAAATATAATAATATTATTACATATGCAAACATTACATAACCATTCATGATAGAGTTCATTAGGTTCATGTAGTCATGTGTTCAGTATACTAACCATGTGAAAATTGAAATGTGTAATCACTTAATTTATCATGTGGTCACTATACTAACCGTGAATGGAAGACCACTAAATTATGTGTGGTATGTTTTCTTTGCATGTGGTGATTGTAATTACATTTTTTAGTATTACTAGATATGTAATATCATATCATAAAAAATATATGGAGAGAGGACATGTAAGATAGAAACAAATTCTATTGAATAATGATTCATGTGTATTGTGGTGAGGCTCCTAGTGAGTTAGTTTCCATGTGGAGGCATGACATGACAATGCTTGAAAACCTACATAAGTGTGTATGGGGTAAAAATTATCATGACATATATTATGAAACAAAGAGTGAGAATTGACAGATTGTTCATCATTGGGAAATATTGAAGCCGGTGGACGGTGCACAACTCTGTGAAAAAATGCAGAACACATGCGACAAGTGATATCTTATGGCAGGTTCATTGAATGATTCCTGTGTTATCTTTAATCAAACAAGGTAGTATAATTATTTGACATGAGGTAACATAAAAATTGTAACATGTAGTGGCTTAAAATAGAACAATCATTTTTTTATGAATAGCCCGTGGTAGGTCCAATGGTTGTTTCACAGTAGGTTGTAAAGCATACTCATTATATGATTAAAAATAGGTTGTGAAAACCAGTGAAAAGTAGATTAAATTACATTGTGTGATTTTTTATGCCACCTAAGAATCCAAACACTGAAATGTAACTATTGAAATAAATTAATATAAAATAAATTTATTTTTAATAGGTCATCCAACAGTTCAATCAAACATACAGTGAGCATGATATAATAATAATAGGTTAAACATTAACATTAAAACCCCAAAAAAACAACTGGAAATGTCTTATGATTTCAAACTATTTTTAAGGTTGTTAAATATAAATTTCATCCATTCATGAAGTTGAAAAAAATATATATTTCATATATTTCCATTTAATTAATACATATAAGATGCTATGTAATATCATGAAATTTATCAATAAATAAAAAATTTACAATAAAATCTAATATTTATAGAGTTTTATAACTATAGCAATAAATTTTAGAATTTTTTAGATCATTAAAATAATATTTTAAAACATCAAAATTGATTATTTAAATTTTAAAAAATATATTTAATATCTAATGAAACAATTTTTTTGAAGATCCATTCCATATAACTCAAGTCACAATATAATGTAAAATTCAATATTTAAAACACTATAAATTGAAAAAAATAATATATAACCGAAATCACGAAGTATATTCGGGCCAAAATCATAAAAATCCGTGTATGAATAAGACTTATCAATTAATGAATCAAATGGAAATAATATTTAAATATTTAAAATGAAATATGAACTATTAAAAAAAGTTATAACTCATAATAGAAAAAAATACTATTATTTATTAAAAACTAATCATCATACATCCCCTAGATCAAGTGGTTACTATGATATATGTGGCCTTTTATTCAATTATATCTCATATTGTGATGGTTCTATGATAAGGGGTTGATCTCTTCTGTTATTTTATCACATAAAACCTTATTATAATAATTAAGGTTCATTGTCATCGAATTTATAAGGTAGAACTCTAAAAATGTTATGTGATGAATATTATTTCTTTTCTTACTAGATTATTAATTTATTCTAATATATATATATATATTATCAAGTATCAATGGGTACATTTTGATGGTGTCTAGATATATTCCAAATATAATATCCAACATCTGCACCTCAATGGATATATAAACCTTAGTCTTGATATATTGGTCAAATAATGGTTTCTATTTTATGGGAGAAAATTGGAAGACTATGACAAAGTTGAAAATTTATTTGAATTTTAATTATTGGTATGTTTAATTATGTATCTACCTATAATTACTTCATAAAAATTAAATTCCATGAATATAATTTTCCCCCATTCAATCCTTTTTTTATCGTATGATAATTATTTCCAGAATGTGTTCATAAACTATATCCTGTTGGAATTTATATTATTTATAATTCAAAATTTTCTTCACCAATCAAATGTATATTGGATGTTGATTCATTTTAAATTTCATTGATTTAATGTTTTATTTCTGGTTATAGTATTAAGGGTGTAATCAACCAATGTCATTTATACAACCCTTTCTACTATTCAATAAACCATTCCATATGTGAAGTGTGATTCTGGTAATGTTCTATTTACTTTACTCAGACCATGGGTGTCTGACAGGTTTGGTGAAATTGGAAAAATGGTATCATAGATAATTTTTTTAATTAATCACTAAATTAGAAGAGATATGATAGTTTGAACCTATCATAGATACTATCCATGTCCTTCTCCAAT
The DNA here is from genome assembly GCA_963277665.1 of Viscum album. Taxonomy (NCBI): domain Eukaryota; kingdom Viridiplantae; phylum Streptophyta; class Magnoliopsida; order Santalales; family Viscaceae; genus Viscum; species Viscum album. The sequence goes on along the minus strand of OY728151.1, from coordinate 830,169,926 downwards.
AGCTGTGTAGTGAAAATTCATGTTACTAGGGTAGTGCGAGTGATTTTGCTGGTAAATGTTTTTTATATTATTTTATTTAAGAATGAATAATTTTATTAGGATTTAAGCATTATTGGTATTCTACTATATTGGTAGCGAAGGAGAATACATGTTAAATCATCAAATATTACATTTTCGTCCGAATAAAGTTTTTGTAACTATGGGTCTTTGTGAAAATATTCTTTAAAAAATGTTTTAAACTATTTTTTTGGTTAATTTAAATACCACAAATACATTATTTCAAATTTTCATACATATATTATTATTGAAATATGAATCCCACAAAACAAATCAATATTTCTTTAGTGGTATTTCACCTTGATTTTAATTATAATTTTTATATTTATATTAGAATGATAAAAGCCGAATCGGGGATACTAAAACCATTAAATTCCATTAGAATATATCACTATGTTTATAAGATTGCTTACTAGGATATAATACTATTATTAGATAGATAATTCATATTTTTTTATTAGGTATTAATGAGACTGAAAAAAATAGTTAATTTTGATATATATTTGATTTAGAAGAAGGGTATGTTTATTTGGATTCCAAACATTTTGGATTTGTTATATGATAATAGTGATAGTGAGAGAGGAATTATGATCACCAGAGTCCATTTATGTATAATGACATGATCTTTATTCAACCCATAATTTAATATTTAGACAGTACTAAAAAATCCAAAATTTTTATATTCACTTGAGATTTAGGGTTTCAGAGATGTAGTTCATAACCCTTACATAGAAAATTCATACAACACATGATGGACATTTCCTATTTCTTTCCATTTTTACCTCAGAAAACCTTTATAATGAAACATGATTTGTTTTCAAGAAAAATATATATATTTATGATGATAACATCTTTTTTACTCTTTTTCAAAATTTAAACCATTGAAAAAATTTAAAAGAGTGATATAAGCACAAAAATCTCATTATGGGATATAAAAAAAAGTTAAAGAATCATGTTAGTCCATTTTGAAATCATGTTTTCTTAAATAGGGAAATCCTTAAAAAATAATGTATTACCTAAAATAAAATCTACATTACTATCTAAATATTTTCATAAAACACTTTATTACAAAATATAAATGTAAAATCATAAACATGTGGTTATATTATAAAACATTAGAACAAATTAATTTTTTTCATAAAACATAACTTTTTTACATTAAAAGTGTATAATTATTTTGTTGTAAGCATAATTTTCATACCATTCAAATGAAACAAATTTCTATGAAAACACATTAGAAATAATTTAAAACCCATATATGTTCCTTGGAAAAAACATTTTAATTGAACACTTTTAGGAAACCTTATATTTATAATAACCATATAGTCGATTGAAAACATCATACTCTAGAGAACGCAATCATTATCCGACGAATTGGAAAGTTATATCAGGATCATCCATCATCATGAGATATATCGAGATCACCCATCATTATGTTTCATATAAAAATCAACCTTAATAATAAAAAATATATAAGTAGAATAAAATGAATTAAAAATATTAACCATTCACAAGATCATTTTAAATCCTTTGAGAAAATATTTTTAACCACAATGTAATATATTTTTAGATAACAAAGACACCATTTTTTAAAAAATCATTGAAATAAATATATATATATATAATAAATTGAAAGAGTTTTTTTATGATAAAAACGTAAAATCTTTTCAATGAATCCAAAAACCAAATAACATTTAGGGAAATATGAAAATTCATTGTAATGTTTTATGTTAAAATAGAACATTCATTTTTCTATTTTTAATACTGAAAAAACAATCCATAAAAATATTCCTTGTGAAGAAAATTAAAATAATGTCAAAAGGGATGTAATATTCCATTTTTAATATTTTAATTTCCATTTACATTAATGAATAATTTTATTATTATAATATGGACATGCAATAAAAATATTTAAAAATAATTATTTAAAACATTAAAAAAAAGGTTTTTAGTTTGTCTGTACCTTACCTCAAGCTTAGAAAATCACATGAGTTCTATATCATCCTAAATTATAAAATTATGTCAATTATTTTCTTTATCAATAAATTTTTTCTTTATTATAATTTAATATATTTTATTTATTCCCATTTTACTTTCAATTAGTTAATCGTTTTAGTTCATATTTTATGTTTTGTCCATATTCACCTCATATGTCCTTATGGACTTCGGATTATTGACAATGGTAATTGGGTATAGTAATCTGAATTATATAAAATAATATTCATTAAAATTTTAATTTTTTCCTACATAAATTACACTTTTAAAACCAAAAAATAAATATAGATATATAAAATTAAATAAGTTATAATCATTGATATGTTATGTCAGATGTATGTATGAGTAACATTTACATTTATCAATGATCATGATAAAAATTTAAAAAGTTTTATTTTATATTTATATAAATATTATTATCTAATAAATAAAATATTATTTATTCAAATACAATTATACATTCCATCCTTTTGATGTTGGGGTGATAAATGAATCAAAATGTTTCTCTGAGGTGGAAAAGAATATGTTTGCATAAATGGGATTATAATTATTCAATGAATAGAAAGGTAAGAAAATAGATTATACTTTATTTTTATATAATGATAAATATTTCATTAATATCATATATATATATATACATTTTTTCCATCCTTCTAATATATTCTGATCGAGAGTTACGGGAAAAAACATACATTACTTGATGAGGCGGTAGTCTCCAGTACACATGAATGATGGAAGTGTTTCTTAATAATTAAAATAAAGTGGTGTCTATAGGTTATTAAATTTAGAAAAAATATCTAAATATCTGTATTATAATGTTTTTACTCTTTCTAAATTTTTTATGAATATATGATGGTGGAATAAAATGAAATAAAAGGAAAATTCTTGGTTAAAATCTATAACACTTATTAAGAAAATCTCATTTCCCTAAAACAATAAAAACACTGAGGTTGTTACTTCTCAAACCTATAACCATCGAAAATTGTTATACATATTATTAGGGTATTTGGGAGGTTTTGGGTCAAGAAAATGTGTTTTTATGTTTGAATAAGATAGGGGAGGAGGTGGCCTTCTACAAGGGAGAGGTGGGATAATCGTGGAATTTTTTAAATTATTAAATTGATATAAATAAATTTTCTAGAAAAAAAAGTCATAAATTTGATATAATTATAATATATTATTATCATTAATAAAAATATTATCCGAAAATAATACTACTATAAGTTTTTTTATTTTATCACCCTTATCAAATAGTTTTAAACCCTATCAACCCTTTTGATGAATATAGAGATAACAATGTTTTTAATAATTAGGGGTCAATATAGTTATTATAAAAGGATAACTAGAACATAATTGGATAATGGTAGTTATTATAACCAATATCCCAGAAAAATTGAATATAGTATTTTTAGGAATTCAGAATCATTTAATAAAATATTATTTATCATGAAATATCAAATATTTTATTTTGGGATCAATTAATTTAATTTGACATCGAAAACATAATTAAAATAGTGGAATGAAAAAATAATCTATTAAAATAACCTTAATATGTTATATATTCTTATTAAAATATTATTACACAATAAATTACCAAAAAAATATTACTTTTACAACTTTTAAATTCATTTATTTGATTAGTCAACTACTTGAACAAGAACTGTATCAGTGTTATGTAAGAATTTATTTTTATTATTGAATCCCTCGTATTTAAATAAAAATTAACATGATATTAAAAAATTAATTTATATTTAAATTAACCATTTATAGATAAAACTTGTTTTTATCCTTAATAGAGAAAATAATTGATATTAATTTATTGAAAATGACATTTTTTACATTATCATTTCCATAAACATACTAAAGATAATAATGAAAACAATATGTCCCCAGGTCTCCATATTTTCAAAATTAATATTTAAATAGATATAATAAACTCGTAAAATATTATAGATAAAAGTGTTCAGTTAAATTTTGAGTCATTATCATATCACTATCAACATTAACTACCTCATTTTCCTTTAGTGTCGTGTGGATTATTTACAAAGGATTTTTTTTCATAATGTTGAAAAATAAGAATGAAATATTCCTTAAATTTATACCTCCTTAATATTTTAATAAAAGAAATGATGAAATTTAATTTTAAATTAAACCCTCAAAACTGGACAAATACATTTTTTCTTAAAAACATTTTAAGTAAAAAAATATATTTACAACAAATTCAAGCATAAATTTAATTTTAAAAATCAAAATTAGATTAATATTAAAAATTATGTACTATTGAATTATTAAAAATAATAAACAAATATAATATAAATTTTTTATAAATTATATGAATAAACATATTAAAATAAAAATTAATATTTTTAACTATTCATTATAAATTGATTATTTTCATAGAAATATCAAAATTTCATCATGACGTAATTTTCATATTATGATATAAAAATGTTTTTCATTATATTAAATTTATATTATCTATTTTTGAAATAAATCTTTTTAATGAAGACATATAATGCATGAACACCCATTTTGGATAGAAATAAGTCATTTCTCCTTTTGACTGAAAATAATTGAATTTTTTGTAATTAAAATAAGTCATTAAAATATAATTATTAAATATATGAAAATAATTAATATTATTATAAACTATACTTTTAATGACATACCCCGCATTTTAAAAATTTTCACATCTAATTTTATTTATTATTTAATCATGTGGTGATACCTTTCCCTCAATGAATTTTAAGATTCTCATGTTTATTCTTTAAAAAAATAATTTTTCAAAAAAATCTAACATCAATAATTAACTATTTCTATGACAATACATGTATATGGTCAAGAATATATATTGGATATTCGTTATAATTCATTTTTTTACTATGAAAATATTTTAGGAAAAAATATTAGTTAAATCTGAGACATATTTTCATAACATTTGAAAGTGGAATGTGTTCGATACCAGGGTTAGAATTTTAAGAAACACAAATCAGTATGCTACTAATCAATCTTTCTCCACAATTTTATATATATAAATAATGAACTATGGAATTATATTCCTCATTTTACCAAAAATCATAATACATTTTTATGGAGATATTTTAAAAAGCATGAGAATATATATCGAATGAAATAACATTCCTATCATAATCCATATAACATTTTGACTTGATCAATGTCTTCCCCATATGTTGTTAAATAATATTACCCTTCTCAAACATTAAATCTTACTACTATGTTCATATATACTTTTTTTCTCCAAATTTATACCAATACGAAATATTCCAACAATATGTTTCATCTAATGCATCAATATACTCAATATTTATATTGGAATAAAAATTGTTTTCATAAAAAAATTGAACAAATGAAAGATATTGATCCCAACTACCCTATTAATACATTGAATTTAAAAATTCTATTTCTTATAATGTAATAATTATTCCCTCAAATTTTCATGTAGATTGATGAGGAAAAGTATATTGAAAATTAATTCAATATTTAAAAACTAATGAGTGTAATTTCTGTCATGACCAGTCCTTGGGGCCCATGCCGTGACTACCCCATTCCCGCCTTCCATAGGCCAGGGGCTGGCGACAAGAACCATAGGTGTAAATCCCTACGCTGGGAAGGAATTTCCTTTATAAAAGTAAACAAACACAATAGAGTATGCAACAAGGTATTAAACACTAAGTAAACCTAATACAATAGAGTGTGCTAGAAGGTAAATGGGCCAGTATACAAACCCAACTAAACAAAAAGTACTTGTAGAAAGGGACAAACAAATAAAAGTAAAGATCAGCTCCGGGATCATCCTCCAGGGTTCCTACTTGAAGGGTAGGTACAGATGGCCACCTCAGCACTCACGTCCGTTAATCTCTTCCATGTGCCGACTCATCACAAGGTCCACCTCCGGGTATCGTCCAGTCCTCGTACACTCTGCCTCGGTCAGCGCTGTCCGTCGACTGCATATAACACAACGAGGTGCGGAAATAGCCCGTGCAGGGGTGAGTATAACAATACTTAGTAGGGACCCTGAGACCCTCAAGGTCTCACAAAATATACAAAGGATAAACCACAGTAGAAATGCACAATCACAAAGTATCAAAAAACCCTACTTAGGTATAAGTCCATACATATACCAATGTTATCAGTCACAGTCTGGCTCCAACTCACGAGCCCAAGCACAACTCAGTCCACACAGGAAGTAAAGTCAAACACCATGATGATAATGGTTGAAAGACATGACTCAGATCACAGAGGTATGCAATATTTTTATAGAGATATAAATGATCAGATGTAGCCACTGAATCATCTAAGCTGTCGGACCCACACTGGATACAGTCGAGCTAAGCTATCGGACCCACACGTGATACATTCCAGCTATCTCGCCTAAGCTGTCAGACCCACGCAGGATACAGTCCAGCTATCTCGTCTGAGTTGTTGGACCCACACATGATACAGTCGAGCTATTCTAGAGTAATAGAGACAATCAGATGTAGTCACTGGTTCATCTAAGCTATCGGGCCCACACAAGATACTAGACTAGCTATGCTGTCGGACCCATACAGTATACAAGGGCATCTATTCTGTCAGACCCACACAAGATACAAGAACAGAAGTCAAAATTGTCAGACCCACACAGGATACAAGAACATCAGTCATTGATGTCGAACCCACAGAGGATTCTGATATAATAAGCATCGTCGTTGAACCAATGGAGGATCCAATTATAGTAGACGTCGCTGCTGAACCCACGTAGGATTCTGGTACAGTAGTCATCGCAGTCGCAGCCAGCTCTAGGGTTCCCGTACATTGCATGCTAATTTCCAGGACGGTCCACTCCTCAATCCAAGTGTTGATACATCAACTATCATGATGTCCTGAGTTGATGTAACCCATAGTTTTATCTCATCATAAGGAATTCAATGCCATTGATGGCACGTCAATCGGACACACCGTCTAAGAGTTATTAGCATTTTCCGTTCCAAGGGCCCGGTTGGATTTACGTTTGTTCCAAAACCGGTTGTTTTCCAATGTTTTACAAAACACACATAGAGTATCGCAAAAGGACCGCCTCATCGCGAGGATCATAGTTCCCCAGATTCCACATCAATCGAGCGTGAGGTCTAGAATATATTCGCGTTTAAGTGAAATGGGCCCAGCCCGTCAAGCATAGTGGGCTGGCGTGTCGGCCCAACCCGGTTTGGCGGGTCTGAACCGACTGGGGTCGGCCCCACCTGATGCAGCGTGTCCCACCTAGGGACCCGGCCCGGTAGGTCCGATCCATTTGGGGGGTCGGCTAGGCCCGGTGGGGCGCACCCACCCGCAGACCCGGCCTGCGGTTACAGGCTGGTTCGGCTCGCCTGGCATCACCGAGCGGCGCGGCCCCTCCTTGATGCCTGATGGACATGTTTTTTCTAGCCTGAGTGGCCCAAAAAGAGGAATGTTGTTCTTCCCATGGGTAGCCAAGCGGCACCGCGGTTCCCTTCAGTCTGCCCGGCGGGCAGCCGGCCGGTTCGCCCACAGAGCGGCTCACAGAAGCGTCCCGCAGTCTTCTCCAAAGCACGGCGCCAAGCGGCGTTGCAGTCCTCCCTTCTGGTCGGAAGGCATCCTGCCCGTTCGGATCATCCGAGCAACCCGCGGATGCAGGCCGCATCTCCTCCATGTGGCAACTGCAGGTGTCGTGGTCCACCAGTCCAGTCGGCAATAGCCGGCAGGTTCTTCAGCCCAAGCCGCCCGCGGTTACATGCTGCGGTTTTCCTCCATGTGGTCGGTGCTCAGATGCCGACTCTGGTCACCACCGCCTCTTCTGACTCCTCTTCTATTTCCAATACAAACAAGGATCAATGAATGTTCATTGGGCCATGTTTTTTTTGACCTGCTCCCTCAACGTTAGGTGATAACAAAAGGCCACAGTAGAACTAAACATTCAACAAGATCAATGGTATAATTTTATTCATTTAAAATTATACAAAACCCCCTACCTTTTAAATAGTTCACGTTCGGCGAAGTCGCGGAAAAGATTGCAGACGTCTATTTTGTTGACATCGGAAAACGTTTGAGGATGCAGTGTCGTCGACGTTCCTTGTGGCGGCGTCTAATCCTTTAATGCAGAAGGAGTTCGAGGAAGGAAGAAGATGCATCTTCATCCTTTGGTGGAAACGAAATTCTTCGTCGAGAGAATGTCATTCCACGTTGTAGATGTTCTATGTGTTCTTCGTTGAATATTTTCTTCGTTTAAGATGTTCTTCGTGGAGAGAAACACTTTCCTTCTAATTATCCAAAGCCTCCCCAACTGAATATTTTCCAATGCAAATAAAATAATAGGCTCCACAATTTAATAATTCCATGCATTTAAAAGGAAATAAAATTAATCAATTAATTGAGGGATCTTAATTAATTAATTTTATTGTGTTGGTACAGTATTGAGTGAAAGTGGGAGGTGGAGAGTTTAACCCTCATCAATGGGGGGTTCCAAGGGATTCAAGTGGAATATTAAGAGTTGGTGTTCGTGTAGGCCTCACAACACATTATTCTCTCATGGGAGGTTATGTGGGATGGTGGCCCCACTTCAAACATCCCTTTGGTGGATTTAACCACCACCAACATATAATATCTTAATCATATTTTTATTTATTTTAATAACAAACCCCAAAAATTAACTTCTTCTCCCAATAAAACACATTTGTAGTAAAGGTCCCCTTAAGCGAATACTGATGATGCGAGTTCATCGGTGTCCTCAGATTTTAATTCCGAGCAACGGTTCAAAAGATAGAAAAACACACACATACATTTACTAAACATACACTAAAAAAACATCAGAAATTGATTCCGAGCACACATGGCCTCAGAATCAGGCCCCTTCAAAAACTGTGGACTCATAAAATTCCAAAGAATTTGTGAAAAACATTTCCTTGAAATTTCCAAGTCATTACAATTTCAAGAAATTATAAGTAAATCTAAAATCACGGTACCAAAAAATATTGAAGGGAATTCCATGTAAATACAATATCTCGATGAGATAGAGTTTATATATTTGATATAAATATATAGTGTCTCAAATCGGATGGAAATGAAAATATTTATCAGAATAACAAATAATAACTCAAATCACAATATCACCACAAGATGCCTTTGTTAATCCCCCCATAAAAACCATAGACATATTTTCCCATTTCCAATCATGTAATAAAAGAGTCCAAATAACCTATTTATAAAATTTTCATTCTACTTCATCATTTTTAAACGTTAATCATTTCTTGGGAAATATATAAATATATCTTTTAATTCAATACCATAAGTAATACTCATGAAGTTATATGTATAAATTATAAAATCCTAGGTGAAAACGAAAATGAGTAACTATGAGTTTCACATAACAATTATATTTTCAACTAAGAAACCCAAGATACACTTAATCTCCTTCCAAATATGATAACACCTTCTTCATCAAAATTAAACTCTAGAAACATACCCTTATGAATATATTTTTCTTTTTCATGTAATTAATTATCTTCCATCAGATCCGGAATAATAAATTATAAAAAAATTTACTATACTATAACATAAAACTTAATAGAGGGAGTTTCTATTTTCCCAATTTCTATTAAAATATTAAAAAAATAACAGATCATGTTTTATTTTACAAAATCAATATTGTTAATATAGAATAATATTTTCGACTCAAATCACTGACTACATTGTTTTCATTTCTAGTATAGTAATTAATTATCAATTCATAATCCTTAGTTCTATCAATCATATGTAACAAATGTTCACCTTTAATTGAGTGAATATTTACATCAATTTTTTTTGATAAATATAAATTCTACAATTTGACCATACAAATGATTCCTAAAAATTCTAAAAAATTACCAAATCTAGTATTTATAGATAATTTTTTAGATAATTTAACATGTGAGGTTTTAGATGACATGAAAAATAAGAAAATACTTGATTATTATGTCTCAAAATGAAACTAAATACCATTACTAGGGCATCATTGTAGATAAAAATTTATCCATTTGTAGAGAGTTGATATAAAATAGATAAATAAACCATATTCAGTTTTTTATTATTATTTTTATTAGAAACAACCATCACAATTTTTTTACAATTGTATTTCACTGCTTTTTTAGTCAATATATTCAGTGGAATAGAAAACTGAGAAATGTTTTAATGAAAATGATTGTAGTAACCAACGAATCTAATAAAATTAAATTATATATGAAATTTTTATGCCTTATAATGACTTCAATATTTTTTTTTATCATTTTCAATAGTGTTTCCATATTTAAAAAATATATACATATAGAAACAACTGTTTTGTTAAAAAAATCACTCATACTAAATTATCCATATAACTTCTTTTCATTAACACTTAAAGAAACCAAAAAATATCACTCTAGATCCAAAATAATTTTATAACATAAAAATATATCATCAGTAAAAACATAAAAACATATTCAAGACAATGTGGAACACTCCACCGATAAGGTTTGTAAATATAGCCAATTCATTAACAAGAAAATATTCTTAACTAAAAACACATTATTTAAATATCCATTTTGACACATTATCTTCAAAATATATTCATCCATCTCCTTCAACTAATAGTAACCATACTATGAATAAATATTTTAAAATACAGTACAACTAGTGATGAATAAAAAATCATTGATATAAAGAAAATGATTATTATTCTTAAAAACGATGATAATCATAGATATTCAATCCATGGTAATTACCATTAATCCATGTCTATTTTATAATAATAAAACAGGGGAACCCATTAATTAAATAATATAATTAATGGAACATTTTTATTTGCAACACATGTAACTAATTTTTATTTTCCAAATCTTATACATGATTGATTTGATATGGGGGTATGGAATTCTCTTAGCATCAAAAACTAATTCAATAGTAAAATAAATTCACTTATCAATAATAACACAATGAGAATAATTAGGAAAAATATCAACATATTCATTTACTACTGGTATATCACTAATATAGAAAAATTATTTTTTATTCCACAACATGAGATAGGTAAATTTTACTATAATATATAATCAATTTCTCATAATATTAGTAGTTTACCAAAAGCCATGATATCATTGAACAAAACCTCATTTTGTCTAAAATCTATCCTTGCATGATAAAATGTAAAAAAATACATACCCAAAATAATATCAAACTCTAATATGTTTTGTTTAAAAAGATTTATAGGAATGAAAAACCCATTAATAATAATAGGATGATTCCATTAAATCATGTTTTATTTAATATTTCCTCCCATATTTTTTACTAAAATATATCTCTTCTTTTCATTAGGTGATATTGAGAATGTGTGTGAAAATTTATCACAAATAAATGAATTTAATGATCTATAGTCAAACATATCTTGTGAATAATTAAAATGATTGAGGGACATACGTGAAACTACATCAGAAGATTTCCTAAAACCAACAATAGTAGTAGAAAATGATTTTCACGCACCTTTTTTCTTTTGATTTTGATTATTTCCATCCATAGAGTCTATCTTTAGACAAATAAAATAATAATTCAAAAAATATTTTAAATTAATGAATCATACCAATTTATTCCCAATATTTATTGGATAATTTTCCTTTTACTCATGAGCTATTTTTCATTGCATTCCAAAATATAAAATCGCCCAATTTTTTTAAAAGGAATGGGATGAAGATTTAATTTATTACATAAAGAAAAGATTTCATTTGTGTGGGTAGAGGGAGAACCATTACATAGCCTGAAGGCCCAAGGCCAACTGTCCTGAATACAAGGCCTGAAAGACCATGTTTTGGCTCAAAGGACCCCTCAGTGAACAGTAGTGCTCCTATAGTGCCTACCATAGTACCGCCGCTGCTATAGTTCCTACTATAGTGCCTCTGCAGCTACAGTGCCACTACTTATATAGTTCCACCGCTACTACAGTAAAGCTATAGTGCCCCACTACAGTCTGCTACAGTAACTAGATTTCTTGTCCCTGCCCAGATTTGATCCTTGGTCTTTTGGATGCCAAGCAAGTTCCTGTACCCATTGGGTATAGATAATGGAAACTTAATTTTCATACATCTATATTTATATGATTTATACATACCCATTTCCTCACATATTTACCTTTTCTTATAGCTGTATTCAAATTATATATTATCCACAGTAAAATTTATTTCTACCTTCTCATCATTTTAAACAAGTTTCTAAAACCTTTTAAATCCAATCGAATCATATTCCATTTAATAACTAGTTTTTAATCCAAACAAAAATCAATTAAGTTTTCAATCAAGACCCTATATAATATTTTCTGTGTACCATGAAAATTATAAGTGTGTTGATTCATACATGATCAATGAATCTTTCTCATACTATTTGTATTCTAATAATTGTTTTCCCATCCTAATTTAAATATCAATAAGAAAATTTATTTTCATGGATGATATTATTTAATCCATCTAACACCATGGAAAAAATATAATTTTATTATATATTAGAAAAAATCATTAAACACCATTCATGGGATTAATCTCAAAATGATAAATAAGAAGAGTTAAATTTTTATATTCCAACGAACCCACGACATGAAATATCTTTTCAAAGGAAATATTCCATCCCAAATCTACAACATGGTCACATGATCTAAAAAATAATTGAGGTTGTTTTTTAATGAAATGTATCACTATAGAAATGTTACAATAATGTGATGTTTTTATCTCTCACATGAGTATACAACTGTAATTTTCAGCCTATGTAAACTGATCCATTATAATAACTAACTACTCTATTCAAAATCCAACAATTTTGGCTTACTGATTTGGAAGGATATCATCTTATCCCTACCATCCTATATTATATTTATAATTTTCAATATGTAAATCCATTATGAATACATGTATTTTAAATGAAGATACATTGTAATATTCAAATTATATATTATTATAACAATAAATTAGATTCTCATTGCAGTATTTAATTTTATTATTCTAATATATAATATTATCTCCGTGAATAAATAGTACCAATTATAAAGAAATAGTCATTATACAACCCATACAATTATTTCATATTTAAGAATAAAATTTCATGCAATCTTAGTGTCAGTATATGATTATAGTATTAGATTATTATTCCATAACTATTACATTAAATATTTATATAAAACATGTTAAAAACTTCTTATTAGTATCCAATTTTTTTAGAAAAATTTGTTTTATAAATAATAATATTATTTAAGGAGAAAAAAATATTATTTTGAGTGTGAATTATTATATATTCTTATATATCTATAAAAATTGGGAAAATCATTTAAAAATGCGGAAGAGAACATTATTCACCATCATGGACATAATGGAAAAATAAAAAAACCAATTAGTAAATTTTAAAATCAATTAATCTTAAAAAAAATTTACATTATTATAATAAATATCGATATCAAATGAAATAAGAATTAATTGAAAAAAATAATTAAAAACATTATATGAAAACTTAATGGAAAAAATGGAATCATGAGGGATTCTTTGAAAACATGAGGACCAATGAGAAAAAAATTCTTAAAAAATTAATTTTTTATTCTAAAATGTATTAAACCTTCCATAAAAATTTCATTAGTTTACCTTATTAAATTAATAAATTTCCAATTTAAAATCATAAGAATTAATAGAATACGCATGTTCATTCATTGTTACATCATATTCATTAATTCATTACAAAAACTACTAAAATTGAAATAGCCACAAGATTTACAGTCATCATAAATCGTCAGATAACGTAATCATTATCCAATGAATAGGAGTTAAATATATAGCTCACCCATTACCAATATCTATATCTAGCTCACCCATTATCATAAACTCTATCAAGATCACCAGTAACAGTAAACAACATCCAATGACCATATCATTAATAAAACGTTTTATGATTGAAATATTTCATTATAAATACCATGAAAAAAACTATTCGTAATCGAAATGTAAAAAACTTTTGGATATAAAAATACAATGTTAATTATAGAAACCCCAATATAAAGAGAAAAAAACATAAAAAGTGAATAGGTATTAACCATTTAAGACAACATTAAATGTAGTAATGGAAGAAAATCATGAAATACTGGTTTATGGTGGAATGTAAAGTTATTATTTATATAGAAATTAAAATAAAAAAATCTTCTTTTATTATAATTAATTTCGAATCATTCGCAAAAAATATTACAGTTTAACATATTTATAATTATTTAAAATGATATATAAACTATCATGTACTATTATTTTATGTTCTTATGATTTCATCCATAAATTGAGTTTGATTATGAATCTAGAAGGAAATTATTTAGAAACTAATTCTTTATTAAATTTAAAAATTATCCATCCTAGGAAATATATTTTATTAAAATAAAAGGATAATACAGTGAAAAAAAGATAAAAACAAGGGGAAAACAAGATACAACAAGAGAAAATCAATGGGTTGACATGCTTATGGAGGTCTAATGTAATGAATACCAAGAGCGTTAGATCAACCCATCTTAGAAAACTCGATTAGAAGGGTCCTAAGCCATGAAAAAATAATACGAGGAGAATTCTAATTGACCAAAGTGTCCAAATAATCCTCCACCTAATTTCATTCTTCTTAGGTGTGATATAAACATGTACAACCAATATGAGTCTTATATATTTGAACTAGATATACAAAATACTAGGGAGAAATTAATATGTCCAAGAGAAAATTGGGAATAATAGATAAGTCCATATGAATCTTAGTAAGAGGAATATTAGTCATCATTAAAAACTCAATCAAATTAACTCAAGTTTTTTACTCGACATTAAATAGTCTTCACTACTATAGAGGCTACTGAAACCCTTGAACACCCAACCTACAGAGTCTCAAACAAAACCTTCCCCTTTTATGGTGCCATGATAGAACAAATAGTCATTTTTGAGCATGATCTCAAAACTAGGATAATTCTAGTGAAAACTTATAACCATCCCTCCTAGGATTTATATATTGGGTGAGCCTTCTACTATACCATAATTTCTTTAAAAATGGGTAGGAATTCCATTTCATCATGTTTAATCATATGTACACCACTAAACATATATATTAGACATGCATGGCTAGACTAGAGTGAGATAATACTTTTATATTGCCATTATTTATGATCTTCTAGAAACTCATACAACCTGATGGAGACATAACTTCATTGAAAATACTCTCCTTATCATTTCTTCATAACCCTTGAAACCAATTATAATGAAAATAAAAAGCTTCACGAGGAATCCATTTAGGTCCATTGGAGATTCCAAGACCCCTCGACAAAAAATTTACCCACTCCATATGTAATGTTCCAGTTTCGAAAGCCACCCAGAGGTGCCCCCTACCCAGTTGGCCAGATGGCCTCTAGCGCATTTCTCCGAATTCCAGAGGCGGCTGACTAGCAGCGAGGGCCTTGAGTGTGATAGTAGTGAAACTATGCCCTCATTGGCAGAGTACACAGCAGAAGTAAACAATAATAAATAGCGGATACAGAATAATCTATGGACAAGTAAATAGTGAAAGACTAATGCAATAAACAACTGGAGCACACACACACACATATATATAAAGATACATGATACATATGTCTAGAGAAGCTTCCAAACAAGTCACAATGCTGGAAATACAATAGTGCGAAACCAAAGTACAAAAGAAGGGTAAACAGATAAACTCCTTAGTATTGCAAGCCATAGCTCAGTCCCATTATCTCATACTCCAATGAAATAAAGTACCATAAGTTGAAGGATTCTTACCCTTGTCTATACCTTCAACAACATAGTATGATTCTGGCCAAGAGCATGGCCCAAACAGGGTGTGAGACTAAATCCTAGTAGGAAACCACCCGAAGATTTGTGCCTAACAGTAAGTGAGTATATGGATGGTAATAGTAAAGTAAGAAGTAAACAAGATGATGCACAATAGTAATCAATCCACAGAACAACAACAGTGATGAAAAAAGCTAATAAGAAGGAAACCCTATAGGAATTACTCGCAACCATCCCCTCTGTTCCTATCCAAGAAGTACCACAACCCTCTGGGCAGTTCACGTAGCCTAACCCCTCTGGTTTGGTCATAAGAATTTATGGGACTCTCTGGGGAAGCTCACTCTGTTAATTCCCTTTATAGTCCAGGGTAGTCAGGGAATCTCTGAGGAAGATCACGCAGTCTAACCCTCTTTTCCCCAAGGTCTAGAGACTCTTTGAGGAATCTATCTCAGTCAATTCCTCCTATAGTCTCGGGTATACCACAAAATGTCTATGGAATCTCACTCGGTCAATTCATCCTCTATCATGGGAAGGTTCCTAAAAAGAAATCAAACAAGGTAAGACTCTCTGAGGAAGCTCACCCAGTCAACCCTCATGTAGTCTGTAAAATCTGAAGGCACTCTGGGAAGCTCGCTCGGTCTATCCCCTATGGCCTATAATGTCTAAGAATCACTAAGCAATCTCACTCGGGTTACCCTCCTGAAGTCAATAATGTCAAAGACTCTCTAGGAAGATCACTTGGTCTATCCCTTATAGTCTATGGCACCAGGTTCTCATAGCCTCGTGCGAGTCAGGGAATGATAATGAAATAAGGCCAAAGTACACCTATAGTGCTTCATGGATAAACTATCATCAAGGAAACAATCATGTAAAGAAAAACACTCCATCCTATAGACACAAGGCTTGGAAACAGTCAGAACGGCCAAAGGATATCAAGACCCAAAGGTCGTAAGGAGAGAAAAGCATGGGAAAAACATCCAGGCACAAAAAAATATCCTCAAACAGGACTAATTTACCTCTACACAAACATATAAGCAAGGCAAGAAAAAAACAAGGGAAAAAAGGTAAACATGCAATACCCCTTTCATGGGTATTGGTGGAATTTTCGCCTAAAACTCAAATACATTGAATGGTAAGGCACAAACTGCCTACCTTGATCCTAGGAGAACGATTTAATTCAACCACGATGACTAATTCTCCTTAGAACGTTGAAGATATGATAAAACACCCAAAACGCTCAACCCACGATATCTTGAGAAGGAGGAAGAATTGGAAAACAAGGCCCAAGTAGAAGGTAGAACTCATCGCTGTGATTCCAACACAATCGACAGTGCATGAATCCAAGAATGAATGGAGGAATGGTGGATCGTCGAAGATCCACGGATTCCCGACGCTCTCGGATGAACATGACCTAGAAGAAGAAGTTTTCCGCGATTAGGCATGACCCCAGTCCATTTAATGAACAAAATAAAGTACACGGCGTGTAATTTTAGAGTACACGACGTGTAGTGGGTTTTTCCGTACTCTGCCAAATTCAGCCTCCACGTCACCCCTACACACTGTGTGTGTGGCCCGAACATGTCCATCACACGGCTTTGTGCGGTAAAAGAGTACACGGCATGTACTCATAAAGTACACGACATGTACTTCAAAAATTTCATGAAACTTCATTTTTCTCAAAAACTCTAGAAAAAGAAAAAACATACCTAAAATAAAGATCCGAGTTCATACAAACTTCCCCACTTAATGAAATTTGTCCCTGAATTTCCATAAATATGCATAGAAGATGAAATCCT
The DNA here is from genome assembly GCA_963277665.1 of Viscum album. Classification (NCBI taxonomy): domain Eukaryota; kingdom Viridiplantae; phylum Streptophyta; class Magnoliopsida; order Santalales; family Viscaceae; genus Viscum; species Viscum album. Next base: position 830,152,264 of record OY728151.1, on the reverse strand, counting down.
AAACAGATCTGTCCACTATGATCAAACCTCGACCACCCTCTCCCATGTCTCATCTTGCACTCACCTGTGTTGCCAAAGCACCCGTACTAAAAGAAAATACTGACCTTGGAAGAAACCCAGAGGTTCCCCATACCCGGTTGGTCACATGGCCTCAAGCGCATTTCACCAAACGCCAGAGGCTGCTGACTAGCAGCAAGGGCCTTTGGTGTGATGGTGGGGAAAGTATGCCTTCATTGGAAGAGTACTTAGTGGAAGTAAACGATAAGAAACAGCAGAAACAAAACAAACCATGCAGAAGTAAACAACGAAGACTAAAGCAATAAACAACTGGATCACACACACATATATATAAAAATATGCATGATACATATTTCTGGGAAAGCTTACAAACAAGTGACAATGATGGAAATACAATAGGGCCAAACCAAAGTACAAAAGAAAGTTAAACAGATAAAATCCTCATCATCTCAAGCCCTAGCATGGTCCCATGCTCTCCTACTCCAAAGAAATCAAGTAACAGAAGTTGAAGGGCTCTTACCCTTGTCTATACCTACAACAACATATTCTAATTGGGCCCAAAAGCATGGCCCAAACATGGTGTGAGACTAAATCAAAGTAGGAAACCACCCGAAGATCTGTGCCTAACAGTCATTGAGTATATGACAGGTAATAATACAGTAAGCAGTAAACAAGATGATGCACAATAGAAATAAATCCACAGAACAATAGAATTAAAGAAAATAACTAACAAGCAGGAAACCCTCTAGGAAGTACTCGAAGCCATCCCCGATGGTCCTATCCATGAAGTACCACAACCCTCTTGGTAGTGCACTCAGTCCAACACCTCTGGTTTGGTCATATGAATATATGGGACTCTCTGGGGATGCCCACTCGGTCAATTACCCTTATATTCTAGGGTAGTCAGGGACTCTCTAAGGAAGATCATGCGGTCTAACCTCTTAGCCACAAGGTCTAGATACTCTCTGAGGAAGTTATCTCAGTCAATTCTTCCTATATTCTCAGGTATACCATAGACTCTCTGAGGAAGCTCACTCAGTCAATTCCTCCTCTATCCTGGGAAGGTTCTTAAAGAGAAATCAAACATCTAAGACTCTCTGAGGAAGCTCAGTCGGTCTACCCTCCCGTTGTATGTAAAATCTGAAGTCACTGTTGGAAGCTCGCTCGGTCTATCCCTTATGGCCTATAATGACTATGAATCGCTAAGGAATCTCACTTGGTACACCCTCCTGATGTCTATAATGTCAAAGACACTCTAGGAAGCTCACTTGGTCTATCCTTTATAGTCTATGGCACCAGGTTCTCACAGCCCTATGCCAGTCAGTGCATGATAATACTAGAATGCCAAAGTACACTTATAGAGCTACCTGGATAACGAAAGTACACCTGTGGAGCTACTTGGCTAAACAGTCTACAAGGAAACATGAATGTAAAGAAAAACACTTTATCCGATAGACACAAGGCCTGGAAACAGTCATAACATCCAAAGGATAACAAGACCCAATGGTCGTAAGCAGAGAAAAGCATGGAAAAAACATCTAGGCACAACAAAATATCCTCTAACATGATTAATTTACCTCTACATAAGAATACAAGCAAGGTAGAAAAACAAGAATGGAAAAAAGGTAAACAAGCAATACCCCATTCACAGTTATTGGTGGAATTTGCGCATAAAACTCAAAGACATTGAATGGTAAGGCACAGACAACCTACCTTGATCATAAGAGATTGATATACTTGAACCACGACGACTGATTCTCCTTAGAACGTCAAAGATCCGAGAAAATGCCCAAAACACTCAACCCACAATATCTTGAGAAGGAGGACGAAATTGGAAAGCAAGGCTCAAAAAGAATGGAGAAGTCACCACTGTGATTCCAATGAAATATAAATGGCTCAAATTGGAGAACGGACGGAGGAACAATGGCTCGTCGAAGATCTACGGATTCCTGGCACTCTCAAATGAACATGACCTATAAGAATATGTTTTCCTCGATTAGGTGCGAACCCGGTCTATTTAATGAAAAAATAAAGTACAGGGTGTGTACTTTTATAGTACACGACGTGTAGTGGGTTTTTTGGTACTCCTCCAAAATCGGCCTCCATGTCACCCCTACACACAGTGTGTGTGGCCTGGACATGACCAGCACACGACTTAGAGCGGGAAAAGAGTACACAGTGTGTACTCAGAAATTACACGGCATGTACATAAAAAATTTCCATAAACTCCATTTTTCACAAAAACTCCACAAAAAGGAAAAACATACCTGAAACAAATATCCATGTTCTTACACCATATCAAAAAAATAAATGCTCAACTGTTTGTAGGATGGGGTGAACATAGTAAAGATATATTTATACATACTAAAATTATTTAAATATGTTTACACCATATATTCACATTTCATGAATGATGATGTGACAACACATGAATATATAAATAATCAATATATATTTCAACTAGGGTAGATTCCTTAATTCACTATATTCAAGATTCATATTGAGGGAATGTCAATACATCCTAATGAGAAGGACATCGATGAAGCACCATTGAGGACCATCATATTACCCTCAAAGTGAAGTTGAATGTTATTGAAAAAATGACATTATTGATGATTCAGGATGTAGTTAATTAAATATAAGTACCTACATATATAATAGAAGGAAATGTAGTGTTAAGATGATGTGGGAAACTATAAGGTGCACAATTATAGTTATCAATCTAGAAAGAGATACTCCCATTACCAACGATCCATTAGAACTATCAATAATGATATGTTATATACCCCCATATAATCTAAATTAGGATAAAGCTATTCTAGTTTGAATATTACTTAATGACCTACATTTTCCAATCATAAACTTCCCCAAAATTAAATAAACTTCATGAACCTCAAAACCCAGCAGTCCTCAAAGGATATGAATGGTATCTACAACACTATGTAGGGAAATACCTCCAATATTCACCAATGTTATAATTATACTATAGAGATCTCAATGGGATTAGTTGTCCATGTGAGAGCCCTATATGATATACACATTCATTTTATCAATATTTCATCCCCGTATTTGGTGTGGTTTGATAAAAGACAACACATTAACTATAATAGAGGAAATAACATATTTTATAACAGTGATCTATCCTTCTAAAGGAAGGAAATGACTATTTCAGTTCTTAATAGACCTATATATATTGGTAAACATGTATTTATATGAATTTATTAGTTGTTTTCCATGTGAAATTAGATCTGATAGCTAATCCATCTTATAGGGTTTCAAACTAATGTTTGGGAGATCTTCATTTGGTTTGGATAACTTATCAGAATATGTCTTAGAGATATAATTACTACCATTTTCCCAGAAATTTAATTTACCACCCACATAAAATATTACTCTAAAAATTTCTTAGTTTCTTTAATAGATATCCAATTATCATTATTGATTACAATAACATATTCCATTTAACAAAGATATAATGTTACAACAAAATGATATCTGCATCGGAAGTAGAGGATGTCACCTCTACAGATATATATGTTTAGATGTATATAGATGAAGTCTAATTACATTATGATTAAACTAGGTGATATAGGGTCACCCAATCAAAGGAGTCTAATAAAATTAAAAAAAAATCACACCCATTTTACATTAAAAGAATATAAAATTGTAGTTGATTGATGGATATTCTAAACAAGTAGACTAACCACTTCAAGAAGACAATGTATGACATAATATTAAGGATGAAAACCCATTAGAGAGTTTTATTTTCCAAATAATATTTAATTTTAAAAACCATGTAAGAAATGAAATTTTTCACATTGATATATTTTATCATCTCTTGACCCAAATAAATGGATTCCTGAGTACATCTCCCCTAGTAAAGTCATAATGATGCAATGATATTGACTTTTTTAGATGATTGTGAAGCCTTTATTTTATCTAAATGGAGATAATATCATATTAAAAAATTACACAAACTAATATGATATTATTTCTTTATTGATGATGGTTATTTAAACTTTTAAATAGTAATTAATTTGGAATTATGGGATACCTGAGGTAAGTTCCCTCCCCCAAAAAATTTGGATAGACACCATGTGGCCCCCTTTTTAATATCCCATAATGTCTCAAAATTTTTTCCCCACAACCTATTTGATATGGGAGATACATAACTATTTAAATAATACATCACAAATAAAAAATCCCAATCATTAGGATACCTTTTAATCCATGAGATGGTAACATCCACAAAAATCGGCGACTAAAATACCATAGATCAGAATTACCCCATTTCATCTTCCTACCACATAAATCATTTAACACTGAATATAATAAATTTAAATTGTTACAATACCATACCTCCATCTACCTTCATATAATTCGTGAACGATCCTCCTTTCACAGGGTTACTTACAGGGGTATATATCATATTTTCTCTGATATAGTCAAGTGAAAAAGTTGTGTTATGACCCCCTACTTCAACCTGATATTTCATGATCTATCTTAAGAAATGATCTATTATTCAGGAATCATAATAGATAAATGATATTTTAATATAATATAATGAAAAAAAATCATCATACAAGAACTCTTGTATTTGTGCCAAATTTCCTTCAACTTATTTCTTAGTAATCTACAAATCCTATAATAAAGGCGGCTATGTACATAATCAAGATCTATTTTTCCACCTATATAATGCCCTCTTATTTTTTAATCATTCCCACTACTATTCTTGTAAGGGTTTTCACCAGGATGAGTTCACCCCTATATAGATATCTGGGTCGCTAGTATAACTACTTTTGAGAATGAGGTTATAGGTACTACCATTCCATTTACCTAGATGAGTGAGTAGAGGACATCTATATAGAGAAGAAAAAACTAGGTGACACATAATAAAATTATTGAAATAGGACAAATAATATAGGTTGGCTAAATAGAGATCTATCCAAAATCTGGTGTACTGATTCCCCTTTTAATTATTACACCAAGTGAAAAAGTTTCTAAATAACCCCATACCCATTAATATCTTCCTAGTAGCGAATGATGAAACATAAATTATATCCTTCAATTCGTAAATTCCCCAATCATTTTTTGAAGAGTATGTATTGGAATATACATCCTCAGCCACAATCTGAGATAAATCATTTGGAAAAAAGACTTTAAGGTCATTCCATCATTTACCTCACAATCATGCTTCACATTTACCATAGAAAAATGAAAGGATGTATATAGAAATTTTAGCGCATAACAAAGAATGGTTATAGTTATAAAAAGATACCACCTATAAAAATGATAATTTCTTCTTCCATTATGGAAAATATATATGTTTATAAATTGTTTGATCATGTATGAATTCACTCAAAAACTTTCACATAATAAAAAAATGTAATCAATTATGCATTTTCTATTGTTTATAGCTACATAATGGAGGAATCACTCTTATTAGATAACTTATTAGAAAAAATTTCAAACCTCATAGTTAAATATATTCTAGAATAATAATCATGAATAAATTATTATTATTATATTTAAATAATATTTTTAAAAATAAATATGAATGATTTTTATGAAATATAAAGTTTGATATATTCATCACGATGGTATGTCATATGTACGCCTGAGTAACTGTTCCATTTATCAATTATAATAATGAAAATAAGATAAGTATTATTATATGTTTATATACTTATTATTAAATCATAAATACAATATTATTTTTTCAGTACACAAAAATATACCATCAATGTGATGTGTTGATGGAAAACAAATTACCTCACTTAATAGAGGTTGTAATCCAAAGGTACCTATAAACAAAATTTTCATTTTCAAATGAATGGTAAGGAAATTAAATAGGTGATATATTTATTTAATAGAATATTATATAGTTCCTTAAAATATTATTCTAAAAATAAATCTATTTTCATAAATATCTATGAAATGTGGTAATGGAAATCAAATTACATCAGTCTGTGAGGTGTTAGTCCATTATACACATGAATTATGGATTTATATCCCATTTAATGGAAGATGAATGTGGATATCATTTATCAAATTATTGTAGAAACATCTCAGTATATAAAAGACACATTTTTTATTATTTCATAATTATTAAATATTATTTTGAGGAGGTAGTGGAATAAATAATATGAAAACACTTAGTTAAATTACATACCCCTTCTTCAGAGAACCTTCTTTTACTTAGAGCTTAACCCATGTAAAGATGGTATTACTAGTAAAGAATTATCTAAAGAACATTTTAATAGTTTTTAGTATGGGATTTGGGTATGTCTTAGACAAAACAAAATTCATTTGATATGTGAGGAAATGAAAAGAGGATGATTCCATTTATAAGGGAGGGAGGGGTAGTTTTGTAATTTCCTAAATTATTATTGTATAATAAATAAATTTCAATTGAAATATATATCAAAATATATATAATTAGAATATAATAATAGATTTTTCAAAAATAATATTATCTAATAAAATTATGGCATGAATAAGTAATGTTTTAAATATAAAATTTTTGTTTTAACACCCCTCCCCCATCACCCATTGACAAGTTCGATGATTACCCAGACTAAAATGATATTATATTTTTAATCTCCATGATAATTAATATAAATGTAAAATTTGAAGATACATGTAATATGGTTTGTATTTTAAACCATAACCCATTCACATGGCCAAATATAATATTTTGTTCATTTTTAAATCATTTAATAAAATATTATTTATAATAAAATTTCATTCATATAATGTTTCACTATTCATTCAATTTGGAATTTAAAACTACATAAAAAATTAAATTATTATATAATCCACTCACAAAAAACTAATATGTTATATTCACATAGAAAATTTATTCAACACATTATATTACCAAAATAATTTTACACTTTGAATTTAAAATTATTTATCTGATTTTTATATAGCATTCACATGCACAATGTCAATATTGGATAAATATTTATGTTAATAATTTTGTCACTAAAAGTTTTAAAATAAATTTTCATGAGAAACACAAATTTATTTTTCAATTGAATATATTTAGTAGAACTTTTATTTTTGATCCTTGTTATATAATACTATATTTATTAAAATAATGAAAGTGGGTTTTTTTACTTTATCATTTACTTAAATATTATAAAGGCCAAAATAAATGAATTATGGAAAAAGGATTCCATTTGTAGGAAACTTTATGGAAATAAACTTGTTTCACTCATTATATTGTATAAATCCATAATTTAAGTTAAATTTTTAATCCTTATTGTACTTTGACATTCCTTAATTACATGATGTACCATTATTGTGGTGATAAATATTTTCTATTGATACTTTTATAATGAAAAAAATATAATGAAACCATCAACTAAATTATGTCCCCATAATTAAATATTTTGAATCCATTTTTTAATATTTTATTCATCTAAATTATAGTAATTAATTTAATAAAAATACTATAAAATATGATAAAAACAATTTTTTTACATTTTATCTTTAAAAACATTTTTAAACCAAATTAAACTGTAAAATTAAATGAAAAGAATATATTTTTATTCTTATTAAAAAATTCAATAATTAATTTTTATAAACAATTTTATATATAACTTGATATAGTATATACTCGAATGGATTTTACATTTTTCATTATGAATAAGTATTTTTCACTATTCTTTTGAAAAATTTATGTTTCCATTCAAATAAGATAATTTAAACTTATGATAATTTTCATATAGTTATATTGAAAATTAATTTTATTATATAATTTTCAAATAAATATTTTAAATTCAATTATGTAATTCATGAAGACCTATTTTTCTTAGAAATAAAATTTTTTATTTAGACTAAGAAAATACATAATATTTTTATTATAAACATAAATCTATATAATATAATTAATAAATATTTGGAAATGATTTATCGTTGAGTTTTCTGGGTTTTTACAGTTTGTTATAAGGGTAGTATGAGAGTTCCTTCAAAAGTTTCTTATAAATTGATTGAGAATGATAATTTCAGAGATAAAATGATATTGTGGTTTAAATTTACATTATTATTTATGAATATGGAGGCAAAGAGTATGTGATATGTGTAACATCCAAGGTAAATAAATAATATTACATTCTCATGTTTATCAATATTTGTGAATAAAATGTTAATATTACATTAATGGGAATGCTATTCTCGATGGCATACCCAATACGCAACAATGAGTTTCTTTGAAATCCTATGTTGCACACTAATAATATAATAATATTATTTTAAATAGTTAATTCCTAGACATTGTAATGGCGGGAATGAACAGAACTATCTAAAAAAATGATTACATATTTTTGTTAAATATTTTTACATTTATCCAATATATTTTAGAGGTTTAAAATGCAAATGAATCCAATTTTAAGAATAAATACTCTAATATATTTAAAAGAATGTTTTACCGCATTTTGATAGCGATTTTTTTAAACCATCTTTTGACAATTTTATAAGCTCTATTTGTCAAAATAAAATTATTATTTATTATTGGGATATTGAAATTTACATTGGATAAATTTTTGTTATATTTCTGAAAAATGTTCATTATTTTAATGAATAGTGAAAAATAATGCATTTTACATCAAAACCGGTTTTTCATCTAATTTAATTATATGGTTATATTTTTATTATTTAATTGTTTTGAAGTTTATTTATAATATATTTTTACCATTTAATTCAATGGTGGTCATTATATTAATTTCACTTTGAAAATTGACATAAACAAGTGTCAATCTTTTGATAGATATTATTTCTTAAAGCACACTATTTGTTTTGACATCGGAAATTAAATATATGATTTATTAATGAAACTTTATGTTTTGAATTTGGTAAAATGTAAATCATATCTGAATTTGGAATATCAAATATATCTTAGTGTTAATTTTGTGTATTTTTCTAATAATGTCTTTTTTTAATGAATAGTGAAAAATAAATCTTTTTAATTCAAAAATGACTTTTCAATAAATTTATTTATATATTTAGATTTTCATTTTATTTTTTTAAAGTATAATTGAATTCTTTTCTATCACTTAATTCAAATTTTTTCATTGGAAGTAATTTCATTTTTCAATTGGATGTAAAAACAAGTCAATCTTTTGATAAATTTTACATCTAAAAACCCATCTTTTGTTTTGACAAAAAGATTTACTTTTAAATTAATTACTATAATTTATGTGTTTTGAATTTGATAAAATGGATTCCATATTTGGAATCAGAGTGTCCAAATTATGTAACTAATACTCTTTTGTTTTTTAACATTATGAATACTAACGACAGTAATTATCTTTAATTATCGTGATTAATTAGTAATCATGTAGTTAAGGTTAATAAAATAATATCATAATAATAACAAATGACCCACACATGTGTCATAATGCTACTTTTTGTGTAATTTCCAACCATGGGATTCCTTTTACCAAACTTTGGGACCCCTTGGAATCACTTTTGGGGTGATAGTGACACTTTTTAATTTTATGTTTTTAAAAGGAAAGTATAACCCATGTATATATCACCCAAGTAAAAAAAAATATTTGTGTCTGTGTAAATGATCTCTTAGACTATAAATATTCATTGGAAATCAAAAAAGATTTCCTAAATCATAGTTTTTATATAATTTTTAGAAATTAAATAAATTAATTTATTTATGACACAATGAAGATGCAGAGATTATCTCATTAATGAACGATTTAAATAAAATTAAAAGATAATGTAAACTCTAAGGCTTAAACATGTCTAAAACCTATAGGATGAGTATATTTTGAACCTTACCACCTTATCCTATAAATATATAAATGTGGGACCTTTAAAATTCGAAACTAATTTTAATATAAAGTAACATTTCTTTACTTTCCAAGAGTGCCCCTCCTCCCTCTTATAAAAGGCCCCCACCCCTACCTCCTTACCAAAACCTCTCAAGCCATTGGCTCAGAAAAAAAATCTGATCATTTTACCTTTCCAAATCCCTCTCTTCATCCTAGAATCCTTCCCTTAGGATGAAATCTCTTAAAGAAACCCTTTTGGTTCAAACCAAGGGGAGTTACCCCATTTAAAGGTAAAGTCTTCCCTAATGTTCTTTTGTTTTATTTTGATTCTCCAACCCCCTAAAATCTCTTTATTACTTGATTTTGTAACAAAAAAAGTATCTTCAACATACTAGGACGTTGTTATGAGATGTATTCGAGCTACACTTACACACATCTCCATCTAATGGTTAAGGAACATACTGTTTCTGTGGATGGCGAATTACTGCCTCACGAAACGATGATTGTTCTATCTTCTCCTACCACATCTCATGGTGGCCAATATGATGACAATATTTTTATATATTATATATATTATATTTATTTCCTCTATATTCTTCTATATTTTATATTTAAAACATAAATTTAGGCTTTGCGTGTTGTGAAAATGCGATAAATTCATTTGAGGAAGTGTGGACCACCGCCCCCTAATGTGATGTGACTCATTCATGCAATACATGGAATGTATAAAGAATTAAATTAATGAACATATGTGACCCATATAACATATATATTATACTGTAATTATAATTTATATATATATATATATATATATATCATCTAGTATTAATTCCATTAATATGCCAAATCCACGAAATTAGCGTTCATGTGTACGTACGGCCTACCGTCTACATGAACGGTGCGTTTCATTTATTTTTATCACCAAATACTATGGAATAAGTATAAAACTAATATATACTGGATATATATGACATTTACTTCATTAACACTATTCTTTATAAGATATACTTACAACTACATTGACAATGCTTTTCAAACAAGAACATTTTTGACTCATGTACCGAACATCGACAAAACGTATGATATAAACTCACATAATTAAATAATTATTATAACATGATAATATATGATATTAATTGAATAATAAACATTAAATTATGCCCTTACGAAACTATAAATTGACCAATGTTTATTATTCATGAATATAAAGAAATGAACAACACAAGTCAGACTTGAGGTAAGGGATCCTACCTCTCTCTTTCTTTTTATGTACTCTCTTTTATATAATTTATTTTAAGCTATGTTTGGTGATTTTATTTTATATTCCTCATTCTATAATTTTTATGTTCATGTTCTGATATACCCTATTTGATCTCATATATCTTTTTTTTGGATTTTTTATGTGGCGTCGTTAGGCTCCTGAGTTTTCGTAAGGGATTTTTAATCTCACTTTTATTCCCGTGAGATTTATGCTACATTTTCCACCATTTCCTTTGAGTGGTGTATGTACTGCCAATTATTCTACTCTATTCGTAATATAATTTCTTTTATTGGTATTTAAATCAATGTTTAATAGTCCTTCTCTCATGGAGTGTACATTTTGAAAGTTACCCAAGTCGGTAAGGGAACCTTTCACCTTCCTCTTTTTAAAAGACTTATTTTGTTATCTCTTTTAATTCACATCTTATTATGTTGGGACATTTTCTTATATATCCTTATTTATGTAAATTTTATTTCCAAGTGATGAGATACTATTTTCTCTCTCATCAGCTCATTTTCTGAATTTTAATGTTACACTGTTAGGCTGTCGAATTTTTGCAAAGGAACTTCATAACCCAATTTCAATTCTTTGGGTTAAACCTCTATTTCTTGATTATGTCATACTTTTAATATGTGTGGATGACCTCTAATTGTTTTAAACTTAATATCCTCTTATATTTGTTGTATTTATATTTGTCACACATAATTATGTAATTGATTTATCCTTAATCTAAGGATACCTTCCTTGTATGGGACTTTGTCTCAATCTCCTTTTATCGAGGCATAATTTGTTTTATACACAACTTTATTTTTAACGGTGTTTAAACCCCTTTGAATTTTACTTTTATTCAAAAGGAATATTTTTATACGAATCGTTTTACTAAATGAAAAAAGTGAATTTTTTTGTCATACGTATGCGACGACAACGACTTCTCCACCGTCGTGACCATTATTTGAGTTTCGGATTCCCCTACAAGCCATAAATTTTTTAAAATGAAAAATAAATTCCATGTTTTACTTTTATTTTATTTTGGTATTGAAAATGGTTTTGATAATGTTTTTTTATCAATGAGTTGAATTGATATCGTGTGATTGAAATGTGTAAATGTTATGTTTCCTTTATGTATGTTTTATGTGATACGATTATGTTATATTTCTTGGTCATTGTTTATCAAGACAGGTGGTTCCGTGATAAACCAATGGCGGGTGATCCCGATATAGCTCTCCAATGTGTTGGGTAACGCAAAGAGTTAAATGCTAAGTTTCCTATGAAGATATTTTGGGAATATACTACGATGGGTATTCCAAACATATCCATGAGGGTTACTCCCTACGTAAGAATGTAATGAATGCCTCAAGTTACCTTTACGTCTTATGATTTCTCTGAGTTATTCCTAAATCTTATAATTTAATGAGGTATGTTAATGTGCTTATGTTTTATGAGTATATTATGATTTCATTGATTCTTATGTATACATGAAAAAATGTTTTCTTTCCGTATTGTTATACACGTTACTGAGCTTTTTATGCTCATCCCATGTTTTTGATATGTTTTCCACATGACTAAAAGTGGAATATAGTCAAGTATGGGATCAAAGAAATGTCATGATGTCTAAAACATGGAACTAGACATGACTCTTTTGTTCATGAGTTAATATTTTGTGGAAAAAATAGAAACCGAGTAGATGTGTCTACCTTGTAATATTTGATATGTAATAGTTATGTCCTAATTCTCTAAATCTCTAAAACTGAAAAGATCCTCAATGTGAATTATTCATTTAATTCAAAAATATGTATTATTCATAAGGTCAGGTCCTTATAGTTGTTATCGAGGTTTGGTTTAGATAACATTAGAGGTTAGGGTATTCTTTAAGCATAAGTGACATTACCATGATGTCTTGGGTTTTAGAAAGAGTCATAGTATTTAGATAAAGTGAATGAGTCAGTATATCTTATTTTTTATCTTCCTTATTAGTACATGATGATTTTGTAGATATACTAACACTTAAATTTTTTGTTTTAGTAAATGGATGGATCTAGCAGGCACTAAAGTTAGAATAGGTTTGAAGTAATCTATGGTAGTTCTCTAATTAAGATAATGGATAAAATGGGGGATTCAAAGAGAAATCTCGTGGTTATTCTAAACCAACCATTAGGAGTCATGATCAAACACTTTAACCTTGGTGAGTTGTATAATGCATCATGTATGAGAGAACCAAATCAATGTGGAGGTTCATGTAGTAATTATAAAGGTAACCATTAGGGTTTATATGATCCTTACTTTCGAGGTAATTATGTGTTACTACATGATATGATGGAATATGAAAGGTGTGAGATAAACTTGAGGTTAAATTATGTTATGGTAATTTTTTAAGATTTTATTGCTTTTTGGGAATGTTATAAGAATTATGTATTTTTGGAAAAAGGAAAACACATAGATTGTGTGACAACCTATCGCATCGGATGAAGCTGCGGGAATCGAACCCACAACCAATGTGCGACTGGTATTTATCACCTACCACTGGACTACATGAAGTACCTGGTTAGTTTGACTAATTATTTTTAGTTAGATGATCTTATGAATCTAGAATAAGTTAATTTTGGGTTATCTATGGAAATTATTAACCTATCATGGAGGATATGTGATTAGGTTAATTACTTTTCAGTATGAGACTTTAAAAGAAACTGATGTTATTTGGAGATAAATGTTCAGATTTAACTTAGAAGACTATGTTAATAAATCCTTCAGATATTTTGGTTTCAATCTTAGTTTTGACTAATTTTAAGAATATCATGGATAGATGTTTATTGACTGTTCTTTGTTGAACATTGGATAATGTTTGACAAATTTTGGATATTAAGAGTATTATTTCTTTTTATAAAGGATTATCCTTTTTGGAGATTATCTGATCTTGTACTAACCATTTTGGTTTTAGTCTAAAGACATGGGAAGTATATATTTCTCTTTTGTAGAATAGGTGATTCTATAGAAGTTGATTATAGTTCTCTTAATGTGAACAAGTTATCTTAAATACTCATCTTTTGGAGAAAATATGAGTTTGTGTAAGGAATCTAGCAAAATTTGAAAGTCAACTTGACATGTATGTATGTTTCCTTATATTTTAGCTAGGAACATAAATAAATTCCTTAATGAAAAGTAATTTAAAACAAAAATGTTTTCTGTTAATTTTTTCGACTGGGGAATCAAATACCATTTAACCCATCACAAGTTTGTGATTTTCTGGTGGTTAACTTTCTGCAAAACATGTTTTCTATCACTCTCCCTCAGAACATGACCGTTTGTTTTTTCCTTCCATATCAATGTGTTCCTACATGGAAACCTAGTGTGGGTTAACTTGGGTGACCCTTGTACTTATCTTTCTTTCTTTTAATGTGATAGTTATATTTACTCTTTTTCCGATGTGGGGATTTCAATGAAGTTTTGAAGCCCTATTTTAAAATAACGAGGACGCAATTCAAAAAAGGGGGGAAGGATGTAACATCCCAAGTAAATAAATAATATTACATTCTCATGTTTATCAATATTTGTGAATAAAATGACAATATTACATGAATGGGAATGCTATGCTCGATGATGTACCCAATACACAATAACGAGTTTCTTTGAAATCTTACGTTGCACGCTTATAATATAATAATATTATTTTAAATAGTTAATGTCTAGCTGTTGTAATGGTGGGAATGAACTGAAGTAACTAAAAAATGATTACATATGTTTGTTAAATATTTTTACATTTATCCAATAAATGTTAGAGGCTTAAAATGAAAATGAATCCAATTTTAAGAATAAATACTCTCATGTTTTTAAAAGATTATTTTCCTGCCTTTTGATGGGGAACATTTTTTTAAATCCAACTTTTGACAATTTTATAAGATTTATTTGTCAAAATAAACTTAATATTTACAGTTTGTATATTAAAATTTACATTGGATAAATTTTTGGTATATTTCTGACAAATGTTCAGTTTTTTAATGAATAGTGAAAAATACCGCATTTTACTTCAAAAATGATTTTTCATCTAATTTAATTATATGGATATATTAATATTTTTAATTGTTTTAATGTTTAATTAGAATATATTTTTACAATTTAATTCAATGGTGGTCATTATAATTAATTTTACATTGAAAATGGACATAAACAACTGTCAATATTTTGATAGATATTGTTTCTTAAAAACACGCTATTTGTTTTGACTGTGTAAATTAACTATATGATTTATTAATGAAACTTATATGTTTTGAATATGGTAAAATGGAAATAATTTCTGAATTTGGAATATCAAATATATATTAGGGTTAATATTTTGTATTTTTCTGATAATGTCTTTTTTTAATGAATAGTGAAGAATATAGCTTTTTAAATCAAAACTGCCTTTTCAACCAATTTATTTATATCATTACATTGTCATTTTATTTGTTTTTAAATAATAATTGAATTAATTTTTATCACTTAATACAATTTCGTTCATTATAAGTAATTTCACTTTTCAATTGGATGTAAAAACAAGTCAATCTTTTGATAAATTTTACTTCATAAAAACCCGTCTTTTGTTTTGACAATGGGATTTACATTTAAATTAATTACTACAATTTATGTGTTTTGAATTTGATAAAATTGATTCCATATTTGGAATCAGAAGGTCCAAAATATGTAATTAATACTCTTTTGTTTTTGGACATTATGAATATTAACGACAGTAATTATCTTTAATTATCGTGATTAATTAGTAATCGTGTAGTTAATGGTAATAAAATAAATTCATAATAATAAAAAATGACCCCAAAATTTTTATTAATGATAATTTTTGTGTCATGGACGACCATTTTATTCCTTTTGCTAAACTTTGGGACCCCATGGAATCAATTTTGGGGTGATAGTGACACTTTATAATTTTATGTTTTTCAAAGGAAAGTATAACCAAAGTATGTACCACCCAAGTAAAACAATTTTATTTTTTGTCTGTGTAAATTATCTCTTAGACTATAAATAGTAATTTGAAAGCTAAAATAATTTCCTACATCATAGTATTTTTTTAATAATATTTAGACATTAAACGAATTAATTTATTTATAACACCATGATGATGCAGTGATTATCTCATTAATGAACGATTTAAATAAAATGAAAAGATAATGTAAAATATAAGACTTAAACTTGTCTAAAACGTATTTTATGAGTAAATTTATAACCCTTACCACCTTAACCTCGAAATATTTCATTGATGGTCCATTATAATCCGAAAGCCATTTTAATATAAAGTAACATTTCATTACTTTGCAAGAGTGCCCCTCCTCCCTCTTATAAAAGGACCCCACCTCTACCTCCTTACCCACACATCTCAAGCCATTGGATTGTCCGAACTCTGATCATTGTATGCCTCCAAATCTCTCTCATCATCCTCGAAGACTTCCCTTAGGCAGAAAGCTCTTCAAAAAACCCTTTTGGTTCAAACCAAGAGGAGTTACCCGATTTAAAGGTAAAGTCTTCCCTAATGTTTTTTTGTTTTATTTTGCTTCTCTAACCCCATAAACTCTTTTTATTACTTGATTTTTTAACAAAACCAGTATCTTCAACATAATAGGATGTTTTTATGAGAATTATTAGATCTAAACTTACAAACACCTCCGTCTAATTGTTAAAGAACATACTGTTTCTGTGGATGGAGAATTACTGCCTCACGAAATGATGATTGTTCAATCTTCTCCTACCACCTCTCATAGTGGCCATTATGATGGCACTATTTTTATATATGATATACATTATATTTATTTCCTCTATATTCTTCTGTATATTATATTTAAAACATAACTTTATGCTTTTCATGGTGTGCAAATGCGATAATTTCATTTGAGGAAGTGTGGACTACCGCACCCTCAAGTGATGTGACTCGTTCATGAAATACATGGAATGTATAAAGAATGAAATTAATGAACTTATGTGACCCATATAAAATATATATTATACTGTAATTATAATATATATATATATATATATATAATCTAGTTTTAATTCCATTAATGTTCCAAAGCAATGAAAGTAGCGTTATTGCGTATGTATGACCTACAGTCTACATGAACGGTGCATTTCATTTATTTTTATCTACAAATATTATCGAATAAGTAAAAAAAGAATATATAATATAAATATATATGATTTTTAAATCATTAATACTATTCTGGATATGATGTACCTATAACTACATTGACAATTCTTTTCAAACAAGATCATTTTTGACTCATGTACCGAACATCGACAAAACGTATGATACAAACTCACATAATTAACTAATTATTATAACATGATAATATATGATATTAATTGAATAATAAAATTTAATGTATTTCCTTAAGAAACAATAAATTGACCAATGTTTATTATTTAGGAATATAATGAAATGAACAAGACAAGTCGGACTTGAGGTAAGGGATCCTACCTCTCTTTTTCTTTTTATGTACTCTCTTTCATTCCATTTATTTTAAGATATGTTTGGGGATGTTATTTTATATTAATAATTCTGTAATTTTTTTTCATGTCATGAGAGACCATATTTGATCTCATAAATATTTTTTTGGATTGTTTTGCGTGGCATCGTTAGGCTGCCAAGTTTTCATGAGGGATTTTTCATCTCACTTTTATTCCCGTGAGATTTATGCTACATTTTCCACCATTTCCATTCAGTGGTGTATGTAATGCCCATTATTATACTCTTTGTGTAATATAATTTTGTTTGTGTGTATTTAAATCAATTTTTAACAGTCCTTTCATGGGGTGTATGATTCGAACGTTACCCAAGTCAGTAAGGGAACCTTTCACCTTCATATTTTTAAAAGACTTATTTTGTTCTGTCTTTTAATTCACATCTTATTATGTTGGGTTATGTTCTTATATATACTTATTGATGTATATTTTATGTCCAATTTATGAGATACCATTTTTTCTCTCATCAAATTATTTTCTGAATTTTAAAGTGACGTCGTTAGGCTATCGAATTTTTGCAAGAGAACTTCTTAACCCAATTTCAATTCTTTGGGTTAAACCTCTATTTCTTGATTATGTCATACTATGAATATGTGTGTATGACCTCTGGTTTTTTTACACTTAATATCCTATTATATTGGGTGTATTTATATTTTTCAAACATAATTATGTAATTGATTTATCCTTAATCTAAGGATACCATCCTTGTATGGGACTTTGTCTCAATCTCATTTCATTGAGGAATATTTTGTTTTATACACAAATTTCTTTTATACGGTGTATAAAAACCATTGACTTTTAGTTTTATTCAAAAGTAATATTTTTATACGAAGCGTTTTACTAAACGACTAAAGGGAATGTTTTTGTCTTACGTATTCGGCGACAACGACTTCTCCACTACCGTGAACATTATTTGAGTTTCGGCATCCTATAAAAGCCATAACTTTTTTTAAATGAAAAATCAATACCATGTTTTAATTTTCTTTTATTTTGGTATTGAAAATGGTTTTGATAATGTTTTTATTATATCAATGTGTTGTATTTATATCTGGATATTGAAATTTGTAAATGTTATGTTTCTTTTATGCATGTTTTATGTGATACGATCATGTTATGGTTCTTGGGAATTTTTTATGAATACGGGTGGTTCCATGATAAACTAAGAGCAGTTGAGCCCGATATATCTCTCCAATGCATTGGGTAACATGAACGAGTTAAACTCTAAGGTTTCTCTGAAGAGATTTAGGGAATATACTATGATGGGTATTCCAAACGTAACCATGAGGGTTACTCCCTATGTAAGAAGTTTATGAATTCCTAAAGTTACCTTTACGTCATATGATTTCTATGATTTATTCCTAAATCCTATGATTTAAGGAGGTATGTTAATTTTCTTTGGTTTTATGAGTAATGTATGATTTTATTGATTCTTACGTATATATGGACTAATGTTTTCCTTCCGTATTGTTATAACTGTTACTTAGCTTTTTATGCTCATCCCATGTTTTTGAAATGTTTTCCACATGACTTAAGTTGGAATACGGTCAAGGATGGGATCATGGAAATGTCATGATATCTAAAACATGGAACTAGACATGAATCTTCTGTTCAAGAGTTTATATTTTGTGAAAAAAATGGAAGCTGAGTAGATGTGTCTACCTTGTAATATTTGAGATGTAATAGTTATGTCCTAATTCTCTAAAACTCTAAACCTGAAAAGATCCTCAATGTGAATTATTTATTTAATCCAAGAATATGTACTGTTCATATGGTCGGGTCCTTATAATATGTCTTTTTGTTGGTAATCCCAATGAAAATTACATTTAGATGGGTTGCATTATATATCACTTCATTTTAAATACATTATCAATAATTATTATTGATGAATAAATATGAAATAATTATCCAAACTATTTAATAGAATAATGAGTTAATTTACTAAGTATATTAAAAACAACCATATGTATAAGCTTATTAGGAAACAATGATATCACTATTTCATTAGAGAAAAATGATCTCCGAAGAAGACATTTGATGAGAATAGGATTTTAACCTAAAATAATGAAATATGTGTATTTAACTATTAAAATAAAAATTATGATATATGTTTCAATTAAAAGTACAAACTAGTTGAATGAATATAAATAATGAACCAATTTTTTTAGTGTCAATTCAAAGGAAATACATGATTTATGAGTTGAATGGAAAGAAGTTATTGTTAAATTTTGTCATTAAATTGGATGTTTTTATTAAACAATATATGATTTTTATCAATCAAATGATATAATAAATGTAGGTTATTTTAATAATGTTTTATAAAGATTATTTAATTAATAGAAATAATTGTATGCTTATTCAAATTCATACATAGATATATTATATTTTTTTATATTTGGTTTCAATCCCAAACAAAATTTATAAGACTTGAATATGAATAATATGTGGTCATTATATACATTAAAAATTTATTATATAGTTTTAATAAGAAGGAATCAGAGGAAGAATATAAAAACATAATGGGAAAATATAAGAGATATTAATGAATAGAGAACTAACTTATTTTCATATATTGTGAGTAAATTAAAAAAATGTGTGTACACATTTATGAGTCAAGATAAAAATAGATTGTAAATATAAATTTTTTGATATATATGATATCAAACTAGTTTCCACACCTATCATTCTTGTTACTAAATTTTAATATTATAATTATGTAATATATTTTGATTAAACAATATTCCATATAATGATTGATATTTTAATAAATTTTTCATATTGTGGATAAAAATTGATTATTTGAAATCCTTTGATGTAGGTTTTCAATGTAATCTATAATATGTGAACATTATTTCCATGAAAAATTTCTGAGGTAGGAAAAATAATAATTTTATTTTATTATTAATATATATGATTGAGAAGTTGAGATATTTCGTAGTTTATAGTTTTGGATGCAGATATTATGGATATAAATCAACAAGTGAAGGATAATTTTTTGTTAAGATATGTATGTAGATTTTATTTATAAGAGGAAATTGCATTACATAACAAAACTAAAGATAATTATATATCTATAAAATGGTGTATACCTAATAGATTTGGATATTGAAATAGTTAAAATATATCAGGATCAAATAAATATTTTTATAGTCATATTAATAAATATTAAAAACACAATTGATCATAAAAATAATGTGATATATAATTCATGATAAAAATATATTGATTTTAACTACAACATTTTTAAATAAAAGTTTTATTTCAAAGTTATTTATGTGTAGAATATTGGAATAAATCCATGAGTGGCATATATTTTTTAAAAAACATTATTTAGTGTAGTCTTTGAGAAATAGATATTGGATCTTGGTTTTAAACTAACACATAGAGAATATTGAGTTTCATATGTTACCCTCTTCTAAAGAAGTTTAAATAATTATTATTTTTCTTATATGATTGGTTGGAAAATAATTTTTCTCTTTCAATGATTCAAAAATGTGGAGATTTTATAAAAGTCGATAAATAGTAGACATAATAGGAGATATAATTATAATATGTTGAGGAAGGTCTGATTTGTCTCTCACATCAATGGGTAAAATTCTACTATTATGGTGAGTTCATTATCATGTGATGAAAGGGTAAATCAAATCCATGTGAAATCATAACAATAATATAGAATGATATGTCATAATATTAGAAAATTATTTTTATGATTTGAATTTTTAATCCATGTGTGGATATATTAATCTAAATATTGTTTTCTACACCAATATTGGTTTATGTTGACATATATTGATTTATGAAATTATCAAAATATATTTGGAGTCATTGTATGTCATGTGAATTATCCAAAATTCCTTTTAAAACATAATATATTTATAAATTGACATGTTAATTTTCAGCAAACCTAAATGTGGGAATACTAGAACATTGGTTGATTAAAATTCTAGGATGATATCTATATTTTTCTTTAAATTTTTCAATTTGGATAAAACATCACTATTTTGGGACAATAATTATTTTTTATCTATATTATGGTGTGAAAAATGTGATTTTAGGATAGGAAAAGAGATCGCAGAAATATTATTGATTATTTCATAGTTATTTTAGAAGAGTTATTATAATTTTTGTTTGGATACAACAAATATAATTACACTATATAGATTAATTACCACAATTTTATTATTTTATATATGATTGAATACTAAATATGATTTTTACAACTATGTGTTATGACTTTGGTATTCTACCCAAGTTATCATGATGATATATGAATAGGTTTGTTTATGTTTGTATAATATTTATGTTTCATAGAAAAATTAGGTCATTAATTTTTAAGATGTATTTTTTCATGAGAATTGTATATGGAAATATAATACACATTAGATGTATTATAGTGATTATTATTCATAATTTACTATGGAATAAATAATTATATTACATATAAATTTTTTATAATATAATGCAAATATCTAGTAAATTTTAAGAAATTTTTAAGGTTTGGATTTTTTAGGAATAGAAAAAACTACCAGTTTATATAATTCTATGTGATATAAAAATCAATGTCAGAAACTACATGATGAAAAAGGATCCAATGTTATTTCATGGATATTTATAAATTTTATATATTTAAAAAACAATTCAAACATGGTAAATATTAGTAGATAAATTAGATATTTAGCATGGTTATTATTGATATTTTAGGACCAATTTGGTGGCGAAATGTGTTATAAATAGTTAAAATTTCTTGTTAAAGAGATTTAAAACTCCTTTTAATTATTTAGAAGTGATTTCATAATATAAATGATAAATTCCATTTAATGATATAGTGAAGCTATTTTTCAAATATATATTTCTTATAGGATTTTATTAAGCAGCAAAATTAATGAATTATTCATGATCATGGTTATTTCATGAATATATAATAAATGAAAAAAACTAATTGTTAAATTATTATAAGGATTTCATTGATACTTTCTGTATATAAAAATCAAGTTTTATTTTTCATATCCTTATCATAAATCATTGAATATAGTGATGATAATAGGTAGTGGGGGTTTGAATTGAAAATATATTATATTTAACAAAATAAATTCACTTGGTATTTATTTAATGAAATTATTGATATATCCATACATCATCGGGCCATTATCCATTGGAATAACCATTATATGAGAACTACATGACATAGAAACTTTATTTTATTATTAAATATTGTTTAGTTTTTATTGTTTTGTATATTTTATTATTCTTTAAATCATCAAAATAGTGTCTACTTAGGAAAAAATAATTACAGGTCCTAATAAATTATACTAAAATAAAGGTTTTCATTGGGTCGTAGTTCAACAGATTCAATAAAATTCTGAGTAAAAAAGTTCATTCTAGCTAGATGGGTAGTTCTTCACCTTTATAGATGAATAGAAAATATTCATCATTATTTTTTTGAATATGAGTATTAGGGAATACACACCCCTTGGTTATATTAGAAAAAAAACTTAGTGAATTTTTTGGTTGTGTTTTTTGACAAGGATATTGAGGATACATTAAATGGAACTAACAATGTCATGATAATTGAAATATTGGTTATAGAGGAATCATGAAGAATGTCTATCTATATGACATGT
Source organism: Viscum album (assembly GCA_963277665.1). Taxonomy (NCBI): domain Eukaryota; kingdom Viridiplantae; phylum Streptophyta; class Magnoliopsida; order Santalales; family Viscaceae; genus Viscum; species Viscum album. Next base: position 830,129,075 of record OY728151.1, on the reverse strand, counting down.
TATTCATAGTGGGAAACTCAAGAGGGGTGAATTGAGTATCCAATTAAAATTTCAATTTCAATTAAATTTATAGTTAATTATATAAATTTAGAAATACATTTATGTTAAATAAATCACATATTAATGATAACTATAAAGGTATTTTCATCAAAAATAATTATTCAAAATTAAAAATGTATTTATAAAAATAATGAAATACACCCGAGAAATAAAAAAGTGGTAAAATCTCAGGATGATACCTATTCCTATCAAAATATAAATCTCTCACTATCTAGAAGTTTATTTAACAAATAAATGGTTCCATAGCATAGAATTAGTTTTTCTAATCCACATACCTCAATATATTCTTGGATTCACATTTCCGCTTACATAGTAAAAAATTGGATAACAGTTGTAAAAATAAATTAAGAGGGTATCTAACATTCTATAATACAAGATAGTAGTTTATAATAATTAAATAAAAAATAAAGAAATTTCAACTAAAATAGAATGAAAAGGGAGAATATAAATATTGATTGATGAAGTGTTTGTGTAGTTATCCATTCTTGATCACGTAAGGATACAATTAGGAATGTTTTTCTTAATTTTTTTTATATTTTTATATGTTTTTATAATCTTTATTGATAATTTATATGAAATTTGTATTTATTAAATTGATAAAAATTTAATTTCATACTTCATATATGTCAGTTGGTAAGAGAATTTAATTAACAATGTCACACACAAATTTTCCATTTCATGCATTGTTTCAAATCCTCTTTTGGTTCTTATCTTCTTCTTGGTTTTCGAGTGTTCCATGTTTTATATGTTCATGTCTCAGGTGTTATTGATCTATAAACATGATCTTGGGGTTATCAGATCGTACATTGAATCGTCTTTTATCAAAGGTATTGTTTGAGGTTTAACATTGTTGTATATAAAATAGCGACACTCCTAGCGACTCTTTTTGTGAGGTATGTTGTTGATGTGGTTTGTACCCTTGATTTGGATGAGTTATGGGGTGACAAGATTGTTTTGTTTCTTGAAATATTATCCCATATAATTGTCCAATATTTTCCACTAGGTTTTAGGCTTAGACCACCCTCAAACTAGAGGAGAATGGAAGGTATTTGGGTTCCCTCAACGGGATGCATAGTTTGGCCGCACAGTTTAGTAAACTGTGTGGCCAAACCATGAAGGGTGTTCAGATCATTAATTTATTTGTGTAATTCCAATTATTCCCTTCAATAAATAAATCAAATCTCTCATTTATTCCCCATTTCGTGCCTTAACTCCATGTACAACCTCAATGCTCTCTGAACCTCCCTTGGAACTCAATTTTAAATAGAGATTTGATATGGGACCCCTCAAAATCATTCAAGTAAGTATTTATCTATTTGATTTCATCCCTATATTAAGGATTTGTTTCACCGTTTCATGATGTTATAAAATGTACATAAGCTAGGGTTCAAAATTATAGTTTTTTTTTGAGTTTCTAGTTCAAATATTTAGGTTTTAGGTTACTTTTCACTACTTTATAGCATAACTATGGTGTAGTTTATATTTCTCACAATGGTAAGGATTTTTTTGGAAAAAATGGTTTGTGGTTCCATGTGTATACATCCTAAGATGAGTTAGATTTTCATTATTTATATTTTTATAATATACCATTTTAATTTTTTTGTGCAGGAAACATTTTTGGTTGTATTGATTTAGCTTTTAGTTTCAATGTTTTATATTTCAATGAAAATGTATGTTTTCTATATGTATCTTTTGTTTTATCATTTTATATAATTGTATATAATTTTAATGTTGATTAATAAATGTTTCTAGGGAGGACTCTGTTTTGGATTGGTATTTGAGTGATTTTGGCCTTGAAAGAGCATTTAGAAATGGGTTTATTGGTAAAAAACATGGTTATACCCCTTGGTGTTGTTTTATGAAAATTTTAAATGATTTATCAAGTCAATCATAGAGACAAAATGAAGTACAAGTACTTTTTTGGTGAGTGTGTGCACATAATATTGTTTTTTGGAAGGATAATAGGTGATTTAAGATGTAAAAACATTTTATAATGCTTTATAAATTGTTGAAATGATTCATCAAAATAGAAATAAAGACATGAAAATTTCTTGTGGGATGGTTTGGGTGGGTATGATGTGAAGAATGAAATTTTTTTCTGACGAGAGTATTATCTGGCATGTGTGTGGGATGTTTGGTGTGTGCATGACATGGAAGTGGTATTTTCATGTGAAAATTGTTTTTCATGGATTATGGAACTTGTTTGAGAAGAATATGGAAGACTCACATATATAGTTGGGTGTATGTGTCCTAGTATGATAGTGATCATGTGGGGTTTCTCATAAGTTTCCCATAGAATTTTTGATGATGAAAACACAAAATAAACTATGAAGATGGCAATGATTATGTTGGGGGAATGCTTATTTATGAGTATGATCCTTACTAATTAATTGTGTGAACAAGAACAAATATTTGTATGGTTATTTTCACCGAGATGTGAGGTACCTGTGACCCATAATGAGCTAGTGCCTAGGGGTGATTTTTTCATTGCATGTTCTAATTAGATACTTTATGATTTCCATTGGCATATGGTATGTTTGGATACTTAAAATTAGTAGCATTGAAATTATTTTTAAAAGAATGTATTCTTTGATGTATCCTACATGAAAACTATTTTTATTTAAAGTTTCATCTCTTTAAAATTATTATTAGTATTTCATGTTTTGGAAAACTTGCATGATTTTCTCCTTTTAATGTTTATCACATAGAATATTTTACTGGTGGAATCATAATAGGCTTTGTATCACACCCTACATACACCCTTGTGTGTATGTAGACTTGTTTATTTTGATGTAGGTTTGGGTAGAGCTTCTTAGTGCCAATGGTTCAGGTTTCTAGCGGTCCGTTGTGATGCGGTATTGTGAATATGGCTTGAGGGTGGTGACTCGTTCCATGATAAGGTTATTGGGATTTCAATTTGGGGTATCTTCTTTTGATATAGTCTTTGAGAATTGTTTTAAATTATGTAATTCAATTATGAATTTTTTGTAAAATATTTTTTGTTTTGAAAAATCTATATTTTTTATATTGGATTTGTTTTGTGTTTTGTGTTTAGAAAATCTGGTAAATCATTCCAAAATTTCATTTTATGATACCCGAGATCTTTTTCTTACTCGTGGAGATGAGGAAAGCCCTTAGGGATATTCCATGGTCCGGGTTTGATGGTAGTTTTTATGGAGACCAAATTCGGTTTTGTGACAAAATGGTATTAGAGGAAGGTTCAGGTTCATTTTTTGGGTCATGTAATTTGTGGAAGAGTCAATACAATCATGAGATAGGATTTTGGGAATTTAAATTATGGTAATGGGTGATTTTCCTAGCCTGCAAACCTTATAATGGGATTATAGTCAATAGAGTAAGTTAGATATTATCTGAGTTTTTTGGTTTTCTTTGATTGATGATGATTATGGGAAATAAAAATAGAGTTAGATTAATGGTCTCAGCGGGCATGAAGTTCTAGGAAATCCATGTGGATATAGGGTTAGTTCTCTATAGCACTCTCTATGATGGTGAGTTGATTAGTGTATGGCTTCCAACCATATGTCCAGGTCACCCACCGAAACAATTTTTCTCTTGCATTATCTTATGTCCTTTAGTTTTGTAATATTGTATGTTTGGTTTTAAAGAAAACTTACTTAATTTTATGGAGTATAATTATTTTATGAAATTATTTTCTTATAAATAGGGATTGGTTTTATTTGTAAAATATTAGAAATAAATTGTAATAATTTTTTTGAAATGGAGAATGGTATGTTTACACATCTTTTGAATGGAGGAACTATATTAAAGAATATATTAATAAAGTATTTCCAATAAAGTTTTCTAAACTATTGAAATGTGTCTTAATAGGATAAAATGTTTTGGAGGTCCTTTTTAGAGTTTAAAAATGGATATTGGTTTGGTAGCTATAGATCAATTTAAATGTTTTATGAGATTTTGTAATCATGTATTAAAATGAGAAGAGTTGAGTTTCCAATTTAATAGGTATTTTTAAAATAGAGTTTTCATGAAATTGGAAGTGTATTTAAATTGGTTGAAATGTTTTTAAAATAATGTACATGAGTTTAATGTTAGTTTTTAATGAAGTATTGGTGATATTTTGAAAAAAATTTATGAATCATTGGAACCTTGTTTTTAATAAGAATATACAAATTTTCAAAGGAATGGGGGTTGATGAAAGGGGGTTTTCATAAAACTAGGAGTGTTTAGAAATGGGATAAGTTGTTTGTAAATTAATGTGAATACCTTTAAATTTATTATTCAATTTGATTATTGTGTCTTTCTAAAAAGATTTTTAAGAAGAAAAATGGGTATGATTTTGTTGTTAGTGTGTCTGATAAAAAAGATGTAGTGGTGGAATATTTTGGTTTTGAAAAGTGCAAATAATTATTTTGCATTTTGTATTTTCATGAGAGAAAAATTGCATGGGGTTATATAAGATGATGTAATGTTAAGGCCATGATTGGATGCATACCGAGATGGATATGAAGAGGGTGCCCGAGGTGACATGGAAACAAGCATGTGTGAGGCATGTGCAGTACCATTTGTGGATAAGCCAACCGTATTACTTTTTTTTCAGACGATATGATTAAATGGAAAAATTGACGTCTTGATAAATATTTTGGTTTGATTTTTCTTATTTTTTTTGGAAATTTTGTTGTTGTGGGTTTTTTGAGTCCCAGAACCCCTATTGTTTGATTAGTGTTTGTGTTTTTGGTTTCCTGGGTAAGTTGGCTTGAAGGGATGGTAGGTGGTCTCTTCTAAGAATGGTTTGGGAAGCCTATATGGTGATTCTTCTGAAGTGTTTGGATCTAGTTTGTTGCATGTTTTGACTAATGTACCAGCTTGGCAGAATCATTGGGTTCTCTCATTGGATAAGGCACACCCCCCTTATGGGTTTAGGCATGACTGAAGTGCAGCCCAAATAGTTTCACCATTAGAATATCATATAGTTGATCAATATAAAGAATATTTTTCTCAAACATTGTAGACTGAGTCTACACAACTTCCTTTCATGGTTTTTCAGATCCTCTTGTAGTGGGAGAGTTTATGTGTAAGGTTGAAAGATACTTTAGTTAATTATCTTACCTGATACGTTAAAGGTTAATTTACTCTGGGGTTATTAGTATTGATGGTGTCTAAGAGGGCCTCTATGTCCTTCATTGTCTGCTCAAAGCGGGGGATTATGTTAAACCAAAAACACAAGAAATTCTCTCATGAGAGGCTATTGTTGTCACTTATTTTAATTGTATGGTGTTTGAAGACATGGCATAAGATTTATTTCCATTTATAGTTTCTATCAGTCATTGTGGTCATGTTTGATGATGCCTTGTGATTTCAGGTGCAAGATAGACTATAAAATTGAATATATGGAATATTTTTTGAGTGTTTCTGTTTTCAAAAGTGTCTCCTTTTGGTAAATCTCAAAATCCATTGTTTATATGAAGGAATTATTATATATCCCTTCCTCTATATGTTTCTCAACTGATGAAACGAGCGATGATGTGTGTGGATTTTCTAAAAACATGTTTTAGTGAAATGTTTGGTTTTCGTAAAGTGATATTTGGAGTGTGTTATGTCTTGTTGAACCCATCAAGGATTAGGGTATAGTTTTCATGGCACCAAAAGTAGAATTTTCATTTGGTGGTTTTCAAAACCTAACTATGTGGTTGAAGATGATTTAATCATTTGAGATACAACAATGGGTCTCGTAGTGAAGATGGCGTGTATTAAGGGTAAATACCAGTGTTTTCCAATCCCTTGTAGAAAGTCATATCATTAGTATTAATGATTGAAATACATTAAACCTATGGTGTCTTCGCCTTTATTTTGTTGTTCCCATTCGACGGAATGTGCTGGGAGGACTTCATCTCCTTGTTATCTCCCAATGTCATTACATCCCCATTTGGTTTCCATTGTGTTTTTTGAGAAGGGATTGAAATTTGGATAGAAAGGTTTAGTGCAAAGTTAGTAGTTACCATGCTCCAGAAATCCATGCAAATAGAATGATCCACACAGTTAATGCATGGTTTCCCAAACCATGTGGACTAAATGAGAGACCATCCAAACTCATTATATTTTGGGGTATTCTTATGCTTTTTTGTTCTAGTTATTTAATATGATTGGTTCCTATGGTGGGGATACCCATTATGAGTCTTATGTATGTTTTTTTAATGGTCTAATGGATTTCTACCCCCTGTACTGGGGAGCCCATTCTGGCCTCCCCTTTTAGTGTCTTGATTCAGTCTCGAGTAAATTTATGTTTTCACTTATGGTGGGGAGACCATTTGTGTCTCCACATGATAGTAACTACGATTTTTCCATGGTCTTTGTTTGGCGAGAGGTAGTCTCATTCAGAGGTGTCGAACTGTCAACATCTTCCACGGATAAACATTGGGATTGGAGAGCGCATAACAATTTATTTAAATTAAGATAAGTGTAACGTTATTAGATTTTGTTGTTCATTTGGGTAAATTGATTGAGTATTTTTTTTATTGTGTTTGAGGTGTTTCATTTTGGGATAAAATTATACATTTCATTATCTTTTTAGAAAATTGTTGTATGTTCTGGTTGTGAGAGTATTTCTTTCTTAATTGTTCTCAAGAGTTGTTTTGGCCTTTGAGCGAGAAACATGGCAAGGGAGTCCATTTTTGTATATCGGTTGGGTTTGATTTTTTTCCTTTGGACTTGTTGTGGATTTTTTGAGGTTGAAATATTTATGGTGGGGAGAATTGTCACACTTGAATTTTCCAATCAATTCTTTATTTCAAATACTCTTTTGGTTCATAACATTCTCCTATTTTTCGAGTGTTTCCGGATTGGAATTTAGGTGTATCATGTGTTCTTGACCTATGACCTTAGTATTGGTGGTATAGGATGATACATGGAAAACAATTTTTTCACAGGGATTGTGTGAGGATGAGGTTTCATGGAGATGAAATGGTGACATTCCTAGCGACACCTCTTGTGGGGTATGTTGTCAAGGTGGTTTGTACACTGGATTTGGCCGAGTTCTTTGGTGAAATTATTTCTTTTTTGTGAATTTTTAACACAAATATGTGGCCTATATTTACCTCTAGGTTTCCCCCTTGGACCCCCCCCCCCTAAAATTTGAGGAGAATTGATGGTTTTTGGGTGGCTAGAATAGGCTACACGTTTTGGCCGCACAGTTTAATAAATTGTGCACCCAACCTGTGTAGGGTGTCTAGCTCAATAAAATCCTTTTGGTAATTAGAATTTTCCCTTATGTAAATAAACTAAATCCACCCCTTTCTTAAAGGTATCTAGATAATCTCAATGAAAATAACTAGTTTTTGGATAAGGGAGATGAGGTGACAACCGTTGCTTTCTAGGTGATTATATATCATGATCTACTGTTCTACTCTGACTATCATCCTCAAAAAATTTGTATAAAATATGTCCTAAATTTTTACCCACTATTATGCCGTCTCTGTCAGCAACTATTATTTTGAAATATTTAGGAAATTATTCTTTTTACAAAATTTCTACTAGATATACATCTGTATCCCTCTATAATATAGAGAAAATATTTCCAACATATTGTGATGGATATCCTCCATCATCATCTGCATCAATGTCAGAAAAGATTAGCCCATGTACCATAAACCCTACTGAATTTTCCTCCTCAGAGGGTGAAACCTTATCACCAATATCTATCCAATCTCCCTCTTATGGGATTTCAATAACTTCGTGATCGAGAAACTATGGGAGTTATTACCAATTACCCACATACAGACGTGGATGACTAAGAAATTATATTAAAATAATTATTCTCATCATCCCCATCATCTCCATCAATATCATATAATGAATCCTTGGAAAAATTAAATACATATTCAAGTCTATTTAAATATTATTCTTAAAAATGTGTAGAGTTTCAAAAATCAATATCATATTTCTAAAAAAATTAATAGAAAAAACTCCATTAAAGAAATGGAAATATAAAAAACATGTTATCCATAAGATACATTGGGAACATAATTATTTCATTATACATATTTTACTCAACTTAAATATCCAATTGATTCCACATTTCATTCATCCTCAACATATAATACAATCTTTAAATTAACCATAGATGATGATTCTTCATCATCCAAAATATACTCATTGACACCAACACTCTCTCTAGAATCCACTTCAATAGTAGAGTAAACCACTATATAATTTTTCTCTAATCCCAGTTCAACTATGTCAAATGTTTTAGAAGGATTCTATAGTTTATTTGACTTCTCAAAAACTCTATAAATGTCTTCACCAATCATGTTAACCATGGGTTCCAATTTACTATCATTATTTTATATATAATTATACTGAGATTATATTAATCAAATTTAATTTCATTTTCAACACTTTTATGATAAATACTTATATCTTCTAGAATGTTACAAATTATATTTGGGTAGATATGATAATTTGAGCATGATGTTGGCATGAACACCTCCACCATGTACTCCATCTGATATATAAATGTATTTTTTTATATTTTTTATCATAATAAACAAATGAAAAATCCATGACACCACATAATATTGAAATACCACATTTATAGAAAAATCATGTATTGGATAAACATGAAAATAACGATTGATTATTCATCATGTTCTACAATAGTTGTTCTCCTCAGATAGGTATTTCTAGGTAGACAAAAAAGAGAATCATCGATGAAAAAAATATATTAGTGAATGGGATTGGAACCTTAATAGTCATATTATGATCCTTTCAAAGGAACACTTAATAATTTACCACATTATGTCATAGACAAATCTATCTTTTTTCTATCAATAATAGTCCTCATAAAAATTTTCTTATTTACAAATTGAATCATAAGGAAGACATAGAAATTGAAAATCATCCCTAGAATGAAATATTTGTCATTCATGGAAAACCACTCAACCCATCCTTGTTCTTGGATAACACTGAATACTAAATAATTTATTGATATCATCAATCCAACATTAATTTATTTTTCAGGAAGTAATACACACGATTATAGAAGAGGGTTTTTCAATTTGTAAGGACAATTACATTCTCTATCATATTTCTTATGATGTATAGAATCCACAATATATCCTAGGGGACACATAAATATTACTATTCGAGAATAGATTTTACGGTTTGAGGGTAATGGTTAAATATAGGTATGAGATAGAAAGAAAATATTAAAATGGAATGAAAGTGACACAAATATAATAATATTCTATTCAGATTCTAAATACATATTTTAAAAAACTAGGACATTAAAATAATTTAATTATAAGATGATTAGGTATATACAATTTAATTATTAAAAATAATTATTAGTAATAGTAGAGACATAAGAAGATTATGCCTATGATAGTGATATCACATAACTGTAGTGACTAGTGGTATTATAGAATGGTACTACTAAACAGTATTAGAAAATTAATGTATCCAATGGTAGAAAAAAATGGATAGTACCAATGGTATTGCATTACTATATGTTAGAAACTAATATTACTAAGGAAATCGATAATGATGAAATTTATCTATTTAATTCTCCACATAACTCTTCCCTAAATGAAATGAATTTAACAAAGGAATATAATTTTATCATTCCTTGATCATGTATGATATAGATAACTCTATCATTATTTAATGTTGTTTTTCAGATATCATCATGCGGAGGATTAGTGATAATAAATTCAAGGATTATATTACTTTAGAAAAAATCTCTCAACAAATGATGTATTATATCAAATTTTTTCTTATAGATAGTGACATGATTCATATAAATTACTATGACAATCATATTATAAATGTTAGGAAAATTTATAATGAAAAATCCATAATCCATGTGTTTGTGTGTTTCATGTATAAAATCCATGCACAACAAAGTTCCAATTACTATGTACTTATCTTTATATGAATATAATGAAAAAATTATTATTTCCACTACACCATAATACTAGAAACTTATATAAAAAGTAACATGTTCTATAGATTCTTATTATATAGAAATTAAATCAACAAAAATCATTATCTAAATAACTAAAAATTTCAAATTTTTATCCTTCAGAGTGAAACAATATAATGATAGTTGTATTCTATAGTAATTTTAAAAAAACAATTTACAATAATCTACTTTTTTTCTATTGAATTTTTTTTTGGAAACTTTTTACACATAAACTCATTGAACATAATATTAGAGTAACTTGCTATTTTGTAAATTAAACTCCCAGTCATAACAACTTAAATGTTGAGGTCAAATAGTTTCCTCGTATCATGAATATCCAATTTAAATGTAGTACACATTGGAGTATCACTTCATTCGGAGATAACAATGTTGAAATAATTTAAGAATATACTTTGTTCATTTTAATTGATATAATATGATTCATTATATTACATTAAAATAGAAAAAACCAGGAATATTTTTAACTAAACTATTAAAATAATTTCAAATTAATTTATATATAATTTTTTAAAATTCAATACATAATTTGTTTTTAGAATATAAAAAAATAATTCAATGAAAACAAAATTGATATATAAAAATTTATTTGGAAAAAATTTATATATAAAGTTGAATCGTCTCTTATTTTTGAAATATATGTATAAATAAAAATAGATTTGAGCGTATAATTCCAAGTTCAAGTATATTATTTTAAACCACAATGGTATTTTGTTAATTACAAAACATAATTTTTACTATGATTGTTTTGAAATCCATGGGGTTGTTTAAGGGAACAATTATCAATAATATAACCATTAATGAAATCACTCCTAACAACCATATTATATTGTTTGAAATTTAAATGTGTGGTATATGCATGTATAGTTTTAATAGAGTTAGGTTTAGCTACTGGTAGAATTATTTACTAATAGTTAACTCTTTATTCATTCCTATATTTGTGTTCATCTAGTCACGATTTATTTCATATTATTCTACCAAACTCATCAAATGTATTCTCAAACACTGATTCAGTGCCAAATATTAGGATGTATTTAGATGTTACTTCTAGTACCCAAAATATGTTTCATTCAAAATGATTGAAAAAAATTTCTTTAATATTTCCCAAAATAAATCATATATATTTTCAGGGATTTTTTTAGTTTCATTATTTAATTAAATGTATTTTTTTATAAACTAGATCCTGATATATTATACAGTCTGAGTACCTCTATATTGATTTTATACAACATCATCTAAAATATGGTATCTTGCGTTCTAATGTCCCTCGAGATAGATTTATTAGTTACTTTATTTTCTTATTATGTGTCTAGATCAATAAATACCTTAATGTTGTGTGATTCTTCTTTTTTAGTTTTTATTAGACATTAACTATGATTTTTTTGGGGTGTTGAATTCTATGATAGAAATATCATCGTCAATGTTTTCTAAAGACGTTTTAAGCTCATATGGATCTTTTTCTTCAAATTTGACTGGTAGATATTCATTTAACATTTGGTTCTTCTATAGAACAACATATATAGTCAGTGGAGGTTTAATATCCCTAGAATATTAATTGATTAGTTTTTGATGAAAATTTAAATATACCCTCCTTTTATTAAGAAATAAATTCCTTTCAACAAAAAAATTATAAATTAATTAACCTATGATTATCTAGAATTTAGTATCTCATATAAAGTCTACATTAAAAGTTGTATGATAAGAACTCAATTGGTAATATATAATGACGTCTTGACATAATCTTCTGAAAAAATATATAGGAAGGTCAAACATATAGAGGATGGATTAGGAAATCTATTAAGGAGTATAATTAATAATTTCTACAATACTATTCTACTAGGGGTCCTAAGAGATGAAAAGATATGAATGTAGATATTTTTTGGGAATTAAATTACTATTTAATTACGTTAAAACACACATACATGATCACTCATTAAGTTCTTAATTTAAATTTCATTTCTTCCTATATAGTTTTTATATTTTTTAAAATGGGAAAAAGATTCATTTATATGTGCTAGAAAATAATACCCAAGTATATCTACAATAAAAATCTACAATAACATCAGAATAATTATTCTATTTTATGTTGTATAATTTATATGTTCTTATTTATTCATTTTTAACAAATCTCTCTAGTTTTGTGGTTTTGATAATATGAAACGTTTTTCTTTGGTTTGAATGAAATCATAAATTATATCCCTTATTAGTAATGGTTAAAGATTTTATCTCCTTGATATTTTAGTTTATGAATATAATTAACTAAACCATTACAAATGTTATTTCTATGTTATTGATTTGTATTAGGGTGGTATTATATTCCATATACAATATTTTTTGTGAAAGTAACTTTGTCAAGAAATACTTTATGAAAATAAAGAATCAAAATAAATTACAGAAACATGATCATTTTGTATGGAGGGAAATAATAAAAATTCATAGAATAATAATAGTTTAAATATTTATATTAAACAAAACACTGATCCCATAATCATATAAATCTTATATATTAAGATCATAAAAATTTAAAACATAAACATATAACACTTTATAAATTTAAATATATTTATAGTTTACAATTTTTCTAACTCAAACTATTTTCCATTGAAATTATCACCAAAATTTAGATTCACACCATCCAAAATTATGAGGCTCTTAAAGATTTAACACACTCATGAAATTTATATACATCACCAACAATAAAAATACTATAAATTATAATAGGATTAATTTAATAATGTTTTCTATATAAACATTAAATTAGTAATGATTTTGGTACCCACACATTCTTAGGGATAGAGAATTCGGAAACAATATATTTTAGAATCAAGAGGTGTTTAATATTTTTACCATAAACAGAATTAAGAATTTTAGTTTTAAAAAACGTATAAGGTCCATATTAATATGAACCATTTAAATAATTGGATGATTTTGTTCAAAGAATATATATATTTTTGATCAATTCTTCTTATACAATGATATTATCCAATCCCAGTTGTGTGCATGGGTGTGGTCTTATTTCCAATAGTTCTATTCAAGGATTATATTAAATTTTTATCACTATCATTATCATTTTTATGTTACTCATTCTATATTTTAGGATTATTATTCACCTTTAATAAGTAATCATTCTTGTCATTTTTATAAAAATGAAATTTTTCTTAGTGCAAAAAATATTTGTTCTTTTTAATTTATGTACTTATCTTTTAATTAATTTATTGTTTCTTATACATTACATAATATTTCCCCATTTATTTATTATTAATATTTGATTCAAGAGGTGTATCATTAAAAAAATTATAATTAATGAAATAATATTTTCTTGCCATAAAGAATAAACGTTTTCTTCTTTCTATCTCTTATATACTTGAATCAGAATCACTAAAACAATACTCATAGAAATATATGGATTATTTTATATATTATGATTATATTTTAATTAATCTTCATAATTTTTACTATAATTTAATTTCATTTATTTATATTTTATATTTCCATTCCTATTTCACTCATATCATGTCAAATCTCATTGTAGCTTTTCTATTTTTAGATTTCTTGTTTTTCTCATTCCTTCAACAATAGTCTTATTTATTTTCAATTTTATTATCCTTCTTTAAAATCATAAATCAAACGGATATATGATACAATTACAATCACTATAAAATGATGACTTATACACACATGAACTATCATATTTGATTTTCTTATTTATATTTGATTAAATTTGTTTTGATAGAGAGTTATTTTATTTTTGGTTTATCTTCTTATTTTTACTTACAAAAATAATCCGCATACAACATGTGTTTCCCAATTAGCTCATTCAATGATAACTTTTTATATCACATGATTCTTGAATGGTAAAAGATATTACTTTCAATTGATTTAGTTAGCTCACAATATTCTCATCACTTGACCATCCCCTTAAATTATTATACATGTGAAGAAAACATATTGAAGATTTAATTAACCTAAGAAAAAATAATAACATTTATTTATAATGTTTTTAATTTAAATTTATCATATTTAAAAATATAGGTATTGAAGTATATTTATTTAACATTTTTTGTTCTTTGAGGACAAAGAACATGTGAAATCAAAATTTTATAAGAAGTAAAACATGGATAAATTCGAGTAAATTAACTTTCCAATATTGAAAAAATATGAGGAATTTTTATTTCAATTACAATAAAATGTGGTCTTATTTGAATCAACCCAATCTACTGTAGTATCATTTTTGGATTCAAAATTTTCTTCTATGACTGAAAAAATGTAGAATCCCATTATTTTAAATATATTTTCCTCATAATATTCTTTTATGAATACTTTCTTCATTAATTTAAGGATAACTACTTGTATGAGTTTCCTTAATAATTTTGAAATCCATAATGATACATATTTTAAAAAAAATATCTTTCTGGGGAAGTACATGATCAATGTTAAAAAAAATAATAAGAAATAAATCATAATCCCCTGATACTAAATGATGGTGGTAGTGGAAAATTTATGATTTGGGTGAATTAAGTTTCAAATAAAAAATTATTTTTTAATTATTTTTTAAACTAACTATCCCAATTTACAAATTCATCCGAGTTAATTGATATATAAGAAATATATAATCATTTTTTTGAACAATTTCTCAAAACCATGATCATCACCTAGTTAAAACAATTATAAACCTTTAACTTCTAACATACATATAATCACATTAAAAAAATATATAAAACATATATTCAAATAAAATATTTTTTTTCAATTTTTTTGAGAATTTATGAAAATGTAAAAAAAACAACATCATTAAAAAATGTGGTTATATATCAAGATAAAACCTTGTCCACATTACTTGTAAATCACACGTTTCTAATTATTTTATTTAACCAATATATTTATCCACATCCTATACTGGGTTATTTAAAACAAAGTTACCGAAGGAATTATGATATATATGCAACCTATTTTATATTTATATGTGGGTTAAAATATATAATAAAAAATTAATAGAGTATCCATGTAATCTGTAATAAAATACCGAAGATTTTTTCAGAATTAAAAATAATATATGAAATTATTAATTTAATGTAATTAATAACAATGAAGAAGTAAATATTTATGTAATGTTTTTATAGTTCCACATTCATTGATCAAGAAATCTGATGATCAAGAATGTTTTAGTTCTTTATTTTATTTTATTTAAGTCTACCCATGATGTTTATTTAAATGTTATTCAAGGGTTTATATTTTTTATGAAAAAATATAGTATTTTTTAGATTAATAAGATAACCTATATGTTTTTCAGAGAAGTTGACCAGTATTGGAATTTAATCGAATAATATACCAACAGACTATCAATATAGGATCTTTTTATTCTGTATCATTTAAAAATCTCCATTTATATATTTCTCAATAATAATAAATTAATACTAATTTTATACAAAATAATATATCTATAATAATAATGATTCCTTTACTGAACAAATGTGCATTTTAATATTAATCATTACTAAATCATTATTACTCTTTATTGCACTCAATTCTATAAAATTATTATTAAGGAAAATAAATTTGAAGATAATTCCACAACTAAAATAATAGGAATACACTACAAGTACAAATATTAATATGGTGATAACACACCAAATATAGTGGAAGAAAACTTGAACAAGAAGTGTCACACTTACTCTGGTGGATGTGGTAGTATAACATTCCTAATAGTATAAATATAGAACGAGTTGTAGTATGTTAAAATCGAGGTAGTAGAATTTTCATAATGGTTTCACTGTTTCACTAGATGTAGCATAGGCCCTATGATAGTATAATATACCATGATGTGATATTATAATATTATAACCGTAGAAACATGGAACAAAAATATCATCAGTGAAATAGGAGTATGGAATATTGTCTAGTGGTAGCAATCTCCTTCTATCGGTAACAAGAATTACTGATGGTGTAATTGTTTACCTGTTGGTAAAAGAAACATAATAGAAATATAATATTTCCATACTCTATATAAATAGAAAAATAATTTATTTCCTTGTATAATATTATGAATATACTTATGTATGGTTGAATTGAAACTATATAATGGTAATAAATTAACAATAATGCTTGTGAAATTGAAGTGAAATTCATATGTAATGGTAAATAAAAAAATTAAAAGATCACATATGGTTAATAAATATTATACATAATGTGAAACAATACTTTTAGAGTTATCATAAGGTTATGAATGTTTATAAGTATGTTTAAAAATGAATTTCAATGTTCACATAAAGGAAAAAAATTAAATTCATGGGTAAATAAAACTATTTAATATAATTTTAGGGTAAAAAAACATCATGTAAATAGAGTGTAACATTTTCATATCATATATATGGGTGGTCATTCTTATATAATGGTAACCGAAATACTATAGTATTTTACAAAAGGGTACAGAAAACAAGATCCCCTAAGGATGTATTCTTCAATAGCATGATTTCCTTAATTAATTTGATTAATACGATTAACATGATTTATATGATTATCATGATAAATATGATAAACATGATTAATATAATTAACAGGATTTATATGAATAACATGATTTGTGAACAACAAAACAAGAATTTTCTTGGATCGAGAAAAATTTTAAAAGTCAATGAATAATAATGAAAATCATTCCTAGATGTTATTTCCTAGGATAATTTGAAAGTAACGGGTTTCGTGTATATGTAAGTGACACTCAAATTATTCATAAAGGTAATTAAAATCAAACTAAAGGTTTTTTTGTGTATCTTGATGAAGAATATAATTTGATATGTGAGACATATGGTCATTTCCTGACAAGGCAATTTAATAGTATGTTGTTTTGAATGAAGAGATCATGGATAGTGTATCACAATGTGAATGTTAACCAGCCAAAGTAAAACTCAAGTTTTTCATGGCCATCTTGATAGGGTTATTCTAGGAAAGATAACATAATAATTATAAGAGATTCTATTCTGAGTATTGTTTTTAAAAAATATATATAATTTCCCCACATTGATCATTATTTGAATATTTGTTGGAATTTTTTTGAGCTTCAAATTTAGGATTCAATGAAAATTATGTTTTCCACTTTTAATATTATGATGTTAATTTTTTTATAATATTTTATCTGTGCTAATTATTGATAGGAACTTCGTGTCTATATATTTCACCCAAATTTCTATATTTTTCAATTGGTACATTTAAGAAAGGTCTCATATATGGAGGGGTGAAAATGGGAATTACTACATAACATGGATGCCCCCCTCCCAGAATGCATTTTTTTTATTTTATAAGAATATATTTTTGTGTATGTGGGAACCGTACATAAATATCCACAACAAATAACATAAAAAAACAAACCCTCCATAAAACATTCTAATTTCAAAATAAACATTCAAATTCCAAAAAAAACCTAAATCAAAACTCTATCAGTTCCATAACAACGTCGTACATCCATTTATAATTTTGAAATCCAAATAGAGTCATACCTTCAACACTACCAAGGTCATCGAACCACCTTTATACCCTCACTGAAATCAAAGATAGATCGGTCATTACTCTAGATCGCATGTGAGGAAGACGACCAGAGTCCACTGTCATCGTTGCAAAGTCACCATCACTCGTGACGAAAAAACAACCAAACCTTTCACACCAATATATAGAGAGATATAACTAACATTGTCCAATGGATGCCAGAAAATGCACCAAGTATAACATCAAAAAATGAAGTAGAAAACAACTTATAGAAACAAAACACCAGTAAACAACGATGTCATAAAATATTGTGATAAGTATAACTGAATCCATTCATCATGAGAACATCTCCATCACCATATCGAAGTCTACTTCAACCGAACCGCCATCACTGTCCCAAATAGCCTTAAAACACCATTATGTTTGAAAAAAAAAGTGTTCCTGCACAATGGGTAAAGAAATAAGGGATGATGAGGAGTATTGATAAGCAATACCAGATCTAGAACACAACAAAAGATGGAATCTTCTAGAAGAAACTACCATCCCCATCCCGAACTACCTTGAGCACTAACTCACAAGACCAATATTTGAGTCTGGTGAGTTGGGAATGGTAGTAAGAGAAGAGGTGAGATCAATCCATGCCACGAAGAGGAATCCAATCCAAGGCCGAGATGGGAGGAGAAGCGATGAGGATGAATGATGTGAAGGCTTTTTTCCTACTGGAAAATCAAACAGGAATTCCTAAAAGGGAAGAGGGGTCGCGAGAGAGTTGGGGCATCCGGAGAATTACAGGTGAAGCATCAGGGGCCATCAGGTCTAAGAGATAGATTATCTCCACCCTAAGATGAAAAAGCCACCACCACGATGTGTTTGAAGCTGAATACCCCAAGATAATATATTGGACTATCCATGAGAGAAAAACAGGGTTATACCCCCATTGAGAAGGCTGGCTTTTAGAGCAGGAAAAACATTTGTCCATTAAACCGGTTCAAAAACATGGGATTAGCATAAAAATCTTAGAAATGGTTATAAAATAAGGAATGATAAACATTATCCCATTAAAACATACAAATTAATTAACTCATACATTTCATTCAGAAAAAATAACCTCCTTATCACACCTCATGAAAACATATGATTTTTGAATAACACATATATATAATAAATCACTAAGGTAACTTGTGGCATCCATAAAATACATGCATTATAGATTTCACAACAACATTGGGAGGTATGTGTGAAATAAACAGCATGGTATATTCCCTAAATCTCATTGGCGAAACATTAACTTTTACCTCTGTCACATGACCCAATGCATTGATGATATATCTCAGGCTCACTCATCCTTGGTTTATAATTGAACCACCAATATACATAAACAAAAATTAATAACCATAACATATTCATAACACATAAAACAAGAATAAAATGTATAACATTTCCATATTGTAATCCCAAGATATCATTTCAAGATATTGATATAATCAGTTTAATTAAAAAATTTATAAATAATGGTTTTAATCGAAGTTTCCCATACCACTATAAAAAAATTGAAAGGAATTTACACATTAAAATATTCATGTCCATAAAATTAAATACTAAAACAGATTTTGAAATCATGGTCATTAATGAGAAATATTTAAAATAATAAATTTTTAAAACTTTTAAAAATATGTTTTAGTTTGAGAGTCCCTTTCCACTTGAGAAAAATTTGAACATAAAATCACTATGGAAGTAACTCAAAACATTTTTGATGTAATTATAATATAATAATACATGATATCAAGAGTCAAAATGTCTTCTTATACACATTATACGATAATAATTGCACATAACAACAAATAAATACTCAATGAATGGAGATTCAGACGTAGTCCTTTACCTAGATAGTATGAATTATGTAAGAATTTATAAATGGGGTGATTATGTGTATAAAGACAATATCAACACAAATTTAAGTGTAAATTAAAAAATAAATAAAAAAACAGTGATTCTACACATAATGTTTGCAAAATATATTAAACTATGCATGCGTAAAACCCAATAAGAGGAAATTAGGTTTATGAATTTCCATAAAAAAATTCAGTAGCCTAATAGCTTCACGTAAAAATTCAAAAAATGGGTTGATGAGAGAAAAAGGGTCTCTCATCACATGTAAAATAATAATGATATACAATATCATATTCCAATATATTAAAATGGAAATTAAATGACATAACATAACAATATTCCTTGACTAAAAGATGAGTGTGAAAGGTTCCCTTACATTGAGTCTTATTCGTCAGATATGTTCTTTGTTCTTCCTAAATAATAAACATAAGTTAATATATACATTATTTAGAACCCTTTTCAAGTTTAATAATCCTTTTATATCCATTATTATGATGATATAAAAATTACTTAATTATTTATGTCAATATCAGTCGTTTAGTCGATATGGGGTACTTGAGTCAAAAGTGATCTTGTAATAATTACAATTTGTCCATATGGTAAAAATTACATTATATACAGTATATTATTCATTTATATATCATATATATCTATTATATATTTATTTATAATATACCATAATAGTTGGATATAATGAATTAATTGCACCATTCATGAAGATGGTAAGCTGTACGCACGCATGAACAATACTTTAATTTCATTTTCATATTTAATGGAATGAAAACATAATGATAAATAGGTATGTTATAATTCTAGTATAATATCATATTTTCTATATGTTACATATGTTCATTAACTCCATACTTTATACATTCCATGTATGGCATGAATGAGTTGTATCACTTTAAGGGGTGGTAGTACATACATCCTCAAATGAAATTATCGTGTTTCCACATCATGAAAAGAATAAAGGTATGTTTTAAATAAAAAATAAAAAATAATAATGATAATATAAGCATAATAAATATCATATAAATATATTTCCATCATAATGGACACCATGATAGGCAGTAGGAGATAATTGAACAATCGCTGTTTTGTGAGGTAGTAGTTCTTCATCCACGGAAACATTATGTTCTATATCCATTACATGGATTTGTGTGTAATTTTAGATAGAATTATTATCATAAAAAGTACATTAATATTATGTATAATGTTTTTTATGTAATAAAATAACAATAATATAATATGTATTGGAGAAGTAGAATATTGGAACGGAATATTAGAGATGGTGTTACCTCTTAAAACGTCTTACGCCCTTTGATTTGACCAAAAGGCTTTCTTGCATTTCATTATGCTTTATTTAATTATTAAATTAGGAATATAGTGGTTTTTGGGAGCTTATTTAAGCATATTTATGATGATACAATGAGATTTAGAGTTTTTAATAAGGGGTTAGAAGTGGTGGCCTTTTATAAGAGGTAGGAGGGGCACTTTAAGAATATTTGAAAGTATTATTTTATTTTAAAATTATTTTCAATTTCAAATAAACCCCAAGTAATTTATTTAAATGATATGATGCTTTTGGGTTGATAAATGATCAACCAACAAGATTTATAAATGTATTGGTCCCTAATTTAACCTTATCATTTAAACTTAAACCTCAGTTAACTAATTTAACTCTGACTGTGTCTTCTTGGGTATTCAAATTATATGGTTAATATAATTTCTATGGAATTATAATAGAACATTAAGTGGTTAAAAAATGAAATTTTAATCCTTTAATAAGTTATTTTCCTGAATAATATTTTTTTGGACAATTAATTCATTTAATAAAAAACAATTTTTTAAAAAAACATATATATGTAAATTTATATACTATTCATATAATGGATTTTAAAAAATACATAACAACTTTTTTATTTGGAAAAACATTATTAATTTAAATATAAAATGTCAAAATTATCTCTAAATTTTTTGGATGGCATAAAACGTTTAAAAATAAATTTATTTTAATATTTAAAATATTATTTATTTAAAACATTCTGTATTAAGGTAATCACTACATCATCATTGTGTCATAAATAAATTTATGTATTTGATGTCTAAAAATTATAAATAAAATTACATAATGTAGAAAATATTTTTATTTTTCTAATTAATATTTATAGTAGAAGAGATCACTTACATAACCCTATATAAAAGTTTTTTTAGTAAAAGATATATGTTTATGTTATATTTTCCTTAACATTAAATTAAAAGTAATTAAATGTCATTTCCACACACAAGTGGCTTCATTAGGATCTAAAATCATCCCAAAGATTCTAATTGTCGAAAATATCTTATAAAATAGGGTTATTTCATGAGGTAGTGTAATTTATTATTACAATAATGTTATTTTATATCCTTATATACTAGATATACGATTTAACCATGGTAAATAAAATATTTACATATTTTACTATTCAAAATGTCAAAAAATAAAATTTACATATTAAAAAAATATAGGTCTCATGATTACAAATATGGATTCCATTTTTCCATGATGAAAACATAGAATTTTCATTAATTAATTTAAAATTAATTCCAGTTGTCAAAACCAAACAAAGTGTTTTTAAGAAGTGAAAACTACCAAAAGACTAACATGCATTTTTGTCCAATTTCAAAGTAAAATTACTTAAATGAACAAAATTGGATTAAATGGTAAATATATAATAAAAATTAACTTTATTAAAATTTAAAAATACTATTTAACTATATAAATTAATTTGATTAAAAGGTTGTTTCAAACTAAAACGCAGCATTTTCACTATTCATAAAAACAATTAACTTTAACAAAAAAATACCAAAATTTCATCCAAAGAAAATTTTTATGTTATAATTATAAATAAAAGATTATTTTGTCAAATAAAACATATAATGATGTCAAAAAATATATTTTAAAAGGGTTCTCCATCAAAAGGCAGTAAAACTACATTTTTAGAAAAATACATCTTTTATCAGAAAAAAATGAATCTATTCTTATATCATATTTAAAAAACATATATGATTACCATAAAAAATAAATCGAATATATATAATATATTTTTCATTAAATTATAATCCATAATGAATGATTTTATAACATGATTTTTCTATTTTTAATAGGTTTTCATAAAAACACATCCATTATATTCAATTTGTTTTTATTTCAATTTCTAATAAATTTGTTAATAAATTAATAATTATTTAAACATGTGTAAACCATATTTAGACATTCAATTGATAAAAAATCATTCCATCCATTCCAACCGCTTGGCATAAATTACAATTTTGAATGCTAATATTTTTATTGTATTAGTTTTTGGTATAACTCAACATTGCGTGCAATGTAAGATTTTTCCGAAGCCTGTTGTTGAGTATCATGTACGCTATCAGAAAAAGAGTCCCCTTTAACAGTAAATTAATATATTATTAATATGTATTAATAGATACCATAATCTATTATTCTATAAATACTTGGGTTATTATATCCTTCCGCCCTTTTGGAAATTGCATCATTACAATTTTAAAATTGGGCTGAGAAAAATCATCGAAAGTCCCATATTAGAAAAAAAGTCAACAAAACTATCAATTTAAAAGAAATAAAGATAAGTATAAAATTCAGTCCATATAACATATAATAGGATTATAAGAAAAAATTTATATAGAATAGAATGCAAACTATCATGTTCTCATGGAGAGTGATAGAAAGCATGATTAGTAGAAAGTTAACCACCAGAAAACCATAAGATTGTGATGGGTTAAACAGTCATTAATGTGATAATAAGAAAACTAAAATATTTTTATTGGTTTTAATAATTTTTTGAAATTAATCTATAATCATGACTAAGAACATATAGAGACACACTCAATTATCATGTAGGGATTCAATCATTAATATATTTCTACCAAAAACTCACCTTTTCTGAAAACGATGAGTATTCATTATGAGATATTCACAACTAATGTGATATAATAAACATCTAGAGATTCACATAATCCAAGAAATATGAACTATATATTTCCCTTATCTTTAGACATCAATCAAAACCAAAATGGATACTACAAAATCAGATAATACCCAAAAATGATAATCTTTTATTAACAGAAATAATACTCTTAATCTCTAAAATTGAACAAACAATACCAAAATCTCAACAAAGCCCATTTTATAGAAAATTGTCCTTATCATTCGTCAAAATTGTCCAAACTAATATTTAATACCAAAACTCAGTAGAATTTTCTCACATAGTATTCCATAGGATATCTTAAAATTTATCTCCAAATAACACTAACTACTCTTAAAGTCACATATTGAAGTTTAACTAAGAAAATAACATATTCTCTTTAATTAGATAATTTTTCCTAAAATATCCAAAATATCGACCAATCCATAATAAAAATATAGATTCGTCCAAAATAAAATTCCCCCATTACTTCTGATTTAAAATCCCAAATTACCTTATTTTCCATAGGTATATAGTGTTCTCAAAAGAGAAAACATCTTCCAAAATAACCATTATCACTTAATCAGTAAATAATTTTCCTATATTAAGGATATCTGTTTGGAAAAATTGTAGATGTAAAATGAAATTAATCATAATCAATAAAATAATTTAACTAAAACGAATCAGTCATACTAACCAAGGACTTCATATTGGCCCGTGGTAGGCGATGTGCCCTTGCCTCGCATCATTTGTGTGTATGATTCCCATTACCTTCACAAACATGATGGTTTGTCACCCATTTGGCAGGATTTCCATTTTCTAAAACCATTGCATTATTATAAAATTATCAAAAATAATATAATTTCTTACAAAATAATTATAACCTATTTTATCCTCATGGTTTGTCTCATTCCTTTCATTTTGTATCCGAAAAATCTAATAAACATTTATCACATCAAAAAAATATCATATGAACCCTTATATTTATTCATTTTTTCCAAACAGGAAAAGGTAATTCATTCTTGAATAACATTTTCACATATCAAACATTAGGGTTATACATACTAGAAAAAGTCTTCCAAAGTAATCTCGTTATCAAAAGAGCCTTAACACATTTAATCATTTAATCATCCTAAAATCTACCAGAACTCATGAATTCCTAAAATGTTTACATCATACTCATTTAACATTCTTAATGATCTATTAACCGTTATTTTCTACATTATTATGCAATACTCTTTTTCTATAAACAAAATCAGGAATAATCTTATAAGATTAAATAATGTGAAATAATCATCTATGAAATAATCCATACCTTTCATTGGTAGTTGTTAGTTTCCTCATCAACTCATAGAATGGAATAAGTTATTGGTAAACATATTTTTTTATGTTCCCATTGATCCAATTCCCAAAAAATTATTCGTAGGACATCTATTTGTATAATGAACATGCACACCACATTTAAAAAATCAATTCATCCATCATAACGAAATTCATTCCCATTCTGGGAGTCAACTGGACACATTTTTTTTCCATGGAAGCTTCTTTCTTTATGACCATAGTTAAAAAATATATACAATCTTACATTCTATTTGAAGCATTTTCCTAGGTGTTTCTTTCAACATCCTTGACACAATGGTTTTTTAATATACATAAATTTATGATAATTACCTGAACTTATGTAGGGATTTGTATATCTCATATAAGATTCCATATAAAAATCCATAAGTTTCAGGTGGTCAATAATGAATCTGAATAGTTGGTAGAGAATAACCTTAAGTGTTCTATTCGTGGCTTCTATTTCATTTGGATTCATATGTAGAAAACTGTCACAGTTTTCATCGCATCAATTTTTTCTTTTATGCCTTCTAGATCCAGCCATTTATGAAAACAAAAAATGTTAGTCTGTATATATCAGTAAAATCATCATATAATATGTTATGTGGAGGGTAAATATTAAGATTAAATTATTCAAGTTATCTTAAATTCATTGAATTTATCTATAATAACTACAACTCTTTCTAATATGCTAACCATTGTAGTTATGTTTTTTATTCTTAAATAATATACTATCCTCTAATGTTATATAAACCATCCTATGATACTAACTGTAAAGACCTAGGCTTAATTATTACATATTCTTGAGTTAATTCAACAATTCGACATTTTGGATATTTTCAGGTTATGAGTTTTAGATAATTATGTGATAAATATTACATTACATGTCGAATATTTAAAAATAAACACATATACTACAACAAAAATTTTCAGAACAGTAAAACTCATTAAATAAAACAACAATTCTTTTCTTATTATAAATATTATTAAATTAATATTTTCTCTTACCCTTCCTTATACCCTATAATTTTTTTTAAAAACATGGTATGCGCATATAAAATAGTAAGTTCTATAAAATAAGGAAAGGAAAACATTAGTCCATAAATACATACAATTGAATAAACTAATATTTTTCAATCATAAAACATAATCTCTTTAACATACCTCATGAAATAATAAAATTTATGAATAGCACATAGAAATACTAAATCACAAAGTTAGCTTGTCGAATCCATAACATACCATCATAGTATATCTCACACCTACATAGGGAGTTACTTTTGGAATATCCATCACGGTATATTCCCTAAATATCATCGGAAAAAAATTATCATTTACCTCTGTCATATGACCAAATACATTAGGGAGCTATCTCTGTCTCACCCTCCCATGGTTTATCACAAAAACACCCATATACATAAAAAATTTCCATGAACAATAACATATTACTAACGTGTAAACCAAGAATAATGGGAAGATAACATTTCAAAATTACAACCACAAGATATCATTTCAAGATATTGATATAATCAGTGTATTTTAGACATTCAATAAGAAGAGTTTTGAATCAAAGTGTCACATACCCCTATGAAACTTTTTAAATGATTTAACACATTAAAATAATAATGTCTATATAAATATATCTTTTAAACCATTTTGGAAACATGGACATTAATAAGAAATATTTAGATGAATAAATCGTTAAAATAGTAAAAATGATGATTCAGTAAAAGAGTCCCATACCACTTGAGAAACACATCAATAAAAATCATTATGAATTAAAATAAAAAGTAAAATAGTTATCATAATAATATAATAATTAATTATATAAAGAGTAAAAAGTGTTTTACAGAAACATTATAGGACAATAAGTGTGCATGGAAACAGGATATGCCTCAATAAAAAGAGATTCAGATGTAGTCATTCACATTGATTATATCAATGATGTACGAATTTATCAATGGGGTGATTATGTGTAGAAATAGAATATCAACACAAAATAAAGTGTAAATAAAAAAATAAAAAAACAAATAGTGATTTCAAACATAATCATGGAATAATATATTCAACTAAGTATTCATAATACCCAATGAGAATAATTTTCGTTTAGAAATTCCATTACATAAATTCGGCACCCTAACATCATAACATAAACATTCAAAAAATGAGTTTATGAGAGAAACAATTGGTCTCTAATCACATGAAAAACAATAATTATATAGAATAACATATTCCAACATAAGAAAATAGAAATTAAAATACATAACATAAAAGAAGTTTTTTATATAAACATGAGGGTGAAAGGTTCCCTTACTATGAGTATGAATCGTCACATATATTCCTAGTTCCTCCTGAATAAGAAACATAAGTTAATTTATACTTGATTAAAATCCTTTTTAATATTTATTATTCGTTTTATATAACTTATTACAAAAATATAAAAATTATATAATTATTTATGTTAACACCGGTTGTTTTGTCGATATAGGATACGTGAGTAAAAATACTCTTGTTATAATTACATTTTGTCCATGTGGACAGAATTCCATTATCTATAGATTATTATTCTTTTATATATCATATATATCTGGTATATATAAATTTATAATTTTCCATTACAATTGGAGATATGAATGAAATTCACTATTTTTGGAGATGGTAAGTCATATGTACGCATGTACGCTACTTTCATTTTTATTTCCTATTTAATGGTATAATAATTTAATGATACATTGTTATGTTATAATTCCATTATAATATCATATTTAATTTGTTTTATATATGTTCTTTAATTCCTTAATTTATATATTCTTTGTATGGAATGAATGAGTCCTATCAAATTGAGTGGGCGATAGTCTGTGTTTCCGCAAATGAAATTATCTTGTTTACATGTCATGAGAAACATAACTGTATGGTGTAAAAAAATTATAGAAGAATAAATACAATATAAACATAATATATATCATATAAATATTGTTCCATAATAATGGCCACCATGAGAGGAGGTATGCTATAATTGAACAATCATCGTTTCCTGTGGCAGTAGTTCGTCGTTTAGAGAAACAATATGTTCAAAATCCATTACATGGAGGTGTCAAAAAGTGTTGTTAAATTTCATCTCATAACTACATCGTACTATTTTTGGGATACTGTTTTTGTTATTTAATCATATCATATGAATATAATTGTGCGGGAAAAAGTCTAATATTAGAAAGGATCTTTAGAGAGGACACTACCTCTTATAACGTGTAACTCCCATTGATTTGAGCCAAAAGGCTTTATGTAATTTCCTTACTCCTAAGTTATGGATTCTAGGTGAAATATTGGGATTATATGATCTTATTTAGGAAGATTTTGGATGATTAAATGGGATTTAGTGGTGTGAGTAAGGGGATAAATTTGGTGGCCTTTTATAAGAGGGAGGATGGGAACTTTAGGAATGTTTGAATGTATTATTTTATTATAAAATAATTTTCGGTTTTAAATGATCCCAAAGCAATTTATTAAATATATTAGAATCATTGGGGTCTAAAAACTATCATCCAAAAGGTTTTATACACATTTTGGTCTCAAATGATGCCTTATCTTTTAGCTTTAACCAATAGTTTACTAATTTAACTCTTACCATGTCTTCTTGTGTATTCATACTATATAGTTAATAAAGATACTATACTACATAAATAGAACATTATGTGGTATATTAATGACATTTTAAACCTTATATAAGTTATTTGGATGAATATTAGATTTTTAGTACTATTAAATCATTTAATATTAAAGTATTTTTTAAAAAACTAATTTTTATCAATTTATATACTATTCATATCATTAATTTTAGAAAATTTATAAGAATAATATTATTTTAAAAAATAATCATTCATTATAATAAAATAAGTCATAATTATCCCAAAAATTTATAGATCACATAAAATTTTCCAAAATAAATTTAATTTATTATTTAGAATCTAGTTTATTTAAAACATTCCTTAATAAGGTAATCCCTACTTCATCGTTGGGTCGTAAATAAATTTTATTATTTGATGTATAAAAATTTGAAATAAAATAAAATTATGTAGGATATACTTTTATCTTTCTAATGAATATTTATTGTTGAAAATATCACTTATAAAACCCCATAGAAAAGTTGTATTAGTAAAAGATACATGTTTATGTTATATTTTCTTTAACATTAAATCAAAAGTAATTAAATGTACTTTTCATACACCATTTGATACATGTGGTTCTAAAATCGACACAAGGAATCCCATGTTCAGATATATATCTAAAAATAAGGTTAGGAAATGTGGTATGTTAATTAAATATTATTGAAATATTATTTTTTACCTTCATTAACTAGATTTACCCTTTAACCATGTTAAATAAAATATTTACTAATTTACTATTCATAATATCTTAAAATGTTAATTATTTCAAATATTTGTACCTCATGATTCCAATTATAGAATAACTTTATTTAGATTAAAAATATATAAGTTTCAAAAATTAATTTAAACTTAATTCTCATTGTCAAAACCAAAAAGCGTGTTTTTATGAACTAAAAACTACCAAAAGATTGTCATGTGTTTATGTCGAATTTCAATGTGAAGTTACATCCAATGACCAAAATTGGGTTACATGAAACAATATAGTCTAATTAGACTTTAAATACAATAAAAATTACAATATTAATATATAAATAAATCAGATTAACATGTAGTTTTTAATTAAAATGCATTATTTTTCACTATTCATAAAAAAATACTTCTCCATAAAATACCAACATTTCATCAAAAGTAAATTTTGATATTACAATTAAAAATAAGAAGATTAGTTATTCATATAAAAAAATAAAGGTGTCAAAAACATGATTTAAAAAGGGTTCTCCCACAAAAGGGAGTAAACCATTAATTTTAGAAAAATACTTTTTTTATCTGAGAAAAAAATTTATTCTAATATTATATCTATTAAATATATAATATGAATTTAAAACATTAAATTGAATATATATCACATATTTTTCATTAAATAAAAATCCATAAATAATGATATGAAAACACAATTATTCCATATTAAATATTTCTTCATAAAAACTCATCCATTGTATTCAATTGGTTTTTATTTCCATTTCAAATAAATTTGGTAGTCAAATAAACATGATTTCAACATGTGTAAACCATATTTAAAAATTATGTTGATATTATTCACTCTATCTATACCAATGGCTTGGCATTAACTAACGTTAAAAACAATAATAATATTATTGTATTATTTTTTAGTATAACCCAATGTTCTACGCAATGTAAGATTTCGAGGAAGCCCATTGTTTCTTGTTGAGTACACTATTAGAAAAATAATCACATTTAAATTAAAATTAATTTCTTATTAAAAACTATTAATAGAAATCATAAATTGATATTTTATAAATACCTAGGTTGTTACATTTATCCTTTGGTATAAATGGTTGAATTTATTTTAGATGCTTTAAAATTCAATTTCATTCTTTTTATTAAGTCAGTGAAAATTATTGTTCAAGAGGGAACTAAATCATGGAGCTGTCTCAATATCAAGAAAATTTTGGAGGATGAATTATGCAAGAGTCTTATTTAGAATTTGAAACCTTATCCCCCCACACTAAATTTAAATTATATCTTTACTATATATGATAGTTTATCATTAGTATGTGATATTGTATCTGATTGTGTTCTTATAGAAAACATATTTAACCACATGATAAGATGTAACGCTCCAAGAAATAGTCACATCAAATAATGAAATCCTTTCTCACATAAACTTGGTGATTTTCATTTTATTACAATAATATCAGGAATTTTTAGTATGAATACCTATTTTTATAGTTTTTCTGTATTTAATTTTTATCTTGGTTTCCTATTATAACAGTGTATAAAATATTGAGTGTTTCTATTTCAATTAATTACTTGAGATAAAATTATCCTTGATGAACACTCCACAATTTGAAGAGTGATTTCATTAAAAGACTATATAATCCATAATCTATTGATTTATTATTTTTGGAATCCATGAAAACAATGTTATTAATAAACTGTGATATTTTAATTGTGTTTAAATTTATATGAACCTCCATCAGTTTTCACGTGAATTTGAGGTTGTGCATGTTCGAATCATAGTAGTAAATAATGAATATAAAAATAAAATCAATAGGGAATATAATTTTAGGGTTCTTGTATAATATATCAATGAAAATATTTCTTTTTTATAGGGAAAATATTATTAATTTATTTTCTAATGATCCTAGTTAAGACCAATGACCTCAATCAATAAAGGGTTTTAGGATTGGATGTCCCTAAGTTAACGTAGGGTACATTTCATTAAATCTTTATGGAAGTGTTATTTTCTATAGGTTGTGAGGGTTTACATGAATTATGGATCATGATTATATATATTTAAATCACAGGGAATTATAATTATTTAATTTATAAGGGTTATATTTGATAAATAATGTCTTCTCATATTGGTTTTTTAAAATTAATTGTATCCTAGATTTATGTTTTTTTTACTGAGTAATCTGAACCCACAAAAACTATTATCAATATTTTCAATTGTTAAAATCATTACTTTTAAATCCTATTAGGGTTTTTATAATTCACTAACTCCTCATGATATGTGACAATGGTTATTTAAAGTGCTACTCTTAGTAATGTCAAATATATTTTTTAGAGTTTAATCGAAAATGCATATCATATAGATGTTGTTACTCCAGGGGAATATGTTTTCCTAATCCAAATTTATTTATGATAAATAATTTTCATTATTATATTGTATTTCTTATTCTCCCCTCACTTATTTTCCTTTCATTCATCCTCTGTAGTTCTTTTTAGGACCATCAATTGAAACCTCATTTGATGATTTTGTGGTTCACTTCATTTTTCATTTGATCTCTCTAATTGAAGATACAAACTAACCTTGTTGTTAATTTTTAAATATAAAATAAGGTTAAAACCCCATTATTGCTCAAATCAAAATTCCTTGACATTATAAAACTATCAAAATTATGAAATTTCATTTTTTTCCATCAATATTATTTCTATTATCCCGATATCACCTCTCAAAATATATCATATTTTAAAATAATGGATGCAAGAAAATTATCACTAAGAACCATTCATGATTTGGATTCCCCTGATCATAATTATCAACTAACACGAATTAAATATCCTACTATTTAAGATAACATTGAACTAAAATATAGGTTAAGTCACCATTTACCATAATTTCATTGCCTCTCATGTGATGATAAAATCAATCATATAAAAT
The DNA here is from genome assembly GCA_963277665.1 of Viscum album. Lineage (NCBI taxonomy): Eukaryota > Viridiplantae > Streptophyta > Magnoliopsida > Santalales > Viscaceae > Viscum > Viscum album. The sequence goes on along the minus strand of OY728151.1, from coordinate 830,097,095 downwards.
AATTCATTATATTAAGCTCAACTTGTAAACCAAGGAATGTATCTTAAGACCAATAAAAATGATCGTAATTCCCATTACAACATATAGGAAATAAAAATATTAAATTTTATACTTATAACATAAATATGTTAAATCATGGAATGATTTGGAATATAAGTAATAACATACGCAATGGTTGTCATCGGGGATGTACTCGTTTGGGTAAGTGACAATATATTTCTATCATATTTCTATTTTCTTTAAACAGAGAATGATTGGATAAATTATTATGTTACCATTATCATAGGTACGATATTCCTCACAATATAAAAATTGGATTTAAAATTTCATTCAGGTAACAATTTACATAGAGATGGAGAAGATGTTGGGATATTTAAAGTTTTGGACTATATGGAGTATGCCTTAGAGGAATATTTTATTTTATTATATCCTATTTTGAACAATTATAAAAAAATACATTGTACTATTTTTTCCAATTATTATACATATTATGAGCACTAGAACTATTTTAATATCTAATATCATTTCCAAACCTATTTATAATTATCACGCTTCTCCTAAATTTTATTTTGAATTCATATTCAATTTTTGAGCATGGTCTTTATGGTTATAAAATAATTTTTGGGTACAATGATGTATTTGATGAATTATTCTATGATTTTGATTATGAATATTTTAATAATGAAATTTTGGGAAAAAATATTTAAGTTCCATTGATGTATCAATCCATACATCACCAACCCATGCACACATTTGAAATTAAGACATTATAATTATACCGCTAATATTCTTATATATCATGTAGCAAGATAATAACATTTATAATTTTCAACAATATCTCTTTTAAACACGAAGAAAATATTTTTAATTTTTTGAGAGGGGCACATTTGTTAAATTGGTTGGACCATGGCTAACATATCAGCAATCATCCCCTCTATTTTAAGGCATAAGATTCTTTTTGAATAAGGGGTTAAAGAATAAAGGTATCCACAACTGATATTTAATCAAACTATTTCAGATGATTTTTAAAAATATGTTTAAAAATTACTTGATTTAAGTAGTAGCTATTCCATTACATATTCCTAATGGGTTAGTCTATTTTACATGTGCCACAAAATAGCAATGTTGTTTTTGTTAAAAATTATTAATATGAGTTGATTAAAACGAGGATCAAAAATTGTTGGCATGTGTGTATTGATTATAGGAATAAAAATAAATCCACATGAAATGACCATTTCCCACTACAATTCATATATAAAATGATTGAGAGACTTGATAGAATTATATACTTTTGTTTTCTGTATATATTTTCATGTTATTTTCTACATCATTTTTCTTTGGAGGAAAATGATAATATGATATTCAATTTTCCATTCATTAAATATTCCTACCAAAGGGATCCATTTATATATTTAAATGATCATAGTTACCGTATAGAGATGAATAATTAATATTTTGTTTTTTTCCTTGAGACATGCAGGGAGGTATTTCATGATGATTTTATTAATTGTAGTTAAACATTTTATGAATTTCATTTTTGTTTGGGAAATGTTTTACGTGATATTATTATGAAGAATCTCATTTCTAACATTGTATATTTTCATTTATGGATAGAAAATGAAATATTCATTGGGAATGTAGTGTCAAAACATGTAATGGATCTTTCTATATCCAAGTTAGTTATTATTTAATTCATGAAATATCCTTCATGTGTGGATAATGTTAAAAACATTATAATGTAATGTGGTATTTTATCGATGCTTCATCATAGATGTGAATTAGATTTATTTTCCATTTTCAATGTTTATTCAAATAAATTCTAATTTTGTGATTTATTATTCTTGTATGGTTTCCACGGATGAGATGAAGAGGATTATAACTACACCCCTTATCATAAAACACCATGGTAGGAACTTTCATTTGAGCTTATTTGTGATACCTTAAGCATCATATTTAGAGAAGGATTATATAACGTGATGGAAGGATGGTCCATTTTGATAGGTTATGCCTCAATGAAATTAAATTCGTCCAATAAAAATAATATAGAAATAGAAAATAGGTTTCATGGTATAATATTTCATTTTTATATAGATCTCACTATTGTGATGTTTGGTGAGGGGTGATAAGGATTTATGGTGGCTACAAGAATGTTTGATTATTTGTGACTTGTTTACCTTTTTACCATTATTTTTAATTTATTTTACCTTCTTGTAATGGGTTTACTATTTATCAATTCTAAAACAGGATATATATTTTTCTATTCAATAAATGGGGCTTCACCCTAAAAATAAAAAAATTTGAGATCTAAAGTGGTGGTTTTATCTAAAGATGAATTTTTTAAGAACATCATGATAAATTTGAATGTAAACCCAATAATTTTTTACTGGATTATCCTTTATCAAGAGTTCTATAGTGTAATAATGGTTAATAAGGGTTTAATGAACATAGTGGAAGACTACATCAGAAGGCTGAATAACATGTTATAAGACTATTGGATAAATGAGGAACCCTTATAAGATACATTCCTCAATGATAATTTTTATTCCATCATTGCCAGACATTCTATGATATTGATTTAGGGAATTTCCAAATTTTCTTTTAATTTCACTAAAATACTACAGAAACAAAAATTCTAAGAATTGAAGTGTGAATATAGGTTTTCTTTATTTTATGATCCTTCCATTATAAAATTTTTATTGACCAAATAATTAGGTTATGTGTGCATGATCATGTTCTTGAGTATTTTTTAATTTCTTCATTAAAATTTATTTTAGTGGGAATTTTTTGACCATAAAGGGTAATATGTAGATTATTAGACTATATATTATATTTAATGTCCATGTTATATGATTAAAATGTGTTTTGTAAGTCATTATAATGATTCCAATATGCTGGAAACATTTCCTGGAGACCTGAGTTTCCCCAACAACCTATATTATTCAGTGAGATTTTTAATTTATGGGGAATTATTTTTTCCTGGGTATGGTTCTAAGTCCATTTTGTTTTAATAAAAAACATGTATTTTATATTATGTTAGTAAATTAGATGAGTCTAAGGAATCCATGATTTATGATTATCATGTTGTAGTTTATTTTATCTAGGCTCAAATTTTCTACATCATTGGAGTACTAAAGGCTGTCATTTGTAACCAAGGGTATATATTTTTAAACAACATTTTTTACTCCCTCATTATCAACTATGTGGTGATACAAAGAACATCAACAATATACCATCCCCATAAAATTATCCTTCCAATGTTTCCAATCACGAGTTGATGTATCTATTGGGGAAATTTCGACACTAATAGGATGGATTGAATGTAGTGTTTGGATGATGTAATATGGGATTATATGATTCCATTAGAAACTCAATTTTGTATGTCCCACTATCATATCATTTTAGGGAAATAATTTCATCTTCCCATTGAGGTTGATCAGTAGACATATTTCACTATATTAAATTGAATCACTATGGTATCCCCTAATAGATATCAAAAAAAGATGAAAATTCATGAGATAAAGTAGATTTAATTGACATCTTATGATATTTGCAGGCTATATAATGAATCCTAAATAAAATGATCTTGAAAAATGATCTAAAAATAGAATTTAATGTTGGAGATAAATTCATTTTCTATATTTCGTGATTGAATCCGAGGCTTGGTTTGTTTTATTACATGTTATTGGGACTTTATTTTTAATATCCTGTATTTCCTTATGTTGTAATTTAGGTCACATAAGAGGATAGATTAAGAAGATTCAATTTTAATGGGAAGTGGTTAGAGTATTACATTGAGAGATTTTTCACACATGATGTTGATGATATCAAACTGCATGAGAAAATGAAAACAACATTCCTTGTGCGAACCACCCCAGGTAAGCTTCATTCATATTCAGTTTGGGTTTTTTTTCGTTCAAGGGTTTCATTGATTTAGGGTATAATCATGATATTATTGGTTTTATTTCTTGATTTTTTGTAAGTTTTTTTCTTGATCATGGTGTATTTGGTGTGCAGTGTAATATTCACACTTATTTTTTGGGGAATTATACACCTATGAAGGTGGTTCCATTTATAAATATTAGTTGATGAATATTTTTTCTTGTTTAATTATTTTACTATGATTATTGGTTAATTTTATTTTTGTTAACATATTTTCTGAATAATTTTAATATGAATTCGATTTAATTTTTTTATTTCTCTATGATTTGGTGAATATTTTTATTGAAAATCAATATTGAGCAATTTTTTGTGTTTTATAAATTGTGCAGTTAGTTTATTTAATTATGCAGGGGCTATAAATTGTCTTTCGGTGTGGCGTCGATGTGCGTTTAAACATAATAGTATTTTTGAGTGAATTTTTATATTATAGGCTTGTGATACATCATGAAATTGTTTATTAATATTTATTATTGGTTTATTTAATTGTGAAAATGGTCTCTCCAATAAGAAAAATGGTTTTATTGATTGCACAAGTGGTGATAAGTATGTTTCGAAGTGGTTTTGGTGTGTGTATGATTTAAAAAGAGGTTTTGGGTGTGTAAATAGAATTTTATAGTGTTTGTAGTTCCCTATTTGGTTTGTGTATATAAATATGACATGTGTATGAACACGGATTTTGAATGATTAACAAGGGGATCTTGGATGACTAGGTTGGAAGACTAGTGCTAGTGTTCTAGTTATATGGAAGTGGAGTTGACCAATTTTAACATAGTAGGAATGACTAATAAAACAATAATTAAATATTTAGATGATGATTGGAGACCAATGTGGTTACTGGGATGTCCCTTACTTGTGAATCATGAATGAGAACATGGGATTTTGTGGTTCCTATACCACTTTTCACGGAGACACAAGGTTCTAGGTTCCCACTACTTGCAAGTACATTTATGGACATTTCAATGTTTAGTGTTCTTTAGAAATTTAGTACTCACATTCCGCATATAGTTTGGAATTTGAGATAAATTAAAAATTATTGTATATTTTTAATTAAAATTTCACCCCCTTGAGGTCATTTTCATTAAATCTGATATCATTAAAAATGATCATGAATTTCCCTTTAATTAATTAGACATTCAAGTGTTTTCTTAATTTAATGATGATGTGTAAAATATTTTCTTTGGTGTAATCATTCATGGAATTATGTAACGCCCTACTTACACCTTTGGGTGTTTGTAGATTTGTTAATGTTTGACATAGTTAAGGGTAAAGATTATGGAGATAGGGGTTCATGTTGTTAGTGATCATTCGTGGATGGTGATGTAGAGATAGAATTAGGGTGGTGTCATCTTGCTATGTGGTTGTTTTTTAGCAGTTTTATGGTCAACATACTCTATGACAGTTTTAGGATTTTGGTCTCATATTATTAGTTACCCTTTTAGTTATTTTTTCATTACACTTGTAACTTGAATCCAGATTCATTTTTTGATAAATGTTCATGTTGTTGTGATTTTCTATTTCGGTTAATTTAAATTGTTTATTTTATTATATCTGTATATTCAGGAAAATCATTTCAACATGTTAACATTTATACATGGGCACATGTTCCTTCTTATGGGGATCATGAACACCCTTCATGCATTTCCATGGACTAGGTCAGGGCATTGGGTTATGGGAAGACCCAACACGGTTAACGAAAAAATATGTATATTATTTCATTTAATATTAATTATGAATTTCATTTTCATTTTCCCTTTTATATTTTAAAATTGAGGATAATGAAAAATTTTATGGGTTGTATATGGGATGAAATATTCATGTAGATTCATTATGCTCTTTATTTTTTGTTTTTTTGGTATTTCAATTTTTTTGTGTTCCAAAGATCATAATGAACCTGAAAAAACCAAAAAAAAACGTAACATGATCAATATATCAACTGATCATTTTATGAATTCATATATTATTTTGGTAATCTCATAAGAATTATTCAAATTTAATAATATTATTCATCATTTTTATTTGATTTTTGTAGAAATTGATGTTGTTTAATGATATTTATAAGTTCATATTTATAATTCCATTGAATAATTGTAATCCATAATTGTTTACTTATTAGTTGAAAATTGTTTAATTCAATATATTCACAAGGATCACACAATATTATTACATAGGAGTTTCACTTAACTAATAGAAGGTATAATCAAATTGTATAATATTTCTTCTCTTATAACATAGTATTTTTTTAAATTCATTTCACTTTTGATTATTTCCACTTCAACGTAAAATTTTAATCTTTGTGAATACCTGATATCTGACCATTATATACCTTTAAAAAAATTACCCTAATCCAAACATAGAATAAATAAAAAATTATTGATAAATAATGAATTCAGTAAAGAAATTTACAAAATGGGCGGTTAACTAATTTCAAAAATGACAATATGACATATATGAGTGCTTAAATATGTCGGTCTTGGAATTTGATAGAAAATGATTTTGAGCAGGTTCAGTGGGATAGAATAAAAAATGTTGAATAGTTTCAATTAACATGAATACACATGATATATAATAGAGAGAATAATGTGAAATGAATTCCACACACACATTGAGAATTTATGGAACTATGTCATTATTCAGAATGAACATTAATTTGGATAGTTTTTAGACATTGAATTCATGTTTTGTTAATATTGATTTAATTTTTATGATTATTTTTATTCCCATATTTCAATCAAGAATTGATTAATTTTAATATCCATCAATTCATGGATTACATGCCATGGGTTTTTTCCAATGATTACAAAAAAAATTATTGGGGAGTTGAGAAATATGTTATTTATATATTTTTTAATAATTTATATATTTTCCAAAAATAGACATTTATTAGATAATCAAAATATAATTATTTGTTATGAACATGAAATTGAATATTCCATAAAAAATTAATTTTCTCTATTTAACATTATAATATTAATTTTTCCATAACATTTCATGTGGGAAGAAATGTGATTGGAAATTTTATTTCTACTTTATTCACACATTTATATCAATTTTTCATTTAGACCATGAAATATAGAGTATGAATTTGTTTTAAAAAATGGGAAATAATAAATATTTGGGTTGAATTTTATATATTGATCCCTTGATCACTTTTTGGGCTATAAATTTATCATCCATGCGTGCATAGATTCAAATTTTTGAAATATAATGAAAAATAAAACTCCATAAATTTAATTAAACTATATTATAATATGGTTAAGGTTGGAGGTTATTTGAAAAGGCACATCAGGATAAACTAAATTTTTTAGAAGAATTCTACATGTTTCAATTTTGGAATATGAAACCGTCACCCTTTTAAAATATTTTAAAATCAGATATTCACTATTCAGAAGGTTGAATACTTTTTTGGTGGATTTTAATGATTTAATTGTCCAAAAAATATTTTTATACTCTTGGAAGAAGTAATTATTTGTGGAATGTTGTATTCTAGAAAAGTAAAATATTCCCTCTTATACTGTATGTTTATTTTATTTTGTTCTTGTAATTTATTGAATATTCCCTAAAAAACTAGTTTTATAATATTATATTTTTTAATTTTTATTTTGGGTTATGGAATATAATAATTTGGATAATATTGGGTTTTCCCCTTTCAATTGGTTACATATGTAAAATGTGTCATCAATGATAACTCCACCAATAGAAGAGTCAATTCATTTATATATAATCTAATATGTACTGTATTAATTTAATGATTTTTAATCCATGAATAAAATTCAGTTCAGGTATTAGGTTAAATTAATTGAGTTTAAATAAAATATATGAATAATATAAGTTTTCAACATACTAGAAGATCATATATGTGTGAATCATAATAGGGAAAAATTAATCACCAAATATAATTATTAATAAATAAGGATATAAGGTTAATTCATAATCCTAAATATCAAATAATTATCATTTTTTGGTATAATATGGTTTCCTAATTTTTCATTTTTCATATGTTTTCTTTGGGATCACAATCAAATAAGTTTTATATTTTTGTATATCCTGATGTTAACCTATAGTAGATTTCTTCCAAATCATTGTGGTCATATTTATTTATGAAGGTTGTCTGTATTGAAAATTTTATTGGATATAAAAAGAATTTTTTTAGCATGAGAAACTTTTGAATGAATGTTTAAGATGTGGATTAGATCCATATATTTTCTCATATATGTGTTTTGAAGAAATTTTTTTTATTACTATTTATTTGTTTTTTGTTCAAAAATAACTATACCACCCCATAACTATTTCTATTATTTTTAATTTTTTTTGGAATAATATTAGGTGTTTTTAAACAAAACCACCTCAAGGGAGATAAAACATGGTTCTCCATTAAATAAGAATTTGTAAAATCACATAAATTACTCAAAATATATATAACATATCTCATTATATACTGAGATATTAAAATTTATGTTTTTATTTTATGGTATTATACATGTGAAATGTTACCTCTATGGGATGATAATAGGTTTATTTCATTTTCATACGATTAAAAACTGTTTGTAATATTCATTCTCAATGTGGGGATGCTGATCACACCATGAGGTATCATTCATGGGTTTTTTCAGTTCTATCTTGTGATAGGTATTCAGGTTATGGATTTGTACGTAATTCATTGATTGGGTTTAATGATCAAGAATATTTTGAGTAGCACATCATGATTTTTAGTGAGTTAAATATGAGATATTCTAGTGCATATTCAGGTCTCTTTGACTGCTCAAATCTTTTCATAATAGATGAAGGTCACACCATAGAGGTTACACTAGTGGAATGAGTCAAATTGAATGAAATGAATATCACATATTTTAGGTGATTATCACACCATATATGGGATAAGTCAATTGATTTGAATATTCATGTATCCTATTATTTGGGAAAATATTTATTTACTTTTTAGGGTGACCTAAAATCGGTTTTAATAAAATGTTTGGATAATTTTCCCTCATATTATTTGTTGAAATTAAGATATATTAAATAGAAAATCCTACAAATATCTATATTTTTAAATTTGAAATCATTCTCAAAAAATGTAGAATGTTGGTGAATTGACATGAAGAGACAAACACAGAAGGAAATCTAGTCTTATGAAGGAATTATAGAAAAAAACAATAACTGAAGTTTCATATCATTGGGGTGTCATGATGTTCATTAGGTGAATTATTTTGAATCCCATTGATACACCAATAAAATTTATAACTCACTCATTAATATTGAGGATCATGAGGACATCATATGGGGAGTCGTTTAGTTATTGGAGTGGAAAATAGTATTTATTTATTTTCTATTATAAGGATTGTTAAATGTAATTGCCAATATGACCGCTTTATTCTATATGAACAAATATTGAACTTAATGTTTCTGGTACATAATCATGTCCACATTTAATACTCCTAGGATTATACCTATATGGTTGGACTACATAATATTTCATAAATCACTATGTTATTCTCATTATCTCTTTAAAATGATTGTGAGGGGGAGGAGTCCTCATAGAAATAGTGAAACAAAATTTTTTGTTAGGGTCATTTTATAAAGATAAACATACATGGTTCCCACATCACTCTAAAGGTATTTACCTTGGGATTTTTTGTTTTAATAATTTCATAGTAGATGGTATAAAAGATTCCATAGAATGAAAAAGAAGATTAACTTACACTTATAATTGGTAGAATAATGTTCTGAAAAAAACATATAGATGATTCAAGGTAACCAAGGAAAATAATGAAACCCACCAAATTAGTGAATATTAGAAGAATATAAAGATTTTCTTAAAAATTCTATAAAGTAGAGTGGGACCACATCTATATCTTTAGAAATATAAATTAGTGATCTAGATGAAAGTATATTCAACATAGATTATAATTTTTATAATTTACCACTAAAAGGAAATTATAGTTTTTTCCTCCCATATATGTAGGACATATTAATGACATGCATGATTCATTATCATTTCATTATTTCATTAATTTATACATTTCAATTTTTTTCCTAATATATGGAGATGTTTTAATGTGTGATTATTGAATTGCTCTATGAGGTATCATAAGTGTATTTATAGTCTATATTCAAGAACATTGGAATTATATGAATCTTCATAGCTTATGGAATTTTCAATTATCTGTTTTAAATATTGACGTTCTAGTAGTTTAATATTTTCCAATTACTGTTCCAAATAAAAATAATTTTATTCGTTTCTATTATATAATGGTTTTTATTTCTAGGTGAATATAAAATTATTACTCTTAATATATATATATGTCACACATGCCATAAATAATTTATAATTTCCATTTATTTAGTGATAATATTAATTCTTCTAACTACTAATCATGTTATGGATAATTTTATTAACTCGGATTTAACTAATTTGACACACATGCTTTAGATTTATCATTTTTCAAAATTATTCACCCCAAAAAATTCCCTAATGCATAAAAAAGATTAAATATTCTTTCTTTTAATATTCATAAAATTAATATAGTTTTATTGACTAATATATTATTTAAGACATCAAAATTTTATCCACTATCCTTCAACCATGTGAATTTTACCCCATCATCTTATATGTAAACTGCATTAACATATTATTATATTAGTTAATATTTTCAAAATGGTAGTGATGATATCATTTATTGTCATGTACCCAACTTATTTTAATTAGATAGATATGTTTGAGTTGTTCATTAACAAGATTTTTCTGTTAATGGTCGATATATATACCATCCATGAGGATAATTTAATAATAAAGAGCAACATTGGGAAGAAAAAATTCTTCCCCAATAAATTTTCCATGCAACCAATTTTATCATAGGGTATCTTATATAGTTTTTAAAAGGGTATAATTTTATGTGAAAGTGGAACAATATATATAATTTTAAAATATATCCTATAAAATATATATATATAATCATTTAATTATTTAATAATTAAGTCCAAATATTTGGAGGTCCATTTGTTATCTCTAAAGGAATAATCCTACATCCCTGGTTGACATATAATTTATAAAAATATGCCTTCAGTATACAAAATTTTATATCATTTATCTATTGGTAACAAAAATAAAAAATAGGTATTGTAAATATTAAGACCATTAATATTTTTCAAATAAGTCATTAATAAGAGTAATGCAGTATTAGTTTAATATACTGGTACTGTAAGTATTTTTATAGTGAATTAATTTCTTTATTTATCCATATGTATTCATTATAAATAAAATATTTCTCCCTTGGGTAAAAAACATTTGTGGAAAATCCCTTATCTATAAATATTATAGTTGTTTCATTATTTGTAACAAATACATTAAATTTATCTTGTAATATGTCTTGTATATAGGATTTGTATCATAATTGAAATTAATATATATATATATAGATATATCCATTTAAAATATAATAAATTCATTAGGGAAAACATCAATATAATCTTTTGTGATGGGCACTCATCCAATTATAAAATTTTGAATCTCATCTACTATTTATGAATCATAAACTACCACTCAAAGGATTTACCTAATAAAATATAATGGGGTTATCACATATGGATTTATTATTACTTATTTTTCATTGGGATCACACTTATTAAGTCATTCACTTGGTTAGTAAACACATAATAAGAACAAACACTTTTTATGATGATATATTTTCTATAAAAAAAATATTTCCAATGTCTTTGTAAGATTTTATGAGAGTATGTACCTGGGAATATCTAATTATTTATTGAATAATTACTTATATTTTGATGGACTAAATACATCCTCTATGACCTAAATCCATGTATTTATTATTTATTTCTTAACAATTAAGGAATTTTATATCAATTACAGAACCTGACAATATTAAAGGGAACTAATCAGTCATTGCAGAAGTAATTCTGTGTTAATGATCAAAAATTGAGTCTCTTGATACCATATATCCTCAAATTTTATTTGAAATTAGTATTTCAAGAGTCTATTATGTCAAAATTAACATAAAATTTCTGAATATTTTTTTGAAGTGAAATTGAAATGAATCAAATGTTTCCTTCTAGTCTTTCATCTTCCATACTAGAAATAATCATGATCAATTACCTATAATTCATGGTTTCAACCACACCTGACTCTAATGTCCTCTTAAATTGGAAAAGGTGGATATTAACCATAGAGAAAAGAAATTTATAACATACTAGTTATCTACTATCACATATTTAGACCCTATCAACTTCTCCTCCCCTTTATCCTCTATTGAAGAATAAGGATCTTATTATTTCATAGAATCAATGTTCTATAACTCAAATCATACAGATGGAGTAGACATCATGAAGGTATTGATCTCTCTTTATCATGGAGTTTCTCAATTTGTTTTGAATAGTTGTCCCCACCCCATGATAGATCTCATTAATGAATCACTACTTATTGATAATAAACAAATATGATTTTCTCCCCTCTCAATTATATTTCCTTAACCTATATCACCATCACCGGTAATGGAATAAATAAGAAAATTTATTGGGAAATTTCAAAGTCCACATGAAAATAATTCCCCAACATTATATTTGAGAAGTGGACTTTTCATGTTTATATCTCATCACTATCCATCCAATATATCAAAATCATGTAACATAGTGCCTATGATGGAAGAAGGATACCCATATAATACCTTCATCTTGATCAATTTAATTACCATTAATCACAAGGAATTCACACTAAGTAACATTCCATTACTATGATATTTTAATTCAATGGTAACATTTATATTCTAATATTTCTCTTGTTATAATTTTGGACCGAAGCCTTTCTCTTACCCACCCAAGAATTTCTCCAGAATAACTCATGTTCAATCATTTTCTATGTTGATCCCATTTAAATAAATATGTTGATATTGTTGAAGTATAATATTTATTATGATTTTATTAAATAATATGATAAAAATATCACTATAAAGATGTATCCCTATAAATCTGTATTATTTATCAGTCTTTTTATGAACATTGTAAGATCCCTAGAACTCACACTCAATGATCTAGTGCTAAAACATAACCATTACATTTATTTCTTTGATAGAAATAATTTTACACAATTTTATCTATCTCAAAAATAAAAATAAAAAGAAAATAATGGACTACTTACAGAACAAAGGACCTATTAGGTTTAGTGTTTATAAAATTTAGAAAAACTCTATTATAACATCACCCATTTCAATAAAAGTTAATTGTTTTCCGGTATATCAATATTTTATTATTTAATATTATGTCTCCAAGAACTCCCATAAAATTATTTATATATGAAACCATTCTAAGAAAGAATAATTTATTTTTAGGGATAAAAACCTTGGGATATGTAAAATAAGAATGGTGGTATCATTAAGGGTAAACAAAGGAAAAAAATTTGAATTTCATCACTAAACATAATATTATAATTAGGTTATAATGACATAATTAAAGTAGATGAAAAAATATTAATCCTGATCAAAATAGATAAAAATCCTAATAAAATATAGAGACATTTATTAAAAGATAGGATTCAGGTATATCAAAAACCAAAGACCCCGTGAAAACATCTTTTGGTGTATTGGAATATCATTTTCATATCACTCTTATAATAACTATAATAAGTGCAATAACATAACAGGTAAATTCTAAAAATCTCTTTGGAGAAAAATATTATATAGATCTAGCCTTAAACATTACATATCATATTATTTCTTTAAAATGTAATTCACAATTTACGATATTGTAAATTAATTTTTTTTGATAATTAGGAAAACCTCTTACAAATTAATCTCATACACTACAGGTGGACACTTATACTCATTATCCATTTTAACTACAATATAATACAATTAAAAATACAAAATAAATTCTCTTCTTGAAAATTCATCACAATTATCCCATTGATCTCTTCATTCTCTCTATTCCCCCATAATCACTAAGGAAGTCATTTTAAAAACATTAGATGATAAAAAATTATTATAAATGGATATAAAAAGAAAGAAAAATATTATTTTATTTAAAACAAGAAATAATATAACATTTACTTTTTTCTTCACATTTTTTATAATATGAAATGAAAAAATTTGCCATGAAAAACCATGAAGAATTTTCCTGAAAATAAATCATTAAATCCCATAGAAACCAATTAAAAATAATTTATGTAAATTAGATAAACATATAAAAACCATTAAAGGATATTAAAACCCATTTAAATTCATAAAAAAATATAGATGAATTCTAATTAAAATATTATGGGTTTATCCAGTAGTATCTACACTTCCCCATGTTAATCTGTAATGAGCTTACCTGATGCAATTTGTACCACCCCATGTTAAGCTCTACCAATCATGAAAAATACTATCCAGGACACCCAATTTATTGATATTATTGCATTACCCAGTTACATCTGCCCCACTCCATGTATAAGATATAATTGTCTAAACCATTTTTGATAATTCCATAGATTCATATCTTTAATAAAATAGTTTCATCATAAATCCATTTTAAAAACTCTTCTAATCCTATATGAAAGAAATATTCATATAAAATACACAATTATTTTGAAAAAAATTATCAAAACCAAAAATTAAAAAATGAAGTGAATATGGTTTTCAGTTAAAAAATATATATGATTTCTTGGGAAGAGAGAAATTAAAAAATTGTCGATGATATGGAAATTTTTTTCCCTCAAATATGAAAATAATTGAATATTCTTTTTGTGGTTTTTCAAAATGTTATATATAAAACACAAAAATATTAGTTTTGAAATTTTTTAATGAATTTTAAAATAGTCATGAATTATTCTTAATAATAATTGTTTATTTATATAATTAAATATTCAAAATTTCATCAAGAACTTTGACAATGAGGGAAATATTTGATAATTAAATCTCAAAACATTCATGTTTCCCCATTCAATTGTGAACATTTAAATCATATGCACCATGAAAAAATAGAACTTTACCAAATATTAAATAACATAATATTAATAATTAAATTATATTATAAGTCAATGTGGTCTGTATATACCCCTTGTTAGATAATGTCGGTGTATAACATCAAAATATGCCTTCATGAAAGGAAATTGAGATAAATTCCCTTACATTGAGTCTGTCTCACCACTTAAAATAATTGTATTATAGAATAATAAAAATATAGTTATTATTTAATGGAATTAAATAATTTTTCATGTTTTTTTATTCCATTTATATCACTTATTACAATTTGTTGGAATTATATAATTGTTTATGTTCATGTCGTATATTTTTATGATATTCAATACGTGTTCCAAAAATAAATTATGTATGACGTGTATAGTCAAAAGTGGTGATTAATATATCATCTATAGAATAATATTCATGAAACAGTAATCTATTTTATAAATATATAATACTTTTAAATCCATCTATTAAATATGGTTGTTAAAAATTAACTATATTATAATCCTGGAGACAGTAAGACACACACACAGATGAGTAACATTTTCATTATTCAATGATCATAATAGAAATTATGTTACTGTAATTATACCAATACAGATTTATAATAATATCATTAATAATATATATATAATTTAAATATTACTATACATATAATCATGTGATATGGTGACGCAAAATGAATCACATCGCTACATGGAGGTTATAGTTTACACAAATGCGTGCACAATGTTATTATTTGTCCCTAAATGGAATTATTAGAAAAAATTACATTATTTTCTTCAATAATGATAAATATCTCTTGAATATGAAAATTAAAAATTAATTCCATAATTATAAATAGTCTTGAGAGATAGTGATGGTAATCAAATTATATTCGTAAACCAGGTGGTAGTCCATTGTACCGAAGAATGATAAATTTTTTCCCCTTTCCTAGAAGAGGAGGTGGATTTAGGTTATGATATTAACATAATAATGTGGTTGTATATTTAATATAATATTTTTACTATTTCATCACAGTTTAGAAATATTTTAAATAACTTTATGAAGAAATAAAATATAAACACTTGATTAAAAATAGTACCACTTCCTAAAACCACCTCATCTAATTAAAAAGAAAAGTCCACTAAGGTTGGTGTTAGGTATAAAATAATGGATATAAAATGTCACGAACCAGGCCGGGTCACCATCTGACCTGGCACCCGACCCGGTCCGCTGCAAGACCTGAAGGGCGTTCCCGATCCCCACGGGCTGGAAACTAGTGCCGGGCATCAAAATAATCCAATTGAGAACAGTTTGGCCCATAATGAAGATAAATGAACATAAAATGGACAAGTAGATAAATAAAGGAAAATAAACTAAACAACGTGGCATCAGAAAAAGGAATAAACAAAGAAACAGGACATACCTCAGGTGACCCCCTGGATCACCACGGTACGACAACGACACTCGCTCCGAAAAGCGATCCAAGACTAAAACCTGCAACTGAAAAGTAAAGTAGGCGTGAGCTCCGAGATACTCAGTAAGAAAGCAAAAATATAACCACATCGGATGCCTCCACCTTTATTAAGAAATCCAACTATGCCAGATTGAAAATAAGATATAATGAAATAATGTTTTCCTTTCTTTTCAAATTCAAGTAATGAGTTTTCATTTTCAAATAAAGCATTTCACTCTTACTACATTTTCAAAATAGATTCCAAGCATGCATTAACATTTCAAAATGAAAAGAAACCAGTTAGGAACAAAATGTGATTTTTACAAACAAGATACCAGGTATGAAACTACTGAAAAGAAAGTTACCTTAGAAGCAACATGTGACAAATGAGCACTATTTGTAATCCCTATAGGAAGCTAGAACAAGTGGGAACCTAGAGACCTCGTACCTCGGTGAAACGTGGTTTAGAAGACCACGACCCTCAGAAAACGTGGCTTAGAAGGCCACGACCCTCAGAAAATTCATATGTTTAGTTAGTGTTGTTGCGTCAATCCTGCTAGACAAACCGGGACGAACTCCTTCCATGTCATCTAGCGTACTAGTCCTGGTCACCCACCTAGATACCCGGGTTTCCCATTGTGTTCTATTTCAAGTGGTGGTGAGTTTTTCTTTATCATGAAAACATATATGAACATAACATTTTCTTTATCAAAAACCCATTCAACCTCTCACCACCGTTCTCCTTCCTTAAGGGAATTCCCCCTCTTTCACATCACACAATGCATAAACTTCAATGTTAGGAACATCATAACACTTTCAACATACAAATCATTTTCTAAAACCAAGGGGGCGTGCCTCAAGAGAGGTTTTTCTTTTTTCATAAAACATTCATAAAGTTTAAAACGGGCTTTATTACATAATGGGAATAATTTTTACAATTAACCGGCCAAAAAGGACAAACACCTTTGGAAATTCACATTATCAATTCAAAACCACTTAGGAAATCAATTTTTCAAGAAAAAGTAACTTAAGACCGATAGAATTTGAAATACACTTCAATTTTCAAAACAAATGCATAATCATTTCTAGCAACCATAACCTGATTTCATAGCATGTTTATATAGCGTAAATGTAAAACATTTTTTTAAAACAAGAAAGTAATTATTAATCTAAAATTAAAGGCATAGGAATAGAGGACCTACCTCGAACTTGTCGCTATCTGTCGATGGCCACTCGAACTGACACTAGGCACATACACACACATGCATTTATACATATATATATACGCACCCCTAGCTGCATTGCACATATTCCACACGCCATGAGGGAATATGTACAAAGAGGGAATATATATATATATATATATATGCCTTACCCTATGCGTGTACGTGTAGGCGTTCCTGACACCCTTGAATTGAAACCATCGTAACGAGGTCCAACGCACTACAAATACAATTTAATAAAACAACTTAATACTTGAACAATCTAAAAAACATTTCAAAATAACACATCAAAGACTCACCCCAACAACACACTCTACTTAAAGTTGGGAAGCCACTTTGAAACCAAATTTACAACAAATAGACAATAAAACAAACCTTATATAATTTAAAAGAATTTACAATACATGTTGAGGGTTGCACAACACGACACACACACAAACCCCAATTCCATTTTAAAAAAATAACCCACAATAAAAACCTTTGAAAACTCCATCTGCGTCACCCAAACAATTCAAATAACAAACTGAAAAATTAAAAAGACCATTTACATGATTAAACAAACCACTGGGAAATTTATTAAATAGTTTTCAAAATGCATCGAATGACTCAAAATTACAATGTCTTAATCAAAAATTATTTAATGAATATACGCACACAGACGCTACACTAAAACATCAACCACACCCTTTGTATATTCTAATAAATTAACCGCACATTTTATAAAGCACTATTAAAAAGTTAAGAATGGTTTTTCATAGCAACAACAAATACTCATATCATATAAACATACCACTAAACTCATGAACACATCAAAAAATACTAAACATTAAGTATAATTGAAATCGCATCAAACATAAAGGTTAATAAACATGATAAATTAACTAAATTCACAAATCAATTTATCGACAATAATTTAATGAGGGACCACCTACCTTGGTGTAGACCAACTTCACAAATTTGATACAAAACTCCTGTCACGCAATAATCACGCCGCAAACAACACAATTAAACCTTATAATAAAACAATCGGATCAATCACACCGCAGTAAATAAAATACCAAAATTTAAACCCCATAGAGGACCCTATGAAAGGTGGGAAGGAATTACCAGAGGAAGGTGTGTTCACCGGAGGAGTTAAGGACGCCGGCAACGAGGCTCGGCCATCGAAGGGAGGCGTGCGGCGGTTTTGAATAGGAAGGGAGGATGTCGGACAACCGAATCGCCGGAGGGAAGCAAGGAGCCGACTAGGGGTTGAGGGTGGGGGTGGTGCGGTTCGATTTGAGGAAGCGTTCTGGTGTGTCGTGGCTCCTCGGAGAGAATGGAGGGTGGTCGGCCGGAAGGAGCAAGAAGAAGTGGGGTGGCATGCCGGTTTAAGGGGGGCTGCATGCGGAATTCGACCAGAGGGGGGGAGGATGCTTCCGGCGAGTCTGGCATGGCGAGGGGGGGCCGACAGCTCAGGTGAAATGAGGAGAGGCTGCCGCTGGTCGGGAGGTTGCGCCACACAGGAAGCAGGGGGGCTTGCAGCTTGGGTAGGGTTAGGTGGGGATGGGAGAGTCTGCGTGGGGAGAGTGGAGCGCAAGTGAGGGAGAGAAAAAAAGAAAAGAAAATATGAAAAAAAAAGAAAGGAGGGAGAGAGAAAAGGAGAGAAATGAAAAAAAAGTAATAATAACAAGAGAGAAATAAAATAAAATAAAATACCAATAAAATAATGAAACAAAATTATAATTAATAAAAAAACAAATTTTAATGCTATATTAAAACTAAAAATAATAAAACCAAAATAAAAAAACCAGATTAAAGTATCAACTAAAATAATAATAATAATAATAATAATATATATATATAATAATATATTGATTAATGAATTAACTTAAATAGTGATAATATTAGTAATAAATCTAAAGTAATAAATAAAAAAACAGTTGCAAAATAATTGCCTTAATTATTCACCTGGACACCGCGCACAGATGCGCGCATGATCGTAGGCACAGTCATGCGGCCATGTAATAATAAATTTATTTATAAAACGTTCCCTTATTAAGGTTGGGCGCTACACCCAGTTGCATGTACAATCGCGCACCCATATAAGATCCAAATTTTTTTTCTAAAATAAAACTATTTCAAATCGCATATCAAAAGCACGACTTAAAATAATTAAATTAAAAATAAGTTTCAGTCGGGGTGTGACAATTCTCCCCACCATGACACTTTCTGCCCCTGGAATGTCCCAAAAAGTCTTGGTCAACCAAGGGTTCCATGTGAGACCACTAAGACACCTAAAACACAACCTCAATCTCCCAAAGATTGGGCATTCAAAACACTGATGTCCTAAAACTCCTAATATCCCAAAACCATAATCACCAAGAAAAATGACCAACGTTAAGGAATTCACCTCAAAACAGAACTACAACATGGAACACCCCAACCCCTGACTTAGGGATCAACAAGGACGCTCGAGATCCACAAGAACACTTGACAAACGACCCACTACTCAAGCTATCCAATTATCATGGTCGAGGTCGGGTGGTGAAAAAGAAAGGGGTTGCTCCGCCAAGCACACTTTGAAAATAGAGTCTTCCATAAGCTCGTCCTATGGTGGTCTCCCCACCATATTAAGGTTCTCGTCAAACATTGGTTCTTCAAACCAAAACAACTCACAACTCATACAACCTCTAACACTAACTTGACCTTCAATTCTCCCTATGTTTAACCAACACAATAGGGGACATCAGCGAGACCCGCACAGGGACTCCCCACCATATTAAAATTTCCTAACACCACGAAACCCACACGGGCATTCCCAATTTACTTTAAGCAATACTAATTGAACCCTTCATCGTGAACCCACTACACAGGCCGACCCGCAATGATCATTCCTAAAGTAGACAACACTCTACCACATGAGATAGCTTTGATAGCAGAATTCCCTAACCAGGAGATGAACCAGATAGGCGCACAACGATTCCACAAGACATGAGCATCTCATACCACAAGAAGGTTCACGAATCACACCCACTAGCATTACAAGAATACGGATTCCTCGAATCTCTTTAAGGCCCAAGAGGAACTCCAATAAAATAAGACCATGAGAAGTAGACAAGGGCTCCATGCCCCTCACAACATGAATGACGCTCTCAGAGAGGGTACCGCAATAAGGAAATTCAATCTTTTCCCATCCCGTCACTGTAAACTAAAGTTAGATCAATCTCATCCCACGTCCGATGAGTTTTTGACTACACGCAAGCTTCACCCCAAGACCTATGGTTGGGGTCCTGATGTCTGAAGCATCTCCAGCCTCGCAGTCACAAGCTGACCAATTCTAACTGGAACTTCCTCCGCTGGAAAAGCAGCCTGCATACATCTCCTCGTGACTCGTGCGACCACTCTATTAACATACCAACTGAGAATTGTAGGGAATGAATTAGTGTGTCTGACTGACCACACTAGAGATAGGAGTTTGAGCGGTCTGTCCGATACACAACACGAACTGATGGAAGGATCCCTCCACGAACAAGTCCCTTTGGTTCATACTCTTCATCAGATGAGGGACCTACTCTTACCACAATATAAACATGACCAACAACTTATATGATTTTTAGACTGACGATTCCACACTACTTCTGGGGCACATAGAACTAGCTCACCAAAAAGGTCAACACTCCTCCTTCGCCGCAAGTTGAATGGTCGAGAATCTACGAGATCAACAACCTTCCTTACTTTCACTTCTTTAGGTACAACTATGGAATGGGGCTAGTCTTGAGGATCACTCACGACACCCTCATTTGCAACAAAAACAAAACGATCACCATTCACTAGTTTAGTCCCGCTCCACCAGATGTTCTCGAGGAAATCTTACATCCGCACAGCATTTGGAGTTCCTCCAAAACCAGAGACACTTCTAACTTTCCCAAATAACTCAATGACATCCAACTAACATCGATGTCTACGAACAGTCGACGCCACCGAGCAGAACCCAACTCTGCTACTTCACTGAGAGTCCGAGTTGGGCCAAGATCTGAGAGAGACCTGCTGGAACCTATGGAACGTTTCTAGGGGTCATAACCCAAAGAAGAAACAAAAAACCAGCGTTCTAAAAATCCAAACACATCACAAAACAAACATTCACATTCTAGAAACAAATCCAATAATTCCAGTTTAAAACATCAATTCATTTTCAAAGAAAAACACTCATGCACTGCACAACATGCCCAAAATCTATTTTGAAAATCCATCATCACCCTAAACATAATTTATTTTTTTTCCTTCCATTTCCAAAACCATTTGAGCACAAAACCCTATTTGAGAAAAAGGTCCACTTTCTTGGAAGCATGAAGCAACCTTAGAAATCAATCAACCACCACTGATACTCCATGGTGCCTTGTAAGTATGCATTTTCATACCACTGAGGAACCCATCCACAGGATACACTAACTCTCCATTAATCAATTCCACATGCACATGCGGGCACTCATAAGAATACCACTGGAAAGAAACAAGGCTACTCCGCTTTCAAAACAAAACATTCTCAATATCCGAAAATACCTTTTTTTCAAAAACCTTTCAAAAATTCAAGGAATATTTCAAGAATGCTTTCCATTCCTAAAACAAACCATTTAAATTTCAAAAGACCCATGAAATTCTTCTAGAAATTCAATTTCAACAAATAAAATGGAAAATTACAAAAACTAGGTCCAATAGAAAACGCACCCCAAAAATCATGTCAAGCACACACCAAAATAATATAAGAGATGCATGAAAGTATACCTCACTTTTTAAAGGAAAAAACTTTCGTGCCAATCCCAAAACTGAATCAAAACATCGCAAACATTAAAAGACTTCGGCGGAGGACTAGTGGTTGTGTCTAACCCGGCTACATGGTTTAGCAGACCATGCCCTAGGCAAGAACCAACCACTAGGAGTGTCGAACCATACTCTCGGGCATCACGTGGGTCTCTACTCCATGTGAAACTGCATGCAGTACCGATTTACTCCTATTTTCATCCCCCATCCACACAGAGCAAAACCAAAAAGAAAAATCCCAAACAACCCATGGTTACTCGAGGATGGGAACACGTAAAATTTCGCGATGCCCTTCTCGCACCTGTCCCTCGAGCACCAACATTCCTATCTCCAATCTACCTAACATCCCAAAAAAACAAGAACAACCCCCTTTGATACCATTTTTTCACGAACCAGGCTGCGTCGCCAACTGACCTGGCGCCCGACCCGGTCCGCTGCAAGACCCGAAGGGCGTTCCCGATCCCCACGGGCTGGCAACTAGTGTCGGGCATCAATATAAAACAGTTGGGAACGGTTTGGCCCATAACGAAGATAAATGAACATAAACTAGACAAGTAGATAAATAAAGGAAAATAAACTGAACAACGTGGCAGGAGAAAAAGGAATAAACAAATAAACATGACATACCTCAGGGGACCCCGTGGATCACCACGGTACGACAACCACACTCGCTCCCCAAATCGATCCAAGACTAAAACCAGCAATTGAAAAGTAAAGTAGGCATGATCACTGAGATGCTTAGTAGGAAAGCCAAAATATAACCACGTATGATGCCTCCGCCTTTATTAAGAAATCCAACTATGCGAGTTTGAAAATAAGATATAATGAAATAATGTTTTCCCTTCTTTTCAAATTCGAGTAATAAGTTTTCATTTTCAAATAAATCATTTCACTCATAATACATTTTGAAAATAGATTCCAAGCATGCATTAACATTTCAAAATGAAAACAAACCAGTTTGGAACAAAATGTGATTTTTGCAAACAAGACACCAGGTATGAAACAACTGAAAAGAATGTTACCTCACAAGCAGCATGTCATAAATGAGCACTATGGCTAATCCCTATAGGTATCTAGAACAAGTGGGAACCTAGAGATCTCGTACCTCGGTGAAACATGTCTTAGAAGACCACGACCCTCAGAAAACGTGGCTTAGAAAGCCACGACCCTCAAAAAATTCATATGTTTAGTTAGTGTTGTTGCGTCAATCCTGCTAGATAAACCTGGACGAACTCTTGCCATGTCATCTAGCGTACTAGTCCTGGTCACCCTCCTAGATACCCAGGTTTCCCATTGTGCTCTATTTCAAGTGGTGGTGAGTTTTTCTGTATCATGCAAACATATATGAACATAACATTTTCTTTATCAAAAACACATTAAACCTATCACCACCGTTCTCCTTCCTTAAGAACATTCCCCCTCTTTCAAGTCACAAAATGCATAAACTTCAACGTTAGGCACATCATAATACTTTCAACATACAAATCATTTTCTAAAACCAAGGGGGCATGCCTCAAGAGAGGTTTTTTTTTCATAAAACATTATTAAGGTTCCAAACGGGCTTTATTACATAATGGGAATACTTTTTTCAATTAACAGGCCAAAAAGGACAAACACCTTTGGAAATACACATTAACAATTCAAAACCACTTAAGAAATCAATTTTTCAAGAAAAGGTCACTTAAGACCGAGAGCATTTAAAATACACTTCAATTTTCAAAACAAATGCATAATCATTTCTAGAAACCGTAACCTGATTTCATAGCATGTGTATATAGCATAAATGTAAAACATATTTTTAAAACAAGCAAGCAATTATGAATCTCAAATTAAAGGCATAGGCATATAGGACCTACCTCAAACATGTCTCTATCTGTCGATGGCCACTCGAACCGACACTAGGGACATACACACACATGCATTTATACATATATATATACGCACCCCTAACTGCATTTCACATATTCCACGCGCCATGAGGGAAAATTTTCAAAGAGGGAATATATATATATATGCCTTACCCTATGCATGTACGTGTAGGCGTTACTGACACCCGCGACATGAAACCATCGTAGCGAGGTCCAACACACTACCCATACAATTTAATAAAACAACTTAATACTTGAACAATCTACAAAACATTTCAAAATAACACATCAAAGACTCGCCCCAACGACACACTCAACTTCAAGTTGGGAAGCCACTTTGAAACCAAATTTACAACAAATAGACATTAAAACATACCATACATAATTTAAAATAATTTACAATACATGTTGAGGGATGCACAAAACAACACACACACAAACCCCAATTCCATTTTAAAAAAATGACGCACAATAAAAACCTTTGAAAACTACATCTGCATCACACACACAATTCAAATAACCAACTGCATAATTAAAAAGACCATTTACTTGATTAAAAAAACCACTGGGAAATTTATTGAATTGTTTTCAAAATGCGTCGAATGACTGAAAATGAAAAAGGCTTAATAAAAAATTACTTTATGAATATACGCACACAGACGCTACACTAAAACATCAACCACACCCATTTCACATACTAATAAATTAACCGCACATTTTATAATGCACTATTAAACAATTCAGAATGGTTTTTCATAGCAACAAATACTCATTTCATATAAACATACCACTAAACTCATGAACACATCAAAAAAATACTAAACTTTATGTAAAATTGAAATCGGGTCAAACAAAATGGTTAATAAACATGATAAATTAATTAAATTCACGAATCAATTTATCGACATTAATTTAATGAGGGACCACCTACCTTGGTGTAGACCAACTTCACAAATTTGATGCGAAACTCCTGCAGTGCAACAATCACGCCCAAACAACACAATTAAACCTTATAATAAAACAATTGGATCAATCACACCGCAACAAACCAAATACAAAAATTGAAACCCCATAGAGGACCCTATGCAAGGTGGGAATGAATTATCGGAGGGAGGTACGTGCACCGGAGGAGTTCAGGACGCCGGCAATGAGGCCTGACCATCGAAGGGACGCGTGCGGCGGTTTCGAATAGGAAGGGAGGACGCCGGACAACGGGATCGCTGGAGGGAAGCAAGGATCCGGCTAGGGTATGAGGGTGGGGGCGGTGCGGTTCAATTTGAGGAACCGGTCTGGTGTGTCGTGGCTTGTCGGAGAGAATGGAGGGTGGCCGCCCAGAATGAGCAAGAAGAAGCGGGGCGGCGTGCCGGTTTAAGGGGGGATTCATGCGGCATCCGACCGGAGGGTGGGGGAGGACGCTTCCGGTGAGTCTGGCATGGCGAGGGGAGGCTTACGGCTCAGGTGAAATGAGGAGAGGCCACCGCTGGTTGGGAGGTCGCGCCACACAGGAAGCAGGGGGGCTTGCGGCTTGGGTAGGGTTAGGAGGGGAGGGGAGAGTCCACGTGGGGAGGGTGGAGCGCAAGTGAGGGAGGGAAAAAAGTAAAAGAAAATAGGAAAACAAAGAAAGGAGGGAGAGAGAAAAGGAGAGAAAAAAAAAGAAAAAAATTAATAATAATAATAGAAAAATAAAATAAAATAAAATACCAATAAAACAATGCAACAAAATTATAATTAATAAAAAAAATTTAATGCTAGATTAAAACTAACAATAATAAACCCAAAATAAAAAAACTAGATTAAAGTATCAACTAAAAGAATAATAATAATAATAATAATAATAATAATAATAATAATAATATTTTGATTAAAGCATTAACCTAAATAGTGATAATATTAGTAATAAAGATAAAGTAATAAATAATAAAAAAACAGTTGCAAAATAATTGCATTAATTATTCACCTGGACACTGCGCATAGATGCGCGCTTGATCGCAGGCACAGTCATGCGGCCATGTAATAATAAATTTATTCATAAAACGTTCCCTTATTAAGGTTGGGCGCTACACCAAGTTGCGTGTACAGTCGCGCTCCCATATAATATCCGAATTTTTTTTCTAAAATAAAACCATTTCAAATCTAATATCAAAAGCATGACTTAAAATAATTAAATTGAAAAGAAGTTTCAGTCGGGGTGTGACATAAAATGTGGTTGGGGTTATAGGAATGTATTTAGGAAGATAATTTTAGATCCAAAGTTGTATTTGAGTTTGAAGATATGAGGATAAGAGGTTACCTTTTATAAGAGAGGGGAGGGACACACATGGAGATGGTAAGTCATACGTACAAATGGGTATCATTTTCCTTTTTCAATGTTCATAATGAAAATTATGTAACTATAATTATATAATTAATTAATTATAATAAAATCATTAATAACATATTAATCATTTGTATATAACTATACATATAATCTATTTGATATGGTGATTTAAAATGAATCACATTGCTTTGTTGAGGATGATTTTTTACACGAACACTTGAACAATGTTATTAATTTTTATCTGAATCGAATTATTAGAAAAAAATTATATTTTGTTATTTAATAATGATTATTGTATCATGAATATCACAAATAAACATTAATTCCATGATTTTAACCAGTGTGGGGAGACAGTGATGGAAAACAAATTATATCCGTTAGAGAGGTTATAGTCCACTGTACTGATGACCAATTAATTATTTTCCCCTTTCATTGAAGAGGAGGTGGATGTAGGTGATGATATCAACGTAATAACATGACAGTATATTTAATATAATTTATATATGATTTCATCTTAGTTTAGGAATATTTTATGGAATTGGAAGGAGAAGTAAAATAGAAACACTCGATTAAAAATAATACAACTTCTGATGACCACCTCCTCCTTGAAAAAACATTAGACCACTAAGGATGGTGTTAGGCTCTGAATAATAGATATAGAATGTGGATATGGGTTCTAGGAATATATTTGGGATTCTATTTTCTAATCCAAAGTGGTTTTTATGAGTGATGAGATCGGGAAAATAGGTTCACTTTTATAAGAGAGAGGAGGGACACAAATGGAATTTCTCAAAATATTAAATTAAAATAAATTACATTTATATATAAAATAACTCCAAATTTTTTTTGTTATAATATAAGATGAATATGGATCTAAATAAATTTATAAAATAAAAATTATATATGATTACAATTTTTTAATCCTTTTCATTTAGCTTTAACCATTATTTATTCTCTCTAACTCGTTCTTTGATAAAATTTTTTACATATTAAGGGTTAATACAATTATTATAAAATGAAAATAGATTAACAAAATTATAATTTATGATATTTTCAGTCTTATATAAATTAGTTTTCTAGTTTTTATATTTTTTCGTGAATATTTTATCATTTAATAAAATATTTTTTACTGTTAAATATGATTAATATCAATTTAGAAATTATTTATTAAATGAATGTTTAAAAATTTTACAAAAATAATATAAGCTTGAAAAATTTATTCCAAATCATCAATAACAAGTAACATAAATCTAAAAAGTATATTGATGAAATTATTTACTAAAATTAGGTTTATTATAATATTTTTAATATCATTTATTTAATATTTCCAATTGTTAAACAATTACTACATCATTATTTTATAATCCTTTAAGGAAACTATTTCATTTTAAGAAAATGAAAATAAATTTTCATGGTTAATATAAAAATTTTATATTTTACAAAAATATATCTAGTATATGATAACATCCACATAACCATATATTAAAAATGTAATAATTTTTAAAACATGATTTTGACTTCTTGAATTTTCATAAAAATAAAATATTATAATGGGCTTGAAATCAAAAAAGTGGCACTAAGAAGTCACAAAATAGTCAAAAGGATGATTTTGGTCAAATATAAATTATTCAAAAAATATGAAGAGTTTCAATGTAATTTTATAATATTTATAATATTATTTTTACCCTTAGTTTCCTGATTTACCCCTAACCGTGTTGACTAAAATTAATAAGTTTACTATTCATGTTGTAAAAATATAAAATATAAAAATTTAATAAATTTGAACAATATTATTAAAAATATGGAATTCTTTTTTCAAAATTAAAATACAAATGTTTTTTAAAAATTAATTTAATATAAATCCTCTTGAGGAAAAAATAAACTGTTTTTTAATTTGAAAAAATTCAAAATACTGAAAGGTTTTTATATCAAAATTCAATGTGAAATTGAATTAAATGACCTTAATTGGATTAAATTATATAAAATTAATCAATTTATACATTAAAACCAATAAATATATAACTTATCATTTTAATTTATGTAAATGAAAAAAAGGTTTCAAACAAAACATAGAATTTTTTAAAAACACAGAACTTGTATAAAAAAATCCATAAATTCAATGAAAGTAAATTATTATATTAAAAGTTTAAAAATTCTTTTATTATATAAAATGAAATTTATAAAAGTGTTAAAACCTATATTTAAAATAAGTACACCATAAAAAGGTGAAAAAACACTATTTTTAGAAAAATATATATTTTTTGAGTACAATTAGAATTGTTCATATATGATGAATGTAAAAAAAATAGGATTAATGTTTAATAATAGATATAATATATTAACATTTTAATCAATATAATCCATCCATAGGTATTTTTTATTTATTGGTATAAAACACAGTCGTGCAAATTGAAATAGTTTTCATAAAATCATTTCCTTTTATAAAAATTGTTTCATTTTCAATTAAAATAAATTGGTAACCATATAATTAATCATATATAAATTTATAAACCATATTTACAATATTTTATTATCAATTTTTATATAAACCATTCTAATGTCATGATTATAATAATAACATTTAAATAATAATATTTTGTTTTTCTCTTATTCTTTATGTGGTGTGTTATGTATTCTATCGAACATATGTTTCCATTGATGATTTCCAGATGTTACAAAAAAACTGGTTAACTCAATATCTTTAACCAATGAATTATATGGAAATAAAGGAGCCACACATATTTTTTGTAATGTTACCTCTCATCCTTGGCATATAATGTGACCACCCATTTTTGGCTTATAATTTGACCACACATTCTTAGATTATAATGTAACCAACCATCATTGGTTAATAACATAACCAGCCATATATATATAATAATATAATGACCTGTCCATGGTTATAAAATACCACCCATCATCATAAAAAATTTACAATAAACATTACATGATTAATGTACGTATATGTTATATTTTATCTTAAAAATATTATAAATAACCATTAAGCCTTCCATAATAAGGTTGAACCATCGAAATAAAATGGGTTGGATGAAAATATATTATAAAAATGTAATATTACCTTAAAATAAATTATTTTTATAGACTAATTTCAAAATATTCATACTGTATAATATTCATTAAAAGTTTAAAATTGATTATGAATATAAATATCAATAATGACCACAAAAAACATTATTGAGAAAAATATAATTTCCAATTTGAAATTAACTTTAAAAAAGAAAAAAAATAAAAATATTGTGAAAAAAGCTTCATTTAAAATAAAATGAAAAAAATATAAATGGTGATTAAAATCATTCATTAGTCACAAATGTGGAAATTTTTTTTAATTCTCTAACAACTGAAACAAGGATTCTTTTTTAACCATTGTTGAATGTGATTTCTTCATAATATGAAATGAATATTATTTTTATAACTTTTAGTAAAAAGTAATTAATGGGTAAAATAGAAATTAATATCAATTATGACTAGTGGAATACATTTTTGATCAAATTTTATAAAGAAATGATATAGAAGAAAATATATTTCCATTCAAAGGATGTGAAATAGTTTTTTCTTTTTAAAAAAAAATTATGACACATTTTGGGTAAGAAATATAGAAAAATGGTAATTAAACATAAAAATTACATTATTTTATATAGGAAAATAATAAATATAACGTTTTATCAAATACAGATTTTATAATTTCTTTAATCAAATGATAAGAATAATCAATCCCAATTAAATGGTGAAATAAACATAAACCCCCTACTATATTGGTAACTCTTGAATTGTATGCCTCAAGAAAGAATAAATTCAAATTAAACATTGAATATGATGATCATTAGAAAATTCATGATATAAAATATCAATGTTTTTTTATATACAACTAAAAAAATGTAGGTTCATAACATCAATGTATTTTATAAATAAAACAATCGGGATGAATTGCAAATAAAATTATCAGTTCATGGAATATTTAATTAATAAATGTAGAGATTATTTGTAAAAATTGATACAAACACAAAAAAAGTATAAATAAATCCTATTTCAAATAATTTTCATTTCATAGATAATATTCAGATAATATAATTAATTAATTTTTGGTATAACCTTGTGAATAAAAATTGAGTCTGGAAAACCTTTATCAATTTAGTATAATCCTAATAAAACCACCTTGGTTGAAGGAATATGAATTATAACATAAAATATAATGATGTATGAGGTATTCATTATTTATGATATAAAAATTAAAATCAATGTATTTAAAACATATAAATTTTTTTTGTTTATAACATTAATACATACCTCAATGAAGTAAATATAGAAAAAATCCCTTACCCCTAGTTCATAATTTCCATGTATGTCATTAAAGACCCATACAATAATAGTATATAAATTATTTTATTTCAAAATAGTATTTTATTTGAATAATAAGGTATACATAACCAATTTAATTTATTTATTTTAATGACATTATTAGTAACTTAATCTATTAAATCAGCTTTGGGTTCTTTGAGGATGTTCAGTTCATAATTTCAAAATGGTTTTTATTTGGTGAATTCGGTGAAAGTGGTCATTATCACATCATCTCTAGAATAATAACTTTTAAATAATTATAATGACTAAACACACGTTATATAAATAAAACAATCCATAAAAATAGTTATGAAAAATAAACTACATTACAATCATGGAGATAGTTAGTTCTATGTATTCATGAGAAAAGATTCCATTTTTAATGATCATTAAGGAAAGAAGGTAATAATTATTTTATCAATAAAAAATTATGAATAAAACACGAAAATAATGTATATATATATATATATTAAATTAATATTTATAACCATCTATAATAGGTGGTGATGGATAACAAATTTCGTTGGTTCGTGAGGCTTTAGTATGTCGTTCACACAAATGATTGTTTTCATTGCCACATATATAGAAGAGTTGATTAAAATAGGTTACTATAATAAAATAATAAAATATAATTATATGGAATATAGTAGTTTTAATTTTTAGTCTATTTTAAGATAATATGTGGCATGTGGAAGAAGAAAAGAGAAATAAAACAATCAGTTAAAAGTGATACCTCTTCTCTGGAAAACCTCCTTTGTTTTTACCATGAATCCCTCTAAGATTGGTATTACAACCTATATATGACCTTTGTAACATGTTTTGGGATTCATTTAATGGATTTGGTTTGGTATTGGAAAAATAAAATTGTTCTTTAAGTTTGAATAATAGTGGAAACGTGGTTCCCTTATATAATTGAGTTGAGGGGAACTTAAATTTTTTTTAAAGTATTAAATTAATAAAAACAAATTTTCCCCATAAAATGGATCCAAAATTATTTAATTTTAGTATTTTATTATTATACTTATAATTAATATAATCCGATAAATTTTTTTAATTTTTTTTCCATTTTCCTTTATCACATATTTTTAACCACTTTTTAACCCTATTGATAATTACAACTATATCTAACTTTTTACACATCACAGGTTTGGAAAAAATATTATTATAGAAAAATAAACTATAAGTAGAACATGCTTGATATTTCAAACCATATATTGTTTAGGCTTCCAAATATATGAATTTTTTTAAATTATAATCATTTATTTATTATTGTTTATAATAAAATTTTATTACTGTATTTTTTGATAAATCAAGATAAATTATAATATAATATATTTATAACTCATAAAAAATTGTTCCAAAAGGATATCTATTCAAAAAATATAAATATATAGTCTTATTATAGTAGTACAATAATTTTATTATTAGTCTAGTTATCGTTTTAATATTTAACTTTTTGTTTAACCCCTTAGTTAACCAATATAATGTTTAACCATGATAATGACTTTTTAAATGTCAATGGGTTATAAATTTACTTATAATGTAATAATTGAATTATAAATAGAAATGGTATAAAATTTTATCCTATTTCTCATCCCACAAGTATTATTTCAATTTTTTAAATAATATGATAAAACGTATTTTATGTAAAATAATAATGTCATTTTTATAACCTTTCACATAATTTAACCTTAAAAACTACATGAAATCAATTTAATTGGAATATTTTTAAAAAAAAAAATTCATTATATTATATTTATCTTCAAAACTCATGGGACATGTTAACTGACCCAAAAATATTATTTATAAACTTTTTAAAATTATTTACATTATTTTTTTATACTTTTACAAGCACTCTGTCATCGTTGCATAAGTATTTATTTTAAATATTTAATTGAATAATTATAAAATAAATTAAATTGAGTAGAAAAATTCGTAAATATTGAAAAAATATATATTTAGATATAAGTTCTTTTTTCCATGCCAAAATAGATTTGACATATTAGAATAAGGAAAGTGACATTTTTTGACGTTATAATTATTTTAAATATTATAAATAAAAATTAAATATGAATTTTATAAAAGTCGTGTAATAAATTATATGGGGAAAATATAAATAATATACTCATATAATTAATTTATTTTAGTGTTTTTAATGAATTCTAAACCACATCTTATTAAATTTAACCCTAGTAAACATTTTCCCTTTCCCTTGATAACAAAAATTTACTTTAGTTATTACGCATATTAACAAGAAATTAAAGTTGAATTTATTATATTATATTAATTATGAATATAATAATTAAGGAATTTATTTTATCAAAATTAATTTCACCTATTTTTTAAAATTTAAATTAACACTATACCCTAATAAACACGAAGAATATTGATTTTACAAAATTTAAATTAAGTATAAAAATAATATTTTAACAAATTTGACCATAAAATTTAATAGAGATAATATAATTCGATTATACAAAATATAAAATAAATAATTTTACATAAAAACCAAAAAAATGGTTTATTTTAAATTCACAAAATAATTATTTTAGAAAAAATAATATTTTCACTATTCATTGGAAAACATAGACATTTAATAAAATTATCAAAAAATAAACCACATAAAATTTTTGAATGAGAAATTAAAAATGATATTTTTTATAGTAAAAATTTTAAATTTTACCAGAATTAATGAAATTATTTACTCCCTAAAATTTATATTGTTTTTGTGGAAAATATAAATTGAAGTATAAAATGAATTCTCTAGAAATTGAGTTCCTAATACAAAAAAATTAAAAAATTTATTTTCATAAATTATTACCATTATATATCATTTATAATATGTCAAATAATATTCATACCAACTAATATAATGGATATATTATGATTATATCATTTTAAAATTAATATTTCCTGGTTCATTTAATCTTAGTGAAGTAAGTTTTCTACATAGTGGAAAAGTCCATTATTTTAACAAATCTTACAATATTACAACACCCACCACATTTAATAAATTACATATTCAAATTTTAAAAATTCTCTCATTAATCATGGTTTTAATATTTGAAAATTTGTATATTGAAAAACAACATCATAACAATTGTTAATAACACATCCTTTTGTAAAATGAGAAGGGGAATTAATTAGAAATATATAATAACGAATAAAATGATTTATAATAGGAGAACATTATTGATCTATCAAAATATGTAAATGGAGAAAAATGTAGAGCCCAAATAATGGATATTTGTGCCCATAAATATTGATTACAAATTTGGGAATGATCAAGAGAATATTAATCACCACAAAATGATAACTCAAAGTGGTGTAAAAATTATCATCGATTCCTCAAGAATGAAGTTAATAAGATAACATTTTTATTCAAGATCCTTTTCCATGACTTGATAAATTATATAAAATCTATATTTTTTACATACAAAATTATACTTTCATAACAATTACATTTTAATCCTAAATTCAATTTTCCACAAAATTTTATATTTCTATCTAAATTTTGATTATTGTAGATAAATTTATCTTTCTTGAAGCATGAAAATCATATTCTAATATATCACATAATATAAAAAATGATAACAAGGTTTAACTCCTATAGTAATATATTTTCCAAAAGTAATAATTTTTTCAAAATCTAAAATAATATCCAAAATTTATAAACCATCAAATGAAGAAGAAATACATTTAACTCCAAAATAAAATAATGATTCAAAATGTTGAACATTTAATCTTCATGATTAAATAACATATACACCTATTAAAAATGCAATATCATGCTTAAATGAAAACATTACCCTCAGGGTTTTTCTTATTACATTCGTCTAAGATCCACAAAATAAACAATAATTATTCTGAAATAATCTTTTTGGTTGACATATGAGGAATATATAACTCAACACAATATCAAATATCTCAATATATTGTCAACGAACTCAAAATACCATCACATAATGCCTAGAATTATGTTTTTATGCCTATAAACATATGATCAAAACTATACCGATACACATGATTGTATAAATAACTCTTAAGTTCACCTCACAATAAAACATAAAATCTATATTGTTGTCTAAATCATTCATTGGATAAAAAATGTAAAATACCCCAAACCTTCCCTCCTTTATCTAGTCATAGACCACTACCATTTCCTTAATATAATTTATTCAAATAAAATATACCCAATTTTATCTATCCAAAACATAAAACATCATAGATAAATTTTAAATCACTTATATCCCTAAGAATAATTTTCATT
Source organism: Viscum album (assembly GCA_963277665.1). NCBI lineage: Eukaryota > Viridiplantae > Streptophyta > Magnoliopsida > Santalales > Viscaceae > Viscum > Viscum album. The sequence continues at coordinate 830,061,938 of OY728151.1, read as the reverse complement.
TATATTTCTAATGAATTAATAAGGTCGTGTACATAACAATTCACATGTCATAAAATTCATTATCAATCCACATATACATAAAAATTATCTCATTATCATTCTTTGAAAAGAATAAAATTCTCTACACATGAAACATTTGTAGAAAATGTATATTCAACATCAGTCTTTATAACTAGTGAAAAGGAAGCATACAAATTTTAATCCTAATGATCATTATGGGTGACCTAAACATTAATAATTTAGTGACATAACTAATAATATGACGAGAATTATGGTGTGATGACATAGTCAATATATAGGATTATAATATCAAGTAATTCATACCCATCAAACAAGGATCACAAATCATGAGATATGGAATAAATAATTAACATAACATAACCCCATATGTGTCAACAAACATGATTCAGTTGAAAAAAATCAGTAATAATATATTTATTATAGAATTATAATGTGAATAGATAACATGTGTTTGTATCATGGAAAATCATTATCATGTCACTATTACAATAAATTTTGAAAATGCAACATCATACCTAGTAAATTCTAAAAATTTCTTATGGGAAACCTATATACGATAAATTCCATCTATTTACCTAAACAATTGGACTGTTATATCAGCTTTGGTTTATAATGTAACCATCGATATATTTTTTATAATATAAACACTCAGCCAAGGTTTATAACATTTCCACCCATCCTTAATTAAAACGTAACCTCCAATACGTCAGTTATTATATAAAAACAACTCCTTTGATTATAATATTCCCACACATTATCATAAATAATTTATAAGAACTATATAATGAATATATTGTGTATATCATTCATTTAATCAAAAAAAATTAGAAAACTAACCATTCGTACTTTTCAAAAAATTATAATCCCAAGGAAGGGGAAAAAATTCATTGAAAAAATGTCTGAAAAAATCATAATCATAACATTAAAAATATTATAATGGTTTCTTTAAAAATTATCCCAAACATAACACAATTAACATCAAGGGTTGATATCATTGATGAATACAAAGGTTATCAAATTACCATTAAAAACATTCTTTAAAAAGATAAACATTCCACATGGAAAAAAATTAAAAAAAAACCAAAATAATGTTAATGTACACGTCTTTTAAAAATAATAATAGAATCATTTAAGTGTATAATCAAATCAGTTATAAGTTCTGATAATGAGAAATTCGATTTAAGGAATATTTTTTACAACATATTTTTTATTCATACCTTTTGTAAATGTTATTTTCCCAATAAAGGGCCAAGAATTATATATATACAAATTTATGAAAAAAGTAATATATAGATTAAATGACTTTTTATATCAATTTAAGTATATTTAAAAAATTAGTGAAATGATTTTAGAAATCATCGGTATATAAAAAAATATATCTAACCAAAATAATGGTTATACAATCGTATTTTATAAAAAACATTCTAAACCATTTGGACTACCAAAGAAATAAAATTGTTCGACATATATAAAAGATATAGAAATGAATATATAAAAAGAAAATTTAAATTTATTTATTAATAATTGATAATATAATTTCCACAAAATTAAATTCAAGAAAAATAATACCAATGATTAATATATTTTAATATAAACGTCGTACAAACATGGTGACTTTTGAATTATAAGGTACATAAAATAATAACATCGAATAAATATTTGATTGTAATTAAAAAATTATATTTTTATATAAATATTAAAGTGTAAATACATAAACCTCATAAGGTAATATATGTCCATATCATAAATTTATACCTCAATGAATAAAAATTTGAGATGAATAACTCATATAATGATCATATCAGTAAATTGGAATTAATCTACAGAAATGTGATGTATTAAAATTAAAATTCCAATTAAAAAATAAATAAAAAATATGATTCATAGAAATATAATATGACAAATAATATTGAAATAATATAATAATTGAAGATGTGATAAAACTAAATGAATGGGAATTGGGTTATGAAAACATTTACCGATTTCAAATAATTAAAAAAAATCCCCTTGGATGAAGTAACATGAATTTTATGATATTTTAATATTATTTAATAATTAATCATGATAATACATTTAAATATTAAATAAATACACAAAATAAAATTAATTAGGTGTATCACATTAAATCAAAATTTAGTAATATGAAATTGAGGCGGAGTCTCTTACCTCGAGTACTGACCTGACACACATGTCCTCCACGTCATGTGTAATAAACATATATAAGTTATATAAATTTTTAATAATACTTTATAGGTTTAATCCCTTATAATAAAAACATTAATATCATATATTTTAATTGAATATATATGTAATTAATAAATTAATCGCACATAGTGTGTTTTAAAGACATTCTGTTTATAATTTGAAAAAACAATTCTGGTTTCTTATCATGGCTAGTGGGCTCATTATTCCATAATATATAATTTAATAATAATTATATAATTATTATTTCTTTAAATAAATAAAATTTTAAAATATTTTATGAAAAATTGTTTTGAATAATAAACAACATTAAGATCATGGAGTGGGTAAGCCAAAAATTTTCTTAAGTAATGTTTCTATTTTTCAACGATCATAATGAAAATATAGTAATTATTATTTTATCTTTATAAAATTATTAGTATATACTGAATATTATATATTTATATTTATATTAAATCTATAAATATAACCACCCTTGATAGGTGGTGATGTAAAAGTATTTTCATAGGCTTGCGAGGCGGCAATCCGTCATACACATGTATGATGGTTTTATATCCCATTTAATAGAAGAGTTTATTTATATTTGTTATGAAATTAAAATAATAACATACCAGTAAATTTTATATATTTTTTAATTCATTATATAATTTAAGAAATATTTTAAGGTTATATAAGAATAAACAAAACTAAACCATTCAGTTAAAAGATATACCTTTTATTCTGAAAACATTATTGTTTTACATCATATGTCTTTTAAATATTTTATTATAACAAATATAAGGCCTATATAACATATTAAGGGATATTTGGAAAGAATATTTTAGGTTATAGACAATAAATGTTTTTATTTATGTGTGAAAAAATAGCAATTGAGGTTCCCATTAAAAAGTGGTCGTAGGGTCACTCTTGGAATGCATAGCATAAAAAATGAATACAAATTAATTTTCATAAATAAATGGATAAAAATAATATAATTAGAAGATATGATGATATGTTTTAAAAATAAACTAATATAATAAAATTATTACTTGTTATGATTATTTTTAGCCTTATCTATTAGTTTTAAACCTATGTTATCTCTATTAACAATTACATTGATATCAATGTTTTTTTACATTTAATGGTTCAATAATGTTACTCTAAAAGGAAATGTGGAAACTAAATAGACCATATATGATATTTAAAACCATATACCACTAGTAAATATTATTAAGTAATTTTTTTTATTTGAAAATCATTTACTAAAATATTATCTATTATAAAATATATTTTTTTTCTCAATTTCAGAAACACATAAAATTGTATAATATAATATTATCTAATACATGTAAAATAGTTCCAATACGAATTTTACTCAATGAAAAGTAATATATGGTCTATATATAATAAATAAACCACAGTTGTATTGATTTATAGGTCATTTTAAACATTATATTTTGGTTTAAACCCTACGATAACCAATTATAATTATAAAAGTCGTCATGAATTTTTAAATATTTGAGGATAATAATTTTTTTATATGTTAAACTTTTAATCATAAATGGAAAAGGGATGATATCTAATGCACATTATCATAACATAGTTAATACTTCTATTTTTTCATCTTATTTTAAAGTAATATATTTAACATATAATATTATTAATGTTGTTTGAAGGGAAATTATTATAATTTGACTTTGAAAACAACTTTATATCAACAGAATTAAAATAAAAAACCAATTCAAAAAATATAATATGTTATATATATATATATTTATTTAAAATTTATTTTATTATTTTGACTCACAAAAAATTTAATTTTACTATTTCTAAAATCTTTTACATTATTGTTTTTCTAATTGAACAATAACTATTTCAGTATTGCATATGTATTGAAGGTCGGTATTTCATCACAGAAAAATTAAAAATAAATTGGCAAGTAAAAAATTAATTAATTTTGTAAATAAATATTAATAATTAAATATATGTTATTTTCATCCAAACCATAAAATATTAAATATATTAAAATCAAGAAAGAAGCATTCTTGAAGAAATCTTTAAAATAAATATTATAAAGGACAAAACAAATGATAAAATGGAAAAAAATGAAAAACTAGTTATTATTGTATTTTAATACATGAGATATAATCATCCAATGAATTTTTTTAAACTTTTAAGCCATATCACATTATTTTTACCCCTATGTAACTCATATTACATTCTCCATGATAATTATATTTTGTTATTTTTACTATTAATATTAAGTAAAATTTTTATATTGATAATTTTATAATATTAAAACATAATGAAAATTATATTTTATATTTTAATAATTTATATTTTAATTTTAAATAATATTGAAAAACAAGATGAAAAGGGATTTCCAGAAAAAATGGATTTGTAAGTGTGAACACTCTTATAAAAAATACAACCATCAAATGGGTTCCAAATAACATATTTAGATTATTCATAATATAATATAATTAATTTTATTTTTAAACCATTACAAATTCTAGTACTTTGTAATTTTGTGAAAGAAAAATTAATTTTCAATACAAATAATTATATTCATTATTCATTAAAAAATTAAACATTTAATAAAATTCTAAAAATATATTTTTAATATAATTTCGACAATGTAAAATAATAAATTTAATATTTTTATAAAATTAAATTTAGAAAATATAGTGAAATTATTAAGAATATTATATGATAAATATAAATAAAAATGAATATTGAAGATACTGAATCATTGAAGCATAAATTGACATTGAGGAAAGTTTTTGTGTAAAATTCATAAGAATTAATAAACAAGTTTTTATAAATTACTACCTTTATATTTATTCAATAATTTGATTTATAATTCCTTTTTCTATATTTTGGAATATTTTATGGAATACTTTTGATTCCAAGTGGTGAGCTGGTGTGGGATTTTGGGGCCTGGAGAGTCGTGGTGAGGATATTATTAAAATGGTGAATATGATTTTTCACACTCATATATATTTATGAAATAAATAAATAACTCAAAAATGATGTATTCGGTGGAAAATCACATAACACCATTAAATTTGAAATGTGGGTTTTACCGTAGGTGCTATATAAACATTGTGCACATCGAGTGATGGAATTATGTTCTGTCATTGGTGGATTATTATATAATAATTTAATTATGTTAATTTAGAAATCTTTTATTTTCAGGAATAAAACACCCTCCCTATTTAAACCCATTTATGATAAAATACAAGGGTCAACTGTATAACCTTCGGAATTTCGAGATAATTCTTTGGTGAATGATGATCAGATCATGGATAAATGTAACATCCCAAGTAATTATAGAATAATAAATTTTAATATCCATTAGTACATAAGAATAAAATATTGATTTTACATTAATGGTTATTATTTATCGATAGGGTACTCGACATGCAATACTGAGTTTTCTTTGAAATCTTTTTTTTTACACAAGATTGAGTTATACCAATAAATAATACATTATTAATATTAAAATTTAATAAGGTACTTAATGCCTAGATGTTTTATAGGATAGAATGAACAAAATTTACTATATTATGTTTACACATTTTTGTTAAATGTTTTTATATTCATCAAATAAATTTTAGTGCAATAAAATTAGAATAAATCAAATTTTACGCATAAAGTAGACTTATATTTTTACAAAGACTTTTTACCTTCATTAGATAGAGAACTATTTTTAAATATAGTTTCGACAACTTTTATATGTTATAATTGAAAAAGTAGTGTTCTTATTTTTAAACTAGAAATAAAAATTTAATTTGGTGGAATTTTTTTATTTTTCAGATAAAATTTATTTTTATTGATTAGTGAAAAAAAATTGCATTTTAATTCAAAACTCTATTTTTGTATATTTTTTATATATTTAGATTTCACTTTTAATTGGTTTAATATTTTAAAGGTATTTTGATTTTATAATTTATTATAATTTGGTTCATTGTAGATAATTTCACAACGAAATTTTATATAAAAATTTGTCAATCATTTAATGGGTTTTACTTTTAAAACCCCATTTTCTCATTTTGATAATAGAAATTAAATTTATATTAATTACTATAAATTTTTTGTTTTGAATTTGGAAAAAAGGATTCAATATTTTGAATCATAATGTTCAAATTTTGTAAATAATACACTTTTATTTTTTCAAAAGATGAATAGTGTCTTTAGTAATTATTTTTATTTACCACTGTTAAAGTTTAAATTAGGTAAATAGTGGTAAAAATAATATTACAATAACATAAAACTACGCTACCACTTATTTTATTCATGTTTTATGTTATATAGGATAACAATACAACCCTTGGGTTGAAATTGTGTTTTTTAAGCCACTTAGGTGTGATTATGAACCTTATAACATCTAATTTAATGTAAAGTAAAATATGATAAAAATTTATCTTCTTAGTAAAAAAATATTAATAAGGATTTATATAAGTGATATATTAGACTATAAATAGTTATTAAAAATTTAAAAATATTTTCAACATTATCATATTTTATTTATAATTTTTAGACATTAAATAGTTATATTTAATTATGACACAATGATGATGAAGTGATAAATTCATTAATGATGGAATGAAATAAATTATATTATAAATATTATAATAAATATTATTTTACATAATTTATGTCATCCACTAATTTTCAATGTGAACATGAAAAGATAAAATCCTATTTAGGGATTTGGTTCTATGATATCTCTCTTTTTAGATTTTAATTAAATTCATGAAAATGAATAGTGCATAAACTAACATAATTAATGTTTTATAAAAATTAGAATTTAATAAACTATTTAATATTATATAAAATATTTTAAAATAAAAAAGTGACTATTATAAGTTAAAAATGTCTAGTAAGTGTCAAATTATTGGAAATATACCCCATATAAGTATAATTAATTGCCTCTTAATAATTAAAATTTTGTTACCATAATTGAAATTAAATATGAATAATTAATGGTAAACTAAAAAGGGTATGTTTAAAATAAAATCAACACTTGCCTAAAAATTATTATAAGAGAGGATTTATAACAATCCTCACCTTATCTTACACATATCTAAACTGTGATATATTGGAATTAGAAAAAATAATTTATATTAATTTAACATTTTATGATTTTCAAGGGTGACCCTCACCTCTCCAATAATTTTTTTCATATATTCTCAAATAAACACAAATCATTAACCCCTTGTATTAAAAAATCCCTACCCTAAACTCTTCCTAGAATCCCTCCCCTCATTCTATAATCCTCCCTCAGTGCAGAAATACTACCAAAGAAGACATTTGGTACAAACCAATAGAATATACCAGATTAAGACGTAACACCATCTCTTAGGCTTTTTAGTTTCCATTCCATTACCCACTCCCTAAAAACATATTATTATATTATTACATATAATTAATAGTACCATAAATATTAATGGATGTTTGTTTAAAATTTTTTCAATCTATACTTACACACACCTCCATTTAATCATTAATGAACACAATGTTTCTATGTACTGTGAACTACTCCCACACAAAACGATGATTGTTTAATTATCACTTACTTCCTCTCATAGTGGACATTATATTGGATTTTTTTTACATATGATATATATTATACTGATACTGTCTCTATTCTTCTTTAATTTCTATTTAAAACATTCCTTTAGGCATTCCAGGTTGTTTAAATATGATAATTTTCATTGAGGAAATGTTAACTACAGCCCCTCAAAGTGACATGACTTGTTCCCTCTATACATGGAACCAATAATGTATGGTTTTATAAAATACATGAGACATATATAAAATTAATAAACTAATATGATTATAATATACATTTATTTAATTTAATATGTGAATGATACGGAAGTAACATTCATGTATATGTACGGCCTACCGTCTGCATGAAATGTGAATTTTATTTCTTATCTCCAAATATTGTGTATTCTTATAAATACATATTTGATAGATATATATGATATCAAAATAATGAATAATATTTTATATATGATATAATATTGATTACGTGGATAATTTACATCAAAATAATTTCATTTTTGACTCGTGTATAAAATATCAATATAACATCTAATATAACTTAAATAGTTATGTAATTTTTATAACCTGACATAACACTAATAATAAAATTTTAAAATTTTCTCAATAAAGTATAAATTATCCAATGTTAATTATTTAGCAAAATAATGAATTTATGAGATAGTTTATACTCCACGTAAGGGACTTTGTCTTAGTTACTTTTCATTGAGTCATTTTTTGATAGTATACACCACCTTGGTTTTTAAGGTGTTTAATAAACCCCATTGAATTTATTTTAATTGACATATTTTCAAATGAATAATTTCTTTAGGATTAACTCTACTAAACTTCAAAAGGAATTTATTTTAATTTTTTTGACGAGGGTAGTTCCCTGGTCAAAGACCAAAGCACGTCTTATTGAAAATAAAAAGCAAAAAAGATAGAGGAGTCAAAAGGATGGAATCGTTTTAAAATCATTGTCCAAAAGCTGAAATAAATCTGGAGGATGGTTATTCAACCAAGTCAAATCCTGGTGAACAACATTGTTGTCAAGGTAATCATCAATAGTGTTAACTTCATGAAAGGCATGAGTGGAAATGTAATTAACCTCTAGGAGTGAATGCAGACACCTCATCCAAAGGGTGGTAAGAGGCCATGCCAGATGGATCACACCATTCCAGAATTCCTAGATAATGGTGGTCGAATCACTTTCAATCCATAACTTCCTCTAACCTTTTTTAAGGGGAAAATTGACGACCTGAATTACACCCATAATTTCAGCTTCCTGTGCTGAAACCATAACACATCTGCCAAAAAATAAATCGTGACAATGGCCATAAGAATCCCTTAAAACCATACCACATCTAATAGGACATGGGTTTCCATTGAGGACCCATCAAAGTTCACTTTTATCCATCCTGACATCAAGTTTTTTCAGAAAACATAAAAGGTGTGTTTGAGTTGTCGATAGAGTTTGTCAACATGATGTTTGTACAGAATCTCAAAATCACCAGCAGTGTTTTTGGAGTGGGCCTATTGAATCCAAGCAACCTCTTAGACCATAATGTGAATCTTGGATTTTCCTAAATTAATATTCAATGAACAATTATTATGGAGAATATCTTTTATGTCATACCAAATTACATGTAGGAGCTCAGTAATGGCAGCAAGGAAAATATTTTTAATTTTATGAGAAGCCTCATGATCAACACATTTTTTTAAAATATAGCATATCGTGTCTAGAATAAACCATCTGCCATAAAAAAAATATCAAAAATGTAATTCCATAGAGCAGTAGCTATAACACAAGATAGAAAAAATGGTTAGTATCTTCCCTATGTTTATTACATAGGGGACATTTAGAATAGAGTTGGATACCAAAATTTTAAAGGAAACCCTTTGTTCGAAATCTATTGTGAGGAACACAACAAATGAGAGTGAGTCTTATAGTATTTATCCAAGCCTTGTTAAAATAAATAAACCATTTAATGATAGATTCAGTGCTATAGAAATTATGCTTGTAGAAATTTTTAGAGTCAAGGAAGCCATTAGATGTCGGCTCCCAGAAAAGAAAGTCATCAGAGATAGATTAGGTATAGTTCTCAATGATCTGTGCAATTCTATTAGGGATTTCATTCTTGTGAGAGTGAAAAACGTCATTAATAGTGTAATTTATATTCTCATGAGGAGATTTAGAATGTATCATGGATATTAAAGGAGTACTGGTCCAATTATCAAGCCAAATTTTTTTTGGAGTCAGTGTTAACCATCCATCTATAATTTTCCATAATATGATTGAAAGAATGCCTAATAGAGGGCCGGATCAATGAAGTAAAATAATTTAAGTTCCCTTTCTTATGTTTGGGGAGAAATCATTGTTTGAGGAAGTAAATTGCATTAGAGTTGTTGTTAATTAATCTCTAAGTAATCCTAACGTAAAGAGAATCATTAAAGAGTTTTGAGTTTTTGATACTAATACCCTTCTTACCTAAAGTTTTTCAAACATGTCTTCTAAGGAATGGTAAAAATTTTCTTTTCGAGAATATGTCTCTTCTAGATGATGTTTTTAATGAGGGTGTTAATGTTTTTGAGAGTGCTGAAATGCCACTTATTAAACATAAAAGAATAGACCATTTTTGAGACAATGGTCGATTTGACAAGACAAATTCTACCATCCATAAAGAGGGACGTACCTTTCTATTTAGAAATATGATTAATAATTTGGTCAATGATGTTGGAAAAGTAGTTGTATTTGGGTCTCCCACAAAAAATATGAATCCCCCAGGTAAGTGAAGGGGAATAGGACTTCATTAATTCCAATATAGCTGGTGATAAAGTCTTTTCTCTTTGACGAGAAATTTTCCCAATGAAAATATGTGACTTGTTCCAAGAAATATCATGGACAAAAACCTCTTCATAATGAGCTATGTAATTTTTATATACATTAATATTATTATGATTACCTTTAAGAAACATGATGATAACATCAACACGTAGAATATGGGCATGGATGTTGAGATTTCTGGCAGCCTGGATGGGATTAATATTATTTTCATTGAAAAGGTGTGTGAGGAATCTACTGAGGTAATCTTCTGCAATGACAAAGTGGATGGCCTCTAGAGTGTGTCATTTTCTACCACTTTTGGTTCATTTAAAATAGCCCTTTGGGGATCCATTTACCAAAATGGAAATCGATGCAGATTTAAACAAGGTTTTTATTCTCATAATAAAGGTGTTATTAAATCCAATGTTTTTCAGAACATTGAAAATAAAACTCTAATATATAGTATCAAAATCTTTTTCTAATATCATGTTTGATAGAAACATTACCACCCCTAGTAGTTTTGTTTAGGATATTAGTGAATTATGAGGTAATGAAAATACAATATTGAATATACCTATATTTTATAAAAAACAAATTGATTCCATGAAACAATATTATTACATATTGGAGTAAGTCTATTAGCCAGAATCATTGTAATGATTTTCAAAGATTCCTTATCAGGGCAATAAGCCGAAATTGTTTGATCTCGTAGGCATTATATACTTTAGGAATTAAAGTATGGAATTGTGAATTAAGCCCATAAGGGAGAAAAAATTTGGAAAAAAAGGTCTTAATAAGATTTCACACATCCAGGTGAATGACATCGCAGAGATGTTGGAAGAAACCATTATTAAATCCATTAGGACTGGGGGAACTATTAAGTTTTAAACTAAAAATAGTGTCTCTGATTTCATGATCCAAAGGTATGATTCAGATAAAAGTATTGACGAACTCATCAACCATCGACAGGGTGATGTCTGGACAAAGGTCAATATTAACATCTGGGCTGTTAAAAATGTACAGAAAGTAATAGACAACATTATATTAGTTGGCTTCCTCAGAGTGAATAAGAAAATCATAATGTAAAAGTTTAGTAAGATTTCAGGTGTCTTTTCTAACTCTTTGAAGAAAATTATAGTATTTATCATTCCTGTCACCATAAGAGATCTATTTTGTTTTGAAAAATTGTTTGTGCATATAGTCTTTGAGAGTGAAAAGAGAGTTAATTTTCAAGGAAATATTTATTTTAGGTTTAGGATCATGTTTTATATCATAAATTATATTATGAGTTTGAAAATTAACTAGCTCTTTTTTCACAGAATAAATTTATATGTCAATATGTTTACTTTTAGTTCTACACTAGACATTAAGTGCATGTTTTTAAAATTTTAAGCTTGAGGACACCGGAAAAGTAATCATTCCGATGATTCATAATTTCCTAAATATATTTTTTAAAAGAAACACAGTCTAGGTCCATAGACCCACCATTGTTAAACCTAAAGGGGAAAATGGGTTTTGGGTTCTTAATGAGATGATTGACAAGAATAGGATGATGATCTGAGTTTAACCTCAGGAGGGTCATGATCGAGATGGTGTCCTATTTATCAAGAGTCTCCATATTACCAAAGGATCTTTCCAGTTTAATAGCATCAAATTTGTAATAATGTCTTATGTACCAGGTGTATTTTACACAAGTGTGGTAAACTTCCACAAGATTGCAGTATTCAATAGATTCTTTAAACTCTCTTGAAAATATTGATAAGTTTGAGGGTTTAATTTTTTCACTAGAGGAACCAATAGAATTAAAGTATCCTATAAATACCCACGGGTCATGGATGTTATTGCCCAAAACACAGATATCATGCCAGAGAGTTATTATTTCTTGTATCTATTTTTGGCATATATCGTCGTTAAAAAAGTGTGTTTACATTCCCAAAAGAAATCACATGTAAACTATTGTTCAGTAATTTTGATGATATTAATATTCTATATTGATGTGATATATTAAATTCACATAAAGTTAACTGAGAAGTTGTCCTTACAAGAACCTAGAAAATTATAATTGAGACAACAAAGGTTTATAAATTTATAAGTGAAATTATCTTTTGTCTCTGATATTGCAAATATTCTACGCTAATGAATTGTCAAAAACCTCTTAAGAACAATCAAAGTGTCCGAGTTTTCAATAACATGATAATTCCAAAATAGTAGATTCATTTTTACTTTTGTCTTGGTTTAGAACACCCTTTTATAGATTTTCCCAATCATTTCATTCTCTCTTATCTTCTTGACATCTTTAGAAGAGTTTGGTTTGTATTTTTTTCATGGAGATTAATATTTGATCTAGGAGTAATAAACCCTGCACTAACTATATGATGCACATGGGCAAGAGAATTATTAGATGATGTAGATATTTTATGTACGTTCACTGTGTGTTTAGGTGAGTTGGCAGCATTATATAGCCAATATGTCACTATGGCTAGGTCTGAAACCAAGTCAGTAGCAGCTACCAAGATAACAGAGTTAGTTGTAGTAGTTATACCATTATTAGAAATAGGAGGGTCTGAAACATCAAGAGTTTCCATTGGACCAGGTTAAATTATGTTAGGTTTTTCTTGTATAATAACCAAAGAAAAAATGGGTAATTTGTAATAAAGAAATATTCAAGTTTGAAATAGAACAATTATCCAAAATAATTAGAAGAAATTTTATTAGAAGTATCTTGCAAAAAAACCACAATATTTGAGCATTGAAAGTTATCAAATGCAAGAGTAGGGAGATTACAGGTACCTACTTCATCATTAATGCACTGGTTACCATGAGTTTAACATGTTTTAAAATGACAAATATTTTTCCTTTATTTTATATCCCGTAATGATCTTTTTATGTTTATCCCATATTTTGACATGTTCTTCACAAAATGTAAATGAGAATGGAGTCATGGATGGGATCGAGTAAAATTTAGGATGTTTAAACATGAATTGAACACATGGTACTTTTTAAATGTATTTGTTTTATGAAAAAAAGGTAAGTAAGTATAAGTGTCTATATTGTATTACATTAGTTGATATTTATGAGTTATGGTCTAATTATATAAAAATATAAACCTTAAAATATCCTCTATGAGAATGAATGTAAAATATTTGACTTTACACGATATTATATTATTTTTATGCATGGGTCCATCAATTGGTATCGTATGTTTGTTATATAACATTAAGAGTTCAAATGTTATTGTTAGAATACCTATATATTATATTTACTTTATGGTCAAAATGAAATGATATAGAATTTGAATATTACCTTCTTTCTTCATCTATGATATGTCTATTCAGAATGGTTTTCCGAAGAGGAACCATGGAAGGTGTGATGGGATAGAATACAGAGAAAAAATACTCCATATTAGTTTCCTAAGATGGTCAGAATCAGAACAGAATAGTTTGTTGTAGTTATGGATCAGTTGACTTAGGTGAAAAATAGTGGTTGAGTCTATGAAAAAGATCAAACAGATCTATCTCTATTGAATATATTGAAAGTTAATCATTTATGAGGACCCCCTATAATTTAGAGGCTCATTAAACCCTGGGCAAGATGAAGGATGGATTAAAGCACTATAAAATATTTTTAATGTAATGCGGTGTTATTAACATCAAATGGATAGTCTTATTGTTTATCGTTTTTAAGATGAAGACGACCAGTGTTGATAAATGGTAAAAAATATCAGAGTAAGTGAAGAGATTGACACCATGGAATGGGATTAATTTAGTAACATATTCCTTGAGAAATAATATCCTAATTATTTTTGAATTATTATATAAAATCTATTGTTGGAATTGAAAAAAAAAAGATGAATAATTTTTGGACGCATGAGAAGAACATTTCACCCCATTGTGAAGGTACATTAAAAATTTCAATCAGGTTATTGGTAGTAAGATAAATCAGGTTTACATAGGAATTAAAGCTGAAATATCGAAGGAAATTATCATTTTAGGAGTTTAAATTATATTTCAAACTTGTCACATGTGATTATAAGGTACACATGTAGTTTTCTGATGATCATGTGTTCCTTAAGTTCAAACAAAAGAAGTGATCCAGTAGATTGGAATTGAAAAGTCATTCATCAAAGAAGTTTGGAGGTAATAAATCTAAATTTTCATCATGTGAGAAGTATAGTAAAATAAATCATGGAGAATGTATCTCAATGTCTGGGAAGTGCTTCTGATGTGGTATGAATGATCATATTAGTATTAATTGTAAGAAATATGGTTAGGCATGAAATTAGAAACTAGCGGTGTAATGTTTTAGTTTACATGAGTTAGGGTATTTTTTCAATTTGTGTCCACAGTTGATAAACCTAGGGGAAACTAGAAATATTTAAAATATAAAGGAATGGAAAAATAATTCTCTTCTACCATTTTCCATGTGCGACCATAAAAATATGTGATGAAAGGTTTGTTATAGGTTTTCTCAATGTATTCAAATACTATATTTGAATTAAGATCATCACATTTGATCAATTATGATATCTTTTTATTTAAATTGGAAACATAACTTTAGGAGTGTGGAGGAGAACTGTTGGTAAATACTCCGAGTTGAAGTATTAAAGAGACCATGATTTATAGGAATAATCCAATAATCATTAGTGGGATAGTCTTTCCTATAAATCATGTCGAACTTATCAGAGTCTAATTTGATAAAATTTTGGGTATGTATTATATTTCATTTAATCATGATATAATATATTATAAATTCAAGAATGTCTTATTCAATGATTTCATGCCTTTGATTATATACTATTGATGTAAGAGATTTAATAAATATGGTAGTGATAATTATCATGCTCATCTTGTATAAAATAAGGATATAGTTTTTATTATTGACCTTATAGTAGTAAATGAATTCACAGATGTATTTCCTGATAGATTTCATGGTATTTTCCAAACTGGGAGGATGAATTTAATATGTATTTAGTTCGTGATTAAATGCTATTTATAAACCCCCTTATTGAATAGATAAAAATTAATAGGTGGAATTAGAAAAACAGTTGCAAGAATTGTTTAATAACTATGAAATTCCACCTAGAACATCACCATGGGGTTCCTTTGTTATATTTTTGAGAATGAAAATATGTTATATGAGACTTTTTATTGAATATAGAGCCTTGAATAAAAACTCTATTAAGAATAAGTATCTTTTTCCTCATATAAATGATTTGTTTGATCATCTCTAAGGAGTCTGTGTTTTTCAAAGATTTATTTGAGGGTTGGGTACCATCAGCTGAAGGAGACAGAGGATGAAATTCCATAGAGCGTGTTCGATAAGTGATATGTTAATTATGACTGTGTACTTTGTCCATTTGGGATATCTAATGTATCTACTTTCTTTATTAATCCCATGAATAGATCCTTTAACCTTTTTGTAGATTAGTTTATGGTTGTGATTAAAAAAGATATTTTTCTATATTATAAAAGATATAAAGAACATGAAAATCAATAAAGGATTTTTAGGAAATCATTAAAATAAAATAAAATTTATTTAAATATTAGTAGGAGTGGATTTCTGTTCCAAAAAATTTCTTTCCATGGTTATATTTTTTCTAATAATTGCAT
The DNA here is from genome assembly GCA_963277665.1 of Viscum album. NCBI lineage: Eukaryota > Viridiplantae > Streptophyta > Magnoliopsida > Santalales > Viscaceae > Viscum > Viscum album. The sequence continues at coordinate 830,045,750 of OY728151.1, read as the reverse complement.
AATTTTCATCTCTTTTAAATGGAAAAATGTTAAAGAGTGGAAAAAACATACCAATATTAGAGACCTTCATAGTTTATTTGTATTATTAGGTTAGAATCAAATGGTTGTTGAAATATTTTCTTGGTTTTATATCCCACTAACTATGTTAATAGGTAAGGGAGTTATGATCATGATGATAAGAGAATGAGATGATTGTTTTTAAGAACTGAATAGAATGTTGGTAAATGATCCAATTATCGGATTGGTATCAAGGAGTGGTGAATTTGTAATTTATTGTGACACATCATTGAATGTAAATGGTTATATCAAAATGAATAATTTTTAGGTAATATCTTATGTTTCGCATTAATTTAAAAATTCTGAGTAAAATTTCCCTACACAAGATTTGGATTTAGTTGCTATTGTATTTGCATCTAAAATTTATAGGAATCATTTCGATTTAATATATTTGGAAACAAATACTGATCATAAAATATTTATGTATATATTAAACCAGATAGAATAAAACACAATATATGGGATATGGATGGAATTAATCTAGGATTATGATTTAATGATTCATTATCATCTAGGAAGAGATAATAAAGTGGTTTGTGCTTTGAGATTGAAGTGTAATTTTATATTAACCATGATATGTTTGGAGCATGATCTGGTGGTTAATGATTTATTAAATTTTGTAGTATTAGTTTTTGGTATAAGAAATTCCTGTATTTTGTTTTAATTTTCAGTGAAATCATCTATATTAGATAGAATTAATCAAGAACATAAGTAAGATAGAAAGATGGAGAATTAGTGATAATTGGTTCAAAAGGGTAAGTTGTCTGAATTTAACAATGGTCAAGATTGTGTCTTAAGGTTTGTAATGATATTATGTGTGAATTGTGATTGATAGATGAAGAAAGATTTGTTATATATAGATCATAGTTCTCTTTGTTCAGTTAATCTTTGAAGTACTATAATATACATAGTTGTTCGAGAGTATTATTGGTGGGATGGAATGAAAATAGATATTTATGACTTTATTTTGAAATATTTGACATGTTAATAGATTAATATAAAGTATCAATTACCAAATGGGATGCTTCAGCACTAGTGAGTACCAATGTAGAAATTGTAAAATATATCCATGGACTTTATTGTCAGATTACCAAAGACATCATGATGTAATAATGCAATTTTGGTTATTGTAGAGTGATTGACTAAATATGCTTATTTTCTTCCAATTAGAGATAAACTATATCTAAATAAAATTTTGTAGTTGAATATTAGATAGATATTCGTGTTACAAGGACTTCATGTCTTAATTTTATCTTATTATGATCCCAAGTTCACTTCTATCTTTTGGAAAGGCCTTTAGAAGTTGTTGGGTAATAAATAAAATTTCAATACAACTTTTCATTCTCAATCAGAGGGGAAGACAAAAAAACAATTCAGACCTTGGAGGATATGTTGCATGATTGTTCATTGAATTCCTTGGGATTTTGGGGTAAACATCTTTCTTTTGTTGGCATTTCTTATAATAACGGTTTTCATTCCAATATATAGATGAACCCATTTGTCACATTATATAGAAAGATGTGTAAAACTACAACTTTTCTATTATAAAATATGTATAAAGAAGTAGATAGTATAGGAATTGGTAGAATATATAGGATAAAAATAATAGTTTAATTGGAATCATATAAATAAAACTCGGATAAGGAAAAAAAGTTATGTGTATTACCCGAGGAAGGATCATACTTTCATAGTAGGTGATTATATCTTTCAATAATTTTCTATGGGGAAAAGTGTGATGTGTTTCAGTAATAATGTGAACCTGAGTCAGAGGTAAATTTGACCCAAAAAATCATAGATAATATTGGATAAGTTTTCTACCAAGTGGATTTATCTTTTAGTTTATCCAAGGTACGCTATTTTTATCATGTCTCAATGATAATAAATTATATTCTGAATCAATTACATGTTTTGAGTCTTGAAGTCGTTCATTTGGAAGAGAATATTTTCTATATAGAACATCTAGCTTATATTCTTGACTGTAAAGGGAATGTGTTGTACAGTATGGTTATGTTTTAGGATAAAGTTTTTTTGGAAACCCATACGGTTGAAGAGGCAACATATAATCTGAAAATGATATGAAGGAGAAATACTCCCACTTAATTGATAAGTGAAGAAATTTACGGGGATGCAATTTCCAAAAGAGGGGAATGATGTAACATCCCATGGAAATTTAGATTAAGATATTTTCATATCTATTAATATTTATGAACAATATATTTATATTATGTTTTATGGGATTCATTATGTAAAATTGTAATCGACATACAATAATGGTATTCTCTAAAATCTTACATTACAAACAAGACCAAGTTATACAGAAAAATAATACAATATTATTATTATTATTTTAAATTGGAGTGAACACATAATTAGTGAATTGTAAGAAATGAACAAAAGTAATTATATTATATTTACATATTTTTAAATGTTTTATTACATTTATCAAATAACTTTTAGAAGATAAAAATGAGAAAAAATCCAATTTGTTGGATATAGTACACTAATATTTTTAAAGGGCCATTTTACCACCATTTGAAGGAGCTATTTTTTTATAATCTAGATTTTTTCACCTTTATTTGTTATATTTAAAAAAATAAACTTCTTCTTTGGAACTAATACATCAAATTTATCTTTTAATAAATTTTTTATTTTTAAGATGAAATTCATTTTAATTAATATTAAACATTACCACAATTTAATTTAAAACTTACTTTTTACCTATTTTTTATATAGTTATTTTTTCCTTTTAATTGGGTTTCATTTGTGATTTTAATATGTTTTTCATTTAATCAGATGTTGTTCATTGTTGTAAATTTAAAATTAAAATTTGATATAAATACATTTCAATCTTTTGATGGGTTTTACTTTTTAAAACCCAATTTTTTCATCATTATAATGAGAATTAATTTTTAATTAAATACTGCATGCTTTCTATTCTAAATTTGGAAAAAATTGTTTCCATATTAATAATCTTAAGTTCTGTATTATATAAATACGTTCCAATTATTTTAGGACATGATGAATAGTAACGTTAGTAATTATTTTTATTAACATAGGATGTGAATGGGAAATGTCTGAGCCTCAGAGTGGCAATTTCTCCCATTCTTGAACCACCTAGGGTTTCTTCATGAGTCGATTCCCCTTCACCCTCCATCCATGTCCGTTCAAGGAAGCTCCTTCTGTTTTTGTCTTAGAGAGGGTAACGTCATTCTTCTGGTTCCCATGGTCGGCTTCTCAGCGGTGCTCGGCTTCTACGATTCTCAATAATGCTTCAATGGGAACTCAGCGTGGCTCGCCTCTTCTAAAGACGACATGGATCGGCAGCAGTGATTTAGTTTTCACCATCGCTTAAGATGATGTGGATTAACTCCATCATGGCCTCTTTGCTTGGCCGGCATGAAAAGGAGGTCTTCAACAGTTTTGGTGCAGCACACCCAAATTAGTGTGTTCAAGATGGGTAGGCATTTAGCTTCAGTTCCAGTTTATGGGTTTTCAGGTCTCATTTTGGCATGTTGTGATATTACTTTTTAATGGTTCTTTTTTTTCATTTGGATTGATTATAGTATATCTTGGTTTCCTTTCCACTGGTTCCTCATCATCATGAGGCTAGTTTTGGATCATGATGAGGTGTATTCGTGGTTCTTATGGGAGAAGATCCCTTCCCAGAGCGGTGTTCTTATTTAAGGATGGCCCATATTTATTCATGAGTGGTGTTCCCTCAATGAGGGGTTGTGCTATACATTCATACGTGACTAGGTTTTGATCTCATTCCTTTTGAATTTTCCTCCAGGCTGGTAAAGCTGTGGTGTAAGGTGTGTCTGTGGAGGGCGGGGGGGGGGGGGGGGGGGGTTGTAACCATGATTCTGTTATTATGGAATTGTGGAACGGTTTTTTCTTGCAAGGTCTGTTGCATTGGTGAGACACCCACACTCCATGTGGATCAGGCCCTAAAATAGGTTCATGATCTTGTTGTAAACAACTACAATGTATTTTGGATTTGGATGCTTGAGATGGTATAGAGTTAGCTATTAGATCGGGCCTGTGCATTGACATAGGACACATGTTCACCAGTCATCCATGCTTTGGTGGAGTGCTCTATCACGGTTATATGATAGGATCGGTTATCTCTATGTTGTCAATTTGGTTTGTCTCACTTGACCTTTGTATCATGAATTTATTATGTCTATGAAGTCTATTATTGTTTCCCCCTTCTTCAATTAAAAGAGTATTTCTACATGAAATAACAAAAACTAAGGCCTTTGTGGCATTTAATGATTATCATTGTAAAAGGTAAACCATATAAATAATGGTGAACATAATATTATAATAATATAAAATTTCATTAATATGTATCCTAATTATATTTGATGAGATATAGTAGACCAAGACAACCCCTGGGATGAACATTTGTCCTTTTGTGACGATTTGGTGGTGGTTATGGCACATATAACTTTTAATTTAAATTAAATAATATGTGATAAAAATATATCTTCCAACAAAAAATTTATAATACCGGTTTATAGAAGTGATATATTCAACTATAAATAGTAATTATAAATATAAAAAAAATTATAAATCATTCGGTTTTATTTATAATTTTTTAAACATTAAAAAAATAAAATTAATTATGACACAATTATAATGATGTTATTGATTTATTAATTAAGTAATATATTAAATGATGTTATAAATATTAAATAAAATAAATAGTGTACGAATTTAAATAATTTATTGTTTATAAAAAAATTAAATTTTATTAAATCGTTTAGAAATTTTAAAAATATTTTAAAATAACAATTTAACTATTATTAGGTATAATGGTTCATTAAGTGTCAAATGATTTTAAATTAACCCTATATATGTAAAATTAATATACTTCAAATAATTATATTGTTATTACCATATTTAAAAATAAAAGAGAACAATTAATGGTAATTTAAAAATATATGGTTTAAAATAAAATCAATACATATAGAAAAATTATTGGAAGATATGATTTCGAACTATAATCATCTAATGTTCGACATATAACATGTTGGAGACTTTTTAATTCAAATAATTAATTTATAATAATTTAATAATTTACGAGTTTCCAAGGGTGCCCCTCCCATCCCCTATAAAAAATTACCCACTCTTCTCTAATATTCAAACTTCAGAACCCTTTGTCTTGGCCATGACCATCCCAAAGCACTTCATAAATCCTTCTCTTAATCATAGAAGCCACTGTTAAGGTAGAACACCTCCCATGTGTGAATTTTGGCATCATCCAAAAAGAGATACCCAATTAATAGATAACACCTTCCCTCATGATTTTTAGTTTCATAATCATTACCCACTTTAAATAATATTAAACTATATGATTAAATGAAAAACCTATATACATATTATACAATAATTGTTTGCTAGGATTTTGATATATAGCTACAGAAACCTTCATTTAATGGTTAACAAACATATTATTTCCATGAATGGTGAATTGGCGCCTCAAGAAATGATGATTGTTCAATATTCCCCTACAACGATTAATGATGGAAATTATATTGGAATGTATTTTTATAGAAGATATATATTAGATTTATATTTTCTATAGGATTCTATAATTTATATATACAACATACCTTTATACTTTTTAATGTTGTGTAATTATAATAATTTTTTATGAGGAAGTGTGGTCACCCAAACACTGAAAGTTATATGACACGTTCCTGAAATAAATGGAATGTATAATGGTTTGTTTTATAAACGCTATGTGTCATATATGAAAATTTTAAAATACTAGAATTATATATATATTTATATCATTTAATATGGGAAAGAAATGAATTTAGTGTACTTGTGTATTAATGACCTACTCTCTTCTTGAACGACGCATTTCATTTCATTTTTTAAAATATTATGGCTTGTTAGAAATATATAATTCATATATATGATATTTCAACAACAAATAATATTTTTGATATTATGTAATTTTGACCTCCGGAAAGATTTACATCAAAATAATTTTATTTTTTACAAAAGTGTTGAATATCGACAAAATGTACAATACATGCATAAATAGTTATGTAATTAATAAAACATGATTTAAAAGGAATAATAAACCTAAAAAAGGTTCACAATAATGATTAAGTTAACCTACCTTTATTATTCAACAAATTAATGAATTTACGAGATAATACAGAATCAATGTATGTTACTTCATCTCAATCTCATTTTATTGATGCATATTTTATAAATATGCATCAATTTATTTTATATGGTGTATAATCAACCCCTTTGACTTTAAATTTCAATAAAATGGTTTCAAAATGAATATATTATCTATAAATAATTTTACAAAATTACAAAAGGATTTTATTTTTATGTATGTATAGATACAACTTTTCCACCACCGTGACAATAATTTGATATTTTCATCCTTCTACAAGCTATAACATTTTAAAAGAAAATTAATTTTCATTTTAACTTTCCATGTATTTTGGAATTGAAAATTGTTTGAGAATTTATTGATTATGCCAATATCATGATAGAATTTCTTTTCATTGGAAATGAAATATTGAGAGTGAAATATTGTTAATTGCATTATTTATGTGTTAAGATTATATAATGGTATGTATACATTTGATGGTTGGTTATGTAATAATCAATGAAAAGTGGTTTCGTAATAAATCAATGAAGGTTGGTTTCATGATAAACCAAGGATAAGTGGTCATATTATAACCTCCATTGCATTGGTTATGGAAATTGGTCATATGGATATTTCATTTTCTGATATGTTTTGAAGTCAACTGTATGATAATTCCATTTTAGTATGTTTGTGTCCCATGTTACCATTATATGTCATATGCTACTTACAATATGTTTTATGATAATTTTTTAATTAGAAAAATGGTATGAATTGAGCTTATATTTAGTAAACTGTAATTAATACTTCTTATAGTTGAAAAGTGTAAATTTATGATAAAATATTCATGGTATACAAGTTTTTCCATGACTAACAGTTTTCCAAATTAATGTGTCCCTTACAGAGATTTTTATTTCCATCCCATGTTTTGAAATGTTTTTCACAAGACATAATGGTGTATAGAATCAAGGATGAGTTCAAAGAAATGTTTTGATGCATAACATGAAACAAAACCATGTTTATTTTTTTATTGTTTTTATTTTATAAAAATATGGATTGTGAGTAAAAGTGTCTACATTTTAATACATAAGTTTACATGTATGAGTTATGGCCTATATCTCTAAATCTCAAAACCTTAAATGATCCTAGATAATAATTAATATAAATTGTTTAACATAATCCATGATTATGTAATGTTTAAGTTTGGAACCTTATAATAATTAAATAGTACTAAAGAGTTTTCCAAAACAATTATTTTTTAGGAATATCACCAATGACAATGATACTGAATCACTCATCATAAATGACCAATCAAAAATCATGTTGGGGTGTTTCATATGATTTGTTTTTTAAGGAATCATAATTAATCATTATTCATTCTAGTGATTTTATACTGGAATCCAATTTCAGAAAACTATAGATAAAATTATGGTTTATAGCTTTATAGAATTAAGGAAAAACCATACAAAGTAAACCCAAGAACTAAACATGGAATATTTTACATAGTATCAATTTTTACCACCAAAAATGAATTTAAAAATAAAATATGATTTCTTTTAAGAGATATATTCACAATCGACTATAAATATTATCCTTGAAACAAGTCTTCCTTAAACCTATATGAACTTATAAAACCACTTGAAAAGAACCAAAATATCAGAAAGGGGTATAAAATAATGAGAACCACTACTCTAGTGAGAAACATGAAAACCCATTAAAACTCATTTAATAATAATATTTTCATCCTTCCATTGATAAAATTATTTTTCCTTAAAAATATTCATTATTATTTCTTTCAAAATCAAAAGATTTTCAGGAAAACTCATTATAAATCATTGAAGAGTCATGTTGGTTCTTTAAGACATCATATTAATAAAAAAATTATTAGACCTGTAATAATTAAATAACGATCACAACCCATCCCATGGGGCCCGGACGTGACTAACCCAAGCATACCTTTCGTAGGCCAGGTGTTGGTGACTAGCACTTGAAGGTATTTCCCGAACATGGGTGGCATTTCCTTAGAGATATATACAGACTCAAAAAGGGAAACTGAGGTAAATAACCAACAAAAGTATGGTATATACACGAGAGTAATGTACAACCACATGTAGAACTGTAAACTAAAAGCAGTTGGGTGGAATAAAAGCCCTATGAACTAAAAAAAAGTAAACAGTCATTGAATCTACCCTCAAACTCTCACTGGAGGGTTGTAGCTGTAAAACTGAAGTTGAAGTAGAGGATCTCGATTTCTCTTATCGAACCATGTTCCACCTAGTCCCGAACCTCAAAAAAAAAAGTTTGGAGTTCCAGTAGTGTACACCAGACACACACGTTCAGATAGAGACCATGCATTAGTTAGTATAAAAATACCCAGTTGGGGACCACGAGACATTCGAAGGTCTCTCAGAAATCCACAAAAGAAAACATCACTACAAATTCCACAAATGTAATATCACAATCATGATCTAAATCATGATGCACAATAAAATAGAGACAAATCATTATAATGACATATAATCAAGGTTTCTAGGATATAGATGTCTAGTTGTAATGCCAGCTCATCTTATCTGTAGTAACTACAATGTTGTCCCATACATGTCATTGTATGCTGACCCGTATTGGTCACTATATAGTGAACCGTATTGGTCGCAAGATGCTAACCCATATTGGTCGCTGGTGCTGAACCATATTTTTCACTGGTGCTGACCTGTATTGGTCACTTTTGCGGACCCATTTTAGTTTCTGGTGTTGAACCATATTTTTCACTGGTATAGTGGTATGTATGATTAGTCGTGCAGCTAGATCATCCCATTCTGATGTTTCTGATGCTGACCTATATTGGTCCCTTTTCTTCTTCATATAATAGAGAACCACTAGATTCTTGAACGAAGCACAAATCATCAGTGGAATACTATTCTCCTCAAGACACCAATATTATTTCAACTGGTACGAAGTACTGCAAAAAGTATACCCCAAGGACATCCCCATCATAGGGGTATGAACGCCACAGACGGCGCGTCGAACAAACCTCCGGTGTGTGAGATATGAGCAATATGTTATAAATGTCCTAGTTTGATTCAAGTTTTATCCAACCCAGGTTTCATGTCGAACTCTATCAAAATTAACTTAGCATACCTCTAAATGGTTTTCTTGTCACAAGGGTCTTTATGTCATAGATGGTTCATCGATCGGATGCATGGTCTGTTAGTTACACCACTTTCCATGAAATGGCGGTGATCGCACCATGGTCCTACCCGGTGTAGATGGGACCACTGAATATTTATAATGGGAAAGCTTCCCAAAAGTGGTCCCAACACCACACATGGTGTGTCAAATGAATAGTTTGTTCATCTGTAAAAGGTGATTCTTTATTCGGGGGCCGGCTGGGTCTGGGCCCGAACCGACTCATTCAGGCTGCCCCCAAGCAACGAGTCAGGGGGCTATTTGACCCAGCCATATTTCCTTCCCATTAATGGTCAGTTTGGATCACTGGGTCAGGACCATCGGTGTCGCCCGACTAGTTTGTGGGCTAGGGTCACGTTTGGCTCAGTTCACCGAGTGATGCTCAGCCCACCCGCGTTGGCCCACTGGGAGGGTTCGGCTTGTTTGGTCGACCCATGTTCGGCCTAGTCTACCTGATGGAGGACTGCTTCCCAACTAGCCCCACAGATGTGGGGCCATTTTTTTCAGACTGTTGGGCCATTCCCAACCATTTCTCCAGCTAGAACGACACGTCTTGGGGCCGCAGTACCCCCTCCTCCCGCGGCCCACTGGCCGCGGTGGCTGTCGTCGCTGGTTATATCCCTTGCGGCCATCTCAGGATGACTGTCTCTAGGAACTCTGTTTTGTGATGGTAAACCACCTCCCCACCTCCTTTGGCCAGCTTCCATGGGCCTCGTTTGGCCACCTCTAGCATGATGCGCTGGCAGTTTTTCCGGTGACCACGGGACATGCTATATTGGTCCACTCATGGTGTCATCTATGAATACGAGCCTGCCAGACTGCCACCGTCACAACATGACCATCTGTTTCATGTATCCATCAAAATTAAGGAAAGTCGTACCCAAATAATGAAACATGAATGAAGCAGAGGAGGTTTCGTACCTTTTTCGTTCTACCCACACCCTCAGTGTTAACATGATAAAATGATGGAAATTTTATTTCAAACAATAAAGATTAAATAAACTCATTCCAGTAATGTTTAACAAAAATAAACAAAAATTTCATAATTGGATGAGATGTCTGAGGTAGATAATAAATGGAACCTCCTTTTTTGTTGGCATAGGTTCATGATTCAGTGGCTATTATCACCACTCGTTGAATTAGCTCTCGTCCTCTAGGTATATGTTTCCGCAGGACTTCGCTAGAGTTTCCTCATTTGAAGAAGTCATGCTAAAAACCCACCCTGAGCTCTATTTAAATAGGAGGTATAATGGTGAGTAATGAGTAAAGGTATTATTGAGGTTAAATAATTGATGCAATTAATGTGCCTCATTAATTGATGTAATTAAGGTTCTCCATTAATTGATATAATGGGTGGTTTCAGTACCAAAGTTTAACTGTGCAATTAACACCTAGTAATTAATGGTATTACTACCTCTATGGCCCCCACTATCATTTCTCAATGTTTGGTAGGAAAAAGAAAAAGGAATAAATTAACAATTTCATGTTATTTTACATTTCTTTAAAAAGATCAATATTTAACTTTTTATCCCGACCTACTGTTGTTGAAGTAATGCTTCCCTTAAATGAATCCTAGGAATGAAGATTCAATGGTGCCCTCAAATTTTTAATCCGAGCAATAGTTCAAAAGATAGAATACACTTCCCACAGGTTTACTGAATATAATGGAAAAAAGTTCAAAAATTCATTTTGGGAACACTGGGCCATGGAATTATTCGCCTTCATTTTTCATAAACTGGTAATAATCAAAGATAAATAAAAAATATATGATATATTCCGAGACATTAAACTCTCTGAACAATGGGGATTTACATCCCTGAAATATAATAAAATCTACTGTTTCTGATGCTTTCTCCATGGTGCGCGTGCATCCATCACGTAGAGGACACCCGATTGTTTCCTTGCTTTCCCGCTTTCCAAAGTTGGGCGGCATCTGATCCTTTTCAAAGAGTTCTACTCCATGATATAGAAGAGATTATGGGATTTCAGTTCTTCCTTCCGTGGATTCCTCTTTGGAGATCGTCACCTGGTCCGAGTCTCCCTCATAGATTTAAGATGTAGTTCATGAAACTCTTCCAGGGACCATATCTTTAGGGACACCAGTTAATTACACTGCTTTTATCAGGACATTCCAAGGAGTCCAGTCAGGGTATCAGCCTTCAGTTAGGGGCATAGTCATATTGGGCATCACTGGCGTGTCTTAATGCTGGGGGATTGGCATGTATGTTTTATGACCCATATTATAAGGCTTCTAGAGGGCGCAGAAGCCCGAGGTGTCCCAAATCAGACATGGGGAATTGTATGCCATGGGCATGTATCTGAGGTTTTCCTCAGCTTCCCATGTTTAACACAGGGTATGCTGCACATTTAACGTCCAGCAGTGATGGATCGGACTGATCGGAAAAATTATTAGAGTGGATCAGACTAAGGAACCCCATGGAGGGAACACCGAGATTGGGGCCATCATGTGGGTGGCTTCATGAATGTTGTGGTGTGGGATGAAGTTCCATGATCTCACTGGGATGTGGCGGCCTGGGTAAGTATCATTATGGACGATGGATTTGGGCTTGAGCCTCAAAAAAACTTCCTACGTATCCCTGTGGAGGGGAATCAATGTCCGTGAAGTTCTATGGGACGATGGGACACCTAAGGAGGCAACTCGTGAGATTGGACACATGGATGGGACCTTGAGGAAATGGAACCTCTAGGTTAGGGTATGGGATTCCCATGACACGTGGGCTCGAGGTAGAGATTAGTATGAGACATGGGTGTTGTCTTGATCCTCGAAAAGACTTCCTACGTATCCCCGTGGCGAGGAATCAAAGTCTGGGTAGTTCAATGGGATGAATACAGTTGAACGTCATGCAGACGGGGGTGAACCAACATGAAGGGGGGCTGGAATGACCAGGTGATATCCTTGAACCTTGTGGAGGCTTCCTATGTACCATGAATGGCATGGATCAAAGTCCCCGTAGTTCGGGATGGATTGGGGCTTACGCATTGAGGCTACCCAAGGTGGTGGGGCTTGAAACTCATGGAGGCTTCCTACATACCATGGCTTGTCATGGATCAAATTTCCCATATCTCGGGATGGATATGGGCTTACGCTCTGAAGCGGCCGAAGGTGGTGGGGCTTAAACCTCATGGAGGCTTCCTACGTACCATTCATTGGCATGGATCAAAGTCCCCATAGTTCAGGATGGATTGGGTCTTACGCTCTGAGACGACCCAAGGTGGTGGGTCTTGAACCTCATGGAGGCTTCCTACGTACCATTGTTTGACATGGATCAAAGTCCCCATTGTTTGGGATGGATTGGGGCTTACGCTCTGAGGCATCCCAAGGTGGTGGGGTTGAACCTCGTGGGGTATTCATATGTACCATGCCTTGACATGGATCAAAGTCCCCATAGTTCGGGATGGATTAGGTCTTACGCTCTAAGGTGGTCCAAGGTGGTTGGGCTTGAACCTTTTGGAGGCTTCCTACATACAGTGCATTGAAATGGGTCAAAATCCCCATAGTTCGTGATGGATCAGGGCTTACACTCTGAGGCGGCCCAATGTGGTGGGGTTTGAACCTCATGGAGGCTTTCTACGTACCATGACATGACATGAATCAAAGTCCCTATAGTTCAGGATGGATTGCGGCTTATGCTCTGAGGCGGCCCATGGTGGTGGGGCACTATCCTCGTGGAGACTTCCTACGTACCATGCCTTGACATGGATCAATTTCCCCATAGTTCTGGATGGATTGGAGCTTACACTCTAAGGTGGCCCAAAGTGGTGGGGCATGAACCTCATGGAGGCTTCCTACGTACCATGCCTTGACATGGATAAATGTCCCCATATTTCAGGATGGATTATGGATTACTCTCTAAGATGGCCCAAGGTGGTGGGGCTTGAACCTCTTGAATGCTTCCTACGTACCATGCCTTGACATGGATCGAATTCCACGTAGTACGGGATGGATTGGGGCCTACGCTCTCAGACGGCCCATGTTTTTGGGGCTTGAACCTCATGGAGGATTCCTACGTACCATTCCCTGACATGGATCAAAGTCCCCGTTGTTATGTATGGATTGGGGCATACACTCTGAGATGGACCATGGTGGTGGGGATTGAACCTCGTGGAGGCTTCCTACGTACCATGCCATGACATTGATCAAAGTCCATGTAGTACGGATGGATTGGAGATTACGCTATGAGGTGGACCAAGGTGGTGGGGAAAGAACCTCATGGAGGATTCCAACGTACAATGCCTTGACATGGATCAAAGTCCCCATAGATCATGTTGGATTGGGTCTTACACTCTGAGGCGGCCCAAGGTGGCAGGGCTTGAACCTCGTGGAGGCTTCCTACATAACATGCCATGACATAGATGAAAGGCCTTGTAGTTTGGGATGGATTGGGGCTTATGCTCTGAGACGGCCCAAGGTGGGTCACCGTCGGTGCTCACTCTAAGCTCACGTGAGTCATGATCGGTGTGACAAACAAGAGCTCGTAGAGACCTGACGATCACATCATAAAGGGAGCATCCGTGGGAAGCGGAGAGGGGCTTACGCGTTGAGTGGCCCAATGTGCCAGGACATACTCCAGGATGGAGGCCTGAGGGTGACAAAGCACATAGGGAGAGGGATTTGGGGATGAAGGATAGGGAAGCACTATTCCCCCTCACACCCTTTGCTGGCCTTGGCATCGAGGGTGTGAGGAGGAACAAGGGTGCTGCCTCCCGTAAGAATGGTTTGGGGTTTACACCAAGGTGGCTGCACTTCACCACAGACAAACACCACACTAATAAAGAGGATATCATCCCCTATGAGGGGTGATCCCATACCCGTGGAGATGAGTGGGCGTGGAGAATTTCCAAGGTGGGGGGACCCTGTGTGAGAGCCACAGGGCCAGGTCAAAGTTTACCGTCATGCGTTGAGGACGATGGCGCTTGGCGGTTTAACGTCCATCAGCTCAGACGAGTTGGGTGTGCTCTGCACCCCTAGGGCTTATATAACTGGTACCCTCTGCCGCTTTTGGGAGGTAAGTCACCAGAAAGGCCGTAGCGAAGGGGTGTCATGGAGCGAACCATCGAGGGGTCCACGTTACTGTGGCTATGTGAAGAATCAATATCTGTTAGCGTGCCATTGCGAAGAGGCATGAGGCAAAGCAACGCAATGGGGAGAATTGTCTGAGGGAATTTGATGTTACCACATACGAGTCATGAAGGTCACATGGGAAGACGGTGCATGACGTGGATACCAAGGGCACAAAAGGCACCAGAGAATGGTACCAACAATAAGAGCATCGTGGTGAGGGGTCCTAGGGAATTGCGCGCAACCTTTGAGGCTTGCACACGAAATAATGGACCTGTGTGAAAAACATAGTGCTAGCGCAAAATCGGTGATGCTTGTGCATAATTGGGGAAGAGGTTTGCGTGTGACTAGGAGGATTTCACGCAAGGACTATGAATTGCACGCGAGTGGTAGAGGCCGCCCACAATGACATTGGGGTGCGCGCAATGAAAGGAACTGTGTGCAATCGACCGGCCTGCATGCAATGGAGGGAATTTTTCCCAAGGGGGGAACCCCAAAAGGATTGAAATTTAGTCTAAGACATGGGGATCTTCGCATGAAGGCAGACCCCAGGGTGAATTGGCACGAAAAGAACCTTAACTGAAGGAAATTTTGTGTGCATGGAAGACGGATTTCGCACACAGAAGATGGTTCAGATTCATTAGACTGAAATGGAAGGGGTTACCTTCTATTTATAGAAGTATGGGGGCACGGAAAAATGCTCAGAGTGAAATCAATATGTGCCAGAGGTAACGACGTGAAATGAAAAATGTACGGGGCATGGGCGTGAAATTATTTTTCTCCTACATTGGGGAATCTTCATGAATCTTGGAACATTCTGCAATCCACACATTTTTTCACGCATTTCACCATTTTTTTCGCGCAACACCGCCGGGCCCCCCAGACTGAGTCCCCGGGTCCAAATATGAATTCTATTTTTTGTTTTGAAACATTCTTCCACACATAACCACTTTTTGGCATCTACAAATCCCCCCCTTGGAATTGGATCGGCAAGGGGTCGCAACGATTGGATTCTGGGGGAAATGCTGAAATGCAAGGCTTCGTGGATCCCCTGCGTGAAAAAATCTAAAGCGGCATGTAAAACTCAGCCAGTAGCAGAATCCACTTCTTTTGCACAGGGTCAGTACATACTCTTATTCTATAAATGTATCTGGGGGTCCCATGATCTGTACGACTTTTCTCGTGTGATAAGCTTTCAGCTCTCGTGCACGAAATTCTCTATGGATCAGCGTGAAAAACTACTTTTGTTTCTCGTAATTCCATCAAGATTTCACAGAATTTTATGCACAAATATGAGGGTTTTTCATGCCATGGTCTGAAATTTTGTGTCACCCGCTGCTTTTACGCGCCATTCTCCCAGATTTTGCGCCAGCATTCCAAATTTCGCTCCAACTACTGTAACACTTGGTCGGAAGAAGATGGATGCAAACTGGGTTGATGAGAGGGAAGATGCTGCTCACAGAGCTGAAATTGTTGTGAACCTGGAGGTTTATGGCACAAAAATGGTTTAATCCAATAACCATACCCTCTTCATCATGCTAACCCCCACCCAAAAGGAGTAATCTCTATTTGAAAATCTGCTGGTGTGGGACTTCGGCAACTTGGAGGAGGTTCTTCTACCGGGTTTCGAGGTTGATACAACGCAGTCAGGAGTGACCCGTGAAGATGACCTTCCTCGATAGAAAATCACCTATAATGGTCAATCTTCCTGGTAAACCAATAAAATGGATGTATATGTCCTGAATCCAAGGACTAGGACCATTTCTGGGGGTGACCCTACTGCCGAGAGCTCCACGGCCCTTTATGCAAGCTCTTTCCGTCAGAGAGTCACTGACGAGACCAAATGATGGCTGCAAGACAGGGATCTGCAGTCCGGAGGCAACTTCACCAATGAGTAGGCCTATGCATAGTAGGTTCTCCATACATGTGACCAATTTGGCATTGAACTATGGTATATTTTTTTGTTCGAGGTTATATGGAAATCACAATTAAACTTCCACCACCAGCCTGAGCTAGGGACAGATCCGTTCACCCGGTGGTCCCCTGATACCAACACATTCCATCTTCCCCATGGGGATGTCAGCATCAGTCTCTAGGAAATCCACTACATCGGGGGCATCCCTTTGGAGGGCCATTAATATGATGAATTTCTCCCACCAATGAATATATGGGTAGATAGATCTCGAACTCCCATACTGACATGGCACCTGTTGGGGCTGGCCAAGGAGACGCTGGGGGTTAAGGAATTTCTGAAGGACATCACCTACAAGGACTAGTTAAGCCTGTTCCTGGAGAGGTATTCAGATTTCAAGATGCCAGGGGGAGGAAAATGTTATCCAACCACAGCTCAGAGAAGCAAGACCAGATCATACTAGAGGGTATGGGAGGCCGGGAACTACCCGTCATGGGGATACTGCATAAATGAGGCCCAGGACCCAAATGTTCAATACGATAGATTCCTCTCCACATTCTTGAGAGAGTGGCTCTTTCCGGTGAGCGGTGCAAGGGTGGGAGTCCGTCTAGCGACCCTGGTGATGGAAGACATCATGGATACCAGCAAGTGGTTCAACCCGGGGGTCCCCGTGCTGGCTCTGTTGTATGCCATCTTGGGATGCATCTCGAGATGGGGGTCACCTAGGAGATTCTATGGCCCCTTACAGATATTCCATGGCTGGGTTTCGGCTCATTGCTGCGGATACACCTTCCTAAATTCCATTCGTCCTTTAGGAAATGGCCTGCAAACCTCTCTGCTAAATATTGTCTGGGTCATGCTAATGACACTCAACGAGGAGGAAGTATGGATCAGGACTGGTAACCATGAAAACTTCACATTCACCCCATTCCCCACCCCAACAGGTCAGCTGATAGACGATGGGAAAGGCTCACTAAAGACGAATGATTACTTCTAGAGCATCAGATGTGGGGTGCTTGTGGCCCGGATTGATTGTAAGATCTAATGTGAGCTTTATGTGTCTTCCAGGTTCACCAGGTAGTTTGGATGCCTCAAGAGAATGCCGAATAAATTATACATAGATGTCTGGGAGGATAGGCATCCCTATGTTCTTTGTCAGTTGTGGCTGATGTTCATGACCTACGACTCTAGAGACATCATCTCCTATCCTCCCACTGGAGTCGACGTTGGACTCTCAACCGACTATGTTGAATATTGTACCACAGCATACCCTGACGGGCTTCTACAGAAGTGGGTTCGGCAGTTGAAGGTTTCCATTATAGAACTCAGGTGGAAAAAGAGCAGTCAGGCTGCCGTTATGGGGGAAATATCAAAAGCGCATCAGACAACGGGGCCCGCGCAGGCCAGAACCTTAGTAGTAGGGGCGTCTCATGGTGTGGTTGCACCCTCGTCGCCTAGAGGAGGAGGGTCCCATGGAAGGACTAGAGAACATCCTGGGAAACAAATAAGATACCTACTTCAACCTTCTCAAGATTCCATTTTCCCTGCGCTATAGTCGGCTTGGATAACCCTGCAGCAGTCAGCGAGTACCGAAGCCCTCTGGTAGAAGATAGTGTAGGATGGGATCCAGCTGCCGGAAGTCGGTCTTATTCGGATTTCCAAAAAATTTAACTTTAATTTTCAGCATCAATATCTAATGGCCATGTACATGTACGCATGCCAATAGGGTCGGGGTGTGGAGCCACCTCTCTTGGTGATGGTCATGCTCGACCAAGAGCATGAACCAGAAATGATGCTGCCGGGGGAAGATGATAGAGGCAATGAGTCGGAGGGCAGTGAAACAAGAGAGGAGGCAGAAGGGTAAAGGGAAGATGACGGTGAAGAATAAGAATATCCCGAAGGTGAAGGGTCTCAGGGGTGTCCCACCAAGGAAGTCTCTATGAGAGCGGCGAGATCGTCGACTCCGATATTTATGTAAGCAATATACTCAAGGTATGATTCAAACATTATCTATCCTTGACCATTATTTTGCTTTCCTTTTAAATCCTTAATCCACCCTTCTTGTCTTACTCAAGAGAATATGGGTTCTGATCAAGAGTCCATAGCCGATGGAGGGGAGGAAGCTCCAATGGGGCAAGGTGGATCACCGACACCCATCATTAAATTGAAAAGTTCTAAGAGATCCCCAATCACGATAGCTCCTGTAGTGTCCAGAGCACTACGGGCCAATGCAGTGGGTTCTTGTAAGTTCCTTTCTTCGACACCAGTACTCATAGTCAGAGAACTCAACTGATTAGGCAGCTCCTTGTCTGCACAGTGTTCACGGCATTGGAGGCCCGTCGGACTGCTGAGCTCGGAACATCCGTGAGGGTACCGATGGAAAACATACTGCCCCATCCGAAACATCCCTCCCAAATTGAGTTGGCCCCGACAATTGTTGATCATGGAGTGGTGGACACCGATGGCGCTATTGTCAGGGCAGGGCCAGATGTCGACGAAGGATCCACTAGGATCGAGGGGGGAGAGGAAGTTCACCCAGAGGCTGAGGAGCCTACACCCCTGGGAGGAATCTATGAGGAAGACCCTACTGCTAGACTATTGGCTGTTTTCCTAATCTATCGGCCCACTGATCCAAAAGAAGTCAATGATTAATACTCAGAAGCGGTCGAGGAGAGTCGAATGATTCGACGCAAGGGATGGAAGTGCATTTGGAATTTTCTCCATCAGCCTCAGGCAGAATGGCAGTAGAGGATGGGTCAATCCACACATGGTTTAATTTCCTATGTGATGGAGGGTCAGATTCTCAACACCTTCACCTGACGGTTTGTGATAACATGGTCGAGAAGATGCGTGAGAGAAGTCGGTGCTCCAATGTAACCCTGTGTCGACAGGATTCAGGGAGCACTCGAGCAATTATGAGGGGGGAGATGTAGGTCAAACGTCTCGAGAATAGATGAAAGAACATCTTAAATTTATCCCAAACTCCTATGAGCTCGTGTAGCAGCTATGGGCCTAGCTGGTAGACACCCAAGAACAACTTTTGGAGGCGAGTCACCAAATAAATGAGCTCTAAACTGAACAGGCGCAGGTGTGGGCTAGGGTCAGCGAATTGTGCTCTGCGGCCGCTGACGAAGGGAGTCCTCCAATGACGGGAGGCAATCCTGGAGGCCACCAACCAAAAGGTGGTGGAATTGGAGAGATCTATCTAAGAACCCGACCCATGGGGGCCTTGTTTTTTCCGAACCCATAAACATACCTCGCCTTACTGCTTCTTGTTTTCTTTCGAACTGTATGTATAGACAAATTTAATTACTTTCCCCTTCTCCTAACATACATATCCATTTTCTTTAACATGCTCACCCATAATCCCGAAATAAATAGAATTCCTTTGCTAAGCTCACATGGGCCGTACCCGATATGAGAAACATGGGAGGCTCGTACTATCACTTCGTTTGATTTTGGGATTGTCAACCATGCTCTGGGAATTCGAAATTCAAACCTGGATTTCTGAGGAGAAGAGGGTGGACCGCTCAAGGGAAGAGGACCTCAGACCAATCAATGTATCATCTTCTCAATGTGCCCTAGTTCATGAGTGTGGTAATTCCAAGGGAATTAGAATCAATCCGAACATAGGTAAATGGAAAATTTGAATCACATTACCCATATTCAGAACACTATGGGAGGGGCGTGGCATTAAAGGACATCTATATACCGTCTTAAAAACACATCATCGATATTGTGTTAGCCTAAATGGGGACAATAAATGATGATCAACCACTGACCATGCTTGAAACACATGACCTAACTCAAATATCGTCCATAAGTCTTCTAGAACATTGGACCAGGATGGTAGGCAGACCATAGGTCAAGCTTCCATACTGTTAGGGGGTCCCTTCAAACGTGATCAGTCTTCCAGAACGTTGGCCCAGGACAACAGGCGGACCATAGGTCGAGCATCCATACTGTTAGGGGGTCCCTTCAAAAGAGAAATTGGATGAGGATCAGAATAAAGGGGAACAAAATGCGTGGAATGTGAAGTGGTGGATTGATCGAACAGAATCCAACACTCCCAAAATTACGCCACTGTGGTGGAAGCTCATTAACCATGCGCATTAATCTGATCATAGATCATCCCTATTTCTTTAGAAAGGGCCTCTCTGGTGAGGGAAATTTCACTTACCAATTTCATCATGGGGCATCCTGTACTTGTTCAGGGAAAATTCTAGAGTTACAAAACTCCAAGGGGAGGGGTCAGGCCAAGTGGCTGACGGTGGGGAAAGAAAGAGATTTGTGATTCCCGGGGTAGGACCTAAGATGAAATGTCTGTACATTCCTACGTATCCCATAAGTATTGGAATCAAGCCACACATAGTTCTAGAAAGTGGAACGGTAAGGTACCAGTGGAAAGGATGAGAGGGGCACGTGGGTCTATCCCTCGCACCAAAAGAGGTTGCATTTGATGTATCTTCTTTTTCGTTTAAGGTGAATTGGGGTTTTTTGTGAAGCGACAAGCCTAGAGTAGAAATTCACAGCATTTCCACAAGAATCAAGCTATATACATGTGTTCAAAAATGGTATCGGGGATGAATGATACCCAACGTGATGGCCCATATGATGAGGTCATCACAATGCGGCACCGTTTTTCATCGTGCGGTCATGACATTACTATCACAGTTTAAGGGTCATGTGATTGGACCCAACAACATAGTTTAAAGTTAATATGGCTTGGAACTGAGGGAATGTGAACGATGCTATAATTAATACTCGGTGCAAATGTGTTCGGGGTCCACACCACAACTATGAGCGATTCCGGGAGAGGAGCCTCAGGCCTGGAGGCCAGTGAGTGTCAAAGGATAAGGGGAAAGAGAAACAAGATCCCAGATGAGCTGGAACCAGAAGCATGATGTCTTAGTGATCCCACGTATCCCATAGGGACGAGGATCGAGCCACACATATCCCTTAATGAAGATCTTAGTCTTATGGTCTTAGAGCTCGAATCGAGGAAGCCCCTAAGGATGTCGTACTGCAGCCTTGTCCCCCTGACGTGCGGAGGTGACCTGAGGGATAATGCCAAGAGTGTTGAGATTCCACCTGGACATGATGGGGTGGAATATAATGTGAATCATGCAACCAACATTCAATTCCTAATGTGGATGGCGTGAAAATGGAGGATTACTGCTGACCATGTTCGCAACACATCATCTTGTCGTGTTAGCCTGAAATGGGGAAAAAAATGAGCATCGATCGTTGACCATGTTCGCAACATGGGAATTGTATCAATTTGTTGTCTGAAACCCTCAGGGGAGTTGGACCCTAAGGGTAGGATAGCCCTTAGTCTTGGTATCCATGCCATTTTTGGGGTCCCTTCTAGTGTTAATGATAATGGGGGCCCAAATGAAGGGGGAAAAAGCTTGACAAGTGGAAGGAATATGGCTAAGTTGAATCTGACACTCTTGGTCCTAGACCAGAGTACTCATAGCACATTGGAGAACCACTGCAAGGGGTTGAGGGACTCAGCCTGAGAGTGGCCATGATATGGAGAATTCTCTGGAGAAGGGGGGAATGGTGCCAACTACCCAACGTGAAGGAGGGCATAACCCTGTATCACACCCATATATCCCCATCGTGGAGAGAGATAGGCCATGAGTCCTAGGTTACCGGTAGATTGGGAGATCATTGAGAGATGGGGATGGACACGAAATCTAAATGTTCAGGCGGTCGTACGTATCCCATAAGGATGGGAATCAAGCCACACGTAGTTCTTGAAGATACAGTTTAACTTCACGCGGGACGACATACTGTTTATTGTCATGTGGGGCGACATACAGTTTAACATCATGTGGTAAGACATACAGTTTAACGTCATACAGGAAGACATACAATTTATCATCATGTAGGAAGACATACAGTTTAACCTCATGTGAGATGGAATACAGTTTAACATCGTGTGGGACGACAAACATTTTGACGTCATGCGGGATGACATACAGTTTAACGCCATGTGGGATGACATACAGTTTAACGTCAAGTGTTATGAAATTCAGTTTAATGTCATGCATGATAACATACAGTTTAACATCATACTAGACGACATACAGTTTAATGTCATGCAGGACGACATACATTTTAACGTCATGTAATACAAGCATGCATTTTATGGTCATGGAGGACCGTGGCTCCAGATTAAGGTCATAAAGGACCCAGTTAATCCCGGGTTAGGTAATGTATTGTTTGAGGGACCTTTCATTGGTTGGAGGAGTTATATGCTCACCATCCGTGGTCACCAAAGAGTACGAACCATTGGGATAAACCTTATGAACAATGAATGGTCCTTCCCATTTGGGCTCCAACTTGGGTGGCTTCCTTCTAGGGATCATTGGCGCTCTGATGTCTAGTAACAAGTCACCCTACAAGAAAGAGAGAAGGCAAAACTTCTTGTTGAAAGCTCGAGCCTTTCTACTCCAATGCCTTTCTATGTTATACAAGGCATGAAGCTTGTTCTCATACAGTGCTTCCAATTCAGCTAGACGGATCTCAACCACTCAATACGGAACATGCTAGCTGTATATTGCTCTGCACAATGAGCGAAACTAAATCCCGATGGGCAGGATGGCCTCATCTCCGTACACCAGGGAATATGAGGTCACCTGGGTGGAATTACGAGTCGTCGTCCGATAAGCCCAGAGGGCGCTCTAGATCTTATCCAGCCAACTCTTCATGTTCTGGCCAACCATTTTCTGCAAAATTTTAGAGAGGTTTTATTTTAAACCCTCGATCTATCCATTTTCATGCGCGTGATAGTGGGAGGTATGGTTCAGACGGATATAGTACTTAGCGTACAATTTCTTCATCTCGACTACTCGAAAGTTGGTGTTATTATTAGTGAGGACAGTGTGAGATAATCCAAATGGATATATGATATTGGAACTCATGAAGTCAATTATAGAATAGAACTTGACCTCCTTGAGAAGAACTGCCTCTACCCATTTGGAAAATAAATCCATAGCAGTCAGAATAAATTGGAATTATCGAGCCGTTGGCAGTGGGTTTGGTCCTACAACATCTAATCCCCATATTGAAAAGGGATAAGAGTACTTGGTAGTGCGAATAAGATCTAGTGGTCGATGAAAAAAAGTTAGAATGAACTTTGAATGCGTGGAACCTCTTGGCGAACATGATGCAGTTGTGGATCATGGATGGCCAAAAATACCCTAGTATTCGAATATGATGGGACAGTTTTGGCCTAGCCTGATGGGGACCACAGGAATGGCGTGAACCTCTTGCATGACCTGTGGGACCTCAACCCCTTGAATGAAAAAGAGGAAAACACCATAAAATTCATTTTTATAGAGTATTTGATCAAGGCTAGGACCATTCTTGAGAGTAAACTGTAGCACGCAGCGTCAGATTCACTCGCGCTCAGCCCAATCTGATGGTAGATTACCGTGTTGGAGGTATTCAACCAAGGGTGTCCTCTAATTGGAAACCACTTCGATCACCGCATCTAGATGACTCGAGGGTCTTGGATAGAGGCACCAGTGGAATGATGGATTACATGTTGGTCGTCATTTCCATCCGGGGTAATAGGAGCTATTACTCTCATATGTGCCATGTGGATAATCATATCATCCTGCTAGGGCTCTGCAAGTGATGCAGCTAAGATGACTAAAGAATATGCTTGACCATTCGATGGCTGAGGGACATGGATAAAATATGGCTGTGAAGGGATCTGGTACATTAACTGGATAGTGAATTCTAAAAATGGTATGAGCTCTGGATTCTTGATAACATAGTTTCCATTGGCCTGCTTAATAACTAGCTCGGAGTCCCCTTTCACATGGAAATGGGGCACGTCGATCTCAAGGGCCAGCTCGGGACTAGTAATGAGGGCCTGATACCCTACCTCGTTGATAGTGTAGCCTTCAGAAAACATGAATGAGTATGGTAGGTTGGCTTCTATCAGGGTAATAAAAATGATACCTAGGCCTACTCAATTGCGCCTAGAATAATTTAGCCTCCAACTAGTGGGGCTCTGGGAGTCACCATCAAAGTGCATCTGCCAACATGAGACGGATTGATCGATTGAGAGGATTTCCTCATCAAGAAAATCCAGGTCCAGAGACTGATCCATGGAGGTTGGAGGGCATCTAGAAAGTATTTCAACTCATGTCCCTTGATAGCCTTCTGAGGCACAAACTTGATGTTGAACTGTTGGAGGATTACCACCCACCACGCTAGTCGGCCAGTCAACATGGGGAGATTCAAAATATACTTCAGTGGGTCTACCCGAGAGATCAGATGTACGTCGTGGTGTTTTAGGTAATGTTGCAATTTCTGCATAGAAAATACGAGCACAAGGAAACTCTTCTCAATCGGGGAGTTCTGAGTCTCTGCATCAAGGGGCATGCGGCTGAGGTAGTAGAGGCTATTCTTAGTCCCCTCATTGTTCTTCTAAGCGAGAAGGGAACCGAGGGACCGTTCCAGGGCGGTGACATAGAGGACCAGAGGCTTCCAAGAGATGGGTGGCATCATGACATGAGGCTAGAGAAGATACTGCTTGATATCCTCAAAGGCATTCTGGCACTCCTCATCCCACTCATAAGTGGTGCCCTTATTCATGAGCTGAGAGAAGGGATTACACTTGCATGACATATTTTCAATGAATCGACGTATGTATGCTAAGTGTCCCTAAAGACCTCAAAGCTCCCGAATATTTCTTGGGGGGCTTCTGGATGATGGCCTTGATCATCTCTGGGTTCATCTCAATGCACCGGTACCAGACAACAAAGCCACAAAACTTCCCATAAGTGACCTCGAATGCACACTTCAAGGGGTTCATCTTCCGGTAGTGGAAATGGAGGAAACCAAACACTTTCTCAAGGTCCTTGTGATGGTCCTGGAACTGGCGAGATTTGACCACCGGAACATCCACGTATCACTCCACCAATGTTCCCAATATTGGCTTGAATATGTGATACATGTCCCATAGATAGTTGGCAGCTACATTCTTCATGCCGAAGGGTATAACCTAGTAATAGAAAGTACATTACGGTACCCTAGAAGCTATGGAATCCTCGTCATTAGGGGTCATCTAAATCTAATTATATCCTGAGTAACCATCCCTGAAGAAGATGGCATGTAACCCCATCGTAGCATCAATCAACAATTCCGTCCCTGGAAGGGGAATTTCATCCTTTGAACAATGGCGGTTGAGATCTTTGAAGTCGATATAGACTCTGATCTTCCCATTCTTCTTCATGACTGGCACAATGTTGCCTAACAACTTGGTGTATGGGACCACTCTGACGAAGTTGTCTCTAATGATCTTTTCAACTTCGGCGTCGACCATGGCACCAAGAGAAGGGTGCATAATTATGGGAGGCTTCTTTAACATGCGATGGTTTATCGGGAGACCGAGGCGGTGGACGGCTACCTAAGGATCTAGTCTAGACATCTCATCGTAACTCTAGGTGAATACATCACGGTGCTACTTGAGAAAGCCTACATACAACTTATGCTCATTAGGGGACATAACAGTGCTGATCAATGTGGGTCTCGGGTCCGCCTTGCTTCCGAGGTTCACCGGTACCAACTCATTGACCATGGCTGATACGTCTTACTCAAAGGAAGGGGGAGCATTCTCTATATCTTCTTCTCCATTTATGGAGGGACCCTCTATGGGGGAAGCTACTTCTAAGCTAACAGATCATGATGGGAGGCTACTACCAGCTTGTGCGGCAGTGGTTATTGCATCGGGAAACTCTGGCACTGCCGAGACCATGGCTATGAAGGCTATTGACCTGATCACATCTTGTCTCCTGCCCAAGGGTCCACGCTTGATAATATCAAACCAATAGTGGCTCATTTTCCAAATATGACTTCTTCCATCACAGAAAAATAGACAAGTATGACATACCAATGTTTCCATGTGCCGGACGTCCCGATACCTGATGGGAGTGGGAGGCTCCGGGATCACTTTAGCATGATTCGTATAAGAATAAGAAGTGATATTCCAACGCCACCGAGTTTTAGGAGAATGATTCACCTTTTTCCTGAAAATGATGATACATTACCCTCTATTGGGGGTCGTGTCCTCCTACCGATGGATCAAGAAGATGTAGGAGTCATTCAGGCCTTCCCAAGGGTTGGTCATAGCAGTGAAAGGCTCAACGTTACTTTCCTAGATGTTCTTATCCTTTCTCTTGTAATAGTCATCATCCAAGTAGCGGGCCTTGTAAGAGGTGAAAGGAGACACATCACCATGGAGTACGACAACTCGACTATTAAGGGAGTACTTGAGGCATTGGTGAAATGATGAGGGGATTGTCGTATGCATGTGGATCCATGTAATGCCCCTTAATGCATTATACGCGGTGTCTTGGGAGACAACCATGAATTTGGTGCTGGAAACTAGGCTGCTGAACTAGGTATTCAGACGAATCTTGCCGATCAGGGATTACTATGTCCTATCATATCCTTGGATTCATAGATCCTAGGGTGTTAGGTTATCTTCAGAAAACCCTAGCTTCCGCAGTGTCTATGTCGGGATAAGGTTGATCATGCAGCTGGTGTCAATGAGACAGTGGTGAACTTCCTCGCCGTTAAATTGGGTAGTGTTGTACAACGACCAGATGTGCGCCTGTATGGGGGAGCCTTCATCCACTCTAGAAAATGAAATGATGGACTGACATTCGGTATCCTCAAATGCTTTAGCATGGAAATATTTTGCAGTTGCTATCTCTGTCTCATACTTGAGGGGGCTTTTTAAACCTCGAAGAGTGCTTCACGCATATCTGGTGTTAGGATAAGGGCTTAAAAGATGGATAGCCTCACTAGGATGCTAGTGAGGTGCTTGAGAACATTTTAATTCTATGCCAGGCATGAAATTCTACATACAGGGAGTCGTTCTGTAATGGAAGGCATGAAGGGCCCTATTAGCCGGACCGACAACTGACTGGTACTGGGAATATCCCGCTGCTCACTAGTCAAAACCAAGAGAGTTGTATTTGATGTGGAACTGAGGGCTGAGATCCACCTGTAGTGGGGAGAATCTGGTTGTAGCACATCTGAAGGGGTTCTGCCTGATCTTGTAGCACAAATGGTGGCGGAGGCGGTCCTGACAACACCAGATAAGGAGCCTGTGAGTATTGAGCTCTATGATGGGCCTACTGCTTGGTCTCATCATCTTGCACAGCCGGACTGGAGGTGCCAACTAATGTTCTTCTATGACTCTTGTGGCAGCAGCTCCATTGACGTTGGCATCAGCTGGGGACAGTGGGGAGGTTTTCTTGGCGTTCCCCCTCGTCGGGAGTCATATAGGGGTTTTCCAACTCGATGGTGTTAACCAAAGCATACCATTGACTATCACGTGAATAATCATCCAACACTTGGTGGATCCTGGGGGAAATCCCCATATCTAGAGGTAGAAAGTCACCGTGAGGGCAAGAAAATGGTGGCATTGGCGTGGCATGTTGCTTTTTCTTATGCTGTCAGTGCTTGTTCTTCAGAGAAAAGGCCGGATGAGATGAGGATGCAGAAGTAGAGGCCACAGCTTCTGGAGGCTCCATTTGATTAAGACATGCACAGATAATTCCATGGGCATGGGTGTCCATCTTGCGAGCCATCCAGCTGTTTTACTTCTGGGATCCACGGCTGGGAAACTACTGCCACTCGCTTTCACCGTCGCTACTGCTATATACAGTCACAAAGACACCCGAAAATTGTGTCGAGGTCGGGCCCAACCTGACTATGTTGTTGTTAATCCGATCATGGAGCTAGTCCATGAACACATAGAATTGCTTGATGGTGTGGCCCAGGATCCTGTGAAAAGGGCAGTAGTTGGGGTGATCAGTGATATTTGCCTCATGTGTCTTTCAGCACTTAGGCAGTCGTACAATCCTCTCCTCTATGGAGCTGTGAAAGTAACTGGGGACCTAAGCCTATTCGAACGAGTAATTTTGATTCATTCTGTCCATAAAGGGTTATATAAAAGCCTTCCCCAAATGGGGGGATGGAGGAGCCTTCTAAGGAGGCGAAACTTTACTTCCTCTCCTAGGTGGCGGTGGCGTGTTATGCAGGGCGCCTGTCGATTCTGAGGACGCTTCTGCGATAGAAGTTACACCCGTGGTAGTGGACCTCTATGGGGCTACGGAGCCGGCTCCACTGGTAGCAATTATAGATGCCTAGGGACCTCTACCTGGGCTACCATGGATGGTTCGACTATGGTAGCCCTCCTTGCTGGGATCACAGGGTGTAGCCGACGTTCTTGACTAGCATGTTACAGAGATTCTTCGAGGTGATGGGCCTTATCCGAGAAGTCTCAGAACCCTCTCGGATAGTTCTCAGAGATCAGAGAGGGGACCGTTTCTATATTGACATTCCCTATGCAGATCATCAGCAATTGATCAAGAGTCAATGGCATGTCGAGGGAGTATATCAGCCCCTTATACTTGGCGACAAAGTCTGCAACTCTCTTG
Source organism: Viscum album (assembly GCA_963277665.1). Classification (NCBI taxonomy): domain Eukaryota; kingdom Viridiplantae; phylum Streptophyta; class Magnoliopsida; order Santalales; family Viscaceae; genus Viscum; species Viscum album. The sequence goes on along the minus strand of OY728151.1, from coordinate 830,016,918 downwards.
TCCAACCTTTTCTAGCACTTGATGAGGTATACGATGCTGGTCTTTCGGGTGGTAGAGCTGAACTGGTAGAGGTACTACCTACGAAGGTCCCTCCAGCTAGTCACAGATCTGACGGGGAGCTGTCTGTACCGAACGAATGCTGGCCCCTCCAGCCTTTGAACAAAACATTGGAGCTTGGTAGCCTCCTACTGCACTGGTTTCCCTAAAAAAGGACCACACTTTGAGTTGAAGTGGGATAGATGTGGTGGAGGGTCCCTCGTCCCATTAAAAGGGGATAAGGTGGGGTTTCCGAATTCTGGGGGTGCTGGAATATCATCCAACCATGCCAGGTATGGATTTCTATCTGGTGGGATGAACACCTGTTAGGTTTCCAAAGCCTCTAGGTGTGCGATGAATGCTACCATCGGATCATCTATATATGGGTCCCTATCCTGACGGGGATACCTGACCACGAGCACATTTCCATGTTCTTCAATGCAGTAGCCAAGCTCAGCAGCTCATGGAGAGGCATGTGGAGCGACCCTTGGAGTTGTCGAAAGAGCTCGAATGGGGTTACATGGATTTTCATGTCGTTCAGAAGGGTTTGGAAAGACATTATACGCCCTCTTTCTATAAGTTACGACCTCTACAATTTCTGTATAGACATGATGTTCAGGGTTAACCGGGGGTAATTCTCTAAGGAGAATCCGCATCTGTCCCTACTGTATTGGCCTAGGGGCACCATAATCTAGAAGTTTTTCCGCAGCGCGTTTGTCTAGGAGGTCATCAACCATTTTATTCTTCTCAGTGATTTTGGAACAGCGCGGCCTTCTCAGGATTTTCATCTGTCTTCTACACTGAGGCAAATTGGTCGGAGTGTTTTGGGGATGCCAATATGCTTCCTGACCTTACCAAGAATCTGGCTGAGAACCAATTTCTTGGTGGGAGATGTGAGACCTAAGAGGTTTCTCTGGTGGTGAGTAACTCTCCCCAATGGGTATAGCAGTGGGGGCATGTCCTCTGGGAGGAGTTTCCCAACGAAAAGTTCTAGCTCATTTTCCCCTCGCAGCAGATCGTTCATGATGACCGCGACTCTTCGTTGGGGTATGTCCTCGACATCACCAAGCGAGTGGGGTTGCCAGCGAATAGAATTTAAGAGGAGGTAAGCATAATTCTCCCAGACATGATCTTGAGCGTGGGGGTATCCTCTTTAATAATTTTTCGGAGTACATGGAAACTCTGGACACATTGCTATTGGAGGGTACTATAGTGGCCAGTTGACTTGGGGTTCCGGACCACGAGGAGTGTTCCCAGGTCAACCAGACCGCATTTTTTGCTGATGTCTTCTAGGTTCTTTTGACTCCCATGGTATGTCGCTCAATGGTGGAGAAGACAGAAGTGAGTTGCCCAAAGGGTTTGGAGGAAACATTCAAACTCCTCTGGAGTGAGCAATTCTGGAGTGCCAAAATTTGGTCCTGTGACCAGCCAAAACTTCTCTGGGAAGTGGCCCACTATAAGGATAGTCTAGAATCTCCTCGGCTTAGATTCATATTCTAGCCTTTGATTTCCCCACTCATCAACTAAGGGTGGATGAGGAACACGCAGCGGCGCTGAGGCAGGCCACTGGGCTGGTGGGCTGGCCAGCGGAGAATATGGCGAGCGGGCTGATTGGCCGTTGAAACATGGTATGTCCTCTAAGTATTATAGTGAACCGGCCAGTATATCGTTATATGATGGACAGGTGACCAAAGCTCATGACACAGTATCAATGCCCACCTAAGGTGCTCCATGTCGTGGATATCCTGCCATTGACTCCCAAAATAACACATCATAGTCTCTAGACAAGAAAGAAGGTGCCTCCATAGATGACGGTGGAGACTGTGTGGTCGGTCCTCAAGGATAGTCTAGGTTCACTTCCTCCTGGAAATATCTTCGGAGGGAGGCATGTATCCTATGGACCTCGCATTCCATGAGCACAAGGCTAATGTGCCTCGTTCCTGCCCCAACCCTTGACTCGGAGGGATGAAGAGAGGGCTCCTGATATGAGTCGCACTCTTCTTCGGAGTCTGATAAGCGTAATGGTTTGATTCCTATATGTCCTTCCCCATAATTCCACTTGTGGCGACGATGACTCACTTTCCTACCCCTAGGTGGCTCCTCGGGAGGGGGCTGATTTACTACATGGGGGCCTCTGGCCAGACTAGTGTTGGGGCGGAGAGGGTTTTCACTCGAGAAAGCTGAGGTGAGGGGATCAATAGGTCTAATTTCGAAAGGGAAATGTAGAGGACCTCTGTGTTGGGTGTTGGTGAAATGGGGTTGGCCTCCACCTCTCCGATCGCTGGAAAAAGGAGGACCATTGCCGATTGGAACTAGGACATGGGGAGGACCTCCATGTTGGAGAGAGATCGGGCATGCAATGTCTCCATACTCATGGTCCACAGTAGGGGGAGTGACCCCGTACCTAGTGTAGTGAGCACAAGAGAGACCCCCTCATAGATCGTTTCTATCACGAGAAAAACCCTCGCTTGGGTTGAAGTGGGTGCATGATAGACCTCCAAGCCGAGGTTTGAAACAGTGAGAGTCCGCACCTTCCATAGTGGTGGTATGGAGTAGGCCTCCATACTGGGTGGCAGTGCTGCATATTTGCCCTCAGCAGTCATTGCCTATGTCGGCGACCAAAAGAGTCGACCAAACCTACCCGTGGGGCGGTTGGGGACCCAATTCGGGTCGGTCATATAGTTGCCCCTACACAACGTATGCGGGGAGTTAGTGATATGAGTCAAAGGTGGGTCGTGCAACTGTAGTCACTGACGTTGATTCCCCATGACAGGAGCCCTCTTCCATTTGGACCCGACATTGGTGCTAGGTCAGATGAACTAGAGCTGGTGGTGCAGGTGTGTGCCTTACCTGGTCCTTGGCTCGGGGAACAGGGTGGCGGCGCTGATGCGACCTAGTGGGAGCCCTCACTGGGAGCCCTTAAAGAGGGACTCTGATTGGTTCAACCTGGGTATCCCTTAACTCATCGACGTAGGGGAGGGAGTTATCAAGGCGTTCTAGGGACAGGGTCCCAAAACGATTTAATGTTGGGATGAGGAGATGCAACTCCTTGTGCAGCCCTTGGGGGTGGAATTGATGGTGAGGCGTAGCGGCCTCGAGATCCAAGAGGTCCATATCCCTTTTGGGGATGACCCCCTCCTCCTTATACCTGCGTACAAGGTCATTAAATACCCTTCGTTGGATAATCACGGATGGGGAGAGGGGCGTGGGCATCCATCATTTGAGGTGGTCGAAGACGTCATAGAAGAGGCAGGACCGCGTGGGGTAGCCGCGTCGATATTTCCCCTGATCCTACATCGGTGGGAAGATTATTGGGCTTTAGATGAAACAACTAGGTTCCTGAAGGTAGGGAGATGAACACATTAATACTGCTAGGAAAATAAATCAACAACCAGTTCCACAGCGCCATTCCGTTCTCCGTGGCCTTCTATAGGGATCTACGCTGACAACATCGCAGGACGGAATGCTCAACATCTTGATTGTCCCAACATCTGGTGGGTTTCACATCAGGCCTACTTGGTGGGACCTGTTACCCAATGATGGGGTCAGATTACATGCTTATCCACTGATTCCCCAAACGCTACTAGCCTCCATGTCGAGGAGAATACATTCATGTTGGGTTCTCCATTTCTGTTTCAGACGCTATCGATGGGGTGCACACACAACCATCATGTAGAGGACGCGTGGTTGTTGCCCCATATTCCCGCTTTCCAAAGGTGGGTGGCATCCTCTCCTTGTTCAGGGACATCTTCTCCTTTGTCGAAATGGGATGATGGGATGTCGGTTTTTCCTTACATGGATTCCTCCTTGGACCTCGTCACCTAGTTTGGGTATCCCTCATAGATTTAAGACGTAGTGTGTGAAACTCTTCCCCATGCCAAATCTTCATGGACAGTAGTTAATTACACTACTTCTGTCAGGACATTCTGAGGAGTCCTGTTAGGGTACCAACCTTCAGTTAGGAGAGTAGTCATGTAGGGCATCACTGACGACTCTTGATGCTTGGGGATTGACATGTCTATCTTATGTCCCTTATTATAGGGCTTCTCGAGGGCATGGAAGCCCAAGGCATCCCACATCGGATGCGAGGATTTGAATGACATGGGCATGTATATAAGGTTTTCCTCAGCTTCCCATGTTTAACACATGGTATGTTGCATGTTTAATGTCCAATGGAGACAGATCAGAATGATCAGAACAATGAGTAGAGTGGATCAGATTACGGAACCCCCTAGAGGGAACACCGAGATTGCGGCCAGCACGTGGGCGGCTTCCTGAATGATGTGGATGCGGATGAAGTGGCATGATCTCACTGAGATGTGGCGGCCAGGGTAAGGATCAGGATGGATGATGTTTTTGGGATTGAGACTCGAAGTGAATTCATACGTATCCCCGTGGTGGGGAATAAAAGTCCTCATAGTTCGATGGGATGATGGGACACCAGAGGAGGTGACCCATGAGAATAGACGCATGGATGGGACGTAGAGTAAGTGGTATCTTCGTGATAGGGAATTAGCTTCCCAAGACACATGGTCTCGAGGGAGAATCAGGTTGATACATGGGTGTTGGGCATGAGCCTCGAAGATGCTTCCTACGTATACCCAAGGTGAGGAATCAATGTCTGCCTAGTTTTATGGGATGAATACAGTTTAACGTCCTACTGGACGGGGGTGAACAGACATGAAGGGGGGTCAGAACGACTGGGTGATGGGCTTGAACCTCGTGGAGGATTCCTACGTACTGTGCCATGACATGGATCAAATTCCCCATAGTTCAGGATGGATTGTGGATTTTCTCTGAGGTGCCCCAATGTGGTGGGGATTGAACCATGTGGAGGCTTCCTACGTACCATGACATGACATGGATTAAATTCCCCATAGTTCGGGATGGATTGGGGTTTATGCTCTGAGGCGGCCCAAGGTGGTGGGGCTTGAACCTCGTGGAGGATTACAACATACCATGAAATGACATAGATCAAATTCCTCGTAGTTCATGATGGATTGGGGCTTAGGCTCTCAGACAACTAATGTTGGTGGGGCATGAACCTCGTGGAGGCTTCCTACGTACCATTTCTTGACATGGATCAATGTCCCCATAGTTCAGGATGGATTGGGGATTACACTCTGAGGCGGCCCAAGGTGGTGGGGCTTGATCCTCATGGAGGCTTCCTATGTACCATGCCTTGACATGGATCAAAGTCCTCGTAGTTCAGGATGGATTGGGGCTTACATTCTGAGGCGGCCCAAGGTGGTGGGTCTTGAACCTCATGGAGGCTTCCTACGTACCATTCAATGACATGGATCAATGTCCCCATAGTTTGGGATGGATCAGGGATTATTCTATGAGGCGGCCCAAGGTGGTGGGGCTTGATCCTTGTGGAGGTTTCCTACATAGCATGCCTTGTCATGGATCAAAGTCCACATAGTTTGGGATGGATTGGGGATTACGCTCTGAGGCGGCCCGTGGTGGTGGGGATGGAACCTCATAGAGGATTCCTACGTAACATGCCTTGACATTGATCAAAGTCCCCGTAGTTCGGGATGGGTTGGGGATTACAATCTAAGGAGGCCCAAGGTGGTGGGGCATGAACCTCGTGGAGGCATCCTACGTACCATGTCTTGACATGGATCAATGTCCCTACAGTTTGGGATGGATTGAGGCTTACACTCTGAGACGACCCAAGGTGGTGGGGCCTGAACCCCATGGAGTCTTCCTACATACCTTACCTTAACATGTGTCAAAGTCCTCATAGTTTGGGCTGGATTGGGGCTTATGCTCTGAGATGGCCCAAGGTGGTGGGGCTTGAACATCGTGGAGGATTTCTTCGTAATATGCCTTGACATGGATCAAAGACCCCACAGTTCAAGATGGATTGGGCCTTACATTCTGAGACGGACCATGGTGGTGGGGCTTGAACCTCATGGAGGCTTCCTACGTACCATGCCTTGACATGGATCAATGTCACCATAGTTCGGGATGGATTGGTGCTTACACTCTTAGGAGGCCCAAGGTGGTGGGGCTTGTACCTCGTGGAGGCTTCCTACATTCCATGCCTTGACATGGATCAAAGTCTCCGTAGTTTGGGATGGATTGGGGGTTATGCTCTGAGGCGGCCCAAGGTGGTGGGGCTTGAACCTCATGGAGGCTTCCTACGTACCATGCCTTGACATGGATCACTATCCCTGTTGTTCGGGATGTAGTGGGGACTATGCTCTGAGACAACCCAAGGTGGGTCACAGTCGGTGCACGATCTAATATCACGAGATTCATGCTCTTTGTGAGAAACTATAGCTTGCAGATACCTGATGATTAGGTCGCTAAGGGTGCGTTCGTGGGAAGCAGAGAAGGGATTACACGTTGTGTGGGCCAAGGTGCTGGGACTTACTCCAAGATGGAGGCCCTAGGGCGACAAAGCGCAGTGGGAGAGGGATTTGGGGCAGAAGGAATGATAAGAACCCTTCACCATCACACCATTGGCTGGTCTTGGCACCGAGGGAGTGAGGAGGTACAATGGTTCATCATCCCATAAGAAAGGTTAGGGGCTTACACCATGGTGGCTGGACTTCCCCCAGGAAAAAATCATCTCCATTAAGGAAGATATCATCGTTTATGAGGGGTGATCTCATCCCCATGGAGATGAGTGGGAATGGATAATGTCTAAGTCGGGGGGGACCCTGCATGTGAGGCATGAGTCCAGGTCACAGTTTAACATCACGTGTTGAGGCCGATGGCGCTTGGGAATTTAACGTCCTGCAGCTCAGACAAGGTGGGTGCTCCGCACCCCTAGGGCTTACATAACTAGTTCCATCTACCCCCTGTGGGAGGGAAGGAACTGGCAAGGCCGTAGCGAGGGGGTTTCATGGAGAAAACCATTATGGGGTCCACGTTATTATGGCTATGCGAAGAATCAATAGTCGTTAGCATGCCTATGCGAAGAGGACTGATGCAAAGCAACACAAGACGAATAATTGTCCGATGGACTTTGAAGTTACCTTGTACTAGCCTAGAAGGTCACACAGGAAGATGGTGCATGATGCGGATACATGGGGCACAAAAGGCACCCGCAAATGGCACCCACAAGAAGAGCATCGTGGTGAGGGGTCCCAGGTAATTTCGTGCAACGTTTGAGGATTGTGCGCGAAATAATGGAACTGCGTGAAAAAACCAGGCTGGAACGAAATTGGTGATTCTTGCCCATAATTGTGGCAGAGGTTTGTGCACAACTAGGAGGATTGGGCGCAAGGAGTACGAATTTCTCCCGAATGGTAGAGGCCCCACGCAAGGACAGGGGGTGCATGCAATTGAAGGAATTGTGCCCAATCGATCGGCTTGCACGCAATTCAAGGGATTGAACGCAAGGGGGGAACCCCAAAGAGATTGGAATTAAGTCTAAGACATGGAGACCTTTGTTCGAAGTTGGACCCCGGGGTGACATGGCATGAAAAGAACCATACCTGAAGGCCATATTGCACGAACGGAAGAAGGATTTCTTGCATGAGATACGGTTTAGATTATTCAGCCAGAAATGGAAGGGGGTTTCCATCTATTTATAGAAGTCTGGGGGCACATAAAACTGATTGGTGGGAAATCATTGTGTACTGGAGGTGGTGGTGCGAAATTTCAACTGCGTGGGGCATGGGCGAGAAATTATTTTGCACCTGCGATGGGGACCCATCGTGAATCACAGAACATTCCACGAGCCACATATTTTTTTGCACACTTCACCATTTTTTTCATGCAAGACCACTGGGCCCCCCGGACTGAGTCTCCGGGTCTGAATATGAATTCAATTTGTTGTTTTGAAACATTATTCAACACATAAGCACTTTTCGGTGTCTACAAATACACAAAAAATGAGGATTACTGGTCATGCATATGATCATCTCTCTCATATGTGTTAACCTGATTTTTACAGTGCTGCCACAGAATTCCCACAAGAGATATCGACCACAAATTAAGGATCAACTCCTTTTGATCCTCTATCTCTATAGGGTACTCCACAAAAGTCACATCATCATCAATCCCTAGCTCACCATGGTCGATTATGTTAGACGGGTCATGCCCATATCTTCTTAGCTGTGATACATGGAAGACGTTGTCCAGCCCCTCCAGCTACGGTGCTAGTGCCAGGTGGTACTCCACCTCTCCAATCCTCTGAAGTATCAGAAATGGTCCAATACACCTCAGTAATATTTTTACATCATTGCTGAATAATTGTAGTCCCCATCAAGGGGAGACTCACAAGAATTCATGGTCACCCTCTTCGAACTACAGTGGTCTCTATCGCCTATTAGTATAAGACTTTTGTCGTCTCAATGCATTATTCATCTACTCTCAAATGACATACACCTTCTAAGTGGTAGCCTCTACCATTTCTAGGCCAATGAGTGCTGGCTCTCCAAGATCCATCCAACAAAAGGGAAATCCACACATTCGTCCATACCACACCTGAAAAGGGGAAATACCAATTTTGATGTGATTGTATTTATTTTATGCGACCTCCACCAAGGGTAGGTGGTCCTCCCAACTATGACGAAAAACTAGGACATATTCATGAATCATGTGCTCCATGGTCTAGATGGTCCACTCAGTCTGAACCGCTTTCTGTGGTTGAAAATTCATGCTCAAGTGAATCTGTGTTCAAAAATCCTTCTTCAATCATTTCCACAACTTGGATGTGAAGCATGTGTCACGGTCTGAAACTATCTTCAATGGGATCCCCTGAAGTCGCACGATCTCCTGAACATAGATATGTCCCAAGCAATCTACAAAACCCTTCTCTCGAATAGTAAAAAAGTAGATCGACATGGTGACTCATTCAATGACCACCCAGATCATGTCATTCCCTCTATACATGCATGGTAACCCTGTCATGAAGTCCATCAATATCCCTTCCCACTTTCACTCTGGTGTCTCGAGGTTTTTGGTCAAGCCTACTGGTACCTTGTGCATGACTGTCAGTTGTGGGAAAGTGAGGCATCTAGAAAGAAACTCGGCCACACCATTCTTCATCCATGGCCCCTAGTATAGACGATAGAGGTCATGATACATATTAATCATTCCGGGATGTACTTCCAAGGGTATGTATAGAACCCCCTCAGCACCTCCTCTCATAGCACCACCGGTTCAACTGTATGTCCACTGTAAAGGAAAGCATGCTCACCACCTTCAGAATATCTGTCTGGGGCAAGGCCTGAGGATATATGAGAACATGTAGTATCGAAGATGATGTATGTTATTTGTGTCTCCCTTAATCGCCGATGGAGTGGATGGGTATCTACCCTTGACTGAGGGTAAACTATCTCATCTTTTTCCATTAATGATATCTAACACGTGGCTAACAGTTATGTATCCTCGTTTAGTTGCTACCAGCTTGATACCTAGCTAAGTGAATCTGCCAATACGTTCCCCTTCCCAGGAGTATAGACTATCTCAAATTAATTGTCCTTGAGAAACTATAGACAATGTCACTGTCTCAGATTCTGATATTTCTACGTGAAGATATTTATGAGACTATTATGGTCTGAGAAAACAATGAATCGCTCACCCATTAAGCAGTGTCGCCACATCTTTAGGGCAATGACTACTATTTCCAACTACAAGTCATGAGTTGCATAAATATTCTCATGAGTCCCTAGTTTTCGTGACCCATAATAAATCATAGCATCACCCTACATCTCGACATGATGGAGTACGGTCTCTAATGCATCATTGGAAACCATGTAGTCAATGCCCTCATCCGGAAACTTCAGGATGGGATCACTAGTCAAGCTCTGCCTCAACTGTTGAAACTCTGCAGGATTGTCTATAAAACATGAAGGGATTTCCTTTCTCAATCAAATAAATTAATAGGTTCTTCTACTCTAAAAAAATCAGGTACAAACCTCCGATAGTAGCATGATAATCCAACGAAGATCTGCACCCTAATAGAACTCTTGGGTAGCTCCCAACAAAGTCCTAACTCAATCATCGCTGCATTCAATATAACTCCAGCCTCTGAGATAACATGTCCTAAGAAGTGGACCTTCTGTATCCCAAAAATACTCTTCGAGAGATTCCCATATAACTGGTTCTCCCTTAGTGTGTCCAGAACTATCCTCAACTGTACAATGTGCAATTCCTTAGTTGCTGAGTACACCAATATGTCGTCGACAAGACCACTACAAAACTATCTAAGGAGGTCTTGAAGATCATGTTCATGAGACCCATGAACACTTCAGGGGCCTTCTTCATGCTGAATGACATCACTAGGTATTCCTAATATGTCATCCTACCTTTTCATAACATAACTTTTCATAACATTTTACAGAGGATATTTACGGTGTAGTGTATTGGGAATCTGGAACATAAAACATGAAACTATAAAACATTATTCTAATCCACTTGTATGGACTCATCATTTGTTCTTACTATGTATACATATAAATACTCATAACTTGGATACATACATCAAAGGAAAGGGTGACCTGAAGGCCCAATAAGGAAGGGAAAATAATCGGATAACTTATGATATCAATAAGATCTTGATGAAAAAAAAGACATGAGAAATGAAAAAAGAGGAATATCATAATTAAAATAACATGAATAATAACATGAATATGTGGATACAACATTTAATTTTGATATTCATGAACATAATAGCAAGGTTCATCCCCAAGGTGTCATAAATTTACCAAGGTTATTCACCAAGGTTTCATGATACTTGTTATCTCTAGAGATTAAATTTTTTACCCAATGCATTGGAGAACTATAAAGTTTCACCCTTAATATTTCTATATTTTTATGTCTTACACAATGAAAATAATAAAAAATTTCATAAATAACCCAAATATAATCAAAGAAATGGGTTTCATGTCAAATTCGTGACGTTTAAAAAAGTACTTAAAATCGAATCATTATGTCGTTTAAAAACCATGGAAAAGGAGTGGGGGTTTTATGTAAGTCAATACCAGAATAAAATAGATCAATTTTATGTATTGATGAATACCCTTGGAAAAGAAAATATATTTGGGTATCCAGATAAATAATAAAAAATAATTTCATGAGAGAAAGAGAATGATTTTGAGATGAAAATTCTTCCGCATAAAGACTACATAACATCATTTTAGAAACCAATAAATGGAAAGGGGACACACATAAACCACTAATAAATAATTCATAATACAGTGTGGGTACATAATAAGATCATGGTAAGGATATTTTAATGACATAACACATGCAATGAAAACATGAAGTAAAATAGAATATACAATTTTTTTCCGACAATTCTGTCGTCTAACGACTTCACATAAAAATTCAAAAAAATAAATCGATGAGAGCGAAAAGGGACTCTCATAATTTAGAAATGAAATGGCTAGTAATTAGAATATATAATAACATACCCCCCACATACAAAGATTGAAACTAGAAGACATAACTTAATGGAAGTCATGACTTAAAAGTGGTGGGGTTAAGAATCCTTTACCTTGAAGAATAACATCAAAAACATGAATGTTTGGATTTTGGGGGGGGGTGATGGAACCTTGAGAGGAATATTTGGGATGGAAAAAGAATATAATATCATTGATGAGGAGTTTGGAATGAAATGAATGAGGTAATTGATCAGTATTTATATGAAAATTGAGGGAATATTTAATTAATTTCAAATGGACACCTCATCAAGAATATTTGCAAAACCATGGGATTTACCATGGTATTTTCCCATGGTATTGGCCACATGGGACACAAAATAAAATTTATTACTATTAAAATGTCGACAATAATGATTATATCATGAATAAAACATCAATGATGTCATTAAACACCTAAAACTCAAAACTATATTTTTATTAAGCACCTAAAATTCAACTATTTCAGAAAAATCTCAAAAATTTACCCTAACATAATATCAAAGCATTGAATTAAAAAATGAAATACATTTTATGAAAGTAATTTCCTAATTATTTTTCATTTAAATTTTCGATTAAATCAATATTCATCCAAAAAAACAACTCTTAAACTATAATTTATTTTTTAACACCTGGAAAAAGTAATCAAGCTCCCATAAAATTATCGTATAACCATAAGACAATAAATCAAAATTTATGATTAAATTTTATGAAAATACATTTTTATTTTAAAAAATTAAATTAAATATAAAATTGAAAATAAAATATTTATGACCTACAAAAATAACAAAACATATACTATGATCATTTTTTTAGTTTTAAGATGTCTAAATTTTATTTATACATTCATTGGTGATGTTTCAAATTTTTTTGGCCTATTTACTATTCATTACTATTCATAAGGGTATTTTACTATTCATACATTTATATTTACTAAAAACCAATTGATTATATTAGACTATAAATTTATTAATAATAACAACTATAGAAAACAACTTTTTGAAAATCATTTCACATTATTAATTATATAACGTTCAGATAAATATATTAAAATACACTTTTTACAAAATTCATCAATAATATTCATCCTATATTTATCCAGACATTTGAAAATAATTTTTTTACCATTATATGAAATAAAAATTTTATTTATACAAAGGGATTACCAAAATAATCTGAGGCCTCGTTACATAGCCCCTAATAACACCTGCATTGAACCTAAGTGTAAGGTGTGACATGGTGATAGAATCTTGGGGCGGCTCAGACAACATATCCAGAGTGGTGATTTTTATCAGCTTCAACTTCTCCCTTAGGCGATTCCATTCATGCTTCAAATGTTGATGCTCAACTTCGGCACTGTCCCGAGAAAATCCTGGAGACTCTACCTTCTTCCCATATTCTGATTGATAGGCTTCGTATGTCCCGAGTCTACTGGATAAATCCACCGACTCTTCTTTCTTTATTAATAAACCGAGATCACCTGTATTTATAACAAATAATTGTACATTTAGAGTTTAGATTCTAATAGTATTATTGACTAATGATCATATAACATTTTTAAACCACAAGTATCACTTCATTAATTAAATGATATAGTTTTATGGAGTACATATTAAAATAACACACAAATTTAGGAAACAAATATTATTCAAAAGTTTAGGTTGTTACACGTAATTTCAATAAAAAAATCTGAAGTTTTCCTTGGGAATGTTTGCATCCCACACATGAGGATGGTGATAGCCTTATATAAGGTCTATCTTTGAAAACCATTTCGCTCCATTCAACTAATCTAACAGATCTTCAATCCATGGTATAAGATACATGTTCATCATGGTCACCTAGTTTAGGCATTAGAATTCTACGAAAAGCCCCAAAAATATTTATTCCTTCATGGAAAACAACACAATGGATTCCCATGGAAGAACACTGGGCTTTACAAATCCCTTCCTCTATATTTCCCCTAACTGTACCCTCGGCAACCAAAGCTCTGCAGGGGCCATCTGGTATGCTAGTGTATATATTGATGTTGTTTATGAGTATAAGTCAATGTGGAAGTATCTATTTCTAGGACAAGAGAGTCCAGGGTCATCTTCATGAAGACATCCTCATACTCATCCACCACCGCATGGAACTATGGACTCGTCTTTTCCACCGTGTCGATGGTCATGCAAGCTAGCTGATATGTAATCGGCTGCACCCTCCCGAGCACAAGTCTGTCACATGCTACTCTATTTTCCTTCCCACCAATAAAGGAAAATGTTCCACCATCTCTATGCTAACATTGCACTGTATGTATCATGTTGTCAATCTATGCGTGAACTGCTGATAACCAGTATATTCCTAGAATGACGTCATAGGGCTTTGACACCACTACTAGAAGGTAACATCTAATGCTCTCTCCCTAGAGAGTAATATCACACTATTAGAACATATGTGTGAGCACTAAATCTCCTCCCATAAAAGTATCCAAATGCAAAGGTCGAGTTAAAATCTCAATTGGAATCTCAGAGTCCCAAACTATGTTCACGGAAAGTAATAAATGGATAGTGCCTGTGTCGATAATAACTACTGATAAAGTATAGATGATATAGATCATTCCTCATATTATATTTAAGATACTAATATTGTGAGCATATATCGCATGTTGTTGGGCATGTCCATATCCACCTACTCTCAAAGCTCGTGGTAGACCGTATGTGGGTATTGGTGGTAATTCCTAGTGACCCCGACCAACTCTCGTTGCACGTCCTACTCCCCTACCTCATCTACCACCTGTATGACGCTCAGGCTCCATCCACTAATGCTACATTGATGGCCCCTCCTCCATCTTCGGATCATCCATGTGGGGAGTTAAATAGTAATGAGATAAGTTACCCTATCCCCTATAGGAAAAATAGATCATGCCACATTGGTGGCTCCCTCGGCCTCTTGATCCTCACACCTCTAACCCTATGTCTTCAGGTCACCCTCCGGATGGTATAGCACTGTTGTGATTTTTTGTCTTCTATCTACTAACTATTTTAGTGGACTTTGCTACCTGTTATCCAATAGGGGATCTCACTGTCGGTGCCTACTCGGCAAGTAATCTCCTCATCAGTAAAGCACACTATAGAACCCCAGCCTGCATCGAGATGTTGAGAGAAACTATCACAACTATGATCTCTCATCGGTTCCCCTTCTCAATGGTCAAGCCCATATGTAAGAATCTTGTACCATGTCGTTGGAGTATTGGGAGTGGTTAGAAAATCACTTTGAGTATTGAACCACAGTATTCCTACCCCAAGTTGGAGATGTAACTGCTCCTGAATACGCACAAAGTGTAGGGTCGATGGAATGATCTCTGCACTGTAAAGGCTCTCAATATTAGGCTAGGTGAGGGTGTTCTCCTAATTCATGAGAAGTGTTGATCTCCACCATCATCCTACCATTCTATGATGTGGAATAGGGGCCAAGATCACCATTTGATCAGCAGGTGTCTCTAATAAGCGAAAGACCCACAAAACTACCTTAAACTAGTCCTCTACTTCCTAGGGGACCGTCTCGCCTCCAAACCATAGAGGCTTCTAACTATGGTACTCATGAAATGAGATCATCTAGTGTGTATGATCTACTGGTAGCATCTGATGCTCAATGGGTGGTGGTGCTACTGGTAAACCACTCATAGGTGCCATCACTATGAGAGATCCATGAACCGATGCCTCGTCTCTTAGTGGGCCACTGTCACGATCTTTAACCATAATCCTAGCTGGATGTCTTCATGGAGGAATCATTTATGAGAGAGATTTACCATGGTCAATCTGTTATACCAGGTGATCTAACTCAAGAAATATAAAGAACAATTTTCAAAACACTAGCTACCAGTTTTTTCATGTACCGAGACAGAGAATAGAATTCAGGGTCTTGGTTTATGGATATGTCGAATGCTGCACCAACACTGGACTCCCTAAACTGAAATCTAAGCTCAACACACATTACCCCATTGCCTCATTAAAATTATACTCTTAGTTCATCTATAAAACTGACCGCCTGTGGATACCATATTGCCATGACCCGCCCCACGAGACTCCAGACATTACTACTCCATGCCCGCCTTCCATAGGCAAGGAGTATGTGACATGAACCTGAATGATTATCCCAAACAGGGAAGAAATTTCCTTTGATATATATACACACTAAAAATGAAAAACTAAAGTAAACTACAAAAAAAATTAATGTATAGACACTATAGTGAAGTTCAACCACAAGTTCAAATGTAAACTGATAACAGTGGGCAGGAATACACGCTCTAGAAACTGAAAATAAAGTAAATAGTTTTCATATCTACTGTGGATCCATACCTGGAGGGTTGCAGCTATATGTATAATGTTGATGAAGAGGATCACCACTACTCTTGTGGTACAATGCTCCACCAAGTCGTAAACCTCCATAGTGTTCCTCGAAGAGTCAGTAGTTTTCACCAGACCCACATGTGTGGGCGGAGCCCATGCAGGGGTGAGTGTAACAATACCCAGTAGGAGACCTAAGGACCCTCAAAGGTCTATATGTAATCCCAAAAGAAACCATCACATGAAATTCAACAAATTTAATATCACAATCATGATCTAAATCGTGGAGAACAATGCAAAGAGACACTTCACATGTGCGGGCAGAGCCTAGTTCACAGGGTCCGGCTCATTGGGGTCATCCTGGATAGTTCGCAGGAAAAGGCTACGGTTGGCATGGACCACCGTTTCGAGCTCAATACAACCACACTGGCCCACTAGGCCATGGTTCTTGCACGACCCATGTCCGGCCCATTCCTCCTAATGGCAGACCACTTCCCAAATTTCACCGCGGACGTGGGGCCATTTGGTCTGTCCTGTGTGTGCTCGTCCCCACCTGTTGAATCTGGTCTCATCCTCAAGGTGGATGTTCCTGCATAACTTCTCCAGAGTTTCATCACTTGATGAAGCTATGCCGAAACCCCACACCAAGATATTTTTAAAAAGGAGGGGGAAATGTGAATAATGCATTCAGAAATTAATGAGGTTCATTAATTGACATAATTAACGTGCCTCTGTAATAGAGGTAATTAAAGTGCCTCATTAATTGAAATAAGGGGTGGTTACACAACCAAAGTGTAACCGTGCAATTAACACACCATAATTAAATGTCCGACCACCTCTGTGTTCCATACCACTATCTCTGAATAAAAGATAAAATAACAATTTTATGTTATTTTAATTTTCTTATAAATACTAGGTTGAAAATATTTGAGGACCCCATGCAGGGGTGACTGTAACAATACCAAGTAGGAGACCCAGAGACCCTCAAAGGACTCTATGTAATCCCAAAAGAAACCATCACAAAAAATTCCATAAATGTATTATCACAATAATGATCTAAATCATGAAGAACAATGCAATGAGACACCTCACATGTGCGGGCAGAGCCTAGTTCACAAGGTCCGACTCATTGGGGTCAGCCTGGCTAGTTCGCGAGCATAGGATGCGGTTGTCCTGGACCACCAGGTCGGGTTCTGTACACCCACACTGGCCCACTAGGCCTTGGGTCTTACACGACCCACGTCCAACCCATTCCACCTAATGGCGGACCACTTCCTAACTTGCACCGCAGACGTGGGGCCATATCGTCTATCCTGTGTGTGCTCATCACCACTTGTTGAATCAGGTATCATCCTCATGGTGGATGATTCCCCATAACATATCCAGAGTTTCGTCACATGATGAAGCTATTCCAAAACCCCACCCCAAGATATATTTAAAAAGGTGGGGGAAATGTGAATAACGCATTCAGAAATTTATGAGCTTCATTAATTGACATAATTAACGTGCCTTTGTAATAGAGGTAATTAAAGTGCCTCATTAATTTACATAACTGGTGGTTACACAACCAATGTTTAACCGTGCAATTAACACACCATAATTAAATGTCTGATCACCTCTGTGTTCCCTCCCACTACCTCTGAATAAAAGATAAAATAACAATTTTATGTTATTTTACTTTTCTTATAAATGTCCAAAATTTATCTTTTTCTCTAAAGCTTGTGCGGTTGAAGTGAAACATTCCTTAAGAAAATATCATCACTATGGATTCAAGAGTGCCCATATATTTTTATTTTGAGAACCAAATCAAATATTTAAAACGCCACCTGCGCATTTACAAAACATACCCAAAAAGAGTTCATAAATTAATTCTAGCACACCATGCCTTGAAATTATGTGTCATCAATTTTCACAGACTCGTAATAATTGAAAATATTTTTTTTAAAAAGAACATAGATTTTTTTTGGAATTTACAATAACCATATGTTAGACTTTTATCACTAAAATAGAAAATGAATTGGAGATCTATAATGATGCTCACTATTCATATATGCTATATCAGGTCCCTAGTTTTTCATGATCTATAGTGGCTCTGAAAACATTGTTTAAGATATATTGACATCACCCAAGGGATATAATAGGGATAAACACTAAATATATTCATTCCAAAAATAAATAATATTTAAAACCCTAGAAAACAATATTAACCCAATGTGTAATACAATTTTAGATTTCAAAATAAATTATTTTGTAAATATAACTTTTAAAATAAAATAAGATTGAACATAATAAAAAGAACATTTTCCATGAAATGTACTCCGAACACATATAAACAAAAAAATTAAATAATTAAAGAATCATGGATGTTAGAAATTTAGTACATGTTTTATCTATAAAAATATTCCATTTTACAGTTTTTAAACCGTGTTAAATGGGGGTCATTAAAATATGAAGTTTTTTAAAAAATATTACAAGAAATAAAAAAATATTTATTCATTTATGAAAAAATTGGAGTTAAATTATAACATCCTATATTTAAAGCATGTTTTTCCAAATAAATACATTTATAATTTTTTAAGGTAACCTATTAAATATAGTGAATGATTTAGAAAAAAGACATTAACACATTAAAAATGTTGTTTTTTAATTAATGTGTTACGTAGCTCAACTATGATTTTTCATATTTTTGCTCAATAATTCTATGTTATAAACTTATGTCAGTTATTTAATTTATTAATAACATTTTTCATATTTTTTTTATTAATTTTATACCTTTTTTATAACAATTACATAATTATATATGTTTACATCATATATTTTAATGATATTCGGTACCTGATTCCAAAATTACTTTTTTAGGATATCTATAGTCATATTGGTCATTTGTCTATCATATCTAGAATAAAAATTATGTAATTATTAAAATTTTAATAATTAAACCACATGTATTAATTTATTCATAAAAAAATAGTTATGATAAATAGAATTAAGTTACAATCATGGGGATGGTAGGTTGTATGTACACATGAGTGAAGGTTCCAATTTTTATAATCAGCATGGAAATAAGTTATGCAGATTTTTAACATCAAAGAATCATCATAAAAGAATATATATCATATTAATTTTTAATTATAATTCTATATATCATCCATATGTTCTATAAATGAAAAAGGAATCACATTCTTTCATGGAGGTGATAATTGACACCTACGCACAAACACCGTTATCATTTTTTTATTCATGGAATGGTAATAAATAAAATGATATATAATCAATTCATAATTCTAAATATTTAATTATTATAAAATATAAATAATAATTCCATCATTATAACAAGTTCGTAGAGATGATGATGAAAAAAATATTCACTAGTTCGGGAGTCAGTAGTCTGTGATACATACAAATGATAAATTCAGTACCCATTTGATGGAAGTAGAGAATATAATATGTATTTAGGAGGTAAAATTTACATTATAAAATATAATAAAATGGAGTATTATCGAGGAATTATTTCATCATTATTGAATAATATTGAAGGATTTATTTGAATAGAAGACATATAATCACTTGATTAAAAATGATACTTCTTTTTCAGACGACCTCCTTTTCTTAATACCTTAAGACTACCTCGAATAGTGTTCTGCCAAAAATTTGACCTATATAACTTATGGAGGGATTATAGGAAGTTATTTTCGAAGATACATAACGAGCCAAAATGATTATAAAAATTATTAAAAGGTAGGAAGATGCTTCCATTTGTTAGTGATGGGAGATGCACTATTGAAATTTCTCAATATATTAAATTAATATAAATTAATTTTATATTTAAAATGGATAAAAATAGATTTATTTAAAATATATGGTGATTTTGGGTATAATAAATTCATTAAATTAATTTTATACATGTTTTGAGAATTTTTTATCCTTATTATTATTTTATTCCTTATTTAATATTTATACCTTTTATCGTGAAAAATGATTTTTTCACATGGACGTAAAATATAATTTTTATCAAAATTGCAAATACCCATAAATGAGTTTGGGATGATTTTTTGAACCTTATTAGAATACTTGGAATGATTTTAATATTTTTAAAAATTTTATATAATTTAATAAAACATTGTGTGTTTTAAAATATAATTAATGACAATTTTTAAACTATTTTTTATATTAACATTCAAAAATATCAATAAAAAATAATATATTCAAAACAACTCTTTTAATACATCCTATAAATTTCTAGTTCAACCGTAAAATTTTATGAAGTCATTAAGTATCTCAATATTTATTTATTTTAATATTTTAATAACATTTATTTGATATTTCCATTAATATTATAATTACTGAATCAGCATTGTGTAAGCATATTATGTAATTAGTAGACACTAATAACATTAAAAAAAATTACATGGTAATGATAAATATATAATATTTAGAAATAATATTTATTTTAAACCATATATTCTAGATTACCATATATGAAAAATTATATACTTATTAAAAACATTAATGTGGAATGTTTTATATTTCATAAAATAAAATACTATAAGGGAATTAATGTCATCCATGTGGATCAGAGATGTTATAAATTTGTACCAAGGATATTAGATTTCTAAAATAACTCATCCAATAAAATTAGGAAATTTTTTATGTTAATTTTATAGTCCTTATCATATTTATTTTTAACCTTACTTGATTTACCTATAAATATAGTAATAAACATTAAAATATTTACATTTCATATTATCTAAATGTAGAACAAAAATATTTAATAAATTTTAAAAATATTTTCCAATTTTTTTTACAATTTTGTATATTTTAAAACTTATAATTTTCTAAAATGATTTCAAATTTAATCCCATGCATAAGATGAGAAATCAAAATTTTAAATTGAAAATGTTGAAAATGTTTAAATGTTTCTATAAAAAAATTAAAAATCAAAACCATTACATTTTAAAATAATTCCACTAATAGATGTATTATTTATGTAATGTTTCTTTAAATCAATTTTAACATATAATTTGACATTATTAATTATTCAGATGAAAGGGATGTTTTCAATTGGAATGCTATAATTTTCACTATTAATAAAAAAACATTAAAAGATAAAAATTATACCAAAAATACACCATAAGATAATTTTTACATTCCTCCATGTGAAGTGACGTTTAACTTCTCAAATAAAATTTATAAAACATTCAGAATGCTATTTTAAAAACAGTGTTCCTTGGAAATGTGAAAAAACTACCTTCATAAATATATAAATTTAAATGTTTAAAATTGGATATTTTTTAATATCATTTCTAAAAAAGTGGATGATTTTTAAAAATTATATTGAATATATTTTATCTATATTTTATTAATATAATTCAACAAGTGTGATTTGTTTACTTTTTGGTATAAAACATACTATTTTACATTTAAATTGATTTTTCAAAAAATGATTTATTTTTTTATTTTGAAAGAGTTTAATATTCATTTAAAATTAATTAGTCATAAAATAAATCATTAAATATACTCTTGTAAAACATATTTTTACAATTTCTTTAATCATGTTCATACCCTCCGCTCTAATGATAGGTTATAATGGTAACATTTAAATAATTATATTTAGTTGTCTAATTTATATCTATGTGGCGTATCTTGTATTCTATCGAACAAAGTGTTTTCTGATTAAAATATTAGGTTATTAAATTCTAACCCCTTCCCATTTTAATAAATTCCATCCCTACTATTTGATCTTTGTATTGGTAACTAGGGTTCAATTGAAATCCCACAATTGAACAAGGTTCAATTAAAGTTCCACTTGAAAAAAGTGAAATGAATGTATATATGTCATCATGGATAAAAATTATTAGTGTTCCTTGTAGAAAAACATATAAATTGAAGATAAAAAATAATATGTAATTTATAATGGATTGTTATATAGGACAAGGTCATAAGAGAGTGAAAAATCACAAAACCATAAATCAGTGCTTGGTTAAAATGTCATTGATTTATTTGTAATAAATGTAAAAAAATAAATTTTTTATTTTAATAAATTATTAATTGAGTTGAGGAAATTTAGTTTTCATATATACAAATATCCATGAGAACATACTTACATGAAAATTAAAGAATCATCTTGTGATAAATTTACACCATAAAGTCATATTTTTTTCCAAACAATGAGTATTAAAGATGAGGTTTTCATGACTAAACCACTAGAATCATCATCTAGAGGGTCACATAATCCATAAAATATTAAATATCTATTTCAGCTATCATGTAACATTAACTAAATGAAATTAGTTTATTATATGAAAATTATAATAAAATCAAAAACAAAAAAAAATTAAAAAAATTAAATAGGTTTACCTAAAATTCCACATATATCATTCAACACTGATCAAGAAGGTGTACTGAAATTTTGTACAAGACTATGTGTTCCATATATTCTAGAAATAATGAAAGTGCAGATGGATGAAGCTTATAGCTCTGCTTTCTATGTATATCCTGGTAGCAAGAAATTTTATAGGGACCTTCGTGATCATTATTGGTGGGATAATATGAAAAGGGAGATTTCTGACTACACTACCAGGTTCCATGTATCTCAGAAAGTGAAGCCAGAGTGACAACTTCTTAATGGGGTATTGCAACAACTACCCATACTAGCATGGAAGTGGGACAATAACACTATGGACTTCGCCACTGGTATCCTGAAAAATTCCAAAGGAAATAAAGCGATATGGGCTATTATGGACCGTCCCACCAAGACTGTCCAATTTATCTCCATTCTGGAATATTTCTCGCTTGATCAACTTGAAAGGATTTACATGAAGGATGTGGTAAGGCTGCATGGAGTTCCACTTTTTATCCAAGATAATCATGAACCAAGGTTCACATTTAAATTTTGGGGAAGTCATCAACAATATTTGGGCACTGAATTGAATTTCAGTATGGCCTATAACCCCCAAACTGATGTCCAATCAAAAATGACTATTCACACATTCAAGGACAAGATGGGAACATGCTCAATGGAATATTAGGGTGGATGAGATCAACATCTCTCTATAGTTGTGTTCCATTACAACAACAGCTTCCACTCGAGCATTCAAATTTCACCCTATGAAGCTCTATATAGGATGCGATGTAGAACTCCTACTTGTTGGGATAGAGTTTGTAATTGAAAGCTTCTTGGGCCTGATCTTGTGCAAGAGATGACAGAAAAGGTCAATTCCATCCAACAAAAAATTAAGGCTGCTCCGAGTCGGCAAAAGAGACATTTTGAAAACTGTCGAAGTGACATAGAGTTTTATGTTGGTGACAAATTCTTTCTTCAGATTTCACCTTGTAAGAGAGTCATGAGGATTGGGAATAAACGGAATCTCAGCCCTAGGTACATTGGCCCATATAAAATACTTGATCATGTGGGAGAAGTGGCCTATCGTCTTGAACATCCTCCAAATCTAGCCCAATTTCATGATGTCTTCCACATATCCCTTTTGAGGAAGTAAATACCTAACCCTTCACATGTACTAAATCCATAGGTGGGTCAACTTGAACATGATCTCTCTTATGAGTAGCATCCGGTGAAGATCTTGGATCATAGAGACATGGTAATATGAAACAAGACTACCCACCTTGTTTAGGTGTTGTGAAGGAACCACAAATGTGAATAAGCCACGTGGGAATCCGAGGAGTCTATGAGACATAAGTACCCACACCTATTCCCATAAAATGGTATGAGACAAAATTTCGGGGATGAAATTTCTTAAGGGGGAGGAATGTAACGAATCGAACTTTTTAATTATATTTGTTTCCTAATTTTTTTGGTATATATTTATTGAGACCATTGTGTTTCGACTTTTATATAACCATTGGTCAATATGACCATTGGAAACTATAATATTAATGTGGTGTTTTTATAAATACTGTTATCTTGGTTAATTAATACAGACAAAATATTGAATGGCCACATCCAGTAGACTCGATCCATATGAAGCCCATCAATAGGAGCTTTGGAAGGAGGTAGCATCACTAGGATTTTCTCTGGACCAAGCCCAAGTCGAACTTCAATGTATAAAGCATGAACGGAATCACCTAATGGAGAAGATCAAGATGATTGAAATCACCACTCAGAAAATGTTGTTCGAGCGACCCCAAGATTCTATCACCATAGCACACCTAACGCGTATGTCCTATACTGGTGTGATAAGGGGATATTTAATGAGACCTTAGCTACTTTGTGTAATCCTTTTATAAATAAATTTTTTATTTCTTCTTATGGAAATGTTTGTAAATTTCAAATATCCGGATAAATATAGGATTTGTATTATTGATAAATTTAGGTAAAAAGGAAGTTTTAAAATATTTTTGTGTTTATTAAATAATTAATAATGTGAAATGATTTTCAAATAATGGTCTTCTGTAGTTGTTATTATTGAGAAATTTAGAGTCTAATAAGATAATCTTGGTTTTTAGTGAATAGTAAATTAGGAATAGTAACATACCCTTATGGATAGTAATGAATAGTAATTTGACCAAAAGAAATATAGAAACTTCTCCCATGAATGTATAATTACATTTTAGACATCTTGAAAGTGAAAAAAATGATCATAGTTTATGTTTTTGTATTATTGTATGCCCTAAAAATTATATTTACAATTTTATAATTAATTTAATAATTTAAAATGGAAATTAATTTTCAATAAATTTAATCATAAATTGTGACTTTATTGTCTTATGGTTATATGATAATTTTATGGGACATTGATTACTTATTTACGGTGTTACAAAATGAGTTATAGTTTTAAAGTTGTATTTTTTGAATAAATAATGATTTTATTTAAAAATTAAATTAAAAATATTTATAAATTATTTTCATAAATGGAATTAATTTTTAAATTCATAGCAATGATATTATGTTAGGGAGAATTTTTGGGGGTTTTTGGAAACAGTTGAATTTTCAGTGAATAGTAAAAATGCAGTTTTGAGTTTCGGGTGTTTAATGACATCATTAATGATGGAATATTGGTGTAAGATTTATAGTAGACTTATTAATAGTGAGATATGAAATGAGGTTTCCCAAGTGGCCAATACCATGGGAAAATACCATGGGAATTATCATGGTTTTGTGAATACCACCGATGAGGTGTCCCTTGGAAATTAATAATTTATTTACTCATGTTTCATATAAATACCAAGATATTTATCTCATTAATTTCATTCAAAAATCATCCTCAAAGAAGTTATGGTATCCTTAACTCCAAAGTAGTCCTCCCAATGTTCCCTCAATCCTCCTAATGTTCCGAACTTCATGCTTTCGAAGTTATTCTTCAAGGAAATGGATACTTTAACCCTCCTCTTGTAAGTCATGAATTCTTCTATGTTGTGTCTTATATTTTCCATATCTCTGTGTTGAGGGTATGTTATTATTAATGTCAATTTCATGTCCAAATTATGATAGAGCATTTCTTCACTCATCAATTTGTTTTCTTAATTTTTAAGTGATGTCGTTAGGCTACCGAATTTCTCGTAAAATAAATTGCATCTTCTCTTTTCTTTCATTTTTCATTTTCATGTGGAATGTCATTCAAATATCCAATCCATGATCTTATATCCATGTTATTATGTCTTTATATTGTAATATGAATTATATATGAGTGTGTTACCCTTGTACCATATCTTTTTATTATTTTCTAAAACCATGTTATATAGCCGTTATGATGTTGAAATTTCGTCTAAAAAATCTATATAAGTTTCTCTCAAAAAATTATGTTGTTTATTTATGAGAACCCATACATATAAACCTCCCTCCCTATACCTGGGTTATAAATGATATAATTATCTTATTTTTTAGAGCTTTTAAAACATCACGATTTTTAAATGAAACCCATTTCTTTTATTTAATATGTTTTATTTATGAATTTTTTTATTATGATCTATGTGGATCACATGTATGTAAATACATATTAAGGGTGCGCCCGGATAGCGCTCCAATGGATTGGGTAATGATTTAATCTCTATAGATGACAAGTTTCATGATATCTTGGTGAATAACCTCGGTAATTATTTGACACCTGGGGGATGGACCATGGTGATATGTTCATAAATGTCTAAATGAAATGTTGTTGCCACATATTCAAGTTATGATTCAAGTTATTTTCATTATGATATGCCTACAATTCCATTACTTATGTCCTTATATTTTTTATTCAAGTTCTTATTAGAGTCACAAGTAAACTGATTCCCTTTTTTACCCTTACTGGGCCTTCTACTCACCCTTTCCATTAAATGTATGTCTCTATGTTTTGAGATGCAGTAATTGTTCTTAGGATGAACTTATGATTAATCCATACAAGTGGATTGGGAGAATGTTTTATGTTGTTTTATTATGTATTATGTTTCTGATTCCCATGAAAATATACTTTAAATATCCATTGTTTGTAATATGTAATGAAAATTTATGTAATAAAAAGGCAGGATGCCATATAAGAAATGATATATTGAAAATCGATAGTGTATTCAAAACATTGATTTTAGTGACATTTTTTCTTATGAATTTATCCCAGTGAGAGTGTCATGAGATTTATATATAAAGGATAAATAAGTCTCATGTATATGTGTCTCTTTAAAATACTTGATCATACCAACACTACATATTATCACATGGTGATTCCACATAACCTATCTCGAGTACAATATGATTTACATGCATTTATCCAAAGGAATTAAATACCTTAACATTCACATGTACTAGACTAATATGTTATTCCCCTAGAGTATGATCATTCTTATGAGGAATAACTGATGGATATTCTAGATTATATATTGAAGGATATACAATGAAATTTACACTCTCATAGATAATGTTTTATTGAAGAACCCAAAAAATTCGAATAAACTACACTGTGTCGTTAAGAAATTATGATGTAGAATTATCATAATTTTTTTATGGGTGTGATGAATTTTTATGGAGAAATTCATTTTATTTGGGGTACAATGTAATAACCCATGTATAGAAAAATTGATAAAATTGAATTTAATGGATATATTTCATTATACCAAACACTATGTTAATATTTTAATACCGACAACACTATGTTAATAGTGCACTATATGAATTATTGGGTTAGATTTCATTACACATTATAATAAGTTTCAGAAGGGCCATGATATATTATTAATATGGTTTTTTAACATGGATGTTATAACCTACCAATTAAAATATGATAAATTGTTAGTAATATATAATTATTTAATATTAATTATAATTATTTTATATGATAGATACATATCAATAATAAAATCAATTATTTTTTGGTAAATACTTCTTATGCATTTAAATTATTATTTCCATAAAAAATCAATTTTTATATGAAGATTAAAAATATATAGTTTTAACAGTTTTGGAAATTTAAAGGCAAAAAAGGAACATAAGTTGTTATATAATTATTTAAAAATTATCTTAAGTTTAATTTTTGTGATTTTTTTGAAATATATCAATTTTTATGACTAGTAAAGAATAAATAACTTTAATTAAAAAATATATCTTCCTTTAGTTTATTTAAATAGTTAAATTTTTTTATCAATTAGATTTATATTAAATTATCTGAATTAAAAATCTATTAATACAATTTATAATCATTTTTCCCATTTTCAAATTTATGTATGATAAAAAATATTTCTAAACTTTTGAATATTTTCCCTTCAAAAACCTACTTTCTCATCGCATCTACGCCAATAAATTTAAAATAAATTTTACGACTTTTGTGAATAGAAATTAGAAAAATGGATTCCATATTTGGATTAATAATAATCATTTATATTATATAATTTGTTCAAAATAAATTTTTACCGAAATTTAAATTAAAAATACTAAATTTATATAATTCATTTATGGTTAAATTGAGTTTACTTGTGTGGGGGGATAAACTAAAATGATAATCGTTCAAATAACCCAAAACATGTCTAACAAATATTTCATGTCCATTTTTTAAAATTATTAATTCTAGGAAAAATAATTTGACATTATTGGATCCTTATAACATTAGGAAAATATGTGTGGAATTCATTAATTCAAAGCAATTACATGTGTGACACTCACTTCACTAATAAAAGGACACCGCTTATTATTCACTCTTCCCATCATAAAACCATTTTGGTTAAAAGAGTTCCTTTATAAATAACTTCCAAAATTCCCTCCAATCGTCCTATAATATTAATTTTGGATATAAATTCATCCTAAGAAGGCATTTGGTGAAAACCTATGTGTGATACTTGATGAATAGGGAACATTCATCAATAAGTGTTTTTTTAATTTCTTCATCCACCACCTTCAGTTACCATTATAGAACACTGATATAATAACCATAGTATCTTCCATATACGTATTTTTTGTTATGTTCGTGACATAAAATTAACTCCACATCTATCAAATCAGTAATGGAGGCATCATTCATGTGAACAACACACTAGTGTGTCATGAATCGATGTTATTCATTTTTCAATTACCACCTCTCACAGTTTTTTATAATGATGCAATAAATATTTATATAAAATATTTATGATATTATTATATAAATTTATATATTATATCACATATACCTACATAATTTCCCCATTTTTTTAAGTAAGAAATTGTTGGTCATATATACGGATGACTACCACCTCACATAGTGATGGGATTTCTTCACGCATTACATGGAATTTAATAATAGTGGTTTTAATGAAAATAAGGGATATATAAGGCATACAAATGTTTTTTGGTTTATAATATTTTTATTTTCCTTCCATTCTTTCAATCCGACGATAAAATGGAATCCAAGAATAAAGGTACATACGACCAACCATCTATATGAATAGTTTATTTTGTTATCTATCAATATATTTAATGTTTCACTATAAATACATATATAATAAATATATATTTTAATTATATCATGGATAAATTTTTCGATATGATGAAACCATCATAAATTTAAAAAAATCAAAAATTAAAAATGAAATCATATATGAAAAACAATGCGGTTATTACCCATAACTTATTTTTAACATATAATTTTTAAGGAATATGTATTAAGAGGTCATAATTAAAACATATATAGTTTTTTATATTTAATTATTTTAATTTAATAGATTTATAATAATGTTATATTTATTATATATTATGTTTTAATATGTACAATAGAGGTTATGACTTAAGTTAATAGATTATCGTCACACATTTATTTTCTTTAACACTCATGTGATATTCACAACATTTTGCTTTTATATAGTGTGTATAATTGCAATTAATTTTTTTATGTCTCAAATCAGAATAATTATTTATATTTACATATCAATTTTATTATCCTCTTTATTTGGTTTTACATTTCAAATGTTACGAATGTGGTAATGGATTTTTATATCAATTTTACCTCATTGTGATGAATGTTCTGTTATGCACAAATATTATTTTACTATGATTATGTACTTACCATTGAACATTTAATATAGTGATATTATTTATCCGTAATATATTTTATTTTCCATTTTAGGTTAATCCTTCTTGAGGCGTATGGATCAATGAAACCAAAGAGATAATGATTTAATGTTTTAGCCACATCATTTATTATGAATAATTTTTAATCTATTTCTTATGATAAAATGTCATTATTCAGATCAAAAAAATCATTAATTTTCTTCTCCAAGAGATATTCATGATATTTTAGAGCAATTTTACCATTTTCCATACTATGGTACTTAATAATAAAAAAATATTTTTAATATAATTAGACATTATTTATCTACAAGGTCAGAAATCCATCTTATTCCCAAACCATGTTTTCTATATTGGTTTTAAAATTTTGTTATAGTCTCCTATAATTTTTTTAAATTTATCTTACCATTTTAAAAAAAAAACTATTTTATTGAATAGGTTCTTCAATTTCCCATTACAGTACATTTTTTTTACCAAAAATGCGAAAAGATTTATTTTTCATCATGAATATTATAAATGTAACATTTCTTTATACTAACCATTATTTTTATTAACAAATACAAAATATGGTTTTAGGAATAATTTAAATAAAAACAATTTATATAATATTTTTTGAAATGGTTTCTCAACGAGGAAAGGATATTTTACTCATGATCTTTTTAAATTATCATGATAAATAAATTAAAATATTATATGACATCCTTTGATGTTTCATATTAACTACCGGGGATATGATCCAAGGATACCACTATTATATATTATAAAAATGTTTTAGGATTATTATAAATAATTTTAATTAAACCCATTTCTAATCCACATTTTATAATGTGACAAAATTATTTTCAAACCCAATTCTTATTTTTTCCAGGGTTATACTATGACGAAATAATGAAATTATTATAATATATGTCCCTTTTATAAAAGAGATGATATGAAATGTTTATTGAACCTATTTCATATAATATATTATTATATTATTAATGTTTTATGAACTTTTGGAACATATAAATATTTTTTTTATTATTAGAATGGTGGGATATATATCTCCCTCCAATTTATTGGATTATGATTTATATGTCTAGGGATACACATGTCTGGAATTGGGAGTGAACCCTATTCCATAAGGGAGTTTTTCTTCTGTTTTGGTATTGGGGCTGATACATGACTTCTATGATGGTTTTGGATGTAAATATATTAAACTATGATATATTTAAAAATAATACATGACTAATATTGAAATGATTTTATATAATTATGTGTGTATAACACATCTATATCTTATTCCAATGTTTTGATTTCATGGATAATTTTCTATGATTCTATTAAGATTAAAGTCTTTTGAAATTCCAATAATTATTCCATGATTCAATGTTGTGATCTCAGATATTATGATTATGATTTTCAAATGTTAGGATTATTTTCTCATACACATACATTAATGTTTTTCATGCATATCTCCATTTTTTACAATTATTTAACCTCTGAGATCACCATTTCATTTATTTCCTTTCCCCATAATATAATTAATTTGAATACATAAGATATATATACATAGGGAAAAATTTATGAAGATCATAGTGGGAGAAGAAGTAGTTTAACTATGGAATTTTTTTTGGTTTCCATGTTCCAAAATGATATATACTATTATGGTCCTCGAGAATGTGTTTTTTAATATATTTTATATTAATTTAAAATTATGTAATATCTATGTATGATAAGAGAGTGTATATATGGCCAAAGTACATGGGAAAGCCTTAGAAGGCCATCACAAGCCTTATAACATAGGTATATCTATGTAAACCCATGTGGCCATCTTGGACATGTACATGTGAGGACACAAACAGGTGTCGAGAAAAGGTTAATTGACATCTCACCCCTAGTTCATGTTCTATAACTCCATTAAAATTTTCCTCTTTCTTTGTCTCCATCTTTGGGACTCGTATCTGACCTAGAAAATAGTTCATCTTATGAATTTATCTTCATTTAATATGATGGATGAATCTATTCAGAATCAGATATTTGAAAATATGAGGTACAAGCATGAAACATGTTTCAGAAACACTTGTAAAATTCATTGGTTGGGATGATTTATTAGAGATAGGTTGGGTTTAGAAACCCTTATGTTGCTCTAGGGTGAAGTTCCATCATACTCTTTATATAGTTTTTGGTGGTAACCCCCTTATTACATAGTTCACGGGTCCTCTATCTATAGAGTGTCACCTCCCTTCATCAAGATCCATAGGGGAGTGGGTTATTCATGGAATATTGGGCCACCTCATATGGGGAGTAATGATTATAGGTGTGGTCCATCAACAATGTTTTTTCAGTAGTTGTCCTAGGTTTTCAGTGTTAGAAGTTGATCATTGGAAATACATGAAGAATAATATTTATTAGAGGGGTTTTGGTGATATAGATCCTATTTGTGTCTCATTTTCGTTTCTTTATGGGCATATAAAGTGTCTATTGTTTCAATATTTCTTATCGATTAGGATGACTCTTTTATCTTTATATTTTCTGTAAAACCCCAAGATTTCATAGTGTGTTATTTCCTCAAAATAATACAATAACATGCACTACACGCAACACCGAGTTCAAGCACACCATGACATACCAAACAAGCCGTTCAAAAGAGGTTTTAAATATTATTAACTAAATTTTAAACTTTATATAATCCTTATAATTTCAGAATCCATATTATGAGTTTCTTAGACATAATGTAAGAACAAATTCATTTTTAGTATTGCACTTTTACCAACTTTTAATAGTGAACCCTTTTTAAATACAATATTTTAAACTTTTTGACTAAATGGGGACAACAAAAAATTTAAAATGAAACATCCCAAGCTTCCACAGTACGCTTTCCTTTTAATAATACAGTAGCGTGTGTTGTACGCAACTTCGAGTTCTAACACACACCACAACCAATCAAACTAGCCATTATGAATAGTAATACCTAATTTTTGAAATTATATATATTTTATATTTCAAAATGGACTTCATTTTTGGATTACGAGTATTGAATTTAGTCTAAGGTGAAATTTTGGTACTTTTCAGATAACTTTAATATTTTGATGAATAGTGAAAATTACTAAATTTTAATTAAAAACAAAATTTTTAATCAAAATAATTAAGGGTGATAAATTTTGATTTTGAGTGGTTTTAAAGTATAATTAGAATATATTTTTACCATTTTATCCAATGGTGTTCATTATAATTAATTTCACTTCGAAATTGGACCTAAACAATTGTCAATCTTTTGATATATATTGTTTCTTAAAAACACGCTATTTATTGCGACAACGGGAATTAATTATAAAATTAATTAATGCAACTTATATGATTGGAATTTTTTAAAATAGATATCATTTTTGAATTTTTAATTTCAATTATAGCTTAGGGTGAAATTTTGGCATTGTTCTGAAAAACATCAATTTTTGATGAATAGTGAAACTACTAAGTGGTAGTTAAAAAAAACTGAATTTTTCATTAAACTTAATTTTACGGCTTTTGTGAATGGAATTTCAAAAATCTGAGAGACACGGTTAATATCAAGAAGTAAAATGTGGTTCAATGAGATGAAAATAATTTTTGGTGAATAGTAACTTTTTACTTTTATTTACCACAGTTAAAAGTAAATAGGGTAATTAAGGGTAAGAATGATATTAATATTACCCTAACACTTGTCCTAATTCTATTCGACAAGTGTATATCGACCAAATACAACCTTAGGAATAAAATATTATCATTTAGGTCCACTAGGATTAGATTAGGACATTTATTATTATTTAATTCAAAGAAGCGTTAAAAGAGTTAAAATCAATGTTTATTTACTAAAACATTTTTAATATAGGGTTATACATAAGATAAATTCCATAGTAAATATTCATTAGAAAGATAATAATATTTCCTACATAATGATAGTTTATTTATAATTTTTAGACTTTAAATAATATAATTTATTTATGACACAATGATGATGCAGTAATTACCATAATTGTGACAAATTAAAATAATTGATATTATAAATTCCCAAATAAATATAATTTGAGACTTTTAAGGAAATAAAATAATTTTCTAGGCTAATATTACATGTTAGTATTGATTTAATTAACTTTTGTCGAAGTAATCATTCTGTTATGAGTATCTAAAAAATCAATTATTGAATAGTGTCAAAATTGACATAAAAGCGTTTTTTTAAAACAAATATTATATTATAAATTGATAGTAAATCCCTAAAAATCTAAAGTTCTGCCATGAGACTAATATCATGATAGGTTCATCATTAATGGACCACTTGGGGGTCTCTTGGATGTATATAGTATGTTAATTAACTATATATTATAAAAATACAAAGTGACATGGTAAATGTCAACCTAATTAACTAAGAGTTAAAACTAAAATATAAGGTTAATATAGTAACCCAAACCCGTATAAATTCTATTGGTTGAATGGTTTTCGACCTATCTCTACCTTAACCTTTGAATAATAAACTTTGGAGCCATTATAAACTGAATATGAATTTATTATAAATTAATATTTCTAGCTTTTCCAAAGGTGCCCCTCACCCCTCTTATAAAATGACACTCCTCCTTATCATTTATTCACACCTTAAAAGCCTTCTGGATCGGCCAAAATCTTCCCCAATACTCTCCCAACTTCCCTCACTACATCCTAGAGGCCTTAGTTTGATCAGAAAGCCAACCTACAGAGTCCTTTTGATCAAATCAAAAGGAAGAACCCGAAGAAGAGGTAATGTTTTCACCACCCCTTTTCATGTTCCTTTCTTCTTCCACTTCTTCTTTCTTTGTTATTGCCATTATAAAATAATAAATCCAGTATCTTATATATACTGTTATGTTATTATAAATATGGTACAACCATATTCAGTATTCTATCCACCCTTTGAATAAATGTCACCATACGTGCGTACGTACGGCTTACCGTCTCCACGTCGTGGTGTAATTGTTATTAAATATATTATTATTTGGATGGGTATAATAATGAAGTGTAAATCATGTAAATAATAAATATAACATGTTAATGATTCTTTATATATGATATAACATCAATTTATATATTATTTTTATATCAAAATAATCATATTGTCGTTCGTGCGTACGTACAGACTACCGTCTCCACGAACGCGATGAGAGTCATTCTCCATCGTATCCTTTCAAGTATAATTATCATTTGATGATTTAAAAATGATGTTTAAGGACATGATATCACTATAGATATTAATAAGATACATCCTATCCATAAAAAACACGGATTATGTAACAAAACATATAAATGAAAACGAGTAAGTTAACACCCGAAACAATGATAATTCTAAGATATTATTAACAAATCAATGTTAAAAGATCATATATGATATCATATTGATATATATGATTTCTGTATAATTTAATAACAATTATTTCACCATTATACATGAGGTTAACCTACCCCAACCAAGAAAAAGTACAAGGTAAGGGTTATTTCACAATCTCTTCATTATCCGAGGTTGTTTATACGTAATAATCTACTGAGATCTCTTTATCATCCACATCCATGTTTATTAAAAATGAATTTAAAAACATTTATACTATTTACTATAATATGGTTTAAAGTCATTTATACCCTTGTTTGACTTTTTATAAGAGGTTTATAAAGGAATATTTCCGTCGTTTCCAAATAGGGTTCTTCTTAACCTTTTCGACAGAATTTAGGTAAGAATGCTTTTTTAACTTATACGGCGGGTGCGGTTATTTTCCGCCGTTATAAAATCATCAAAGCTTCCCTTATAATCTTATCAGAATATTTTCAATGAAATTTTTTTATTTCATAAATATAATACTCTTAAATGATTTCAAAATTGAAAGAGATATTTCTCTAAAAAGAGTTTTGATTTCATCTATGTCAACATCCTTTGATTGATTTTACGCTTATTTGAAGTTGATTTATTATGATACAAAACTTCTATATTGCATTGAAGGTTTTGTGATATGTTTGACTGTGGATGTGCTATTTTTATACCATTCATGGTTTATGGTGAAAGTATTGACATTTCGTATGCTAGTTTTAATATGAATGTTTTTGTTATGTTTATACAGTTTCATATGGGAATGCATTGGACTTAATATGTGACGGGTGGAGCCCGCTATAGCTCCTCGATGCATCGATAGGTCTCATTTGACAAACTAGTGTCTTGGAACAAGGCCTTGGAAAAATATTATTTGTAGTCTTGGCACGAGGCCTTGGCTATGTGGTTATGATAGTGTGGCATTATGCATTCCATCATTATGAAAGTGGTTATTGATATTGCATGTGATTATTCGATTAGTAGAATATCTTTGTGAATAAGTAAATGGAATTATTTCATTTTACTTTTTCCATACTATGTATA
Source organism: Viscum album (assembly GCA_963277665.1). Classification (NCBI taxonomy): domain Eukaryota; kingdom Viridiplantae; phylum Streptophyta; class Magnoliopsida; order Santalales; family Viscaceae; genus Viscum; species Viscum album. The sequence continues at coordinate 829,981,320 of OY728151.1, read as the reverse complement.
AGTTCATGTTTAAAAGGATTTTGTTTTAGTTATACATTGCCTTAAATGTTTATGCTTATTTTTGATATATTGTTATCCTTACTGGGCATTTGAGCTCTCCACTTTTCTATGTTATATTTTTCCCAGGATTTGAAGAAGTAATTTATAAATGACCTGCTGGGATAGTATCTGGGGATATGAGTGTGGAATATGGAGACTATGTTGTTGTAGTAGTTTTTCAATTTTTTATATAATGTAAAACTTTATGAATATATCTAGTGTTTCCAAGGATACTAAACCAATCGGTCTTTCGAGATTTGATCTTTCTTGTGATCATGTCGATGTTATGTAATAATGCACCGACTCTAGGTAACTGGGGTCGGGGCGTTACAGTTGGTATTAGAGGAAGTTTAGTACAAACCTTGGAAGCTAGATTTAGATAAACACTGATTAGAGCACATAGATTTAATATGCACTTTGAGGATTAGTATAGAAGAACTTCCTAGAATTTTGGTATTGTAGAGATTTTATGAGTTTTCTGAGCAATACATCCCTGTCTGGATACGAGCAGGTAGAGGCGGCTCCGGCATAGATGTACCTAGGGGTAAAACCCAAAAACACCGCTTTGAGCTAGACTCGAATGGGAAGTGGTGCACGACAATAGTCCTTGCTGCAATCTTGGTTACGACACTCCCGGGGGATATGCTTTGGATAATTCTCATTTTCTTTACAAACCATTATGAAGGGTTTATGTGGATTTACTTCCTCAAAGGAGAAATTTTTATAATTATAGATTATATCCATAAACTATTTAATTTATTTTATTTGTCTTAAAAGTTTGGGATTAGGTATTGTTAATCATAAACTAATCTAGTGCATGCCATTGTTTAGAAATGGAGCCAAGTAGAAAGAATGAGAACTCCAGCAATGCACATGATCCAAATACAAAGAAGGATCATATCTTTAGTGGTATTAAGAAAGAATATATAAGAGAAATAGTCTCCCATGTATTATCATCATATGAAGAAATAATATCATGGGTTGATAAGATAAGTAACGATTTTACTGAGTCTTATGGCTTTGAAGGGAAGAAAGAGAAGAAAAGGATAGAAGAGAGAACGATGTATAAAGGGAAGATGGAAAATAAGAATTTTCCCATATGTGATAACTGTGGGAAGAAACACCCTGGAACTTGTCTGAAAGGAATGGGAGTTTGTTATAAGTGTGGAGGAAAAGGGCACAAAGTAGGTGACTGCAAGGGTAAGAAAATGGTTTCAAATGTACAATGCTTCATTTGCATGGAGTTTGGACACTACGCGAACCTATGTCCCAGTCATCAGACTATACCGCACATGATGCTATTGGATAATAATCAAGTTATGATACTACCACAGATGAAGAGGAATGATTAGAGTTCTTATGTTGATTATGTCATTTGATTGTTGTATCAACAATGTACTTGTTATAATAATTATGGAGTATATTAGGATTGTACTGCAGTACTATTTCATTAAGGACTTGAGATTGTGTGGAATAATGAAAAGTGACTCAATAGCAGGTTAAATTTTTGGAAAATATATGGTTGAGAGAAAGATAAACCATAATATGGTTCTGATACCGAGGTAGTGATTTTAGAATAATACATGATTGATTTGGATAAATTATATTGGATATTCTTGACTACCATGAAGCTGATTAATGATTTGTATATTCCATCATTATTGGGGTTTAAAACATTTTTGGATTGATGAAGTATACCCAGCATTCTATATGGAATAAGGGAGCATGAATGTAATCAATAAGTATTATGGTAATTCATGATGTTTCAGTGTTTTAAAAGAATACATGATGAATGTATTCATATGCTATTACGGGGTAAAAAGGATCTACATTAAGTTTACCTTCCTTTAAATATTGGATATTGAGTTTAGACAGAAGTATTTTGGATAAATTATAGTTTGAGATTAATTTTTGATTTCTATAAAAGGACAACCCAGAGGTCGGGCGGCAACCTGTCGCGACCGGCAAGGTCGTGAGACTTGAACCCCCAACCGAAGGGAGACAAGGGTGTATCACTGACCATTGGCCCACAAGATGTTTGGATTAAATAATGTAGTTTTTTTAAAAGATCTGGTAGATGAATTATAAATTCGTTTATTTTGGAACCCTGTACGAATAGTATAAATATAATTTTTTTACGGGTGAAAGATGAGTTTGTGGTAGAAATTTATTAATGGATAAAACTCTAATAATAAAGTAAGTATATCTCCTTATGATCTTAGCCAATCTCATAAATAAATTCCTCAAAATTTAGAAAAGGAACATAGAACAAAAATGTTTTCCTAGATGGTGCCTTAAATCATCACTAATTTATTGCTTTGGTATAGTTGGCCTTTTCATAGCCATGTTCTCTACCACTCTCCATTAGATAATTGATGGTTGTATTTCTCTTCCATATCCATATTTTTCTACATGGAACCCTAGTATGTTTTATTTTCTGTAATCTTCATACCATCCACTCTTTATTTTAAATAGTGGTCTCATTAATTCATTTTTCGATGTGGGATTTCAACTAAGATATTTTGAAATTTCAAAAATGTGTTATCCTAATACCTTATGTTTTGTTGAATCGATGGTATTTTAAATCATCGTAGATTGATGAATTTGAGGACATCAATTTTAAACTTGTTTGTGATTGATGACCTAAATCACTACCTATAAATATTTACATTATTCCTCCAATTATATGTCTCTAATTGCCACCAATGTTCTCCTAATCGAGATCATAATTTGGTGGTGACCCTTTCATTTCTCTTTTCCTCATATTAAGACTAAATTTTAGTAACCCAATTTCTGATGTGGGTTTTCCCACAAAGATACTTTTTATTTTCAACCTTGTATTTTTGAAGAACAATTTCAAATTGCGAGGACGCAATTTATTGAAGGAGGGGAGAATGTAACACCCAAAGATTTCATAGTGTGTTATTTCTTCAAAATAATAAAATAACTTGCACTACACGCAACACCGAGTTCAAGCACACCATGACTTACCAAACAAGCTGTTCAAAAGAGGTTATGAATAGTATTAACTAAATTTTAAACATTATATAATCCTTATAATTTCAGAATCCATATTATGAGTTTCTTATACATAATGTAAGAACAAATTCATTTTTAGTATTGCACTTTTACCAACTTTTAACAGTGAACCCTTTTTAAATGCAATATTTTAAACTTTTTGAAAAAATGGGGACATCCAAAAATTTAAAATGAAACATCCCAAGCTTCCACGGTACGCTTTCCTTTGAATAATACAGTAGCGTGTGTTGTACGCAACTTCGAGTTCTAACACACACCACAACCAATCAAACTAGCCGTTATGAATAGTTATACCTATTGTTGAAATTATATATATTTTATATTTCAAAATGGACATCATTTTTGGATTAGGAGTATGGAATTTAGCCTAAGGTGAAATTTTGGCACTTTTCGGATAAATTTAATATTTTGATGAATAGTGAAAATTACTAAATTTTAATTACAAACAACTTTTTTAATCAAAATAATTAATGGTGATAAATTATGAATTTGAGTGGTTTTAAAGTATAATTACAATATATTGTTACCATTTTATCCAATAGTGTTCATTATAATTAATTTCACTTCGAGATTGGACCTAAACAATTGTCAATCTTTTGATATATATTGTTTCTTAAAAACACGCTATTTGTTGTGACAGCGGGAATTAATTATAAAATTAATTAATGCAACTTATATGTTTGGAATTTTTTAAAATAGATTTCATTTTTGAATTTGGAATATCAATTATAGCTTAGGGTGAAATTTTGGCATTGTTCTGAAAAACATCAATTTTTGATGAATAGTGAAACTACTAAGTGGTAGTTAAAAAAACTTAATTTTTCATAAAACTTAATTTTACCTCTTCTCTGAATGGAATTTCAAAAATTCAATAGAAACGGTTAATATTAAGAAGTAAAATGTGCTTCAATGAGATGAAAATAATTTTTGGTGAATAGTAACTTTTTACTTTTATTTACCACGGTTAAAAGTAAATAGAGTAATTAAGGGTAAAAATGATATTAATATTACCCTAACACATGTCCTAATTCTATTGGACAAGTGTATCTCGACCAAAAACAACCTTAGGAATAAAATATTATCATTTAGGTCCACTTGGATTAGATTAGGACATTTATTATTATTTAATTCAAAGAAGAGATAAAAGAGTTAAAATCAAAGTTTATTTACTAAAACATTTTCAATATAGAGTTATACATAAGATAAATTTGATTGTAAAAATTCATTAGAAAGCTAATACGATTTTCTACATAATTATATTTTATTTATAATTTTTAGACTTTCAATAATTTAATTTATTTATGACACAATGATGATGTAGTGATTACCATAACTGTGACACATTAAAATAAATGATATTATAAATTTCCAAATAAATATAATTTGAGACTTTTAATGAATTAAAATAATTTTATAGGCTAATATGACATGTTAGTATTTATTTAATTAACTTTTGACTAATTAATCATTCTTATATGAGTTTCACAAAAATCAATTATTGAATAGTGTCAAAATTGACATAAACGAGTTTTTTTAAAACAAATATTTTATTATTAATTGATATTAAATTCCTAAAAATCTTAGGTTCGGCCAAGAGACTTATATCATGATATTTTCATAATTAATGGACCAATTGGGGGTCGCTTGGATGTATAGAGTATGTTTATTAACTATATATTATAAAAATACAACGTGACATGGTAAATGTAAAACTAATTAACTAAGAGTTAAAACTAAGAGATAAGGTTAATATAGTAACCCAAACCTGTCTAAATTTTATTGGTTGAATGTTTTTCGACCTATCCCTACCTTAACCTTTGAATAATCAACTTTGGAGCCATTAGAAACTGAATATGAATTTATTATAAATTAATATTTCTAGCTTTTCCAAAGGTGCCCCTCACCCCTCTTATAAAAGGACACTCCTTTTTATCATTTATTCACACCTTAAAAGCCTTTTGGATCGGCCAAAATATTCCCCAATACTCTCCCAACTTCCCTCACTACATCCTAGAGGCCTTAGTTTGATCAGAAAGCCAACCTACAGAGTCCTTTTGATCAAATCAAAAGGAAGAACCCGAAGAAGAGGTAATGTTTTCACCACCCCTTTTCATGTTCCTTTCTTCTTCCACTTCTTCTTTCTTTGTTATTGCCATTCTAAAATAATAACTCCAGTATCTTATATATACTGTTATGTTATTATAAATATGGTACAACCATATTCAGTATTCTATCCACCCTTTGAATAACATGTCACCATACGTGCGTACGTACGACTTACCGTCTCCACGTCGTGGTGTAATTGTTATTCAATATATTATTATTTGTATGGGTATAATAATGATGTGTAACTCATGTAAATAATTAATATAACATGTTAATGATTATGTATATATGATATAAAATCCATTTATATATTATTTTAAAATCAAAACAATGATATTGTCGCTCGTAAGTATGTACAGACTACCGTCTCCACGAACGCGATGAGATTCATTCTCCATCGTATCCATTCAAGTATAATTAAAATTTGATGATTTAAAAATGATGTTTAAGGACATGATATCACTCTGGATATGAATAAGATACAACCTATACATAAAAAACACGTCTTATGTAACAAAACATATAAAAGAAAACGAGTAAGTTAACACCCAAAACGACGATAATTCTAAGATATTATTAACAAATCAATGTTAAAAGATCATATATGATATCACATTAATATATATGAATCCTTTATAATTTAATAACAATTATATCACCATTATACAGGAGGTTAACCTACCCCAACCAAGGAAAAGTGTAAGGTAATGGTTATTTCGCAATCTCTTCATTATCCGAGATTGTTTATACGTAATAATCTACTGGGATATCATTATCATCCACATCCATGTTTCATAAAAATGAATTACAAAACATTTTTACTATTTACTAGAATATGGGTTAAAGTCATTTATACCCTTTTTTGACTTTTTATAAAGGGTTTATAAAGGAATCTTTCCACCATTTTCCAAACAAGGTGCTTTTTAACCTTTTCGACAGAATTCAGGTAAAAATGTTTTTTTAACTTATACGGCGGGTGTGGTTATTTTCTGCCGTTATAAAATCTATGAAGCTTCCCTTACAAGCTTATAAGAATATTTTCAAAGAAAATGTTTTATTCATTAAATATAAGACTCTTAAATTATTTCAAAATAGAAAGAGATATTTCTCTAAAAAGGGTTTTGATTTCATCAATGTCAACATCCTTTGATGGATTTTACGCTTATTTGAAGTTGATTTATGATGATACAAAACTTCAATATTGTATTGAAGGTTTTGTGATATGTTTGACTATGGATGTGCTATTTTTATACAATTCATGGTTTATGGTGAAAGTATTGAAATTTCGTATGCTAGTTTTAATACGAATGTTTTTGTTATGTTTAAACCTTTACATATGGGAATGCATTGGACTCAATATGTGACGGGTGGAGCCCGCTATAGCTACTCGATGCATCGGTAGGTCTCATGAGACAAACTATTGTCTTGTCACAAGGCCTTGGAAAAATCTTATTTGTAGTCTTGGCACGAGGCCTTGGCTATGTGGTTATGATAGTCTAGCATTATGAATTCCATCATTATGAAAGTGGTTATTGATATTTCATGTGATTATTCGATTAGTAGAATATCCATGTGAATAAGTAAATGGAATTATTTCATTTTACTTTTTCCATACTATGTATAAGTTCAAGTTTAAAAGGCTTTTGTTTTAGTTATACATTTCCTTAAATGTTTATGCTTATTTTTGATATATTGTTATCCTTACTGGGCATTTGAGCTCACCCCTTTTCTATGTTATATTTTTTCCAGGATGTGAAGAAGTAAGTTATAAATGACCTGCAGGGATAGTATCTGGGGATATGAGTGTGGAATATGGAGACTATGTTGTTGTAGTAGTTTTTCACTTTATGATGTAATGTAAAACTTTATGAATATATCTAGTGTTTCCAAAGCTACTAAAACAATCGGTCTTTCGTGATTTAATCTTTCTTGTGATCATGCCAATGTTATGTAATAACGCACCAACTCTAGGTAACTGGGGTGGGGGCGTTACATTTTCTCCCTTCCAGGTTTTTGAACAATCCAAATATATATGTATATACTCACCACTACATGGGATTCTCCCGAACATGCAGTGTCTTATGAAGATGATTGAGAGATTATTGGTGACCTTTGTTTATTGCTATTTAAGAAATAATAATTATTCCTATTGAATTTGATCATGTATGGGGTGTGACCTTATAGATTACAATTCATTGACTCATGTGTCACATTATTTAATTTTTATATAGGTCGGGACAACATTTTTGGTTGGGGGAGTATTTTTACTATTTAACTTGTTTACTTGTTGTTGTACTTTGATTCTTTCATAATTCTTTTTTCATACATGGTTTACACTTTATATGTTGAACGTTTAATAATATCTATATACTATTTCATGTAGTTGTTTGTGTTAATGCGTACATTTACATGGTATAAGAGAACCAATTTTAATATTTTCCACTCAGAAGTTTTTACTATCCCCTAGCCTATTGGAGGCAAATTGAGGTGTCTCACTCGACTTCTTAACATCTTAGTGTCCACTAGTGGGTCAACTCAAAAAAATTTTAATCTAATTAATACCCAAAATTTAATGCATATATCATAACTATAATATTTAAATATTAATATTTCGTAGAATTTTTACTCTTGGTGTTGAACATTGTATATTCTAAAAATAAATAGTTATATTAAAATATCTTATAATGTTAAACAATGTTTGTTTTGTTAGGGACTGTTTAAATTAAAATTCATTATCTTGTATCAATTATGGAATCATTATATTTATACTCAAAGGTAATTTTAGGAAAACCTATATATTTTTGGTTTAAAAAAGAAGTAATATTTTGTTTAGAAAAAAATTATGGATAATTTAGGTAGCTTCATTGCATATTACCAACATCACAACCTTGGTTACTCTAGGTACCTCATTTATTGTTGCAATAACCAGATATTGAGATATTGAATTTGATTGAATCATTAAAACCACATATTTAATCTCTTAGGAGTCTAAAATATATTAAAAAACTATATTTTGACCTCCCCCATAACCATTCATATTATTCTTTATAGATCTCTTAATATATTACATCTCATACTTATAATAATAAATATTATTGTTTGGATATTTTTTTGTGTTTTTCTACATCATTATAATAGCATTATCACATCATCATGAGGCAACCCTAGTTTTATACCACACTATGCAATTTTTAATTATAAACATTTAAATTTCATATAATCATTGAACAAGTGGGAAAAACTCTCATGACCACTTACATAATATATAGTGACATTTTCTAGGAGACTAAAAGCTTTAATATGTCCTTATAATCAGAAAGGTATGACCAACCATTTAATTTTCATTCACACAATGAATTATTTATATATATCACATTATGAATGTGGAAATTTGGGTAATGTAGAGATTTTAGAAACAAATTATTTTTATATGTGACAATAATTTTGTATTAATTATTTTAAGTATGAAAGAGAAAAATATATCTGTAAACCTCAAAATCCATGGAGAAAATAAATCCTCCATGAATAATATTTTAGTAGTTAGTCCGAAGAAATATCTATATTAATTATCCCATTATCTATATATATCTATGTCTGAAACCATCATGAACCCATAGTCATCAACTCTTAGCATAAAGAATTATTATGTGTTATTCATCTAATTATTACCCACTAAATCAACACAATACTTGTCAAACCATTCAGAGATGATGTGTTTTTTACAAGTGAAAGGGTTAAAAAATTCCTTGTCCTCTAATGACGTCCCATGATTACTCATATTTTGTGTTTATTTAATTATAATAAAATATGGTAAGATAACTACCAATGTTTTTTCAAACGGGCTGACCATCTAATTTTTATTATCATAATATCCATGGTTTTTATTCAAAATGACCATAAAATATTATATTATACAATATTTGAAAATTATTAACGTATTTAATTTCTTCTATAAAATCATAACAATGATCTTGAATTATTATCATGATACTGAGCTTCCATATCATTTTCATATGAAAAATATGATTTCATTTTAGGTTGGTGTATTTGGGGATTAGTTTCTCACAACTAAGAGACAGTGTTGGTTAATAGTCATTCCATCCAAGGAATGAATATCCTTATGATGGATGACATGGAAAAGGTTTATGAAATAAATACCTAGGAGTCGATATTAAAGGTTTTCATATGGTTTGGATTTTATACCATGTGGGTGACATTGTTCTCAGGTCTATCTATTTCCCTTGGTTCTCCATCTCACATGATTAAATATCTTTTAGTTTCATCAAATCCTATTAATTCCATAAATAATTCTATATCATATATTTTATTATCTATGTTATTTCATATAATTATTTTTTATAAGATTGAAATCATCTTATGAACCCTTGTAATATATTATGTTATAAAATTAGATAAGGTTTATTAGGTTAATCTTAAATACTTATTATTGATTCCATGATAGTTTTCATTTTGTGCTTCATGGATTCAGTTTTGGATACTATGGACATTAATTTTTTAAAAGAGTTTAGGGTTGGTAGATCTCAAAAAACAACTATGAGAAACATATATATGGGATCCAAAACATCAATTCAAATAATTGAATTCTAGGAGGGGTAATCAGGATTTATCATAGTATTTTACCTATATTAAATCTTAGAACACCATGTATCATTGGGAATGACCATGTCTTACAGTTTCATTCATTACCGAAAAACATATTATCATGAATTTATAACTAGATAAATTTACTCTCTTTTAGGGGATATAATACGATTATCTTAAACATCCACTCATCGATCATGATTTATATTCTTTTCATGATTGAATCAAAAATAATATTTGATGATCCATTGAAAATTATTTCATGAATTTAATTTGGAATGTTAGTCTATAAATGTGGTATCATTATTTATGTTGGAATAATCTTTTCCTTTCCCTTAAAAATGAAAAACTGAACCTCTATGGTATTTCGATAATGATGTCAGTGATGAAGGGAAATATAGAATTGCCAAGTGCATAGGGGAAAATGTTTTAGTGAAACACATGCCTATAAAACATGGAAACCCTACCAATATGATATAGTTAGGATTATATATAAATTCAATTGTAATATAGATATTTTTTTTCTTATAACTATCACAAATTAATAAAAAAAATTCTGGGAAAATTGCGAAGGAAATTTCATGTTTTAGAAGGATAATTAAATTGGAACTTCCCATTTCTTCTTGAGATTTTATTTTTATGGAATGAACCTCATTTAGGAATAAATCCATAAAAACTTACTATAATTTATTATAATTGATATAGTGGAGGTGGCCATAAATGAATTTTCACTCTCATTAAATGATGATAACATAGTTTTAAAATTTATATCTATTGGATAATTTTTATTTGTCACATATGATAGGAGTGTATATGCACCTTGGCTAAAAATTGACATGAGTGAAACTATTCTATGGTCTTAGCTTCAAAAAGAAATTAATTTTCTCATCTATAAAATATATTTAAATATATTTAATTCCAATTGAAATATTCAAAGGTAGGTAATCTATTTTTATTTTTATGATAACACAATAGAATTATTTGTCGAGATTCTGATTCTGAATTATTTTTTGAGATAATATAGCAAACAATTTTTTTAATATTTATGTAATATCATGAACATATAGACTAATTTATAATCATTTGATCATCATAACTCATTATAGTTTATAACAATTAAGAATATAACTATTAGAGTGACCATTGGCATCTTCCCCCGTAAATTTCTATGTTGGAAGATCTATCATATCCATGATGATATCATTTTTTGCGTGGTTCCCTTCATATATTCTAACATAAAATTCTACATGATAAAAAAATAAAATGATTAAGATTCTATTATTCTTTATTATTTATATAATAACATTACAAAATATACCTTTTGATTATATCTCATGATCATATCCCCTAGTTGTGGGAGATAAAGGAAATGATGGATCAATTATTGTCTGCATACCGATGGTTTATAGATCTATATAGATGACCCTACATCCATGTTCTAATGGAATGCGGAATCAATTGTTCATAATCATGTGGGAGATTGGATTTTTGATAATAAAATAATTTAGGAGTAAGGAAAATCCTTCGACATAAAATCCACATCTAACGACCTCAATTTGTTGTCATGTACTATTAAATTCCTTCACATTCTTTTCTTAAATATATTTGATCATGGATCAGGGGAGCCAAATAATATTAAACTTTTCTCAATATTATATAATCTACAATAAATTACATTTTTTCATTTTATTTGGGTGATTTCACTTTTATATAAAAATATTTAGTTTCTTGAATTCATATATTTGAACAGAAAGTTACTGATGATGATAAATCATGTAAAAAATAAAAACTGTAAAAATAATATATTTAATAACCATGTAAATATGGTAACCACATTTTATCTATTGTTAATATGGGAGAAAAAATTCAATATCCAGTCCAGTTAGGAAATTATTTTAATTTATTTCATCAGTATTATAAATTTATTTAAAACTATGTCCCAACCACAAACTATAATTTATTTAGTTAAATATATTTTATTTTCTATTATAGTATAACTTGAAATTATATATAATAATTAAATTATTAATATATTTGGAGGATATTAAACATTAATAAACGTTTTACAAGATAAATCAAAATATGTAATACTATTATAAAATATTTTTTTCATTTATATTTTATTTTATAATTATATTACATAAAATTAATTTATTGGATTACCAAATTGTATTATATCAACATTAAAATTCTATATTTAATCAGATTTACTCTTCAAGGGTAGAATTTATTGATACTTTCTTAAATGGTAAAAATAATTACCCATGTAATTATATTTGAGAAAATGTATGTTTTTCACTTTTCTCTTCCCCTTCAATTTTTATCTTCATGCACAATTTCTACACAAAGATAATATACTTATATAACCTTTATAAATAATCTAATGGGATTCAATCCATTATTTCTATTTAGTGGGAGCTCTAGAATACCATTCATTCATTATATATTTTTTTTATTAATGTAGTTTTATATCATCGTGTTCTATTATATACTTTAAAAATACATGATTTGAAATATTAATTTCACTTATTTATTTCACTTTTACCAATCCCTCTCACTAAATATATATTTTATTTTAATGATAAATTCCCTCTTAATACTTATTCTCAAAACAGAAAAGGATTACTTATCTCAATCTTAGTGTTATAGGTATTTTCTAAAACATTATATTCTAACCTAGTGATGTTTCATCCATTCGAAGTCATTATATAATTGTCAATATATCATAGATTAAAAAATTTCATTTCTATCACCAATCACTTCACCCAAGTAAAATATTTCACTAGTTGAATTCATTGAAATTATTACCCAACATTTTTTTGGTTCCTAATATCCATTTAAAATTTGGATCAATGACCTATATTTATTATCATATCCTCTTAGTTAATATATAAAAATTATACATTTGAAATTTTTTATTTTTCCTATGTCAATTTTTTTTTCTATGTGAATATATCATTAATAAAATGAAACTGGATTGATAGAAAAAACAATTGATAGTGGTTTTTTTGTTATAAAGTAATACATTGTATTTATGTAGAGTTAATGGGAAACATATTTTTAAATATGGTAATGTATGTTTTAAATAAATGAGGCTAACTACCTAGGTCAAGTTACAATTGTTTATTCTCAAAAAAATAGTTTTTTAAATTTTAACATTAAATAAATCCATTTACTAATGCTAGTTGTTGATATATTTTCAATTTCATCAATAATATTTTATTTTATAATCAATTTATTATAATAATTTTTATATAATTACCATTTTTAACTATAAATCATTGTTTATATGTAATTTATTCTTATTATAATTTGTTTTTTAGAAACATATATAATTATTAAAATAATATATATGATTTTCTAGAAAATATTAAGGGCTTATCTTACTTTATATTATTATACTAATAGTCATATTAATCTATTTATTTTTTTAAAAACATTGTTAGATACAGACATTAACTAGATCTAATATAGTAACCTATATTTAACGAATATTTATTACATTGATGTATAATAATTAATATCTCATACATATGATATTTTTAAGATTAAGATATATGATAAATACATTGGAATTATAGTTACCATGAATTAATTAGTGTGAATAATTGACAATATATTATTTAATAGATCCCTATTTTTTATTTAATATCTATCTTAGAATATCATACAAAATTTTATTCTTGATTTCTAGGGAATATGGGATATATGATTAATATATGAGCTCACACATTCGGTTTTAGGATAAATTATGAAGATATTAACATGACATACATTAAATTAATGTGATAAATAATCGAAAAAGATATATGGAAATGAATTAATGAACAAAAAAATTAATAAATATTTATAGAAATCATAAGGATATGAATGCAAAAAATAAATATATAAAAAATATTTTGAAGGGTTGATTACAAAACATCTTATATAAAGGGAATGGATACTCTCACAACCCAATTCAAGGTTTCTCCAGTGACATATAAATGAACTAAAATTATAAATAATTTTTTCCACCCATTAAATATATATTCTACGGGAAAACAATCATATAAAATATATGGATTGAAACATACTGTTAATAATTAATTTTTTGGGAAAAAATATATTTACAATGATTAATATTCAATAATTTTTATCATGTTTTCCCAATATATGATAAAAAAATATATGATTGATCAATAATTTCTATAGTAAATAGAATGGTATGTTTATCTATATGATTACCCTAAAAATTAAATATGTTGTTGTATTAAAGTCAGGTTATATGTGTATAAAAAAACTATGAATCAATGTTTTTACTAATTTAAATATAAAAGGGATGTATATCTATTAATCAAAAGTATCACTATAGAATATTTTTTAGATAATGTTGGTCCATTTGTGAAATTTATTACAAGTGACTGATTAATTTATTTTAAAATAAAAATTACACAACATCTATAATTAGTTTTCAATGAGGATAATACATTATTCAATAACAAACATTTAATATTTGAATCGACAATATTGAATATTCACATTGTGACAATAGAGTGTATATTCTTGTTCATGTATATATAAATGTTTATCTTTATATATCTATTTTTAAATATTATAGGGTTTAGATAATAATATTTCAAAGGGTTTTAATTAAATAAACTATGAATATTCTAATAAATTTATGGATATATTAATGTATTAATATGGTAGTTTAATTGACAATCACTTTCATAAAACATGAAATTTATTGGATAAAAATGTCTACCAAATAATTATTTTATATGAAATTGAATATTGATTGTATTTATATAAATTAATTTCTTATATAATGAGATGGATTGGGTGAAAAAACGATCCATTTTCTTATTTTCCAACTATTCTCATACCCTTAAATTCATTAATTATAAAAATATTTATATTAATGAAGAATATATATGGTATTGTTTTTGAGAAGTGAATCAATTGTCTTTATATATTTTTAGGGAGGATAATGTGACATGACCCTATTCAACTGATACCTTACATACATCGGAAAAAACATCAACTATACTTCCTATATATTATCATTAACTAGAAATGGGTTGGTAATTCATACCAAGAGGATTCACACAAAAAATGTGAGGCATGATCCCTGGAACTTATAACAAACGAAAACTAATACTCATAGCATACATATTAGAAATAAATATCTTCAGATAATATAATATATATATATATGTTTGTGTGTGTGTATGTCTTATCATTAATTTAATATAAAATAATATTAATTCAAACCCAAAGACATTATTCCCATAATTAAATACCACAAATCCTGAATATGTTCATGAAATACACAATATGATTCAATCCCTGACCATATCACATTCACTCCACAAACAATAATCATTTTGTTTTCTTTAGTGAAAACTACTATAAACATTTACTACTAGCTCTACCAACATTATTTACTCCTATAAAATTATATATATTGTTATATTATTTCATATTTCAGCCCAAATGAAACCATTTATGGGTGATTACTCTAATTCCATAGGATGCACCATGTGATGAACAATTATAAAATTATGTTTTTTAAAATATAATAATTAAAGTATATGATGTCATATTATATTTTCAAGACGTCAAAACATAATAAAATCAATGTAAAATATAGTTCATCAATCAGCCAAAAGAGTATGTCATCCTCAAAGACTCTATATATCAAATGAAAATTAGAAAAACCCTAAAATTATTCCATTCATACACTAGTGTTTTGTCTTATTATGAGGAAACAATAACCAATATCTATTTAAATAATATATCCTCAAATAAGAATGACCAATAATATACACATATTAAAACATATCACAAACCAACCATACCCTTAGTCAAAAAATAACATCATCTAAAATACAATAAATAAAAATGATTTATTCTAAAGTTTGGAAATGTAATACCGAAACCCATAATGGATGATCTGATATTGTAGAACCCCATTGTAAATATCAATGTGTATACCAAGAGAAGGAATAAAAAAGTCCTCTAAAACCGAATGATAATCATCCAGTATAGAATAGAAATTCATATACACACATATATATTGTACTCAAAATTCACCATATCTCTATAAATATCTAACGGAAATCAAATTCCAATGCTATTATCCCACTAAGAAAAACATATGGTGATGGTCTAATGTCGGGTCATATCTGAAATTTCAAATAAATATATATGATCACATGTCATCCCATTAATGATATCATATCCTAGATAAGTATCACATAGAATCTACTCATCTAATATATATCATTAGGTAAAGTATAATATATTTATTCAGATATGATCTTTATGAAATAGTTAATGATTACCACGAGGTGGGTCTTATGGGATGTGGTAAAAGAGGATTTTTTCTCCACTATCCACGACATCATTTGGGGTGGTAGTTTACCAAGGGTGGTTTTTGAAACTACCAGTATGCTCAAAAATAAATCTAGGAACCCCACCTCCATCATGCACTATAGATCGATGAGCATGTGCAGAATCCCATAAAAAATCATGGTGGGTATCATTAACTCTAGGTTTTCCTCCCATATTATTCTTTTGGTCTCTTTAGGGAAAAAAATATTTATGAAAGGATGGTCGAATCAAGGATCCATTTCAAAGGCTCATGAGAAGATCTGTGAAATTAACCTCAAATCTCAGGATTCCAAAATGGACAGTAAATAGGAATTGAGAAAGGTCGATGTCCATGTTGAGTGGGGGTTCATTAACATTGTTCTGGAGAGCATTTCCCTTTCCTAAGGGAATAAATATCTTCTATTTATGGGTTTTAGTTCCTCATGGCTTGTGGTTTCCTACGGTGAGAATAACATTGTCTTCTTCAAGGACACTCGTGGCCTCAGGTAGGGCAATCCCATCTCACCGAGTATCTTTATCCTCTACCACGACATCCTTTGTCATATCATTAATAGGATAATGGAAAGAGGTTATATCCTAACAATTCATAGAAGGTTGAGGTCTTCCTCTATTTCCCACATGATGTTTGCAGATGATACCATCAACTTCTTGAATGATAGAAAAAGGTCAATCAGAGGTATCTCTAAAGTGTTAGAGGAATACTTCCACTAGAGATTCCAAATGATCAACAAGGCTTACAGTAACATCTACCTCTCCAATAGATGATAATCCTATCAGTCAGTGGAGGTTTATCATATCCTCTCAAAGTAAAGTGGAAATTTTCCTATGTAATATCGTGGTGTGTCTATCTGACCCAATAGTTTTCGCATCCTAGGATTTTGATTTCCTGTTATCCAAGATTACAGACCAGATTGTCAACTACAAAATAGAAACCTCCCATTTGGAGGGAGGATTCCTCCAATAAACATCATTCTCCCCACCACACCAGTCCAAGCCCTCTCTGCTATCAAAGTCCCCAATGATGTCATCAACAAAACTAGAATGTCATTGGACTATTTCATATGGGACCCTAGGTATTATGGAAAACATCAATAGGCTTCCTAGTTTAGGGTGACATGGCTATCCAGTGAAGTTGGAATTAGTGTTAGGAGTGTTGAATCCACCCTCTTTTGCATTAATGCAATGTTGACATTGGTCGTCCTATAGTGGTGCATGTTATGACACTTAACAAAGAACAACTACCACGTTGGAGCCATATACATAGTGGATGCACATGACTCTCTATTCTGTTATTTAATCTCTCCCCTGATCTCTTTCCTTTAACCTCACTCATGCTGGATCATCTAGAAGGGTGGCCTTTCATTCAAGTATTATAATGGGTAATGTATGTCCTATGATTTCTAGGCTATCCCTCCACCTTTATCTCTTTCGTGGATACTAGATCGTATCTAGTCCTCATCATGGAAGTTATGAATGAGAGACAATGTGAAATATCTGACCCTATGGATCTGAGTTTTGATCTTGACCATTACATTTTCACCCCTTCATCTTCATGGGTCTTATCCTCAAGAGACTTCTAGCTCATTTTTAGGAGCATGACCATGCCGAAGCTGGGACGTCATCCTTTAGTCCAATGGCATTCCCTTGAAATACAACTTTCTTTTCTGACAGATAATAAACAGAGCTATTCCCACTAATGAGAATATCAAGAAGTGTGGCACTTATCTTGCTTCATAATTCCCCTTTTGCAGTAACCATCATGAAAAAAGTGATCTCTATCACATATTTCGGGGGGATGGGTGAGGGAGGTGTGGGGATACATTAGGGAGTTCACTACATTGTATGATCCAAATATGGAAGATCGGCCATTCATGAACTAGTGGTTTCATGGCATGGGTGAGAATGGCCCTAAGATCGTGGCTCTCTCCATTATTCTCCATACAATTTGATGGAGTACATAGAAGGCCCACAATAATTCCAAGAATTAAGGGTTTATTTCTATTGGTCATTCAATCGTTCTGAGAATCAAAAACATGATAATCTATCTGGTCTGTCTCATAAAAAATTTTAGAGAGGCTCTAAATCTCTTACATCTTCAGATGAACTACCATGATGGCCTTACGTGTTTGAGGTGTGTCAGTTGGAATTGGGTCCACTGCAACACCCATCTAGGGGCCTTAAAATCAACCCAGATGAGTCTTGTTCTATGGGGGCCCTTGGTGGGGGAATGGTTGTCCACGACCACTCTGGCTCTGTCATATTGACATTCCCATCCAACGTAGGCCAAGTCTCCTCAATTTAGGCAGTGAAAAAAGAATTTTTTTTCAGGTTTAACTTTGTCTCACCAAAGGATGATTGTTCTCTTGGAGGCTGAAATCGATTCAAAGGTCCATCGCAATGCCTTGCATGGTAGGGGCCACATTCTAATGTCGATCAACTACTTCTCCCGGAAGTGTATAGGCTTGATAAAAAATAACCTCAAAGTCATTAACTATTGTTGTGAGGGGAACCATGTTGTGGATCACCTTGCTTTACTTGATGTCTCAGTCTCTAAGAATGTCTATCTCTATAATAGGGACCGTTTGAAACATAAGGGGTTCTATCTAATTAGAGGGGATGCCCTCACCCATCACTATTTTTGGCCCTCATATGCCTTCATTTTTTTATGCTCCATTGATCCTGGGCCTTTTTGTTTTAATAAAATTTATAAATGATGATGACATAGGGCGTTCTATATAATTAATCAGTTAAAAATCTATATTCCGTAAAATATTGGATAAAAAACTCAATAATTTATCTAAAAAATTAATTATTCTAGATAATTATATATCTTTTAAGATATGTATTTTTTTAAAAATTTGTTATCCCATAATGATTGTATATATAATTATATTACTAATACCTAGTATCATTTCATAGAAGTACAATATACCAACTTATAGTTGAGATAATTGATATTCATAATTATTGTGTCATGAAATTATCATGTCAAATCATTCCAATAATCGCATATGTTATAAATAAAATTCCTTATTTCCTTAATCTTATTAGAATATTATATATCTTTTAACCAATAAATGTTAATGATCACCCATTATTATGAATAATACAATAAAATACTCCCATTTGGATACATCACAAATTTATATGTGTCTTTTTAATAATAATCAAGATTTGATATCTCTTTTAGATATCCTTGTGTATTGTAAATTATATGAATATAATCACATCAAATGATTTAATGTTAAAATAAAAATAAATCAATCTAAAAAATATCTAATTAACTCTATTTGACTCAATATAATACAAAGAAGTTTTCACATAAATAAAATGAAAAAAACTAATCTTAAATTGTAACTGGGCAGAATTATTTTCCCCATTTGAATCAAAAATTTTAAAATAACAAAAAAACTAATTAAAATTTTTCGGATAACAATAAATATATCACCATCACGATCTATATTTAAAATAATTGAAATTGGATATTTATTTGACTGAATTGGACAATAGGTTAAAAAAATTGTTAAAAAATTATATATGAGTCATGTCATTGAAAGAGGGAGTTCACATTGTGTACATAAAAGGGGATATATAGTGATATATGTTTTTTGTGACTAATATACACATGGGTCACAAAATCCAGGCCTTTTATTTAACAAAATAATCCTCTCCCCAACTGAGTACCTCCTATGTATACATTTTAATCTCATTTGGAATTAAATTCTTTGAGATACATTGACTGTGGTTTCATGGTTGGGGTGTGTTAATCCTAGACTACTATGATTATGTGACTTTCGATTTGACCCCTATCACTTCATGATATGATGAGTAAGCTTAATTAAAATACATCAATCAAATGTTATGGACTACTATCCTGGCATAAAGCCACAAATTTAGGTCAATTAAATATTTCAAACAAATATTTAATTAATTAATTGGTTAAATGTTACCATGAAGTAATCTTATTTATCAATTTATTAAGACCATGGATGGTAAAAACCCAAGGTATCCTAAGTCTAATCATTGATTTTATCCATTTCCACCATATTTCATTGTATTTGAATGAAATCGTCAACTATTATTTGAACAATATGTCAATTTCATCTTTAGTCATCATCATAAAATAATTTTATCCACTCTATACTAACAATACATGAGTTCTATAGGGGGATACATTCAATATTTGATGTGGAAAATAATAATACATAAAATGAAATAATTATTTCATGATATTTATGGGGGTGTAGTGTATAATGGCCATTCCATGAAACTATCCACTAAAAGGACTCATGTTTTAAAAGCATCCAACATCAAATATTTAAATGAATTTATAAATCATTAATATATTTTGAAATTGTTTCTTTAAAAATAATAATTTAATATCATAAAATCCATTGGTAGAAAAGTTTAAATACAAAATTATTAAAAATTTAAAGTGTTATTAAACATAACAAATATTAAAAAACAACATCATATATTTAATTCCAAAACAATATATCTTTTTTTCACGACCAATAATAATTCAGTATAGAATTATTTTTACAGATAAAAAATTATAGTTGTATGTATTTGTAATTGTATCTACCTGGACATTCTAATATTTACATTCCTCATCAAATATTTTTTTTGTTAGTAAATCTGAAAGTAATGTGTTCGAAGGTATAAAACATCAATATTTTTAAAAACCACAAGCTTATGTATAGATCCGATCATGAAAAAAATTTACCTAAACGTTCTAAAATTTCATGAAATAATTATTATATAATGATGAAATTTTAATTTTATATCAATTTTGAAAAAATAAAAATTATCCTAAAAGAGAACATCAGTTAAAAAAATTTAAAATATTTGTTTCCTTCCAAACAACTCACAATGATTAATTAAGGCATATGAATGATATTTCAATTTATAAGGATAACAATATAGTAAACTAAATCCGAAAGAGATATCACATTATGTGAACATGTTAAATAATTGAAAATTCAAAATATAGGATTTAACATTTTCAATAATTTACATTTTTCCCAAAATGTGAAACCCATATATCTTTTATGATTATTTATAAATAATGATTCAATCATGTATTTATTGAATAAAATCACACTTTAGGAATGATTCACTAGGTACATCGTATATTCATATAAATTTAATCAAAATTCAATACTCTCAATCCACTAGAAGAAAAACATATTTAATAAAATTATAAAATACAATTTTCACAATAAAATAATATATGATTTCAAATATACATATATTCTACAATTTACGGCTCTTATATGGAATTTATTTACCTCTAGTGATAAAAATTAGAAATTTGTTTTCACGCCACAAGTATTACAAAATATAAGACCATTTAGTGAAAAATAAAATAGTTTAACACCCTCGAATAATTAATTTAAATACAAAGATTATAACATTATTAGATCCATTAAAATTCATAATAGGTGAATCCTGTGTTATTCTCTTAAATAATTAGTCATATCTTGTAATATAATAAGGATAATGGAGCATGGATTCTAAATAACATTGGAATGAGAATAATATATAAATTGGACAATCATCACATATATAGAAACCTAATCAGGTGTCAAATAAGAAAAAATGCTAAGGAAAAATTTCACCACACCCTCATGACCCCAGAAAGAGGTAACTATGAGTTTACTCATATTTTATATAGAAAATCAATGTCCAAACTTCACATGAAAATGGGTTTTCATTTATGAGATATACCTAAAGACCCATTACACACCCATTAAAAAATTTTATCATTAAAGAACCTGATTTTATCAAAATACCATGTTTTACCATCAATATTAGAGGGTGAAACTCATTGAACATTTTCTTACATAGCTAAAAAAGGCATCATCAACCTATATGGTTCATTTTTATCCACACCTTTAAGGGGGTTTCTTTAATGGGTGTCACCTGATATTTTCAAATCAATAAATTCCTTACTCTCAATTTAATTGAGTTGATATAGTTATGTTCAATAAATAAGTTCCATGTTGACAAAAAATTATCTATTATTATAAATACTATTTTTATATTTTACCAATAGAGTCATAGATAACATTACACCATTAAATTATCAAATAATTTATAAATTATTGATATATGAAACCAAATCTCTTCCCATGACCTCAATTATAAGGAAATGATTTTGAAATAGGAGATCATTAATGAATAGAATAGTATGTAAACTAGCTGCATTATTTAAAGACATCATTCATCTGAAAATTTCATTATTATAGGTAATTTATTAATTTACCAATATTTATATCATCATATCATGAATGATAGTGATATTTTTTATTATCCTATTATACTTATCACTAAGATCAAAACATTGTAATAATAACTAAAAAAAAATTCCAAAATGATAAGAAACTAATTTTATCTATCTTTTTAAATCATCATCACATCATAATGAATATATTAACGATTACCTATAATTAATCAAAAAAATGTTTTTAAAAACAATACACATTAGATTTATTAACTTTTATTAGTACTTATTATCCCAAAATCATAAAATAGACAATGATATTTCTACTATCATTGATATTATATATGTTTTTATTATGATGGTTTTGTAACTAATCAATAATACTATCAAATATTTTATGAAAATTTTTCTTACTTTAAATACCTTCCAAAAATGGTAAAGAACATATCATTTGAAGTGGAATGTATTTTAATTGTTTAGAAAACAATAATATTTTTTCTCTAAACTATTGAATAAAACTATCATATTTAATTTACTCTTACCATAATTGAACAGAATCACATATCCTAACCAATTATCATCTACTTTATTGTGAAATGAAATTCAGTATATATGAATTCCATCTAAACATAAAATAACATTTTTCCAATTTCATCCATGTCATAGACATAAATATACTATCATTAAATCAACACTGACAAGGATTTGCGACCATGTGTCTTGGTATAAGACTTTAAATGGAATCCTCATTAGTCAATCCAATCATAATCACCATTGAAGGGATTTGATGTTTATAATGTCATATAAGGACTTAGTTAGGGATAAATATACCTTTAATTTCATGAAATTTTGTAAAATATTCTCATCCTATAGTATATAACTCATATATTTATAATCAATAACTTTGAATCATTATCCATTGAAGTATATACAATATAGGTATATTCATTAAACACTATCATAATCAAAAAAATTATGTTCTATGAGCATAAAAACTGATAATTTTTTTCAACAATGTATAATCATAAACGACTTGTTACAAAAAAAATTAGTCAATTCATCATAGTATCTATTTTAATGAAACATAAATATTTTCTCATAACAGTTTCTAGTATTATATGATTATAAAAATCTGAGATAGCGCATCATAATAACCATAATATATTAGAATGTATAGGATGAAATATAAATATAAATCCCCACTATAGACCCATAAATATACTAATGAGGCCCCACAATTATTTCAAAAGATATCTAGTGGATACTGATTTACTAATTCAATAAAGTGGCACAATTCATAACACTCAATAAATATTGTAATAATTATTTTAGCCACTACAATCAATGCACTATAAATGTTGAATGAACTAATTCTATTTTAATAAAGGATAGGATATCTCTAAGACACTAAAAATATATCCCTGAACCAAAGATCAACATCCCCCCACTATCTAACCAAAAATTAAATAATATTTTCACTATATGTAATCATGGAGATATAGGTGTCCTTCCCCTGTAGACTATCATACTAATATTACCTTTTTAATATTCATCATCATGAAAATAATTAAACCTACAAATAAATATAGATTCTTTTAATGAAATCCTTACAATGTATTAGTGTTTCATGTTTTTACAATGTCTACAATAAACCTATATTCAATATGGTATGTGAGTGAAAGTCATAAAATAGATGTCCTAAGAAAATGTTTTAAAGATCAAAATTTCAAACAAGTGGCACAAAAATAGGTTTATATTTGATAATTCATCTCTCATGACATATTAAAAAAAATTACATAATGAATTATTAAATTTAAAAGAATTTAACCATAAGGAAACTATTATATAATATAGAAAGGATATATGTTATGAATATATAATTAGAATTTACAAACTATCCAACCTAATATAGTTCCCCTATCAGAAAAAACATGTAAAGTATTTTTTTCAGATTAATATTACATGAATTTAAAAAAACTCAATAAAAAATATATATCTAAATACAAATTTGATTCATTAAGTCATTATAATTTTTTTATAGAAATTTGTGAACAACTATAAATTTTTTGGGGTTATCTTGTCTTATAAACTAAACTCAAATCCACATATAAATTATATGCTAGTTTCCAAAATATACTTCTCATATTTATATTACTAAATCCCCTTACCTAATATGGGTGTAATTCTATATTATAAAACAATACATGACCCTATAGAAATCCACCTCAAGTCAGTGATATAATCAAGTTTACCTTTCAAATCCCATCTCCAACACAGATAAAATTATTTACTCTGACTACATTTGATAACAAAAAAATATAAAGCATTCAATATTTGAGATGTAACCATAAATATTTGATTATTACAATATATATTTTTGGAAATCATAATATTAAAATTAAACAAATGAATGCATAAATATATTTACAACTATCATTCAAGTAAGAAATTTTATGGTTATTAATGATTTTATAAACATTAATCAGCATAACAGAAGAAAATAGAATCCCTGAATATAAATAAAATAGAACCATTCACACAAGAATACTAAAAAATTTGAAATAAAATGAGTATGAATTCAACTATATAATTATTATATTTTTGTCTATAACCAATGTTTTATGAAAAAAATATATAAAAACTCAAATGTTTGTTCTTATGGGATGTTTCCATTGGTTTCACCAAATATCAAATTCACTTCAGGTTATACCTTCAAACCTTCACGATATGTTGTAATATAAATAAAAATTAGTAATGGAGAAGATAAATTATATAATGAAGTATTTCATCCAGATAACACTAGAGGAGATATCACACATAGACTCCAAGTTAGGAATCCTCTATATAGGCAATAAGTATTATCCCCATGACATGAGTTTACTTGTACCATACAATAGTATATAATAAATTCCTCTGATAAAATCACATATAACACTTAAAAAATAAAAATCACATAAATTTTAATTACAATTGTCATGAATGAGAGATTAAAATTTTAACTCCCTACCACATATATATCTAAGTGAAACATGGAAGCTCTAAGTCAAACCATTTGATTCATGGAACTACTACTCAACTGTATCATGAAATATGATATTCTAAAGTCATGCGTATAAGATATCCTATATCATAAAATCTGAAAACCCACAATGTATAATAGAATAAATTTACATATGGTGTGTTATACACTATGTTTCAGTTTGTCTTACTATAAAATATAAGTTTCTATTAAATATTCCTTTCAATCTCCCAATTTCACTAATTCCTTAAAAAAATTATATTTATGCTTATATCATATTTTATATGATTAGATATGATATTATATCCAAAAATATTTCAGTTGGCATCCAAAAACTATTTTTAAGGATATCACTAAAATCTCATTATATTACATTTTATTTAATAACTTGTGAAAACCATCAAAATATTTAGTTTGAATAGACTACAAAATGATTTTAGAGAAAATTTCATAATATAAAATAATAAAAATTTATTTATCCATAAATTATAACCCCATGGTCTATTAAATCATTGAAAATAAATATAAATATCTAGATGCATAAAAATGTTATCTTGTGTAAATACTATCAAACACATGTAAAAATATATATGTGTCTACTGTCCACAACATAATCATGAATGATGTTCTATGTGTTTCTTTTGTCTAAGACAACGAATACACATTTTCCATGGGGGTATTTAAATCCCATTTATCCTCCTAAAATATTGTTGACTCTCCGAATATAGATTAATTAGGTCAACCAATACGTCACATCTGATTGAACTTTCTCATATATAAATCACATGTCCCTCATCTATATTGATAAACACACTATATGAGATTTATAAATATGATTATAAAATTAATCACTCTATCTCTATAATGCACTATAATTCCCTGACCTAGGAAACACTTATCTTGTGCTATGGGATGGAGGGACACTAGGCCAAAAGAGAACCTCTCCATATGCCAAAGGAAACCGAATTGCATTGAGGATATATTCAGTGATGATGGTGAGAATATATGCGATGGTGGTTTTTCTAACAGAAATTATAATATTAAAATACCCATGTATTGATAAAAATATTAATTGAAGAATATAAAACAAAATTTAAAACATTCTAGTAGAAGATCTGTTGTTCCTATATGATAATATCCACATTTCGTGATTGTAATAAAAATGATACATGAAAGATAATTTGTGGTCGATCATATAACTACATACAAAGAAGCCCGTAAATATATCAACATTGTTGAAAAAGAAACCCTATTATATCTAATATCCATCCATGGCTCCCACAATGCATCCTTAATAATTAATATATACCCCATGAGTCTGAACACTTATGTGTTCTCAAATCCATGAAGTATTCACGCATCATAAGGGGCATGTTCAAGGTATCTGTTCGATCATAGTATGACAACACCAACGGGTTTCCAACATACAACCATATTTTTTATTGTATTAAATCCATAAATAAATAATAATTAAACACATATCACACAAACTAAATAACGTATGAACGATATCTATAAGGGATAATTTAACAACAACATCCAATAAAAAATGAAATGATGTATCCACAATCTAACATACCATAAAAATACTTCGTTCCCCAACCCTTTTCATAACACATGTCACTATATGCCAACCATTTATATAGATTAAAAATGCCCAATAAATCAAGCATTCCATTGACATTTCAATAAATATATCAAAATTAATTTGGACATCTAATCATGAAATTTCCATCATACCAATAGATGTATGTCCCAAGGAATGGTAAAATAATTTCTTTTGTGGTCCTACATCATCAACCTCAACATCATGGAAAGCCTTATCCCCCATCAAATGGTTACGAAAAATCAACTATATATTAATAAAATGGGAAACTCCTCTATATATTATGGTTAACACCATCTACTATGACACTATATCTATTGAGGACTCCAACCACTTTTCATTGTTAAAACCACCTCACAGGTTCCTAGTCATATGTGAACAAGATTATTGAAGTTCATTAAACTAATAATGTTGAGTATAAATTCACCAACATACCTATAACAAAACTCTATAATGCTTTGTCTCTACAATTTCAACTCATCTCCCAATCATGACACTATATATAATTGTCTGCCTCATCTTGAGTTATCATTTTTCTTCAATTTTTGGGATCATCAACACCCAATATCTTAAGGGATATACCGAACCCATTCCTATGGAACCAACATGAACATAATGTAATTAAATTAATTTTAAATATCAGTATAAGAAACAATAAAATCATGGAATACTATCCTTAAAATTACTTGATGTTCAATAATTAATGTATCTAATCAAGTACTGAATTTATTATTAGATTAACCAATAATATTATAAAATAATGATAATAAAAAATGGTTATCCTCAAACCACCCCACTCATGTATACATATCATTAACTCCATATAACACATATAAATGAGAATAAATATCAGAACGATCTATCTGATACACATAAAAATTTACTTGTTGACGATTGACATCCTAGTTGAGCCATAATAGGAGAAACATGAATATAATAAAAAAACCTAGAAAAAGAAACTATTATTTGAATGGAAATAGTATAAAAAATGGAAGGATATAATTATGAATGAATAGAGATAACTATTTTTCTTACCACCATCAATCTAATTCAACTTAAGACACATGAATTAGAGGAAAAACAACGGAGAACCAATGGAATAGGTAATAGGAATGTGAGAGATCCATAGTTTATAGGGAGAAATTTTATTAATGGGAGAAGATAAATGATTTATAAGGGTTAAATAGGTTTAGGAAAATTATTAATTTTATCCACATTAATGAGTTTTATGGTTCGTCTAAACGGTTTTGCTAACAATAAACCATACATGTGGTGCCTCTATCTGAGGAGACACCCAACTGAAATTGTACAATGATTGAAAAACAATGTGTTTATCCTTGTGGGTATCTCAATCCCTCTACAACAAAATAAATGTTCATTTTCTTCCCTACATTAATTAATATAATAAATAACTAGTTCAAAGGGTCCACATGGATTGGTCCACACAGTTGACAATAACCATGAGCCAGTCATGCAACATGCTCTATGCCTACCGGATTGTGTTATCAGAATCCCAAAACATCCCAAATCAAAACAAACCCCTAAGACACATAATGAGACTTAATCAATACACAAAACCATGGAATTCATGAATTTTAAATCTAAAAATTGTAAATTCATGGAAAAATTAAATGATGGACCATCTGGCCACAAAAATTTCCAATTACATTGGATGTTTTGATCTATTAATAAATCCCATATCTTTCAACATCCCCACTAGATAGTTCCATAAACTCAAGCTATGCTCTCTTACATTGATAAGAAACGAATCATAACCATATCATATACACCTTCCTAGTCAATCCCCCATAGTTTATTCCTTATATGGGGCTCTAGACCATAATAGTTACCTAATTAGAAACATCATGGAAAATCATATAATAGGGTGGTATCATAGTAATCATCCCCAGATGCACACATCACAGCATCAAAAATCATTAATCCTATATATTATTTGATGTTTCTCCCATACCCATGTCACATATAATGCACTTAAATTTCTAAATCACATATAATTCCATAAATGATTCTACATCACATCTGCTGATCAAAATATTAAAAATTATATACATAATTCACAAAAGAGTATTGTAAATCATACAAATCCTACATAAACAAACAAACATAGTTGGTTCCCAAAAATTAACCATCACAATGTGAATTAACCTATCACATGATCCTCATGACCTAATATAATAAATTAAAAAACCAAAATATTCCAGCATTCATAGAGCACCTCTAAATATTGTCAGCTCACCGGTCACATGGGAACATTCTATATAAAATGTATGCATGTGGCTTGAAGAAACACTTATCAATACTTTTCCTCCCAATGAAATTGCACATTATAACAACTATTGTCCCCACTATTATGTGTATGACTCCCTATCAAAGCATGTGGAAATAGTAATATCCCAAAAAACTACTCCTATTACCACTACATGTACTACCATAGAAAAAAGTATCCAATGTATTTACTAACTCAGAACTATCTGAGGCATCTTCCAAAAAAAACAATTAATGTTCCTCATATACCAGAATACCTAAAAACACATTGTAGGCAACTCACACAAAGCCTAGTTGTGAACTATCTTCACTCACTGGAATCAGTCTATTGATGACCCCATATTTACTATTCACCCCACCACTCTAAATTTACATCTATAATAATACTCCCCATAACCTTGATTCTGTCATAATAAACAATATCTATATACATCACCAGCCACTATATCCTTGATCAAATAACTAATTTACATCTGGTCACCCTCATCTATCCATAAATTGTTCACCACGTCCTAGAATGAGGTGTACCTAATCATATTTACCTTCAATACAAAGGAATTCCAAAACCCATCCTTGAATAGTTTCATTAATCTGATGTTATCCACTTTCATATGGGGTATAATATTGGACATGTCTATGGAACTCCAAGTATAATCCATGACAATAGTATCTCACTACTTCATTTTTATGATATCATTATCTCAATAATCCCTCATGGTCACTAAGAAAATGCTCATGAAGAAGATATTCTAGATTTCCTTCAACAACGATCCTTCATTTCATCCTACAGGTAAATATACATCCCATCAATTCATTTACATTACTCATATCATGCAGGTAGCTAGAGTAACCCTCCATTATAGGGGTGTCTCTATTTGTTAAAATATTCTACACTATATCTATATAGTACATTGATGCTTTTGGTCTATCCTCACCCTGGTACTATGTTGGGTATTTTTATTGGAACTTCCATGTTTTTTACACCATG
Source organism: Viscum album (assembly GCA_963277665.1). Taxonomy (NCBI): domain Eukaryota; kingdom Viridiplantae; phylum Streptophyta; class Magnoliopsida; order Santalales; family Viscaceae; genus Viscum; species Viscum album. The sequence continues at coordinate 829,951,034 of OY728151.1, read as the reverse complement.
GATTAATTAGATCTATGAACTCCCCGTTCAATAATCAATGTGACCAGCACCATGCTCACCTAGTGCTACCAATCTAAACATTACCCCAACTCAAATATCTTCTACTGCAATCCCACCTTCCCCAAAGCCCATTTCTATGGATCATGATCAACCCAACTGTATCTTCACTCTGGTAGTACAAAATCCCCAACTTGCAAATTATGTTTTAGAGACTGTCTAGGTCGAGTCACACTAAGGACCAAAAATTCCGATCAATACCAAGGATAAAAGATGATATGCCTCAAATATGGAAATCTGTAATACACAAAAATATCATCAACTTTACACGTTCCTACAACATATATATCTCATATCATCCAACCTAATAGCCCTCATATCAACCAATTTTAGAGTGAAGCATCACATATCAAGCACACATGAAGTCATCGACCAAGGATGGTTGAGATGAATTTAAAAACTTTTCATATTATGGACCAAATACCTCAAAACATATAAGTTCACATTATAAAGTCATAAGAAACCAAAAAACCTAACCTGGATGAGTATAATTTATATAGTAAGATATACAGAAAAAATTAGCATGTTTTTCAAACATTAAATAGCCCAACCCCTTTTTTCTGTATTCCATTTAACTTGAATGAATAAATATCAAATGCCTACATTAGGTGGACCTAAGTATGTATCATAATGCTTGAATAATCCTCACATTCAAAAAATATCTATGGGTAAAAACCAAATAAACTGGTAAAATTGTATCCATGTGCCCCACTTGAGGTGGAAATCAATCAATATTAAAAGAAAAATCATAAAATCATTTTACCAACAGGGGAAACTTCGTTAATCCCTTATACATGGATATGAACTTAAACAAGCATGATCTCTTTAGGCAACTCAAACAAGATCCTAGTCTCATACCAACCATTTAAAACATGTAATTCAAATGAAAAAGCATATGTAACCATATTTTTAAACCATTACCTGGGATCTACATAACTATTTCCTCATGATAGAGGGACACATATTGATTTTTTTTAAAGGTAATGATTTGGTAAAAGACCAAAGCACAATTTATTGAAAATTAAGAATGTTACTAGAGTCTGAAATAGGGGATTTTTTTACAATATCTATCAAAGAGATCAAATAAATCAGCAGGCAGGGAGTTCATCCAAGTCATGTGCTGGTGAACTCCTTTGTTGGCAAGAAAATCAGCAACAGAATTCTCTTCACGGTAAGTATGGGTAGCTATAAAATCAATCCCATGAAGCGAGTTAAGGTAGTTCATCCAATGAGTAGTATTCTTCCAGGACAGATGAATGCTGCCATTTCAGATGGCATGAATGATAGTGGTTGAATCACTCTCAATCCATAACTTCCTCCAACCTCCTTGAAGAGAAATGTCAACAACATGGATGACACCCAACAGTTCTGCCTCCAGCGATGATGAGTGACCACATCCGACGTAGAAACAACCCTGACACAGACTAGCAGAATCTATGAAAATAGATCCGCAACTGGAAAGGCCTGGATTTCCTTTAGAAGCACCATCAACATTGACATTGATCCATCCTGGCATTGGTACCTGCCAGAAAACTTCGAAGGCGTGTTTGGGCTTTGGGTAAATTCTAGGAACTCGGAGGCGGCGAAGGATCTCAAAGTCCCCAACCGAGTTGTTGCAGCAGTCTTTTTGAATGAAAGCAGCTTCCTGGATCACGACAAGAATTCGAGATTTTCCTGCATTGAGACTAAAAGTGTGATTATTATGAATAAATTCTTTTCTAAGATACCAAATCTCATTGATGAGTTCTGCCACTACCGCCAGAAATATGTTTTTGATCTGCAAAGAATGTTCAGATTTTGTGCAGTTTTTAAGAAACACAAGAAATAGAATCAGTAAAAGACCATCTGCAGTTGAATAAATCAAATACAAAATTCCATAAGGAAGAGGCTATCGCACAAGACAAGAAAATTTGATCTGCATCCTCCATATGTTTGTTACACATGCGACATTTAGAACAATGTTGGATGCCAAAAACATGAAGAATATTATCCATAGGCAATCTATTGTGGATGAAAATTATCATTATCAATAGATGAAATAAAAAAAGGAATTAGTAAATGAAAAAAAAAACATAGTATACATATCATATAATACCAACATGTTAGGATAGTCGTATAAAAGGGACATGGAAGATCACTTGTGGCTAATTTTATAATTATGTACACAAAATCATGAAAAAACCACCAGATCAATGAAAAATAACACCAATGGTATATCATTCATCCATCCCATTCAACCACTGCATATCCATTATCATTAGGGACAATTAAAAAAGTTGGATCACATTTCAAATATTAAACCAACAATATTCACAAGTAACCTATTGGGCTTGTGTATGATGTGAGTATGAACTGTGTATGACACCACCATCATGTTTCAATCTTACATCTATATTTATTAGTTTATGAACAATGTAAAAAAATAGATATTTGACACATATCATAAAACCTTGTTACCTTACACTCAATAATAACAAGGTATCCTTTTTTCTCCATCTAATTATGGAATGGAACAATGTATAAACTACATGACATGCTAGAAGAACCCTCGATTATCCAACCATTTCTATACCTCTAGACAACAAATTTAAATATTTTCTTCAAAGTCAACAATTCATGTGAATTAGATATCCCTTCAGCCTTAATATAAATGTATCAAAATTACCTTATACATCCAATCATTAAATCACTAGCATCACAATAGTGTGATATCACAAGACATAGGGAAATTTAATAATCCAAAGTATTGGACCATAATCCTCAGTAACATAGAATTCTACAACCCTTATATGACAGTTTCACACCATCAATAAAGGGACCCTAGCCTTATACATATATAATTTCATGATTTTAAGTATAACTTACCAAAAACTACAATGAAGGATCATAAAGTACAGTGTCTTTTTAAGATTTAGTACACAGTTTTAACACACACACAAAAAATACAGACATATTTTATTTAATCTCAATTATATGATCGAAATTCATAGTGTCATCTTATTTCTTCATAGGATAGCCTAGGGAATACATGATTAAAGGTAATGACCTGAAAATCCTTACAAGAGAATAATCATTGGAATAATAATAGTACATGGGTTTGAAGGCATAACATGTTGACCTAAGGTCACAGATCATGAATAAACATAAGGAAGAATAACATGCATAACATGGGAACTTGTAACCATGAAACCATAGTAATGTGGAAACATCATATAACATGACAGAAATATTAGTCAAGGCTAACATCAAAGACTAAATTTTATGGGGTAAAAGACCCATAATGTTATAAGATTTACTACTTATACCGGCATGAAATATAAGGACACTAAAAATTACCCAACATATTGGAGATCTGTCTTGGAACTCACATTATAACAGGTTAATGTATATGTGTGTGACAAATATAATCAAGTATAAGGGTTACGCATGGAAGGAATTGGGTATCCTAATAATTTCATAAGTGATAACAAAATGCAATATTATAATGGTGTCAATGAACAATTGAATTTAATTCATACATGGAAATTAATGAGGAAAAATAGTAATAGATCAAGATAATTTATGTCTAATTGTTTTTAATACATGTAAAATGGTGTTTAATAGATATATGAATAGAAATATTTTAGGGATGTTTATAAAAAATATTAAAGAGAATTTAACTAAAAATTAATATTTTTTTGATTAATCAATAAATTAAAAAAGTTATGTTTTCTTCACAAAAAAGGTGATTTTATAAAAATAACGGTTTACTAAAACAAATTATTGATGGTGCATGATATTCTGTAATAAATTAACCTTTAATTGGGAATTCTTATTGAGAAAAACTGAGTAGAAAACCTTATTAAAACATCTATATCCCCAAAAAATAAGGATGATATAATATAGATAAGTTAGTTAAAAATAGTTTCTAGAATAATTATATAAAATATAAATAGGAGTTAAATTATGATAAAGAGAGAGAAATTGTAACCTGAATGAAAAATGGATGTTCTGAAAGAATACCTTACCTTATGTCCATAACTGTTCACCACATGATCTTAATTTCTAGTATAATTAGATTAAATACATTAATTAATTAATTCAAATCCTTCATAAAATTTATTTCATGTATTATAAATTCAGTAATATCAATCTTAGCCATTTGGAGGAGTTATGAAATATTTTATTATCCTTTAGGGGCGTTCATTTCATTGGTTTTCAATACTTGTTACTTGTATACAAGTATAGAAAATAAGGTAAAATGAGAGTGGTTTTCCCAAATTTAAGTTATTTGTTATTAATGAAATTATATATATTAAATTGTTATATAATTCACTTGGTACTTTGGGGTAATGATGAATCATTATAAAAGATATTAGTGATAATAGTTTACATTTATTTGGTCGGTTTTTATCATCATAAAATTGTTTTATTTTATTAATTAATATTATGTATATAAAATAGTTATAGAACAATATATAGGACACAATAAATGTGTTATAATATTTTTAAAACATAAAATTGGTTTCATGATCATTATTGAAGGAGGGAATGAAAATTGAAGACATTTTTGTCCTTTAATGTGATAAATTAACAAATCATTGATGATTTTTTTATTCATAGAACAACGGGAGAGGGGAATGAAATGATGATATATTAATAAATTTAAAAAATAAAATTCCATTATATTTATGAAACTGGTGTTCTCATTCCATTTGGATGTGGGGCGGTAAAAATAGATGAACCTGAACATAAATTAATCGAAAAGAAAGATTATTTTTCCCCTTGAATGCTTTTTCTTGAGAACCTCCATAGAGAAATTTGTTTAGTTATTTGGTTGAGGCCAAAAAAACCTAGAAGTTTGGGAGGGTGTTGGGATAAAATTTGAGCTAAATCTGGACAAGTCTAAAGGCTTTAGAGGTGTGAGGAGAAGAGGTGGTGAGGGATAGTATTCAAAGGAGAAGAGATGAGTGTTTTGGTATTATTTTATTCATTAATATATTATTTTACCTAAAGAATATGAATATTTTTAAAATTATAATTAAATATATTAAAATAATGAATGGAATTTGATATTATGGTGATTACACCAGATACTAACCAATGAAATTTGTCTTTATGTTTTGATTTATATATACCATAAATTACCATATTTCACTATTCACCAAATAAAATTCAACAATTTTAGAGAAATCAAAAAATCCCTAAATAATAGTTTTCAATGTTAAGAATTAAAAAATAAAAACCATTTCTGGAAAATAATTTTCTAAATATGAGTAATGAAATGTTTATTTATAATCATTATTTACATGGACAATTCAGATTTTGAAATGATAACTGATTTTTGTACACATTGAAAAATTAAATAAGGTATCATAAAATTATCTTATAACAACAAGAAAAAATAATATTTATTTATGAAATAATTTTAAGGAAATAGTGTTTCTTCTAGACAATTATATTAATAATAAAATTAAAAATCAACACATAAATTTTATATTAATATAAACACGTAATTAGGAATTTATATACTGTGATACAATTATATCATATTTTAATTTATAAGATGACTATATTACATTTATAATTTCATGGGTGAGGCTACTATTAAAGTTTAAAATTTAATATTAATAAGGGCCACATTTCTATTCCAATAGTTAAGAAAGTATTAACTTGTTATAGGTTTCTTAACTTATATAATTACCTCTTATTTAATTAATTAATCAATTATAAATTTTTTATTATTTTATCTATGTACTGTTTATGTTTTTTATACAAGTTTAAAACGTAAAAGAATAGAATTTTAATTAATAAAATTTTAGGTCATTAGATTATCCCCCCCTCTCCACTTATGAAATTTCCCAATTGAAATTTCATTTTCCAAAATGCAGTGAGAAATATTTGAGGGTTATTCTCCTTCATCACTTCCCTAGGATCCCATGTTTCTTCATCTTACTTATGGTTCCTCCATATTACATTTAATATATGAGGAGTCTTGTGGCATACACCATTATTTCTACAATCCATGATCTTACACAATTTCTCCACATAAAATATATCATTCTCCAATATTACCACATCAAAATTCAGTACATTTGAGGGATCAAATATATACATCTTCAAGATCGATATTTGGAATAAATATTGTCCTTGAGACATTGTTGGTAGAAAATCTAGTTGATATTCGACATCACTGACAAAACCAAAGATCTAAAAGTAGATGATGTACATGGGACTTAACTTTCCTTTCATTCCCAATCTGATGAACCTCATATATATAGATATGAGAAAAAATACCATGTCCCTCATAATAAACTCTTTGTATCATTAAATATTGTATGCATAAATCTTCTGTTGACTTTGGGAGTCATAGATATGTTGCAAAATTGTTTTCACTTTTTCTACCATTTCTTCCACTATTTAAGATCCTACCTACTTATTATCACTAAACTCATCCCTTCATGTTGGTGTTATACATCTTTTCCCAAAAAATGGATTCATATAGGACCAATTGGATGCTTGATTTTAAACTATCGATGTAGGAGAAGTATATAAGAGGTAAATGGTGTTCCCATAATCTATTGATGTTAGTATATCACATTCTCAACATTTCTTCCAGATTCTGAATAGTCCACTTATATTTCCCATCGGTTTGAGAATGATAGGCCATAATGAAGTTCAAAATAGTGGTCAGATCACACTGTATACTTTTTAAAAACATATAGGTAAATCTCTGATACCAAACAAATTCAATTGATAATGGTACACCATTCAGCCATACCACTTCTTCTATGTATATCTGTTCACATTGATCAAGTGATAAGTTATCTATAATGGTGATAATGAGATACTTCTTTGTTAGATGATCCACAACAGAAAAAAATAAAAAAAATTCCCTATGGATATCTTCAGATGTTTGGTGAAAAATTATATGGTTATCTTCTAAAATTTCCATGTTTTATGGGTAATGATTTCATCATACACATATATTTTTTCATTCTTGCATTCACATTTTGAAATACTTGGAACATTGATGTATTTTCACCGATCTCTAAGTTCATATTTTCCAAAAAATAATTTTCACAGAGATGTTGATTCATCTTTGATCACCCTAGGTTATTAGATAAAATCATTTTATGTGAGCCATTCATAATATATATCTTTACCTCTAAATTTTATGACACACATAATCATTTTTCAAATCTTACGACTCTTTTTTAATCCATTTGGATCTCTAAGGACTACCCATTTGTAATATATTCATCCTTTTTCTGAATTTCCACATCATTTCTTCTAGAAGCCTTTATTTTACCCATGATGGATAGTTTTGTAATCATTTGAAAAAATATAGGTAAATTTTATTCATTAATGACTACCATGTCAATCCTTTGAATGTTTAAGAAGATTGAATCATTATCAAATCACATTATTGAAAGTGATTCCAGATCATTTCTTCTTTGAACATCAAAAAACAAATTTTCTCTACCTAGATGAAAGTGAATTGAGTTGTCATAATTTTTTATGACATATAACCAAATTCATAGGTTCATATTAATCTTTTTCAATGTGGATATATATATATATTTGGTTTCTATATGATCAATATATATTTCACACTTCTCCCCATTGAGATAATTCAACCTTATTTCGAAAGAAAATATCACATCTTCCAACTTCAGATCATGTGTTTGAATGTTTTTCTCATGAATCTTAATCATTATTAAGGTCAAGGATATCAAATTATCAAATTGCATCAATATCCTACCTAAGAACATATTTTAAGAATAAATATATACCACAAAAGTTCCCCACTTGTTGTCGTGTGAGAACAGGAGTAATTATACGCATCTTTTTCAATTATTTAATGAAGTCTTCAAATTCACTGGTCTAGACAAAATTTTATCCATTCTGAGTCAGATCCATTAGTTGTTTGAAAAACATCATATGTTCATAATATATAACTGGTAATACCTATCATGACCAATGAATCAACATATATTCATTATAGATATCAGTCGGGGACACTCATGATTTTACTTCATCGTGGAAGGATCCACATATTTTATTTCTGGAGATATAATTCCCCAATAATGAATGTTCCTACATCAAAAATCTCAATTGATGTACATTGAATATAGTTTCTACCTTCAGGTGTTTTTTATAACATTATTCAAATTCTATTCATGTTCATCCTTGTTCTTGGTGTATATCAGAATATCATCAATAAATACAACCAAATATTTTGAAGGTAATCTCAAAAGACAATATTCAATATGTTTATGAAAATTTCTAGAGAAATAGTGAGTCCTAAAAGAATCACTATGATCATATGATATCCATACTATAATAGAAAAGTATACTTTGAAATATCTATCTTCTGCACCATTAATTGGTGATATCCCAACTTAATCTCCACTATAGTTAAATAACTATCCAAATTTAGCTTATCAAAAAGTTAATCTATCCATTGTAGGGGGTAAATATTCTTTATCTTCATTTATTTAATCTCACAATAATCAAATAGGAATTTCATTAATCCGTCCTTCTTCTGGATTAAGAGGGCTATAACACCCCATGGTGAATTAATTGGGCATATAAAACCCTTTTCTAGTTTTTCATATAACTGTATCTTTAGTTCGTCTAACCAAACCATTCCCATTATACAAGGATTCATTTATATTGGAATAGATCCATCAATATGTTCAATTAAGAACATGACATCTCAATTAAGAGGAAGGATAAACAATTCTGTAGGGAATACATCAAATATAATCCCTCATAATGGTAATGTCTTCGAGTATGATTTTCTCTTTTGTCTAAATCAGTTGGGCTATATATTCTTCATTATATAGAAATAATATCCAAACCTAAGAAAATTAATCATTAGGATATTCAACTTCCACTTTATACTTGTATAGAATTGGATAATGCTTCAGGATGCAAAGTGTGATCTCCCATTCCTGATAATTTATTTTGGATTTATATAAATATAGACTCTCCATACCCAAAATAGTAATAAACTCTGTTAAAGGGACTATGAAAATATTATCTAGAAGTTATAGGAAAAAAATTAACCTTGGATGAGTTATAATCTTCATAGGAAATAATTTTTCCATTTTCTATTTTCCTAGATAACTCGTCCTCCACATTCTGTGGTGGTGATTTGAATTGTTCTACTAAAATTTTTAGAAAGGATTGAATTAATAGAACCCAAATAAAATCATAAATTATCTATTCTTGAATGAATAACCTAAATATCATTCACTAGATCGTTATTAGGCTCCACATTATCATTAATGATTGCATATTCCCTTCCTTACATCCTTAGAGGTTATTTTTGTTTATTACCACAAAAAACATTAGATTAAGGAAATGGTCAGATAATTCCATTTTTATTTGCATTTTAAACACTAAAATATAGTCTAAGTGTTCATATAAGCATTCATTTCTCCTTAAAAAATAATTTTATTCTTTATATACCTTTAGTAATTTTCATCAATATGAACTTCTCTTCTATTTTTAAGCATCACATGGTTCCCTTTAATAAGATTACTATATTCTTCTTCGCACACTTTTTACACATGGGATGTTGGGTCTTCTTTCCGTCAATGGATTTATCTGATGATTAACCCACTTTTATGTCCCTTTTCCACTTTTTTCCTTGATCCCATGTGACCTCTAAGAGTCTCTGATATCTATTTCAACATTATGGTTACAATGTACAGTATCATCATAGTAGTCAAATTATTTAGTAAACAATGCATTTCTTATACTCAACATTAGTCCTATACAGAAGATATCCACATTGATTTCGATTTTCATGATAAATTCAGATGTGTATCTTGCCATCCTTGTAATTTTTTATATATACACCTTGATAGACTCTTAATCCATTAGTTTTATTTTGAGGTACTCCCTTTCTATATAATGATGGAGGATTCTAAGAAAATATTTATTGGACAATATATTCCTTAAATCATCAAAATACATGGAATCAATTTTTTCAATGTACTTTATTTATTGATTAGTGTCCACCATCATCAAAATCCAATAAAAATAATAAATAGTCCTCACAACTTTCTCTTCTTCATAGCATTGAAGGACATACAATATCTCTTTATTAATGTTAGTCCATTTTTCTGTGTGTATAGGATTAGAAGATCCAAAAAATATTTGCGTCCATTTCTAAATGAATGATTTTACAGAAACAAGAACATTGTTAGGAGACAGAGGGTGTTCCAAAATATTCATGTTATTATTAATAACATGATCCAACTAAGAAAATATATTCATGATATTTTGAGAACCCATTACCATCATATTTGGCATATCAAAAGGAAAATAATCACATTTCATATCATAATTATTGTTCGCACAAGTTCTTCTATTTCATAAAATTAAATACGAAAAATACTATACAGTTATGCAGATTTAATAATTAGATAATAATCATATAAAAAGAAAATATTTAACATAGAAGGATAAACGTGTAAAAGAAAAGTATATACTTATTTTTGATTCCCTGTGTTTAAAACATGTTTATCCATGGTGATAGAATTATCCCTAGGGTTATTACTAAATTTCTCTATTTCTAATATCCACAAATAACAAGACATTTCTCTTATACCAACTATAAAATTGCATGAATTTTACCAATAGTATTACAGTATTTGAAGCATAATTCACCATCAAATACAACCACATATCACAAAGACTAGCAGCATTGGATATTTAGGTATATAATTTGAAAACATGAAATCTAAACTAGAACCATATATTATTTAATCTCCATATAGAGATCGAAACATCCATTGATATTATACATCTGAATAGGATAACTTGGGAAATACATGATCAATAGGGATAAAGGAAAAATCAGAGTAAGGGAATAAGCATGGGAATAAAACATAGAACATGGTTTATAATGAATACTATGATGAAAAAAATCCATGGAACATGAATAAACAAAAGGAATAACAAAAAGCATAACATGAGAACATATTACCATTAAATCATGGGAATTTGAAAAAATCATATAACATGACATAAAAATGAGTTAAGAATCACTTCAAAGACTATATCACTTGGTGGAAAAAGTCACTTAAATGAATTATGGTCACTCCCTCTCCATAGATAATATATCATGAGACTCAATATTTTCCAATGTATTAGAGTTCTATCTGGGTGAACCCATCATAACATGTTCTTGAATATGATTTCCTCAAGAATAATGAAGAATAAGGGTTACCCATAATAATAATTTTGCATGATGATCATTCAATAAGTTATAAAAATGAAATATCATAATGCAATCCATGAAATATTTGTTGTAAATCATATATGGACCTTAATGAGAGTAAATATAAATATATCATTATATTCTATTTCATAGTAAGGTTAATACACATAAAAATAGTGTTTAAGAAACATTATAAAAAAGTCATTTTTGTTTGGTCTATGGAAAATATTAAAGATCATTTAATGAGAAAAAGAATATTTGTTTTTATAAAACAAAAAAGGAACAGATTTAGTTTTTATGAAAAAATATGTTATTATATAAAAATAATGGTTTCTTATAACACATTAATTATGGTACATTATATTTCATATGTAATTGGGAAGTTTTCATTAATTGTGCTTGCTTATCATGAATAATTGAGAACAAAACCATATTACAAAATATATTTCCACCAAAAAGAAGGATAAAATGATCTAGATACAAGAGTTAGGAAATTTTAAGTATAATTTGTAAGAATTATATAAAAAATAATCAAGATATAGATTATAGTATAGTGAGAGAAAATTTAATCCGAATAAGAATTATAATTTCAGAATGAATCCCTTACCTTATGTATGAAAGTGATTAGAACATTAAATTAATATCTGAGATATTTAGAATAAATGAATTAATTAATTAATTTATAAACATTTTAAATGTATATTATTTATTATAATATTATTATGTTTATTCATGGCCTTTTTATGAGTTATACCACTCAATATTATCGTTCGAGAGTGTTCTATTCATTGTCTTTCATGATCGGTTACATGAATACATATATGAAAAAATATGTAAAATAAGTATTTTTATCCAAATTTAATGTTATAATGTATTAATAAACAAATATAAGATTAAATTTTTATATAATTAATATTGTAATTTATGATGATAATGAATAATTAGATTAGCCAGTATGTATAATCGTTTAAATTGTTTGGGTGTTTTTTCGATTATCAAAATCACATTTTATTATATTAAGTTATATTATTTATTTAAAATGGTTAAAAAACATTAATTAGGCTATAATAAATATATTATAACATTAATAACCATAAAATTATTTTATGAGTGGGTTTGAATGAGGAAATTGAAATTGAAAACTTTTTCATTCATCAATGTTATAATTTAACACATCATTGATAATGATTTCATTTTTAGTAAAAAGGAAAGGGGAATGAAATGATGTGGGGATAATATATTTGAATATTAATATTAATTTATATGTAATTTTCTGGGGTTATAATACCATTTTGATTAGTGGAGGTTAAAATAAAATGAAATTTTAAGATATTAAAGGAAAATAAATAGTATTGTACCTCTTGAATCATTCTTATTGAGATCCTCCGTTGTTGGATTGGTTATCCAATTTTCATGAGAAGAAGGATCATTGACATTGGGGGGGACATGGGAAGAGAATTTTGTATAATTTTTGAAAGTATCAATGCTTGAGAAGATTGAGGAGTAGAACCAGTGAGAGGTGGTATTTATAGGAGAGGATATGGGGGTTTTAACATTATTTTATTCATTAGTTTATTAATTTTACCTTAGATTATTAGTATTTTAGGAATTATCACTAAATATTATAAAAAAATGAAGGATATTTCTAGATTATTGTTCTTACAAAAGTTATGACTTATGGAATAGTGTATTGAACATATAATGTATAGATATTGTAAATTACTATATATTACCTTCTTGTGGCACATCCTATGTAACCAACATAAAATGTCAATATACACATTATTTGTTATTCAAGGATCAATGTAATTAAATAGAAATATTATTTCCTTTTGGAATCTACCAAAAATAATATTAAATAATTATATTAAATAAATCATCATACACATACTACCCCACTCATACTTATATATTATGCATTCCATAACACACACATAAATAAGGTTGATTCTATAATACATTTAGACATTGACTCATTGAAAATATTCCATTGATTCTAGTTGAAAATTTAAAAAACTGGAATATATAAAAACACATTATAAATATGTCATATTATATAACACATAAATATCATTCCAATCATAAAGAGAATATATTAAAAGAAGAGATATTATTTACACACTGACCACTTGTTATCAAGTACCACTGATGAAACATGCATCAGATCCCACATTATGGAGTTTTAAAGGTTTCTATAAGAGGAGAGTGTGATCTCCAAGGATTATATGGAAGTATTGGGAGAAATGGGGAAGAAAAAAGAATAATTTCTTTTGAAATACATATAAAAACATTAATTTTACCCCTTTATTGATCAACACAGTTTGGACCCATGGTTTTGTTTACCACACTCCAATGATATGGTTCTTCTATCTAAAGAGACGCCCACCTCACATGGCTACAGTGCATAGTTTCCATGTAGTGAAAATAACCATGAGGGTATATCAATACTACTAAAACAAAACTCCCATTCATGTATCCTCATCTCATAAACTGGTCTCACCATAGTCTAGTTCAAATTGGATGCATGGTTTGGCCCACATTGATGCAACTAATTTTTCATTAATCATGAATTCATAGATGAGTCTCCATGATTTTGGTCTTCAAATTATTATGATTCTTGAAACTAAAAAAAAACCCTACAAAACTTACATTTACTAATTTCTTTTTTCAAAAAAATGACATTCATTTATTGTAACACTCAAAATAGAACTCCAAAGCTCAAACTGAATATGTGGACACCAACCAATTAAACATTAAGGTTCACATTGAAGTATATTCCCATTAAAAAACAAAATGAAAAATGGTCCATTCTCTCATTACCATCGAATGGGAGTAAAATTCTTATCTTGGATGAGTTATAACCGCCATCATGACTTGAAACATACCCAATAACCCCCTTATTGGAAAATCAAAAATGATTTTATATGATATTTTTCAAACAATAAGGGATATCATGATAGTTATTACAGCAATTTTAGTTGTGTTGACTCCACATTTCAATAATACATCCCTAGTATACAAAAATATTTTGTATGACACTCTATGTGTCATTAATCATGGGTATACAGTTCAAAAAATCACTTTTGTAAATTATGAGAATATTTGGCATTGTTATAAAAGAATCATACTTATGGAATCCTTAATGTTTTTTTCCTAATTTATATTACTATATAATAAATATGGGATAAAGGTAATTTAATTTCACACCTCATGGTGTCCTTTCTAATTTCACTTCAAAAAAATAAATATATATATTTATAAATATGGAAGCAACGTGAAGGATTAAGAAGGTTAGGATTAACAACAATTATAATATATACATATAATATTCTAAATCACGTTAATAATATTTTAACAAAACCATAGACACTTCTCTAACCTATCATGTATGATAAATTAATATATCAACAATTTTCTTCCACACATTCATTGTTTTTGTAAATAGATTATATCACTATATATATTTATATCTGGACAAATCTCTATTTGAAAAACTGATAAATCCCAACATCTAAACTATTTATCATGTAACGTCTATAAAGTAAACATGTAAGAATATTGATGAAACATAAGAATTATAATCATAGTTTTTATATAATTTAACATTTTCTAACTATTTAACTCAAAAACATTCAATGATATAATATTTATAATTGTTTTTATTAATATGAAACATTTGGATTTTCAATATCATTGTCCTTTGAACCATTTCTATCAATTTTTTTCATTAAATAATTTGTTGTATAATATCATATTCACATTACATTTTTTACAATATTTCTTAACCATTTTTTAATTTCAATTGAAACCTATAATATTATGATAAAAAATTTAACTTTTACATCATTTCATTTCCATTATATCCTATTATATTATGTATAGCATGATAAATAAATAGTGAACATTCTCTTGTAAATTTTTTTTATCCTTGACCATATCTAGGTCTCAAAATTATTTACTAGGTTATATAAATAACATTTTACTTCTTCCAAATATCAAAATATACTATACAATAAAAACAAATTTGGGTTTAGAAATAACGCTTATATTTATTCATTTTTAATACTTAACAAATAACCTGTTATTTTCATATCATATATGGTATTCTATGTCATTTTAAATTTGTGAAAATGAGGATTTAAAAATTATGCCTTTTTTATTGGAACCATATTCCCTTATATTCCTTGATTAATACTTTACCCTATATTGAACTTGTTATATCCTCATCTCATTTTTATGTATGGTATAGAGGAAGATGAATCACAGTCCATATGTATCAAAAAAATTCTCATTTATTTAAACAATATTTTATTCACGATCTAAAAATTTAAAAAGATAAAAATAAAAAAAATAATTTATTTAATATTCTCTCAAGATTAGAGAACTTATTTAATACATGTCCGAAATATAGTAACTCATTGATCCAATATAAGAAAAAAAATCAATATCAGGCCTAAAATTATTTAATCAGTGATGACGTAATGTATAATTATAATTCAATTATATTTCATTGTCCTTATAATATTCTCTTTGATAGAAGAAGAATCCAACTCTATAATACTAATATATAAAGAATAATATCCATATAGTTCTCATGTTACTCTTCATGTATTCATAATTTATTTTAATGTCCAGTTTTTTATAATAAATTCACATACCCTGCAAGATTTCCTTCATTTTAATGGTCATTAGGGACTTTCAAAGACCTTTTTTGTGTCATCTATGGAAAAAATTTACCCTTATCTTATCAATCCATCATAATGGAACCAGATCCTATACATTATATTTCCTGAAAAACTATCCTAAATATATTGAGGGAATTATGTAATCATTTTTCAAACACATTCATAAAATAATTCCTCATAAACTGTCATAAACTATTTATTATTATTTTCAAAATTAATCCCATGGAATGATTTATTATAAGATATGGATCATGTATCTATAATTCATTTACATAACCAATAATGTTGACCCCATGAATTAAAAATTAGGTTCCTTGAAACAATTTTAATTGTGTAACATCCCATCCCAACTGACCACCAAAATTATAGTTGGGATGGTGGCTCACATGGCCTCAAGATTGCATATCTGTACTGTAGAGGCTTCTAACTACTAGATATAGTCAAAAGATATGATAGTGTGTAGACTATACCCTCATGATCAGAGTATCACAATGGTATAATAAATAATAAATAAAATATATCCACTAAAGCAATATGAAATTAAATACTGAGCAACTTAAGAATAATATAAACTAAATAATTATTGATGGCCAACACCAATTTATATAATTCATACTTGTATAGATTATGATATATAAGTAAGATAATTTAAATAAAATATGAATCTTGATTCATTATAGTACATGAATAAAGAAAACAATTAAATGCATAATGGAAAATATCCATGGGAAAACTATGCTCTATCTTAGGCCCTTGATCCCAATTCCCATGATCAATAAATATATAATAATATATAATCCATGGTATTGTGAACATGAGATCTCTTTGGGGACCCTAGTTCAGTGGAGGCTCAAGTATGGTGTAAGATACACTCCCATTTGGAAACCACCAATGGTGTATATGGCTATATAAAGTCCTAGATTATAAATTAAAGCAATGGTAATGTTTTAATAAAATAATAAACAGTATTGGAATAAAAAATATTGGCCCACTCAGGATCCAAATGGACACATTCCATCCATACAGACATTGCCTCATGACTAGAAATAATGACTAGCCACTAACTATATATATATATATATATAATTTATTATAATATTTCATCAAACTTTATAATCTAATTATGTGAATACATAAGTGGAAATATTCATAGAACACTAGGTGATGGATGGACTAGCTTACAACCCAACCATCTGTAACCGGTCTTATTGAGCCTATAATCTGAATCCAAGTGAACAAGCCCAACATCTCATAATGACTGGGAGATATCATGATCTTTACAATATATGTTGTGTTTGTCATCATGGTATTACTCTAACAGTACAAAGTGCACTATCATGTCAACACTCAAAAGGGAGGTGGTGTACCATGCCCACCATACATATAATATAACTAGTTCAAGGCATCTTGCTTAACCCCCAATGTAAGGGAGAATGATATAACCATGCTCAACATAATCCTTACAACAGTTCCACAAACTCATTATATGTTGCAATATTATAATAGTAATAATATAATCCATGATGCATTACCTCTATTTTCTTATATTTATTAATCCAAATTATCAAAAATGGAATCACAGTTTCACATTACCATTTATTGCTAATGATATGATCAACACGGTCTTCCATCCATTACAATAAATTTAACTTATATAATTTGAATGTGATCTTGACATTTCATTTATCAGGGGTATGTGATTTATAGACAATGATTTCCATACCACATGGAAGATGATGTGTATTTAAAAATTTATAAGTAGGGAACTCCATTTTAGGATATTTAAGAGACCATGTACTAAACATGTCATGTAACCAACAATGATATAAGGTAATAAGAAAACCAAAATTCTACAGTCCCAAGCATTATGTAAGTCACTAATCCCAAATTTTTATATTAGATAATAGCTCACCTCATCTGAGGGGTTTTATTATTAAAACATGTTATTTTACCAAACTAATAATATAACACTGTTTAATTATAACATTTAAGAATCTACTCAAAATTAACCAATGATGAATTCTAAAATAAACAACCGAAAATTTAGAAATAATAAAAAGGATCAAAATGACATTCAATAGGTGTCATTATCATCTAGAGAATTTTGTACAAAGGTGAATTCCATTATTAATCCATGTAAAATTAATAGAAGTTATTTATAGATTTCAGTAATTTTATTAATTAATTATAATGGGTAAATTTAATATGACATGTTCAAGGGGTATTTGTGATTGAGTTTTACATCCTCAAATTACTAAACAATGATTAATGGTTGTATATGAATCCACGAATGGATTTAAAATGAAGCAATCAGTTTTAGTGAGACACATGACAAGGACAAAAGTGTGGAACACCGAAAATATATATATAATAATTGGAATTTTTGGAAAGATCTATAGAAAACCAACATTATGTTTAGTTAGATATACACTTCCATTGTCAATATTTAATTTGGTCATTTGCGGGAGAAATCAACAAAATAGACATTTACCATGAAAATAGGGAAATTAATCACACACAAAAAATAGTGAAATATTTTTTGAAGTTTAACATATATAGAATGATATAGGAATCGAGATATCCTTGATGAGTATCCATAGAGACTATTGGTTTTTTATTTGTACTTAGACAGAGGAGATATAACCACAACTTTTTTGAGAGATGGAGAGACACTAAATTCCAAGGTGGCAATATCATGAGTCTTGAGGAGGATATGAAAATAATTAAATGGTTTTTAAAACTCATTATGGAAAAAGGGTAAATTCAACCTCAAAATTCTCTAGATGGTTTGGTAGCACAGTTTTACAAAATATATTCCAGCCATGTGACTCCCACTTCTTATGAAATCAATTTTACATGGTTACCCCCACATGGTTTTTCCTAACGGTTCAAGACCCATGTGATGAATAAATAACACTTACTTCCTAATTGGAACAAATTTTGTTGGTTAATTTCATGTATTGGGTAACTGTGTGTAGCCCATGTGGGGAACATCAGCTCACATATTGAAGGTACATAGTTTTCACTGTGGGAAAACTTATCTATAGACCAACCATTCACCCTTTCTAGTTCTTACCATTACTGATTTTTAGGAGACTTATAATCCTAAAAATCAAAGGATAATAGGAGGAACCCCTCAGTACATTAATCAAGTATAAAAACAATATCTTCAAGAATTATAAGTAACATATTTACGCTCTATTGCTCGGTTAAAAGAATGACATGTCAACTTAACACCAGAATTCAAATTCACATGGTGTTCTTCCCTGGTTAGAATGAAATTACCTTAAAACCTCCCCGCCATAGAAATCCACATCCCAAAAAATCTATGGGGAACAATTAAAACATAAACCAACCTGAAAGGGTTGATATGTTTTTCTCAAAAGGTTATGTTGTGTTTCCAAACACCCAACTCGCCTCCGTGCATTTACTTAATCATATGAAATATAATCCATGAAAACATGACACAAACCATTTTTTAAAAAATAGAATTACGAAACTATGATTTTTTATTGAATTGCCTAGAGACATGATAACATAATATTCTCTGAAGATATATAGCCAATGGTTCACCCCACCATAGATTTTAACATGAAAAATTATCCAATTCCAAACTTTTATACATCCACCATTGGAATTACCTTAAAAATAATTCATCTAATAATATGAGTGATTTTCTTAGTGTGTGTTCTTAAACTGGGAGAATAGGATTACTTCCATAATCATATCATAAACCGAACTGAAAAGAAACGTTCCAACCCTGATTAACCTAACTGAAACTGTCCATGCATGATTTCCTTGAGGAACTCATATGACCATTACACAACACCTTTCATAACATATATATGTGTTTATACCAGTTCCATTCAATGGGAAACATAAATAAAATAAGGATAAAAACATGATCTAATCCTACCATCAAATCTTAAAAATCATTGGACAAGATGTTTTATGTATTAAAAACTAATCATCAATGCCTTTTTTCATTGAATATCACATTTAAAAAGTGAACGCTAGATGAATCCCATAACCTAAATCTAGTGGTGTTTGTTAGTCTAACCATCACATGGAAATTTAATATATTATTCCTAAATATGATTAGGGGTGTTACCCAGATCCATTCCAAATAAATTTTCACCCTTTAAACATCACCTTCAACCCAGAAAACAAGTTTAAAATAACAATAGATTCATAAATATAGATTCCAGGGAACTAAAACATGTTTTTATAAATTAAATTATTACAACAGAATCACTGGTATAATGGAAATAAGTCCTCATTGGATCATTGACTAAGCCTATATTTTTATCTTCTTAGTGGTTAATTAAATGGGATATGGTTGGTGGCCAATAGTCACCCTTATGGCGTTCCTACACAGGAACCCATGTATTAATCGGGGCATTCCATAACTTGATAAAAGACATGTATCTAGTGCACAAATCAGATAAAAATGATTACTAAAACTAAAAAACACATGAAAACATTAGCTCAATTTATATATAATACTATATTAGTGCATTAATGATGAATTCATGATAGGGGTCATGTTGATCTCTCAAAGAAAAATACATTGAGTGGCTACAAATAAGGATTGAGATACTTCTATCACATCCCATAAGAATTGATCACTATAGTTTCTGTAAGACAAAACCAAAAAACAATAAAAATGAACAATATAACCAATACTCATAGACTTCTAATAAGAAGCATGACTTCACTTATCAACTCATAATCATTGAAATATCACAAGCCTTTACCACTCAATGTAGCATGAGATTTCCCATACATTACCAGTGACATACCTTAGAGACTATTTATGTTTCTCAAGGATTTTGTACTCAAGAAACAAACATCAATGTTGGGTGGATGAGAAAGAAACCATATGATTCAAACATGTAATCCCCAAGGAAATTCATGAAATGTTGATAATTTCTCATGGTCCTCCTTGGTTGTGTTATCTTCTACCTAGAAAGAAAAGTATTAAATAGAACAGATGGGAATCCCCACACCATTGTAGTGTCTGTGTGGTGGAAAGGAGAGATAGAATAGGATTTCATCAGCGTGATAGTTCAGATTCACATTAATCATACACATGAAACATAATTGAGTTTACCTCAGAAATTCCATAACTTATGGCATGATATCCAATACCAATCTCCACAGTATGTAAAAACTCCATATATTCTTGGAACACCATCCCCAGAATTTGGATGAATTCAATTCCTTTAACAACCATGTCACTCTTCTATTGAGGTGACCCAAGAACAGAAATGACATCCCAATCCTCAATGATTTCACTAAACTCAATCTGTTTGTTACAAAATTTACCTACTCAATGTGTACCAAGAATATAAATTCACATTACCCCAATATTATGGAAGAAATATGACACATCCTTAGTATTATCCCTAAAAATTCTACCATTTTAATATAAGAATCTTGTTGTCCACTCAGAAATCTAGCACAAATTCATAATATCTCATATAATTGTAAAGTAGAATGATGACTCCCAAGAATCCTAAGGAACAATATAAACGTTCACATGAACAAATATGTAGAAAAATGTTCCCTAGGAATGTTTGAACTAATGATTCAATGAATTAACTATTACTCAACCCAAAAATTAGGTCACAAAAATCCGGAAAACCGGCCTAAAGTAGGTTTTCATTTAGATTCTAAGAGTCCTATTTGGTATAACTTCACTTAAAAAATACTATGTGTCAGAAAAGTCACAACATTTTGGACATAATTTATGCTATTAGGGTGCAACATAACTCAAGGTAACACCTTAAAATAGAATAAGTTTCGACCATAACACTAGGTCACATGAATCAAGTATTCCACTATGCCTTACACCTATCATTTATTCTTATGGTAAAAAAGGAATAAGACTATATAGAATGATCATGTTTTCATTCCAAGGAAACTCAAAGATGTGTTTAATCTACCCATAACCATGTTTCTAAAAAAAGGATACCACATATGGTTCAATTATCTAGAAATTACATTGATTTACGTTAAATATTTAATCATTTAAAATATTCAAAACAAATCATCAAGTACCAATTATAAAACAAAATGATGTGGTAAAAGATAAGTCGACCTACGAGGGTCCTTTAAGGCCAACCTAGTTTCATCAAAATGAAAACCAATAGATGTTTCTTAATTATTGATGATTCATAATACAAGTAGCATGTTATATTAGATGAAAGATGATCCAACTGACCTACTTGTGTCATTTGTGAATATTGGATGGTAATCATATAGATTTTCATGCTCATGTGATATAGTCACAAGTACTTATAAGGGAAAGAAATTCTTTTCCGAACAAAAATTAATAAAATTTTATATTTACAACCATTTCCAAAATATATCATGGTCACATATGATGGGTTTATTATATGGATTTCCATCTCCTAATACATATAGCACAGATATACCTTATAAATCACAGAGTGGCACCCAATTAATCAAGGCCAATTCCTATTGAAAAATGAAATTTAATAGATTTTAAATTTTAACTATAGACTCTAGATATATAAAAAAAGATCAAATAATGGTTTGATTACATGGGTTTCCTTTTCCCAATTATGAGGAACCCATACACCTTATAAGTAGAAAATGGTTCTTATTTAATTTCAACCAATAAATTTATCCTAGGAAACCAATTACATATCAACAAAATATCATTTCTTGCTATTAAAATAAATAAATACAGAACAATATTCCAAGAAACACAAAATCTTGATACATATGAAAGACATGATTTTTAAATAGACAATATTCAATATAATCCCCAAAATAATGAAAAATAATAACATTCTCAATGAAAAATCATCAATTGTATATAAATAAGAACAAAAATAAATAAAAGGAATTTAATAAAACCTTGGAAAAAATAATTACCAGTAGGTAGCCAACAAATGCAACTACATGGAATTCAATTTACAATACATGTGAAACAATATGTTTCTGTAATGATATAGGTAAGGTTATTTCCTTTCCATAATAGAGAAATTGAAAAAAACAAAAATTTATATAAATCAATATATAGTGGAAATTAATCAAATCACTGAAGGTAAAATAAAATTTTACTATAACTGAAAAAATATAATAAAAAATTACATCATGAGTTACTTAGAATTTTCCCTATACATGTGTTGATCACTCCATGGAATGATTATTTACCAATATATAAAAAATTCTTATTCTACTGTCTAACTACCCAAAATAGTAATATAATGGAAAAAACATTTGATACTCTTTTTCAATGTCATGGGCTGACTAACCACTAAACAGGTAGCCATAATAGTGGGTCATATGGCATCAAGTGTGCCTCCCAATATGTTAGAGGCCATAGACTAGCAGTGAGGGTTTTGAGTTATGATAATAAGGAGACTACACACTCATGATCGAAGTTGCACAAAGGTATATTAAATAATTAATAAAAATGAAGGTTTAAGAAATAATTCAGGAAGTATAGATTCAAGGGATAAAAATAAAAATTAAATAATAAAAGTTTTCCAATTCTTATGTATAAAATGCATTCATGTCATGATGATACGTAACTAAAATAGTAGACATGCTTCAGGAATCACGTTAAAATATCGTACAAGAAAAATGACAAGAAGTAAGATTCATAATTAAAATATCTATGATAATTTAGATCTAAATTTTAGTAACATTATCCAAACTCTTATGTACATGAAATAAAACACAGTAAATATTCCATGGCTGACAAACAAGAGATCTACTCTGGTACCCCAGTGCAATGGTGGCCTAAAGTGGTTGTGAGATAAAATCACAATCATTCATGACCAATAGTTTATATGGATAAATATATTCAATGATTATAATATAAAATATTGTGAATGTATAAAATAAATAATAAACAATAAATAAATAAAAAATACAAGTGCACTTTGGTTATTATAGGACACCATGTGGCTCTACCTGCGTTGGCTAATGACCAACAATAATGTCAGAATAATAACTATATACATAGTAATATATATATATATATATGTATTCCATAAACATATTTGAACCATTTACAGGAGGATGTAAGTATCTATATACCTAGAATACTAGGTGTCAGTCGGATCGTGGAATCACTCAGTCATCCATAACCAATCTGAATGAGCATATAAGATCCAAAAAATGGGACAAGACATACATCTCACAACTAGTGGGAGACATAATACTTATCACTTGAGATGGTGAGGGTTCTCTCATGTCAACACTTGAATAGTAGTGAGTTCAACATCATGTCAACACTCCCAAGGGAGGTGGTGTTCCATGCCCATCATCGACATAGTATCACTAGTGTGAGACATCATGCTCAAAACTCGATGTAAGGTAGTGAAATTCATACATGTTTAACAAAATTCTTACCGTTGTTCCACAAACTATGTATAAGGAGTAATAATATATTAATATTAATAGAATCTATGAGGAATTACTTATCATTCATTATATTTATTCCTCCCAATTTTCACTTAGAGAATCTCATTTTGTTTATAGAATGTAGTAAGCATTCAATGATCAGAGTAGCCTGGCCCACCTTTAATATTCATTATATTTAAAACAATTAAATTTATACAAGTAATATCATTTATCTAGGAAATTCAATTTATAGACATGTATTTCTAACCCACATTCATTGTGGCTAGTCTGTATTCATTTATTAGGTGGGATAATCCATTTAAGGATACTAAATAGACCAAATATATATAATTCCATAACAAATACAATATCATTTGGGAATAATAAGAAAATACTCCACAAGGTCATGCACTATTTAAGTGACTATTCACAATATTTTAGTTTATAAGAAATATCACCTCCTCACAGTGGTTTTATTATTAAAACATGACATAATTTATCAAACAATTAATTAATTACAGTTTGAGAATCACATTGAAGAATCAAGACTCAATTCAAAAAAATATATTATAAATCAAACTACCAATAATGAAGAAATAATAAAGAGATTAGACATAAATTTTAAGAAATTCAAATATAATCGAATTAAATCTATAAACATGGTAATTCCATGATTAATTCATGTCAAATCGTTATAAGTTATCTTAGGATTCCAATCATTTAATTAATAAATTATTTATGATAATGTTAATTCAGCACAACGAAAGAGGTTCCATGTTCGAGGTTTACATTCTCAAATTATTATAGAATGATAAAAAAGTAAATAACATGGGACGTATGAAGGTTTAAAAATAATAAATATAGTTAAGGTTGACACATGATAATAGAAAACATGCGACACAATGGAATGATTTATAAAATCGGAAATAATTTATGAGAGAGCCATAAATCACCTACCTTATTCTTACTATTCTCTACATGCCCTATATAAATCTCTAATTGGGGTAGGTATGGAATTAATTGACAAAACATGCATTTTACCTGAATATAGGGTAAATGAGCTCTCACAAAAATAGTTCAACAAATAGAATGAAAAATCATAATGAAAGAAAGAGGAATCGAGAGCTCATTAATGTGGATTCAAACTGACTAGTAGAGTTCAATTTGGACATAAGAGAGGGGAGATCTATACATTTCTAGGTTGAGAGAAGGAGTGACCCAGGATGTTAAGGAGGATATATCACATTGATAAAGGAGTATATGTAATGAAATATATGGGTTTTAAAACTAAATAAGTTAAAAATAAAAAATTCACCCCAAAACCGGTCGCACGGTTTTGCCACACAGTTTTCCAAACCAGGTGCCAACTATGAGGCTCCCATTGGTTAAGAACTATATATTTCCTGGTAATCCTGAAATTTTTTTCTAAATTTCTAAAACCACTTGATTAATAGTTCACACATAAATCCTTAGTGTAAAAAAATCGTTTGAGATAAGAAGATTTTTTGGAAACCCATTTGTAGCCCAAGTGGGGATCATGTACTCACTAAATATATCCACATAGTATTCACTGGTGGTCCACACCTTTTCAAGAAAAATATGTGCCCTTTACACTCCTTCCAATTTTTTTATTTTCATAGAATGACACTCTTGAAACATGAAGAGGAACCTGAGGATACCCTCATGTCTTTACAAAAGTATCAGAACAATAATTACAAGCATTACAACTCTATGAATTACATTCTGATTCTTAGTTAAAGGAATGTCTTGCCCACTAGATTCCAAAATTTTTAAATATATTGGAGTTCGACAATGGATAAAATAATTCATCCTTAAACATTAAATGATATCCTTTGGTATATAATAAAGCTCATGTATAGCTTGTTATTGAAAGATAATATTTATATTCTCAATCATTTCATATAAATGGACTCGTCCATAAATATTACATAATCTTGAATTAAATGAATAATTCATATTTAAGATATTTTTTTGTTTATAGTTCTATATAATTAGGCTCTAACTATTACATTAAATCTCTAAAATTACAAGGTTGAAACTTCTACTCTGTTTCCATTTTTTTCATAAAATAAAAACTCTTGAAAAAAAAGTTACTTCTAGTTTCATTTTTTACACCGCATTACTTTTCCATGATACCATCCTTGACCCAATTCATCCTTAAGTACTTTGAAAAAAATTTAAAACCATGGGATGAGCATAAAATGCTCATAATGGGTTATAAAACAAAGAAAGAAAATATTATTTCGTCATTACATACCTAACATAATCTCTTTAACAAACCTTAAGAAATCATAAGATTTTTGAATAACACATAGAAATCATAAATCATAATGGTAAATTGTGGCATCCATATCATACATAAATTTTAGCTATCATAGCTACGTAGGGAGTTACATTTTAAATACACATCACAATATATTTCTAAAATCTCTTAGGAGAAAAATTTACCTTTACCCTGTCACGTTACCCAATCAATTGGAGAGCTATCTTGGGCTCACATGCCCTAGGTTATAATATAAACACCTGTATAATTAAAAAAATACCAAGAACCATAACATATTCATAGAATATAAAACAAACATAATGGAAAGATAACATTTCCACGTTGCCATCCATATATATCATTTAAATATACTGACATAAAAAAACCATTATCAAAACTATTTTCAATACCAAAAGAAATAAAAGA
This sequence comes from Viscum album, assembly GCA_963277665.1. Classification (NCBI taxonomy): domain Eukaryota; kingdom Viridiplantae; phylum Streptophyta; class Magnoliopsida; order Santalales; family Viscaceae; genus Viscum; species Viscum album. The sequence continues at coordinate 829,923,979 of OY728151.1, read as the reverse complement.
GTATATAGTATTTATTATCCTTTTAAAAACATTACAGCTTTCTAATAAAGCCGTAGATCAAATAATAGTTATTGCGGCAGAAAATTACATCATCACAGCTTACGTTAAAAAGAAACATACTTTTTTTGTCATTTATAAAAATACTTCACATAAAAATATTACCTTTGAATGAAATGAAAATTAAAAGGTGTTAATACTACATATAAAAGAAAGTCACGTATTAAAACAAAATATTCCTCAATGAAAGGATATTAAGATGAAGTCTCATACATTGTGTACAACTTGTGTCGTTTGTTCTTTAATCACATGAATAATAAACTAAAGTTAATTTATAATTTCTAGAGACCCGTTTTCAAGTTTATTATTCTATTTAAATCACTTATTACCATTTTATAAACATTATCTAATAATTTATCTTAATAATGGTTTTTTTAAATATTTGGTACTTGATTCAAAAATGAACGTCTTATAATTACTAGTTGTTCAGGTGGTAAGAAGTCCATTATCACCAAAATGATACTAATGATATAGATATCATATATATCATATATATTCAGTATATGTAAGAATTTATAATATTAAATAACATTTGGAGATAAAAAATAAAATGCATCATTCTTGGAGACAATAAGCCGTATGTACACATGAACGCTACATTCATTTCTATTTATTATTTTAATGGAATTAAAACCAAATGATAAATAGGTATATTATAATTCCATTATAATATAATATATAATATCATTAACTCCATGCTTTATACATCCCACATATGTCATTAACGAGTCATATCATTATAAGGGGGAGGTAGTCTGCACTTCCTCAAGGAAATTATCACGTTTACCCATGACGGAAACCATAATGGTATGATATAAATGGAAAAAATAGAAGGATAAAGAAAAAATAAACATAATATATATCATATATCAATAAATTTCCATCATAATTACCCCTATGAGAGGCGGTAGAAGATAGTTGAACAATCATTGTTTCGTGAGGCGTTTGTTTTCCATCCACAGAAACAATATGTTCATTACCCATTTGATGGAGGTTTGTGTAAGTGTAGTTCAAATAATTATCAAAAAAATATCATAGAATACTAAGGATAGTTTTTGTGTTATAAAATAATGGAATAAAAATATTTTATGGGGTTGGAGAAGTAAAATAAATCAAAAGAACTTAAGATAAGATGTTAACTTTAAATTGGGTAACTTCTTTTGGTTTGATCCAAAATGGTTTGTTGAAGTTCCTTTTTAATAAGTAAAGGCTTCTATGAGGATTATTGGGATGTAGAGAGATTATTTAGGTATAGTATAGATGAGCCAAAAGGCTTGAGATATGTGAGGAATGGGTTAGGGGTGAAGTCTTTTTATAAGGTGGAGGTGGGGTTCTTTACGAAAGTGTAAAATTATTATTTTATTATATATTTATTTTCGGTTTCTATAAGTACAATAGTAATTATCATTGAATATAATAAAACTAATGGTCATAATAAAATCATATAATAATAATTTGATAGGTGTGGGATATTATTTTAATCTTTATATCCTTATTTAATTAAATCTTTTATTAATGAGGTAAACACAACATCATTATTGTGTCACAAATATTTAAATTTATTTAATGTATAAAAATTATAAAACAAATACCAGGTTATAGGAAATATTTTTATATTTTCAAATAATATTTATAGTCTAAAATATAACATATATATCCCTATGTAAAAATTAATTTACTAAAAGTTATTTTTAAGTCATTTTTATCTTTACTTGAAGTTAATTAAAAGGAAGTGTCATTATCACTCCCATGTGGCCCCATGTGGTCACTCAATAGACCCAAGGATGACCATTTTCTGAAGTTTATCAACCAATAAGAATAATACAGATGTTATAGTAATTTTATATTATAATTATAAAATTTTTTACCCTTATTTACCAGGTTTACCCTTTAACTATGGTAAATAAAATTTTCACTAAAGTAAATATTCATAATGTCTACAAATAAAAGTTACCTATTTATATAATTTGGATATCCTAATTCTAAATATGGAATCCATTTTTCCAAATTAAAAACAAAAAAGAGAAATAATTAAGTAAAAATTAATTCCCACTGTCAAAACAAAAAGCGTGTTTTTCAGAAATATTAACTATCAAATGATTGACAATAGTTTTTTTCAAATTTCATAGTGAAACTAATTATAATGACCAAAATTGAATTCAATAGTAAAAATATATCCTAATTACACTTTAAAACCAATTAAAAAGATAATCTAACTATATAAATAAATTATATTAAAAGGCATTTTTGAATTAAAATATAGTTTTTTCACTATTCATGAAAAAATTAATTTTATCCGAAAAATACAAAAATTTTACCCAATATTAATTTTGATGTCCCAATTATAAAGAATGATTTTATTTCTTCAAATATAACATATAATAGTGACCAAAACTATATTTAAAGAGGTTTCTCCATTAAAAAGTGGTAAATCATCCTTTTAAAGTAAATTATGCATAAATTAGATTCAATTACATTTTAATCCTCTATAATTTATTGGAAAAATGTAAAAACATTTAAAACATGTATAATAATATTTAAGGTTTTTATTTTTATTCCCACCAAGACAATGACATGGTTTAACTACCATTTAAAATAATAATATTATATTATTACTGTATAATATAAGATTTCAAAGAAACCCATTGTAGCGTATTAGGTACGCCATCGAACATAGAGACCCATTTTAAGTATAATTATTATTTATTTCGAAAAATATTAATTAAAAATAAAATGTATTAATTATTTATTTACCTTGGATGTTACATCCTTCCCCCTTTTGGAAATTGCATCCTTGAAATTTTATTCACTTATCAAAAAACGGGGGTATTTATCCCTCATAGAATTTTCATATTTCAACATTTCCTCTTCAAAAATATAGTTTTTTCACAAAACCATTACCTTGTGAATTACCTTATTCCATAATACTTGCTGTCTTCGGTCATGAATTTGGACTAGATGTTCCTCATAAGAGATATTCTCTTCCAACTTAACTACATCTGAGCTCAAAACATGAGATGGATCCGGCATATAACATCTTAACATTGAAACATGAAAAATATTGTGTACCTTGGATAAAATATGAGGTAATGCCACTTTGTACGCAACTGATCCAACATTCTCCGGGATTTCATAATGTCCAATGAACCTCTGACTTAATTTTCCATTTTTACCAAAACACATCACACTTTTCCAAGTAGAAACATTGAGAAATACATGATCACCTACCTCAAAAGAAAGATCCATATTTCAATTATCCACATTACATTTTTTCCTACTATAAGCTGTTCTCATGTTCTTCAGAATCAATTGAACTTTTTCTGCCATCTCTTCCAATAATTCTAGTCCCTTCAGCTTCCTTTCACCTACTTCATCCCAAAATCTAGAGTTCGACACCGCTACCCATATAATGCCTCAAATAGATCCATATGTATGCTGGAATGAAAACTATTATTATATGAAAATTCAAACAATGAAATATGTTGGTCCCAAATTCACTGGTAATATAGTGAACAATCATGTAACATATCCTCCATTTTTTGAATTGTTCACTCTGACTACCCACCTAAATGCGTTTGAAAAGCTATAATAAAATTTAATTCAGTACACAATGACTTTTAATGTCCTTTCCAAAATATGGAAGTAAATATGGGATCACGATCTGATACAATAAAAAGGAGACCACCATGCCACATCACTATCTATTTAGTATAAAACTGAGAACATTGATCTAGAGGCAATGTATCTTGAATAGGAAATAAAATTAGCATATTTTGACAATTGACCAACAATAACCCAGATTGCATTATTACGATGGGATGTCTTTGGTAATCCCACAATGAAGTCCATGGATATATTTTCCCATTTCCGCTCTAGAACTAGCAATGAATGAAGCATCACTTTATTTAACTACTTCTCTACTTTAACCAGCTTACAAGTCAAACTCTTCATAGTAAAATCAAAAATATCTCATTTCATTCCTTCCCACCAGTAATACTCCTGAAGATCTCTGTACATCTTAATACTGTCAGGATGAACTAAAAATGGGGAACTATGAGATTCACATAATAAACAATTATTCAACTTTGAATCCCAAGGAATACATAATCTTTTCCCAAACCTAAAAACACAATGATTATCAATGTCAAATTCAAGAAAATTAACCATCTAAACCAACTCTACCTTTTTCTGCAACTCACTTTCTTCCTTCTGGGATTTCATTAGTCTGTCTGATAGATATGATTTCACTGACATCTAAAACAAAATAAAATATTTTCTTGCCCCAAAAACTTCTATGATAATGTTCATCACATCATAAACCAAAGGGTCTTCTTCCAAATGTAGCATTGTTAGTAAATCATTACGTCTTCGACTCAAAGCATTAGCAACTTTTTTAGATTTTCCCAAATGCTAAAGAATCGTGCAATCATAATCTTTAATTAATTCAAACCATATCCTCTTTATCATGTTCAATTCTTTTTAAGGTAATATATGATTCATAATTTTTTAGTCAGTATATTATTCACACTTTATTCCATATAAATGATGCCTCCAATTTTTTTAAAGAAAATAAAACAGAAGATAATTCTAAATCATGTCTGGGGTAATATAACTCATGATGTTTCAATTAGAAGGATGCATAAGCGATTACCTGATCATTCTGCATAAGGACATAACCAAGTCCTTTCAACAAAGAATTACTAAAGATAACAAACTCACCATTTCTAAAAGGTATTGTCAAAACTGGATAATTCACTAATCTTCTTCTCATTTTTTGAAAAAAAAACCATCACATTATTTTTTACAAACAAACTTTATACCCTTTTGAGTTAACATATTCATTGGACTAGCTAACCATGAAAATTTGACAACAAACCTCATGTAATAACCTGCAAAACCAAGAAAACTATGGATGTTAGTTATATTTTCGGGTCATGGCTACTTTTTAACAAAATTTGTTTTTTCACGATCAACAGTTATGCAATTTTTTTAAACTACGTGACCAAATAATGAAATATGTTGTAACAGAAACTCACACATGCGGAATTTCCCAAATAATTTATCTTCTTGTAAGGTTGGAAAGACAACCCTTAAATAACTTTCATGCTCGTATTTACCTTTAAAATAAACCAAAATATCTTCAATTAACAAAACCAAAAAGATATCCATGAACTCACAGAAATTTCTATTCATAAGATCCATGAATACAGCAGGTGTAGGGGTTAAAAAAAGGCATAACTATATATTCATAATGGCCATATCTAGTACGAAACATGTTCTTTGAAATGTTTGTTTCTATTACTTTCAATTGATGATACCTCATCTTCAAATCAATATTCGAAAAATACTGATCTCTCAAGATCTGATCAAACAAATCATCGATATGAGGCAAAAGATAATTGTTCTTAATAATGATGTTATTAAATTCTCTATAGTCAATGCAAATACTCATTTAACCATCTTTATTTTTAACAAATAAGATAGGATCACCCCATGGTGATGTGATAGGATGAATAAAAACAATATCTAATAACTCATACAATTGATTCTTTAACTCTAAAATATTAATTTGATCCATTAGATAAGGGGGTTTGGAAATTGGATTAGCATCATGAACTAACTCAATAGTAAATTCAACTCCCCGATCAGGTATAATACCAAGAAAATCATTAGAAAAAACATCAAGGTACTCATTTACAACTGGAACCTCATTAATCTGAGTAGTTACTTTGTTTTTAACCATATGTGCAAGGTAACATTCATTTCCATCGTTTACTAGTTTCTCAGCTTCATGATATGTTATCAAAAGTAAGGGTTCATTCATGTACACAAACAAAAAATATTTCTGAAAAAAAACCACCTTAGCTCTACAGTCATGTTTAGAAAGATAAATATAAAGACAATCCATACCAAAAATAACATCAAACTCTACTAGAGGTAAATAATGGTTTGTAGGTAGATTTTTTCTGCACACAAGGACAAGAATTTTCTTATAATTTATTAATGTTTCAAAATTTCCAAATGGTGTTTTTACAATAAGTCCAGGACTTGTATCTTGAGATGGAATTCCCAATATACTAGAAAAATTATCAGAAATGGAAAAATGTTTAGACCCCAAATCAAACAACACATTGGCATAATCTGAACAAACAAATAGTGTACCAGATATTACTTCATTTGATGGACCAACATATGCTGATGTAGATGCAAAGGACTTCACCACCCCTTTCTGCTTGTCGTCTGGTTGCTTTCCCCCAGTTGAGTTCTTCATTGGACACATATTTTCATAATGGCCTTTTTCATTACACTTGAAACATTTTTTTGATTGTAAATCTGATTTTTTCTTGCAATTACCCTAATGTTTTTTAGTGAAATAAAGATATTTATGTCCCATTTTACAACATTAGTCGCACTTACCAGAATTCAAAATATATTCCCTAGCATGCTATTTACCACATATTTCACAAACTGTAAACTTAATTTTCATAACATCAGTCTTTTTTGAAGAGTTTTTCCCTTTCTCCAGCCTCTTTGACCTCTTATTATATTGTGTTTTAAAGAAAAAAAGATCATCAACAAACTCTATTTCCACCTTCTCCGCACATCAAACAACTTTTTTCATAACTTTTGAACTCTGGAGAAGCTAATTCCCTTATATACTTTGGTTTTAATATTGTGTAAAATGGTTGATTTTACTATCAAGATCTCATATGAAATTTGGAGCACACCTTTCCCATCGAGTGAATATTCTTTTATATGCAGTTACTAAGCCATCTTCCTACCTCAATTCCACGAATTGCACTTCCATCCTAAGATGAAATACCTTATGAAAAATATTTCTCAAGAAACATACCTTTGAATTCATCATAATCAAGAGAATAAATATCCTCACTATCCCTGATAATATTCCCTATCGACCACCATTTTTCAACTTCACCATAAAATGGTAAACAGTGAGACTAACCATTGGATGTTCTGAACACCCAATTACATAAAAAATATTTTCGAGTAATTTAACCCACCCTTCAGCTAGCACATGGTTAGATTATCCCCTTACTGATGGGGGATGTTTCCTCAAGAAATGTTCTAATACTGACATGTTAGTCAGTGGTTGATTTGGAAGCTCTCAGGCATGGATACCACCACCATTTATAGCCCGAGTCAACTCTTCCATCACTTCAACAAAATGTTCAGTTCTGATTATGACTATCTCAGGTTTCTTATTTGGATGGTTTTATTCCTCCTGATCTCATCCCAATATAGCTACCCTATTTCCTCTACAGAAAACATTTCTGAACATAGAAGCATCTTAGGGGAAGCAACATGGTAATCTGTAAACTCTATATAACTTCAATCGTACCATAAATTAATTTATGGACATTAATTTAACAATATTCTAACATCTAAATTTATCTAAAACAACCTCTGAAACTAACTATAAGGACCAGACCTTAAACATTACATAGTCATGAATTAAATGAATAATTCAAGTTGAGAATCATTTCAGGTTTAGAGTTTTAGATAATTAGGCTATAATTATTACATTACATCTTAAAAATTACAAGTTAGACACTTCTACTCAGTTTTTTTTCCAAAATTAAAACACCTGAAAAAATGATTCATGTGTAGTTCTGTGTTTCTGACTACAAGACTTTTCCATTATCCCATTTTTGACCCTATTCAACTTTTAGTCCTGTGAAAAAACATTCCAAAACATGGGATGAGCATAAAAATCTCAGTATGGGTTATAAAACAAAGAAGGAAAACATTAGTTCATCATTACATACATAACATAAGCTCTTTAACATACATCATAAAATCGTAAGATTAATGAATAACATATCGAAATCATAAATCATAAAGATAACATGTGGCATCCATATCATACTTACATTTTATCTACCACAACAATATAAGAAGATACATTTACAATACCCATCACTGTATATTCTCTAAATCTCTTTGAAAAAACATTCACATTTACCTCCATCATGTTACCCAATGAATTGGAGAGCAGTATCGGGCTCACCCACCCTAGGATTATCATTGAACAACCTGTATATATAAACAATTCCTAAGAACCATAACATATTCATATCACATAAAAATAACATAAAGGAAAGATAACATTTCCACATTGCAATCAAAATATATAATTTAAATATATTAACATCACAAAACCATTATCAAAACCATTTTCAATACCAAAATATGTAAATGAATATATTGTATTTATTTTCCATTAAAAACATTACACCTTGTTATGGATGCCATAGATCAAATAATACTCGCTGCGGTAGAAAAGTTCATTGTCACCGCTTACGTTAAAAAGAAACATTATTTTTTTATTGTTTAGTAAAATGTTTCGTAGAAAAATATTCCATTTTAATGAAATGAAAATTAAAAGGTTTATATACAAAATATAAAAAAAATCATATATTAAATCACAATATACCTCATTGAAAGGATATTCAGATGAAGTCCCTTACCTCGTGTCTGACATGACTTGTTCATTATTTAATATCGTGAATAATAAACTAAACATAATTTATACTTGAATATGATTCTTTTTCATGTTTATTATTCATTTTATATCACTTATTACCATGTTATAAACATTATCTAATAATTTATGTTAATAATGGTTGTTTTGTCGATATTTGGTACTTGAGTCAAAAATGAACATCTTATAATTACAAGTTGTTCATGTGGTAAAAATTACATTATATCCAGAATGATATTCAAGATATATATATCATATATATTATATATATTTAGTATATGTGTTTATTTATAATAGTAAATACAATTTGGATATAAGAAATGAAATGCACCGTTCTTGGAGACGGTAATCCGTACATAAACATGAACACTACTTTTATTTCTATTTATTATTTTAATGTAATTAAAACATAATGGTACATAGAAAAATTAAAATTACATTACAATATCATATATAATGTCATTTACTACATTTTTTATACATCACATATATGGAATTAAAGAGTAATATCAGTTTGAGGGTAAGGTATTCTGTTCTTCTTCAAATGAAAATATCGTGTTTACCCATAATAGAAACCATAAAGGTATGCTATAAATGGAAAATACAGAATCATAAAGAAAACAAAATCATAATATACATCATATATAAATACATTTATATCATAATGTCCACCATGAGAGGTGTTAAGAGGTAATTGATCAATCATCATTTCGTGAGGCATTAGTTTTCCATCCACCGAAACAATATGTTCAATACCCATTAGATGGAGGTATGTGTAATTGTAGATCTAAACCTCCTCATAAAAACATCCAAATTTATTTAGGATATTGTTGTTGTTATAAATTATACTAATAAAAAGAGTTTAGGGGGGGTGGAAAAGTAGAACAAAACCAAATAACTTAATAGAGGTGGTTACCATTAAACCGTGCAAATCCCTTTAGTTTAAACGAAAAGGGTTTGTTGAAGTGCCTTCTGCCTATGTTAAGGCTTCTAGGAGGAGGAGAGGAATGCAGGAAGATTAATTAGTTAGTTTTTGGATGAGCTATGTGGATTGAGTGTTGTGAGTAATGGGTTAAAGGTGAGGGCTTTTATAAGGTGGAGGAGGGGCTCTTTAGGAAAGTGTCAAAATATTATTTTATTATATAATGATTTTCGGTTTATATATGTCCAAATATTATTAATGAAGAATATAATATGACTCATGGAAGAAATAAAATTAGAAAATAAAAATTTGACAGGTTTTGGATATTATTTTAATCATTATAACCTTATTTATTTAAATAATTTATTAATGATTTAAACACTACATCATTATCGTGTCATAAATAATTAAATTTTTTAATTTCTAAAAATTAAAAAAATACCATAATGTAGTAAATTTTATTATACTTAAAAATAATATTTATAGTCGGAAAAATAAATTATATAACCCTATTTAAAAATTATTTTACAAAAAGATATTTGTCTATGTCATTTTGACTTTACATTAATTTAATTAAAATAAAGTGTCATTATCACTCTCATGTTGCCCCATGAGGTCCCTTAATCGACCCAAGGATGCCCATGGTACAAAGTCTATCATCCAATAAAATCAATACTCATGTTACGGTAATTTTATTTTATTATTTCAATATTTGTTTACCCTTATTTACCATATTTACCCTTTAACCACAGTAAATAAAATATTTACTAAAGTAAATATTCATAATGTTAAAAAAATGTACCTATTTACACAATTTTTTAACACATGATTCCAAATATGGAATACATTTTTCCAGATTCGAAATAGATAAGGGGAAAAAATTAATTTAAAAATAGTTCTCATTGTCAAAACAAAAAACGGGTTTTTTTGAAATATTAACTATCAAAAAATTGACACTTTTTTATATCCATTTTCATTGTGAAATTAATTACAATGACAAAAATCGAATGAAATGGTAAAAATATAATATAATTAAAAATTAAAATATATTAAAAATATAATCTATCAAAATAAATAAATTTGTTTAAAAGGCAGTTTTGAATTAAAATACAATATTTTTCACTATTCATAAAAAATTAAATTTTATCAGAAAAATACCAAAAAGTTTTCCAAAGTTAATTCAGATGTCCCGATTCAGAAGAATAATTTTATTTGGACAAATAAAACTTTTAATAGTGACCACAAATATATTTAAAGAGGGTTCTCCATCAAAAAGATGTAAATCAACCTTTTAAAGTAAATTATGATAAAATTTAGATTCATTCACAATTTATGCCACTATATTTTACTAGATAAATGTATAAACATTAATCAAACATGTATAATCATATTTTAGTTAGTTCTGTTCATTCCCACCAATACAACGACTAGGCATTAACTACCATTTAAAATAATAGTATTACATTATTATTGGGCACCATATGATTTCAAAGAAACTCATTTTTTCATATCGGCAATGCCATCGAACATAGAAACCCCTTTAAGGTAAAATTAATATTTAATTCTCAAAATATTAATTAAAAAGAAAATGTATTAATTCATTATTTACATGGGATGATACATTATAAGATTTGATGGTCTCATGTTTCTTTTTCAACTTGGATTATAAGGCTACACCAATGGGAGTAGAGAAGTGTATTGAATCCTTAACATTCATAAAAGAGGAATCTTTTTATGTTTTTTAAATTTCAATCTTAGTAGGTTTCTTGTGAAGGGGTTCCTTCGATACATTTAATTTTATCTCCCACATTTTTTATTGTTATAATTAATGAAATTAGTATGATTTAGTTTTCTTTAACTAATTTTGATCTCACTAATAATCTTTATGATTATGATATCATTATATACAAAAAACTATGTTATTATATGAAATTAATGATTTATATTTATTTAGAATTATATTAAATTTAATCCCATTAAAATTGATGAATCCCTATATCATATCGTTTGAGTGAAACACATCCTATGATTCATCAGGACACTTATCAAATATAATGTAAATAAATAATTATTATATCCAAAAGAAAATAATTTTTTTCTCATATAGTCTATAATAATTAGATATTTGAGTGGAAAATGATTTATCAAAATCAATCATATGGATTTAAACTAAACATTATTCCTTTAGTATCCAAATTATATTGAATTAAAAAAAATATAACAAAAGGAAAATTCAATGAATTAGGTTACTAATCATTAATGTCACATAATTAATTACATTTTTACATAAGTCAATCGATGGATACCAAACCATTATGGTTATCCATACTTACATATCTAGGCCTATAAAAGAGTTGATTTAGAATGATTCTCATAAATAGTATTTTTAGGTTTTTACCTCACCATATTATATCATATTATTTATATTATGTATGATTGTCTCTAATGATTTATATTTCCAATCCATATTCTAACCACTAAATTAATATCTTCAAACTATTGTAATTTAATTTTTTTAAATGTATAATTTATATTAATCTCCCAAAATATATGTAAAAGCTTAAAAATATTTCAATTAATTCGATGTATAAGGTATAAGAGAATTTTTTATAAATTGCTAAAGAAATAATTAACAATGATATTTCGAAACAGATTAAAAGGAGGAAAAAGATAAAATTGTGAATAGGTTCAAGAACACGGGCCACATATATTTCCATGGGTATGTAAAGACCCAATATCCTTTGTGAAAATGAATTAATTCACTAAAATAGATTATACAGATTATATGGTACAATATCAACAAAAACTCATCCTCAAATTTAGTTAATATAGAAGATGTTGAACCAATTCCATGAACCACATAATAAGTCCACCATGCTACAATATATGGTGGTATAATGTCTAAAAATCTATAAGGCCATCATTAAACATGTTAATTCTTCTATATATTCATGTTAACAAATTATATACTACTATAGTTCCCTATTAGTGTCATCAAAATCTTCTATTCTAGAGAGTCGGAATGACATCCTCGCAGGAATTATGGGCCACCAACAGTTATCCAAACATCATTTATGGATCATGATATAATAATCAAACACTATCCCACAAGGATACTAATATAACATGATGTCTTTATTTGTTGAAATTAACATAAACGACAAACTTAATTGGATATCAACCTATTAATCTCAAGAGGATGCATGAATTCCATCCAAAAATATCAATTTCAATATGATTATTAATAAAATATTATTTTTTCCATATCATGTTCTAATAGTGTTATCACATATTTTTCTTATCATCTTAAATTAACCAATTAAAACCTATATATACACAATAGTAACTCGGATTCTTTTTCATCACTGTCTTCATCAACTTGTGTGATAAATAGTTTGTTTCACATAACATCATCAATATGATAACCTTGTATTTTATTAATACTCTAATATATCGGTACTTTAAATTTATTTTCTTCATAATGGAATCCAGAATTGAATTGATTATAATATTTATAATGATATGACTATCATAATGTAAAAAGTTTTTTTCATTATTTCTAACTTATCCAATGATCGTTTCAACCAGAACATGACCTTACTAGATTCTCTTATTGAATTGTATTCTACCTCTATAGTGGATTATGACACAGAATTATATAATCAAAATGTTGTGATAACCACTTTCTCCCTATATGTAACCACATAAATCATGGTATACCTCCAGTAGTCAACCACACCACCATGTTTAGTATCCACATATCATTATAATGACTTTCATTTCTCAAAGCATAATGGTACTTCCTTACATACCATTTAATACCTCAGTAACTGCTTAAAATCATTCGAGTGTTTCACTCTGGAGTTATCTGGACATATCCTCTCTAATTCCACTACCTAAGAAATATCTTGTCTATAGTAGATGATGGAATACATCAAGCATCTGACTATTAATGTGTAAGGATAATTTTCAATTAATATAACCCTTTTTGATGTCAATGGTGTTGTATACTCAAACAATATGAAAGTCATTTCAATGGGAGAAAAGCTTGATTAATAATAGTAAAATAAATACTCTGAAATCATTTCCATTGTAGTCTGCTGACGAAAACACCATGGTTCAAATTGCACCATCTCCCTTTATCTTTTTCCCCAAAAGTGTACTAGATGCTCAATGATGTTTCATCCTGAACTCCTTTGCTATCAAAAATTTCAGATAATTAATACCCAACATCTATGATCCAATAAGGTCCTTCTCATCAACATACATAAGGAATATGATGTTTCCATCAGAGGCATGAAATAACACTATCAATCTATGAAACATTAGTTGTATGAATTTTTTTTCATGAATGAGTTAATATTCATATTCTTGGGTGTCCACATTTACACATATATAAACTTTTAGTGCATACAAAAAAGGACGTCCTTGATTGAAAATACATATTCTTTTTCATACTATATATAAATTTCCTTATTTATATATTCATGAAGGATAGTTTTTTCACATGATGTTTCTCAAGATGTAAATCCTGTGATGAAAAATATTAATTAGAACACCATTATGGTTGTTTGAGTCTCAACATGTGAGAAATTTTCAGTGAAATCCACAACATCCTTCTATTGAAATCCTTCGACCAACAACCTTTCCTTGTTCATTTTCATATTATCTTGTTATTTTTTTTAAATAGTTGACAATTTTTTTTAATTATTGTTTCCCATATGTTAAATTTGTAATGTCTCATGCATTGTTTTTATATAATGAATAAATTTACCCTGTCATTTCTAACTAAAATTTTCTCAACTGCTTCAACTGAATTTTCTCTTTAAAACATTTCAGTTCTCCACTATTAGTAAAACAATAATTATTTAAGGATGATGAAAATATATAAATGTGTTGTTATAACAGTTTATTATCTCTTATTCTCTACTTAATTAGTAGGATCTATTTGTACTAGGGTAACATGCTCATTTACACCATCTACCTATATTTTTTATTTGAATATTTATTCTTTATTCACACAATCAGTTTCAATTATATTATGTTTCTTGTAAATGATATAGTAATTAAATATAAATTCATCTCTTTAATCATCATCTTGTTACTATGAACCTAAAATGGATAAAAAAATCCCTCGACAGTATTAAAAATAATGAAACGTGGGTTGGAATTACGCTTAGGACAACCCCTTTCATCAGTATCTATTGGTAAATATTCGAAAACAAAGGACTAATAAGTTATATAATCTGAGCTATTTTCTTGAATTTATATCCTCAGGGAGAAATTCTTCCATTCACACAGACGTACTATTATTTATGAGTTTTGATTCCATATTCACTACAACTACATTGCGATTCTTGGGTAACCTAGAGTATATCATCATACATCTAAAACAATCATTAATGATATTGTTCATCCATTCCACTCCACCATTTTATTCAATTATACAAGTAAGAGTCCTCTCCCTTCAAATTCAATTATTATAACGACATTATATGAACTCAATATTTCTTCACTAATTACTATTTTAAAACCTCAGGTATTAATGCTTTAATCCTGACCCATTATCAACCTTGGACTTCCACTTCTTAATCATATAATGAACATATGATTAAATTTTCCTCATGTAGCCCTTATATTCCTTTTTTTCATTAATATATTTTAGATAATATTGTTTACCTATAATGAAATGTATGGGTTTAAGCCATAAAACATTATTGGATCGACGTTAATGTTATATCCTTGTACTGTTATAAGTAATTTTCGGAAGGATACCTTCTTCTATTTTAGAAATATATAAACTCTAAATATTATACTTACCACTGATTTTTTCTCCATTATCACACAATTAGTTATGAGCTCATTTATACCATTTTCATTAAAGTGGCCTAATCAGTAGTGTCCCAATTTTAGATCCTCACAAAAATGTAATAATCCAATAATATGTATAAATGTTTCTATCATATTTTATTGAGTATTATTCTATACTTCATGATATATGACTATAAATCACATCATGATTTTATGTATAAAACTAGTTATTGGGGTAATAAAACCAATATAATGAAGCTACCCAGTAAAAATAAGACACCTTTATATTCCTTGATTATTAATCACATTTTCTAGAATAAATAAACTCTCACTATTGGTTGTAAAGCATGGATCTCATTTTCGTAAAATCATCATTATTTCAGTATTATAATGATGGACTGTTATAAAAGTGGATGAAAAAAAATTAATCAAGAAATAATTCTCCTAATTATTAAGGAATAACATTCCTACATTTAAAATCCAATATGCTATAGGTTTATCCACACTCACCATCAACAAATCATTGGTTCCTTAATGTATTTTGATCACTATATTTGTATAGAGTGACTACAATTCTTTCATTATACTCATTCATGACCTGTCCTTTATTCCCAAATATCCAAAAAAATTTGACCAAGCCCAATTTCCTTGTCTAGTCTCTTTCCCCTTATTTTTATCATCCTATATGGTTATATCCAAACAAATATCTACATATTTCTTCCCCATTCAACACCAAACTAGAATATTTATGAATCAATTCTTGGAATATCCTCACCGAGGAATACGTATCACATATATTTACCGAAGAACATTTTATTATTTGATGAATTTCTCATGGTTGTTATATTATTTTCCCAATTATGGGGTATTGAAGATAATGAATCCAATGGACATAACACATTACCTAGGTTAATTCAAACCAATGATATCCAGTATGTGAAGGTGTTGAATTTTTTTGACATAATGAGAAACAATATCTCCTTAATTAATATTCATATTTAACAAAATATTAATTCTATAAAATTTGGTCTGTGTAGAAATATTTTCACATATATTCAAAATATACTTCATCAATCCTGTCATCAACTTATCTTCCCTGATATAGAATGCCACATTATTTTACAATGTATGGACAAAAAATCCATGAACCAATCCAACTGTTATTGCTCCCTCTATCTTCAAAATCTCTATTACCATTCACTCAAAATTAGAACATGAATCTTTTTTGGATAATGATTTTCCATGATATGTATCCTCCAATAACTGAAATTTTTTCAATAAAAATTTTTTACTTTCACCTCTCATTCTTCTATAGCCATCTCTCATATTAGGAAAATGAACCATTATTATATGAAAAAAAGTGATAATAGTTTTCAATGAAAAAAATTTAGAAACAATTTCAAATGATATCACAAATGATAGTAAATGGTGTAAAAAAGATAAAATAAAACAAAAAATTGAGGCACAAACATTTAAATGGTTCATAAATATCACTATGAACTAATAGTGGAAAAATAACTTCACAAAAATATAGAACATAATTATATTGTAGAATATTAGTATAAAACCCTATATCGAAATGAGTACATAATGTGGATGGTAAAATAGTTCAATTGACTGTACATTAAAAACAATGTTCTATTTTATAAGGCAGTATGATGTTCATAGAGTTATGGTGCTATAATCACTAAAGACAAAATTGTTATAGTTCAAGGTTGAACCATGGGTTTTGTGACCTAGTATGAATTATGGGCTGTCAAAAGTTGTCTCAACCACATCCATGGATTATATTACATGGATCAAATGGAATCTTAATTAATGAAATACTATCCATTATATACATAGAATCACGGCATGAGAAACATCTACAGTTGGTTTTCATAATATACAATTTCATTATTTTTTAAAAATTTCCCAACGGGACCGTAAACATTTCTCAAAACTAACATAATAAAGTTGTATATAAAAAAAATTTATATTATAAAATTACATCCATAAATATGTTGAAACATTTAGGTTACACATCCAAAGCACAACCATTTTTATGAGGATGAAAAATGGGTAATTTTCCTACAACTCGGGCGAAAACGTGATATAAATAAATGAAACCCATTTGTTTTTACAACCAAATTCACAATGGAAATATTTATAAGGACCCCAAAAAATAAATTTTTTATTCTTCACATTAATTTATAAATCCAAACTAACCATTTTATATTACATATAACATATAAAATCCAACCAGTCATTTTAACAAACATATGGCAAGAACTCTCTAACAACACAATTCATTTTAAGATTTTAAAGGAATAAATATATTAATTTCATTCAACATATGTAATAATGATACATAATGATGTTTATAATACCATAAAATAGGTTCTAAAAATCTCAAATTTAGTGTGAAAATTTTTGGAACTTTTAAACAAACACATGGTGTGCATGTTTATAACAAAACAACACAACTTATCACAAAACACGGCATAAACACAACTTTTCACAAAAAATAATGTTATTTAAGGATTAAAAAACAACAATAATAATTTTTATAGGATGAAAATAACATGAAAATGATTAATCCTAAATAATACAGATGTGTGCAATGGGGAACATACCTCAAATCCTTAGCGAAAAGGAAACACACACCCGATATCACCATCCTAGGGCTTATAAATACTAATCCTAAGATGTCCAGACCCAAAAAACATAACACTTATAATATTAATTATATAACAGAACCTTAGGTCATGTATCACTAGGGAGAAGAGAAAAAAATAATGGATGGAGGATGATGATGGAGGAGAAAAGAGAAAGAATCGCACTTTGGAAACTAGAAAAACCATCATCTTCCTGTAGATTTACACCATTATAAGAAATTTAAATTATTGAAACTCATTTTATAGTCTCCATAGGTCAGTAATAACTATTATAAGATAGTTTTTGTGAAAAGAAGTAAAGAATAATGATTTAGGAATGAAACATCATACCTCTTCAAATATAGACAATTTGAAAAACCTTGAGGGAGTTTAACCTAATCCTATATGAATATGAGCTCCAAATAGAATAAATGGAACATGGGGGTGTGCCTATGTTCATTAGGATAGAGTGAGAGGAGAAATCATCAAAATATATTAAAAATGAAAAATATATTTAAGAAACTATTTATTATTTTAAAATTGAAAATGGACTAATAGGATGGATTAATACCTGAATAAAAAACACAAATCCACAATGATTATAAATTAATAAGGGGGTAAAATGGATAAGGTGTTTTTAATATGTTAGGGTAGGTCATGTGGGAAGTGGAATGAGTAATATTTTTTAAAAAATAAGGAATTATAAAAGAAAAAAATTCTATTTTTAAATCTGGAAAAGGCCTCATGGTTTACACAAATCATGATGTAACCACCCTTTTCTCAAAAAAAATCCAAAATAGATATGAGGCACCCATGGTAGTATAATTTTACATAGATGGAAGTTAATAACTAGGTGTTATAATATTCAACTCCATCCATTGTCACGATTCACCATGGGTAACCAAAACCATTCTAATAAAAAATGTGGATTGTGAGTCATTTTCACCTCATTCTATAACCACTAATCTATGTTAATACATTATTTAGACTATAGTTGTTATTCAAGATGTTATCATAATCACTAAATGGGGAAATTATGCTTTAGAAATATATGGTTCTACTCTAGAATGGTTATAGATGGATGATCAGGAATGGCTAGTTTATGAATTTCTGAATATGATCGTTGGTGGTTGGATAATATTTTGACCAATGGTATATATATTATCTTATAATTATAATATAAATAAGGATTTTACTTTAATATATATAATAAATCAAAAAATAGAAAACCAATATACAATATTTTTTCAAATAATTTATTATAAATAGTTCATAGAATTTCATAATGGTATTATGATTAACATTAATTTCCGCATATGTAATTTCTGTTAGAAAAGATACTTATTTATATTTTTTTGTTATATGTACAATTATTTTTATATATATAAAAATAAAAATGAATTACAAGAAAATATAAAATTGAAGGGATCTTCATACATGAAAATACTCAATCTTTTTTATTTTTTATTTATAAAAAAAAATTCATTTTGAGGTATAGGAATACATTTTTTTGGATAAAAATATGTTTTTGTCATTTTAAAATAACAATTATTAATAACACATCCAAACGGTAAAACATAATTCCCAAAGTAATAATGTATAGATCTATTTTCAATATAAGCTCTTATTTTCAATATATTTATAGAATTTTCATTATTTTCCCTTCCTCGTCAATATTTTAATGGCAACTATTTTAATTCAAAGCTTCTTGTAAAGAAGAATTACACCATATAAAATAACATTTTAAATAACATGGATACTAATGAATACATTGGACTCTAAAAGGAGTGATATTATACACACATGATATTTTATTCTCCCATAAAAACAACAATATTATAGATTGGATTGATTATGTGGGTTTTTATATATGAGAGCATATGTATTTTTTTATAAAATGCTACGTATATTTTAAAAATATAGAAAAATTATTATTTAAAAAAAAAATTAATCAATGTCATAATTATTCGGAATATGGAATTTTTTACACTAATTTAATCTTAATGTATAAATTTTTATATGTTGTATGATGTTAGTAAGTCACATTATTCCTTAATTTGTCTACATATTGCATTACCTATGTTTTTCTATGGACCTATGTATTTTTTTAATAATTAAACTAAAAATGATTACCAGTGCCAAATTTTATTGTCATGACTGAATAATTTATGTTTAAATATTTATAGTAATTCAAATTTATGATGAAATTAATTATTGAATAAAACAATTATGTGGATTAAACATGTATTTTTTGAGTGAATAATGTGTTTACATACTTTTTGATTATTAAACATATTATTACTTTCTTTTTTCAACATGTAATAATTCAGATTTAAAAGTAACAAAAATATTATTTCGAACTGTTATTTTTTAGTTTTTGTTATTATAAGTTTTTTATTCATAATATTTTGAGATAATTAATGTAATATTTATATAATACACATCTATAGGTTTACATTTGAATCAAACATTAATTTTTATTTATCTCATTTTGAACCCTAAAATCATAATCATCAGCTATTAGTTTCCAAAAGAAACTATTTTATGCCTTATAGTGATTTACATAAATTTATTTTATTATACATTCATGTTTTCTCATAATCTCTATTTGTTAAGGTAGTTAATCATCTATTTTTTTGGAAATTATTTATTTATTTGATTTTTTATTTTTAGATATTATTGTATGTATAATTATCTATTTTTTAATATATTAATATAAATTAATGAATGTTTCTTGAATTATGTTTTGGATAATGTGTTCTAAAATTATTTTCATTATAGAATGTATCATGTATTACTATAAATGTTTCTTGAGTAAAAATTGTCTTTTTGGAGATTAATGTGCCCAATATTTTATTTTATTATATTTTTTGTAAAAATTTTATAAAAAATATATGATATGGGTTGATTCAGAAAAAATATGTTTAATATTAAATGATTATTAGATAAGTATATATACTAAAACATTACATTTAATATTCCCAGAGAATATTATAAAATAAGTGAGCATCATGAAATGAAATTTTCAATTTAAAATATATACAAATTTTATTTATTCTATGAAATGTTCGGGATTCAAAAACACTCTTGTACTAAAATTGATGAATCAGTACTGAAGAATAAATATAATGAGTTTTAATAGTGTATGATAAATTTAGATGAATATTTATAATCCCATAATTCAATTTAAATAAATGAACAAATTATTTAGGAATAGAATAGGTTTTGATAAAAAAACATTGAACAATAGAGAACATTTATTTACACAATACTTTTTAGGTGTACATGTTTATTAAATAGGACATTAATCCTACTTAAAATATCAATTCATGTAATATAAAATTAATCATAATTTTATTAATTATATTTATGTGTTTATGAAGTAAAAAACATGCACTTTATAACATAGGATGACATGTTTCATAAAATATATGATGTCTATATCATACAAAATAGGTGAAAACAATAATTTATCCATATAACTAGAAATATTTAAATCTCTAATTTAGTGAATTTATCATTTTATTTTGAGACATTTAACATATTCTAAGATTATGGATGTCATGAATCCATTTTTTGTATGTTACTCTATGTAATAAAACATGAAATTTCAAACATTGTTTCGATAAAACACTAGTAGATCTATGTAAGGAACATAATATATAAATTTTTTACCATGTATATAAGTATAAATTATTGGTGAACATTTTATAAGATATTAGAGTACAACTAGATCTTTTGAGGTTCTTGAAGAGGTACCAAACATATCTTTATACATAGAAAATACATTATATATATATTTCAGAATTTCTAGTACATAAAACATCTGTCCTCAACCAATAATAAAAAATTTAAAAAATGTTATTTAATGATATATTTGTTATTATATTGTGGATACCATGATTTTATCTGAATATATGATTAATATAGTTTTCGGTTTTCTCTAACTAATGATAAAAAAATATCTTCTATAATCCACAGAACATTAGTGTTGAAAACAAAGGACAATGTGTTCAAGTAAATAATTAAGTATTAATATCATTAAAAATATATAATGTATTATGTATCAGGTTTTAGGATTATGATATCATAATAATAGATCAAAAAATGCATCATGGATGTATATAAAATTTGATTAGTAAGTCTAAATCAAATTTCAATGTTCATAGAACATTTTACTTTGTTAGTTTATTGTAAATAAATTGCTTTTGGGAAATTTTTTATACATGTTATATGATATTTTTTTATATCATTAGAATAATTTTTTATAGTAAATTATAATTTTATAATCACTAAATAAGAATTGATGGGAAAATAATATATAGGATAGAAATATTAATAAGGGTTATTATTATGTAATGTCATATATCAAGAAATGAATTTGAAAAAATTTAAATTACATGATTCATCTACATATGAGGAAAATTTTATTATTAATTATATATATAATTACCACAATTGAAAATTAGTGTAAATTATTAATGATATGATGTAGGATCATGATTTTTAGTAATGGTACGTCTTTCAAAAATATTTTGGTCAAACAATATATTATGGTTAAATAAGTGTTTCATGTGGGATTGAATAGTTTTGTATTTTTTCGGGGATCTGTGATGTGAAAGAGGTTAAATGTTTCCACACCATTCATAAGGCATAGTTGGCCCATGATTACTAAAAACCAAGCACCTTGACTAGAAATTTTTGTGGTATAGGAACCCTTTAAGACAAAGGGATAGTGAATGGTTTCCAAACGGTTTGAAAAATACTATGGGTATCTCTAGTTATCCTGGAATTCCAACATCCCTTAAATAATTTCTTTCCCGTGGATAGCTCATTATTCGTGAAGCCTTCTGGGTTAACCTCGTGCCCCATTAAAATTCTAAATATTTACCAATTTTCAATCTCATGATGTTTAGATCCATAACATACTTTTTCTCAAATTCCACCCCCTCTACCGTTTGTGAAGAAGCATCAACCTCTTCTTCCTCCATGGACAATCCACTATGATTCGTGGGAATTTGGAGTGTGATTGGGCATGAATCAATGATCTGGTTGATTCTGAGTCACCCCATTTCTCTATATTCCTAATTAGTTCTTGTATAATCCCTCCACCTAATTGAAATCCCTAAAAACATCATTTTCCCAATGGATTCAATGTATGTTATGTAAATATGGTTTTATTCCAAATAAAATGCTAATGTTAAGAATGATTTTATCTCCAGGAATGATGTAGGTGGTCTTAATGCTTTTCCATATAGTATAAATGTGTTATATGTTCATGTAGTTGTTCCATTTAACTTCAACATTTTGTTTTGAATTCATGGGTTATATAAATTTTTTGGTACCTTATATTGATATGAAATACCCTTTACATTCTATGTTGAGTTATTCGATGGTGTGAGACCTAACCTGGGGCTACCCGTGGGTTATCTCAGGCCCTTGGAATAGGTGAAAAAAATTAACAAACCATGAGATAGGTGTGTTATGAAAGAAAATGTCTTGTTAAAATCTAATTGATTCATGGTTATTTTTAATGGATTAATAGAAATAAATATGTTTTCTCTTTTTAAAAATATTATGTTCTTTTTAAATTAACTCATTATCCATTTTTGGTGATTAGACCTAATTATAGATTTATTTTTGCGGAATGATGTTTGAAAGTGAGAAGTGTTTTTCAAGAAGGAGTTTAACTCAAGTGATTTAATAGGGTTTCCAAAATATATTTCACATGATGTTTTCAAATTTGGGAAGAGTCCCATTTTTTTAAGATGCGTTAAGAGTATTTTTTTATGGTGGAAATTCAAATGAAAGCCTTTGTCACATTTTAGTTTTCATAGTAAAATAAGTCCCGTGTTTTAAAGGGTGGATTCATAATTATTTCAAATAAGTAAAGTGAATAGTTTTTTATACTGTGATGTGGACATAAGGATTCAATGGGTCCATAATCATTTATGTGATTTATAGGATTAAGGGATATAATCTTTGACACATATATTGTCATTCTAGTGTGATTATGAAATGATATAATGGATGAATGGTCTTAGTTAATGTTATATCATAATAGAGTGCTTGGAATGAGGTAAAAATGGTTTAAATGGGATTAATGTGAATGTTCCCATTGGATTTTTATTTTCACATGAAATTATTATGTGAGTTGACATATGCAATGGATGAATATGAGAAATGGTTAAATGTTTGGGAATTCGTAAATAGGATTAATTAGATAGGAAAAAGAAATGGTAAATGGGATAAATAGAATTTTAATGTAAGTGGAAATGTGTTAATGGGTTATGGAATAATATTTATTCCCATGATTATTTTTTTAACTCTAATTTCAATTTTTATTGGTAGTATTTGGTTGTGATGTTGTATATGTGTGATGAATGGATAAATAAGCATGTGAACATGGATTTTTATAGTGGGGTGTTGAAATTGGTTATATCAAGATTGTTATAGTTGTATAGAGGCTGCAAACTCAACCCCATAATTCATATGATAGTGAACGGGATAGACTTCTATTACCAAAATGATTTCATTCCACTTGGACTAAGGCTTTGGGGAGAGGATAATGTGTTATTTGTGACGATTTCACACCTAGTGAGATAAGGACTTGGTTTAGAACCATATAAATGGAAGTTAAATGTATTAGGTAGTATATTAAATGATTAATGAATAATACATGTAATAATATATTAGGATAAAGTTAAAAATTATGATATCATAAGTAATGAAATGGAAATAGTGATGTAAATGTATTAAATTACTTTTTTAGCTTGAGGGTATGTGATGATTCTAGGTTAGTTGAATCAATTATGGTCAAATTTTTGTCTCACCCTTGTTCCATAACATAGAAACCCAATGTCACATGATTTATTTTATTCTACTGGTTGACACTAGAGAACTTAATGGTTTAATGTGTGATAGATAATTACTAAAAAAATCTATGAAACATGTCTAGGTATTGAACTTTTTACATGATAACACACTTGTAAAGACTATATATTGATCTAGAACCCATTGGGGGTGTCATAATAAGTTGTAATCACGCCCTTCTCAATCCTCCATGGATCTTGGGAAACCAATAAGATGCTATATGTTTTCAATTACATGTTCATTATAAGGACATGGTGTTCGCTTCTCCATGGGATGATGCATTAGAGCATGGAGGACATGACTGTGTTTAGACAAAGTTCTAGGTTGATATTTTTTTAGTTAGTGTCTTATCTTATATTATTTAATTTTTGGCATGTATATTTTTTTCGTTATGTTGTCATAGCATGTGTACCTGGATACTTATTGGTTATTTTTACATGATTCCCATGTGTTGAACATGTGGTTTACTTTATTTTTTTGATTTACTTATTTTGGATTCACTCTGATAATTGGGTACAGTCTCCCTATATTCCTCTTTAGACCTACGCTTCAAGTCGATTGCCTCTAGTGTGTGGGGAGGCATGCCTAAGGTCATGTGATGACTCGACTAGGGTTACTAATTATAGTAGATTCCATGTCAGGTATGTTATAATGTGGAATCAGAGGTGTTCTTCAAGTGTATTAATATTTAAGGATTATTAAACATGAGTCTTATATCTTTTGGGGGCCTAGTAATGAGATCATTCTTGGGTTCCTATAGACTCACGTATGATGGGAAAACTAGGGTTTTTGGGTTGTAATTGATGATTGGTTTTGTTTTTTATGATTAATTGTTCATTCAAACTGAAAGGGTGAACCTGGATGTGATGATATTAGTTTATGATGATTTTTCTGTTGGCCCAGTTTGGAAAGAGAGGGTGTGTGAGATCATGTATCATTCTAGGAAAATTGGATTTTCAATTCATTTGTATGTTTAATATTATTCACGTGTGAATGAAATTGTGATAAAACAAATGGGTATAAATAGTGAAATTTAATAAAAAGATGGATGTTTAAAAATTGGATATGAAGGTGTTTTAAGAAACATTAAATGTTGAGTTCGTAAAGGTGAAAGGTTTTGAAATTAGATTTTGCATAAAACTAAGATTTTTTAAAATAGGTGCCCAAAAAATGGTGTCAAGAAATGTAAATAAATGGGTATTGAAATTTATATGTGTTGAAAATTTAAATGATGTGTTTAAATGAAATATATAATTAAGATGAGAAGTGGGAGAATAATGGTACATTTAGGAAAACCGATGGTGGTTATCCCTTATATCATTTGATGGCCCATTTTATGGGTTGTTTGGGTGGTGAGAGTTCTATAGTTTTAGACCATAGGTTATACGATATGACATCTGGTTATGTTGGGTGTGTCGGTTAAACGTAATGTTGATTTTTATGTTCTTCGTAATGTTGTGACCATGAATTTGTGAAATAAAGTCTTTTAATGGGAATATGGTGACTCTTGTGAGTTGAGACAATGTATGATGTGTTTTTAACCGATGAGTGGGTGTTAATATCATGGTGCTAGTTTATGTACCTGAGAATCATTAGTGTGGACCTAATCTAAATTGTTCTTGGTGCATTAGACTCTATTTTTTGGAATGGGGGTAGGATGACTATCATGATTATCAAGTTGATTGGGGTATGTCATTTATCAATTAGAGAGAGAGCCAGTGACATATTATTGGGGTGGATATAGTTTCTGGAGATGGTATCATTTGGATTTTGAGGACATCATGAGATATTTGTCGATCACAGTGTCATAGATTTTGGTATTCATTACATATATGTGTATACATTAGAGGTGAAATTGATGAATGGTTTGTGTCATCATGATTTGGTGAATGTTAATAATTATTCCTTCAACAAACCCCCAGGGAAGAACTTGGGTGCTTTTGATTAGTTGTATGATTGGTTTTGAAGGGATGGATCATTCATATACAACGCCTTGTGAATTTTTTGGAGTTATATATAAAAGGAAATGTTTGTTTTTGGTAGACTGTAAAAATTTGTTCAAATCGTGGAAGAGAAAATCATTTTTCGGGGAAAATATTAGTGAGGGTGGTCATGGGGTAGTGATTTCTATAGAATTAAATTTTTTAGTTGTGAGAGTTTGAGAAATACTTGGTTCTGATGAGTACCAGGTGATGAGTATGTGTCAGAGCTGCAGAATGTTATTCAATATGTGTCAGGTCGGCTGGATGTTATTGCATGTTTTTTCGATGGAATCAAATTGAAGAGGCCCTAGTGGTATGATAAACCAGTTAATTTTGTTCTAGTGGAGTGAATCATTAGGTATCTATCCTGGAAAGATGTACTGTGAAATAATAACTCATTTGAGGTAATTATAATGGTGCCAAAAATAATTCTTGGTCATGGTCATTTGGTAGAGGTTTGTGAGGTTGTGATGATTTTGGTAGGGAAATTCCTTCGGGATGTGGTGTTTAAAAATGGATAAGGCATCAGTGGGAAGGGAAGATAATGATCTTCATCATATGAGAAGTTTTCTTGGTAATAGGTGACAGTTGTTGTATATAGTTTTTGGTTTTGTTCGTTGATGTCTTCTTAGAATACCTTTAGAGAGATAAGATCATTCCCCATATCTTGACATTTATCAATGTGCACTAAGAAGGCTATGACATTTATCCTAACTACATGAGTGTTTTTTAATTAGATGTATACATCTTGGAGGGTAAAATTGGAGAGAGGTATATGTGTTGGATCCATATGGTGATGGTTTACATCATCGAACTGTCATAGGAGATGTCCTTGGAATGGATCAGACTCTCACGAATACCATGGGTGTAGTTCTCATAACCCAAAAATGAGTATTTGGTGATGATTTTATTTTTATTATAGTGGATGCTAGATTACCCAACCCCAATTTCGGGGTTTAAAATGTGTTTGAACATAATCCATGGGGGTCAAATTCTCATATGGAAATATATGAAGATGCTAATTATAAGGTGGGGAGTGTTGTGTTACATCATGGATGTTTGGAGAATGATGGGAAGTAGATGTGGAGGCACCGAGATGAATGTGTGAAACCTATAAGGGAATGGTCATATTCTATAAGGGGTTAATGAGATGTCCTTGGATTTCATGGTAAATTGAGACAAGAGATGGATTTGGGATTGAGATGGTTCTTATGGTAATCAGAGTATCCACATCATTGATGTGTTGTACAGTGTTGCAAATAAAAACAATAGTTTTAGTAATGGGGAAATTTATGAATGTAGAGTTTTACCTGACATCGGGGATGATTTCAATGGGTGTGTACAGGTGTCGGTGCGATGCCTTAATTGAATTTTTTTCATGGCATGTGATGTGGTGTAACACCCCAAGCATCCATAGTATGAATCCCTTTGAATAATGAAATAGCATGTGTTGTATGTGACTTGGAGTTCTAACAAACCACGTCCAATCGAACTAGCTATTATGAATAGTAATAACCACTTTTTGAAATTTTATAAATTTTATTTTTCAAAATGGACTTCATTTTTTTATTTTTTTTATCAAAATTAGCTTATGGTGATTTTTTTGTATTTTTCTGAAAACATTCAATTTTTTATGAATAGTGAAAAACATTTCATTATTTTTAAAACTGACATTTTACTGAAATAATTAGTTAATTTTTTAAATTTATATTAGTTCAAAATAGAAACATAATAAATACATTAGTTCAATTATATTCATTGGAGTCATTTTATAATACAATTAGTTGTAAAAAATTTTATTTAATTTTTAACGTATTTACCCACCTTCTAGGCGCAGTTGCACATTTTCATTAAACAAAATTTTACCGCTTCTGTGAATTGAATTTAAAAAATATTTGAGACACAGTTTACATCAATATTTATTATTTTGTTCAATAAGGTGAAAACAATTTTTTAGGAATAGTAACTTAATACTTTTTACCATGATTAAAAAAAAATAGTGTAATTAAAGGAAAAAATTATATTATAATTACCAAAAAACATGTCCAAATTCATTGGTATAATTGTATTTAAATCCAAATAAACCATAGGAATAATATATGATCCTTTTGGTCCAATAAGATTATATTATAACATTTATTATTATTTTTTAAAAGAAGAGTTAAAAGTGTTAAATCCAATGTATAATAACTAAAAAAAATTTAATATAGGGATATACATAAGATAAATTTGACTATAAATATTCATTAGAAATATAAAACAATTTCCCACATAATTGTATTTTATTTATAATTTTTATACATTATATAATTATATTTATTTATGATGCAATGCTGATGCAATAATTACCTTATTAATGAAAGATTAGAATAATTGATATTATAAGTATCAAAATAAATGTAAATTGATAATTTTGATGAATTCCATGAATTTCCAAGGATAATATGACATTTTAGGGTTTATTAAGTAAATTTTTATAGAAGTGATAATGTTGTTACGACTTTCACAAAAAAATACCAAATAGTGTCAAAATTCACATAAAAGAGTTTTTAAAGAAAATACTTTATTATTAATTAATTTAATATTCCAAAAAATATAAGGACTGGAAAAAGAACATAGATACATATATATATATCAATAATGAACCACATGGTGTACTCTTGAATATTTATAGAAACATTATTAAACATTTAATATAATAATTCATGAATACATGGTAAAATATAAACAATTTAACTAGGAGTTAAATCTAAAAGATAAGGTTAATATAGTGATATAAAGCTGTCTAAAACTGATTGGTTGAGCAGTTTTCAAACCATCCCCACCTTATCCTCTAAATAAGTCATTTTGGAGCCATTATAAACCGAATGTCATTTTATAATAAATTAATATTTCAATCCTTTACTAAAGTGACCATCACCTCCCTTATATAAAGCTAATTCTCATTCTCTAAAAATCAAACATACAAGGTCATTTGGATCAACCAAACCCAGCAAAAATATCCTCCCAACTACCCTCACGTTGACCAAGAGTCCTTACTTTGATCAAAAATACAACCTAAGGATCCCTGTTTATAAACTCAAATGGAAACACCTGAAGAAGAGGTAATAATTTCACCACCATTTTTCAATGTACTTTTCTTCTTACACAACCTCTTTACTTGTTGTTTCCATCCAAAATAATAACTCCATTACATTATAAAAACATTGATGTAATTATAATTATGGTATAACCATATTCATTAATCTATCTATCCTATGAATGAAATGTCACCATACGTGCGTACGTACGGATTACTGTCTCCACGCCTTGGTGTAGTTTATTATTTAAACACTTCATTTTTTGGATGGGTATAATAATAAGTATAAATGATGTAGATAATAAATATAACATGATAGTAATTCATTATATATGATATACCATCTAATTACATATGATTTCACCATCAATAGAATGATATTTTCAGTCGTGCGTACGTACAGATTACCGTCTCCATGAACGCGATGAGATTAATTATCCATCAGAATAATTAAACAATAATTTACATGTTATGATTAAAAATAATGTCTAAGAACTAAATATCATTCTGGATATGAATCAAATACATCCTATCCATAATAAAACATGGCAAACATAACCAAGCATATAATGGAAAACGAATCATTTAACACTCGAAAGAATGATACTACTGAAATATTATTAAAAAAGAAATTTTAGAAGATAATATATGATAACATATTTATGTATTTGGTTATTTTATAATATAATAATAATGATTTAACTACTATACATGAGGTTAACATGCCCTATATCTAGGAAAATTAAATGTTAAGGGTTAATTCTGCAATCTCTTCATTATCTGAGGTTGTTTATACATGAGTATCTACTGAGAAATCTTTATCATCCACATCCATGTTTCATAAAAATGTATTTAATTAAATTATTACTATTTACTAGACTATGGGTTAAATTAATTTATATCATTTTCTGACATTTTATAAAATATTTATAAATTAATCTTTCTGTCCTTTTCAAATCAATGTCCTTTACGACATTTTCATCAAAAAATATGGAATGAATGTTTTATAACTTATATAGTAAGTGAATTTATTTTATTCCATTATAACATCTTTATTGATTCCCTTAAAATCTTATAAAAATATTTTCAAAATAAAGGTTTAGTTTTATAGTTAGGTTATTTGTAATTATTTCAAAATAGAAATAGTTAATTCTCTCATATAGTTTTGATTTCATATATATCAACATCCATTGATGGATTTTACACTTGTTTGAATTTAATTCATTATAATACAATATTCCATATTATATTGAGTGAGTTATGAAAGGTTTGACTATGGATATGCTATTTTTTTTACCATTCATGGTTTATGGTTAATGTAGAGACATTTCGTATGCTAGTTTCAATATGAATGTTTATCTTATGTTTCAAACTTTTCATATGAGGAAATACATTGGACATAGTAAGTGACTGGTGGAGCCTATTATAGCTCCTCGGTGCATCGATAGATATCATGAGAAAAACTAGTGTCTTGGCACACGCCATTGAAAAAATCATATTTTTAGTCTTTGCACGAGGCCTTGACTATGTGGTTATGATGTCTGGCATTATGCATTCCATCATTATGAAATTGGATATTAGTATAACATGTTATTACTCGACTATTAGAATATACATCTGTATAAGTGAATGACATTGCTGGATTTATCTTTTCCATATTATGTT
Organism: Viscum album; assembly: GCA_963277665.1. Taxonomy (NCBI): domain Eukaryota; kingdom Viridiplantae; phylum Streptophyta; class Magnoliopsida; order Santalales; family Viscaceae; genus Viscum; species Viscum album. The sequence continues at coordinate 829,892,451 of OY728151.1, read as the reverse complement.
GATGTTTATGTTTAAATTTCTTGGGTTGTAGTCTTATACATTGCCTTAAATTTTTATTCTAATTTGTGAAAGCTTCTGATATATTATTATCCTTACTAAGAATCGAAGGTCACCCCTTTCTATGTTTAATTTTTCTAGGATGTGAAGAATTATTTTATAGTTGAACTGCAGGGATAGGCTAAGGGATATAAGTGTGTTCAATGGAGAAAAAATTTTGTGGCCGTTTTTAATTCATGATGTCATGTAAAACCTAAGTATGTATCTATTACATCCAATGCTACTAAACTAATCAATCTTTCGGGACATGATATATTGTGATCATGCAAATGATATGTAACAATTAATTAACTCTTGGTATCTAGGTTCAGAATGATATAGTTGGTATTAGAAGAAGTTTTGTACAAACCTTGGATGTTACATTTAGAAAAACTCATATTACAGAAAATTACCAGAAGAAGGACTTTTAGGATCAGTATATAATAACATCCAATAATTTTGGTAATATAGTTATTTTGTGAATTTTTCAAACAATACATCTCTTTCTAGATACAGGCTGGTATATGCGGCTCTCGTAGAGATATATCTCAGAGTGAAAACACTGAAAATGTGTTTGGGCTTGACCTATGGTATCCTGGTACACGATAATGGGAATTTCTGAACTCTTGGATACGACACTCTTCGGGGATATTGATAGGATAATTGAAATTTTCTTTACAAACAATTATGAAGGATTTATGAGTATATATATCCTCAATGAATTTTTTTATGATTGTAGAGTATATCTATAAATTGTTCAGTTTATTTTAATTGTTTTACAAGTTCGAAATTATGTATTTTGATTCATAAATTAATCTATTGTCTGAAATTGTTTAAAAATGGAGCCTAGTTGATGGAATGGAAATTGTAACAATGCACGTAATCTATGTATGGATTTCCCTCTTACTCAGTATAATTATAGTGGAAATGGTGATGAAACTGGTGATGATCATCTTATCACCATACTGGGATAACTCACTCATTTTTAAATAATAACCTTACCCGTATGGAGCACCCTAATACACAACATGGAAGAACAATGTTAAACCACTTCATGAGGAAAAAACCACCATCATTTAATGGGACTAAAAATCCTTTTGTAGATTTGAAATGGATATGTTCCTTATAGAAAATAATTCAGGCTTTACAGAGTAGAGAATTGGAAAAAGTATTCATGGAAATTTAATGCCTCATGAGCGATGTAGAGAAATGGTTGCAAATAATTAAAAAAATGAAGATGATGAAGTATAAAATATAAAATGAAGGGAGTTTAAGGTAATTCTTTTAGAAAAAAAACCTTCCTTGTGACCATCAAGTGAATATATAAAGGAAATTTCAGAACCTGAGGAAAAAGGAGGATGAGAATGTCACAAAGTATGAGGATAACATTACATTGTTAGTAAGGCATACATCATATTATATACATAACTGTTTCCCTCGAAATTCGGGGATGACCTCCTGGATGGGAGATTCAAACGTTCTGATCGTTTTCTAACGGGTTTGTTCGTAGAACCAAAAACATCCAATGATTCCATATCCATTTGGACCTACTTTCCAAAGGTGGGCCCTCATTAGCTTGTGAACTTACGAGGCTTAGTAATTTTCATTGGTCGAGAGAATGGGAGGTCGGACTCATCACACCTTTTTTAGGGTAATTATTGTCTATTCCGGGACTCTCTTTATAGATTTAAGTTATGTTCGTGAATCCTTATTACATTACCAAGTATAAAATGAGCTTTTCCTTTAGTTTTGACAATCAATGATTAAATATGTAAGAAATTTAGAGAATCTTTTATATGTATTCGAGGTTCTTCATCAATAGAGAATCATCTATATCTATTTAGAGATTCTTGATCAATAGTAACCTTCAAAACATTTATATAAAAGTCTATTGGTCATTATGATGACCAGGCTAGTTTTAAAGCCACTCATTGGGGCACTTGAAGTTTATTTTCATTCAGAAGGACAATGAATTATTTCAGAGTTGGGATCAAACCCATAGATGGGATACCTACATATCCTTTGTTTTGGAAAAGGATTCAGAACCCATGTAGTTCGAGTAAGGGAGTATGATGTTTATGAGTGATGGCTCAAAGAAGGATGTCATAATTACTTTTACACTCTAATCTCACGTGAGTCATTCTCGGTGTGATAAACAAGAGGTATTGGTAAAAAATAGACAATTGTTCCATGAAAAATGAAATCATAAGAAGTAATGTGAGGCTTATGTATGTATGACTGCCCAGATGAATGAAGTTTAGGATTTACTTTAAGGAGAAAATCCAGGAACAGGGTCCATAAAGGTATATTTGCTTTATGGAGATTTGAACACTTTAACTTGGGACTTATTCCTAAAAAGGAAACACAAATTAGGAGAGGATTGATAATTGGTTTTTACCCCTGATAAGGAATCCCAGATTAAATGTAAATTTGGACTGGTTAAAGAGAATTTAAGGGACTTGGGGCTTACTCCTGAAAAGGAAGCCCAAGATTTATGACAGGGACTTATTCCTGAAAAGGAAGCCCAGGTTAAGGATTAAGGATTGGGGCTTACTCCTGAGGAGGATTCCCATATTTGAGATTGGGGCTTACTCCTAAGAAGGATGCCCAAATTAAGGGATTTGGTGCTTACTCCTAAGAAGGATGCCCAAAATTTAAGGGACTTGGGGCATACTCCTAAGAAGAATGCCCAAATTAAGGGACTTGGGGCTTACTCCTAAGATGGATTCCCATTATTCTGACTGGGACTTATTCCTGAAAAGGATACCCAGGTTAAGGATTTCTCTCATCTTAAAGGATGAGGTTGAATGAATTAACTCTCCACATTTAGTGACAAAAAGATATTTAAATAACTGGGTTTTGAGAGATATTTCACTGAATTCCTTTCAGATAAGGAAGTCAAATCAAGAAATCATGCCATAAGTGGCTTTGAAGAGTGTCTTGAAGACTGAATCTTGAAAAGGAAAGGTGTAATGACTTAAGAGGGGTGAAATGGGCAAGAAAGGCACCCAAAAAATGAAGGGGCGCGCAAGTCTTGGAAGGCGCGCAAGTATTGCGGGGGAGCGCAAGTATTGGTCGTGTAGGTATACCTGCGCGACATATGTTGTACTTGCGCGATGGTCAACCAGCATTGAAATACTTGAGAGACTCTTTATTAAAGCCTTTATAATCCTCTTTAGGATCTTCCAAAAAAGGGATGTGCAAGTTCTATCGAAGGAGTAAGGCGACGCGCAAGTATGACTACTTCCCTTCAGGGCTGGCCACTCAGGCACGGAAGTGTTGATGAGTTTCAACACATAGGCCTTCCTCCCTCTCTTTGGATCTTCCGTTCTAGGTACGAAATTACCTTAGAAGTGTTCCAGAAGCATTGAGAAGAGACTTGGGCGTCGGGAGCTTCAATCCGAGTTTCTGGAAAAAAATCCTCTTGAATGGGGGGCCCACAGGGTATATTTGTAGGCAGGAGAAGACCCTGGGCGGTTACCAGGCGGTTATCACTTTAGGTCGCGCAAGTCACTTGCACGACCATAAGGCATCACACAAATAGACTTGCACGACCACTAGGCGGCGCACAAGTTTACTTGCGCGACCATGAGGGAACTTGCGCGACCTATGGGCAATGTTCTCCTTGTTCATCCCTTTGTCGATTTTTGATGTTTCTTCAAAGGATAAATCACTTTGGACTAAGGTATTTCCTTTTTTTCAGTCGTTAGACTCTGTGATGGAAAGGAATGTCAACAAAATTCCCCCCTCATTGTTGGATCCGGAGAGAAAAGAGGATTTGACTCTGAGGTGAAAAGAAAAACAAGAAATCTAGCAGTTTAAAGTCATGCATGTCGGACATACAAAGGCTAATGTTTAAAGTCGAAATAGCTTTGACCGAAATGGATTAGAATTGACACAATTCCTTGAAAGGTCATCTGAAAACATACTACCATACTCAAGTATGAGGGAAAAATTGTAAATTATGGCTTCAGAATATTTGAATCTGAGGAATGATATGAAAAAGAGCTAAAAGGCATTAGAAGAAGTAGTTTTCAAGAATGAAGTTACTATTATTTAACAAAACCCGTTAGGGGGTTGAAATATGCAGGGCCACCTAAGGGCATTGGCTGCATGGTCAAATAAATAGTATCTTTTGGCTGACAAGTCTATTATGTGGACTGTTTATGCAAGGCCACCTATGGGCACGTACTGCATAGTCAGGAAAAAGAACTCCCAGAAATTTACTTTCCTAGTGCTAAAATCTAGTGAAAGTTTATGGAGATTCAAATTTTCTAATGTATAGAGTCTTCTATATGGAAAGAGATACTTGAATATGGAGAAGATATTTCCAGACAATATTATCGAAGAACTGGATGAATATCACTCCTACGAAGGTTTGACCCAAACGTAGGAAAGAAGAATAAAACATAGACTTGAATACTTTAAAATCATGAAAAAGGATATAGGACAAATATGTTAAGTATTGCAAATTTGTTTTTGCAGATTCGTGCATACTGTCGTTTAAGACAAATAAGGACAAAAGAGGCATTATTCCCATGAATTAAGTTGCCATTATTTAACAAACCCGTTAGGGGGTTGAAATATGAAGGGACACCTAAGGGCATTGGATGTATGGTCAAATAAATAGCATCATTCGGCTGACAAGTCTGTTATGTGGACTGTTTATGCAAGGCCATCTATGGGCACGTGTTGCATAGTCCGACAAAAGAATTCTCAAAAGTTTTACATTTTTGTGACTAGAAGTCATGAAAAGGGTTATGAATATATGAAAATATTTAAGGTTAGGATTATAACATATAAAGATGGGTATTTTCCAATGTATATAGAGATACATAGGTTAATGATATCCATAATCATGTTGTGGCTGGGTCCTGAATTGAAATTTTGGACTTCACTACGTATCTTATAAGAATGAGAATCAAGCCATATGTAGTTCTTGAAATGCAGTTTAACGTCATGCAGGACGAATGTATGAGAGATCTTAGTTTAGTGTCATAGAATTCGGACCATAATAATGAATACACAGTGTGTGTTTTCATGAGGACTTTTCAGCCATGAGACTGAAAGTGAAATTTGGGGTTAGGGCCAAAAGACTTGGTACTGGATTTGAGGGACACCAGAATGTTCCTACGTATCCCATAAGAATGGGAATCAAGTCCACGTAGTTCTAGAAATACCCTTTTTAAAAATTTGGTGCGTACATGTGAAGGGTGAAAGGGGACTTTAGTGCAATGATGGTTTAACCTGAGATAAAAAGTATAGGCATTACCATGTATGCACGTAGTCTTTTGAAATGAAACATGACTGAAAAATCAATGTCAATAATAGTTCTCTCTCAAATGATGAAATCAAAGAGTATTGTAGTTTATTGTCGTACCAAACAAAAGTGTTGCATAGTTTAACGTCATATAACAAGGACGAAAGTGAATCAATGTAAAGATAATGATTCTAGGGGCAGTTTCATGAATCAACATCAAATGAGATGGTGATGAACCGATGTGAAGAGATTGTTTTTGGGTTGAACCCTGGGAGGTTGCCTGCATACCCAGCCTGGAGGGAAAGGATCAAAGTCCATGTAGATCAATTAAAGAATGAATTAATGATCAAGTTGTTCTTGGGGACAACAATCTAATAAAAAAATGTTGTTGGGACTTATACATGGTTAGCGTCCCAAAGAGAGTGTTACGTTTGAGGTTTTCTCTAAGCTCAAGTGATTCATACTCGGTGGGAGAAACAAGAGGTAACAACAACTTTAACGATGCATAGTTTAATGTCATATAGGACATATAAAGGGACTATGCAGTTTAAAGTCTTGCAGTTAGGACTATTGGTGCTGCACAGTTTAGTGTCATGTAGCAGGGACAAAATACAGTTTAATGTCATGTAGGGCATATCATGAATTTTCTGTACAGTTTAGCGTCATGTAGTTAGGACGATGGGGAAAATAGAGTTTAACGTCATGTTGGACGAAAGGGGGACTGCGCAGTTTAATGTCAGGCAGTAAGGACAAAATAACACACCATTTACGTCATGTTGGACGCATTGGGGATTTTTTTTCCCACAGATTAACGTCATGTTGGACGAAAGGACGAATAGTTTAAGGTCATATGCATGGACCGTGGATGGTGCAGTTTAATGTCATGCTGGATGGTGGTGTAGTTTAAGGTCATACAGGACCTTTGATGATTATGTAGTTTAACACCTTTCCGGACGTAAGGGACTTTTATACAGTTTAGCGTCATGTAGTTAGGACATCACAGTTTAACGTCTTTCTGGACATAAGGGACTTTTTCACAGTTTAGTGCCGTGTGGGACAAAGATGCAGTTTAAGGTCATACTGGACCATTGCTATATAGTTTAACATCATATAGCAAGGACGAACTGGTGCTGCACAGTTTAGTGTCATGTTGCAGGGACATAAGGTGACACAGTTTAACGTCATGTTGGACGTATGTGCAAATAGTTTAGGGTCATATGCTTAGACCGTTGCTGTATAGTTTAACGTCATATAGCAAGGACGAACTGGTGCCGCACAGTTTAGTGTCATGTTGCGGGGACATTTAAGTTGACACAGTTTAACGTCATGTTGGACGTATGTGCAAATAGTTTAGGGTCATATTCTTAGACCATTGTTGTATAGTTTAAAGTCATATAGTAAGGAAGAACTGGTGCCGCACAATTTAGTGTCATGTTGAGGGGACATTTAAGGTGAATACATTGTATTTTATACAAAATATTTCTTCAAAAATCTGGCATTAGTTGGAGTGGTAATGAGTTCTCCATCCATCAAGATAAATGAATAAGCTCCATTAGAGTAGACCCTATATTTTGAATAAGGTCCTTCCCATTTTGGCTCAAGCTTGGGAGGTTTCTTTCTTGGTATCATTGGAGTTCTGAGAACTAATACCAATTCTCCCTAAATGAATGAACGAAGACGAACTTTTTTTTAAAAGCTCGTGCTATTCGATTCTGATAGATTTCCAAGTGGTGAAAAGTGCACAATCTTTTCTCATCTAACCGTTCCAACTCATTCAATCGCTTTTGGGATTTCTCATTTGTAGATAACTGATCACAAATGGCTACTCTGAGTGAGGGCAATTGAACTTCAATTGGCAAGACTGCTTCTGTTCCATATACCAACGAATATGGAGTTGACCGCGTTGCATTGTGGGTGGTAGTCCGATAAGCCCATAAAGAATGAAAGAGTTTATCAGGACATGACCTCTTATCTTTATCCAGCATCTTTTGTAGTATATTTTAAAGAGTCTTGTTAAAGGATTCTATTTGGCCATTGGCTGCCGCATGATACTGAGATGAATGGTTGGATTTAATGTTGTATTCTTGATACAATTTCTTCACCTCAGAAGAACAGAAGTTGGTGCCGTTGTCCGTCAATATGGTATGAGGGACACCAAATCTAGTAATGATGTTAGACTTGATGAAGCTAAAAATGCATTTAGAACTGACTTCTTTGATAGGTACTACCTCTTCCCATTTGGAAAAGAAATCAGTAGCAGTAAGAATGTACTTAAACTGCTTGGACATAGCTGAAGGGTAAGGTCCCACCACATCCATTCCCCATGTGGAAAATGGCCATGAGTATTTAACTGTATGAAGAAACTCTGGAGGTTGATGAATGAAGTTGGCATGTACTTGACATGAATGACACTTCTTTGTGAAATCAACACAATCTTGTATCATTGAAGGCCAAAAGTATCCAAGACTTCGAATTTGATCAGACAATCTATGTCCAGACTGGTGGGAACCACAGACTCCTGCATGTACTTCTTTTATGACAGCCATTGTCTCTTCACCATCAATGCATCTGAAGATAACTCCATCAAAACCACATTTGTAGAGAATTTTCTCTAGGTTGTTTGGGCCATCATAAAGTGTAAAATTGACCACACATCTCCAGATATTTTCTTTCTCGGCTCTATCAGGTGTAAGTGTTCCATTTTGAAGGTATTCCCTAATAGGTGACATCCATCCTATAGTATGACCATATGGTTCGGGAATGGGACTAATTTCATTAATTTCCTCTGTTTTGGCTTGAACATAAGGTGAAATTGCACGACGGTGGGCAATACTGATGGTTGTCTCGTCCTGATTTGGATCTTCTAGAGTTGTGGCTATATTAGCCAGTGCATCAGCTTGAGCATTTTTTGATCTTGGGACATAAGAGAATGTCGGTTCTGAAGGGAATTCCACTATTAACTTTCTGACGTAATCATACAAAGTGATTAACTCTTCTTTTCTGATGGCATAATCCCCATTGAATTGTTTGATTACCATGTTTGAATCACCTTTCACTTTTAAGTGATTCACTTGTGCTTGAAGAGCTAACTCCAAGCCTGTGATAAGAGCTTGGTATTCGTCTTCATTATTAGTACCACCTTCCCACAATAAAAAGGAATAAGGTAACAATCCCTTATCTGTAGAAATGAGTACAATTCCTAAACCAACTTTGTTGAATTTAGGATTTTCCATTTTCTTCCCTGTTGGACTTCTGGAAACACCATCAAAATACATTTCCCATGTCTGAGGACTCTCTTGAATAGAGAAAAATTCCTCATCAGGGAGTTCAATATCTGAAGATGTGTCTTCCAATGAAGGATGTTTAGCCATGAAATCAGCCAGATCTTGGCCCTTTATTGTCTTTTGAGATACATACTGAATGTCGAACTGCTGCAAAATAACTGCCCACCTTGCTAGACGTCTTGTAATCATTGGACGACTAAGGATGAATTTGAGCGGATTATTGCGAGATACCAATTAGACCTCGTGATGTTGCAAGTAGTGTCTCAGTTTCTGGACTGCAAAGATTAATGCTAGGCAACACTTCTCAATACATGAATACCGGGTTTCTGCTTCAAGCATAGTTCTACCGAGATAGTAGAGGCTATCTTCATTCCCAGCATCATTCTTTTGAGCGAGAAAGGCACCCAATGATCGCTCTAGAGCTGTCCCATAGAGGATAAGTGGTCTTCCTTCAACAGGTGGCATGAGTACTGGTAGACTCAAGAGGTATTTCTTGAGAACATCAAATGCTTCTTGACATTCTTCAGTCCACTGGTAAGTGACTCCTTTTTTCAATAATTTGGTAAAGGGTAAACTTTTTCGTGCCAAACTGGCGATGAAACGACGAATATAGGCTAAGTGTCCTTGAATTCCTCTTAATTCATTCAAATTCTAAGGAGGTGACACACCAAGGATTGATTTGTTCTTCTCAGGATCAACTTCAATACCACGATGGCGTACAACAAAGCCGAGGAATTTTCCTGAGGTTACCCCAAAAGCACATTTTAAGGGGTTCATCGTCAAATTATGTTATCAATGCTTGTGGAATATGAATTCCAAATCAGCCAAGTGATTAGAACATTGTTTGGATTTAACCAAAAAATCGTCTACATAGAATTTAACAAACTTCCCTATGAAAGGTTTGAAGATACGATGCATGGCGCGTTGATATGTTGCACCTGCATTCTTTAAACCAAAGGGCATCACCCGGTAACAAAACACACCTTGAGGGGATATGAAGGCTGTAGATTACTCATCTTCTGGGGCCATTCGGATCTGATTATATCTGGAATATCCATCCACGAAGGAAAGTAATTCATAGCCAGCCATCGCATCAATTAAGAGTTCTGTAATCGGAACTGGAAAATCATCTTTAGGACAATACCGATTAAGATCTCTGAAATCGATGAAACCCCTAATTTTTCCGTTCTTCTTCTATACAGGGACAATATTATCCAACCACTTGGGATATTGAACTTCTCTGATGAAGTTATCTTTGATCAGCTTATCCACTTTAGCTTCAATTTTGGAAGCATAAGTTGGGTGTGTTCTTCTCACGGCTTGCTTAAATCTTAGATGTTCTTTTGGTAAACCCAAATGATGAGTAGCAATATCATGATCAAGCCCAGGCATTTATGTATAGTTCCAAGTGAAAATATCTTTATTTTTCTTTAGAAAAGAAATATACATCTCTTGCTCTTCAAGGGTCAAGGCCGCACTAATTAAAGTGGGGCGTGGATCTTTCTCTGTACCCAGATTTATTTCTCTGAGTTCATCCACAGTGGTAGAGATACCCTATTCAAATGTTGGAGGAGCATCTCTAATATCTTCCTCTTCCTCTTCATCATGTGCTATTTCTTCCATTTCTACTTGCACAGTAGATGACAAAACGAAATTTTCATGATCATAAGGGCTGTCAAAATTTGTACATTTTAAAGAAGAAGCTTATATTTCCGATCCTATTGATGATAAAGGGCCTTCTTTGGGAAATAAAGAGGAGACGATGGATTGAGAATTGACATCATTATTCACCTCTGATGTTGCTATAACTTCTTCTGGCCTGATTGGAAAATTATAGACCTGTTGGATTTCAGCAGACGAAATGAAGATGTCACCACTTGTTCTTTCATCACTGTTTGGTAGGTTACCAATTTCTCCCATGTTGTCTGGTTCAACTGCCGTAATTGACATTATGGATCTTTCCATAAGAGTATTTTTATTTGGGCCTATTTTGTCAATTTTACTGATAGGTAACACATAATCTGTACTCACATGTGTAAATGGATTTATTGGAATTTTCTCCAAACCATATGGAGCATTAACTTTGGTAATTTCCTTCATTGTAGATTTTTCTCTTCCCTTCATGTGATAAAATTCTTCCTCAATGTATTGAGACTCACATTTCTTGAATGGGGTCTTATCACCATATAATGTTCCAACTTGACCATTGAAACAGTATTTGAGAAATTGATGGAATGATGAAGGAATAGCTGCATGCTGATGTAGCCAGGGTCTTCCAAGAAAGACGTTGAAAGGTGAGTCTTGATCAACAATCATGAAATCCGAATTGGATACAAGATCTCCAAACTGAGTTGTGAGTGTAACTTCGCCCAGTGGTTCTTGTTCATTTTTACCATATCCATGTAACATCATGGTAGAAGGAGATAAATCAGATTCCGTGAGGCCCAATCGACGAAGTGTACGGATGGGCATGAGGTTGACTTCTGAACCATTGTCAATGAAAGCTCTTCGGATATCCACACCATTGACTTTTCCAGATAAGTACAAAGGTTTTATGTGCCCATGCACAACATCATCTTCATATTTATCAGTAAAAGATATCACTGCATGGCATTCTGCAGGATTATTCTCTATGTGATAGACTTCAGCTGCAGCAATTTGAGCTTCAAATTCCTGAGGACTTGACAAAGCTTCGATGAGTGCTTCTCGAAGATCTTTTGACAGATTCAAAGCATCCAGAATTGATATCTTGGCTGGTACTTGGGCCAAGTGTTTCAATGTATCATACTTTTGATCTAGAGGTCTTCGTTTCCCAACAGGAATATGCGGTTTAGTTGGTACCTCGGAAGCAGATGCTTTGGAAGCTGATGCATCTTGTATTGGGATAGAAGTTGGCAAAATCCTTGGGTTTGGAATATTAGACCAATTAGATCCATTTACTTGCTGAGATAAAGAAGATGGAATTTTCAATCGGTCTTCTAAAATAACTGTGCCAAGACTGAGTTGACTATTGGCAGAAGAACTTGCTTATTCTTTTTGAGCTCGTTGAAGGGCTCTACAATGAGTTTCTGCTGCATACACAGTGCTAGCAGGGGTAGAACTGGAGTAGTGGCTTCGGAAAGATCCACATCTTCCCCTGTATCTTGAACCTCTGGAACTTCCTCGGATTCCCTTATTTGATACAGGGAATTTAGGCTCATCAAAATTGAAATTACGACTGGAGTACGGATCTGTTAATTGAATCATATTAACAGAACCGAAGATTAACTCTTCGTCTAATAAAGACTTGGCCTGACTAGCCTGTTTAGGCTATGCCATTTGATGGGGCGGTGCCCGTGGTTTTGATGTAGATGGAATAAAATCGGCCAGAGTCAAAGACAATTTAGTCTTTGACACGTACTCATCTTCTTCTGATTCTTTTTCCTTCTTTGAATCAAACTGTTTCTTTGAGGATTTTCCCTCTGACGAAGAGGGTTTTACCGCAATATTCATGGCAGAAGACACAATTGGTTTCTTTAATTGTGTTTGCAAAATGGCATGAGTTCAATTGATTGTCTTTCTGACCATCCAATCATCATATTTCTGTGCATTTCTGCTCTTGACTTCTTTCCATTCACCTTCCTCCTCTGGAACTGTAGCAGTAAAACATGCTACCTGAGTTGAAGAACCTTTCAACTTGACTTGTCCCAAGTCAACCATCATTTGCAGGAGGTCTTTGAAGACAAAACACTCTGAGATGGGATGCCCTAACATTTGATAATAGGGACAATAATTGGGACGGTCTTCATCTCCTTCCTTGTTTGGCCTCTTGGGCACTGGTAATTGAACCAAATTATTTTCCAGAGCTGAAATGAAGTAATCGAGAACTTTCTCACTTCAGAAAGAGTATGTTATACTCTTCAAATCCTCAAATTGTTTTCATCGTTGATATCTTTGATCATTTGGACGAAACGGCCTTTCTTGTTGGTGTTCAAGAGGTGGAGCCTTTCGAGAAGAAGAAGGTTTTGAAGTAGAAATATGTACAGGTGCTTGTTTAAGCATAACTGTAGTAGTTTCTGCTTTACCCATTCTCCTTCCTCGAGCTGATGGAATTACACGAGAATTAACCTTAGCCTGTATAAGGGAATATTCAATCTGCTGAGCGATTGAAGTAAGGTCTCGAAACCCTCCTGTGTATTTCACAGGGATCAATGTCGTGCGTAATTCGTCACGCAAATTTGCCACACAGATTAGCAACAGCTCTTCCTGAGGGAGTGCTAAACTCAGGGAATATGTTAATCCCTTCCAGCGAGCAATGAAATCAGAGAATCTTTCATTCTCCCTTTACTTGCAGTTTGTATGATCGAAAACTGTCATTTTTGGAAAAGTTGAGCTGAACTAAAAAGGAATTTTTGGCGAAGATCCTCCCATCCGATGATTGACCTGGATTGCAATCTTGTATACCAGACAAAAGCTGGTCCTTGCAAGGTTCACATGAAGCATCTGAGTTTCACTGCTTCTTGCTGCTCTGGAGTTCCCATCATAGGATCACAACAAGACACGTAATGCGTCAAATTTTGTTCATGGTCGCATGATCCATTGAAAGTAGGGAAAACAAGGTTTCCAAAACTAGATGGAGGAGAAATTGAATCTACCCATTTAGGGTAAACTTTATTTTATGTGTGAACATGTGCCTGTTTCCCTTCCATAGTTTTAAACCGAGCTGTTAATGACTCAATAATAGTTATTAACTTTTGAGAAACATTTGGTTGAATCTGGTCTTGAGTAGGTGCAATGAATGGAGCTTGGACAGATGTGGTGGTTGGTGCTGCAACTGATGGTAGCACTGCCAACCGTTGTTGCACTTGACCCACAGGATTAGACCTCTGAGGGTGTACTGATAAAGGAGGATATTCTTGATCCATCTCAGTAACTGCAACAAATTCCTTCGGCTGTCGGACTTCAGCATTCTTAAGAAGAAGACTAATCTGAAGTAGTTCTGCATTCAACCTTCTTAATTATTTCATTTCTTCCTCTTGTCGTGCAAATCTTTGCTCTAATGAGAGCGATTGAACTTCTCCAGAGGAAGGATATGTAACCTGATTCTTTCCCCTCCCTTTGATGGATACTTTTTGGAGAGAGGGAAGTGGGTTACCTAGGTTCTGATTAATCCTTTGACTTCGTGTACGCACACCTTCTTCATTTGTATCGGTGCGTACATTTTCTTGAGCAGGACGCTCTTCATCTGAGTCCCCTGAGTGAGTCTCCTATCGTGGATTAGAAACAACTACATTGATGACATTGATTGATGCATAATTCATCGCATCCCTTCTATCAACATTTCTGTCATATTGTATTCTTTCATATCTTTGATGAGACATTGCCTTTTGTTGATTCAATCCTTTAGGAACTTCTTTACGAGCTATAATTTGGAGGTAATATCCTGATAATTTGTCTCTTCGTTCCTCTTGGGGATTCTTCCCTAATCGAGAAAAGACCGACATTCTCTGAGAAGGGGACTGATGATTTGAAAGAGTCCCCAGTCTCATGAACTGGGGATGTTTCTGCTGATTTCGCTCAACTCCTCGAATCCCATTTGTTGACTCTGAGGGTTGGGTGAAAGGAGTCCCCAGTCTGACAAGATGGGGTGGCTCTTGACATGCTATGTATGATACCTTCTTAAAATCTCTCTTGATCTTGCGAATCATAGTTCGGAAATTAGCTGGATGCATTAACCTGTATCCACTTTTATCACCTGGTTCAATAGAACGTTGGATGATTTCCGAGAATTCTATCATTTGATGATTTGTTTTCTCCATACGAGAGGCTTGTGCAATATTCTCACCTGCTTGATGTAGGAGCAATTCAACAACTTGTTCTCTATATGCTTTATTTTGAGAGGAACTAGTTGAAGCATGTTCTTGAGCAAGCTTTTGATTATGAACAAAGCCCATTGACTGTGGTTGGCCATGGGCAATAACATTGCATGAGACCATTTTTGGCGGGCTTTGCTGACTGGAAAGCACTGTGAAATGTAGTGCTCCGTGAACACCCCATCCTATGATATGAACACCAGATGGAGCATTGGAAATTAATTGACGCAATTTTCTTAGTGCGCCAAGGCATGAACGTTGAAGGTTTCTCTGTAGCTTTTCATCCTTCGGATACCGAGAGACTGATAGAGATGCCAAATCAATCTGACGTTGTAGCCCTTCTATTATCTTAAGATGATTTTCATATTAATCATAAGATAATACCTTCTTCTTAAATTGACAAACAGTTTTCCATATGTTGAGACGAATATCATGGACTCCATCTTCCATCAACATCTTTGGAATGTCATACTGGAAGTCAGCCAAAGGCCAAAACATGACTGGTACCTCACTTTTCGCCAGTTTTTTCCTCATGTTCAGCATTTTGTCTTTATCATTAAATGAAGATTCTTCTACCTGTTTTGACCAGAGTTGGTGTTTCCTTGTTGCTTCATCGGATTCAACAAGATTGGTATAGAGATCATTGATCAAACTAGAAGATGCATGACTTAGGGATGGTTCGGAGAATGACCTACACCCTGGGCTATCTTCTGATTGAGAAAGTATTTCACTTGCTAGCGATAAAGCATCAGACATGACTGGTTTCGCATTTGCAAGTTCCTCAAGATAAGAGGGCTTTCTCAGCACTACATTGTTCACTGGAGTATTTTCCAGGCAACGTGAATCACTACTGCAGAGAGGACTTTCGCAGCGAAATTCATCATCATGGGGAGGACCACCATAATGGGTTACAGCAAAAGATGAGATCTCTTGCTCCTTGGTCTTCTGACCACACAGAGGGTTCCTGTGGCTCTCATCTAAAGAAGAAACTTCAATATTGACCTAATTTTCATGAAGCAAGCCTTCATGAGGAAGATTCTGTTGAAGACCTTCAGAATTAATGTTCCCGTTATTGGGAACAGAGGGAGTAGAATCTTGAATTCCGACAGATAAATGTCTGAGGGCTTCAAGAACTCCAGCATCGAGCAAGGCTTGGTTACAGATTCGCCTTTGATGTCCTGACTGTGTTGGGCAGATCTTTTTCTTAGATGCCTTCTTACTCGCTTTAGAAACCACTTGATGAAGAAAGTGATTGCTGTGAGCAGTTGTATGTGCCTGATCAGGAAAGATGGTCATGTTAGGCTGACAATCTCCACTCAAATCAGGTGTATGTGCCTGACTTGGTTGTCCGTATGATATGGGGGAGTATGCCCCATAACCCTCTTGGACTGGAACAGATGTGTGTGTCTATTCCGGAGAGAATCATTGATGTGTCACTCCACTGCTAGGGATAGATTTATGTGTCTTCACCTAAGATGATGTTGAAGCTGTTATGATATCCTGGCAAGCATCCTGAATATGAGCAGGAATTTGCTTCTGCTCTTTCACCATTGACAAAATATTCTTGGTGACTTCAGCCACCAGAACGGGAATATACGTCCATTCCGGGTTTAGAGTAGGTGTATGTGCCTGCTCCTGTCCTTCTTTTCTTGTCAGTGAATCCTGACAGTACTCAAGTGTGGAGGCAGAGAGTTGAGTCTGCCTCATGTTTGTCGTCGGAGCTTTCCGACTGACTTCTCCGTGCGCTACCAAGAGAGACTGTTGGTAGGCTTGATTAGTACTAACTGGTGTATGTGTCTGCTGATTACACTTCGCCAAAGGTGGTTGAAGAGATCCATCATATCTAGTCAGGAGAGCCTGCTGACTAACTGATGATGTATAAGAAGGTGTATGTTCCTGCCTATAGTACTCCGCCGGAATTGCCTGGCGGGATTGGCTTGATACTGCCAGACGAGTCTGCTGGACAGCGGAATTAAAACGGACAGGTGTGTGTGCCTGCTTGTTGTTTGCCACCAAGTTAGGTTGGTGGACTCCATCATATGTAGTCAGGTGAGCCTCCTGACTAACTGATGATGCATAAGTAGGTGTGTGTTTTTGCCTATAGTACTCCGCCGGAATTGCCTGGCGGGATTGGCTTGATGCTGCTAGAAGAGTCTGCTGGACAGTGGAATTAAAACAGACAGGTCTATGTGCATGTTCATTGTTCACCACCAAGTTAGCTTGGTGGACTCCATCATATGTAGTCAGGCGAGCCTGCTGACTAACTGATGATGCATAAGCAGGTGTATGTTCCTGCCTATAGTACTCTGCCGGAATTGCCTGGCGGGATTGGCTTGATGCTGCCAGACGAGTCTGCTGGACAGCGGAATTAAAACGGACAGGTGTGTGTTCCTCTTCGTTGTTCGCCACCAATTTAGGTTGGTGGAATTCTCCGGAGATGGCAGGGATGAAAACCTGCCCATTGTTAACCGGATTCCGTCTCTGGTGGTTCTTCTTGCCTGCTCGGGTTCGAGAAACCTGAGCTGAATGCCTGGAGTCGGTACCCTCATCATGTTGAGGGCGCACTGCCGCACGAGTCTGGTGGCGATTGTTGATGGGATCCCTCGGGAAGGACTCCTGTCTTTTTGAATTAAGGCCCTGAGGGACCTTCTCATTCACTTCCTCAAAGTAAGGGAGTGAATGGAAATTGCATTCCGGGGATAACGACCTGAAACGGTTGGAGACGGTAGTCAGCACCGCCTGCCTCTTGATCACTGGTCATCGTTGTCCGGACGACCTGTGTGAGTTGTTCACTTGGAGGGCCTGTCGGGCAGCCTCCAGAGTTGGGATGGTACCATGTTGATGGTACTCCTTAACCAGTGCATTTGATACCCAGCGTTGAAGACGTTGAGTAGGTGATGTCATCCTCAGAGCAGATGACGATCCAGTAGGAATAGCATCAGTGGTATTTGCAGCAGCAGTATTCACAGATGTGAATTTGAGAGCAGCCATTATGGAAATACAGAAGATCTTGGAAAAGAGTGCCTATTTGATATAACAGACGTAATCAAGATAAAATTCAGCTACTTCATCTTTTGGATGATCACACATGTCAATGATTGTTTTTGTTTGCCCTCTTAAAATAGGGGCTTAACAAATAGGTAAAACATCATTTTAACTTGGTTAAGGATTCACATCGGGTTCACTATTTTTTGTTTCGCTCAAAATTCGGGGATGACCTCCTGGATGGGAGATTCAAACATTCCGATCGGTTTCTAACGGGTTTGTTCGTATAACTGGAAACATCCAATGATTCTATATCCATTTGGACCTACTTTCCAAAGGTGGGCGCTCATTAGCTTGTGAACTGACGAGGCTTAGGAATTTGCATTGGTCGAGAGGATGGGAGGTCAGACTCATCACACCTTTTTGAGGGGAATTATTGTCTATTCCGGGACTCTCTTTATCGATTTAAGTTATGTTCGTGAATCCTTATTACATTACCAAGTATAAAATGAGCGTTTCCTTTATTTTTGACAATCAATGATTAAATATGTATGAAATTTAGAGAATCTTTTATATGTATTCGAGGTTCTTCATCAATAGAGAATCATCTATATCTATTTAGAGATTCTTGATCAATAGTAAACTTCAAAACATTTATATAAAAGTCTTTTGGTCATTATGATGACCAGGATGGTTTTAAAGCCACTCAGTGGGGCACTTGAAGTTCATTTTCATTCAGAAGGACAATGAATTATTTTAGAGTTGGGATCGAACCCATAGATGGGCTACCTACGTATCCTCTATTTTGGAAAAGGAATCAGAACCCACGTAGTTCGAGTAAGGGAGTATGATGTTTATGATAGATGGCTCAAAGAAGGATGTCATAATTACTTTTACACTCTAAGCTCACGTGAGTCATGCTCGGTGTGAGAAACAAGAGGTATTGGTAAAAAATAGACAATTGTGCCATGAAAGATGCAATCATAAGAAGTAATGTGGGGCTTATGTATTTATGACTGCCCAGATGAATGAAGTTTAGGATTTACTTTAAGGAGAAAATCCAAGAACAGGGTCCATAAAGGTATATGTGCTTTATGGATATTTGAACACTTTAACTTGGGACTTATTCCTGAAAAGGAAACCCAAATTAGGAGAGGATTGATAATTGGGTTTTACTCCTGAGAAGGAATCCCAGATTAAATGTTAATTAGGACTGGTTAAAGAGAATTTAAGGGACTTGGGGCTTACTCCTGAAAAGGAAGCCCAAGATTTATGACTGGGACTTATTCCTGAAAAGGATACCCAGGTTAAGGATTAAGGTTTGGGGCTTACTCCTGAGGAGAATGCCCATATTTGAGATTGGGGCTTACTCCAAAGAAGGATGCCCAAATTAAGGGATTTGGGGCTTACTCCTAAGAAGGATGCCCAAAATTTAAGG
This sequence comes from Viscum album, assembly GCA_963277665.1. NCBI lineage: Eukaryota > Viridiplantae > Streptophyta > Magnoliopsida > Santalales > Viscaceae > Viscum > Viscum album. The sequence goes on along the minus strand of OY728151.1, from coordinate 829,873,596 downwards.
GACTTGGGGCTTACTCCTAATAAGGATGCCCAAAATTAGAGGACTTGGGGCTTACTCCTAAGAAGGATGCCCAAAATTAGAGGACTTGGGGCTTACTCCTAAGAAGGATGCCCATTTTTGTGACTGGGACTTATTCCTGAAAAAGAGACCCACGTTAAGGATTTCTCTCATATTAAAGGATGAGGTTGAATGAATGAACTCTCCATATTTAGTGACAAAAAGATATTTAAATCAATAGGTTTTGATAGATATTTCATTGAATTCCTTTCAGATAAGGAAGTCAAATCAAGAAATCATGCCATAAATGGCTTTGAAGAGTGTCTTAAAGACTGAATCTTGAAAAGGAAAGGTGTAATGACTTAAGAGGGGTGAAATGGGCAAGAAAGTCACCCAAAAAAGGAAGGGGCGCACAAGTCTTGGAAGGCGTGCAAGTATTGCGGGGGCGCGCAAGTATTGGTCGCGCAGGTATACCTGCGCGACAGATGTTGTACTTGCGCGATGGTCAACCATCATTGAAATACTTGAGAGACTCTTTATTAAAGCCTTTAGAATCCTCTTGAGGTTCTTCCAGAAAAGGGACGCGAAAGTTCTATCGAAGTAGTAAGGCGGCGCGCAAGTGTGACTACTGCCCTTAAGGGCTAGAAACTCAGGCGCGCAAGTGTTGATGAGTTTCAACACTTAGGCCTTCCTCCCTCTCTTTGGATCTTCCGTTCTAGGTAAGAAATTACCTTAGAAGTGTTCTGGAAGCTTTGAGAAGAGACTTCGGCATTGGGAGCTTCAATCCGAGTTTCTGGAAAAATATTCTCTCGAATGGGGGGCCCACAGGGTCTATTTATAGGCAGAAGAAGACCCCGGGCGGTTACCAGGTGGTTATCAATTAGGTCGTGCAAGTCACTTGCATGACCATAAGGCGTCGTGCAAGTAGACTTGCACGACCACTAGGCGGCACGCAAGTGTACTTGCGCGACCATGAGGGAACTTGCGCGACCTATGGGCAATGTTCGCCTTTTTCATCCCTTTGTCGATTATTGATGTTTCTTCAAAGGATGAATCAATTTGGACTAAGGTATTTCCCTTTTTTTAGTCGTTAGAATCTATGACGGAAAAGAGAGTCAATAATAACACATGGAGTAATATTGATAGATTAATCATTGGGTTAAAACCATTTCTCCATCGATCAATAGTCTCACAATCCTTCTCATCATACGTAGATATTTTATCATGTGATATCAAGATAAAAAATGAATTCTCTAAGTCTTATGACATTAAAGAAAATCTAGAGAATAAGGCATCTACTGGGCACTCTAGAAATGGAAATAAGGGGATGAAGGGAAAAGATTAATATCCATCCAATGGAAAATTTTTAAAGAAACACCCTGGTACTTTTTAAAATGGAATGAGATAATATTACAAGTGTGGTGAAAAAGGCCACAAAGCTAATAATTTTAATGTTAAGAAAGAGGCTGTCAATGTTGAATGCTAAAATTTTAGAGAAATGGTGCATTATTAAAATGAATATCCTACGCACAAAGGGATATTACCTCAAAAAAGGCCAAGGGAGAAAGTTAATGCTTATGGGATCACTATTACTGAGGTTAAAGCTCCAAATGACATGGTGGAAGGTAATTTAATGAATTCCTCATGTTTAGAAAATTCTTTATTTGATTCTGGATCATCGCATTGTTTCATATCTTCCTAATATTTTTTGAACATTAGATACATCAAATTTGATTTATAAAGGGATTTTTTGGTCAAAACTACTAATGGAAGTATCATTGTAACCAACTATTGTGAATCAGATCCCATTAAGGAATATAAATGTTCTTTATCTGATGATCTCATCATCATACCTATGATTTAATTTGATATAATCCTCTAAATAGATTGGATTTCATACCATGATTCAAAAATTTATTGTAAGAAGAAAGAGGTTACAATTTTCACTGATGATAAGGAGTACCTTATATTTAGAGAAGAAACCTCACCACAAGACTATTATCTAGATCCACCCACAGAAACTCTACTAATTTTAATTATTGTGGTGAAATATAATGAAATAACTATTGCTGGGGAAAATAATGTTCAAATAGAGGACACACCTATTATACAATAATATGTTTTATTTTATCCAATGGATTTACCTAGACATCCCCCAGAATTAGAAATTTTTATTTCCAGAGATTTAATTCCTGGTTCAATGCCAATATTGAAAATCCATTATAGAATAACCACTGTGGAATTAGTGGAAATAAATAAACAACTATATTAATTGATAAATAAGGGATTTATTCTAAATACAATATCTCTATGGGGAGTCTCTATTCTTTTTGTTAAGAAGAATGATGGATCATTGAGGTTGTGCATTAAAATAAGAAGTTCAATGATATAAAAATTATAAACAAGTATACCCTTTTAGAGTTGGTGTCCTGAGAACCAACTTTTTGTAATTTTGTTACATGAATGTACACTTATTATATATTTTTCATTGTTCTACATGACTAAAATATAATAATGTTATGGAATATATGTTCCATTAATAAGATCATGGAAGATCCCTATTGTGATGAGAACCATGAAATGATATAACAATATTCCAAAATAATGTTCTATGGTTGGATTACATACAATGATAGGAAACATAGTATATAGATTGTCATGTGAATATACTCGTAAGAAGACAAGACACTCTCTCATGGAGTTCGCACATGGTAATCTCCAAGATGGGAGATTATGAGAATATGCCTTCCAATAGTAATTCTGCATGTCTTGGTGTCATCAAACATTACTATATATGAGTGTGTGTAATGGTCCTTAGACTAGAATATTATCATCAACTCATGTCATATCTTGCACACTTAGATTTTCTGACAATAACTATCATGAAGACATTTGGCAGGAAGTATGGTACGTTGGGTGCGTCACAAATGAAATGTTGTTAATGGAAAAATAGAGGAAGTATTTTAACCTTACATCTTTATAGAAGTATATATCATGGGCCCTTTGATTGAAATAAAATTGTTTCCCAAATTCTATTTCCATGGGTTAACAACGAGTTTATTTCATAGAAGTCAAAGAATTGCAGATCAAGCTTATAGGTTTATGACACTGCCATGAAACCTATTTGATGATATATTGAAACAAATGGATTAACTTACATGAGAAGTGTTCATATGAGGTGACATGTCAATGCAGAACCAACTCCTATCTCTTTGGTGCCTTGACTAATTTCTAGATAGTATGTTTGGACTTTAGGAAAGCTCGCCTAATGCCAACAAGAAAAAGGCCTAGAGGGTCACACACTAAGTGTATCCATGTATCTCAAGTAGAATAAAGATTATTCTTGTATGTGGTTTAATAATTACTCAAGAAAGCCTAAATCGTTTTAATTTCAAAGGACGAATAAAATGAAAACAAGTACACACTGTGTATTTATTATTACATGCCATGTAGTTTACATTTTTAATGGAAATAAAAAAACAATTACATTTCGTGTATTAATTATTACAAGATGTGTAGTTTTATGAAAAACAAGTACATGCCATATATTAATGATTACACGCTGTGCGGTTTTTCCAATCTGGATTTTGAGGAAATAATATTTTTTTATTAAATGATTTTTATTATATTCATCATGGGGGATACCATTGAATTAATGATTCGACATGGGGGGATTCTATAAGAGTTAATCTAATAAATAATACACATAATTAATTTATTTATTATCATATTTCTATAACCTCAAACCTGATTATAAATATCCTCACAACCCAACACTTTTCCTTAATCGTTGGGTACACTAATTCTGGAGAATTTAATCAAGGATAAAATATTTTCTTCCTCCAAGAATGCTCTCAAGACCGAGAGATAGATCCTCCTCCATCGGATCAATGTGATCTATGGTAGACAATGCAAGAAAAGGTTTCTCTATGCTAGAACCCGTAGACTACTTTTGTGACGTCTAGAGATATGAGGTGCATGTGGGGATCACCGCAAGGGAAGTCGACACTTGGATTTTTTGACACAACGATGAATCAAATCAGAACGTGATCAGAAATATCATCGAAGAAATAATGTTGTAAAAGGTACTTCTTACCAATTAATTAAATTAATTATAATCAACATGTGATGATCCTTGGTTTTTGTTCCAGGACGATTCTTCATCTTTTCCTATTTTTGTGTTTCGATCCATTGAGTCTGGCATTTATCATCGTATTGATCCAATATTGATCATTGCAAATTAAAAAAACCATGTGGGCACATCCACCCGTGAGCTTCTACTGTGCCCGAGACCTACAATTTATATCAGAGGGAGGTTACGAAAATGATTATAGTCATTTATTTTTCGTTGATAATTTACAGATTTATATTTGATTAAATTCAAGATAAATCATTCTATAAATCTGAATGAATTATATATATTCTTCCCCCTTTGTTTCTCGATTTAGATCACATAAACGAACTTATAATTTAAATTTTGATTAAAATAAAAACAAAGCAATCATCTATATGAGGTTCTCTTTCTGTCTATAAAACACAATAGTACATGGCATGTAGTGAAAATTACAAGTTGTGTAATTAAGTTCAACAAAGCGGTACTGGTCTTCCAAACCATATTGTGTGAATTGAGTATACCAAAGTATTTATTACACTGTGTTGACCAAAAATTAACGGTGTGTGGCAACCAGAATACACGGCATGTATGTTGAATCAACACGCTGTGTAGTCTGATGGGGCCCAGGTGAAACCGTGTACATGGAGAAGCCATGTACAACATACTTGGGATTGCAAGGCCAGTAAAAATGTAACAAGGAAGTACATTCCATGTTAGATAAATCATCACGCAGTGTACTCCAAAATTTCCAAAGTATAGAAAATATTCCAAAGCCCCTGATGTGTACTTTGGATAAAGGGTGAAAACAAATAAATTTCATGTAATATTGCTTACATGTCATGTAATTTCAAGAAATGGAATTTCACCGGGTCTCCTACAAAGTACAATGACCTGGACAAGGAATAAGGATGAGAAGAATCTCAAGGAATTTCTTAAAGGAATTTAAGATAAATAAATAATTAATTATATGATCATAATTAATTTAATTCAAGAAGAACTTATCTTGAATAAAAAAAAGACTAAAATAATTTGAATTCTAAATTTTTGTAAATGACGTTGCATGCTATGGGTGATCATGAGCTTGACCAATGACCCTTTGTGGGTGTATGGTTTCATTTAAATTTATTAAATTTAATTTTTTTTTCTTGAGATCCTTCTGCCAATAAAATGTAGGGAATATATGCACATGGTTTCATTAATGTAAACCCCATGTAATGGAGGATCTCCCAAGCTAGAGGAAATGGTTCAAAATCGAAAGCTGAGGTGAAACCAACCTAATAAGATACAAAGGTGGACATGTGGGAGCTTCAAAACATAAACCATAAGGTTCAAGGTGTTTTTTCCTATGTCTGGGATAGCTTATCAAAGCCACTAGATAAGCTATCCAATTATAGCTCATGATCGTTCCATATTATTTTATTTTTGTCTGATTTCATGGTTTATTTCTTATGTATTTGTTGTCGTGATCACAAAATTAATGAAATAAACAAGCATGAACAGATGAAATAAAATAAAAACCGGACTATGTTTAAACATTATCAAAGCATGGTTAATCAATTAAGAAAACATCACTTAATATTAACAAGCATGTGATATTGAAAAACTATGCATAAAGAATAAACTCAATCAAATGTCATATTAAGTCCGACCAAGACTTCTATCATTTGATTAAGGGAATGAATAAATAAAATTATGTGTTTGACCAAACCTTGTTGGGACACTATGTTTTATAAAGGAAGCTCTTATGAATGTTATGGGCTGACATAATCATTTTACATCAAGCGGAGTATCCCTTTAAAGAGTTGTTGTAAAATGGAGGTGAGTGTTGAGGAAATCCATGTCAGGATTTCAGGATTTGGGATTCCAATCAACAAATCAATGAACTGTATGTTCACATTTGGCAATGACCTTCCTACCTAAATACCTTCAAATATCTTGACCAACCCTTGTTGGGGTAATGAGATTGGGAATATGGATCCTTACCACTTGAATGTCATGGCAACTGGAAATTCTGAGTTCAATCCTGAGGGTCATTGGGACTTGATAAAATAGTGGGATACTTAATAAAATTATTTTTTTTCTCATGAAATGTAATCATGAAATTTTTTATAAATATTCTCTTCTAATTTTTCGAATCAATATGATAAACTCACCGACCACATTATCTCTATGATAAATTCTGTATTAAGACAATATCTTCCCAGACAGTAACTTTAAGAATGATTTAGGCACCTTCAGTTTGTCCTGCACAATGATTGAATGTTTTATGTGTTGGAGTCATCACTTCCTAATTCGCCTTCCCAAGGGATGAGTTATAAAGATTTCCTGGTCTTTGATTAACATTTTAGCGATGCACTCGATGTTCAATGTTTGATGATGTCAGCAATGTCTAGTGAGCTCTTGAAGTCTCATGATAAAATGGATGCCTATACCATGCTTGAGAACCTCCATGGTGTATACTAGGAGAGAGCAAGACAGGAAATGTTTTAGATCTCCAGGGATCTATTTCAGAGTAAGCATGGAGAGGGTTCCCCAGCTGGGCCTCATGTATTCATGCTTATTGGCTACATTGAGCACTTGAAGGTTATAGGGTTTAAACTTCCCAATGAACTGGGTGCCGATATAATTCTTGAATCACACCCCCAGAGCTTCACTAACATTGTTGTATATTTCTACATGAACAACATTGATAAGTCTCTATCTGATCTTCTTATACTAATTTGGCTAGTGGACAATTATATGAAGCATGAAAAGCCTTCTCTCCTTATGGTGAATAAAAGGAAAGAGAAGGCGAAGAGAATTAATCCCAATGGTTTTTTAAGGTCTTACAAGAAAATGAGGATCATAGGGGAGGCAATAGAACATGAGGATATTTTTTCAAATGTGGTAAGAAGAGCCACAGGAATAGAAAATACACCCAGCCGAGGAAGTAAGGGGAAGCTTCAGGTGCATTTGTTATTGAATGAAATCTATATGTTTCATCAAATTGGGTATTTGATACTGATTGTGGTGCTCACATCTGTATACAAATATAGAAACAAGTAGATTTGGAATGATTGGCCGAGTTGAGGTGGATCAACGAGCATCCAACGGAGCCAAACTCAATGATATATCTGTCAGATACTACCACCTCACATTGCCTACAGGGATGGTGTTGGTAATAAAAGTATGTTATTATGTACCCTCTGTAACCAAAAACATTATTTCAGTATTTAGATTTGATATTGATGGATTCATCTTCAAATTTGGAAATAAATGTTTCCACTTTTATAAATATTGTATTTTTTTTATAGGGAACATTTATATAACATCCTTTATGTGTTAGACTACACAATCCATGTAATGGAAATCGATGACAATGTTAATTCACATGACTCATACCACACCAAACATTGGAATCACTGGCTAGGTCATGTCAATGAGAAACATTTGAACAAATTACATCAATATGGGTATTTAGATTCTTTCAAACTAAAACCACTTGGTGAATGTCATGCGTGTCAACAAGGAAAAATGACCAAAGCCTCATTTAGTGGGAAAAGTGAAAGGGCTAAAGAGCTTCTATAATTAGTTCACACAGATGTGTGTGGACAATTTCCAAATGAAGTAAGGGGTGGGTTCTTGTACATCATAACTTTTTCTGATGATTTTAGAATATATTGATATATTTTCCTAACGAGGTATAAGTCAGATTATTTTGATCGGTTCAATGAATACAAGAATAATGTTGAGAACCAGCTTGGTAAGATGATTAAGAAACTCTGCTCAGACAGAGGAGGATAAAATCATAATCAGGACTTCATTGATTTCTTACAAGAGTTTTGGATTCTATCCCAACTCACTCCTCCTTACACGCCTCATTGGATTGGTGTATGTGAAAGAAGGAACCACACCCTATTGGACATGGTGAGATCAATGATGAGTCATGTGAGTCTTCCATTTTCCTTTTAGGGACATGCATTACAAATAGCCGCACATATACTAAAACAAGTACCAAATAAATTGATAAATGGTATTCCATATGATTTATGGAGTGGACACAAAGCCAAGCTATCAAATTTACATGTGTGAGGTGGAGAATCATTTGTTGAGACCTATTCAGGTGGCAAACATGCACCCCGAGGCACAATGTTTATATTTATAGGATATCGAAAGGAAACAAGGAGATATTACCTATAAAAACCCTAAGATAAAAAGGTTATAGTGGCAAGACACACCATATAAATTGAGAGGGATCACACCACTAAAAGATACAGTGGGAGTGAGATAGAATTCGATTAAGTCAAGGATCAGGAGACAAAGTAGTAGGTACAAGAACAAATTCCAAAAAGCCCCGTGGATGAACAATCTATTCCAATGACACAAGAACTGTGTAGGAGAATGAGTGTCACTTGAGTAACCTATTTTAGGGTTATTTTAAATTTATTTTCCACTCATGATTTGTTTTGGTGGCTTCCAAAGATTTTATTGAGAATAGGTGAGTTTTCATGAATTGTGCCAAACTGCGAGCCCAATTCCATATTTAAAAAAATAAATTTTGTTTCATTTATAACATTTTCAATTTTTAATATTTTTGAGTCATTCCAACTCATAATTGTTCTCCCCTGACATAGTAACCCCACATTAAAATTTGGGGCCTTTATAAATCCATAAGAATGGGGTATTTTTGTTTTTATTTGAGAATTGGGCCAACCCGAAGGCCCATTTTCCAGTTTTAAATTGATTCATTAATTTATTAATATCTTATTCATTAAAATGGTGTTTTCGGTGATTCCACCTCCCACTCGACCCTAAGAATCCCAGACGCGCTCCCATTTCCTTTCCCCCCACTTTGGAGATCTATTAATCGCGCTATGGTGCTGACATTATTGGGGTTTTTAAAATCGGGCAGATTTGATGAGGTAAGTTCATTCCATCATAACTCTCTAAATTATTACTCTTTCCCCCCCATTACAATTCCTACATTATCTCATAATCCCTGTTAGAACTTCCCTTCAATGGTTGGATATTTTTGAATTCATATTCTGGTGGAGTTTAGGTCGTTTTCTTCAAGATTATTTTGGGTAATGTTTCTCTTTTCAATTCTTCTCTTCTTTTTAGGGTTTCCACCCTATCTCAAGAGTTTATTGAATGTCTAGAACATAGGGTTCGAACATATGGTCTTATTTGGTATCTTTTGGGTCAATTTTTGGTCGTATAGGTCTGGATATATATTCATTGATATGCGGCGGTGGTGCGGTTGATGTTTCGCACCATGTTTTGAGGGTTTCAGCATAAAAGGTAGGTGATTCCATGTGTAATAATTTCTAGATGAGTTAGTTTACTTGAATTATTTATTATGCATTTAATCATATGCTGTGTATTGTGTGGGAAATATTTATTTTGTATTTGGTAAAGCATTTGTTTTTACAGTTTCATTTTAGTTTAAAACAAATTGGGTGTTTTACATGTGCAACCCTTTGGGTATTGTTTGGGTGTGTTTTATAACATATGAAATTGATTTAATAAATCTTTTTTGGGATGACAATTATGATTTGGTAGGGTATTGGTGTGCCATTAGGTTTTAAAGAGGTTTCTTTTAATGGGTTTAAGGTGTAAAGCCTTATTGTACTTCATGAAAGTGATTTTGAAAATGTGTGCTTTTCATGTGGATATTTTGTGGTATTGTTTGAGGTGTTTTTATAACACATGTGGGTATTTTAATAAATGTTTTTGGGGATGAAAATTATGTTTTGAATTTGTATTGGTGTGATTTTGTCCTTGAAATATGGTTTTGAAATGAGTTTTTTTTGTGAAAAGATTTGGTACACTCTTTAGAATTGTTTTATGAAAGCTTTGAATGGTTTAATGATTTATGTAAGATGTGAAACCATATTGGAAAACTGTTTTGGATTGTTTATACTTTCAAATGGACCATTTTAAATGATAATAGTTCTGTTATGTTATATGTATCCTCTTGGAAATGTTTTATAAAAATGTTTAATGGATTTACTAAAATGTGAAAGAGGTGTGAACGTTATATGGGCTATTTGTGTGAGTGCGATGTGAAAAGTGGATTTTGTTTATAAAAAGGGTTTTAGGAAACATGTGAGTGGGCTGTTATGTGATGTTTAGTATATTTGTAGGTATTTTATAAAATTGTTAAATGATGTGTTGGATTGTGAAAGTTATGCAAAAAGTGTTGTGGGCTATTTTTGTGTGGGTTTGATTTCAAAATGCATTTGAATGAAAAGTGGACTTTTGTGAGTTGTGTTGTATACATGTGGGTTTTTTGGTGAATTTATGATATGGAAATGATATTTTCATGTGAAATGTATATTCATTGACTTGTTGAAATTGTTTGAGCACAAAGGGAAAACCCGGGTATCTAGTTGGGTGGACGTGTACTAGTATGCTAGTGATCCCGTGGGGTTTGGCCTCAGTTTCACTTAGCAAGATTGACACTTACAACTCTAAATAAATGAAGATGATGATGATTGGGGACCACTAGGTTATGGATATGTTCCCTACTAGTGGCTCGTGCACGAGAACGAATATTTTTGATGGTTACTCTCACCGAGATACGAGGTACCTGGGACCCACAACTAGCTAGTGCCTAGAGGTTATTTTCCATTGCTTGTGCTCACTGGATATTTTGTGCTTACCGTCGGCATACGGTACATTTTTCTGGGAAATTCAGTAGATTTGGTGTTTATTTTAAAAAGTGTTAATCCTTTAAAATATCCCACTTGAAAACTGTTCTTATTCAAATTTGCAGCTTTTAGAAATTGTAACTAGCTTTTCATGTTTTTGAAAACATGCATGCTTTTCGTCTTTATATGCTTATTATATGGAATCTCTTAGTGGTGGTATCCTATTGGGCTTTGGCTCACACCCTACCTACACCCTTGGGTGTAAGTAGACTTGGTTATTTTGTTGTCGCAGGTTTGGGTATAACTTTTGTTCCAACAGTTCGGGTTTCCACCGGTCATTCATGATGCGGTGTTGTGGAGACGGCTTGAGGAAGATGCCTCTTGCCATGTTGAGGTTCTTGGGCAGTCATTTGTTGGGTTTGTACCTTTGTAATGATCTTCAAACATTGTTTAAAATTGTGCAATTCAGTTCTGAACTTATTAAAAAGATGTTTCGGTTTGAAAAATCCAGATTTGGTTTCTTGGATTCATTTGATGTTTCAAGTATAAAAACATGGGTAAATAGTTCCAAATTTTCGGTTTTTGATACCCGGGAACTTGTGCCAGCCCGTGGGGATCGGGAATGCCCTTCGAGACTTTCCACGGGTCGGGTTGGGTGCCGGTTTTTATGGCGACCAGATTCAGTTCGTGACAAAATGGTATCAGAGGAGGTTCTGGTTAACTCTTTGGGTCATGTTATTTAGGGAATAGTCGGGATAGATTAGAGTTAGAATTGTTGGGACTTTGTAGTTCGGTTATGGGTAGTGTGCCTGATCACCACACCTCATGATAGGATTCGAGTCACCAGGGGAAGTCGGGATTTATCTATGTTCTTTGTTTTTCTTGGTTTAATGATGATTAGGGGAAATGAAAAGAGAGTTGGGTTAATGGTCTCAGTGAGCTCACAGGGCCTGGCAAGCCATGTGGAGCCGGGGATATTCTCTAGAACACTCTCTGTGATAGTGAAGTGATTGGAATATGGACGCTAAACATATTTCCAATTCACCCACTGAAACTAGTTTCCTCTCAGATTGTTTTGTACTATAGTTTTGCAATCTTGGAACTTTGGTTTTAAAAGGACTTGGTTTTAAGAAGTATAAAGTTTTTCTGAAATTATTTTCAAATAAATAAGGAACAGATTTATTTATGAAATGGGGGAACTGAATTTTTAGAATTGTTTTGAAATAGAAAATGGTGTTTTTACACTTCTTTTGAAAGCAATAACTATATTGAAGTTGGTTTTGAAAAGTGTTTACAATAGAGTTTTCTAAACAATCAAAGAGTGTTTTAATGGGATGAGATGTTTTGAAATTGATGTGAATATATTTAAAGTGAGTTATTTTCTAAATGGTTGTGCATTTATGAAAAGTTTTGTAAGATATGAGTTGGAATTTGATCTCGTGGTTAGTGGTTTTGAGAAAAAGGATGTGTTGGTTGACCATTTTGGTTTTGAAAAGTGGAAAGAATTTTTGTTTTATCCTTTGGTATTTTCATGAGAAACCACATGCATGGGGTTATATGGGAAGAGAGATGGTTGATGACGTGACTGGATGAGTGTCGGGATGGATATGAGGAGGGTTCCTGGTGTGGCATAGAAACATGCATGTGTAAGGCCAATGGGGTACCATTGATGGATGCGCTAACCTCTGAACCATTTGTTTTCAAAGAAATGTTATAAAAAAAATTATTTCTTGATGTTTTTTTTGGGATGGTGTATATTATGTGTTTTCGGAAAATGTTGATTTTGTGGGATGTTTTGAGTCCAAGAACCCCTCCTGTTTGAACTGTGTTTTGGGTTTGGGTTTGGTCAGTAAGTTGTGTAGTAGGGACGGTTAGTGGTCTCTTTTGAAAAATGTTTCGGGACACCTTTATGATGGTTCCCTACATGTGTTTGGATCTGGTTTTTGGTATATCATGACCAATGGACTATCTTGGCTGGGTCCTTGGGTTCAATCATTGGATAAGGTACACCCCCATTAAAGGTTAGTGCACAATTGAAGTTCAACCTGGATTGTTTCCCCGTTTGAAGACCCTCCAGTTGATCAATATAAGGAATATTTTTCTTGAGATTTCTAGATTGAGTCTACACCCATTCATTTCATTGATTTTTAGATCCTATTATAACGAGAGAGTGCTCTTGGAAGGTTGAAAGAGACATTAGTTTCTTAAGTTTCTTGATTCGTCGAAGGTGGATATGGTCTAGGGTTGTTAGTGTGGATGATTTTCTCGATGGTGTCTAAGAGGGCCATTGGGTTCTTCAAAGATTCTTTGAATCATGAGTTCATGTTAAACCACTGGTGTGGGAAATATGGTCATGATAGGATATTGTGGCCACTTTCTATAATTGTGTGATGCTTGGGGATGTTGTATAAGGTCCCTATCCATGAATTGTTTATATCAGTTGAAATGGTCATGTTTGGTGATGCCTTATGATGTCATGTACTCGATTGACTGTATAGGTGAAAGTAGTGAAATCCTCTGAGAGTCCCTGTTATGTTGGGAAAATGTCTCCCTTGAAAAAAACTTCAAAATAATCTATTTTAGAGGAATGTGAGTGTAGGTGTTCTTTACTTCTATTGTTTCTCACCTGAATAAACAAGTTGTGATTTGTGTGTGTCTTCTTAGCCCTTGTTTCAGTGAAATATCGGGATAAGGTAAAGTGAGTTTGGAATGTGTTATGTCTAGAAAACTTATTTGGGACTGCGGTGTAGTTTTTGGTGGCACCGAAAAGAATAATTCTCATTCAGTGGGTTTCCAAATATTAACTACGAGGCCGAAGATGCTTCAATCATTTGATCTCCAGCCATAGGTCTCGGAGAGAAGCTGGCTCGTATTCAGGGGAAATCCCAGGGCCATTTAAACCCTTGTACAAAGTCCTATCCTTAGTATGAAAGATGTGAATAGTTCAAACCTCTGGTTTCATCATGGTTGAGCACATTGTTTGTGCACGTTTAGTAGTGGCCGTGTTCTAGGAAGCCATGTAGAAAGAATTATATTCATAGTTAGTGCATGGTTTCCCAAACCATGCGGACTAATCCTATGCCCTTCCTAAATCATTAATTTCTTTTTGGGTCTTTTTGTGTCGGCCCATGCTGGTCGGTTAAGATGGTCAGTTCTTATGGTGGGGAGACCCACTATTATTCCCATGAGTGTTCATTCATAAACATTAAATGGAAGTATATCCCTTGTACTAGAGAGTATGTTTGGGCCTCCCACTATTAGTGTCTTGATTCTGTCTCGGGAAAACAATTTAAGTTGTCTCTTATGGTGGGGAGCCCATTTGTGTCTCTTCATACGAGTAACTCATTTTTTTCCATGGACATGTCTGGGAAGTAGATATTATCATTCTAAGATATCTAACTACCTACATATTCATTGGGTAAACATTGATATTGGAGAGTTTCCAATGGTTTAGTTATATTAGGGAAGTGTAATCTTGTTCAATGTTGTTGTTTTGTTTTGGGTAAATTGATTGAGTATTGTTAAGATTGTGTTTGAGGAGTTTTCATTTGGGATATAGCCTGAATGTGCTTGATTGTTTCAGGAAATTGGTGTAAGTTTGGTTTGTGAGAGTATTCCTTCCATCATTGATCACTGGAGAAGTTTTGACCTTTGGGGGTGAAACCTGGCAAGGGTGTACCTATTGGTTTCGAAGTTGGGTTTGGTTGTTGCTTTGACCTTGCTGTGACTTTCCGGGGCGTAAAGTTTCCAAGGTGGGGAGAATTGTCACGTGAGTAACCTATTTTAGGTTTATTTTAAATTTATTTTCCACTCATGATTTGTTTTGGTTGTTTCCAAAGGTTTTATTGAGAATAGGTGAGTTTTCATGAATTGGGCCAAACTGCGATCCCAATTCCAGATTTAAAAAAATAAATTTTGTTTCATTTATAACTTTTTCAATTTTTAATATTTTTGACTCATTCCAACTCCTAATTGTTCTCCCCTGATATAGTAACCCCACATTAAAATTTGGGGCCTTTATAAATCCATAAGCATGGGGGATTTTTGTTTTTATTTGAGAATTGGGCCAACCCGAAGGCCCATTTTCCAGTTTTTTATTGATTCATTAATTTATTAATATCTTATTCATTAAAATGGATTTTTTGGATATTCCACCTCCCTCTCGACCCTAAGAAGCCCCGGAGAGCTCCCATTTCCTTTACCCCCACTTTGGAGATCTATTTCATCGCGATTTGGTGATGAAAGTATTGGGGTTTCTAAAATCGGGATGATTTGAAGAGGTAAGTTCATTCCATCATAACTCTCTCAATTATTAATCTTTTCCCCCCATTCCAATTCCTACATTATCTCATAATCCCTGTTCGAACTTCACTTCAATGGTTGGATATTTTTAAATTCATATTCTGGTAGAGTTTAGGTCGTTTTCTTCAAGATTATTTTGGGTAATGTTTCTTTTTTCAATTCTTCTCTTCTCCTAAGGGTTTCCACCCTATCTCAAGAGTTTATAGAATGTCCAGAACATAGGGTTCGAACATATGGTCTTATTTGGTATCTTTTGGGTCAATTTTTGGTGGTCTAGGTCTGGATTTAAATTCCTTGATGTGCGGCGGTGGTGCGGTTGATGTTTCGCACCATGTTTTGAGGGTTTCGGCATAAAAGGTAGGTGATTCCATGTGTAATCATTTCTAGATGAGTTAGTTTGCTTGAATTACATATTATGCATTTACTAATATGCTGTGTATTGTGCGGGAACTGTTTATTTTGTATTTGGTAAATCATTTGTTTTTACAGTTTCATTTTAGTTTAAAAAAAATTGGGTGTTTTACATGTGCAACCCTTTGGGTATAGTTTGGGTGTGTTTTATAACATATGAAATTGGTTTAATAAATCTTGTTTGGGCTGAAAATTATGATTTGGTAGGGTATTTGTGTGCCATTATGTTTTAAAGAGGTTTCTTTTAATGGGTTTAAGGTGTAAAGCCTTATTGTACTTCTTGAATGTGATTTTGAAAATGTGTGCTTTTCATGTGGATCTTAGGTGGTATTGTTTGAGGTGTTTTTATAACACGTGGGGGTATTTTAATAAATGTTTTTGGCAATGAAAATTCTGTTTCTTATTTGTATTGGTGTGATTTTTTCATTGAAATATGGTTTTGAAATGAGTTTTTTTTGTGAAAATATTTGGTACACACTTTAGAGTTGTTTTATGAAAGTTTTGAATGGTTTAATGATTTATGTAAGATGTGAAACCATATTAGAAAACTTTTTTGGATTGTTTATCCCTTAAAATGGACCATTTTAAATGTTAATAGTCCTGTTATGTTATGTGTATCCTCTTGGAAAGGTTTTATAAAAATGTTTAATGGATTTACTAAAATGTGAAAGAGGTGTGAACGTTATATGGGTTGTTTGTGTGAGTGCGATGTGAAAAGTGGATTTTGTTTATAAAAAGGGTTTTAGGAAACATGTGAGTGGGCTGTTATGTGATGTTTAGTATATTTGTAGGTATTTTATAAAATTATTAAAGGATGTGTTGGATTGTGAATGTTATGCAAAAAGTGTTGTGGGCTATTTTGGTGTGGGTTTGATTTCAAAATGCATTTGAATGAAAAGTGGACTTTTGTGACTTGTGTTGTATACATGTGGGCTGTTTGGTGAATTTATGATATGGAAATGATATTTTCATGTGAAATGTATATTCATAGACTTGTTGAAATTGTTTGAGCACAAAGGGAAAACCCGGGTATCTAGGTGGGTGGACGTGTACTAGTATGCTAGTGATACCATGGGGTTTGGCCTCAGTTTCACTTAGCATGATTGACACTTACAACTCTAAATAAACTAAGATGATGATGATTGGGGACCACTAGGTTATGGGTATGTTCTCTACTAGTGGCTCGTGCACGAGAACAAATATTTGTGATGGTTACTGTCACCGAGATACGAGGTACCTGGGACCCACAACTAGCTAGTGCCTAGGGGTTATTTTTCATTGCTTGTGCTCACTGGATATTTTGTGCTTACCGTCGGCATACGGTACATTTTTCTGGAAAATTCAGTAGATTTGGTGTTTATTTTAAAAAGTTTTAATCTTTTAAAATAGCCCACTTGAAAACTGTTCTTATTCAAATTTTAAGCTTTTAGAAATTGTAACTAGCTTTTCATGTTTTTGAAAACTTGCATGATTTTCATCTTTATATGCTTATTATATGGAATATCTTAGTGGTGGTATCCTATTGGGCTTTGGCTCACACCCTACTTACACCATTGGGTGTAAGTAGACTTGGTTATTTTGTTGTCGCAGGTTTGGGTATAACTATTGTGCCAACAGTTCGGGTTTCCACCGGTCATTCATGATGCGTTGTTGTGGAGATGGCTTGAGGAAGATGCCTCTTGCAATGTTGAGGTTCTTGGGCTGTCTTTTGTTGGGTTTTTACCTTTGTAATGATCTTCAAACATTGTTTAAAATTGTGCAATTCAGTTCTGATCTTATTAAAAAGATGTTTCGGTTTGAAAAATCCAGATTTGGTTTCTTGGATTCATTTGATGTTTCAAGTATAAAAACTTGGGTAAATCGTTCCCAATTTTCATTTTTTGATACCCGGGCACTTGTGCCAGCCCGTGGGGATCGGGAATGCCCTTAGGGACTTGCCACGGGTCGGGTCGGGTGCCGGTTTTTGCGGGGACCACATTCGGTTTGTGACAACGAGAGAGGCGAGAGAACTAGAAATATGTGGATTTATTTTCACTGAGGATGGTGACTCAATATTGGTTGAAATGATGATCCTTTTTCCTAAAAAGAAGTAGTTTATGACACATATAATGACATGTGGAAAGAAGCAATGAATTATTAAATGGATTCCATCTACCAAAACCATGTCTGGATTTTTGTAGATCCTCCAGTTGATATAATGCCTATTGGTAATAAGTGGGTATTCAAGAATAAATTGGACATAGAGGGATACTTTATCACCTATAAAGAATTACTAGTTGCAAAAGGTTTTATGCAGCATCAAGGAATTGACTGTGATGAAAACTTTTCACCAATTGCAATGATGAAATCCATCAGAATCATATTGGCCATTGCTGGTTACCATGGCTATGAAATTTGGAAAATGGATGTCAAAACAAAATTCCTTAATGGGAAACACCAGGAAGATGTCTACATGACACATCCTGAAAGGTTTTTTGACTCCAATGGATTCCAACAAAGTATGTAAGTTGGAGTAATACATTTATAGATTAAAGAAAGCATCAAGGTCATGGAACATTCATTTTGATGAAGCCGTAACGAAATTTGGATTTGTTAAGAACGAATGTGATCCTTGTGTCTACAAAAGTTTTAGTGGTAGTGAAGTCGTTTTCCTAATTGTATATGTTGATGACATATTACTAATTGGAAATTAAGTACATGTCTTATAGCCAGTTAAGGGATTGTTGGATAAATGCTTCTCTATGAGAGAATTGGGTGAGGCGGTATATATTCCTGGGATCAAGATCCATTGTGATAGATCTAAGAGAATGTTGGGCCTGAGTCAAAGTACATACATTGACAAGATATTGAAGAGATTTAGCATTAAATAATCTAAGAGAGGATTGGTTCCAATGTCCTGTGGCATTCATATTTCCTAGAAAATGTGTCCTCAAACACATTAGGAAAGAAATAAAATGGAAATGATCCCTTATGCATCTGCGATTGGATCCATTAGGTATGTTATTCCATGTACAAGGCTAGATGTTTCTTATGTATTATTTGCTGTGGGAAGATATCAAGCTGATCCAGGAGACCACCATTGGATGGCAGTCAATACTATCCTTAAGTATTTGAGGCATACTAAGGATATATTCCCGGTTTATGAAGGAGATGTGTAACTAGTCATCAATTGACATGTAGATGCTAGTTTCCAGACTGATCTTGATGACATGACGTCGCAGACTGGTAACATATTCAGTTTGATTGAAGGTGTAGTGAGATGGAAGAGCTCAAAGCAAGGTGTGGTTGCAGATTTTATAATAGAGTCCGAGTATATCACAACATCTGAGGCTGCTAAATAAGTAGTATGTATTCGAAGCTTCGTCCAAGAACTAGATGTATTACCTTTCAGTAAAGATCCTATTAGACTCTATTGTAATAATACTTCAATGGTGGAACCTGAAAAAGAGCCAAGGTCACATCAACGGACAACGCACATACTTTGGAAGTATTATCTCTCAATAGATTTTTCTCAGAGAGGTGATGTTTCAGTTAGTAGTATTTCTACAGAAGACAACATGGTAGACCCCATGACTAAATCCTTGACTCATCAAAAACATGATCATCATTGGAGGTCTAGCGGAGTAAAAGTCCTTGGTAGTTGGCACTAGTCTATGTGGGAGTTATTTAGAGTTGGTGTCCTAAGAACCAACTATTAGTAATTTGATTACATTAATGTACACTTATTATATATTGTTCATTGTTCTGCATGACTATAATATAATAATGTCTTGGAATATTGGTTGTATTAATAAGGTCATGGTAGATCCCCGCTATGATGAGAACCTTGAAATTCTATAACAATATTCTTAAATAATGTTTTATGGTTGGATGATATTCTATGATAGGACACACAATATACAGACCATCATGTGCGAGTACTCATAAGTATTCGAGACTCTCTCTCTTGTAGTTCGCACATGGTTATCTCCATGATGGGAGATTATGAGAATAGACCCACCAATAGTAATTCTACATTTATTGGTGTGATTGAATATTACTATCTACGTGCGTGCATAATGGTCCTTAGATTTGAAGATTATCATTAACTCATTTCATCACTCGTGCACTTAGATTTGCCGATGAAAACTGTCATGAAGACAGATAGCGGAAAGTAGGGTACATTGGGTGCATCACGAATGACATGTTGTTAATGTATATGTTGAAGAAGGATATTTCCCATCCATATTTAAGGAAGTATATATCCCGAACCCTTTGATTGAAATAAAATTGTCACCCAAATTCCATGTCCATGGTGTAATGACGAGTGTTTTTCTGGAAGTCAAAGAATGAAAGATCAAGCTTATAGGGTTATGACCCTGACATGAAACATTCTTGATGAGATATTAAGACAAAGAGATTAAATTACATGGTGTGTGTTCATATGAGGTGAAACTTCAATGTGGCATCAACTTCTTTCTCTTCGGTGCCTTGACCCATTGCTAGAAAGTAATATTTGACATTAGGCAGGCCCACCTAATGCCAACGAGAAAGAGTCCTAGAGGGTCAAAAACTTAGTGAATCTATGTATATCAAGTACAATAAATATTATTCCCATATATGGTAAAATAATTATTCAAGGAAGCCTAATTTTTTTTAATGTTGGAGGAAGAATAAAATGAAAACATGTAAAAACCATGTATTAATGATTACATGCCGTGTAGTTTTCATTTTGGAATGGAAATGAGAAGCAAGTACATGTCGTGTATTAATGATTACACACCGTGTAGTTTTATGAAAAAAAGTACATGCCATGTATTAATGATTACACGACATGTAGTTTTTCAAATTGGTATTATGAGGAAATAATATTGTTTTAGTAAATGACATTTATAATAATCAGTGTGGGCGCATGTCATGGAATTCAAGATTCGACATTGGGGTTTTTAATAAGAGTTAATGAAATAAATAAAACATGTAACACGTTTATTTATTATCATAAATCTATAACCTAAAACCCAATTAAAAATATCCTCACAACCCCAAAAAGTCTCCTTATTTGTTGTGCACAACAATTCTGGATAATTCTGTCATGGCCGAAATAATTCATTCCTCCAGGAATGCTATCCATATCGAGAGAGAGGTCCTCCTCCATCAGATCAATGCGATCTAAGGTGGAAAATTCAAGAAAGTCGTTCTCCACACTTGATATTGGAGACTCCTTTTGCAACATCCAGGCATACGTGGTGCACGTGTGGATCACCGCTAGTGGAAGTATACACTTGGCTTTTGTGATGTAACAACAAATAATATCGGAACATCATCAGAAATATCAG
This sequence comes from Viscum album, assembly GCA_963277665.1. Lineage (NCBI taxonomy): Eukaryota > Viridiplantae > Streptophyta > Magnoliopsida > Santalales > Viscaceae > Viscum > Viscum album. The sequence continues at coordinate 829,852,825 of OY728151.1, read as the reverse complement.
CAAAGAAAGAACGCTGTAAAAGGTACATCATTTCAATTAATTAAGTTTTTTATAATCAACCTGTGATGATCCATGGAGTCTGGGTTTTATCGTCGTATTGATCCTGGATTTATCATTGAAAATAAATAAAATCCAACTGGTCACATCCACCCTTGAGCTTTCACTGCGCCCGAGACCGACATCCCCTACCTCGCATTGATGATTTATTTGACCAAATTCATGGAGATTAATATTTTTCAAATATTGACCTACGATCTGGAGTTCATCGGTTGTGTGTTAAGAAGGAAGAAATTCCAAAAATAGTAATTTGAACTAGATATGGGCATTATGAGTTTACAATAATGCATTTTGGATTGACTAATGAACCCTTTTTCTTCGTGGATATAAGGAAAATAGTTTTCAAGGAATATCTTGATGACTTTGTAGTTTTATTTATTGATGTTATCTTGTTAAACTAAAAAATCTACAAAGATCCAAAAAATCACTTGTGCACTATTCAGAAAACCCTCAGAAGAAATGAATTATATGCGATGTTCTGAAATTGTGAATTCTGGATTAAAAAAATTTCATTCCTTGTCTTTATTGTCTCTATGGATGGAATCTCCATCAATCCTTCAAAGACCAAGGCAATCCAAATATGGGCAGCACCGACAAGTATAACTAAGGAACATAATTTTATTGGATTAAAAAGTTATTATCGATGTTTCATCTAGAATGTTGCTCGATTAGAAAACCCATTTACCAAGAACACGCATAAAGGGGTTAATTTTATTGGAAAAAAAGAGTGTGAATAATTTTTTTAAGAACATAAGAGAATATTTTCCAATGCCTATATCTTCACTATACCATCGGGGAATGATGGGTTTGTTATTTATAGTAATGCATCAAAGAAAGGACATGTTTGTGCCTTTATGAAGACTAATAGGGTTATTTCGAATGCATCACACCATCTAAAAATTCATGAAAAAAACTGTCCCACTCATGATATTGAGTTAACAACTCTAATCTCACTTTGATGTTATGAAGACACTCTCTATATGGTAAAAAATGTGGGATTTATACCGATCACAACAGTTTGAAGTATATTTTCCCACTAAAATAACTCAACATGAGGCAATGGATATGGCTTGAACTACTCAAGGATTCTGATCTCACTATACAAAACCACTCGGGGAAGGAAAATAATGTGGCAAATGCTTTGAGCAACAAAGATCATGGAGTTTTGAACATGATGAGAGTTGAAAGGGGTCCTATTTTCATGGATCTAGTAAATATGGGTATTGTAATAACAATAGAAGGTGAAATATCAATAGTTTTTCAAGTTGTTTTTAAATCATCTTTACTAGAAATGATAAAGAGTTCTTAGACTGATGATGTGGAGTTTAAAGTGAAAATTAATGCTATGAATGATGGGAGATTGATCGTCTTCTTATATGAAGATGATATTTTGAAATTTTGAGAGTCACTTTCTATTCTTAATATACCTGATCTAATAAGGTAATTGTAAGATGATTCTCATTGATCCAATTTTTCTGTACACTCTGGTTTAACTAAGATGTAAAGACATTTTATGGAACAGTTTTGGTGGGAAAACATGAATATATAGATTGCTGATCATGTGTCTAGATGTATGGTTTTTCATCAAGTGAAAGCTGGTAGAAAACATCCTAGAGGAATCATGCATCCTCTTACCATACCTGAGTATAAATGAGATAATATTATGAAGGATTTTTTCATGGGACTACCAAATACATCTAGTAGGAATGATGCAATATGGGTTATTGTTGATCATCATACATTGTAATCACATTTTCTTATTATAAGATAAGATTTACCACTAGAACATCTAGTAATAATATATATTAATGAAGTTTTAATATGTCATGGAGTAAACCTATTGACATTTTCTGACCATGATCCCCATTTTACATCATGATTCTAGGAAAGTCATCAGAAGGCCTTGGATACTATACTTCATTTGAGTACTTCCTACCATCCTCAAACTGATGGAAAATCAGAACTGACTATTCAAACCATAGAAGAGATGTTTAGATATTTATCACATGACATGCAAGGTATGTGGGATCAATATTTACGTCTGTTATAATTTTCCAATAATAATGGCTTCTATTCAAGTATTCAGAAGGCACCATGTGAAGCATTATGTGAAAAAATATGGCGCACAACAACTTGTTCGGATGATGATGGTGAAAGAAAACTCTTAGGCCCAAACCATTTTGAGGAAACAACATAAAAGGTAAAGGTTATCCAAACTCATATCAAAGCAGCTCAATGTAGGCTAAAGAGTTATGCCAATAACCAAAGTAATGATTTGGAATATCAAGTAGGAGATCTTCTTTTCCTGAAGGTATGTCCTTGGAAGGATGTTATATTTTTCAGTAAGAAGGGTAATTTATGTCCCAGATACATCAGACTATTCGAAATTTTGGAACAAATTGGAGTTGTAGTGTATTGTTTGAAACTTCCACCATGTCCCTCCAAAGTTCATGATGTGTTCCACATATCACTATTTGAGAAACTACATGTGTAACCCACCAGATGTACTCACCAATGAAGAAATAGAATTGTAACCTAATCTGTCTTGTTGTGAAGAGCATGTTAATATACTTGATACTAGTGACCAAGTGTGGAGAAACATGGTGACTTGTCTTGTAAAACTTCTATGGAGAAATCATATGATGGAAGAGGCAAAGTGGGAAGCTGGTGAAATTATAATGAAGAACCAACCTAATCTTTTTATGTATTAATATTCTAAAAATTTTGAGGAAAAAATTATTTGAAAGAGGGATAATGTAATACCCCATGCTTCCACGATACGTTTCCATTTGAATAATGCAACATCTTGTGTTGTACATATTTTGAAGTTTTAACAAACCACGACTAATAAAACTAGGTGTTATGAATAGTAATAAAAAAAATTTCTAAATATTATAAATTTTATTTATTGGAATGGACTTCATTTTTTCATTTAGAATATTAAAATTTGTTTAGGGTGACTTTTTGGTATTTTTCTGAAAACATTCAATTTTTGATTAATAGTGAAAAACACATTGTTATTGATTAAAATAAACATTTTATTTAAATTTTTTTTATTTTATTTAAACATATATTAGGTAAAAATAGATATATAATACCTATATTAGTTCAATTTAATTCATTGAAGTCATATTATAATAAAATTAGATGTATAAAATTTTATTGAATTTTTTTAATGTTTTTTACCCACCATCTAGGTGCATTTATAAATTTGCATAAAATGTAATTTTACCACTTATGTGAATTGAACATAAAAAATCCAAGAGTCCCGGTTGACATCAGTATGTAAATTTTTTTTCAATAAGATGAAAATATTTTTTGGGGAATAATAACTTTCGACTTTTATTTCCCACACTAAAATGTAAATAATGTAATTAAAGGTAAAAATGACATTAATATTTACCCTAAATCAACTACTAATACTATTAGACAAGTTTATTTAGAATAAAATCAACACTGAGAATAAAATATGATCCTTTTGGTCCACTTGGATTAGATTTGAAAATTTATTATTATTTTATTTAAAGAATAGTTAAAAGTGTTAAATTAAATATTTAATAATAAAACCATTTTTAATATAGGCTTATTCATAATATAAATTCGACTATAAATATTTATTAGAATTATAAAAATATTTCCTACATAATGTTATTTTATTTATAAATTTTAGACATTAAATAATTTAATTTATTTATGACAGAAAAATGATGCATTAATTACCTTATTAATAAATGATTAAAATAATTGATATTATAAATATCAAAATAAATGTAAATTGATACTTTTGATGAATTCCAAGAAATTTATATATTAATATATCATGTTAGTGTTGATTATATAAATTTTATTCTACGTGATAATGTTCTTCGGAATTTCACTATAACAAAATACCAAATATGGTCAAAATTAACAAAAATGAGTTTTTAAAACAAATACTATATTATTAATTGATATAATATTATTAAATATATAAAGTTCAGCCATAATACTTAGAAAATGTTATATATATCAATAATGAACCACATGGGGTTCTATGGGCTTTTTATAGTAAGAATATTAACCATTTATTATAATAATAAAAGAATACATGGTAAAAGTTAAACTATTTTACTAAGGGATAAAACTAAATGATATGGTGATTATAGTGACCTAAACCTGTCTAAAACCTATTGGTTGAGTGGTTATTGACTCCTCCCCACCTTATCCTTGAAATAAATAATTTTTTAGCCACTAATAATTGAATATGATTGTATAATAAAATAATATTTCAATAATTTCTTAAAGTGAGCCTCACCACTCTTATAAAAGGGTACTTCCCCTTCCCTCAATATCACACCGCCAAAGCCATATGGATTGGAAAAACCCTGCATAAATATTCTCCAAACAAACCTAACATCATCTTAGGGGATTTATATTGATCATAAATTAATCTTATGGATCTCTTTTGAAAAACTCAAAATGAAACACCTGAAGAAGAAGAAATAATTCCCCCACACTTTTTCAATGTTTTTTTCTTCCTCCACTTCCTCATTCATTGTTGTTTTGATAAAAAAATAATAAATCCTATACCTTCTACATATTTTGATGTTATTATAAATATGTTACAACCAAATTCATTATTCTATCCATCCTATGAATTACATGTCACCATACGTATGTACGTATGGCTTATCGTCTCCACGTCGTGGCGTAGTTTGTTATTCAAAAACATAATTATTTTTATAGGTACAATAATGAGTATAATTTATGTAAATAATAAATATTACATGTTAATAATTCTGTATATATTATATAACACCCAATTTCATACAATTTCACCATCAATAGAATTATATTGTCGCTCGTGCTTACGTAAGGATTACCGTATCCATGAACGTGATGAAATTCATATCCCATTGTAATCAATCAAGAATAATATTCATTTACTTATTAAAAATAATGCTGAAGAACTTAATATCATTCTGGATATGAATCAAATACATCCTATCCATAATAAACATGGATTTCATTACCAAACATATACAGGAAAACGAATCAGTTAGCACCCGAAACAATGATACAATTGAAATATTATTAACAAAGCAATATTATAAGATCATATATGATATCATATTTATTTATTTGGTTCTTGTAAAATTTAATACCATTTATTTAATTATTATACATGAGGTTAACATACCCTTGATCAAGGAAAATTACTAGTTAAGGGTTAACTCTACAATCTCTTCATTATCTAATGTTGTTTATACATGAGTATCTACTTGGGCTTCTTTATCATCCACATCCATGTTTCATAATAATGTATTTAAAAGAATTATTACTATTTCCTAGAATATGGTTTAAATTCATATATACCTTTGTTTTAAATTTTATAATTTTTTTTTAAAAATGTTTCCGTTGATTTCCAATCAAGGTCCTTTATGTCCTTTTTGACATAATTATGGTAAGAATGTTTATAACTTATATAGAGAGTGCAGCTATTTTCAGCTGTTATAACATCTTCGAAGAATCCTTTAAAGATTATAAGAATGTGTTCAAATTAAATTATTTATTTTATAATTATTTTACTTTAAAATGATTTCAAAATAGAAAGAGATATTTCTCTTACAATGTTTTGATTTCATCTATGTATAAATACTTTGATAGATTGTAAATTTGTTTGCAGCTGATTCATTGTAATACAATATTACATATTTTATTGAATGGGTTATGATATGTTTTATTATAGATATGATTTCTTAATACTATTCATTGTTTACAGTTATTTTATAGACATTTCATATTATAGTTTTAATATGAATGTTTATGTTATTTTTAAACCTTTTCATATGAGGAATACATTGGACTCAGTAAGTAACGGGTGGAGCCTGATATAGCTCCTCAGTGAATCAGTACGTCTCACGAGACAAAATATTGTCTTGGCACAATCCCTTGACAAAATCATATTTGTATTCTTGGCACGAGGCCTTGACTATGTGGTTATGATGTCCGACATTATGCATTCCATCATTATGAAATTGGATATTAATATTACATGTGATTATTCGACTAGTAGAATATCTATATGAATATGTAATTTTAATTAGACATTTTATCATTTCCATATTATTCTGATGATTAAGTTTACATGTCTTGTGTTTTATTCTTATACATTTCCTTAAATTTTTATGCTTATTTGTAAATGATTCTGCTATATTTTTATACTTACTAAGCTTATGAGCTCACACCTCCTTATGTTTTATTTTTTCCAGGATGTGAATAAGTATTTTATTGTTGACCTGTTGGGATAGGCTAAGGTATATAACTGTGTTCAATGAGGAAAAAAAGTCAATGTTGTTTTTATTTCATGAATTAATGTAAAACTTATGTATTTTTAAGGTACTTCAATTGCTAATAAACTAATCAATATTTTGATACATGATTTCCTGTGATCATGCCAATGTTATATAATAATGTACTGACTCTGGGTATCTATGGTCTGGGCATTACAAGTAGTGACAAAATAATATTGGGAGTTGTGATTTTATGGGGCGATTTGACGAGGGGTGGACCAACCTGGATTATAGAAAATGTAATTGATGTGGTTTCTATTCACCTTAGGTGAACATTGGATGCATATATGTGTTTTTTTCCTATGAGTGGACCTGAGGGAGAACCAATCTACTAATACATGAATATGAATGATGGAGGTTTCCAATATATATTGGTTCAATGGACTGTCATGATTCCATTGTTTGATAATGTTATCATAAATGTAGGTCTTGGTTTGTTGTAAAACATGTGGGGTATCTTGTGAATGATGATTTGATGTTTTCTTGTACTCATTTTGATTATGGAAGTGTTCAATATAGTAAAAATGGTGGCGATTGGTTAAAGAATATAGTGGGATTAAAATAGAGGGAAAGTGTTATGTTATTGGCTTAACTAGTGGTTTGATATATATGTAATCGAGTGGAAGCCATCTTTGTGAAAAAGTGTAGTGATGGGTGTTGGAATGGGTGTCAACCTGTTTAATATTTTTTGATCAATAGTAGGATTATATAGTTCTTTTAAATTTTTTAAAAATCAACTATGGTTTTTGGGATTTATGTTTTCGATAGGGTAGGTCATGAGGTGTGGTAAAAATAAAGGATTTCTCTCGATGATATCCTGAATGGATCATTGTTAGTTCTTCCAATGAATATGGGGGAGATAGAACCAAGTGAAATTGTCCATTATTCATGAAGTGGGTCATATGAAGAGTGTTTTGTTAGGTTATTACAAGATAATATAGTGCCTAGTTTGTATCCTTCTATGTGGTGGTTTAGTGGCACTAACCAAACCTTCTCTTCTTCATGGTGTAGGTAATGATGATTTGAGATTGATGAGTCATCAATAAGAATTATATTGTGATCAGGGAACTTGGTGAGGTAAATGTTCTTAGGCTAGGACAGTTTCCAAAGCCAAAATATTGTCACAACATGGATGATTAAAAGAAAAAACAAAAGGTGAAGGTTTATTGGTTGGTTGATGATACCATTTTTTTAATAGGGGCATGCTAATTCAAAGATGTGCAACTTGAATATGATCCATTAAAATGTGATAAAGTTGTAAGATCCAAATCCATTGTGAAGGTACAACTTTGTTAATTTTTTCGGTTAAACACTATTTTATGGATAAATAAGTGTTTCTTGAGTTCTATTGTAGGTTTGAAAGTGTTATTGGTTTTTAACAGATGAAAGGAGCTGAAATGTGGCCAAATGGGTCATAAAATACATTTGGCGCATCGTTATCAAATACTGTATGCCTGGACCACGAAATCTCATGGCATGGGATCAATTTTGAATAGAGGGATAATGAATATTTAACAAATTGTTTGAAAAAACATGTGGATATCTATAGATAACCATGAAACCCAACTTCCATTAGATAGTGTATTGTGTATGGTTTCTCATGGTTTGGATAAATGTGCAGGTAAATAGTGTGCCCCATTAAAAAAGAAAAATTTATAGCTTTCACATATTGGGATTTTTAGATACCCACCTTATTTTCCTACCATTTAACTCTATCTACTCTATATTAATAACTATGTTCTCCCAATTATTCTATAGATGACTCTCCTTCAACTCACAGTAGTTTGGAGTACGTTTGGTCGAGAATCGATGATCTGACTAAGTCTAACTATCATATTTTTTTAATTTTTGAGATTTTGGCTTCTAAACTACCTCATCTTCACCTAATTTAATAAAAAAACACTTTACTAGTTGATTCTAGTTTGAGGAATTAAATAATGTTTTCTTCCATATCAATGGAAAAGGTTATTCATGTTGTTATTTCCATGCATGAGGTAGGTGGTCATGTAGCTTTTTCCCAAACTCTTGATTAGTTATATGTGTATGTAGTTTTCATATTTCTATAAAATGTATATAAATTTTTCATGTTGATATGTTATTAAATGTTTTTGAACATTCTATTTAGGTTTGATACCCTTCACAAATCTAATTGGGTTCATTGATGATGTGAGACAGATCCTAAGGCTACTCTTGGGGTAAGTCCTCCAATTATAATTGGTTCAAGAAATTAATTAACCATGATATAGAGATATAATGAGAGAAAATTTATATTAAATATATATTTTATTCATGGGTAAGGTTAATGAATTAATTAGTACAATAATTTCGTTGATTTTTTAAATTCATAAGTGGGTTTGAAATGAATTCCTAGGAATGTTTTGCAGTTTTGACATAATCATAGATTTATTGATGGAAAATGATGTTTGAATGTAATTTTTTTTTGAAATTTGATGTTTGCGTAAAGTGATTTAATAGGATTTTTCTAATGTTATTTATAATTATGATCTAAATTGTGGGAAAGGTACCATTTTTTAATATGGTTTAAAGGTAATTTTGAATAGTTGAAAAATAGATGAATGGATTTTGCATGTTTAATTTTTAAAATATTAAGACCTATGTTTTAAAGGGTGGTTTTAGGATGTTTTTAAATAAGTAAATTGAATTGGGCTTTATACCATGATATGGACTTAAGGGAATGAAGGTACTCTAATCATTGAAGTGATCTACATGATAGTAATATAAGACCCGGGATAATTACATTGGAATGTAATAATTATTTTTAAATGAACCAATTGAAGAATGGAAATTTTTTATGATATAACATAAGGGGGATTCATGAATGATGTGAAAATAAGTTGATTTGGACAAGTGTTAAAATTACTAATGGATTGTGATTCGATCATGAAATTCATATGTGAGTTCATATACAAAATGGTTGAATGTATTAAATTGGTTAATGTGTGAGAATTAGTGAATATGATTAATTAGGTAGGCATATAAAATGTGTATTTGGATAAATGGTAAGGTAATTTAAATTGAAACATGTTAATGGGTTATGTAATAATATTTACGCCCATGATGATTGATGTGGACTATGATTTCAATTTTTATTAGTTGTGTGTGGTTATGATGTGTTCAATCAGTGGTGAACGGATAAATAAAAATTTTCAAATGTATTGGATTTGTGGGTTAAAAATAGAGGTTCTACACCCATGGGTCGAGTTAGACTGAGCCTTTAAACTACAACCCATAATGAATGGGTTAGAAAAGGGGATGAATCACTATTCCCCTAAAAGTAACATTCCACATAGAGAGAGGATTTTAGGTGAGGAAAAGGTGTTTATCCCTAGTTTGATAGGGACATTGTTCATTCCCTTTTTCATTGTAATTTCCAAGATTAGGTCATACTTTAGATGATTTAATTCTTATCCCATGGAACATTATATGAAGATGAATTTTTCATTGGAGATAGAATAATTGGGGAAATATAAATTGTGATGAAAATATATTAAATGAATATTACATCTTTTTGAGTATGTGAGGATATTTGGTTAGTTAAATACCTCATGGATAAAAGTGTGTGTCACCCTTATGACTTGAATTATACTCCAAATGTGACCACAATTAGTTTTATTAATTTATCGATTATGGAGAACATAATGCGATAATGTGAATTATATAATAACATAAATTTGTTTATTTCTACTAGTTTATTTGTTGATCTTGTTAAATGAATTGACATTTCAATAGATTGGATATATCTCATAAACGTTGTCGATTGTCATATACTAATTTTCACTCACACACTACTTCGTCCACCATGGAACATTAGTACACGAGCAGATGCTACTTTTTTCTAATAAATGTTCTGGAGAATAACTTGGTGTTTTGTTGTGTTTTGTCTAACATGATTGAGAATGGAGGTCCGTACCGAGTTTGGACTCCATACCATATTTAGAGTATTTTCTTAGTTCTAGTCTTCAATTATTGTATATAGATTCTTGGCGTGTTAATTATTCACTATATTTTGTTATAACATTTGTCTTGGGAACATATTGGTTAGGTTTTCAAGTTATCAATGTATCGTTCTTTTCTTTTTGTAATTTATAATATTTTTTCACTCATGTTTTGTCTTCACATTGATATACTGGTATATTATCCCCAAGATCATCTTTAGACCTACGATGCTAGTTGGCAGCCTATGGCATATGGGGAGGTGCTGCTGAGGCCATGTGATGACTCAGCTTGGGGCACTAGTTATCATGTCTTCCATATTAGGGATATTACATATGGGATAAAATGTATTATATATTGACATAGAAAATCTCTAAATTATAAAAATTAATAATTTGATTGATTTTGGGAAAAAGTAGTAATATTTCATCTAGAAAGAAAAAATTAATATAACCTAAAAAATGATTTATAGTTATTTGAATTTTTTTATTTGAATTTATAAATTATGGGTATAATATGTTAGATAATATATAATTTCATGTAAAATTTTTGATGATTCATCGATATATTTTTATGATTTAAGAGGTTAATTAAAGTGGAAAAACATATGAAGGATATCTAAACAATATTTCAGTCTTCTAGAAGATTTCTATATAATTTGTTTTGTGTATTCAAAATGAATTTGATGTTTGGAAAAAATAATATGATTTGAACTTGATATGATTTTCATGATATATTTTATAATTAATACCCATAACTTGTGATTCATCCTTTGATAATAGAAAATTGTTTCCATGAAACATATTCCCAAAACCATAATCTATAGAACATTTATTTGGATTTTTTAGGTATCATCTACAACCATTAAACAATCAGATTGAATAAATGTTGATGTGGCCAATAAATTATTTCCATGATTTATTAAATAATTTTTAGAAAATATTTCATTCAAAATTAAATTTTAATGACCAGAATAATTCATAGAATATATTTTAAAAATATTTTAGATATTTCAATATAATATTTATAGAGAGTTTTAATGATATTATTTTATATTTTAAAGAAATATCATGATCGAATTATTTAATATATTTATGTATTTAAATAATGAAATTATATATGGTATAGTGAAATAATTATGGAAGATATTTTTTTTGTTATATAGTTTAAATTTGTTAAAGAATAGTATTTTATTAGATTTTCATTATGAATTCATTACTAATAATTTATCAATTATTTGATTGAAATTAAATATATGGTATTTTATTTAGTTATGTATATAATGCGATGTATAATAGAATACATTTATTGTGAGACAAATTATACGGAATAATTAAATATCCATATACATGGAATCAAAAATATGTATTCATTGAACATTGTTTTATTTATTGAAGGAGATGACGATAATTATGATGAACAATTAAAAAGTAGAGTTAGTAGGTTGAACATTATCTCTCATAGTTATCATGTTAATGGGAATATAAGACTTATCACAATTTATAAAGATCGACACTGAATTTTTCATTCTAAAAGAGAATGACGTCATTTATAGATTATTGGAAAAAACACATTGGGTGATCATGGAGGGAATTCATCAAAATAGAAAATCCTATTATGAAGAATAATGATAGATTTATCCTTTATAAAACATGTGGTATTCTTGTAAAACATTTGTGTAATTTACAATATGTATTCAAGTATAAAATTTACCTTTTGTAATATCCTTTAGGAAATTTGTATATTATTTATAACAAGGATAAATAGTGTAAAACCCTGGAATATTTTTAACATAATATGATTATACCATTTAGAATATTTCAAGATATTTTAATTGATTTTATTCCTTCAACAAGGGAAGGTTTTTTTAAACTATGATGAGGAAATATTTATTCCAAGATGTTTTATGGTCATAATAATTTACTTTTTTTAAGAAGATAAAAAAGGATTTTAAAAAATTATAGATTATGACTGTCTACCCCCACCCAATCATAGTATTTAATGACCATATAATTTTTACAATAATTGGTGTCACATATTGCGTCAAATTTAAATTCTCCCTTTAGTTGATATTAACATATTGTTTGGTTTTGAGTAAAATTACTTCTTGCTCAAAATATTATCCATAATGATGTGCCCCATGAATATGTTCAGACACATTTAGAGGTGATGTGAATCAATGTGGTATTATTTTTTACATAATTTTTTTTCTTTAAAAATTTTAAATAACTAAGACAAATGAATATCATTTAAGAAACTCATCCAAATACCTCCACACAAAAAATCACCTCAACGCACTACATTTTTATCACGGTTTTCACACAATATGAGTGGAAATTTACATAATTATTCTAATGAAAAATCGATCATAATTATTCACAAATATAATTATTTCAATACATTATGAAACTCATAATACATCACATTTTATGTGTATCCCCAAATAAATCATCTGAAAAGGTTTAAATAACATTCATCCTATTCACAATGAATAAAAGGAAATGTACTTCCATAACACCCATTATTCTTCTTCCATTGAAAAGAGAATTTAATATCATAACGATGAATCAATAATAAATAATTTATCATATTTTAATGTATAGTGTTCTAGGATATAATTTATGTAATTATAAATTCCTCAAATAAAATTTCTATGAAACATTCTTCAAAACAATTTAAAAAAATCAATTATAAATCCATCTTCCTTATTTAGAATAATCTATAAAAAATAAAAAAATATTCATTGTTATATTTCCCATCCTTTTCCCAAACTATGAAAATAAAATAACATCCATCCTTCATAAAAAATAATCACGTACTAATATTCAGCACCTACAACATGTCATTCATTCGAAAACTAGTCTCCTCACAATTTTTTTCTATCTCTTGATATTTCTATCTTTTAATTGACTCATACGTTTATATAAATTTACCTGATCATATAGATAATATAAATTATTGAATATTTAAAACAAAATGATAATTGATTTCATTATATTTTTCATTTGAAGAATTTCAAATATCGATTACTAATTGTCAAATTACATCCTAATAAAAATAAAACAATTATCCTAAAAATGGAATCATTTATTCCAATTTTAATCTCTAAACTACATATTTATTGAACTGACAAATCCATACAAATATGCCTCATTAAAGTACACAATAAAATAAAAATTGATCTCTTTTAAAAGTTCTCATGAAATCAATTGAAAACCGTTATGTGGTACCTGATTAATTTTATATGGATCATATGAACACATACATGATGCTAAATTACAAACACATGGGCTTAATATTTAATATATTATATTATTGAATCATTATTTTACACTTTCATGATCTTTTAAAAACCAAACATTAGGACATAAAATCCTTATGTGATCATAAATTTTATTATTTTTGTATTAAAAAGTTCATGTTTATACTTATGTGTCCTTTAAAAATTCTTTGTTAATGTTACATTTATAGTTAAAATTTTTAGTGTCTACCATATTTCATATTGAAATATAAAACATCAATTTTAGAAAATAAAAACATTTTTTATTTTTCTGAACATATCTTATGTATGCAATTCAACGTTTAATTTACTCACATTTAGTTACCTTATCATTTATATAGCCTTATAAACAGTTATAAAAACATATTAATTCCCATTAAAGGATATCAAGACAAATAAAACATCTTTAGATATTATTTTAATATCCTAAAATCATATATCAATAATACCCATAGCTTCTAAATTAAAACAAGAAGTCATTTTGACGGTGTTTGATGAAAACAAAAACTTCGATTTAATAAATCAACCACTACATCAAATACACTTATACAATTTCTATAAGTCCATAAAATTTTATACTAAATTTATAAATTAATAAATATAGAACATGTTTCATATTAGCACTAATTTATATCTTGATATGCTTTATCATGTATGTGATTTTGTTAAAATTTATACTACCTCTTAAAAATATACAATAAAAAATTATCTTAAAAACATATGGAAAATATACTTATTATGTATAGATTAAGTAAATTTTGTAATATATTTGTACTCCATGAAACATAGAAAATTCATTTTCGTCCACTTTTTTACTTCATGAACAAAATTAATTAGTTTATTTTTCGTTTTGATTTTTAGACAACATGGAATATTCAATATTCCACAGTTTTCTAAAATATTATATTCATAACTCATAGATATTTAATCTATATCTCCTCAGTATGACATATCCTCATAGTCATTCAATTTGAAATCATAAAAATACGATTATTTATATAATTTCATTAGGATATTTCTAAACATTTTGTAGAATCATTTTATTTGACTCTATAGAATTTGATGATATCAATTAATCCAATTTAAATCTCATTTTATTTGTGTTATTTAATCTCAACAACTAGTGGGTTCATTATCCTCACATAAACTATATTTATATAACTACATATTCAGAGCGAATAAAAATATTTATAAATATAATATATTATCTTAATTTTACTTCTCTCTTTAATCTCTCCCTTTAGATTTGATCTCAATCCACATTAGGAAAACATTGTCTTTGTAATTATAATTTATTTTTTCTTATCTCATCATATTATTGAAATAAAATGAATTTATTGTCAGTAGTTAGTTACCCATTAACTATCTCTATAACTAAATGATTATTTTCATTGTCGAAAATATAGGGTTCAATTCTATTACCAACTCTATACTCAATGTTAATTTGTTTCTCAACATAGTTTCGCAAGGAAAATCATTGGAATGAAAAAGTTTTCAATAATATATTAAAAAATTATTCAACCAAAACAATGATTTGTTAAATATAACAACTTTACCTAAAATGGCATTTTTCAAAACATTCAGGATTTATGTTACCCACTGGAAAAAATTTCTAGCATCACAAAATAAATCCCCCTTAATCGGTAAACTCCATTATCTAATCAGTATAAAAGATATCAATTAAAAATATGGAATTGAAGAATTATTTACATAAATGTTATTCAACAAATAATTCAACTAGGTATATATCACACCATTTTTAATTAGACTACCTTATATAAAACTTGTATTAGTTATTCATAATTCAATCTCACCTCAATATACTTCAAAATAAATTCCTTCTACATAACATAAATAGATAGATATTATTATAATGTATAATCTTTTTATCTCCCTAGTTAAAGGATTATGGATAATACTAATTTATCAAATAAGTAATTCTATTATTTTTAACTATAAAATATTGATGCCTATTCTTAAATTCTCCATTGATTTTCATGAAAATATTTTCCTTAGATTCTTGGCCATTTCCATTATTTTATATTTATTTTATTGTTGAATTTTATTTTTCACATTTACTAATGTAGTAAAATCAATATTTAGTTCCTTATTATCATTTATTATCATTTAAAAATATGTTCCCAATATTAACATATATTATTTTTCATTATATCTATATTCATTAAAAGATCTTCAAAAAACTTTTTATCTCCCATATTAAGAACATTTCATGAAATTTATGTCTTTTAGTATTATAATCCTCACATTTGTTATCTATAAAACCAACCCTCTAATTTCAGTCAGGGATTAATTCCACCTTTTCTATGTAGTGTACCCTTCAAAGAAATTCATTGAATTTTTAGAGGAATACAGGATTTTTTATATTCAATCAATGTATAATTATTTTATTCTAATCTTTAGTGAATCACAATCTTCAATGTTCTTGGTTTTTTTAAAACAAATTGAATAGATTACACCTAGTGAAAAATAATTTATTCTTCCATTGGATATTTCTATTAAATTTTTACCTATTAATTTAATAAAATTCAATCATGATTAGTAGATTTTAACCTATATTTTTCATTTAAATGATTAATTTTATAATAATACACCATCAATTTGTCAAAAAATTAATTTATTTTATAGATAGATTGATTCATAAAATTATTATTTCATGTAGTATTTCACATCTCAACACTATATATCATTGATATAAGTATACTTTTCCTTTTAGTAAATAACCAATTATTTCAAAATTATATATTTTTTTTGCCAAAACATTTCATGGAACTAAAAATAACCAATAAACCTATTTTTTATAATAAAATCAATGATTAATATCTTTATCATGTTGGTATTTCTTAAATAATGATTCAATTTATAATGTTTTGGGTAAAAAAATTCTATTATTTCACACATAATTCTTCAATGTATATGTCTCATGTTAATCACAATTTTCATCAAAAAATTTTCTAGAATAGCCATTTCAACATGAACATTTTATGTAAATATTTTATATATAAACAAATTTTTACGAAAAAAACATCACTTAGAATTTATATGATCCTATATTCGGTATATCATTACATAATATCATGAAATTATTTTCTATAGAGAATTTATAATTTATAAATTGGTATATTTATCGATTTAAGATTGTTTTTCTATGTTTCTTATGATGAATGATCATGAAATGCTTCCATTTTTTTAGTGTTTCATCTAATATAATTAAAATTAGATGAAAAGTGTTTTTTCTTCAACAATATTCTCTATATATTTAGACACTCATATGAAAATATCAATATTTTTTTTCTTAATCTTCACGGATAATTATCTTTTCTGTAAATGAATTATCACACTCTTTGGAATGTTTTTTCATTGATTTCCAAGTGATCATTTTTAACAAAATACTACCCATCCATAATTCTTCCAATGCATGAACTATATCATCAAGGTTTCTTCATCTATAAAAATTCTTATTAGTCCTTTTTTGAAAAGGTTTTTATGTCTGGGAGTACATTCTATTATAGTACAATGAAAGTTTCCCCTTAAATATAACATCCATGATGTGATTTCTGTATATCATAATCTTCCAAAGAAAAAAATTATCGAGTAAATAAAACTTCATCCTAATTTGTGTAATTTCATATCTTAAAACCATTATGAACTCTAGTGTAAATGTTACAATTTCTTGAGAGATCATCTATAAGTAATTATTTATTTTATTAATGAAATTAATATGTGATTCCAATGATTTATATTCCTCACATCATGAACTAAATTCTTCTAGTGGATAACTTTTAATATATTTATTCCAAATTACTCCACATTTATTAATATCAATTAATATTGAATCCACTTATTTATTTGTTAATTATAAAATAATTTTAAAATTACATTCAAATTTCATCTTCATGTACTTCAATATATTGAAAGAATAATCTATATGTTTTTATTAATGTGGATTAAATCTGTATTATCCATTATCAGAATCTCTAAAAAATATTTAAATAGTTAATTTAAATATCATTTTAAAAACCAATTTAAATTAGAAGATACAATTACAGGTAATATATAATATATGATTACTACTGATTTGTAGATTAACCATGTCCAACCACACTAGGAGGGGAGGGTGAATTAGTGTTCAATTTTTCGTGGAATTTTTTTATTTAAAATTTTATTCCATTATAAAATTTTGATCCATTTGATTATACTCAACACTATAAGGATAAATGAAAAATGAGTACAATCACAAAATATTTTTTCCACATTTCCCTTCAATGGTATTTGTTATATGATTATTTTTTTTACTAAAATTGAAACCATATATATTTAAAATGTAAAAAATAAAATACATTATAGAAGGTAACATTTTTAATCCCTTGAGTGTTTCCTTAACCTTATTTCATTTACTGTTTTTATGAAAAATCCCCTTTATTTATAATGAAGAAATTGAATAATATTGTCCTAATAATATTTTTATTTTTCAATGAAAATAACTTCACAAAAAATCATGACACATCAATATAAAATAATAAATCATGTCCTAGTGTGATGAGAGATAGAATATATCTTTTCAGTAATCAAATTATTATTTATGAAAGGACAATTGATGAAAATATTCTAAATAGTTTTAAATTCAATAGTAGTAGTAAATGTTTCTATCTTCAGAATAAATAATGAAAAATTTTCTTAATAATGGTCATTTAATATTCTTCCATTGTTCATCCTTTAATTAATAAGAAACTATAACTACTCCACATCATCATGATCATTATCATTAAAAAATTACATAGTGATTCAAAATCTGTATTCCTCAAACTACAGTATCTTTTATTCATTATATCGAACTATGTCTTCAATTTAACAGAACATCTTATCCTTAACTAAGTTAAAATAACATGGATAATTTAAATGCTTAAATATCATAAACTCGATTATTTTTTTATTGTAATCATTTTCATTCAATATAAAACAAGTCTCATCTATTTTGGGTAATATTATATCCCGAGAATTATAAATTTACATTCCTAATAATATTGAATCAGATTTTCTGATTAATAAAATATAATTTTACTATTCAATAGTCATTTCAAATATCTTATAATTTTTTTATTAAATTACCCTATATAATATTCTTGAAAATCATTCTTATATTTCAATGAAATCATGTCAGTATAACTTTTATAGTGTCTAATTAGTGATGCATAGCTTCTATGAACACATACATAGTGTTGGAATAATAATATGTGGCATTTTATGCTTCATATGTATTCTTATTCCAGCATTGAATTTCCATAATATTGTCCTGTAAACCCAAAAATCTCTATATAAAAACATTTTTGTGAATCAAATTCTTGAGTATAATAGTAATGATGATGTTTTTATTCCCATGAATCCCTTAAAATATTATATTTAATCTTATATAAATTTTTATAACAATATATTATTATTATATAAGTATTTGATCTCTGTACCCTAAAAGATAATATAGAAATATCTTTTGAAATATATTAGTTACACTTACATCCTTATTTAGGCATTCAATTTACTCACATGTAGCCTCCAAATATTTTATATAGCCTTCTCAACACTTTTCCAATCTTATTTAACCTTCTCAAAATGATCTCAAAACTACTCAACTTTGTTCAATGATTCTTCAAAATTATTTTTCTAACACCTTGTTGTTTTCTGAAATATTTTCTTTCAAATAATTTATATTCTCTATTAGATTTATTTTCATCAAATCATGAGTTTAAACGAACCGTGAGATACCATTAGTATAATATTACTATTTTGGCTTAGCCATTTTGTTTGTGGGAATAATTATAACTAACTTATGAATGTTCATTGTTAATTAATTAGCTATCAATTACATATGAAAATATAAATCAATTAGACATTTTTATTTTTGAATGGATTAATTTTTTTAATGAAATTAATTTCATATAAAGGTGTTTTATAATTAATAAAATATTCACGATTTCATTTTATGGATAATTTAGTCATAGGGTATAAATAAAACGATATTTGATGTATAAAAACCTATTTTTTAATGTTTAGTTTTAAATCATTTGATAGATAACCCCTTTTAAATTAATATTTTGACACATTATTAATTTTTATGGAAAAAATAAAAATATTAATTTGAAGCACTAGATAATTATTTACATTGGATGAATTTATGATATTTTTCTGATACCGTTCATTTTTTGATGAATAGTTAAATTATGTGAAATTTTAATTGAAAATTTATTTTTTTATTGAAATAATTTATATGGATATATTATTTTATCAACTGTGTAAAAATCATAAATAGAATATATTTTTAAAATTTAATATAATGTAGGTAATTATAAATAATTTTACTTTAAATTTAGTTTAAAACCCATTTCAATCTTTCGAAATATATTTACTTTTAAAACCAATTTTGTTTTTTCGAAAACTGGTTTAATTTTAACTTAATTACTGCAACTTATATGTTTTTAATTTTGAAAAATGTATTTATTATTTTCAATCAGTAGGTAAAAATTATGTAAATATTCTACATTTATTTTTATGCTTTATTAATAATAACTTTTCTAATTATTTTAATTACTATTGTTAAAGGTAAATCAAGTAATTAAAGGTAAAAATAATATTATAAAATTACTTTAACACCTATAAAAATCATATTTGATGACTAAATTAAACCCTTATAATCTTATTTTATAATTAGAATAACTTAATGACCAATTACCTAGGAATATGACATGGATATTATAAAAACTTATGAATGTGACACAATTTTACTATCTGATTTTATATTAGTATATTAATTTTAATATATGGGTAACTAGGAGTAAATATCGAATATGTATAGTTTATAGAAAGATAAAATAATTACCTGCATCATATAAATTTATTTATTATTTTTAGTGATTAAATAATTTCCAATAATGATAACACAATAGTGATTTAGAAATTATTTTGGTAATACAAATATAAAAAATGGTTTCTAAAATATGAAAATACATATAATACGAACTAATTAATGTGCTAAAAGAATTTTATTGTGGACTATGACATGTTCGGGTCTATTAATTTTTTATTTTTGTTTATAATTTTTGTGGATTTTTTTTAAATATACATTTATTGTCAATTAACACCATATAGATAAATATTTTTAACTATAATATATTTATAATGTTATTAACACAATTAAAATTAAACAGAATAACTATGTGTCAATTAGAAATATATGGTTTAAATTTACAAAATAACATGTAATAAATTTATTTGTTGGTGATATTATAACATTATCTCTTGTATTCAACAAAATTTGGATATTTTGGAGGTTTTTTTGTGGGGTTTGTTTTTATTATAAAATATTATTTATGGAGTTTCCAAAAGTTAATCTCACATAAATTATATAAGGGAACATCCTACCTCACCTCTTTACACAGTTTTGTGAATTCATGCTCGGCCATAATCTATCATTTTTCCGTCTAAAATTTCATATTTTTTAGTATACAAGTTCTGGTAATCATCAGAGACCTACTATAGAGCTCTAAGAAGATATTTAGAGGAAGCACTTCGAGGAAGAGGTAATCTCGTCTACTGATTCATTAAAACTAATTTATTGTTCTCTTCATATTCATTTGTTATTTAATAATAAATTAATAACATTAGTATCAGTAATATACCGAGATTTTATTTTAAATATTAAACAACTTTATTTCATCTTTTATCAATCCTATTAAAAATGAAATCACCGCGCCTGCGTACGTATGACTTATCGTCTCCACGCTGTGGTGTATTTTTTTATTCACCACCACCTTAAATATATTGGAATAACGATGTAAATAATAACTATAAAAAATTATTTTAACATGTTACTAATTTTATATATTGTATACTATCCACTTTAATAACATTCCACTATTTTAGGAATTCTATCATCGCTCAAACATACATACGACCTACCATCTCCTCAATTCGATATTATTAATTCTACACGATCTTAATTAAAACATGATTATATAAATGAATTTAATGAATAAATATGATAAATATTATACTCATACACATTCATTAAATGATTTTACAATACCCTAATATGTTGAACATGAATATATCTGATAAATCCTTAATAAGAACATAGAGCAGTGAATATTTGAATAGTCAGTGTCAATGAAATGATACTAATAAATGGATGATAATATAATCATATATGATATCATAAAAATTATTATTATTCTGTAAAAATACAATAACAATATTTAAATAATTATACATGAGGTTCAAATACATACGAAGGATATTTGTCCTAATTTAAGGGAAACGTTTACTACCACATTTTTATGTGAAATTGATTAAACGTAAGTATTTATTGTGGTATATTTGTCATCCAATTACATGTTTCCGTATTATATAACAATATTTATAGTAATTAGAAAAATTAATTTTAATTTTACCCATTTGTGAATTTTTATTAAATGGGGTGAAATGAATCTTTTTTCATAAATTGGTTTGAGGTATTTTTTCACTTTTCCAATACAAGTATGAGGATAATATTTTTTATCATGTATAAAATGAATGGAATTTTTATGATTTCATGACAAATTATATCCATGATGATTCCTTTACACTATTTCAAAATTATTTTTAACTAAAAAAATTTCATTTATAATTTCATGTCAATTTGAGAAAATAAAACATTTTTTAAAAATAGTAGATATTTTCCTTATGAATTATAGTAGAGTGTTTTATCAAATTATTTCCCATTTAAGATGATATATGTTTATGATTAATATCTTTTATCACTATTATTTGAGTTGTGTTTGTGATGTAATTCTATTTATCAACTCATTTTTTTATATCAATTATGATGAATTGATGTTGAAGTAACCCATTTTATTTTGTGGGTTATAAAATGATAAATTATATTATTTTTGCGGCACATATAAGAATGGTTTCCTTATGAGATTGGTGGTACTTATATATCCCTCCAATTCATTGGGAAATTATTTGTTTCTCTTGAGATAGACATGACTGGAATGACATGTAAATCTAGTTCAGTAATACAGGTCTGGAAGAAGGAATTAACTCAGATCAGTAATGGAATTTCATTCCAATGATAGTCTTCAAAATGAGCATAGAATAATATGAAATAATTTTATATGATTATGTGTGTATGGAGCAAAGATTAATGTCCTATGTTATGACTATTATGATTACATTGAACTTCTTTTTATCTATCCCATGAAATGATATTTTTATCTTTTTTTATAGGATAAGATATTAAAATGTTATCTTCATATGATTATGATATGATTGATATTGTTCTTATTTACTTCTAATGATCATTTGAGCTCACCCATTTTTATTTTTTCTGTTCCCCAGGTCATTAAGAAGGGTATAATGTAAGGTATTTCAAAACAGAGTGTAGTTTAGAAGAAATAATTTGGAGACAATGTAGATGTCTTATGAAACAGTTTTTATGTTTCCCGATGTCTAATGTTACTAAACCTATATGATCCTGGCATGGGTTTTGTTATGTTATGTATTAAATACTCTTTAATGTTAAAGTAATGTATACATGTAATGTATTGTCTGTAATAGTTGTTATTTAGGAATTGTTATAGTTAGACATTGGAAACTAAGATGAGGGAACCTTTGTAAGAACCCTATTGTTATCTCTAGGAATAGGTATAAATATTATCCTAGTGTTTTTGAGATGTTCATGAATAACCTAGGATAAAAAATAATGATTCCTAAATTGAAATTTTGTACTAGAATTATTTGGTTGTCACATTATGATTAGTTTTTCTCACACTAATATTCATGGTTTTAGTTAATAGCTGGATCCCAAAGGAATCACATTAATGATGAATGTGAATGGAAATTCAATGATTTTACCCCTAAGTAACCAAATGTTCTAGGAGATATAATGAAAATTCTTTTATCAATGCTCACGCATCTTTCTCAATCAATGAATCATGCTGGAATTCCAAATGACTAATGTAGGGGGAAACATTATATTGAATCATTCAGGAGGCAGCATCCACTATCATTTTGTGTGTCTTATGATCCATCAATGGATTAACAATGGATCGGTGACACTAAAAATATATTTTCAGTTCTAAAATGTTCTAAAAATTATAATGTCATCTTTGTAGTATATGATTTGGATGTTGGAGATGATAAATGCTATAATCTTATTAAGAATATGGCCAAAAGCAATGAAATTGAGTCTACGGAATGGGACGAGTTTATGAACATATTGCTCGACAAGTACATTCCTCATATTCTTTGAACAAATATGGATAAGCGGTTCCTGGAGCATATATAAAATGGGGAAAATCTATTGGTACCTAAATTTTTTTTGACAATACATGCAAGGTATGATTCTTGAATAAATATCCAACCTAAGAGAAAAATTTATCGATTCTTTAGTGGCTAAAAACCAAGTCTCCAAAGGTAATTAGCCATAAAGGGCTTTAATAGCTATGAGAGAATTATTCAATGTGTTATCAAGGTTGATATGGAGATTGGATTAACCCATCATTCATATGGTTTTGTAAAGAATTGAAATATGTAATTCAGTAGAAAATCTAAATACCACATTAAAAATAATATGTGTTTTCCCTTATTCTCTAAGTGTGGAAAGAATCATTTATGTAATTTTCATAAAGTAACTAGTAATGTTTTTTTATGTGTGGAAAATAATGGCATCCCGCAGTTGAATTCTAATATGATAGAAAAAAGTGGTCTAATAATACAAATTTTTTTTCCCTAGAATGTTCCTCCTACAATTAAATGTTTATCGTGCAAGGAAAAGGGGCATTATTACAATCCTTTCCATAATCCAATTGTTATTGATGATGACCGACATTAACAAACTCTTATGTCAAATGATAATGGAATGTCATATTCCATCACTATTGTCGATGTGGAGTTTCATAATAAAGTGGAGAAAGGTATACATATTATCCACTATAATGTAAAAAATGGTTTATTTCATTATAGATACTCCAACTATTTTATTTCTAAATAATTATCTAAGGGAATATATCTATTAACTCAACAATATGATGTTTAGTTAGTTGTGACAACTCTTAATGAAGCAATGGTCAGATAAAATGTTTATAATTATTTAGTGGTTGATGATTGGGGGAAATTGCTTCTTGTAAATCATGTGATCCTTTCTATTGTATAATTTTATGTGATTTTTATAATGGATTGGATTTATTTACATGGAGCTCATATCAATTACAATTTAAGGGAAATCGCATTTCATTTTCCAAATCAATCTATGATCATCTATCAATTAAAAGATTAAATTAACAATTCTGTAGAAATATATTCAATCTTATGGTTCATGAATTCTATAAATGAATGTTATTTATCTCAAATATTTGTGGAGAAAATATCTATTAAGAACACACACATTTTACAGGATTTTGAGGAAGTCATTCTAGATGAATTTCATGGTCATCCAAAAAACCATGAAGATGTGTTTTCAATTGAAATCTTACTGTGGGATATTCTTATTTTATAGGCACCTTATAGAATAACCTCAATTCAGTTTTAGGATTTGAAGATGAAACTCCAAGAGAATATTGATAAGGTATTCATATGCCCTAGTGCATCACCTTGGGGAGTACTTGTTCTATTTGTTCAGAACAAATATAGATCAATGTGACTCTTACTTGATTATGAACAACTTTACAAAATCAATATTAAGAAAAAATATCATCTTCCCTACATTGATGACTAATTTTTCCAACTACGTGGAGAATAATACATTTCAATGATTGATATTCGCTCGTGATATAATCAATTAACACAAAAATGGGAGGATATACCTTTGACGACATTCGGTACATGTTATGGAAACATTGAATTTATAGTGATACCTATGGGTGTTACTAATTATCTCAATCTATTCATTGATTTAATTAATAGTGTATTTCGAGATATATTGATCAGTTTTTGGTAGTATTTATAGACTTTATTATTGTCTATTAAAAGTTCAAGGAATAACATGATGATCAGTTGATAATTTTACAGAATAACTTGATAAAGGATAAGATTTAGGAAAAATTTACAAAGGGTGAATTTTGGCTTCAAAAAGATTCATTTTGGGGTAACATTATCTCAATAGAGGGGATATATGTGGATCCAATAACAATAGAGGTTTTTGAAAGATGGTCAAGACCAACAATCAAAACTGAGATCCATATTTTTCATGGATTGGCTGGATATTATTGATTTTTTTGAAGATTTTTCCTCATTGTATAATTTACTAACCAAAATTACTTAGAATAGAGTTATGTTAGTTTTGATGGAGGAATGTGAATATAATTTCAATGAACTAAAATGATGGTTAGCTAGTACACTTGTCCTCACACTGCCTTGTAGTGGAGAAAGGTTTGTGATCTATAGTAATGCATCCATATTTGGTATAAGATGTTTTGTTATGGAAAATTATATGGTTATAAAATATTCCTCACAATAGTTTAAAATAGAGGAGAAAAATTACCTACCTTAGGACTTGGAGTTAGCTGTAGTAATCTATGCATTAAATATATGGAGGAATAATCATTATTGTGAAAGGTGTGATATTTATACTAATAATAAAATTTGAATTTATATTTTCACAAAAAATGAGATGAATAATCTCCAATGAATATGGTTAGAGTTGAATTAATAGTAATAATTCTTAATACATTACCACCCTAGGAACGAAAAAAAGGTGGTAGATGCATTAAGATGACAAGACCATACTAGCTTATCCATGATGAAGATCACAAAAGATCTAATATTTTTGAATTTTCAAAGTATGGATCATGAAATTTTAATGTAAAGGGTATAATATAATCATTATCAAATGAATTTTAAAACATCAATAAATGTTAAGAAAATGGATGCACAGAAGAAAGATGTAGATATAAAAATATGGTGTGAAATGTTCCAAAATTAATCCTTGTTTATGATGAAATAATAAGGATTAAGAACCGGGTTTGTATACCTCCCATACCAAAATTAAGAAAAATCTATTATTTGGGCTCATATTTATTAATTCTCCATTAACCGTGGATGAAAAAAGACATACAATGTCCTTATAGAGTATTTCTGGTGGGATGGAACAAAAATAGATGTTGATGAATATGTCTCTTGATGCTTGGTTTGTCAGCATGTTATGAATAATTGATAGATGTATAAGAGGATTTTACCACCATTACCGATAACAGAATGGAAATGGGAAAATGTCTCCATAGAATGTTTCATAGGAAATCCCAAAATATCCAAATGCAATAATTCTATCTATGTTATAGTTGATCACCTTAAAAAGTCTAGAGACGTAATTACTATTAGATATGATTATCCTATTCTACAGCATTCAATGATATATGAAAAGGATGTTGTAAAATTATAAGGAGTACCACTTTGCATTAAATCTGATTGAGATCTAAGGTTTAACTCCATGTTCTGGTAAGGACTCCAACATTTTATGGATAGAGACTAAATTTCATACAGTACTTGTTATCCTTAGAAATATGGTCAGTCTGAGAGAAAAATTCAAACTCTAGAAGACATGTGGAGATATTTCTTTATGAATTTCAAAGGTGGTTGGGATCTACACATACAATTGGTGGAATTTTCATACAATAATATCTTCCAGTCCAATTTTCAAATGGAACTTTAAGATAAACACTATGTAAATATGTGGAGAACATAAACATTCTAGGATGATGGTGGAGAAAAAAAGTTATTAGGAACAAATCTTGTTGAAGAAATATAATAAAAGGTATGATATATTCATTAACATATAAGAGAATCTTAGAGACAAAATAGTTATGCTCACAACCAAAGTAATAACTTAGTGTGTGAAGTGGTTGATACAGTGTTCTGAATAATATATCCATGGTGGAAAGAAATGACATTTGGAAGGAAGGGAAAGCTGAGCCAAAGTTATATCAAACCATTGGAAATTTTGGATCATGTTGGGAAGATATATTAATGATTGGAACTTCCACAAAATCACTTTCATGATCATGATGTGTTCAAAGTATCTCTCATATGAATGTACATACCAGATACTTCACTTGAACTTACCTCAAAAGTCATACTCATGGAGAATGATCTATATTATGAAGAACAACTAATAGAGATTCTAGATCGTAGCGAAAATGATATACGAAACAAGACCACTAACTTCATTACAGTTTTATGGTGGAAGAATCAATTTGAATAAGTTACATGGGGTCAGGAGGATATGTTGAGGGAGAGTTATCCTCATCAATTTCTTTCCAAGTTATGAATTTTTATGGCGGAAATTAGTTTAAGGTAGTAGAATGTAACACCTGGATTTTTTTATGAAAAATTTTCATTAAATAAAATTTTATTCCTTAGAATAATTTTTTTCATGCAATTATATGTTTAAAAGAACTGTGAGATGCCATTATTATAAAATAACTTTTATATCCTAGATATTAGGATAACAAGAATAATTATATATGACTTATGAAAATTCATTATAAAATCACTATCTATCAATTATTTACGAAAACTATAAATCAATTAGATATTTTTATTTTTTCGTGAATTTAATTTGGTAATGAAATTAATGTAATATATATGTGTTTTATACTTAATAAAATATTTTTGATATTTATTAGATATATATTTTATTCATAGGGTATGAATATAACTCTGTTTGAGGTATATAAAAATAATTTTTTAAGAAGTTTAATTTTACATCATTGAATGGAAAACCCATATTAAATTTTTATTTTGAATCTAGAATAATTTTTTTTGACAACATAAACATTTTATTTTGAGGTTTCATATAGAAATTTACTTTTATTTAATTTCTGAATTTTTTTTATAACCTTCATGTTTTGATGAATAACAATAATACACTAAGTTTTAATTCAAAATAACTTTTTCCATTGAAAAAATTTTTATGGTTAAATTATATTATTGAATGGTTTAAATGTATAAATAGATTATATTTTTACCATTTAATATAATATAGGTCATTTAAATTAATTTCAAATTTAATTCATATGTAAAAACATTTCAATATTTTACAATATTTTAACTTTTACATTTTTTTTCATTTCAACAACAATATTAATTTTAATTTAATTACTGAAACATCTATTTTTTGAATTATTAAAAATCGATTTCATATTTGGAATCATTAGGTTCAAACTATGTTAGTTTGATACTTCTTTTTTTGGCATTATGAAAAGTTTTTTTGGTAATTATATTAATTACCATCGTTGAAGGTAAATCATGTAATTAAAGGTAAAAATAATAATATAAAATTATATTTATACCTGTAAAATTCTTATTGTTTGACTAAATTATACCCTTCTAATTTATTTTTCGAAATTTAATAAATTAATGGCCACTACCTATAAATATTACATGGATCTAATAAAAACTAATGAATGTGAAAAAATGACAAAATATCATTTTATATAAATATATTAATTTTAATATAAGGGTTAATAATATATAATATCAACAATAGATAGTCTTTGTAAAGATAATGTAATTAACTACATCATATAAATTTATATATAAATATTATATATTAAATTATTGTCATTGTTTATGAAAAACTATTGATGTATAAATTATTTTATTAATAGAAATATTAAAATAAATATCGTATATACTAATTAATGTGCTCCAAAAAACAATTCATGGAAACAATGAAATTATAGGGGTCTATTAAATATTTTTTAATAAAATTATCTTCTCTTTTTATTTTATTTAATTTTAAATAAATGATTAGTTTAAAAATGAACACTATTGATATTTTATTAAAATATAATATTGTTAAAAAATTATAAAATTATAAAAATATTAAAAATTTTAAAAGTGACAATTATAAGGTCTAAAATGTCATTAAATATCGATTTTTTTGTCAGTTCACACTATATTAGAAAATTTTTATAACCATTAAATATTTAAAATGTTATTCCCCCAATTATAATTAAATAGAAAATCTAAGTGTCAATTAAAAAGATTTGGTTTAAATTTTCAAAATAACATGTCGAAATTTTATTTTTTGATAATTTTACATCCCTATCTCATATCATCATTGAAATTGGGATATTTCAAAGGTTCATAGATAGGGTTTTATTTTATTATATATTATTATTTATATAGTTATCAAAAGTCCCTCTCACCTCAATTATAAAATGGCACCTTCTCTCTCACCACATCACTATATTTTAGCCTTCATCCTCGGCCAACCCATGAATTTTTTCCATCTCAACTTTCCCATTTTCATTATAGAGCTCTTTTTCATCTTCAATGACAAACTATAGTTATCTATGAAGAGATTTAGAGGAAACACGTTGAGGAAGTGGAAATCTCTTCCATTATTTCTTTCAAACATCATTATTCTTCTACATCCTAATAAATTTTCATTTATTATAATGTTATAACATATGTATAAGTAATAAAATAAGATGTTATTATAAATATGAAACATACATGTTACTTATTCTATCCATCTTATGAAAAATGGAGTCATTGTTCATGCATACATATGACATACCGTCTCCACATTGTGGTGTAATATGTTTTTCACCAGCACATTAAATGGATGGGTATAATGATAGAAATAATAACTATTTATATTTATTATAAAATTTTTCTTATTATGAGATATTATACACAATAAACTTCAATATCATTCAACATTTTTGGGAATGATATCGTTGATTGTGGGTTTGTACGACATACTATCTCCATAATGCAATATAATTCATTCTACATGATCTCCACTAAACCATGATTATATACATGATTTGAATTAATAAATATGATATATATTATAACAATTTTAATTTTAAATTATTTATCTAAATCTTAAGAAGAGGAACATGAATTTATTCGGCAAATCTTGCAGGAGAACATAAATTAGTTAATATCTGAATAATAAGAAAATCTCAAATGTTACAAACAAACAGATATTAATATAATCATATATCATATCGTAAAAATTATTATGATTCGAAAATACATCAATAACATTATTAAAAATATTATACGATAGTTTTGGATACATAAAAATTACATTGGGCAAAAGGTAATGGAAAATTTTACAACCTCATTTTAATCGAAGACTGTTTATACATAAGAATTTACTAGGGTATATTTATCACCCAAATCCATGTTTTCTAATTAATTAATATTATTTATATAAATATAAAAAAAATTAAATTTAGTTTTTACCATTTTTAAATTTTTATTAAATGTTATTAAAATAATCAGTTTTTAGTAATCGATTTGAGGCATTTTTTTGACTTTTCTGGTAAAAGTATGGTGATAATGTTTTTCAACATGTACAAAAAGAATGGAATATCAATTATTTCATGACAAATTGTTTCCATGAACAATACCCTATAATATTTAATGATTATTTTCAAATAAATTATTTTCTTTTAAAATTTCTTAGAATTTTGAGAAAAAATATTGTTTTTAAAAATAAAGGATATTTTCCTTGGGAATTAAGTTCCAGTGTTTTATCAAAAATATTTTCCATATAAGATGACATATGATAATGTTTCTATACCTAATATCACTTTTATTTAGATTTTTTTATAATTAAATTCTATTTATGAAATCCATTAGTTTTATATGGATTATGTTGAATGGATTACTAAGAATACCATTTTATTCTATGGGTTATGCTATGATAAATGATTTATGTTTTTATGGAATATATAGTAATGGTTTCATTATGATATGGGTGGGACCTATATATACCTCTAATGCATTAGGTACATATTTTTATCTCATGAGAGTGACATGACCAAAATGACCTGTAAATATGGTTCAGTAATAAAGGGCTGGAACGAGAAGTGAACATAGTTTATCGAAATAATTTGTTAGCTATGATGGTATTGCAATTTAAACTTAACTAACATGAAATGATTTTATATGATTATGTCAGTATGACACAAAATTTCATACCATTTTTATAACTATTGGGATAACATTTCACTTTTATGATTTATTCCAGGACATGATATTCTGATCATTTATATACATGATAAGATTTTCAAATGTTGTGTTCTTATGATTATTACATGATTGGAATTTTCCTTATCTACTATTAATGAGAATTTTAGATCAACCTTTGAAATTTTTATTTCCCTAAGGTCTTGAAGAAGATTATTAAGTAAGATATATAAAAATAGGTCTAGTTTTGAGGAAATAAGTGGGAGATAATATTGTAGATTTAGGAAGCATTTTTTTATATTTACCAGTTTCTAAGGAAACTAAATTTACACGACCCTAGAATTAGTTTTGGTAAGTTTTTAATAAATATTATTCAATGTTGAAGAAATATATACATGTAGTGTATGTGATGTTATAATTTTATTCTGTTTATAATAATTTCAAAAAAAATTACAATGATAAAGAAATCATCATTTTAGTTATTAATATATATGATAACATCAGAAAATCCGCAAATTTCCTTAAATATTATTTGGAATATTTTTTGAGTACATCAATGGTCGTTATTTAAATAATTAATAGTCAATAAACACATTCAACATCAAATTTTTTTTAAAAAAAAAGAATTATACCCATCCAAGTGATTTTTCTATGCCATAAATCAGCTACCATTACCAAAACACAATGATAAATTATCATTAAAACTCCTAAAAACATCATATATGCAGATTACTAAAATTAAATAGGACCTTTATAGTCCATGAAACTGACCAGAATATTTTTTATTGATTGACATACTTCATGAACATAATGATTTAGAACATTTTTTTTATTTTAATTCATATATAACCAACAATATTAAATATATAATCATTTAATATGAGATGAAAAAACATCCTTGATAGTTAATCCAAAACTCATAATTTAATGAATTACTCATACTCTCTTAATTCATCAGTATATTGACGTTACTAAAAATCATGTCTTTAAATTATATCCAAATATTGTGTTGTTTCAATGCATTTTTCTTAAAATAATATATAAATAAAAATTTCTATATGTTTTTTCATTATTTAATTAGTATATTAGAAATCCATAATTAGTGTTCTATTTAGGTCACCAAAACTATATTGACATCATTACATATAGAAAATAAATATAACATTATCTTAAAGTAATCTATTGCATTAAATCCATTAAACAATCTCCAAGGATTCCTTTCTAGCTATGTCTTAGGTGACAATCGTATTTTTTCTCTTTGATAGTGGAAAAAAAAATTATATCTCTTACATATATTTTATAATTATTTCATATAATATTACATTCTATATTCTGTCACTATTAATACACTTATACCATCACTCTATTTTCTAATCTATTTCAAAAAATATTTTTCTCTATATCAATTGCCTATTGGTTTCTACCCTTGGTTGATGGTGTCCACTCACCATCTAAAGTTTTATGTTTCTAATTCGTGGAATTATTTTTTATTGTCTTTCAAAATTTATCGATAAATATATTTATTGGTGGTGTAAATTAACACCCTTATTATGAAACCATTTTTAAGATCATTTATTGATATCCTCTAATCCCTCACTATTTGGATTCACCCAACCCTTTGGTGGTGATGGTATCCCCTCTAAAAATTGAATTTTGTGTGAATTAATTGATATTTTTAGGGTACATTTCATGGTGAAAATATTTTATGGGTTGAAGTTGATGGATCTAATGGATGTTGTGGCATCAATAATATTCCAATTCTATACTCTATAGTTGATATAAAAATTGAGCAATTGTAATTTCATTTTCATTTGATGATATTTCTTAAGGATATATATATCTTGATGAAACACCCCCTCAATATAAATATGTTGATATTTTTATCAATATATCCAGAGATGTTCTCTATATTTCCAAGAAGGTGGTCTAGGTTCTCAATAATGGAATCTCATTACATAGTGGAAGATAAATTATCATTCCCTAATAGAGGCAGACTTGGATCCTAATTTTATGTTGGCTTTTGAAAGAATTTCATAATGTTTTGATCATTCATCTATGACCAAATTTTTTATTTTATAAATTTTTTAATATTTTAGTGTTTTTGACATAGACTTAACCCTTTAACTAGTTTTAGTGATTCATACAACAAAACATATAGAATTGAACCAAAAAAATAGTAATGAACATTTTGGAATTTAAATTTTATTTATGAGTAAAAAATAATATTTATCATAATTTTATTATATGTTTAAAATTTTAATTTACTACAATGAGTGCATTTATAAGTATGGAAGAGATTTTTAAGAGGTTCAAAAAGGTAATTTTCATAAAAAAAATTAAATATATATAATTAATAATTATATCTATATGGAGGTAAATGTTTTATTGTTGAATTCCATATAAAATATGATGATATAAAAGATAAATTAGATGATTAAATGATGATTAAAATTTACATATTATTGATTATGAGGATATTTTAGGTAATTAATTTTTTTTTAAAATTATATAAGTTCATTCTAATTGATTTTTTCTTGACTTGAGGTATATTCAATATGATTTTGAAAATAACAGGATAATTTTTAAGGATGAGTTCCAATAGCTGAAATGTGATAAACTTTAATTACTGAATACAGATTAAGAAGTAACAGTGATTATAGATATTTATAATATTTTGAATATTCTTTTGTATAAATGAAAAAATACCCATTGAAATGATTCTTCCAAAAATTTGATAATTTGTAATGATTTATGAATTATATAGAATACAAATGAGGATGATATAATAAAATCTTTGATGAAAATTATAACACCTTGAGATTTTAAAAGAGGAAAAATGTTAAATAGATTATATGACATAAAACACAATTACTAGAGTCAAATTTAACACGTTAAGTATACTAAAATATTATTATTTAAACAAGAACTTTATACCATGACCCTAATTTTAGAGAGAATAAATAATATGTACTATATAATAAAGTTATATTTACTACACATTTAAAAAGTAAATAAACTAGTTATCAGTTTATTTGAAATAAAAAAAGAACAATTTAAAGGAATAAAAATGTTTTCTGATAAAATATATTTTTAAAAAATTTAGTCTCATAATGCATTGTGAAAATAATTTGAAATTAATTGTTGACAAATTTATTTACAAAAACTCTATCTGTCAAATATACTTGTTAAAATTAACTTCTAATTCATTTTTTGGATTTTTCTAGAATGATTAATTTCCAAATGAATAGTGAAAAATATTGATTTTTACAAAAAAAATTCCATTTCATTTAAAGAATTAATTAGGATAAATTATATTATAATGGTTTAAAATTTTATTTTAGTTCAATAATATATATTTATTAATCTAATTTATATAATTTAAATCAATTAAATAATTATTTTCAATTATAAAACATCCAATACTTATGAAAATTTTCACTTTATAAAAATGAATGTTGTCACATCTGTCGGTTTAGTTTTAAAAATTTTCTTATTATATGAATGGAATTTTGAAAAAAAAAATTATGTAGATACATTTATTTTAAATATTTATTAATTTTTAATATTCATATTCATTTGTTAGGAACCATGCACAATGATGATGAGCCATTCCGAGGAGTAGTGATGTTGGAATTTATTTTTTGAAAATATTAAGTATATTTCGATTGTGTTTGCACAATTTTCCTATAAATGTTGAATATCTCATAAATAGTGTCTTAGAGAAGAAATCAGGCACCATAGTTGAATGTATAATGTGGTGATTACCCTTTGGATGACTTAATGATTGTATATGTTGAATGTTGAAATGGGATTGTCGTTCTTAGGTGAATTGGAAAAATTAATTTATTTAGTTAATTTATTTAATAATAATAACCCAAATGAATCACATGATATGATTTAGTTAGGAAATCCCATACCATCATTGATTTTAGAATGTGGTTTTAACCATAGGTACCACGTTACCTTGTTCGACATCGATTGTTTGTCTTCAACACCACCATGGGTAAAACAATTAAATGAATTGAATTATTTATTCAGTTATTTATTAAAGATCATGACCTAAATATTTTTATATAAATATATTTTTTTTTCTAAACCATAAGGTTATATGTATAAATCTATGATTCCTGAGAATATTTTAACCATTAATGGTTTTCATATTGTACATGGATGATGAATAATGATCGTATCAAGGTGAATCAAAAGGAGGCTGATGCAGCAAACCATATTGATCACTAGAGGAGGTGGTCTCCACCAATGATTGTTCCATAATCGAGGTAGGACTCATCAGTTATGGTGTCTTCTGATTTAGATTAAAATATTTATCATGATATAATTTTTTTCCATGTTCTGTGTTTAAATAAACAATTTCAAGATCCTATGTATTGAAAGAAGATATTTATTCAATTTACTTCTATTCAATGTTAGGTTTCTCACTATGGATTCCCCACTATGTTATCACTGTTCATGAATTATTTTACAATGATGTTTACCACTAATTTTATTTGTGAATTTTCCAATTATTTCTTTATGTTATTCATATTTGGACTATAGGGTCATGATTCGACAATTCCAGGGTGGGTGTGACTGCGATCGAACCCCCATATTCATTCCAATGCCATGAATGATGATCAGATTCATGGGTTGTGTATGCATTGATAAATAAGTGGGATGGTTTTATTTAATAGATATGTTTTCCACTACATGAGGGGATTTGTGATCATAGGGGGTATGGTGTCAGATCAGCGATCCATGTTTCCCAGATTTGAATGAGGTGATCACATATAGTGTATGAGGATCAGTTTTGAGCGGAGTATGTGCATGGGGTGTCATGGTGGAGGATGTAATGAAAGGATGTGATGATGACCGAACATGAATCTATAAAAATGTGATCATACATGTTTAACATAGTGGGAATTATTATAATGTATTATAATATCTACAAATGAGATGAATATATTTATTAATTATAATAATAATAGGATAATAAAATATAAATAAAGGAGGCTTCTTAGAGGAAGGACATAGTGAATGTGCATAATAAATGATGGGGTTAATTATCCATTAGGATATATTACTATTATTTTTATTATTATAAATTATAATAATATATATATATATATATATAAAGGTATACCACCATGACACATAATCAATTCGGAAGACCATTATAGACACCCTTGTATAGACATTTGTGCGTCACATTATAATATATGTGGAAATTATATTAACAAAATTATTATTATAAAAACATTTTGTTAAGGGAGGTGAGAGGGTATGCATGTGGGGAATCATGAATATCCATGAATATGTACATAATAAAATATTTTCTGAGTCCATTCTCATCCAATTTGATAAAATTATAATAATATTACTGTAATTATTATTATTATCTTTTTATCAAAACATCATTTCAACTGTAAATTAATCGTGTAATCTCGGATTGGAGAACCATCAGTGGTAGAATAACACCAGAATTGATATGGTCATTTTATGAACAATCATTGATTAAATTTTCATCCTCATACCTCTTGTCAATGAAAGGCCCAATATTACTCTTGTTATTATTTTTATGGAATGTTTTATCGGACAAATACTCGTTATATTTTGTCAAAATGAAAACCTGTCTATGATGTTTTGACCCTTATATTGAGGTATTAATTTTGATACCAATATCAAATATTTACTTCATATTTGTGGGTGGGGTCCCTGAAGCATCGTTCAAGCATTATGTGTTGAAATATGAATATTCCACATGGTGTCTGATTGAAGAAAATGGGTAGTATGCCATTAGTGTTTTTATATGAGTATCACAATGGTGTGATCTTTTTTGCCATTCAGGGGCTTTTAATGATTTATATTATTGAAATTATTATTATTCCCTTCAGTCCAATGATGTACCTTGTGTGTTTGTTGGGATTTTAGTTGAGACATTCCATGTAGTACCATTACTACAAGGCCAGAAATTTGTGCATTAGAAAGGAAATTTCTCAAAAGAGGAGAATAAAGACACATCATGTGGTTCCCATACATGATGTGTACTCCTATATGAATATTCAAACTCTTTTATCTACTTCAATTGGACATGTATTTTGGTCCACAAGCACCCTATCCTTAGTTTTTTTCAACATAGGAAGTGATGATGTCCTTTTTAGTTGCTATTGAGATACGATGCGAGATATTACGAGTTTGATACTTTATAAGGAGATTCTTGATGACTATTGTGATAATAATTCTAAGTGGAACCCCCAATCCCATAGGGCATGGGTCCTTAATGACCAGTGTGGAACCCACAATTGTACAAGGGGGTAGGTCTGTAACTACCGAGGGGAATCCCCATATCAGATTTGGAGTAGATCCTAAATGAAAAGAGTGGAAACCCTTAGTTCATCATGGTGTGGTTCCTCGACCAGGGGAGTGGAACCACCATCAACATTGGTGTGATTTATCTTACCTACTTAGTGGATCTGTTTATTGAATAAAGCTCGGGTCCTAGTAACAGTCGAGTGTATCCCCACTAACGCATCAGGGTGTGGGTCCTCTATGAATACATATAAAGTGGAACCCCTAAAAACAATGTCACATATCCTCTAATTAGAGTTTGTTCCCCCACATATGTATGATGTAGTGAAAAGTTGTGAGCCGTCAAATAGTTACTTCAGGGAATATGAGTGAGATGTTGGGAATAATTTATTGACATTTGTAACTATTTGATGAGCTATGATAGTGAAATCCCTATTCCCTCTCATTTGGTATTCTTTTAACTTTTCCTATATATACCCATTCGTATCCATACAATTAGAATTGGTTACATTCTAGAAATTTGTTGCGAAGAAATATAAGGTATGACACATACTTTACATGTGTATATTATTGTGGATCAATGAGTTCACACTCTTCTGTAATTTGAAAATAATATATGTTTAGTAAAACTATAAACTATGTTAAGACCCTTGTGTTTGGATGGGGTTAATCTCTAAATCTGTCTCTTTATTTTGGTGGAACTATTATCTTTCATGTCATTCTACATCCTATGCTATCGATAGTTTTATATAAAGTTTTTATCTCTTACTAATCCACCTTATTATATTAGTAATAATAGTGTGTTTGTATATACTCACACCTATATGTTATTTTCCCACATGTCTCAGGTATTAGTTTGATGATGGATTGGTCAGCAGTGACTACAGATGATATTAGTGATACTAGGTACATTGGATGATGTTTATGGTGGTTACAACTTAGAGATTAGGATTTGGTATATCTCAGGGTATTACGTTATTGTTTTTTCATAATGGTAAATAATTTTAGTTGGGCTTGTATTTTTTCCCATTAATTATTAGTTTACATTACCATACTCTTGTAATCTATAGAGGTTGTACGTGCTTGTTTTTTATCTAGTATTTTAAATATTTATCTCTTACTTTTCTAAACATATACATCGATATCTATTCATGTGAGTGTTTGTAAAGGTACATAGGAAATTCCTC
Organism: Viscum album; assembly: GCA_963277665.1. Lineage (NCBI taxonomy): Eukaryota > Viridiplantae > Streptophyta > Magnoliopsida > Santalales > Viscaceae > Viscum > Viscum album. The sequence continues at coordinate 829,813,733 of OY728151.1, read as the reverse complement.
CCCATATTAGTTATGCCTTTGGCGATGTTCTCCAGCCCTTGGGAAATAGATGGTGGCTTGGGGTAGTATCGGCTTGAGCCTCAACTTGGGTTTTCTCATGACAGATTTGTATCAATGGTGGTTCAATCCACGGTATGTTGTATGGTGTATTACCCTATGTGGATTTGGTTGTTATTTACAAAAAGAGCCTCAAAGTATTTCATGTGCACCTCTCATGAATGTGATCCCAAAGATTGTGAGGGCTTCTAATGTATGCATTCACCTAGAACAAGATTACCTAGTTATAAAATCGGATTACTAAAACATTTGTCGTATGGATATATAGTAGATACCTCATATCGTGTTGTGTATTTGACTATCCTTCTTGAGTTTTATCCCCGTTTTCTATATATATATTTTATCATTTGACTGGTGTATGTATTGATCATTTTTTTGAGGAATGTGCATAATAATCCAGCAAGGATACGAGTTCTAGAACATAATGGTGATCTAGTGAGTAATGAGTCCTCAGTTCATGGTGTATGTCATGTGATATTTTCCACAAGGAATGTACATATTAATACCCCCACATATTGAGTAGAATATTCTACCATCGTAGTAGCATATTTATTTTTACACATTTAGAACACTCAAGTATTTCTAGTGGTTGAGGCCACTATGATTTCACAGTGAGACAAATCCCCATGAAGTAAAGTATTGGATTGAGTCGATGATTTGAGTTTCTATACATGTGAATATCCAAACTGGTCAGATGCTTGCTCTAACAACGTTTTCTCTCCAGAGAGAAGAAGTTGGTTCTAGTGGTACCAGTAGATGTAGGACCCCTAATAAATGTATTGTGAATGTTATAGAGATAGGAATCACTCTTGTTGAATGTTGACCCATCCCCTTTCATTGGTGGTTGAGGTCATGAATGATCTTATGGTTAATATAGTCATCTCAATTTGGATCAAATTATATGATTATCATGATGGTGACACTACTCCAAGACCATAGTGTGGGTTGGTAAAATCCTTATATAGAGATTTTTTAGTGTTGAATCTATTATGTATGTAAGAGGGACACATTCCCTAATGATGCTTGTCCTTATGACACGATTCAAAAAATTTCAGGTGAGTTAGCATCCCCCAAATGTAGATAGTATTGAGGTGTGGTGGTGGATTTGATTTGGAATTCATTATTTAGAATGTGAATATGTGATTGGGTGTTATAGAGGGCCTTGTTTGAGGAGAGAAAGAATGAAAGGGAATAATTGACCTATAAATATATGGGGATCCTATCATTGTGGCTCACGTGTGGTTTATGTTACGACCCATATAACTAATACTTCATATAAGTTTTTTATCATATATATTAAAGACACATTTCCGAGATGTGGGCCCATTTAAGATTGGGTGATATTCACAGGGGAATTTTTTTACATGACCCATGTGCGGGAGGCTCCTATATATAAGATCATATATGACATTTTAAGATTGATGTTGTGACATGTCTCTATAAGGATACATACATTGAGATCTCTTCATGAAATAATTCTATAAAGGTAGTGGAACCCTATTATTTTTTCATAATCATAGATGATTCATCTACAATCCATCCCCAGATAACTTCTACTAATGAGTATGGTAGTGCTTACTGGTTAAGAGAAGATGTTTTCCTCCTTCATGAGGAATGATCCTCATATGGAGAAATATGATCTAATTCGTACGAGGTTAATGTTAATTCAACTATTGTATAGTATTACCCTAGGAATTTTTGATCATATGAGCTCTCATACCCTTCCAATGTTGGTGGGGTTTGATGATGTTATGGGTTTACCTCCCCAGTGTGAGATGGACCTCTATATAGACTTTCCATAAGGATGTACTTATGTTTGATCAAGAACATCATTTGACCATGTGGGGCTGTGAGATCTATTTTTGTGGTTGGAGTCCTACTGATGTGGTCTCTATAAGGCTGAGTGTGTTCACATAGGTACTATGGTGTTGTTTTCATGAGATTATGATGATTTTATGAGCTATGTTTTGGATATACATTTTCAAAATCTAGGGACAATCATAGATGGGTATTTACCGCAAGTAGTTGTTTATTTCTTCAATAAGTAGAGTGGGGTGAATTTGTTTTCTAATTGTGACTTTAGTATATTTTATCACCATCTACAGGCATATGAGCTGGATCTACAATGTGTGGATTCCTAGAGCCATTGTGGTTTTTTGAGTTCTTGATGATACCATTTATTATGTCTAATTACGTAGAAGAGTTCGCAAGAATTTTGATTTAAATCCTTAACCTTTGTTGGATTGGTATGTGGTAGTGTTCCGTGATATGATTCTCATGTCATCAACATCATTGTTGGAACCCAGGAGATAAAAGGGTAATGATTCTATACATTATCTAGGAGTTCTAGTAATATGAAATCTCACTAGGAGTCAGTTCTAGATCAGATGGTCCAAATCATAGGATATGGTTTCTTAGATATGTGAGTGACAATATACCCCATAGATGTTGTGTAAAAAAGATCTTTATGGCAATCCATGGCGTGTATGTTGTACCAGATGGTCACATCGAGGTTTGCCATCCATTTTTTTCGAGTGAGGGGATAAAGCAGTGGAACTCTATATAGTTATCTATTGTGTTTGAGGATGGCTCAAGATACCTCAAGTTGATGGTTGTTACCCCAATGCTTCCTCACTGAGTTAGGGATGCACATCATGGGGATATTTGACTAAGTGATATTTTGTGACCATATATATTTATGTTTTTCAGATGATGAATTCTATGAATAAGGTAATCAAATAATCCTATATTTAAGAAGGATGATTATTTTGGTCATGTTACGAGTGAAGGTGATGATGTATTTTCAAAATTCTCTTCTGGTTGAATATCTTAGTGCAGGTGTGATGTACATGAGATCCAGATGTGAGATTGGTATCCTAAACTTTACCCAAAGTTTTTATTTTTGAAAAAAAATGTTTTTGAATGAGATAAAAATGTAGATACTCTTTTTGTCTATTTATAACATTCTAATTTTCCTATCAATATTGTTAAATACATAGGCCCAAACAGAGCATTATTATGAGGCTCAGTTAGCCTGAAACTAATTTGATAAAAATATTAAATATATTGTTATTATGAGAGAACATTTTTCCTAAAGAAAAATAAAAAATCTTATAAGTGGTGTCCCAAATTGGAAATATGAGATAATGCTGAATCTAGAATTTCGAGTTTACACTATGTGTAACCAAAATTTGGTCGGTGATGTATATTATTATGGAGCATCCATTAGAGGGTTCATTGGATAAATTAATTAATTTTAATTATTTATTCAATAACACTAACCAAAATAACACATTATAATAGAATCAGATGGGAAATTATAGACCACCATTGACGATGGAGTACTGTGTTTTCCCTCTTCACCAAATAACCTTGATCAGTGTTTCCTGTTTAGATTGAGCACCATTGTGGGAGAAATAAAAAAATAATTTGAGTTGTTTTTATTAAAGATCTTAACATAAATATTTTTCTATAAATATATGTTTAAGAAAAATAAAAAGGTTATCCACATATCTCTGACATTTTAGAGGAGCTTCAACCCCTTCTTTATTAGCGGATTGAGACTAGATAATGGTTGGTGATTAGATCTAGGTGAATCAATAAGTGTTGGACTAAGTGGATAATCTTCATCACTAGAAGATGTATAATTCACCAATTATTGATACATAATTGATATAGGACTCATGAATTTTTTTTATGCCCATTTTGACTAAAATATATAGTATGGAAAAATTTGTTTAGATGATTTTCATTTAAATGAACTGTTTCTTGTGCCCCTATTTTGAAATAAATTATTATTTCAATTTATTTTGTTTCTATTCCATGTTTCTCAACATGATTTCCCCAGTATTAAATCATTTTTAGAAAAATCATGACCATAAATCTTTATCACAATTTTTATTGGTTCTTTTCCCCTTCCATTAATTATGATAGTTGTTTTTGGACCATGGGCTCATGATTCACCATATCTGGGGTGGGTTTTCATGTGATCAAAAAACCAAATACATTGTGACAGAATGAATGAAAAAATAATTGAAGGATTTGTGATGGATTGATATGAGAGAGGGATGGTTTATTTTTTAATGGATGAGTTCATTACTATAGGAGAGTGTTTGTGATTGTAGTGGGATCTGGATTAGATCAATGATCCACATTTATTGGATTTTAATTTTGTAATGAAATGTGGTGTATTGGGGTCAGTTCATAGCAAAGCCTTTGGATGGGGTTTTGTGGTGGATGATGGTTAATGTGGGCATGAAAATTTCTAAACATAGATATCCAATTTGGCAGCGAGACATGGTCAATGTAGTGGGTTTTATTATTTGTGAAAATAATAATATTTAATGTTATTAATATATTTAATAATAATAATAATAAATGATTAAAAAATGTAAAGAAGAGGATCCATTATGGGAGGTCATGGTGAGTGAATATAATAAAGGTGGGAGGTAATTCTCTTTTATGATATATATTTTTTATTATTATATAATGAAAAAATTAGAATATATATATATAAATATAAACATCCTGGACATTCCATTAATTGGAGAGTGTTATCGTGGACACCCTTCTGCTGCCTTTTGTTCCTAACATAGTAATATGTTTCATAATAATATTACTAATAATAAATATAATAATAATAATATTATTATTATTATAATGTTTTGATAATGGAGGAGAGATGGTATGCATGGGGTGCCTCATGTATAACTATGACATGGTCTAGCATGACGTAGGGGAAGAGTCCATTCTCATCCAATTTGAAAAATAATAATATTAACATTATAATTAGTACTATTATCTTTTTATCAAAAATTTATTTCAGCATTAAAATTTTTATTTGATATAGGATTGATGTAATGTTAGTGCCAACATATCCCCAGAATTGAGATATCCCTTTGAAGACCAATATTGGATAACATTTTTGGACTCATTCTTTGACTCAATGATACTCCAATTAATAATACTATTATTATTATTGAAGAATCATGTATATGATATATCTTCTTCGTACGATTATAGAATGATGAACAATATGCTATATTGATCGCAGATATTAAAGAAATAATTTTCTACCAATATTTTAGTTTTAATTTGAAATTATGGGAGGGGACTACGATACACTATTTGGGAATTATGTGATAATGTGTAACCTTTAAACCTGATGTCTAATTTGGGAAAGTGAATTACCTATCCTGAGCATTATTACATGAGGCTTGCAATGGTGTGATATATTTTTTCATTTGAGGATGTGTAATGTTTATATTAGAAAAATTATTATTGTCCATTTTTGTCCGATGTTGAGCATTATGATTTTTTAAGACATTTTGTCTAAGTTAAGTCATGTGGTACACTTAGAAATCATGTAGTAAAACATGGATAGTAATCCATGTGTTGGAATGGAAATATACTAATTGTAGAGTGAGGCCACAAACATTGTGGGTTCCATACATGTTAGGTACTCCTATAGAAATATTCAACATATTTTATCTCTTTCTATTAGATTAATTTGTTGGTTAATGATTATCTTATCTTGAGTGATTTTCCACGTAAAATGTGGTGATTGATTTTTTGTGGATTTTGAGATACAATATACGATTGTTTAGGGTTAATCTTATTAAGGCGACAACTGATGGTGAAAGTGATTAGACTTACATGTGGAACCACCTATTTGATAGGGAGCAGGTCCTCGTGGACTAAAGTGGAACCCCTTATTTTTCAAGGGAGTAAATATTTGTCTTCCAAGCGAAATTCCCTATCATAAAGGGCATGATTATTCAAGGAACAGTGTGTGAACCCCCTTCTCACATCAGTGTTTGGGTATTAAACCTATATATTAGAAAGGAAAATTATCATGGGGGCATGTCCTCAACCTTCCAAGTGGAACCCCATTTTCAGATTGGGTGCAAATCATTGTGACACTAGATTGAAATCCCCCTAATTCATTAGGGATCATGTACTTTATTGATACATACATAGTGTAACACCTCAAATACAATAATATAGGGACCTATACATAGTTTTTTTCTCCCATTAATGCATGTAATTGTGATGAGGTTTCATCATTCAGATGAACAACGCTATGTAGATGCATGAGATGTTGGGAATCATTGTTGGAGTTTTGAAACAATTGGAAACTCATTTCCTAGGATGAGCTGTGAGATGGAGATCCATGTCCTATCGTATTTGGGAATATTTGGATTAGTTATATATATACACTCCTATGTCCATAGATTTTTGTTTTGTCCACCCTCTATCCCTTGGTTTCGATGATTTAAAGGGGATGCCATGTGATTTTTTTGCTTAGCATCTTGTGGTTGGATGTGTTCACTCTCATACAATAATAGATATGGAATCAACATGTAGTCCATATTAATTATATGTTGAGACCCTTATGTTTTTAAGAGGTTACTCTCTATCTTATTTTGGGATTATATTTTCTCTTTCACTACATTTGGCATTCTATTTGATCTACAGTCTTTCTATTCTAGTTTCATCTTTTTTTGCTCCCCCTTCGACATTCAAGGTGTCCTATTGGGTTTGTATGTCCTTAACAATACATAGAATTTTACCACTCATGTTTCTAATTATACATAAGAAGGAACATTCAGTGGTGACTATAGATAATATTAGTGAAACATGATACATTGGGCCGTGTATGGTGGTCATAGTTTGGAGATCAGGTGTAAGACTCTCTTGGAATTTAACTTTTCCATTTTTTATGGTTTGGACATAATTCTAGTTGGGAATGTATTTTTTCATTACGTTTTAGGGAACAATATTTTAGTAATGTATGGTCTAGTGGTTTTACATGCATTAAATCCCTATTCTTATTATGCCTTAGGAGCTGGCGGTTATGCCATGTCAAATGGAGGTGGGTTAAGTAAGTTGTAGCTGAAGCCCTAGTTTAGGTAGGCTCATGAAATATTCTAGATTTTTAATTAAAATATTTAACATTATCTAATAGGTTCAATATATTTTTTGGCCATAAATTATTCTGAAATCAATAAATATTAATTACAACGATTATGGTAAAAACAGGGTTATTAGGGGTTTAACTAAAAAAATATTGATTAAAAATTAACCACAACCTGTCTGAATCCAATTTAATGGTCATTTTTTCCACATTTATTCCATGATTCACTAATGACCCATTTATATTATTATTCTATATCAATAAAATCATAGTAATTTCTTTTAATTTTCAAAAATTCCATGTGTCTGCTCTCCCCCACTAATAAAAGGACGACATAAACATCCTCTCTTTGTAGTTAAAAACCCATCGTTTTTTCCAATACCTGATAAAATATATACTATAAATCAATACCTATATCTAATAGGCCTTACAATTATTTTTATTCTCTCATGTGAAGGCTTCACATATAATACTAAAGTGGCACTGGAAGAAGAGGTAAAATTATTAATAAACATATTTATTTTATTTATTCTTCCACCTCTATCACATATTCATGAAATGTAATAATATAATTAAATAATTATATAAAATATTTAAATGTTATTTTACTTTACATTAATTACCTATACCCATCCCAAAATATATCTAATGGAAAATAAAATCATTGATAACCTGCATAGAGGACTAAAACATTGTGACACTATGGGAATCATTGTTACTTATGTTTTTCATGGTATATAATATGGATACAATTAATGAATATATGTTATATTTAATTCCAATATACTATTGTAAGATTATAATATAAAATATATTTTTATACCTATTAATCCAATAAAAAAATTATTGTCACTCGTGTGTATGTGTTGACTTTCACCTCCACATAAAAATATGATTTTTCTTATTTTTATTTTAACTTATATAGAAATAATGATGTATATTACTACAATAAACAATATATATGATATAATATTGAATATATAAAGTTTAATTAAAATTTATTTTACATTATTTCTATCCATAAAAAATTGTAAACAACCTTCATTCACATATACATCCTACTGTCTCTGTGAACAATGTAACAAATTTTCACTCATTAAATTTTATGGATTACTATAAAAATATATTTATAATGAATATATGTTAAATTTTTACCATTTTTTATGATCTTTATATGATTTGCGCATGATCAAAGTTAACGGAATGAAATTATATAACCAAAAAAATGATAAACAATTGAGCAACTGTCACCTTAAACAATAATTTTAACAATACTTTATTTATAAATGGGTCACAAAAGACTATAATTAAATAATATGATGTATAAAATATATCATTTTTGTTATTTAATAGGAATATAATAAATATAAAATTATTATACAATAGGCATGAATATATATAATAGAAATTAGATCATTAGTGAGTGTTTATTATCTCTCTTTTACTTCTAGGATATATAACCCATTTTTTCCACTTAATTATTTCGTAGGGTGAATGCCTATATACATTAGTATTTTTTATGTGGAATCCCATTATGTTAATTTTATTTAATGATTAATTTTATTTTTTTATATCATTCAGATTAGGATTTATATTTATCACAGTGGAAATAGTTCTTTTAAAATGCAATGATTTATTGATATGTTTTAATATTAAATATTGAATGATGACATATATTAATATATCAAAAAAACTCATTTTGTTTACTCTACTCTTAATATTCATGAACATTTAAATTAATATTATTGTGTTCCTCTCTTTTGTACTTAAAATTTATAAGGAAATGATTTCGAGAAAAAACATACTTTTTTACTATGTTTGGGATAAAATATTTTCACATTCAAGTTAATGTTTTTGAAAAATATTTACAAAAATAATTCTAAAAAATAATCACATTTTCAATTGAATTTTTTTCCCAATAATAGAGTTCAAAAATCTAATCTTCCTCTAAATTTTATAACAAGGCACTTTTTAAAATTTTAAAAATTATTACAAAATATTTATTTCAACATAATAATCATATATGTAATTTATTTCCATAAAGACCACTTATTTCATTTAATATAAAATTATCAGTTTACAAGGTTCAATTAAAAGATTAATGAAATCATTTTTATTGATATTTTTCATTTTTATAATTTATTTTCAATGTAAAAATGATATTTTCTACCGTAAAATCATTCTGAAATTTCTATCATATTTGTACTCATCAAAAAGTATTACCTTATATTACTATTTCTTAACATTGGATATGTTATAATGATAATATCCATATTATTTCTATAGTTGGTTTATGATCATTTTGATAGGGGATGTAATATATTGATATCATCATACATATTTCTCTAAATAGTTTATGATTATGTTTATTAACTAGGGAATGTATTAGCATTTTCTATCATATTTTTTCAATTATAATGTTTTTGTATATTATATTCAACCATTTAATATATTGAATTTATTTTATGTGGTAATTGATGGACATGGCTCAATATACCCCATTGATGAATTAATGGGTCTTAAGAGAAAAACTGGCTTCAGGTTCAGGCCAATGCCTTACCCATTTATAAAATATGTGATGGAATGTGGAATTAAAAACATTGTTATGATGTATAGAATAATGAATTCCATCATTATGAGAGTATTAATTGATTTTCAATGGTACTAATAAATTAGTTTTAAAACACATGACTTTGTTTATAGTTCACGTTATTATTTATAAGTAATTGTTTTGTCACCATTTATTCCTTAATAATATGTTAATTTAATTTATTAAATGGCATGTGTTTTTTTATTTAGCAGTACATGTTTACTATTATTATTTATACAATATATGTTCGATTATACACACAACCTTATTGATAATTTAAGAACAGTCATTACTTATGTTTTTTCATTGGATTATATGTTGTGTATAACGATTTATATGAAAGGATATGCTAATGGGAATAATGGTGTACCCATGGAAAATAATTATTTTGAATTTTGTATTTTTTAAATGTATGTGAAATAAAAATATATATCAAAATAACCAATACAACTAAAATATTCAGTCACATGGGATGTGACATCTAGTAATTATATTTAGGAATACATAGATATGGGAATATAAACCTATGACATGCATTAAAGATCAGTATATGTATAGGATACCATCTGAGTATTTTTTCAGGTATATTTTAGGTGGTTATCCTAGAAATAAAACCAAATGTGGATATTAATAGTTGATAGGGTTTGAGAAAAATTGTACATTTAACTAATAATGATGAAATATAGGTGTTGATATTGACTCAAGCTTTACATGGTACCTGAAAATGAGCCTTACTCGGCACATAGTTTGACAGTTCCTTGGCATATGTTGGGATTAATTCAAATATTCCATATAAAACATAATAAAAGAACCAGAAATATTTTTATCAATTGAAAAATTTCCAAATGAAACCACATATTTTATTAAAATATTATCCTTAAATAATGTTTTGAATTGACATATTTGTATTGACTAGTTCTTTATTATATATTATATTTTAAAATTTAATGATCTAATCTATTGAATTATATTTTGTTAAATGAAGTTTCATTAGGATTGAATGGAAATCATATAAATTCACATACTCCATATAGGTATAGTCCTCCAGGGAAGGATAATAATGATAGAGTTAGAACAACGTGAAAAACTGATTAAATTAAAACCATATTGGGGATGTTGACTCTGGTTATGATAATTAAGCATTCCCCTATCGAGAATATTTTAGATAAATTTTTTTGTAACAATTAATGATTTTTTTATCCTTTAGTAGCCCCAATAATCTTATGTTATTAAAAATACATATGTTGTTGTGAAATGGTTGTGTTCCTTATAGAATATATTTTTCTCTTTAGGAAGAAATGAAAGGGATAAATTTTTTAAGGAATTTTATCATCTCTTAGAATATTCAGATCAATGGTAGGATTTTATTTTAAACAAAAGGGATGTAGAATAAATAAAAAAATTTGAATGGATAGATTTTTGGAAACTCTTCATGGGAAAATATTTTTATTCAGAACAATGAGTGGATACAACAAGATAATTATCGAGTTTAAGACAAAACTAAGATGAAAATGTGTCTATATATGAGTCAAACTTTACATGGATGGAATGGATTTATATAGACTATAAACATCATACAAATAGTATTATTGACCATTTATTTTATTGTTAAATAGAAATAATACAAAGGATAATAGTCACAAAAATATTTTTGTCATATGAGAATGCATTATCATGTGACACCTATATAGAGAAATAATTATCAATATAATATTTATTTTAATTGAAAAACATTATATTATTATAGCAGTGAAAAATCGATATATGTAATATGGAAAAGAAGGATTTTCCCATGTGATAATTTTAGAAAAAACCCATTTTCTTTCTTTATGAAGTGGGTGTTTTCTAAAATTTTGTCGATAAAGGCCACCATTGTTTGTAGTTGAAAGAGAAATAAATCTGTTTCGATTTCTAATGATAAAAATATAAGGATATGGGTAACTATGAATAACAATTCTCCAAGAATTAAGGGAATGCTACTCAGAAGAAGCTAAGATAACAAGGTCATGATTGGGCTATTGTTACTTATGAGGATGAAATATTAAGATGATTATGTGTTTTGATTCATTAATTATTTTGTATAATTATTATATCAATGATATTCTCGATATTAAATAATGAAACATATATGTAATTTATAGGTAAAGTATTTATTTAATGATTTAGATTTATATGTTTAACTGTGATAAAAAATGTGATTCAATGAAATTTTAATCTTTTTAAAAAACAAATTATCGAAGAAATATAATATTTAATTTTATTCTCAATATTGACATTAAAATTAAAATGATATTTCTATGTTATATTATTAATTTCCATTTAATTGGTTATTGATTTGATGGTTTATGTTATCTATGATCTACATTAATAAATGATTGGACATTCAAATTATATTTCCAAATATGAGACTTTATTTTTTGAAGTACTCTTGATTTCATTCAGGATTTATAGCTATAAATGCATTCACAAAATTTAATGTGAAACTAATATCTACTTTTATTTTATATGAAATTTTAATTTTTATTTTTTGAACTTTCTTATAATTTATTAGAATTTGAATTCAATCAGACATATTCTGGATGCATCTTACCATAAACTATTTATGAAATGGGTAACATTGAATATTGTTTGTCACTAATTAGGTAATTTTAATTAATGAAATTTTTTTCTAACCCATTCTACCCATATTGGTCTTAGATGATATCCAACTATGGGAGGAATAACTCGTCATTATTTTTTTCATCAAATGATCCTTTATATGTAAATTGTAGATCATTATGGAAAACAATTCATTTTTTATTTTAATTCCGTTGAGAAGGATATGAACTATAAGTTGATTAATATAAAATAAAATAATGAAATTAGAATTTTTACATAAATATATTTCATTATGTTTATATGGAATATTTTTAATAATTCCCCTATATTAAGAAAATGATCTCGAAAAATTGTATCCCTAAAGATTTTTTTTTTTGAACTAATGGAACTTTTACTCATCAAATGTTTATCAATATGTGGTAATTATATTTTCATGTATATTATTTTTTTGTGATACATGGTATATATTACTCACTGTAATTATTTAGGATTTTATTCCACGTCTATATTTTAACTTCCCATAAATGTTATTCTATGTGGAAACCACATATTTGTTCTTATAGATGGCTTGTTTACTAACCCATATGTCTGATAATGATGAGTTTTCTTGAACTATTTTTTGATGTGGGTTTGGAAAAAATATATTTTCAATTTTCATTTCCTTGATTATAGAGAACAAGATAAAATTGTGGGAATGTAAACTATTTAAGAGGGTAGAATGTTAGACACCAATATTATAAAAGAGGAACATTATGGTGGATAGCATATAAGATAGGAAACAACAATATTATAAGATAATGTGACCCCCACTAAATTATGATATATTTCATTTTAATTAATTTCAATATTTATGATAGCTTACGATGTATGAAACACCAGGTTCAAAAGTCAAATGATACTATTTTGAAATAATATTATTTAAAAGAAACAATTATAGCATAACCTTCAAGTTTGTGGTTATAAGGTGTACTAAATATAATTTTCAAATTATATTATTTAAAATATTATTGAATGATTAAATGGTAATCTATTTAGTTTCAATATAGTAAGAACATCTTGGATGAAAAATAAATGATCTCTGAAAAACTATCATATTCTAAATTGTAGTCCAGGGAGGAATTGCACACATAATTTACAAATATATTTTACCACTATTATATGGATTATTTTATAAAATGATATCATGTTTTAAATTCTAAATTTTAATTTTATCTTATGTTTATTTTATGGAATTTTTATATAAAGACTAATTTTTTATGAATAGCGAATAACATTGTTTTTATTTAAAAATGGTATTTTGTTTAATGAATTTATAATTAAATTATTTTTTTAAAGTTAAAAAAATTTAAATTCTATTAATTATATATTTATTAACCCAATATAAATAATTCTACTCTAATTTGTAATGATTTTTATTATATAAACACTCAATAATTAAAAAAAAATTCTCTTTGGAAGTGTCTTTTCAACACATCTACAAGTTTAATTTTAAATCTTATTTTTCCACATATGTGAATTGAATTAAAAAAATGGAGTCCATAAATTTTATCAAAAAAAAAATATTATCTATTATTTTTAATTTTATGCTTAAAAAAAATTATATTTAAAACAACAAAAATGAACTGCTAAAATTAAAGTAAAAATGGGTTTACTATGGGTTGGTAAACTAAATGGATAATGGTAAAAATTAAAATATAAATAGTCCAATTTATATTATCTGGTAAAATTTAGTATATATATATATATTATATAATTTTATAATCACCCATTTTAGTTTCTTTTTTTAATGATTATGATGTTGTTATAAATTTTACATTTATAAAAATACAAATGCCCCCCCCCCACTAATAAAAGGCCACCACCTCCCTACCAATATTTAGAATTAAAAAATCCCATTATATTAAAAAAATATAATCACAATAATTTTTATTAAATCCATACCCATATTAGAGAGGACATATTTTTATTATTAAACCCTCCTATGAAGGCTTTAGGTATAATCATAACGAGACTCACTATAGAACAACTAAATTATCAACCTATATATTTGTTTTATTTTTTCTCCAATATCCATAAGATATAATTTAATATTTTTAATATATTTCCAGAATTATATATTACATAATGATATTTTATTATTATAGTGAAATAACATTTATCTATCTCCACCTCTATTAAATGGAAAACTAAATCATCTATCTTGTGTACAAAAAACCATCACCTCACGAAGCGATGTGATTCTCTTTTCACTTACGCTTTACATGGAAGGTAGTGTGGAAACAATTAATGAACATAGGTCATATTTATGGACTAAAAATAATTCATGAAATACAATATAAAATATAAATTTTTATCTTAAAATATTTGGGAAAATTATAATATCTTTTTTGTGAACATGTAGACTTCCACATCCTCATAGCAATGGGAAATGTTTTTAATTATATTTTCACAATAATGGTAATAACAATGGATTAAATTAGTGTAGTATTTATATAAAAAAGATAAATTTTTCAATAGTTAAATTATATTTATTTTCTTGTTTTCCATCCATATTAAATATCGATTTAACATTCAACTATAGGTACGACTTACCATCTGCATGAATTGTATAATGCATTTTCTCTCATTAAAAATTTTAGATTACTATAAATACATGTTTAATGAATATATATATTTATATATATGTTAGTAGTATAATATTATATATTCATAATGTGATTTAACAGTTCAAAATTTATAAGCACTAAAACTTCAGAACCAAAACAAACATAAAAATGGAACAATTATATCCCAAAAAAAAGATTTTGTCATATATTTATATATAAACTATTCAAAAAAGTATATAAGTAACTCATATATTATAATGGATTTATGAGTATTATTTTTTAATAGTTTAATAAAAGATATATATTTAATATATAGTAGGTATGAATACGTTTGAGGGAAATAATATAGTATGGAAGGGTTTTTCGTGTCACTTTTAATTCGGTATGAAATATATCATATTCAGAACTATATTTTTTGTGTTGTGTATATATTTAAAAATTTATATGTTAAAAAATTATTCCTATTATATTTTTTGTATTTAATTTTTCATTGGATTTTATATCTTCCATGACTCTTATGATTCAAAAAGTATCAAAGCAATTATAGTTTATCTTAAACTCACATCGTTAATCAGGATTATATATGATCAAATATTACATGATGAAATATAATGATATATCACTCAAATTAATCATTAAATTTCCTTTCCATTTTTTAGTGAAAAAATTTTCATGTAGTAGTGCAACATCACAATCATTTTTACATTCATTTATTAGGAAAATGAATTTACCCAAAGCCAACATGAAATATTTTTTTGGATAAAAAGTACTTTTTCTTCTATGTCCATTTTTTTCTAAAAAAGTTTTGAAAAATGGTTTAATAAATTATAAAAAATTATTTATTAAATAAATTATATGCGTGACTCTATATTAAAATAAAATTAAAAGGAATAATCCATATATTTTCTAAACATGGAAACTTTTCTCCTTTTTAATTTTTTCGAAAGGAATATTTGTTTCAACATACTTTTCTTGTATAGAATTATATTCTACTATAACCACTCACTGATTTGAAGATTCTTTTACATGTTTAGATACATATTTCCATGGAAATATTAATTTTCTAAAAAAATTAATATTTATTTTTTCTTTTCAATGTTAATAGGATATTTTCCCCTAGAGAGTTTTTAATGGAAATTTTTATCATATTATAATTTAAATATAAAATGAAACTTATTTTTCACATTCTTTATAAAAAAAATATGTTGAATGTATTTCATCCTTACTATTTATATAAGGCCCTGGCCTTAAACATTACTTAATTTTGAATTAAATTTAATAATTCACATTGAGGATCTTTTCAGGTTTAGAGTTTTAGAGAATTATGACATAACTTTTACATCTCACAAGATTAAAAAGTAGACTCTTCTACTAAGATTCTATAAATAAAAAAAACTCTGAAAAGAAACATGTCTAGTTCCATGTTTTAGACATAATGTCTTTCCTTGATCCCATCCTTAACCCTATTCATCTTTAAGTCATGTGTAAGACATTTCAAATATGTGGGATGAGCATAAAAAGATCATTAAGAGATATAAAAATATGGAAACGAAACATGAGTACATGTATACATAAGAATCAATGAAATCATACTTTACTCATAAAACATAAGCACTTTAACATACCTCATCGAATAATGAATAAAACATAGAAATCATAAGGCACAAGGGTAACATGAGACATTCATAACATTCTTACGTAGGGAGTAACCCTCTTGGTTACGTTTGGAATACCCATCACAGTATATTCCCTAAATATCTTCGGAGAAACCTTAACTTTTAACCCCTTCGTGTTACCCAATGCATTGGAGAGCTATATCGGGCTCTACTGCCCTTAGTTAATCACGAAACCACCTGTTTTCATAATAATGCCCAAGAACCATAACATAAAAGTATCACATAAAACATGCATAATGGAAACATAAAATTTCCACATTTCAATCACAATATAGCATTTTAGGATATTGAAATAATGAATCAATTCAAAAAAACCATTATCAAAACCATTTAAAACATTTAATAAAGAGATTTTTGAATCAAAGTGTCCCATAAAACCATGAAGCTTTTAACATTTTAAACCATTAATATCCATATAAATAAATCCTTAAAACCATTTTGAAAACATGGTTATTAATAAGAACAAATCATTAAAACATTTAAAACGATATTTTGGTTAAAGTGTTTTTACCAAAATTAGAGACACTTGAATACAATAATTGAGGAATAACATTTAATCAGAACGTTATAATATCATGAGAATAAATGGATTCATGATATAATATTCCGAAGGACATTATATACACCATATAATTGTGAATTGGTGCATAACATCAATGAAGTCTCAATAGAAATGTAAAATGTGATGAAATCCCTTATAAAGAAGGTATCCTTAAATTAAGGATAAATCAATCTCAAAATTACGTGTGAAAAATATAAATACACCCAATATAAGTGGATATTAAGTGTAAAATTATAAAAGTTCATTCACATATATTAAAAGTATGACATATTCAATAACTACTTGTTGAACCCAAATAAATCGAAATTGGGTTAAAAAGTTCCCTTGGTAAAATTTGACACCATAACGGCGTCACATCAAAATTCAGAAAATGAGTTGATGAGAGATCAAAAGGGTATCACATCACTTGGACATAAAATTTACATCAATAAGGATATAGGATAGCATATCCCAACATAATATTATGTGAATTAAAATACATAACAAAAGAAGTCTTTTAAAAAGAGGAGGGTGAAAGGTTCCCTTACCGACTTGGGTATCTTTCGAAACGTACACCCCATTAAAGAAGTGTCATACAATGAATATATAAATACCCATAAATGGAATTATATTAAAAAGTTTTATAATAATGGGCAGTACATACACCACTCAAAGGAAATGGTGGAAAATGTAGCATAAATCTCACGGGAATAAATGTGAGACGAAAAATCCCTTACAAAAACTCGGCAGCCTAACGATGCCACTTAAAAAATAAAAATTGGATTGATGAGATCAAATAGGGTCTCTCATCATATTAAAATAAAATTTACAGAAATATTAATATAAAATAACATCCCCCAACATATCAAATAGGTTCTTAAAAGAAGTAACATAAAGGAGAGTACTTAAAAAGAAAGGGAGGGGTATGATCCCTTACGAAAATTCGACAACCTAACAGCGCCACATAAAAATTCTAAAAAAAGGATTGATGACAGTAATAGGGGGTATCACATAATATAAAAATAAAAATTACTGTATGGTTAATATAAAACAACATCCTCCAACATAAGAACATGGATCATCAATGAAATGACATAAAAGAGGGTATTTGAAAAGAAAGCGAGAGGTCGGATCCCTTACCTGAAGTCCGATTTGTCTTGTTCGTTTCTTTATATTCCTAAATAATAAATATTGGTCAATTTATAATTTATTAAGGTACTCCATTACAGATTATTATTCAGTTAATATCACATATTATAATGTTATAATAATTGGTTAATAATGTGAGTTCATATCAGACGTTTTTGTCGATGTTTGGTACATGAGCCAAAAATGAACTAGTTTGAAAATGATTGTCCATGTATTTATAAGTAAATCATCTCCCAAATAGTATTAATAATTTAAATATCTTATATATCCAGTACATATTCATTTTATACTATTCCATAACATTTTGAGATAAAAAGAAATGAAATGCACCGTTCATGGAGACGGTAGGACGTACGTACACAAGAACGCTACATTCATTTCTTTAACATATTAATGGAATTAAAAAAAATTGAGATATATATATTATAATTTCAGTATAATATATATGTTATATATTTCACATACGTTCATTAATTTCATTCTTTATACATTACATATATTGCATGAACGAGTCATATCACTTGTGGGGGCGGTAGTCCACACTTCCTCGTATGAAATTATCGAATTTACACAACATGAAAATCATAAAGGTATGTTTTGAATATAAAATACAGAAGCATGTGTAAAACATAAACACCATATATATCATATATAAAATACAGTTACATCATAATGGACACCTTTAAAGGTGTTAAAATAATATTGAACAATCATCGTTTTGTGAGGCAGTAATTCGCCATCCACAGAAATAGTATGTTTTTTAACCATTAGATGGATGTGAGTGTAAGTGTATCTAGAATCCTTATTATAAAAACATCCTAGTATATTTAAGATACTGTTGTTGTTACAAAATAATGGAATAAAATGAGTATAGGGGGTTGGAGAAGCAAAATAAAACATAAGAACACAGGAGAAGACACTACCTTTAAATCGGGTAACTCTTTTTGATTTGAGATCAAAGGCTTCCTTGGAAAGACTTATGCCAAAAGTGAGGCTTCTAGGAGTAATAGAGGGATGTGTAGAGACATAATGGGCAGGGTTTGGATGAGCCAAAGGCTTGAGAGGTGTGGGTATGGTGGTAGAGGTGGGGGCCTTTTATAAGAGGAGAGGAGGGGCACTCATGGAAAGTATAGAAAAGTTACATTATTATAAAATACATTTTGGATTTTAAAGGTCCCAAAATTATATATTTAGAGTATAAGGTTATAATATTTCCAAATAAACACATCCAATAGGTTTTTGACAAGTTTAGGTCTTAGATTATACATTATCGTTTTATTTTATTTAAATCGTTAAATAATGTGGTAATCGTTGCATCATCATGGTGTCATAAATAATTTAACTTCTTTAATGTATAATAATTATAAAAAATATCACGATGTAGGAAATATTTTTATCTTTATAATGAATATTTATAGTAAAAAATATGTCTTCTATAACCCCATTAAAAAATTGTTTTAGTAAAACAACACATGTTTGTGGCCTTTTAATTTTAACTTAAAATAAAAAGGTTTTAATGTCATTTTCATACCAAAGTGTCTCCATGGGGTCCCCTAGTTGACCCATGGATTTTCTTGGTCGACCATGAATCAACCAATAAGGGTAGGACATCTGTCTAGGTCATTTCATATTATTAAAACATTATTTTTACCTTAAACAACATTAATTACCTCTAATCGCGATTAAAAACATAAAAGTTACTATTCACCAAAAAATTATATTAATTCCATTGAACCACATTTTACTTCTTAATGAAAACCATGTATGTCAGATTTTTAAAATTCAAAACACAGAGGTGGTAAAATTTCATTTAAACGGGAAATCAGTTTTTATAAGTACCACTTAGTGGTTTCACTATTCATCAAAATTTGAAGTTTTTCTGAAAAATTCCAAAACATCAAACTAAGCTATATTTGATATTACAAATTAAAAAATGAAGTATATTTTACAAAATTCAAAACATATAAGTTGAATTAATTAATTTAGTAATTAATTCCCGCTCACAGAGCAAATAGCGCGTTTTTATGAAACAATGAGTATTAAAAGATTGACACTAGTTTAAGTCTGAATTCAAAGTGAAATTAATTCCAATGACCACAATTGGATTAAATGGTAAAAATATATTCTAATTTAACATTAAAACCAATTCAAAATAAAATCTAATTATATAAATAATTTAGATTAAAAGCGGTTTTGAATTAAAATACAACATTTTTCACTATTCATTAAAAAATGAGCTTTATCGGAAAAATACACAAAATTTCCACAATGTAAATTTTGATTTCCCAATTCTAAAGAAGAATTTTATTTTTTCAAATATAACACATAAAATTTTAAAAAATTGGTTCTCCATCAAAAGGCGGTTAATCGATCTTTTAAAGAATATTAGAATGTTTACCCTTAAAATTGGATTCATTCACATTTTTAATCTTCTAACATTTATTGTAAAAAGTAAAAATATCTGACAAACATACATAATAATTTTTTAGTTAGTTATGTTCTTTCCTTCCATTACAATGGCTAGGCATTAACTACCATTTAAAATAATATTGTTTTATTATTAGAGTGCAACGTAAGATTTCAAAGGAAGTTGTCGCTGCGTATTGGGTATGCCATTAAGCATAGTGTTCCCTTTATTGTAATATTAATATGTTTTTCACAAATGGGGATTAATATAAAAATGTCATATTATTTATTTACCTATGGTGTTATATCCTTCACCCCTTTTTGGAATTGCATCCTCGCAATTTCAAAATTGGGCTTGGAAACTCCATTGAATGTCCCACATCGGAAAAGAAGTAAATTAAACTATCACTTTAAAAGAAAGAAAGGGAAGTACAAAGGTCACCCGAGTTAACCCATACTAGGATTACATGTAGGAAAACATGGATATGGAAGAAAAATCAAAGGGTCATGTTCTGAGGGAGAGTGATAGAAAACATGTTTAGGAGAATGTTACCTAGAAGAAAATCACAAATTTGTAGTGGGTTAAACGGTATTCTATTCCCCAGTAGGAGAAGTTAATAGACAACATTTTTGTTATAAGTTAAATTTCATTTAGGAATTTATTTTTGATCTTAAGGAAACATATTTACATGTCATTTTGACTTTCATCTTTTACTAGATTTAATACACAAACTCATACTTTCCCCAAATGATGAGTATTTAGGAAGACTTGTTCACACTAAGAGTACTGTAATCAACTTATAGAGAATCACCTAATCCACAAAAGAGGACTATATATTTCCCGTGTCTTTATACCCATACCAAAACCAAAATTATTAGAACAAGATCAGATAATCCAGAAAAGGATAACCCTTTATAAAAAGAAAATATATTCTTAATCTCCAAAATTTTTCCAACAAAACCTAAAGTTCAACAAAGACCATTCGATAAACATTTTGTCCATAAAATTCATAAAAGAAAACCAAACTAATATTGAAACCCAAATATTTGAAGGATTTAATCACATAGTCTTCCAAGGTACAAATTAACAATTATCACCAAATAACATCAGTTGCTCTTAAAGTATCATATTGAAAAGTAATTAACCTAATCACATATACTCCATGATAGGTTAATAATTTCCATAGATAACCCAAAATCAACTTAATCTTAATTCATAAAATCATTTATCTAAAACTAATAAGCCAGACTAACCAGGGACTTCACGTAGTCCAGTGGTAGCCGATAAATACCAGTCACACTTTGGTTGTGGGTTCGATTCCTGTAGCTTTGTCCGACACGACAGGTTGTCACATGGTCTACGTGTTTTCCTTTTTATAAAACTCTAAAAATAACCCTAACATGTTTTAACCTCAATAATTTCCTTATACCTCTCATTTTCATAAAAATTCATTACGATCACAACATCTTAATTCTTGAAGTCTTATTTCACCACCATAAGATAAAATAAAACGATTTCCAAAAATAATAATAGCATACCTTGATCATGGCATCCACTCGGTGTCATCGTCATCTTGCTCACGTATGTAGAAGTCCCATGCATTACAACAATGATTTATTGATCCTTCAAAATCATTTTCTTCCTCCATCCAAATACACCTTGTACAACGTGGGTCATATGGGTGTTCATAGAAAAACAGTTTTCGAAAATAATCATGTATGACATATAATAGAAAAACTTCTGATAAAACATGATTTCTATAAAATAGTCGGACAGAATTTGAGTTGAAAATTTCTATTATTGGTCCTTTTAGAATACCATAAGTATGTGCTGAGAGACTATATTTTAAATGAAAATATAAATATGTTTCTCAAGGGCCTCCTTCCTCAGCACCATTTTTAAAATCATAATATGCTTCAAATATTTCTGATGAGGTAAAATATTTTAAAATACCTTGATAATATTTACCTTTATTGAAAATATGGGAATATTGTGAAAATTGTATTTGTCTAAAAAAACCCATGATCCACGATGATAACGAGGTATAGTGGTGGTGTTTGATATCTCAAACAGCTGCTTCCAAGTGAGTTGTATTCTAGAAAAAGTTTCACAATCATCCAAACATGAGATTGCAATAATTATTGCAAGCATGTCATCAGGAAGAGATAGGAATTTCATTTGAAATCCTTCTGCTTCCATTCGTACTTGACATTACATGACCTGCAAAAAGTTATGAAACAAGAATTTAACTGAAATAATAGATATATGGATTAATCATGTGTCTAACAAAAACTCATAATCCCTAAAGTTGTCTAAACCGACCTCTGATAGCAACTATAAGGTCCCGACCTTAAACATTACTCAATTTATAATTAAATTGAGTAATTCGCATTGAGGATCTTTTCAGGTTTAGAGTTTTAGAGAATTAGGACATAACTATTACATCTCACAAGGTTACAAATTATACACTTCTAGAAAGTTTCCATAAATAAAAAAAACTCTTAAAATAAACTTCTCTGGTTCCATGTTTTAGATAGAATGTCTTTCCTTGATCTCATCCTTGACCCTATTCATCTTTAAGTACTATGTAAAACATTTCAAATAATTTTGATGAGCATAAAAAGATAATTAAAAGATATAAAAATATGGAAAGGAAACATGAGTACATGTATACATAAGAATCAATGAAATCATACTTTACTCATAAAACATAACCACTTTAACACACCACATCGAATCATTAATAAAACATAGAGATCATAAGGCATAAGGTTAACTTGACGCATTCATAACATTTTTACGTAGGGAGTAACCCTCTTGGTTATGTTTGGAATACCCATCACAGTATATTCCCTAAATCGCTTCGGAGAATCCTTAACGTTTAACCCCTTCGCGTTACCCAATGCATTGGAGACCTATATCGGGCTCACCCACCCTTAGTTTATCACGAAACCACCTGTATTAATAACAATGCCCAAGAACCATAACAGAAACTTATCAAATAAAACATGCATAATGGAAGCATAACATTTCCACATTTCAATCACAATATAACATTCTAGGATATTGAAATAATGAATCCATTCAAAAAAACCATTTTGAAAACCATTTAAAACATTTAATAAAGATATTTTTGATTCATAGTGTCCCATAAAGCCTTGATTCTTTTAACATTTTAAACTATTAATATACATATAAATAAATCCTTAAAACCATTTTGAAAACATGGATATTAATTTGAAAAAATCATTAAAACATTTAAAGGAATATTTTGGTTAAAGGGTTTTTACCAAAATTAGAGACACTTGAATACAATAATTGAGGAATAACATTTAATCAGAACTTTATAATATCATGAGAATAAATGGATTCATGATATAATATTACAAAGGACAGTATACACATGATGTATGAGTGAATTGGTGCATAAGAACAATGAAGTCTCAATTGAAATGTAAAATGTGATGAAATCCCTTATAAAGAATGTATCCTTAAATTAATGATAAATCAATCTCAAATTTATGTGTGAAAAATATAAATACACCAAATATAATTGGATATTGAGTGTAAAAAAATAAAAGGTCATTAACACATAATCATAGGATGACATATTCAATATCTACATGTTGAACCAAAAGAAAACGAAATTGGGTTAAAAAGTTCCCTTGGTAAAATTCGACAGCCTAACGACGTCACATCAAAATTCAAAAAATGAGTTTATGAGAGATAAAAAGGGTATCTCATCACTTGGACATAAAATTTACATCAATAAGGATATATAAGAACACATACCAACATAATAGTATGTGGATTAAAAGACATAACAAAAGAAGTCTTCTAAAAAGAGGAGGGTGAATGGTTCCTTTACCAACTTTGATAACTTTCGAAACGTACACCCCATTAAAGAAGTGTCATAAAATGAATATGTAAATACCCATAAATGGAATTATATTTTAAAAGGAGTATAATAATGGTAAGTAAATACACCACTCAAAGGAAATGGTGGAAATGTATCATAAATCTCACGGGAATAAAAGTGAGATGAAAAATCCCTTACAAAAACTCGGCAGCCTAACGGCGCCACTTAAAACATCAAAAATGGATTGATGAGATCAAATAGGGTCTCTCATTATATTAAAATACAATTTAAATAAGTATTAGTATAAAATAACATCCCCCAACATAACAAATAGGTGCTTAAAAGAAGTGACATAAAGGAGATTACTTAAAAAGAAAGGGAGGGGTAAGATCCCTTATGAAAATTTGACAGCCTATCATCGCCACTTATAAATTAAAAAAAATAATTGATGAAAGTAAGAGGGGGTAACTCATCATATAAAAATAAAAATTACATTATGGTTAATATAAAAGAACATCCTCCAACATAAGAACATGGATCCTAAATGAAATGACAAAAAGAGGGTACTTGAAAAGAAAACGAGAGGTCGGATCCCTTACCTCAAGTCCGACTTGTCTTGTTCGTTTCTTTATATTCCTGAATAATAAACTTTGTCAATTTATAATTTCAATACTTCCTCCATTAAAATTATCATTAATTTAATATCACATATTATAATTTTATAATAATTGGTTAATAATGTGAGTTCATATCAGACGTTTTTGTCGATGTTTGGTACATGAGTCAAAAATGAACATGTTTGAAAATGATTTTCCATGTAGTTATAAGTAAATCATCTCCAGAATAGTACTAATGATTTAAATATCTTATATACCGAGTACATATTAATTTTATAATATTCCATAAAATTTGGAGATAAAAAGAAATGAAATGCACCGTTCATGGAGACGGTAGGTCGTACGTACACATGAACGCTACTTTCAATTCTTTTACATATTAATGAAATTAAAAACAATTGAGATATATTTATATATTATAATTACAATATAATATATATGTTATATTAGTCACATATGTTCATTAATTTAATTCTTTATACCTTCCATGTATTTCATGAACGAGTCACATCACTTGAGGGGGTGGTAGTCCACACTTCCTCGTATGAAATTATCGCATTTCCACAACATGGAAAGAATAAAGGTATGTTTTAAATATAAAATAAATAAGAATATGGAAAACATAAATACCATATATATCATATATAAAATACAGTGACATCATAATGGACACCTTTAATGGTGTTAAAAAAATATTGAACAATCATCATTTCATGAGGCAGTAATTCGCCATCTACAGAAATAGTATGTTCTTTAACCATTAGACGAATGTGTGTGTAAGGGTAGCTCTAATAATTTTTATAAAAACATAATAGTATATTTAATATACTTTTGTTGTTACAAAATAAAGTAATAAAAAGATTTTAGGAGGTTGGAGAAGCAAAATATAACATAAGAACACAAGAGAAGACACTACCTTTAAATCGGGTAACTGTTTTTGATTTGTGCTCAAAGGCTTCCTTGGAAAGACTTATGCCCAAAGTGAGGATTCTAGGAGTAAGATATGGATGTGTAGAGACAAAATGGGCAGGGGTTGGTAGAGCCAAAGGCTTTAGAGGTGTGGGTAAGGTGGTAGAGGTGGGGGCCTTTTATAAGAGGAGAGGAGGGGCACTCTTGGAAAGTCTTGAAAAGTTACATTATTATAAAATGAATTTCAGATTTTAAATGTCCCACAATAATATATTTCTAGGATAAGGTGATAATAGTTCCAAATACACACATCCAATAGGTTTTTGACAAGTGTAGGTATTATATTTTACATTATCGTTTTATTTTATTCTCATCGTTAAATAATGAGGTAATCGTTGAATCATCATGGTGTCATAAATAATTTAATTTATTTAATGTTTAAAAATTATAAAAAAAATATCATGATTTAGGAAATCATTTTATATTTCTAATTAATATTTATAGTCAAAAATATGACTTGTATAACACCATGTAATGTTTTTTTTAGTAAAACAACACATGTTTGTGACCTTTTAATTTTAACTTTAAATAAAAAGGTTTTAATGTCATTTTCCTACCAATGTAGTTGAATGGGGTCCCAAAGCTTACCCATGGATTGTCTTGGTTTACCATGACTCAACCAATAATGGTAGGACATGTGTATAAGTCATTTCATATTATTAAAACATTATATTCGCCTTAAACTACACTAATTACCTCTAATCGCGATTAAAAACTTAAAAGTTACTATTCACCAAAAAATTATTTTTATTCCATTAAACCAAATTTTAATTCTTAATGAAAAAAATGTATGTAAGATTTTTTAAATTCAAAACTCAGAGGTTCTAAAATTTCATTTAAATGGAAAATCAGTTTTTATAAGTACCACTTAGTGGTTTCACTATTCATCAAAAATTGATGGTTTCCCGAAAAATACCATAACTTCGCCCTATACTATATTTGATATTCTGAATTCTAAAATGAAGTCTATTTTAAAAAATTCAAAATATATAAGTTGAATTAATTAATTCAGTAATTAATTCCCGCTGACAGAGCAAATAGCGTGTTTTTATGAAACAATAAGTATCAAAAGATTGACACTAGTTTAAGTCTGATTTCAAAGTGAAATTAATTCCAATGACCACAATTGGATTAAATGGTAAAAATATATTCTAATTTAACATTAAAACCAATTCCAAATATAATCTAATCATATAAATAAATTAGATTAAACAGAGGATTTGAATTAAAATACAACATTTTTCACTATTTATTAAAAAATGAACTTTATCAGAAAAATACCAAAAATTTACACAAAGTAAATTTTGATGTCCCGATTCTAAAGAAGTATTTTATTTTGAAAAATATAACACATAAAATTTTCAAAAATAGTTTCTCCATCAAAAGGCGGTTAATTGACCTTTTAAAGAATATTAGACTGTTTACCCTTAAAATTAGATTCATTCGCATTTTTAATCCTCTATCATTTCTTGTAAAAAGTAAAAATATGTGAAAAACATAAATAATCATTTGTTATTTAGTTCCATTCTTTCCCTCCATTACAATGTCTAGGCATTAACTACCATTTAAAATAATATTTT
The DNA here is from genome assembly GCA_963277665.1 of Viscum album. NCBI lineage: Eukaryota > Viridiplantae > Streptophyta > Magnoliopsida > Santalales > Viscaceae > Viscum > Viscum album. The sequence continues at coordinate 829,786,168 of OY728151.1, read as the reverse complement.
TTTATTATTAGAGTGCAACGTAAGATTTCAAAGGAACTCGTTGTCGCGTATTGGGTACGCTATCGAGCATAGTGTTCCCTTTAAAGTAATATTAATAATTTTTTTCACAAATGGGAAAAATATAAAAATTTTATATTCTTTATTTACCTGGGGTGTTACATCCCACCCCCCTTTTGGGAATTGCGTCCTCGTAATTTCAAAATTGGGCTTGGAAACTCAATTGAAAGTCCCACATCGGAAAAAAAAGTAAATTAAACTATCACTTTCAAAGAAATAAAGGGAAGTAAAAAGGTCACCCGAGTTAACCCATACTAGGATTACATGTAGGAAAACATGGATATGGAATAAAAAGCAAAGGGACTTGTTCTGATGGATAGTGATAGAAAACATGTTTAAGAGAAAGTTAACCACAAGAAAATCACAAACTTTTGGTGGGTTAAACGTTATTCGATTCCCCATTAGGAAAATTTAATAGAAAACATTTTTGTTTTATGTTACTTTTAGTTGAGTAATTTATGTTTGATCTTAAGGAAACATATTTACATGTCATGTTGACTTTAATCTTTTACTAGATTTCATACACAAACTCATACTTTCCCCAAATGATGAGTATTTAGGAAGACTTGTTCACACTAAGAGTACTGTAATCAACTTATAGAGAATCACCTAATCCACAAAAGAGGACTATATATTTCCCGTGTCTTTATACCCTTACCAAAACCAAAATTATTAGAACAAGATCAGATAATCCAGAAAAGGATAACCCTTTATAAAAAGAAAATCTATTCTTAATCTCCAAAATTTGTCCAACAAAACCTAAAGTTCACCAAAGACCATTCGATAAACATTTTGTCCATAAAATTCATCAAAGAAACCCAAACTAAGATTGAAACCCAAATATTTGAAGGATTTAATCACATAGTCTTCCAAGGTACAAATTAAAAATTATCACAAAATAACATCAGTTGCTCTTAAAGTATCATATTGAAAAGTAATTAACCTAATCACATATATTCCATGATAGGTTAATAATTTCCATAGATAACCCAAAATCAACTTACTCTTAATTCATAAAATCATTTATCTAAAACTAATAAGCCAGACTAACCAGGGACTTCACGTAGTCCAATGGTAGGCGATAAATAGCAGTCGCACTTTCGTTGTGGGTTCGATTCGTGCAGCTTTTTCCGACGCGACATGTTGTCACACTGTCTACATGTTGTCCTTTTTATAAAACTATAAAAATAACACTAACATGTTTTAACCTTAATAGTTTCCTTATACCTCTCATTTTCATCCAAATTCGTTACGATCTCAACATCATAATTCTTGAAGTCTTATTTCACTACTATAAGATAAAATAAAACAATTCCCAAAAAGAATAACAGTATACCTTGATCATGGAGTCCACTCAGTTTCATCGTCATCTTGCTCGCGTAGGTAGAAGTCCCATGCATTACAACAATGATTCATAGATCCTTCAAAATCATTTGCTTCCTCCATCCAAATACACCTTGTACAACATGGGTCATTTGGGTGTTCACAGAAAAACAGTTTTGGAAAATAATCATGTATGACATATAATTCCAAAACATCTGATAAAACATGATTTCTATAAAATAGTCGTACAGAATTTTAGTTGAAAATTTCCATTATTGTTCCTTTTGAAATACCATAAGTATGTGATGAGAGAATATATTTTAAATGAAAATATTAATAGGTTTCTCAAGGGTCTCCTTCCTCAGCACCATTTTTAAATTCATAATATGCTTCAAATTCTTGTGATAAGGTAAAAAAATTGAAAATACCTTGAAAATATTTACCTTTCATGAGAATATGAGAATATTGTGAAAATAGTATTTGTCTAAAAACAACCCATAATCCACGATGATAACAAGGTATAATGGAAGTGTTTGATATCTCAAACAACTGCTTTCAAGTGAGTTGTATGCTAGAAAAAGTTTCACAATCATCTGAACATGACATTGCAATCATTATTGCAAGCATATCATCAAGAAGAGATAGGAATGTAGTTTGAGATCCTTCACCTTCCATTCGTAACTGACTTCACTTGACCTGAAAAAAGTTATAAAACAAGGATTTTACTGAAATAATAGATATAGGGACTAATCATGTGTCTAACAAAAACTCCTAATCCCTAAAGTTGTCTAAACTGACCTCTGATAGCAACTATAAGGCCCCAGCCTTAAACATTACTTATTCTTGAATTAAATTGAATAATTCACATTGAGGATCTTTTCAGGTTTAGAGTTTTAGAGAATTAGGACATAACTATTACATCTCACAAGATTACAAATTAGACACTTCTACTACGTTTAAATAAATAAAAAAACTCTTAATTGAAACATGTCTAGTTCCATGTTTTAGATAGAATATATTTCTTTGATCCCATCCTTGACCCTATTCATCTTTAAGTCATGTGCAAAACTTTTCAAAAACTTGGGATGAGCATAAAAAGCTCATTAAGGGATATAAAAATATGGAAAGAAAACATGAGTGCATGTATATATAAGAATCAATGAAATCATACTTTACTCATAAAACATAAGAACTTTAACATACCACATCGAATCATGAATAAAACATAGAAATCACAAGGCATAAGGGTATCATGAGGAATTCATAACATTTTTACGTAGGGAGTAACCCACTTGGTTACATTTGGAATACCCATCACAGTATATTCCCTAAATCTCTTCTAAGAAACCTTAACGTTTTACCCCTTTGCGTTACCCAATGCATTGGAGACCTATATAGGGCTCACCTGACCTTAGTTTATCACAGAACCACCTGATTTCATAACAATGCCCAAGAACCATAACATTATCTTATCACATAAAACGTGCATAAGGGAAACATAAAATTTCCACATTTTAATCACAATATAACATTTTAGGATATTGAAATAATGAATCCATTCAAAAAACCATTTTCAAAACAATTTAAAACATTTAATAAATAGATTTTTAAATAAAAGTGACCCATACCACCTTGAAGCTTTTAACATTTTAATCCATTAATATCCATATAAATAAATCCTTAAAACCAATTTGAAAACATGGATATTAATTGGAACAAATCATTAAAACATTTAAAGCGATATTTTGGTTAAAGGGTTTTTACCAAAATTAGAGACACTTGAATACAATAATTGAGGAATAACATTTAATCAGAACTTTATAATATCATGAGAATAAATGGATTCATGATATAATATTCCTAAAGATAGTATATAGACCATATAAGAGTGAATTGGTGCATAACAACAATGGAGTCTCAATATAAATGTAAAATGTGATGAAATCCCTTATAAAAAAGGTATCCTTAAATTATGGAAAAATCAATCTCAAAATTATGTGTGACAAATAAAAATACTCCCAATATAAGTGTATATTAAGTGTAAAAAAATAAGTTTCATTCACACATATTCATAGGATGACATATTCAATAACTACATGTTGAACCCAAAGAAATCGAAATTGGGTTAAAAAGTTCCCTTGGTAAAATTCGACAGCCTAACGGCGTCACATCAAAATTCATAAAATGAGTTGATGAGAGATAAAAAGGGTATCTCATCACATGGAAATAAAATTTTAATCAATAAGGATATGTAATAACATGTACCAACATAATAGTATGTGAATTAAAAGGCATTACAAAATAAGTCTTTTAAAAAGAGGAGGGTGAAAGGTTCCCTTACCGACATGGGTAACTTTCGAAACGTACACCCCATTAAAGTAGTTCCATACAGTGAATATGTAAATACCCATAAATGGAATTATATTACAAAAGGAGTATAATAATTGTATGTACATACACCACTCAATGGAAATGGTGGAAATGTAGCATAAATCTCACGGGAATAAAAGTGAGATGAAAAATCCCTTACGAAAACTCGGCAGCCTAACAACGCCACTTAAAAACATCAAAAATGGATTGATGAGACCGAATGGGGTCTCTCAACATATTAAAATAAAATTTAAATAAATATTAATATAAAATAACATCCACTAACATAAAAAATAGGTGCTTAAAATAAGTTACATAAAGGAGAGTACTTAAAAAGAAAGGGAGGGGTAGGATCCCTTACGAATATTCGATAGCCTAACGACGCCACTTATAAATTCTAAAAAAAATAATTGATGACAGTAAGAGGGGGTATCTCATCATATAAAAATAAAAATTACAGAATGGTTAATATAAAAGAACATCCTCCAACATAAGAACATGTATCATAAATGAAATGACATAAAAGAGGGTACTTGAAAAGAAAGTGAGAGGTCGGATCCCTTACCTCAAGTCCGACTTGTCTTGTTCGTTTCTCTATATTACTGAATAATAAACATTGTTCAATTAATAATTTCTTAAGGTCCTCATTTAAATATTATTATTCAGATAATATCATATATTATAATGTTATAATAATTGGTTAATAATGTGAGTTCATATTAGAAGTTTTTGTCGATGTTTGGTACATGAGTCAAAAATGAACTTGTTTGAAAATGATTATCCATGTAGTTATAAGTCAATCATCTCCAGAATAGTATTAATGATTTAAAGATCTTATATATCCATTACATATTCATTTTATACTATTCCATAACATTTGGAGATAAAAATAAATGAAATGCACCGTTCATGGAGATGGTAGGCCGCACGTACGCATGAACGCTACTTTCATTTCTTTGAAATATTAATAGAATTAAAAACAATTGATATATATATATATATTATAATTCCATTATAATATATATGTTATATAGGTCACATAATTTCATTAATTTAATTCTTTATACATTCCATGTATTGCATGAATGAGTCACATCACTTTAGGGGGAGGTAGTCCACACTTCTTCGTATGAAATTATCGCATTTGCACAACATGAAAAGCATAAAGTAATGTTTTAAATATAAAATACATAAGCATATGGAAAACATAAATACCATATATATCATATATAAAATATAGTGACATCATAATGGCCACATTTAAAGGTGTTAAAAGAATATTCAACAATCATCGTTTCATGAGGCAGTAATTATCCATCCACAGAAACAATATATTCTTTTACCATTAGATGGATGTGTGTGTATGTGTAGCTCTAATACTTCTTATAAAAACATCCTAGTATATTTAAGATACTGGTTTTTTTACAATAGAAAGGAATAAAAAGAGTTTAGGGGGTTGGAGAAGCAAAATAAAACATAAGAACACAAGAAAAGACACTACCTTTAAATCGGGTAACTCTTTTTGATTTGAGCTCAAAGGCTTACATGGAAAGACTTCTTCCCAATGTGAGTCTTCTAGTAGTAATAGAGGTATGTGGAGAGACAAAATGGGCAGGTTTTGGCCGAGCCAAAGCCTTGAGAGGTGTGGGTAAGGTTGTAGAGGTGGGGGCCTTTTATAAGAGGAGAGGAGGGGCACTTTTGGAAAGTCTTGAAATGTAACATTATTATGAAATGCATTTAGGATTTTAAAGGTCCCAAAATTATATATTTCGAGGATAAGGTGATAATATTTAGAAATACACACATCCAATAGGTTTTTGACAGGTTTAGGTCATATATTTTACATTATATTTTTATTTTATTTAAATCGTTAAATAATGAGGTAATCGCTGCATCATCATGGTGTCATATATAATTTAATTTATTTAATGTCTAAAAATTATAAAAAAACTATCATGAGTTAGGAAAGATTTTTAGTATTATAATGAAAATTTATAGTCAAAAATATGACTTGTATAACCCCATGTAATATTGTTTTAGTAAAATAAAACATGTTTGTGAATATATAATTTTAACTTTAAATAAAATGGTTTTAATGCCATTTTCCTACCACAGTGGCTCCATGGGGTCCCCAAGTTGACCCATATATTTTCTTGGTCGACCATGACTCAAAAAATACGGTTAGGACAAGTGTCTAGGTAATTTCATATTATTAAAACATTATTTTTACCTTAAACTACACTAATTACCTCTAATCGTGATTAAAAACTTAAAGATACTATTCACCAAAAAATTATTTTAATTCCATTGAACCACATTTTACTTCTTAATGAAAACCATGTATGTCGGATTTTTGAAATTCAAAACACAGAGGTGGTAAAATTTCATTTAAAAGGAAAATCAGTTTTTATAAGTACCACTTAGTGGTTTAACTATTCATCAAAAATTGAAGTTTTTCTGAAAAATACCAAAACTTCATCCTAAGCTATATTTGATATTCAGAATTCAAAAATGTTGTCTATTTTAGAAGATTCAAAACATATAATTTGAATTAATTAATTTAGTAATTAATTACCACTGACAGAGCAAATAGCGTGTTTTTATGATACAATAAGTATCAAAAGATTGACACTAGTTTAAGTACGATATCAAAGTGAAATTAATTACAATGACCAGAGTTGGATTAAATGGTAAAAATATATTCTAATTAATATTTAAAAACAATTCATAATATAATCTAATAATATAAATAAATTATATTAAAAAGAGGTTTTTAATTAAAATACAACATTTTTCACTATTCATTAAAAAATGAACTTTGTCGGAAAAATACCAAAAATTTACACAAAGTAAATTTTGATTTCCCGAATTTAAAGAAGAATTTTATTTTGTCAAGTATAACACATAAAATTGTCAAAAAGAGGATCTCCATTAAAGGCGGTTAATCGACCTTTTAAAGAATATTAGAATGTTTACCCTTAAAATTGGATTGATTCACATTTTTAATCCTCTAACATTTATTGTAAAAACTAAAAAATATTTGACAAACATACATAATAATTTTTTAGTTAGTTCTGTTCTTTCTCGCCATTACAATGACTAGGAATTAACTACCATTTAAAATAATATTATTTTATTATTAGAGTGCAACATAATATTTCAAAGGAACTCGTTGTGGTGTATTGGGTACGCCATCAAGCATAACATTCCCTTTAATGTAATATTAAATTTTTTTTTACAAATAGGGATAAATTTAAAAATGTCATATTCTTTATTTACCTGGGGTGTTACAATTTCACTAGATTCTTTTCTATCATTTTTACAAGGGATGTATTATTTTTATTCTTTTCACAATATTACTCGGAATGGATTATGATTATGTTTATAGATTGTAGATTTTTTTTACATTCAATACTATATTTTTTAATTATAATGTTTATGTTGATTATTTTTAACCCCTTTTATATAAAAAATTCATTGAGCATAGTATGTGAAACTCAATATATTATATCACTCGGATGTATTTGTTGGTATAATGAGAAAATATACCTTATTTTTTGGTCTGATGACTCACCCAATTAGTTAATATTTCTTGGAAGAGGTCTTAATGGTGGGGTTATGAAATTCGACACTATGAATTCCATCATTACCATATAAGTTATTGATTTTACAAATGATTATAAAATTAAATTGAATATCCTTTTTGTGATTCAATATCATGTGATTATTTTTGGGGTATTTTTTGATCATCATTGATTCATATAATATCATTATCATGGGATATTTTGAATGGAATATATTTCAATTATTTATCTTTTATATTTATTATACTTACTTATTCATGATTTCTTCAATTCTTTGCTTAAACATAGTAATAATTTGATCTCATCCATTTTTTAATTTTCTTTATTGATGATTCCAATATGAGATTATGATTAATACAATGGGATATGACAAAATGAATAATGGTTTACTCATTGAAACTAATTTTGTAATATTATTTTTTCAAATGTACATGAATTCCAAAAAAATATAGAGATTTTACCATGAATAATAAATTATTTTTTCTATTAGGATGACATTTATTGTAAATATAGAAATGTAATATTATAACAACTTATTATAGGATACAAGGCTCTAATTATTTAAAAAAATGAAGCTTAAAATATTTAAATTAAAATAATACTTGTATAATAAAATATTTCAAAAATATAATTTCATCCTTTTTTCAATAATATTAACAAATTATTCCTTTAAATATAACAAAGTAAAGTATTACAAATAGTGTAAGGATTTTAGGGAAAAAAATATTATAATAAAGAAAAGACTACATATTTTTAAATTTTGATGCCTAAAAAATAAATGTATAAACTAATCATAAAAGTGAAAAACTTATTATTAAAACAATGAATATTTTATAGAGAAATATGTTGAATTTTTATTAAAATAATAAATATTATTATTTTTAAAAATTCATACAATAAGAAATTATTAAATACCAAAAAGGGATGTTTAATGGTTCTGATGGGAAATAAAATTATCATATTTATAGTAGTGTATGGAATGTTTGTATTAATAGAATAAATTTATTTAAATATGAAGAGAAGATGTAAAATTATTCAATGATGTCATAGTAATTTTTAATATATTAAATTTTTCACTCTTTGATAAAGATTATATTTTGTTACTTTGAAAATCATATTGATTTTTTTACAATTTTAATACTTTATTTATAAAAGATAGTGATTCAACTTTAGTATAATATGTGTTGGGAAGAAAATAAAAGTCATTTTTTATAAAGAGAAAATAATAAATAATTAATGTATAATAAGAATTCAAAAAGTTAATCTGGTGAGTATTATAAATATGGACATGTGGATTTTAAGTAGTGGACAGAAAAATAAACTATAAATCCTTAGAAATTTAATGATTCTAGGGGAGAATCTTCCATGGGAATAATATTTAAGAATATATCTTGAAAGAGTAATGAAGGAAAGAGCAAGAAATGTATCTAAATGAGCACACAGTTGGAATCATTATGCTAGGTAAAAATTAATCTATCCATTAGAATATATATTCAATCATTTTAAAAATATAGTATACATATCTGACCTTAAATATATATATTAAGTCAATTATAGGTGAAAGTTATATATATATTTTTAAAGAATAGTTAATAATAGAATACTACTCTTTAAAAAATATAATAAATTTCTCAATCTATAATAAGAATTAAATAATAGATAAAAATTTCCATGGTTAAATATATATAACACCATTTAAATTATTTTATTTCATGAAAATCATATTTTATATTTAGAAAAAATATATAATGGTGTGTGCAAGTTGGTCAAAATTTATTTCTTTGTTATTTTATGTTCTGCTCATTTGAAAGGTGAAAATCACATCCAATAATTTAACCAAATATTTTAAGGAAACTTTTTTCCACTTTATATGATTGAATTAATTTTAATTACTATTAATTTCAATTTATATCACTTATTTTACAAATGGTATAAAAATAAAAATATGGGATTGTGTCATATATTGCGAGATCATAAAGGTTTACTTCAAACAAAACTATGATGATAAATTCGTGTGTGTATTACATTATTGATAAGTGTTATTAATAATTTATTTTATATATACTAACATTAAATTGGATCAATTTTATTGTTTTTAATGAAAAAATTATGAGGATAACATAGAATGTATTTTATGTTTTATTTATTACTCTCATTTCCTATAAAGCTCTAGAATTAGCGGGAATAGTGTGATTGGATAATAAAATTTTACCAATATATAATATATTATTCATAATTTTTAATTTGGAAATGATATCAAAATATTTCATTGAAGATAAAACAATATATGATAGTGAGAGTGGTGTTTTAATCTTTGATATACAACAAGAACCTATACATGGGAATTATATTATATTATTTAGAAAAAAACTCACTCTTTTAAATCTATCTTATATTTGTATTATGTTATAAAATGGAAAGATAAATGAATCAATCATATATGACTCAGACATAAAAATGGGAAATGTAACATCAAGGGACTACATTGTTATTATGATATGTTACAATCACAATTCGTATTAATGGGTAATGATATATAATTTCATTCTGAATGATTGGTATTATTAGGTAGTAAAAAACAAATCAAAAAGGTTATGTTGTGGTTAAAATGGATTTATATGGAAAATTATGTATCGAACAATATATTATATTTTATATATATTAAATATATTAATCCCAATATATGAGATAATATTCTTAAGCATACATTACTTTATGATCAAATAAGAAAAATAACATAATTTTAAATGATAAAAAATGAGTATGATTATTCATAAGAATAAAATTATTAAAAATAGTGATCATCATTTGTATAATTTTTTCAAAAGATTAATGTGTATGTTTATATATTAAAATAAAATTGAATCAAATATGTTATTGTATACTAATTTAGTAACTATTTATGAAGAATCCATGTGAATTAGATTTAATTTTTTTGATACGTTTTAAATAATGTGTCGAAAACATGATTTCAATCAATTATTACATAACATATTCCAATATATAAGGCATGTGTTTCACACTATGTATAGAATATACAAAAATTGAGCAGTATACAACTTTATGGGAATTTTAGTGGATCTATATATATATATATATTTATTTATTACAAAACATATGTTGTGAAGATCATGCCAAAATAATATAAAATGTCTTTCTTTTATACCTATACATAGGTATTAAAGTTGATAAAGTATAATATTTTCAATTTTCATTATTGGTTATAAATTATTTCAAATGTGGAGGAAGTCATGACTCAGACTATTTTAGATGTTATGCTTCATAGAAATTAATAATTCTATATAAGAATTAGATAAAAAAGAAAGGAATTATCTAAGGAAAAAAATATTTATGCATTACACCATGAATGTATGTAAAATTTGATCAATTAAAACAATATAATATATTATAATAAATGTGGATTATTTTGTTCTTTTTTAGTGTTGAATAACATTACACAATACTGAAAAAAATACTATAGACCGTATAATATTTTGTAATTTTCAATATATAATATATTTCTGTTTAACCAATTTATAAAATAATGAACCTATGTTTTATTATAGGTGTATTATTAAATAGTTTATAGAATTATTTGATTTAATTATCTATCAACATGAATATATAATACCTTTTTATTAATGACATTGAACAAATGGTGGAATTTAAGGACCATTTTCATAAGAATCATTGAACCTGGATTTTTAGTAAATAAATAATTATGAAAATTAACCAAAAAATATTTTAAAATGTATTTGATGTAATGTGAAGGTTTTATGTCAATATTTTAACAAATAACACATATGAAAATAATACAAAAATTTAACAAAATAAAAAGATGTTAGCAAATAAACGTTGACCATAAACATTGATTAAATTATTTTGAATGATTTACTGTAATAAAATGGTTTATAATTGGGATTTAAAATATTTATGATGTATATTGAATATTACAGTAGAATTTTAAATTAAAAAATTAACATTCATAATAATAAAATTTTAACTAAAGTGTGCAATGTAAAATATAAATTTTTTTCTAAAATTCCAAATCATTTAATTTAATTCATTCTATAGCTATGGTAAAGAATTTAAAATAATTCATATTATGTAATGAGATATAATTAAAAAAATTATAAAGAGAATTCAATTAAAGGAATTTTTGTTCTTTAAAATATTATTTAGTTTATCTTTTACAATTTTATTGAATCTTTTTTAGAATATTTTTTAATTAGTGAAGTGTTCAATTTGAGAGGTATTATGCATTTATATAGAGAAATTAAAAAAAATTATAAGAAAATTTATTTCAGAAATATATAAATATTGTGAAGTTACAAATTGATAGAAAATGTCAAGTAAACATCCCATAATAGTTAGTTGAGGGTAAGTTTACTGATTTTGATTAAGTTATAAATGAAAAATGGGTTATATATTATAAATTCGAATGATATATTTTTTTATAAATTATAAACAACATTAATTTTAAGAAAAAGTTAATTAAATTGAATATAATATGTTAATTGAGATTAAATTATATTTTTGTTTTATTTATGGGTTCCATAATGAAATGATAGTTTGACTGTACTAAAAAAACTCATAACCTGGAATTTTATATTGATATACTAAATAAGAAATATTTTAGAATTAGGCCAAAAAATTGATAAGGCATTGTGAAATTGAAAATGAACTACTATAGACCATATGAGATTAATTATTTCATGAAATATTATAAACTGAAAAAATATGGTAATGAAGATTCATTGATTTAAATAATATTATATTTTTTCTATACTTGTATATTTTTTAAAGAATATGTGAGTAAATAGTTTGATAAAATAAAAGGCCAAAATATTGGATGATATTTTGAAAATATTATAAAACATTATTAATAATATTTATACAGTGTTGAGCTATTATTAGGTATTTAAATTAGGTATTTATCATTAAAATGGATAATATCTTTAAGGATATGATAGATCAAATTAACTGAGTTATTTAAAATGTAATTATAGATGAAAAAAATTCATAATATATTTCATTGTCATAAAAAACAATCTTTTTTTTTGAATATGAATTCAAATTTAATTTATCATAATCTATCAATTATTTCAATTTAAAATGTATATGTGGCCATTAAATTATATATATAATATGTTTGATTATTAATCATGTGAATCGTGATGAATTTTAAATGGAATTATTCAACTTCAATAAAAATAGAATTGAATAATTTTAATGGACGTATATAATGATTTATAATTCAGAATGAGGTGGAAAAAATAAATAATTATAATAATGAGTCAAGGGGTTGTTCAAGACATCTCATGGTAAATGTGGTTATGATAAGATTAGAATATTTACTATTTTGAATAATCTATATTTAATTTTTCCTTAAAAACTATAATATCATCATCAATATGTTTATGGAAGGATACACATTGAGTTACACATGAAGCCATTCATTATAAAATTCCACATCTTCAAAAAGGAAAACAATTAAAATATATTTTTATAAAAAAATGCATATAAGAATTGAGATGGATTAAAAAGTGTTTTTTAGGTATGATTCATTAAATTCATAATTATTTTTTGAAATATGTAAATTATTTCTACCATGGATAAAAACAATGAACAAAAAATATTCCACTATCAAATAATGAGTAAATATTATAAAAATAATTATTAATATTTTGATTTATTTTATTTATTTCATAAGAGTATGACTGAGTAAATCCCTAAATATATAAAATTTATCCTAACATGTGTTAAATGAAAAATTATCTAAAAACTTATTAAAAAGTGAAAATATGATTAAAAAAATGAAAAATAGAAAACATTGATCCCCCCCAAATATAATCACCTCTATCCATAGAATGATGTTGTTTTGAAGTGGTAGAAATTTTTATATATTAATTTTAAATATGCATAAGATATTATATGGTTGCAATGATAATAATTTTTTCAGTCCCATATTATCCCTCATCTTAATGTTTGGTTATTAATGATTAAGATTTCGTCATAAAAATCTCATTTTCTTATATGTCTTCTCTATGAGGTGCCTCAATGATATATGGAATCAAAAAGATATGAATTTAAATCCCAAAAAATTATAATAAAAAGTATGTAACGTAAATATAAAAATATGGAAAAATTTAAAAATTTCATTATAATATTAATATATTTAGTTGATGGAATGAAATGGTTAATTTCTCACTTAGGGATGTCAGTTCACTCTCTAGAATAATACCGACGCAACTACAATGATAGAGTTGTTACAGATAAGATAAAATGGGTGATCCCACAATTATAGCCTTCCTTATAAGACTTAATTAATACGGTCAACTTTTTAGGATAAAATACAAATAATGATAGACTGGTCTAACTAGTATCACTGCTGACACCTCAATAAAAATAAACTAGTTCAAGTAATGACAAAACATTACACACACATTGTAACACCCCGAGATTTTATGAAAAATATTATTTTTTATTTCATTAATGTCTTGTGTTGCACGCTACACAAATAGGAGTTTGCACAACACGCATCCTTGACTTTCCTTGCATTACACGCAATCACGACCTTCCTCGATAGCGTGTGTAGTACGCAATACTGAGTTTCACTAAACAACAATATGCTATTAAAATATTATTAAAACTAGTCGGTATGAATTGTAATAACCACTTCTTGAAATTTTTTAAATTTTATTTTTCAAAATCGACTTCATTTTTGGATTTGGAATATCGAAATTAGCTTAGGGTGAAATTTTGGCAATTTTCGGATAACTTTCATATTTTAATGAATAGTGAAATTACTAAATTTTAATTAAAAACAACTTTTTCAATCGAAATAATTAATAGTGATAAATTATTAATTTTAGTGGTTTTAAAATATATTTAGAATATAAATTTACAATTTAGTACAATGTTGTTCATTGGATGTAATTTCACATTTAAACCAGACATAAACAGGTGTGAATCTTTTGATAGTTATTATCTCTTAAAAACACGCTATTTGTTGATGACGGGATTTAATTTTTAAATTAATTAATGAAACTGATATTGTTTGAATTTGGTAAAATAGACATCATTTTTGAGTTCATAATATCAAATATAGCTTAGGCCTAATTTTTGGTATTTTTTTCGAAACATTCATTTTTTGATGAATAGTGAAACCACTAAGTGGTAGTTAAAAAAATGAATTTTTCATAAAACTTAATTTTACTACTTCTGTGAGTGGAATTTCAAAAATCCGAGAGAAACGGTTGATGTCAGTAAGTATAATGTGGTTCAGTGAGATGAAAATAATTTTTGGTGAATAGTAACTTTTTACTTTTTTTACCACGGTTAAAAGTAAATGGGGTAATTAAGGGTAAAAATGATATTATGATTACCCTAAAACATGTCCTAATTCTATTGGATAAGTTTAATTCGACGAAAAACAACCTTAGGAATAAAATATGACCATTTAGGCCCACATGGATTAGATTAGAACAGTTATTATTATTTAATTCAAGGAAGAGTTAAAAGAGTTAAAACCAATGTTTATTTACTAAAACATTTTTAATATAGGGTTATACATAAGATAAATATGATTGTAAATATTCATTAGAAATATAATAAGATTTCCTACATAATGATATTTTATTTATAATTTTTAGACATTAAATAATTTAATTTATTTTTGACACAATGATGATGCAGTAATTACCATAATAGTGAAAAATTAGAATAATTGATATTATAAATACCCAAATAAGTGTAATTTGAGACTTTTTATGAATTAAAATAATTTTATAGGTTAATATGACATGTTATTATTGATTTAAATAACTTTGTTCGAACTAATCATTCTGTTATGATTTTCAAAAAAATCAATTACTAAATAGTGTCAAAATTGACCTAAAATAGTTTTTAAAACAAATATTATATTATTAATTGTTATTTTATTCCTATAAATCTAAGTTTCGGCCAAATGACATAGATAAGGTTATATATATTAATAATAAACAACTTGGGGTTCGTTTGGATTGTTATAGTAAGTTTATTAACCTTATAGTGTAAGAACACAAGAAGACACGGTAAAAGTAAAATTATTTAACTTAATGTTAAATCTAAATGATAAGGTTAAAAAAGGAAACTAAACTTGTATAAATTCTATTGGATGAGAATATTTAGACCCATCCCCACCTTATCTTCGAAATAAATCAATTTTGAGCTATTCAAAACCGAATTTGACTTTATAATAATATAATAGTTTTAGATATTCCAAAGGTTCCCCTCCCCTCCCTTATAAAAGAGAACATCCTCCCCCTATTACTCACACCACATTGAGCATCATGATCGGCCAAACCCTACAAAATTCTCTTCTCCACTTCCCTAGAAACATCCTAGAGGTTCTGGCCCTCCTCAAAGACCAATTTTAGTGCCCTAAAATGAGATCTCAATGAGGCACTTCAAAGAAGAGGTAATGTCCATTACTGATTCTTTCAACTTTATTTCTTCTTCATCTTCTTCTTCTTAGGTTGTTTAATTATAAATTAAAAACATAAGTATCAATAATATACTGATATGTTATTATAAGTATGAAACAACCCTATTTCACTATCTATCCATCCTACGGAAAACGAAATCACCACGCGTGCGTACGTACAGAATACCCTCTCCACACCATGGTGTAATCTATTTTCCACCACTACCTTACTTGGATGAGTATAATGGTGTAAATAATAACTATATATGATTATTGTAAAGCGATATTGATTCTGATATATTATACATACACTCCAATACAATTCCACGATCATGGGAATGATATCATCGCTCGTGCGTACGTACGGACTACCGTCTCCATGACGCGATGAGATTCATTCTCCACGTTAACCATTCATGAATGATTAAAAAGTATATATAATAAGTAATCATGAAATATATGACATAATAATGATACTGAATTTATGTGTATATATATTTATGTCATCCACTTAATTCCATTTAACTCAATAGGGAAACGAAAACAGCGTTCATGCGTACGTACGACCTACCGTCTCCATGAATGGTGTATTTATTTCCATTTACTGATCTATTATATATATGTATATTATGAATATATATTATATATAAATCATGTTTTATATTATGGAATTAAGTAATCATGATCTAAGTAATAATATGAATAATTACAAGTCAAAACACAGATGAAAAATGAAACGATTTTTCCAAAAACACTCTTTAACATGGAATTTACAAAAGAACGGGTAATAAGTTAACCATATATGATATCAAAAAAATTAGTATGATTCTGGAATAAGTCAAAGACATTATTTAAATCATTATACAGGAGGTTCAGACACTTACGAAAAAAATTGGACCTAAGGTACGGGAAATATCACAATCTCATTTCTATCCGAGATTGATTATACTTTGGTTTTTACTGGGGTTTATTTTATCATTCACATCCACGTTTCCCCAATATTTAATATTTATATCCTTATACAATAGTTTATATCCAATTTTACCCTTTGGTGAGTTTTTAGTAAAAGATATGAAAGGAATCTTTTTTCATTTTTCGTACGAGGTACTTTTTGAAGTAGAAAGGATATTTTCTTCAAGAATGGAGTTCAAGTGTTTTATCAAAATTATTTTCCATCTAAGATAATATAGGGTTCTGTTGATATCCCTATTATTAAATGGATTTGATTATGTTGTGATGGAAATATTTTTATGAATTCCTTTATCTTATATGAATTGTTTTATGATGTCATGTTGTTTAAGAATCCCATTTTTATTACATGGGTTATGCTATGATGTATGGTTTATGATTTTGTGGAACACATAATAATGGTATCATTATGAGATGGGTGGGACCTATATCTCCCTCCAATGCATTGGGTAATGATTTTATAACTCATGAGATAGACATGGCTGGAACGGTAGGTTATACCAGTTCAGTGAAACATGACTGAAACGAGGAGTGAACTCAGTTCAGAAAGGGACTTTGTCCACTAAGATAGTCATGGCAATGAGTTTTGACTAATAAGCAATAATTCTCTATGATTATGTGTGTATGCCACAAAGTTTCATGTTTTAAGTTATGATTATTGGGATTACATTTCACTACTATGATTTATCCTATGTTATGATATTATGATCTTTTTTGCAGGTTAAGATTTCCAAAATGTTATGTTCTTATGAATAAGATGTGATTGATATTTCTTTTTTTTACCATTACTGAGCATTTGAGCTCACCCTTTTATGTTTTCTTTTCCCCAGGATATAAAGAAAGGTTTTAGGTAAAAAAAGGGAAGATCTTTATGGGAGATGTTGAAGATCTTTCACCACTATTAGAAGATTATATTCTGAGTTTCCAAAGACACTAAACTATTACGATCCTTGTGTGTGGGTTTTTGTTATGTACTAAGTATTCCGCATAAGTAATGTAATGTCCAGGTACGTTAAGCTTCGGGTCTCTACAGTTGGTATCAGAGGAAAATATTAGTGAACCTTTGGAAACTAGGATGCAAAAACGTTAGTAAGATCCCTAGAGATATTTCTAAGGTATATCTAGGGATGTCCCTAAGGATAAGTATACGTATAGGATATATTCCTAGAACTATGCTAACGATATTAGATTACACCAATGATGTTAAATAATGAAGTTACTCCCCATTTATTATGATTTTTGCCTCTCACACTATTCTTTTTGGGTTTTAGAATGTGGCTGGAAACAAGATGATTCATGATAATGGAGGATATGATGGACAATGGAATGATATTCTTAATGAGCAACCAAATGAAATGGGATTTGGAAGTCCAAACATCATTATTATGCCGAATCAGCAATCTCATAATATGATCAATAAAGTAAAATTTGTTTAGTTTCCTGACTCGGCTAAAAAGAGAAAGATGGAGTTTCATGATGATCATAGAGGAAAGAAAGTTCAATTTCCCCTATGTAAATCATCTGGGAAGAGGAATCAAGTAGAATGTTTCAAAGGAACTAGAAGATGCTTTGGGTGTAAAAAAGATGGACACAATGCCAGTAAGTTCAAAGGAAAAGGTTCAGTTATCACCAGGGATGAGGATAATGGTATTGCTACGACATCAACAACGGTTAAATGTTTTAAATGTGGAATGTACGGGCATTATGCAGACCAATTCCCTAAGGGAATGTCTCATGAAGAGAATCAGTATGGTCGTATGGGTGGTATTTATTTTGATGATGATGAAGAGACTACAAATGATATATGAGATGAAAGAATTGTTGAAGCTTGGTCAATGGTTTAAGAATGTAGTGGAATGATTACATGTTTATCATGTGTGATGTTGTATAAGTAATCTCATGGTACTATGGAATAAAGAGACATTTAAGGATTATTACACTGTTGTCTTTCCTTGAGTTTTGAAAGTGTATGATTAATGGTACTAGTATCCATGAAAGGTTATTCAGATATTTTTGGAATGTAGATGATATTCGCATAATGAAGGGATAATGAGAAGATTAAATGTTTGATAGTATTCATGAGCTCATGACTGATATAAGGAGAAGGTTATATCATGGTTTGAGTATATAGAATTTTTGGATTTTGGTATGTGGAAAGAGTTAACTTTTGACTGCATTCATGTTTTTACTATGGTTCAATGGGTATTCATTCTTTAAGAGAATACATGATTAAGTTATTCACATGTTTGTAATTTGACCAACAAGATATATCTTATGATATATGGGGGATAAATTATGGCATTCATGTGATTGTTATGTGACATTTCAAGTAATCATTTTCTTTATACAATGAGCTTGGACCGAAGTATTTTAGATAATCCTAAAGATTGGAATGGATTATGTTGGACATAAGTTAGGATAGAACTTTTGTCAATATTATTGATGGGATGTTATAGTAATATAGTTTTAGAAAAAGGACAACCTACAGGACGGGTGACAACCATCACGTCTGACAAGGCTATGGGAATCGAACCCACAACCGAAGTGCGACTGGCCTTTATCTCCTACCACTAGCCTACAGGAAGTCCCTGATTAGTAGAAACTAGATTAATTACATTAAGCAGTATAATATAAGAAGTATAAGTCCATTTTAGGAACCATATATGATTAATCTCACTATAGATGGACTTACGTATTTTTTGATAACTTTTATAACCTTTTTTTGAGACAGATGGAATGACCCATCGTTCTATCACATGATCTGCTAACACATCATGAATGACAAATTCAACTTCAATTATTTAATAGATGAAGTGGAAATTTTCCAAAGAACGGCCAATGGTGAGACTATACCAAAATCATGAAAATATTTCTTCTAATTCCAATTTCATCAACTTTAGGGAAATGATATTGAAAACCAAAAATGTTGTCATAGTGCTCTTATATCCGATGAATTAGATGGTACCTCATATCGTCACAAATTTATGGCTTTGTGATTGCTGGCTTTTCCATAGCCATGTTCTCTACCACTCTCCATCATAACATTATGGTTAGATTTCTCTTCCATATCCATATTTTCACCTATGTGGAAACCCAGTGATTAGTTTATTTGGGTAACCGTTACGTTTCATACTTTTGTTTTTAAATATTGGTTTTGGTATTCCTTTTTACGATGTGGGTTTCTATTAAAGAAACTTTCGTGTAGTAAACCATTTATAACCTCGACGAATTTCGAGGGCGAAATTCATTTTAAGGGGGGTAGAATGTAACACCCCAAGATTTTATGAAAAATATTCTTTTTTATTTCATTAATGTCTTGTGTTGTACGCTACACCAAAAGGAGCTTGCACAACATGCATCCTTGAATTGCCTTGCATTACATTCAATCACGACCTTCCTCGATTGCGTGTGTAGTACGCAATACCGAGTTTCACTAAACAACGATATGCTATTAAAATATTATTAAAACTAGTCGTTATGAATAGTAATAATCACTCTTTGAAATTTTGTAATTTTTTTTTCAAAATCAACTTCATTTTTGGATTTGGAATATCAAAATTAGCTTAGGGTGAAATTTTGGTAATTTTCGGATAACTTTAATATTTTGATGAATAGTGAAATTACTAAATTTTAATTAAAAACAACTTTTTCAATCGAAATAATTAATAGTGATAAATTATTAATTTGAGTGGTTTTAAAGTTTATTTTGAATATATTTTTACAATTTAATACAATGTTGGTCATTGGATGTAATTTCACAATTAAACCAGACATAAACATGTGTCAATCTTTTGATAGTTATTATCTCTTAAGAACATTCTATTTGTTGACGATGGGAATTAATTTTTAAATTAATTAATTCAGCTGATATGTTTTTAATTTGGTAAAATAGACATAATTTTTGAGTTCATAATATCAAATATAGCTTAGGCCTAATTTTTGGTATTTTTCTAGAAACTTTCATTTTTTGATGAATAATGAAACCACTAAGTGGTAGTTAAAAAAAATGAATTTATTATAAAACATAATTTTACCAGTTCTGTGAGTGGAATTTCAAAAATCCAAGAGACACAGTTTATGTCAGTAAGTAAAATGATGTTTAATGAGATGAAAATAATTTTTGGTGAATAGTAACTTTTTACTTTTTTACCACGGTTAAAAGTAAATAGGGTAATTAAGTGTAAAAATGATATTATTATTACCATAACACATGTCCTAATTATATTGGATAAGTGTAATTCGACCAAAAACAACCTTAGGAATAAAATATGACCATTTAGGCCCACTTGGATTAGATTAGGACATTTATTATTATTTAATTCAAAGAAGAGTTAAAAGAGTTAAAATGAATGTTTATTTACTAAAACATTTTTAATATAGGGTTATACATAATATGAAAACTATTGTAAATATTAATTATAAATCTAATAAGATTTCATACATAATGATATTTTATTTATAATTTTTAGGCATTATATAATTTAATTTATTTATGACACAATGATGATGCAGCAATTACCATAATAGTGAAAAATTAGAATAATTGATATTATAAATACCCAAATAAGTGTAATTTGAGACTTTTTATGAATTCCACTAATTTTATAGGTTAATATGACAAGTTAATATTTATTTAATTAACTTTTTTATAACTAATCATTCTGTTAAGATTTTTACAAAAATAAATTACTAAATATTGTCAAAATTGACATAAAAGAGTTTTTAAAAAAATATTAAATTAATAATTGTTATTTTATTCCTAAAATCTAAGGTTCGGCAAAATGACTTATATAAGTTTATATATATTAATAATAAACAACTTGGGGTTCGTTTGGATTGTTATAGTAAGTTTATTAACCTTATAGTGTAAGAACACAAGAAGACACGGTAAAAGTAAAATTATTTAACATAATGTTAAATCTAAATGATAAGGTTAAAATAGGATCCTAAACTTGTCTAAATTCTATTGGATGAGAGGATTTCTACCCATCCCCACCTTAGATTCAAAATAAATCAATTTGGAGCTGTTTAAAACCGAATTTGACTTTATAATAAAATAATAGTTTTAGTTATTCCAAAGGTGCCCCTCTCCTCCCTTATAAAAGGGCACCTCCTCCCCCTCTTCCTCACACAACTTTGAGCCTTCAAACTCGTCCAAAACCTGAAAAATTCCCTTCTCCACTTCCCTAGAAACATCCTAGAGGTTCTGGTCTTCCACAAAGACCAATTTTAGTGCCCTAAAAGGAGATCTCAAAGAGTCACTTCAAAGAAGAGGTAATGTCCGTTACCGATTCTTTCAACTTTATTTCTTCTTCCACTTCTTCTTATTAAGTTGTTTCATTATGAAGTAATAACATCAGTATCACTCATATACGGATATGTTATTATATGTATGAAGCAACCCTGTTTCACCATCTATCCATCCTATGGAAAACGAAATCACCGCGCGTGCGTACGTACGGAATACCGTCTCCACGCCGTGGTGTAATCTATTTTCCACCACCACCTTACTTGGATGGGTATAATGGTGTACATAATGACTATATATGATTATTGTAAAGTGATATTGATTATGATATAGTATACATACACTCCAATACAATTCCAAGATCATGATAACGATATCATCGCTCGTGCGTACGTACGGACTACCGTCTCCACGACGCGATAAGATTCATTCTCCACGTTAACCATTCATGAATGATTATAAAGTATATATAATAAGTAATCATGAAATATATGAAATAATAATGATATTGGATTTATGTGTATATATATTTATGTCATCTACTTAATTCCATTCAACTCAATAAGGAAACGAAAACAACGTTCATGCGTACGTACGGCCTACCGTCTCCATGAACGGTGTATTTCATTCCATTTACTGATCTATTATATATATGTATATTATGAATATATATTATATATAAATCATGTTTTATATTCTGTAATTAAGTAATCATGATCTATGTAATCATATGAATAATTACAAGTCAAAACACGGACGAAAAATGAAACGATTTTACCCAAAACACTCTTTAACATGGAATTTACAAAAGAACGGGTAATAAGTGAATTATATATGATATCATAACAATGAGTATGATTCTGTAATAAGTCAATGAAATTATTTAAATCATTATACAGGAGGTTCGGACACTTACGAAGCAAATCAGACATAAGGTAAGGGAAATATCACAATCTCATTTTTATCCGAGTTTGTTTATACTTTGGTATTTACAGGGGTGTATTTTATCATTCATATCCATGTTTCCTCAATATGTAATATTTATATCCTTTTACAATATTTTATATCCAATTTTACCCTTCGGTGAGTTTTTAGTAAATGATATGAAAGGAATCTTTTGTCATTTTTCGTACGAGGTACTTTTTGACTTTTCTAACAAAAGTACGAGAAGAATGTTTTCTTTTAACTTATACGACATGAATGGATTTTTAAAAAATTATTTCCAAGAATATTCCCTTATAAGTTTTAAAGTATATTTTTAATCAACTTCTTTTAGTTATAATTTTATGACATGTTAAGAAATGAAAAGTGTTTTTGAAGTAGAAAGGATATTTTCCTCAAGAATGGAGTTCAAGTGTTTTATCAAAATTATTTTCCATCTAAGATAATATAGGGTTCTATTTTTATCCCTATTATTACATGGATTTGATTATGTTGTGATGGAAATATTTTTATGAATTCTTTTATCTTGTATGAATTTTTTTTTATGCCATGTTGTTTAAGAATCCCATTTTAATTACATGGGTTATGCTATGATGTATGGTTTATGATTTTGTGGCACACATAAGAATGGTATCATTATGAGATGGGAGGGACCTATATCTCCCTCCAGTGCATTGGGTAAATCTTTTATATCTAATGAGATAGACATGGCTGGAACGGTAGGTTATACCGGTTCAGTGAAACATGACTGAAATGAGGAGTGAACTCGGTTCAAAAAGGCTCTTTGTCCACTAAGATAGTCTTGGCAATGAGTCTTGACTAATAAGAAATGATTCTCTATGATTATGTGTGTATGCCAAAAAGTTTCATGTTTTATGTTATGATTATTGGGATTACATTTCACTACTATTATTTATCCCATGTTATGATATTATGATCTTTTTTGCAGGTTAATATTTCCAAAATATTATGTTCTTATGAATATGATGTGATTGATATTTCTTTTGTTTACCCTTACTGAGAATTGTATCTCACCCTTTTATGTTTTCTTTTCCCCAGGATATAAAGAAAGGTTTTAGGTAAAAAAAGGGAAGATCTTTATGGGAGATGTTGAAGGTCATTCACCACGATTAGAAAATTAAATTCCGAGTTTCCAAAGACAGTAAACTATTGCGATCCTTGTGTGTGTGTTTTTGTTATGTACTAAGTATTCCAAAAAAGTAATGTAATGTCCATGTACGTTAAGATTCGGGTCTCTACACACATATAGAATATGATAAGGATGAAATAATATATGGATTATATATATCAAAAATTATGTCATGTTTTGGAACAATGTTCATTAGTAAAACCATAAAAACTCTAGTAAATCCCATGAACTCCAATTGACTATCACTAAAACATAAATAGTAGTCAATAATGGAAAGGTAAGATATCACCAAACTGAAAAACACTTCCCAATGTGATTATATATATTTATAATATATTTTTATATTCCTATCAAAATAATATTATATGTTCTTTAAAAATTTGGTTTTCATGATTACTATTATTGCAATTATAAATTCAATTTCGTAAATTACTTATTATTGATATTATATCTCCATAATTAGTTTTATTATATTGCAAATAGAAAACTTAATGGAGAATGAATAATAAAAATATGTCTTCACAATATAAATCCTATCTATAGAACCCTGAGAATAACCTTTGAAATTTATCTTGAATCACTATACAATATAGTACGGAATCAAAACTATAGTGTTAGTTTTTGAAGAATCTTTGTTTTAGAACACCGTGCTCATGAGTTAAGTGAGGGAGTATCCAAATAGATGAAGAATGAAAAAAAAATTAGACCTATAGAGTATGATGAAACCCACTAGCTGAAAAATGATACTTCTTCTGCAATAATACATTTCAATTGATGAGGCCACTATTACATCAATACAAATTTACTTAGAAGGTGGTATATACAACACGAAACAGTAAATGGAAAAAATAAACCTATAGAAAAGAATCAGGACATAGTTTCCACCGATATCACTAATACCATTGTTAAGGGGTGGAAATACACAACCTAATGAGAAGAAGCACCGTAATGTGATTCCATTTATGGAATATAGTTGATGAATTTATAGACAAATTACATTTAGATCATTTATTAGGAAATAAATCCCACATTTACCATCTGAAATAGTCATATCCATCATAGAACAGTACAAACATATTCACCATGCCTTCTTCATAGGATAAAAACAATATTATAAAATGAAGTTATATGAATCTCAAAAATCATTACAAAAAAGAAAAATCAATGAACTCATACCACAAAATCAGATGTAAAAAATTCATTTCGTGACAACATTGCTAAGACAAGACATTAGAGGATGGACTTATACAAAAAAGAAACATATATAAATTGATGAAGATGGATTAAATTAAATAATAAATATACTATAAAGATGTTTAGAAAAATCAAGATTCGTACAAGGATGTCAAATGGAACCAAATATTTAACTAGAATTAATATCCAACTAACTTCATTAAACAATTGAAACTAATCAACAGTAACATCACACAAGAGATAATCTTTTACAAATACTCAATACCATATGAAATTAATTATAAAAAAATTACATTCAAACAATGGGGACTAGTAAACACAACTGAGAGAAATAAACAAATATTGGATCCATTCAAATATAAACTTTAAATTCCATTTTCGTGTGGAATTGAAATATAATTACCACATGGTATAAACTAATGTTTGGGGATAAATAGTTAAATGAAAACCTGATTAACAATGTGGTTGGGGTAAATGAATTAAAAACCCAGAATGAGGTCTTATAGGGACGAAATACTAAATAGAGAGAAAGAACAACTGAACATAAAGTGTTAAAGGGGATAAATCATGAGAAGGAATGTATAATATTAACATTTCCTCTGGGAAATATGAATAAAATATACATGGTTAAATGAAAAATAGTGCGTTGTGTGATTAAATGGTGCAATCCTAACATATCACTGAGATTATTTTTTAAAGATAATGGGAATTTAATATATATAATGGTTATTTTAATATTTAATAGGATTTAATATCAATATTTAAAATACATTTTATGTCATATATTAATTCAATTATCCAACAATTATTTTAAAATTTTCCTAATATTTTCATTCAATTGTTCAAAGGAATTATGATAAAAATTATTATCAGAAAAATATTGGAAATGATGGTCATAATAAAAATGTTATATAGGATTTTCATTTAAAATAATAATAAAATGTGTGGATCATATTTATATTAACAATATCTACATGGAATATATTTTAAAATAATTATAATGTTGATAAGAAATTGAATGTGAAAAATATAAAATTTGGGTATATATTTGAATATTTTCAAACGATAAACAATGAATATGTTAATAATATCATAATATAGGTGATTTATATTTTGAGTATTGTTTTTTTCCAGAAAATTTTTTTACTCTATTACTGTCAATAGAAGTATGAAAATTATTCTCTAAAAATTCTATATAAATTTTTAGTACTTCAATTTTGAAGAGTCCCAATATTTTTACTAAATTATTTTAATAGTGTTTTCAAAGATTTTAATATCATAATGGGATATATTTTGAATAAAAATATAAAATAATGGAAATTTAATTATTTTTATCCAGGGATATTTTGAATTTATTAGAACCGATTTAAATATTAATTCATTTTAAAATAATTATTCAATGATATTTATATAAATAATGAGAAAGTATCAACACACATTTAAAATAATTTTAATAAATATATTGGTAAATATTAGTAAAAAAATACTATTTAATGTTAAAATTATTATAGAACTCATAATTTCATAATTGATATTCTAAGTCATAATGAGAATGATATTGAAATATAATATTTCCCCAATATTTTTTAAATGTATCTGTTCAATAATGTCATTAGATAAGAATATTCATAAAATTAAAATAATAATGGTTATTTTGAAATTACCATAGTAATTTTATTTATTAAGAAAAATTAATATGATAAAACTATGTTAATTAAATATCATATAGTTAAACAAAGGATAATATATTTATTGCTAAAAAGGATAACATGGAAGCCTCATAAAGTGATAGATAAAATAAAAATAATGATAAATAATTATAAAAACGAATATATTTAATAATTAAAATAGTATTGAAGGATTATTTGTATAATATATTGATAAAAAACCAACATCAATGGGTTGAATTTTTAATGTTTGAATTAATTGTAGAATATTCAAGGTTTTTTAAAAATATTAAAGAAATATATAAAAAATGGAAACATTAACATTATACTCACTAAAAAATGCATTGTCAAAAAATAAGAAAAATAACAGTCATTTAATATGAAATTTTAAATATAAAATATCAAAAATCAGGAACCAAAAATAAAATAATTAAATGAAAAAAATTAATTTTCAACAAATTAATTAAATTTATTATTTAATTTTCAGTAAATATTTAAAAGGTAGAAAAACTATATATTAATCTTTTGGATTTTATTTACAAAAATATAACACAAATTATTTTAATTATTATTTTTTCATATAAACGAAATAGATTATGTATAACCAATAGATATAAAATGGAATTTCTTGTCCTAAAAATTTTAGAAATGAAAATATTTTATAGTTTCATAGGTAAAATGTAATATATAAATAAAACTAGACTTCTTAGAAGATGGTAAATATTTATACCATGAAAATTATATGTATAATAGTTCCATGGAATTTAATTTCATGCAAATAATTATAACATATGACACTAAAATTTATAATATCAAAATCATTTATATTAGGACATGGTATTGTTTTTGTAAGAAAATTAATTCTATATTCATGTTGTTTGTATTATAGAGGTAATATATACATGTAAAATATTTTCAATTTTTAAAAAAATTAATTTAACTTTTAGAAATGAATAAAAATAAATCATTAAGATATATATTTCTCTTATAAATAATATTAATTCAAAAAATGTTATGATCTACCCAAACTAGATTTAAGGAATAAATTTTATAACATGGAAGAGATGTGTATATGGTCTAATCAAATTTTTTTTTCTATTTATAGATTCTTATAATATTTATGAATCAATGAAAATTGATATCAATTATATATTGGAATTGGGTTTGATGCCAAATAATAAATAATAAATAATTATAAAATTGTTATTTCATATGAAATTGAATGAAAGACTGAGGTTTAGGGAAATAAATGAAGTTATTTTGAGTAGGGTAACTGATAGTGGAAGGGTTTTATTTATATTAAAAAATTTCACCTTTTAAATTATTATAAATACTAATACTTTTTTTATTCCAACTCAAATGATATATTCAATATATCAATTAAAATTGATGTTTGTATTTATAAATATTTGTCTTGAGGAAGAGTGATAAATCAAACTAATTTATTTCTTTATTATTTCTAGTAATTTAAAAAGTGTTTAAAAATTAAATAAATATTTATATCACTTAAAAGTTATAGAATTTTTTTTATTAAATGTTATTTACATAATGGAAATAATTTATATATAGAAAAGGACGAATGAATTATTGACTCTATATGAATGAATCATTAAAAATTTTAATTATTTAAACAATATATGTTGTTTATATCATTTATATACATAATTATGATAACATTATCAAGGATTTTTTCACTAAAATAATGAATAATACCAATTTTACAATTCATGGAGAGATGAATTTTTCACAGGATTGCATGTGATTATATGCATTTATTGTGTTTTTTATTATAATAAATATATGCACATGAATTATTATTGAAATTTGGGATAGATAATATAAAATATACATGTTAACATATTTTCATTACTAAAAAATCATGATATAATTATTGAATGGGTGTTTTTCAAAAAATGAATATCGAATAATGTTTTTAATTAATCTATATTTGATAGCATCTTTACTAGACATTAAATTCATAACCACATTATGCGTTAAATTAAAATTGAATGAAAATAATCATACATTATTAAGGATAATATAATTATAAGGAAAACTATATATAATTTTTAATTTTATTTTTTTAAGTAAAAGAAGATATATTAATATTTACAGTTTTCTTGATACTATGTAGGAAATAAATGTCCAAGCTCAAATTTTGATGTAGGGAAGAGTTTTTCCATTGAGATAATGTGTTTCTCCATACTGTGAGAATTATTATTAACTGAATTTTAACATCTTTTTTGAACAATATGTTATTAAAATGAAATTAAAACTCTAATAGTGTGGATTATATCTCATATGGATGATTTCAAGGTTCAAGTTGTATTACCGTTAAATATTATATATGATAATTAATGCATGACCATTTTATCAGATAATGTTTTTAAGGATAATGATAAAAACATATAAATGTAAAACATAATTTCATTAAGAATAAGTCGAAGAAAATAGATTTTAAATTAAGAATTAACTATTGAAATTTTTTTTAATTCCAATCCATGAGAAGTGATTGTAGATTTTTAGTTGATGATACATGTTTAACCATCACCATATTAAAATTGAAATGATTTTGGGGATCAATTTTAGATTATTTACTTGTATTTTTTTTTAAATGGGGTTTTCTATAATAATTTTTATTGAGGGGCCTGTTTTTTTTTTAGCTCCACACAAACATTTCGAGGGTAGGATTCTCTTAGACAACCTAAACTAGTGATGAAAGATCCTTTTATATAATGCAACGATGAGTTGTCTTAATATCATAATAAACATCCTATTAGCTTTTCTAATATTGTTATATATATTTATATAATGTTTATGAAATCATTTGTGGTAATAAAAGTAGTAACACATTAGTAAAAATTATTGATTGAAGATAATTAATATAAATTGTCAATCCAAAAGGTATTTATGTTATTACATTGTCTAAGATATGTTCTTGAATGATATATATTTTAAACAAATATTGTAAGGAACTATATAATTTACCACTAACCAAGTAGGTTGATTAGGATATTATAGAGGAATCAGACCAATGTAACGGGACTCCTATATATTCGTATAATGGTAATAATTATCTATGTAGTTTAGTGTCATAAAAAATCATTTGATAATACCAATAGAGTTAACTACAATTGAGAAAGCGTTCGTCAATAGTTCCCATAATTACCAACCCTACCATTATTTGATTCTCATTTCTAGTTAGATTGAAAATATATCAATGTATACTAATTAATAATGAAAAAATGAGTGAAAAATATCACTAATAGGCAAAAGGGTTTTATCAAGGTTTAATAATCATTTTTTTATATTGTGAATAATTATTGGGTTTAAATGGTTTCAATCCAATTACCCATATTAAGATTATATTATCAAATGGAAAAACTAATTGATCAATTGGATTGACTCAAAATATAATTACATTATGAAATGAAAATCATTAACAAGTTTAATGATCTCTGATTATCATACCACATGTTCCTGCTGAATTTTAATTTCATGTGAATCCTTATTATTCTACAAAATAGAAATCCAAATACTGATTGTAATGTTCTTTTTGGGAAATTCGTACATGATTTTTGATATTTATCAATCACTAATAAAAAAAAATTTATCCGGAAACTCATATATAATTTGAAATAAATTATTTATATGTGGTTAAATCTAATCAGACCATAATCTCATGAGTTTGGTAATATTCAAATATTACATCAAAAATAATAATATAATAAAAAACTCTATATTCTCACTATATCCCTTTTATTCCTCCATTGAATATATTCACATGAAATTCAATATTGAAAAATCAATTTACTAATTCAAATGTCCAAGTTACACTAATATTTTGAATGAAAACATTTCTCAAAATGATTTCCCTTACTTGATATGGGATCTATTGTTCCAATTTTATGCATTATATACAACTGTGACTTTTCATCCAATACCCTATATCTACTTAGATGGTAACTAGGAACTCTGTAAATTCGACCAAAAGTGTTTCACTCTATAATAATAATAACTCATACACCCATTTTGATATTTTAATTTTCATCCATCATAACAATATATCAAAATTTCATTTTCATAGTGGTGATGGATCCATTTTACCTCATACTCTGGACTCTAAATTGATAATCATCTCCATTCAATACAAAATAGTCTTAAAAATCATCCAAATATGTTTTTTTAAATAAAATATAAAAGAAATACAGTCTCATTATTGATTAATCTAAGGAAACAATACATATCACTCCTCCTTTGTGATGGTTATGAAAACACCACAACATTTGATAGAATAGTGTTATAGAGGTAACTCTAAAACACTATGTAATATCATTCTTATTTTAATAGTTTACCAATTGATAATAATTCAACATGCCCACTGTAAAATATATTTATGAGAACAAACCAATATAACAAAAAATCTAACAAAAACTATTTTGTCTCCATCTTTTTATTTTTTTTGAGTATCTAATTTATTACCTAAGAAATTGTATAAACATAATATATAAAATTTATTCTATATATATGAAACCTTTTCATCTTTTCTACATCTGAATAATTATTTCATCCATTTGAAAAAAAAATAATATCAATAAATTTTAAAATATTATTTCCTAAAATAATCTCTTTGATTTTCAATATATTAATTAGATAAAGTTGGGTAAATAACCAACATGTTTTAGATTTTTTTTGGGAAAGAATAAAAATATAAAAAAAAATCTCACCGTATATATGCAATTATTTTATAGGTGATTTTTCATTATATTTATGAATTAATACATTTTTGAAACTAATTTTAATGAATTGTCACTATGTCACACCCTATATTTTATGAAGGGGTACATAAGATCAATATTAATGTACATTAAAAGACTAATCTTATGTTTTCCATCAATCATTACAAAAGAGACAAATGAAATGTTAATTGTGTGATATTGTTCTAGTTTGAGCTAGAAATGGAAGTTGATTTCCTTTTTCAGTTCCCCTGAGTGTGTTTTTGTATAAAGTATGGTAACCATCAAGTGTGCTAAATGGAATGGGAGATCTAGTTGATACCTATGTTTTCTCCCTTGTTCCTACTATGTACCATCATTGAATAAAATTACATGAATTTAGAGAGAGTTTGGGGAACATTAATTTTTCCTGCAAGACATTTGAATATTTCAAGGAAATTTTCAAAAGGAAAGGCCGTAAATGAGTACTATACTTCATTGACGGAATAGGCTTAATGAGATGATATTAAAAATTATAAATATATTTTATGATTCAAACATATTTTCATGGATTATGTGTAAAAACCTGTGATTTATGTATCAGATCAATGATCTAAGACTATAGGTGAGTAACAAATTTAATGTGTACTATAGGCACGACATAATATTTGTTGACATTATGTTTTCTATTTTAGGAAACCATTGCCATGTTGTTAAATTTAGGTTTATTACTCTAATAAAATTAAATTAATAATCCCTACCCCATCCCATTTAGGTTTACAAATATGAAATAAGGGAGGATCCCCCTATATAACAAATGATCTGAGGCGGGATCAAGGAGAGGAGCCACCGCTAATCTTCAGTCATGGTTATGATTTCCCCATATTCGTGGCACAAAATCATTAAAGTGTGGATGTAGACTCAAATATATGAGTTCATTATATTAGGTAGGAATATTTATTATATTTATTTATCAATCCTTTTATTTGTGTTGTTTTATGGTTTTATAACATTATTACCACTGATAGAGATCCTATGTGGTTAATTCTATAGGTTTTTTATTGGAAACCATACAAATTATCTTGTATCTAATGGGAATCCTATAAAATTACTAATAACATGGAATTTAGAGAAGAAAAAAACATCATGTGTTCCTAAGGTTATGGGAAGATGATCTCAAGGATCAACACACCATGTACTTGGGGTACACACTTGGTATTTATCTCAGACAGTGTGGCTAGAGAAATGGGTAGGCATGCCAGGTAAATGGAAAGAGATGTGTGGGAGTACATGAAAATGTATATTGGAATGGCTTCCAAACACAGGTATGGGACAAAGAAATTACCATGTAGCCGGATAGAGATGATAGGCCATGTGTGAAGAGGACACACTGTGGGACATAAAATGGAAATCCGTCCATGTTTGGGGCAGGATAGACCAATGAGATTATGTCAGGAAACACACCATATGACATAGGGGTAATTCTATGTATGATCCAAAATACATGATGTGTACCATTTGCTGACATGCCCATTTGATCAGCTGAGGCAACACATTCAGTGATATAGGGCACATGTGACATATATACCAAAATACACCCAATTTATCACAATGGTACATAGATATGGTCAATAATAGAGAGAAAGTCAATGTATTTAGGGTAAAAAATGTGTACAACCCTATGATAATTCTCCCCCATGCCTGTTCATCTTCAGGATTGGGATGGAATACCATGAGTAACCAATCATGAGTAGGTTCCCACCAGGGATGTTATAGTGGCCACATTTTTTATATGAGAGATGCAATGTGAGGTGAGGATAAATGGTCACTTATTTTTGATGGAAATAAAATAATCAGTTTCGTGAAATCTCTTAGATTATCCATATTAGGATACAATATAGAATTAAATCCTCTATAAAGGATTGTGATTCCCTCAAAATGATAAGCTGAAATATATTTAGTGTATCACTATAGGAGTATGTGGAAGGATCTTATATGATTATGGTTTCCCTATGTTTGATTTTGGTTATCATAGTGACCTTCATTCAAAAGGTGGTGATATCCCATGTAATAGGATATCCTAATAGTTTGTGAGACATCATCAAATATATGATACCTTAATTATCGAGTGGTTTTATTAGGTTTTTATAATCATTGGATAGATGATCACATGTATATCAGGTGGTTTTCGAAGGATTTTTTGAATCAAGGTGAGTACAATCCACTACATGAAGGTTTATTCTTGTGCGTTTAATTGTGTAGACATGATTGTAAACTCCTATATGGATGTTGGATCCGAATTTAGTTCTATGTATATTCTGGTGGTCCTAGGATAGATAATTGGTCTTTATATGGTGGCTTATGACTTATTTGGTTTTGTATTATCCCCAAACAAGTCTTAGATGTGATCCCCCAATCTGAGGGATATGATCTTCAGAGTTCCAAATTGGGTTCATGCTTCCCCCTGTGGTAATGGTTGGGATACCATATCTGTTAGATGGGAAATTCAATTTTTTCATTAGGATTATTATAATACCCCATCTAGGATTAGCTTCATCTATTATATAAGTATTGACATATGCTAAGTTCCAATGTTTTTTTTATCATTGCAATGTTTGATTGGAGTGTTGTATAGGATGAATTACATAGGGTATATAGGGGATATTCCATAGTAATAGTGATATCTGATTGAGTTTTATCTCTAAGATGAGTGAAATATTTTATAGAGGATTTTCATCTGATAACTGTTATCTCCCGGATGAGTTCCATAAGGGATGATAAGGTTTGTGAAGTGGGTTATCATATATAGGAGTTATCATAGATCCATGAGTTCAATTGTGTAGTCGTAAGTGAGGTCGGGACCTCTTGAGACATACATTCATAGAGGAGAAAAATATGGTTATTCAAGTATTGTCGGAAATGATTTCACATATCATTAATGAGTCACAATTTAGAGATGCGCATACTTGTCATGTATAGCCAAGGATTGGTCATAATATTTTTTTTTCTCACTATCTCTTAGGTTTCCTCTATATTAGGTTAGGAATATTGTTTCCTTTCAGTTTCACCCTTTTAATTTTCAGTTTCACGGATCCATTTTGGTATTGTTACACTCACCCCCTATAATGAATTGTCTCACACAATTAATGTCTTGTGAATTTATGGTACTTTTGAGGGTGTACTAGGAGGATCTGGAGAAGGAGTAGCATATAGATCTATATAGACATAAGAGTGTTCTGGTCCCATTCTTCTGAGTAATTTATTAGCATTTTTAGTGTTTGGTGGGTTCTTATTTTTTTTATTTTCAGGTTTGTAGTACTTCTTTTGTACACTATTTTTAGGATAAATTAATGCATTCATTTTTTATCAGTTGTTTTATTATCTTTTCAATTTTATGTATATGGATATGTGTGAATGAATACATGTACCAAAGGCTATTTCCTCCCATGTGTGTGTAATTCCAACTAGGAATAGGTTGTTAGCAATTGACCTATTATAAAGTGTCTTTGGATATTGTCAACATGACCATCCACTAGCCACGAGGGCCTTGGTGGGTTGAGTCCTGAAACAAAATTTATAAAAAAATTATTTTAAATATATATATTCAAATCAAATATATTTTGAAAAAAATGTTTTACAATGATATAGGATACATTCTTCCATGATATCAATGCAAATAGATCAATAAAATTCACTCACTCTCTTTAACACTGTTATGTGTCACTTTTAATAGAAACCTCATGTATAAGACAATGTTGTTCGAAATATTTATTTTGGAATCTCATAAAATTTCACATTATGTCACCTTCAAATTTATTGGATTTACTTCCAATTCTAGACACATTGAACTAAAAGTATTATTTTATGCCATAGATATTCTATTAATATCCTTCCACACACTATTATACTTTGAAAAAACATTTTTATAAAAAAAATCATTCTTACAATGTATGAACCAGGTCCTTAATTAATTAATCCTTAACTCTATTACATGATTCCATGAAACCCATATAGGCTTTTAGTTTTTCTTCAAATGCATGGATATTATCCTCAATTATTTTAAAAATATTTACATTATATTCAATGTATAATTATATTTTTTCAATCACAATTCAAAATTTCCCTCAAAGAATAAGTGAGGATTTGTCATTAGCCATTATCATGCCGATGTTAGAGGTTATTTTTTGTAACGATCTTGGTATAAAAATTTTATTACTTTAAATTCATCTATATCTTATTCAATTTTATCAAATATATGATTCCAAAACCCATACACATATATAATTCCAAAATAATAATCTCCTCAAATTTTCTTAATGAAAAATCAAATGGCCCAAATTTTTATTTCAATAATTAAAAGTTAAAAAATAAATATGTTGTAACTAAATATCAAAAATTCCTTTTACTTTTGTGATTTAAATAGTTAATAAGAACATTAATAAATAAATCCCCATATCATTATCATCTAATGTATATTTTTCTACTTTAACATGATTCATTTATTAAATAATGATTCTCACCAACTTTAATGTAATTTTCTAGACATAGTACTTTTCAATAAGTATGATTCATATTACTCTTCTTCATAACATGGGGAATAAAAAGATAATAATGAATGAGATAAATCAATCAATAATGGGAATCAAACAATAATATAAATCATTTATATATGATGTATATAAAATAAATTTTTGATAAACAACAATCAAATATTCTCTATAACAAATTTTAAAATGGAGATTATATCTATGGCTATAATAGAAAAACAAAGAATCACATGTATAAAAATAATCTGGTTTCATAATGAAATAATTATTAATGTTCAAAATAATAATCCAAGTATATTCTCTTCATAACAAGACACCATGCATAAATAAGAATTTTAGACACTAAATATCCAGTATAGTTTTCCTTGTTAGACCTACTGTTTCATCTGGGTGAAATATTATGTCAATCACGACCGTCAATATTCCATTTCCACCTATTTTATAATATTAAATAAATTTATAAACCTTAAATACATAATTAAAATTGAACATTTTTTTTATTTTCTTATGATCATATTCTCGATGTATTTAAGAAAAAAATTAATAAAAATGGAATGATTAATTTGAATCCAAAAAATTACCAAATTATAAGATTTTTTAAGAGTTTTACATGATAAATGGAATTTAATTCCCCCAAATAATATTGTATCATAAATAATCACTACTAAAAATGTGATTAAAAAAATATCCATTATGAATTTGGTAACATTAAAATTAAAGGACATGAGAAATCATAACATGAATTGAATTTAGAAATCACGTGAATTAAATAAATGATTTTTAATAAAATATATAGAATGGGTATTATTAAGGATATATAAAATAAAACATGATTCATGATATAAAACAAATCTAAAAGAATCAAAATTGAGACCAAGAACCCTAGGACATATTATAACACCTAAATCAAAACTCATTGAAATAGTGAACTTAAAATAGAACATTAATTTTTGTTATTAATATGCACATAAATATGTAAAAGTTAAAATTGGCATCAAAAGAAAAATTAATGCAAATAATGGTGTAATTAAAATAAAGCCTCAAAGATGGAAATTGTAGATGAAGAGCTCATACCATTACTTCCATTATAGTGCGATTTATTCCAATATCCTTAATAATAAATTTGGGTTTATTAAAAAAAGTAGTATGATATATTTTAATATCAATATTAAATTATATCATTTATTAATAACTAATTTTTAACTATTTATGCATAATGTTTTGTCAATGTAAATTATTTATGTGTTAAATTTTCTATTTATAAGGAAAATTTTCTTTTTGTTATCCTCATCATTGAAAATTGATCATGATTTCAACATATTCATGGTCTTCATTTTTTAATAAATATATTTTTTTCTAAATTAAATATACATTTTTAACCATACATGTTATGTTTCAATGAAAGCCAAATTACATTGCTTCATGGAGCAGGTAGTCTGCATATATGAATGTTTTACGTAGACATTTTCCAATGGAATAGAGGTTAAGAAGAAAGATAATAGTTAATATTAATGAATCATAAAATTTTCATCAATATTATAAAATTATAATAAATCCTTATTTACATCTATCTATGTGATGTGGTGATGAAAAATAATATTCATCACTTCATGGAGACTATAGTCCTTACGTACACATGAGCTACAAATTCAAATTTATCAATTAGATGTAATGAATAAAAAATCATACTATTAACAAAATAGAATATTAGATTATCAGTTATAATAAAATAAATATTCTATGATAGTAATATACTATTTGGATGAACATGAGTATGAAATAAACTTGAAATAGATTGGTAAAGGAAACTACCTCTATTTTAATTATCCTCTATTTAATTGAACATAACGAATTTAGTGGATAATTCATGATAAAAAATGCAACTTGTGAATATGGTATTGTAATTATGGGTAGTAAATTGAGAAATGTAATGAGATATAATTAGACTCATATGTGGCTTTGATGACATTATATTATGTCTTTTCGGTAAGAAAAATTCAATTATGTTTTATTAAATATATATTATTTATGTGTAATAATATAGTTTAAAAATTAATAATATTTTGAAAAAGAAAATATATAGATATAAATACTATTTTATTTTTAA
Organism: Viscum album; assembly: GCA_963277665.1. Lineage (NCBI taxonomy): Eukaryota > Viridiplantae > Streptophyta > Magnoliopsida > Santalales > Viscaceae > Viscum > Viscum album. The sequence continues at coordinate 829,747,828 of OY728151.1, read as the reverse complement.
ATTGAGTCACATTTTAATTTTATGATATTTAATTATATTTAGAAAATATTATTTTAGATTAAATATCCTTAGCTATTTTCAAAACTATTGACATAATACCACATTGAATACTCCGTGATAATAATGTATTTAGAATTGAAATATCTAAAGAAGTTATAAAATTTAACAATTTCCATCAACAATCATTTTAGAAAGTTACATATCAAAAAAATCACTTTTAATAATTTTAATAATACTTGTTCTGATTATTCATGCACTTGAACCTATGCCACATCGATGATTTTTGTACATTTTTGGAAATTATAGACTCCCCAACAAATAATATAAATGTACTATCATAAAAATAACTTATTCAAATTAGATATAAAAAACTAAACCATTAATAGTATATTTTATCTCTTTTTAACTAATATTATCAATTCGTAAATTAATGGGAATGAAATTTAGAACTTATTTGTTAAATAAAATAATATTAGAGTCATTATCATAGGAAAATGGTTCCAAAATTCCATATTTTCATATTTATGATGCTCGTAGTAGAAATAAACTCCTCCAAATAAAGTAATGAATTTTATTGAGATATAATGACACCAATTATTCCATATTAATTTCCTTGTTTAAAAAATTTTCTCATTTACCATGGTGATAAAAATTTACAATGGTTTTTATTCATTCTCATATATATGAAAATGACCTTATAAAAAAATTCCATGATGATTCTGAATAAAGTGACCACTTTAAAATATTAATGTTTTTATATTATAACGGTTTTTTAATATATCTTAAAATAATGCACTAAAAACAATTCTATAAAAATTATATTTTTATGAAAAAGAAATTAATTTTATACCAAATAATTGGGTACATTGATTCCCATTGATTTAATTTTATTTGGTCAAATAAAAGTAATTTTGTACTTAAAAAAATTAATTGAATCCTTTTGAAAATTTTAATTAATAGATAAGTACTATAAAAGGTTTTAATTTGAATAAAAAGATTACTCAAAAATCCAAAATATTAAACAAAGATTCCTATGTTCAAAATTATATTTTAAATGAATTGAATATTAAATATATATTTCATTTATACTTTTTTTCATTAATTATTCTTTACATTTTCATATTAAGATATTTTCAGTAAAGTGGCATCATATTTAAAATTAATATTTTCATTATTCACCATGAAATCAATATTGTTTGGAAAATACCAAAAATAAAACATATGATTATTTTCATAGGATAATAATAAAAATAAATAATTTTATTAAAACTAAAATTTTAAAAAAAATTAGAAATTATATTTTAAATGATAAAAGATGATATACATGAAACCTCATTTATTAAAAAATAAATATAATTTAGTTTAATGATTTTATCCATATATGACATCATCTTTATAATTGAAAATTTAGTAATCACGCCCTATGAAATAAAAAATAAATTTTTATTAAGAGAAAATTCCATAATAAATTTATCATTTTAGATACTCTTATTTATACCCACTAATCTGTCATCTAGGTTATAATTTTTATATTTATATAATAATATATGTAACACCCCAGGTAAATAAATAATATAACATTTTTATATTTATCCATATTTGTGAATAAAATATTAATATTACTTTAAAGGGGACGCTATGCTTGATGGCGTACCCAACACGCAACAACTAGTTTCTTGGGGATCTTACATTGCACTCTAATAATAAAATAATATTATTTTAAATAATAGTTAACGCCTAACTGTTGTGATGGCCGGAATGAATAGAACTAACTACAAAATGAATATATATTTTTTTAAAATATTTTTACTTTTTACAATAAATGTTAGAGAATTAAAATTGCGAATGAATCCAATTTTAAGCGTAAACATTCTAATATTTTTAAAAGGGTCGATTAACCGCCTTTTGATGGCTAACTTCATTTAAATCCACTTTTTGAAAATTTTATGTGTTATATTTTAGAAAATTAAATTCTTCTTTGGAATCGGGACATCAACATTTACATTGTGTAATTTTTTGGTATTTTTCCGATAAAGTTCATTTTTAATGAATAGTGAAAAATGTTGTTTTTTAATTCAAAACCACTTTTTAATCTAATTTATTTATATGATTAGATTATCTTTTGAATTTGTTCCAAAGTAAAATTAGAATACATTTTTACCATTTAATCCAACAGTGGTCAATGAAATTAATTTCATTTTGAAATCAGACTTAAACTAGTGTCAATCTTTTGATACTTATTTTTTCATAAAAACATGCTATTTGCTCTGACAGCTGGAGTTAATTATTAAATTAATTAATGAAAATTATATGTTTTTAATTTTGTAAAATAGACTTCATTTTCGTATTTGGAATATCAAATATATCTGAGGGTGAAGTTTTGGTATTTTTCTAAAGAACTTCAATTTTTTATGAATAGTGAAACCACTATGTGGTACTTATAAAAACTGATTTTCCGTTTAAATGAAATTTTTCCACCTTTGTGTTTTAAATTTCAAAAATCCAACATACAAGTTTGTCATTAAGAAGTAAAATTTGGTTCAATGGGATTAAAATATTTTTTTGGTGAATAGTAACTTATTAAGTTTTTAATCGCGATTAGAGAGAATTAGTGTAGTTTGATTTAAAAATAATGTTTGTATAATATGAAATGACCTAGACACATGTCCTACCCTCATTGGATGAGTCATTGACGACCAATACAATCCATGGGTAAATTTGGGGACCCCACAGAGCCACTTTGGTTGGAAAATGACAAAAATACCTTTTTATTTAATGATAAAATTAAAATGACACAAACATGAGTTGTTTTACTAAAACAATTTTTAAATGGGGTTATACAAGTCGTATTTTTTACTATAAATAGTAATTGGAAATCTAAAAAGCTTTCCTACATCATTGTAATTTTTTTTAATTTTTAGACATTAAATAAATTAAATTATTTATGACATCATGATGATGCAGCGATGACCTCATTATTTAACGATTTAAATAAAATGGAAAGATAATGTAAAATCTAAGATCTAAACATGTCCAAAACCTGTTGGATGGGTGTATTTCGAACCCTAATCACCTAATCCTCGAAAAACATCAATGTGGGACCATTAAAATCTGAAACTCGTTCTAAAAAAAAGTAACATTTCTTTACTTTCCAAGAGTGCCACTCCTCTCCTCTTATAAAAGGCCCCAACCTCTACCACCTTACCCACACATCTCAAGCCATTGGATCGGCCAACTCATGCTCATTTTTCCTCTCCACATCCCTATATTACTCCTAGAATCCTCACATTGGGCAGAAGTCTTCCCAAGGAAGGCTTTGATCTCAAATTAAAAAGAGTTACCCGATTTTAAGGTAATGTATTCAATTGTGTTCTTTTGTTTTATTTAGCTTCTCAAACCCCCTAAAATATTTTTATTCATTTCTTTTTTAACAAATAAAGTATCTTAAATTTACTAGGATTTTGTTATAAGAATCATTCTAGCTACACTTACACACACCCACATCAAATGGTTAAAGAACATATTGTTTCTGTGGATGGAGAATTTCTGCTTCACGAAACGATGATTGTTCAACACTCATATAACACCTTAAAAGATGGCCAAAAGATGTCACTATATTTATATATGATATATAATATGTTTATCGTTCTGTATTTTTATTTTTTGGCATACCTTTATGATTTCTCTTGTGGGTAAACACGATAATTTCATTTTAGGAAGTGCGGACTACCGCCCCCTCAAAGTGATTTGATTCGTTAATTCCATATGTGTGATGTATAAAGGATGGATTTAAAGTTATTATATATGATTTATGTTACATATAAATGATGAATAAAATTATGGAATTAAAATATACATACCTTTCATTTGGTTTTAATTCCATTAATATGACATAGAAATGAAAGTAGCGTTCATGCGTACGTACGGCTTACCGTCTCCATGAACGGTGCATTTCATTTCATACCTCTAAATGAATATGTAATATTATAAATACATGTATATTCTGAATATATATGATATATATTATTGCCAAATCATTAATATCATTCTGGATATAATGAACCGTTGACCACATGAACAACATGTAATTGTAAGAAGTCCACTTTCGACTTAAAAACCAAATATCCACAAAACAAACATTATTAACTTAAATGATTACATAATGTTTATAACATGGAAATAAGTTATATAAAGGAAATAATTAACTTCAAAATTGTTCTTAATAAAGTATAAATTAACTCAAGTTTATTATTCAGGACGTTAATGAATGATCGAGTCAAGTCAGACCCGAGGTAAGGGATCCTACTCCTCTCTTTCTTTTTAAGTACACTCTTTTATGTCATTCCTTTTAAACTAATCGTTCTTTTGATTGGGATGTTATTTTATATTAATCATACAGTAATTTTTATGTTCATATTATGATAGACCATATTCTCTCTCATCAATCCATTTTGGATGTTTTGAGTGGCGCCGTTAGGCTGCCGAATTTTCGTAAGAGATCTATCCTCTCTCTTTCTTTTTAAGTACTCTCCTTTATGTCACTTATTTTAATCTCCTCATTGTTATGATGGGTGATGTTATTTTATATTCATATTGATGTACATTTTATTGTAATATGATGAGAGACCCTATTTGATCTCATCAATCCATTTTTGGATGTTTTAAGTGGTGCCGTTAGGCTGCCGAGTTTTCGTAAAGGATTTTTCATATCACTTTTATTCCCGTGAGATTTATGCTACATTTACCACAATTTCCTTTGAGTGGTGTATGTACTGACCATTATTTTACTCATTGTGTAATATACTGTCATTTATGAGTATTTACATCAATTTTTTATTGTCCTTCTTTCACGGGGTGTATGTTTCGAAAGAGACCCATGTCGGTAAGGGAACCTTTCACCCTCCTATTTTTAAATGACTTCTTTTGTTATGTCTTTTAATTTCACATAACATTATTTTGGGATATGTTATTCTATATCCTTAGTGATTTAAATTTTATTTCCAAGTGATTAGATACCCTTTTTATCTCTCATCAACTCATTTTCTGAATTTTTTAGTGACGCCGGTAGGCTGTCAAATTTTTGAAAGGGAACTTCTTAACCCAATTTTGATTCTTTGGGATAAGCTTGTACTCCTTGAATATGTCGTTCTATGAATATGTGTGAATAAACTCTGATTTTTTTACACTTAATATCCACTTATATTTGGTGTATTAGTTTTTCACACATAATTATGTAATTGATTTATCCTTAATCCAAAAATATCGTCTTTGTAAGGGACTTCGTCTCAATCTCATTTCATTGAGGCATATTTTGTTTTATACACAACCTTATTTTATACGGTGATTAACCCCTTTGACTTTTATATTTATCCGAAAGTAATCTTTTTTTATACAAATCATTTTACTAAATGAGAAAAGGGAATGTTTTTGTCGTACGTATTCGGTGACAACGACTTCTCCGCCGCCGTGACCATTATTTGAGTTTCGGCTTCCTCTACAAGCCATACCTTTTTTTTAAAGAAAAATAAACACCATGTTTTACTTTTCATTTATTTTTTATTGAAAATTTTTTTCATAATGTTTTTATATTAATGTGTTGTATTGATATCTTGTGATTGAAAATTGGAAATGTTATGTTTCCTTTATGCATGTTTTATGGGATACGATTATGTTATGGTTCTTGGGCATTATTATGAAGACAGGTGGTTCCGTGATAAACTAAGGGCATGTGAGCCTGATATAGCTCTCCAATGCATTGGGTAACGTGAATGAGTGAAACGTTAAGGTTTCTCTGAAGATATTTAGGGAATATTCTGTGGTGGGTATTCCTAACCTAACCAAGAGGGTTACTCCCTACGTAAGATTGTTATGAATGCCTCAAGTTACCTTTATGTCTTATGATTTATATGATTTATTCATGATTTTATGAGGTATATTAAAGTGCTTATGTTTTATGGGTAAAGTATGATTTCATTATTATGTATACATGTACTCATGTTTCCTTTCCATATTTTTATATCCCTTACTGAGCTTTTTATGCTCATCCCATGTTTTTTAAATGTTTATCACAGGTCAAGGTAAGGGTACATGATATGATGATAGTGTCAAGGAAGTGTCAAGAAAGAATCCAAGTTTTATTTTAAATATGTTTCCGTTCATGGGAAAATGAATACTATCTTTTATGTAACCACTTTGTTTAAGTGAGGAATGTAATGTAAGTTTTATGATCTAATTATCTAAAACTCTAAACCTGAAAAGATCCTCAACGTGTAATCCTGTAATAACTCAAGATGATGTAAGGTTTAATGCTGGGGCCTTATAGTTGGTATCAATGGTCGGTTTAGATAACTTTAGTGGTTAGGGTATTCTTTAAGCATAAGTGACATTACCATAATGGTTAGGATTTCAGAAAGAGTCCTAGTTTTAGAAAAATTGAATGAGTAAGTATATCTTAGTGTTTACCTTCCTCATTAGTACATGATGGTTTTGTTGATATACTCACACTAACATTTTTGTTTTTAGTGAATGGATGGATCTAGTAGGCACCAATGAGACAACAGGTTTGAAAGAAACTGTGGTGGTTCTCTGATTAAGATACTAGATAAAATGGGGGATTCAATGACGAAACACATGGTTGTTCTAAACCAACTATCAAGGAGTCATGATCAACCACTTGAACCTTGGAATGATCTGTAATGCATCATGTATGAGATGACCAATCGATGTGAAATTTCATGTAATAATTATAAAGGTAACCATTTGAGTTTATATGATCCTTACTTTTGAGGTAATTATGGGTTACTATATGTTATGATGGATGTGGAAGGCATGAGATAAAATTGAGGTTAAATTATGTTATGGTTATTTTTGATGATTTTATCTCTTTTTGGGAAATGATTTTAGAATTATATAGTTTTGGAAAAAGGGAAACACGGTGACTGTGTGACAACCCGTCACGCCAGACAAAGATGTGGGAATCGAACCCACAACCAAAGTGAAACTAGTATTTATCGCCTACCACTGGACTACGTGAAGTCCCTGGTTAGTATGTCTTATTCTTTTTAGTTAGGTGACTTTATGAATTAAGAGTATGTTAATTTTGGGTTATTTATGAAAATTATTAACCTATCATGGAGGATATGTGATTAGGTTAATTACTTTTCAATACGATACTTTAGGAGCAACTGATGTTGTTTGGAGATAAATGTTACGATTTAACTTGGAAGACTATGTGACTAAATCATTCAAATATTTTGGTTTCAATTTTAGTTTGGTTTACTTTGAAGAGTTTTATGGACAAATTGTTTATCGAATGTTCCTCGTCGAACTTTGAGTTTTGTTGGACAATTTTTGGAGATTAAGAATAGATTTTATTTTTATAAATGATTATCCTTTTCTGGATTATCTGATCTTGTACTAATCTTTTTTGTTTTGGTTTTGGTTAAGGTCTAAAGATATGGGAAGTATATAGTTCTCTTTTGTGGATTAGCTGATTCTCTAGAAGTTGATTATATTACTCTTAATGTGAACAAGTCTTCTTAAATTCTCGTCTTTCGGGGAAAGTATAAGTCTCTATAAGAAATATAGTAAAAGTTGAAAGTCAACATGACAAGTAAGTATGTTTCCTTAAGATCAAAAATAAATTCCTCAATTAAGAGTAACTTAAAATAGAAGTGTTGTCTGTTAACTTTTCCTACTGGGGAATCGAATACCGTTTAACCCATCACAAGTTTGTGATTTTCTTGTGGTTAACTTTCTCTTAAACATGTTTTCTATCACTCTCCATCAGAACATGACCCTATGTTTTCTCTTCCATGTCAATGTTTTCCTACATGGAATACTAGTATGGGTTAACTCGGGTGACCTCTTTACTTCTCTTTCTTTATTTTAAAGTGATTGTTTTATCGACTCTTGTTCCGATGAGGGACTTTCCAGGATGTTTCCAAGCCAAATTTTAAAATTGCGAGGACGCAATTCCCAAAAGGGGGGAAGGATGTAACAACCCAGGTAAATAAATAATATGACATTTTCATATTTATCCATATTTTTGAATAAATTATTAATATTACTTTAAATGGGACTCTATGCTCTATGGCGTACCCAACACGCAACAACTAGTTTCTTGAGAATCTTACGTTGCACTCTAATAATAAAATAATATTATTTTAAATGATAGTTAACACCTAGCAGTTGTGATGGCGGGAATGAATATAAATAACTAAAAATATGATTATATATGTTTGTCAAATATTTTTACTTTTTACAATAAATGTTAGAGGATTACAAATGCGAATGAATCCAATTTTAAGCGTAAACATTCTAATATTCTTTAAAAGGGTCGAATAACCGCCTTTTGATGGCGAACCTCTTATAAATCCACTTTTTGACAATTTTATGTGTTATATTTGACAAAATAAAATTCTTCTTTGGAATCGGGACATCAAAATTTACTTTGTGTAAATTTTTGTTATTTTTCTGATAAAATTCATTTTTTAATGAATAGTGAAAATTGTTGTATTTTAATTCAAAACCACTTTTTAATCTAATTTATATATATAATTAGATTATTTTTTGAATTTATTTCAAAGTGAAATTAGAATATATTTTTACCATTTAATCCAATATTGGTCGTTGGAATTAATTTTATTTTGAAATCAGACTTAAACTAGTGTCAATCTTTTGATACTTATTGTTTCATAAAAACATGCTCTTTTCTCTAAAAGTGTGAGTTAATTATTTAATTAATTAATGAAACTTATATGTTTTTAATTTTTTAAAATAGACTTCATTTTTTAATTTTTAATATCAAATATATCTTAGGGTGAAGTTTTGGTATTTTTCTGAAGAACTTCAATTTTTGATAAATAGTGAAACCACTAAGTGTTACTTATAAAAACTGATTTTCCATTTAAATGAAATTTTTCCACCTTTGTGTTTTGAATTTCAAAAATCCTACATACATTGTTATAATTATGAGGTAAAATGTGGTTCAATGGGATTAAAATAATTTTTTGGTGAATAATAAATTATTATGTTTTTAATCGCAAGTAGAGGTAATTAGTGTAGTTTAAGGTAAAAATAATTCATTAATAATATGAAATGACCGAGAAACAAGTCATACCCTCATTGGATGAGTCATGGCCGACCAATACAATCCATGGGTCAACATGGGGACACCATGGAGCCACTTTGAATGGAAAATTACATAAATACTTTTTTATTTAATGTTAAAATTAAAATGACCCAAACATGAGTTGTTTTATTAAAACAATTTTTAAATGGGGTTATTGAAGTCATATTTTTGACTATAAATAGTAATTGGAAAGATAAATAGATTTAATAAATCATAGTATTTTTTTTATAATTTTTAGACATTATATAAATTAAATTATTTATGACATAATGATGATGCACCGATGACCTCGTTATTTAACGATTTAAATAAAATGGAAAGATAATGTAAAATCTAAGACCTACACATGTCCAAAACCTATTGGATGGGTTGATTTAGAACCCTTATCACCTTAGACTTAAAACAAATCAATGTGGGACCATTAAAATCCGAAACTCATTCTAAAATAAAGTAACATTTCTATACTTTCCAAGAGTGCCCCTCCTCTCCTCTTATAAAAGGCCCCCACCTCTACCACCTTACCCACACCTCTAAAACCTTTTTCTCGGCCAAACACTGCTCATTTTACCTCTCCACATCCCTCTATTACTCCTAGAAGCCTCACTTTTGTCAGAAGTCTTCCCAAGGAAGCCTTTGAGCTCAAATCAAAAAGAGTTACCCGATTTTAAGGTAATGTATTCACTTGTGTTATTTTGTTTTATTTTTCTTCTCTAACCCCATAAAATCTTTTTATTAATTTATTTTGTAACAAGCCCAGTATATTAAATATACTAGGATGTTTTTATAAGAATAATTCGAGCTACACATACACAAAACTACATCAAATGGTTAAAGAACATATCGTTTCTGTGGATGGCGAATTTCTGCCTCACAAAACGATGATTGTTCAACACTCATACAACACCATAAAAGGTGGCCATTAAGATTTCAATATATTTATATATGATATATAATATGTTTATGTTTCTGTATTTTTCTTTTTTTTCATACCTTTTTGGTTTCCATTGTGGGTAAACACAATAATTTCAATTTTGGAAGTGTGGACTACCGCCCCCTCAAAGTGATTTGATTTGTTAATGCCATATGTGGGATATATAGAGGATGGATTTAATGTTATTATATATTATTTATGTTACATGTAAATGATGAATATAATTCTGTAATTAAAATATACATACCTCTCATTTGGTTTTAATTCCATTAATATGACATAGAAATGAAAGTAGCGTTCACGCGTACGTACAGCTTACTGTCTCCATGAACGGTGCATTTCATTTATTACCTCTAAATGATTATTTAATATTATAAATACATGTATATTCTGGATATATATGATATATATTATATCCAAATCATGAATATCATTCTGGATATAAGGAACCTTTGACCACACGAACAACATGTAATTATAAGAAGTCCACTTTTGACTTCAGAACCAAATATCGTCAAAACAAACATTATTAACATAAATGATTACATAATGTTTATAACATGGAAATAAGTGATATAAAAGGAATAATGAACTTGAAAAAGGTTCTTATGCAAGTAGAAATTAACTATTGTTTATTACTCAGGATGTTAAAGAACGATCGAGTCAAGTCAGACCCGAGGAAAGGGATCCTACTCCTCTCTTTCTTTTTAAGTACACACTTTTATGTCATTCCTTTTAAGATCATCGTTCTTGTGATTGAGATGTTCTTTTATATTAATCTTACTGTAATTTTTATGTTCATATGATGAGAGACCCTATTCTCTCTCATCAATCCCTTTTGGAAGGTTTGAGTGGTGTCGTTAGGCTACAGAATTTTCGTAAGAGATCTAACCTCTCTCTTTCTTTTTAAGTACACTCCTTTATGTCACTTTATTTAAGCTCATATTTGTTATGATGGTGGATGTTATTTTATATTCCTCTTTCTTTACATTTTATTGTAATATTATGAGAGACCCTATTTGATCTCATCAATCCATTTTTGGATGTTTTAAGTGGCGTCGTTAGGATGCTGAGTTTTCGTAAGGGATTTTTCATATCAATTTTATTCCTGTGAGATTTATGCTACATTTGCCCCAATTTCCTTTGAGTGGTGTATGTAATGAACATTATTTTACTCATTGTGTAATATACTTTCATTTATGAGTATTTACATCGATGTTCTATTCTCCTTCTTTCATGGGGTGTATGTTTCCAAAGATACCCATGTCGGTAAGGGAACCTTTCACCCTCCTATTTTTAAAAGACTTCTTTTGTTATGTATTTTAATTTCACATAACATTATATTGGGATATGTTCTTCTTTATCCTTAGTGATTTAAATTTTATGTCCATATGATGAGATACCCTTTTTATCTCTCATCAACTCATTTTCTGAATTTTGTAGTGACGCCGTTAGGATGTCAAATTCTTGTAGGGGAACTTCTTAACCCAATTTTTATTCTTTGGGATAATCTTGTACTCCTTGAATATGTCGTTCTATGAATATGTGTGAATAACCTCTGACTGTTTTAGACTTAATATCCACTTATTTTTGGTGTATTAGTTTGTTACACATAATTATGTAATTGATTTATCCTTAATCCAAGGACACCGTCTTTGTATGGGACTTCGTCTCAATCTCCTTTCATTGAGGCATATTTTGTTTTATACACAACCTTCTTTTATACGGTGTATAAACCCCTTTGACTTTTACGTTTTTCCGAAAGGAATCTTTTTTTATACAAATTGTTTTACTAAACGACAAAAGGGAATGTTTTTGTCGTACGTATGCGGAGACAACAACTTCTCTGCCGCCGTGACCATTATTTGAGTTTCGGCTTCCTCTACAGGCCATACCTTCTTTTAAAGAAAAATAAATATCATGTTTTAATTTTATTTTATTTTGGTATTGAAAATGGTTTTCATAATGTTTTTATATCAATGTGTTGTATTGATATATTGTGATTGAAAAGTGGAAATTTTATGTTTCCTTCATGCATGTTTTATGTGATACGATTATGTTATGGTTCTTGAGAATTATTATGAAGACGGGTGGTTCTGTGATAAACTAAGGGCGGGTGAGCCCGATATAGCTCTCCAATGCATTGGTTAATGCGAAGTAGTGAAATGTTAAGGTTTCTCCGAAGAGATTTAGGGAATATATTGTCGTCGGTATTCGAAACGTAACCAAGAGGGTTACTCCCTATGTAAGAATTTTATGAATTCCTCAATTTACCTTTATGTCTTATGATTTCTATTATTTATTCATGATTTTATGAGGTATGTTAAATTTCTTATGTTTTATGGGTAAAGTATTATTTCATTCTTATGTATACATGTACTCATGTTTCCTTTCCATATTTTTATTTCCTTTACTGAGCTTTTTATGCTCATCCCATGTTTTTGAAATGTTTTTCACAGGTCAAGGGAAGGGTACATGATATGATGATAGTGTCAACGAAGTGTCAAGAAAGAATCCATGTTTTATATTAAATATGTTTTCGTTGATGGGAAAAATGAATACTATATTTTATGTAACCACATTGTTTAAATGTGGAATGTAATGCATGTTTTATTATCTAATTATCTAAAACTCTAAACCTGAAAATATCCTCAATGTGTAATCATGTAATAACTCATGATTAAGTAAGGTTTAAGGCTGGGCCCTTATAATATATATATAGTGCATCACATTTTGTTTAAGCTTGGAATTGTGTGTAATAAAATATATCAAACTTATGGTAAATTTACAGAAGATTCCATTATTTAAATAATAATGTTCTATGTTCTCCCCTAGCTACAAAAATTATGGTCCCCACAATTTTAATTTGTTATTTACAAAATGGTTTTTTTATATAAGAAAAATCATATATTTAGATTTTAATCCAATAATGAATTTCTAAGTTACTAATAGGATGATTAGTATATCGTATATATTACCAAACCATGTGTGTACCATTATTATACTCATAATAATGAATAATCTTCCAAAAACACACCTAAATAGATGAGATCCATTTTCCACCAAAACATTAGATGGTTCTCCATCCTATTTGACTTGAGTAATTCTATTTCCATCATGATATTGAATTGTGTAACATACACACCTAATTTATTTCCCTTGTATATTTGGTATTTCAACCTTTAGTTCAATGTTTAGTAGTTTTCCCCATACCCATCATCTTATATTCTAAATAACCATTTTGAATTTCTTTTTCATTAAAAACTATAATTAACTTTCATTTCATAAAAATATTGACACATGGATTAGATTTTATTTATCTTATTTCATCCCCTTAAATAAATAGATAATGATTGCTCCATTTTATTAACATATCTGGTACAAATAACCCTTTATCTGATAAAATACTATATTATTCATCAAACCCTCAACAACAACACCCCATGATTAACATAAAATACTCATTGCGTAACTAACCATATAAATCATGAAAATATGCTATAAAAAATTGAGACACAATGATTATAATGATTTGTGTTTATATTATTTCCTGATAGTTATAATAATTATCTGTAAACAATATTAATAACTCACAATGTAACATAAAAAAATATTTATAAAATAATCATATATTATACAAAAAAAATTAATATGTTCCCAAAATAACAAAATTCAGAATGATATAAAAAAATATCATCTATAATATAATGACCTGGCCTTGAAACATTACATAATCATGAATTAAATGAATAATTCACATTGAGGATATTTTCAGGTTTAGAGTTTTAGAAAATTAGGACATAACTATTACATCTCAAAAGATTACAAAGTAGGCACATCTTCTCAGTTTCCATTTTTTCACAAAATAAAAACTCATGAACAAAAAATTCATGTCTAGTTCCATGTTTTAGACAACATGACATTTCCTTGATTTTATCCCTGACCACATTCCACTTTATGTCCTGTGAAAAAAAATTCAAAACTTGGGATGAGAATAAAATTCTCATAAAGGCATATAAAATATGGAATGGAAACATTAATCCACGTATACATAAGAATCAATGAAAACATACTTTACTCATAAAACATAAACACTTTAAAATATCTCATGAAATAATAAGATTTATGAATAATTCATAAAAAGCATAAGACATAAAGGTAACTTGAGACATTTATAACATTCTTACATAGGGAGTAACCCTCATGGTTACATTTGGAATACCCATCACAGTATATTCCTTAAATCTCTTCAGATAAACCTTAGAATTATACTCCTTTGCATTACACAATGTATTGGAGAGCTATCTCGGGCTCACCCACCCTTATATTATCAGGGAACCACCCGCCTTCTTAAACAATTCCCAAGAACCATAACATAATCATATCACATAAAACTTGTATATTGGAAACATAACATTTCCACATTTCAATATCAAGACACATTAACATAATCATAACATTATCAAAACCATTTTCAATACCAAAATACATAAAAGAGTATATGTTATTTATTTTCCTTTTAAAAACATTATTACTTGTTAAGGAAGCCAAATATCAAATAATAATCGTGGCGGAAAAATTGTCATTGTCACAGCGTATGTTAAAAAAACATACTTTTTGTCGTTTAGTAAAATGCTTCATAGAGAAAATATTCCATTTCAATAAAATTAAAAGTCAATGTGGTTTATACACCATATAAAACAATTTTGTGTATAAAACAAAATATACTCCAATGGAAGAATATTGAGACAAAGTCTTGTATAAAGACGATATCCTCAGATGAAGGATAAATCAATTACATACTTATGTGTGTAAAATAAAAATAAACCCAATATAAGTGGATATTACGTTTAATACAATCAGAGTCATTAACACGTATTAATAGAATGACATATTCTGGGATTTCAAGTTTAACCCAAAGAATTTAAATTGAGTTAAGAAGTTCCCTTTCAAAAATTCGACAACCTAATGGCGTCACATTAAAATTCAGAAAATGAGTTGATGAGATAGAAAATGGTATCTCATCACTAGGAAATTAAATTTACATAAATAATGTATATAATAACATATCCCAACATAATAACATGTAAATAAAAAGACATAACAAAATAAGTCTTTTAAAAAGAGGAGGGTGAAAGGATCCCTTACCGAATTGGGTAACTTCCAAAACAGACACCCCATGAAAGAAGGGTTATAAAATGAAGATTAAAATACCCATAAATTAAATTATATTACACAAAGATTAAAATAATGGGCAGTACATACACCACACTAATGTAAATAGTGGAAAATGTAGCATGAATCTCACGGGAACAAAAAGTGAGATAAAAACTCCTTACCTCGTGGTAATCAATCGAGTCGTATGAACAAAAGATAGTGAGAACCAAATGAATCACAAAATAACATGGATATCATGATAATATATATATCAAAATGCATTCCACAATACACCACATGAAATAAATAAGTTGCAAACAATAGAAATCTCATGAAATTATAAGTGAGATAAAAAATCCCTTACGAAAATTCGGCAGCCTAACGAGACCACATAAAACATCCAAAAATGGATTGATGATATAAAATAGGGTATCTCATCATATGAACATAAATTTACAGTATTATTGATATAGATATCATACTCCAACATAAAAAAAGTAACTTTAAAGACATTAAATGAAAATATAACTTCAAAAATGAGAAGGTTGAAAGGATCCCTTACAAAAATTCGGCAGCCTAACAACGCCACCTAAAAATAATTAAAATTAATTGATGAGAGTAATAGGTTCTCTTTCAGAATATTAAAATTAAAATTAAAGTAATGTGAAAATAAAATAACATCCTCCAATATCATAACATGGAGCATAAAATAAATGACATAAAAGAGTGTATTTGAAAAGAAAGAGAGAGGTAGGATCCCTTACCTAAAGTCCAAATTGTCTTGTTCGTTTCCTTATATTACTGAATAATAAACATTGGTCAACTTATAATTGATTAATTAACTCCTTTAAAGTTTATTATTCAATTCATTTCTCATATTATAATGTTATAATAATTAGTTAATTATGTGAGTTCATATCAGACATTTTTGTCGATGTTCGGTACATGAGTAAAAAATGAACATGTTTGAAATAAATTTCCCATATAGTTAGAAATAAATCATCTCCAAAATATTATTAATGATTTAAATATCATATATATCAAGTATATATTCATTTCATACTATTACATAACATTTGTAGTTAAAAAATTAAATGCATCGTTCATTGAGATGGTAGGCCGTACGTACACATGAACACTACTTTTATTTATTTGTCATATTAATTGAATTAAAACTAAATGAGATATATATATATATATTATAATTCCATAATTATATTCATCATTTATATTTTATATATTTAATATATATCCAATATTTATATATTGTAATAAAAATACATAACATTTGTAGATAAAAAATGAAATGCACCGTTCATGGAGACGGTAAGTCATACGTAAGCATGAATGCTACTTTCATTTATATTTTATACTTTAATATAATGAAAACATAATTATAAAAAGGTATATCATAATTATATTTTAATTTCATATATAATATCATTAACTCCATCCTTTATTCATTCCACATATGGAATTAACGATTCAAATAACTTTGAGGGGTCGGTAGTCCGCACATCCTAAAATGAAATTATCGCGTTTAGCAATTATGAAAACCATAAAGGTATGGAATAAATGAATAATAAAGAAACATAAGTATAACATAAACATAATATATATCATATATAAATATAGTGAAATCATAATGGCCACCATGAGTGGTGTTAAAAAAAGATTGAACAATCATCGTTTCGTGAGGCAGTAATTCACCACCCATAGAAACAATATGTTATTTAACCATTTGATGGAGATGTTTGTAAGTTTATCTCGAATCATTCTCATAAAAATATACTATTATATTTAATATTCTTTTTTTGTTACAAAATAAAGGAATAAATAGATTTTACGGCATTGGAGAAGCAAAATAAAATAGAAGAACACAAGAGAAGACATTACCTTTAAATCGGGTAACTCCCATTGGTTTGAACGAAAAGGGTATCATGAAGTGATATATGCCTAAGTTAAGGCTTCTAAGATTAATATAGGGATATTGTAATCTTATTTTAGTAGAGTTTGGACGATCCAAATGGCTTGAGAAGTGTGAGAAATGGGTAGAAAGTTGGGTCTTTTTATAAGGGAGAGGAGGGGCTCTTTTAAAAATCTTGAAACTATTATTTTATTATAAAATGAAATTTTGTTTCTAATGCTCTAAAAGTAATTAAATTCAATGATAATGTGTCCCATGTTCGAAATAAAATCATCTAATAGGTATTTGACAGGTTTTGGATATTTTTTTAAACATTATCTTCTTATTTATTTAATTTATTCATTAATGACGTAAACGTTGCATCATCATTGTGTCATAAATTATTTTATTTATATGATTTATAAAAATTATAAAAAAAAATTTCAAAGTGGCAGGAAATAGTTTTATATTTTTAATTCATATTTATATTCAAAAAGTTAACTTCTATAACCCCTTGTAAAAATTGTTTTAGTAAAATAATACATGTTTGTGACATTTTTATTTTTACTTTAAAAAAAGTTAATAATGTCATCGTCTTACCCTAGATGCTCCACGGTGTCCCACAAATTTACCCATTAATTTTCTTGGTTGGACATGAGTCATAAAATAAGGGTAGGACATTTTTCAAGATATTTTTAAATTTTTATAACATCATTTGTACCTTAAACTACCATAATTACCTTTAATCGCTGTTAATAAAACTCAAAAGTTACTATTATCCAAAACATTATTTTCCTCCAATTGAACAAAATTCTACTTAATAATTTCAACCTTGTAATTAGGATTTTTGAAATTCAATTTTTAGAAGCGGGAATGTTTCGTTTAATGAAAAATTCAGTTTTTAACTACCACTTAGTGGTTTCACTATTCATCAAAAAATGAGGTTTTTCAAAAACTACAAAAATCCAACCTAATATGTATTAGATATTCCGAATTATAAAACCATTTAGGTGTTTGAAAAATAATAACATAGAAGTTGTAACAATTAATTTTATAACTAATTCCCGCTGTCAAAACAAATAGTGTGTTTTTAAGAAACAATATCCATCAAAAGATTGACACTTGTTTATGTCCAATTTCAAAGTGAAATTAATTCAAATGACCACCATTGGATTAAATGGTAAAAATAATTTTTAATCACACATTAAACACATTTAAAAATATAATCGGACCATATAAATAAATTAGACTAAAAGGAGGTTTTGAATTAAAATACAACATTTTCACTATTCATTAAAATATAAACTTTCTCATAATAATACCAAAAAATTACACAATGTAAATTTTGATGTCTTGATAAAGAAGGATTTTATTTTTTCAAATATAACATATAAAAGTGACAAAAAGTAGACTTAAAAAAAGGTTCATCATCAAAAGGCAGTTAATCGACCTTTTAAAGAATATTAGAATATTCATTCTTAAAATTGGATTAATTTTCATTTTAATCCTCTAACAATTATTGAATAGTGTAAAAAAATTTAACAAACATATATATTCATTTTTTAGTTTGTTCTGTGCATTCGCGACATTCCAACAGGTAGCTGTTATCTACCATTTAAAATAATAGAATTATATTATTAGTGTGCACCATAAGATTTCAAAGAAAATCGTTGTTGCGTATTGGGTACGAAATCGAACATAACATCCCCTTTAAAGTAATATTAATATTTTATTCACAAAATTAATAAATATGAAAATTTTATATCTTATTTACCAGGTTTGTTACATCCTTCCCCCCTTTTGGGAATCACATCCTCACACTTTTAAAATTGGTCTTGGAAACTTCATTAAAAGTCCCACATCGGAAAATGAGTCAATAAAACAATGATTTTAAAGAATGAAAAATAAGTACAACGGTCACTTGAGACAAAAGATACTAGGATTCCATGAAAACATGGATATATAGTAAAAAAAACACAATGATCTGATGGAGAGTGATTGAAAACATTATTAGGAGAATGTTACAACCAGAAAATCACAAACTTGTGATGGGTTAAATAGTCTTTGATTCCCTAGTAGGAAAAGTTAACAGACAACGTTATTGTTTTTTGTTACTTTTTATTAAGTAATTTATTTATGTGCTTAATTAAAAACATAATGAACCATACTTACATGACATATAGACTTTCATCTCTTACAATATTTCTAACAAAAACTCATATTTTCTCTAAATAATGAGTATTTAGGATGACTTGTTCACATTAAGTGTGCTATAATCAACATCTAGAGAATCACCTAATCCAAAAAAGGGAACTATATATTTCCCATGGCTTTTGAACTTAACCAAAACTAAAAAGGTTAGTACAAGATCAGATAATCCCCAAAAGGATAATCCTTTATAAAAAGAAATACTACTCTTAATCTCCAAAAGTTGTCCAACAATACCCAAAGTTCAACAAAGACCATTCAATAAAGAGCTATCCATTAAATTTCTTCATGGTAATCCAAACTATTATTGATTCTCAAATAATCTAAGGATTTAATCACATAATCTTCCATGATAAATCTTAACATTTATCTCCAAATAACATCAAATACACTTAAAGTCTCATATTGAAATGTAATTAACCTAATCACATATCCTCCATGATAGGTTTATCATTTCCATATATAACCCAAAATCAAATTATTCTTGATTCATAAAATCATCTCACTAAAAAATAATTTGTCAAACTAACGAGGGACTTTACGTAGTCCAGTAGTAGGTGATAAATACCAGTTGCACTTTGGTTGTGGGTTTGATTCTCACGGGTTCGTCAGATGTGACGGGTTGTCACACAGTCTTCATTTTGTCCCTTTTTAAAAACTATATAATTTTATAACATTCCCAAAAAATAGATAAATTCAACAAAAATAACCATAACATATTCTAACCTCACGTTTATCTCATGCCATTCATTTTCCATCGTAACATATAGTGTAACAGCCCGAGATTTTACGAAAAATATTCTTTTTAATTTTATTAATGTCTTGTGTTGTACGCTACACCAAAAGGAGCTTGCACAACACACATCCTTGACTTTCCTTGCATTACACGCAATCGCAACCTTCCTCGATAGTGTGTGTAGTACGCAATACTGAGTTTCACGAAACAACGATATGCTATTGAAATATTATTAAAACTAGTCGTTATGAATAGTAATAACCACTTTTTAAATTTTAGAAATTTTATCTCTCAAAATGGACTTCATTTTTGGATTCGGAGTATCGAATTTAGCCTAAGGTGAAATTTTGGTACTTTTCGGATAACTTTCATATTCTGATGAATAGTGAAAATTACTAAATTATAATTAAAAACAACTTTTTTAATCAAAATAATTAATAGTGATAAATTATTAATTTGAGTGGTTTTAAATTATATTTAGAATATATTTTTACAATTTAATACAATGTTGGTCATTGGATGTAATTTCACATTTAAACCAGACATAATCAAGTTACAATCTTTTGATAGATATTGTTTCTTAAAAACACGCTATTTGTTTTAACAGCGGGATTTAATTATAAAATTAATTAATGCAACTTCTATGTTATGAATTTGGTAAAATAGACTTCATTTTTGAATTCGGAATTTGTAATATATCTTAG
Source organism: Viscum album (assembly GCA_963277665.1). NCBI lineage: Eukaryota > Viridiplantae > Streptophyta > Magnoliopsida > Santalales > Viscaceae > Viscum > Viscum album. The sequence goes on along the minus strand of OY728151.1, from coordinate 829,727,053 downwards.
GATGAAATTTTGGCATTGTTCTGAAAAACATCAATTTTTGATGAATAGTGAAACTACTAAGTGGTAGTTAAAAACTGAATTTTTCATAAAAAATAATTTTACCGCTTCTATGAATGGAATTTCAAAAATCCGAGAGACATGGTTGATGTCAGTAAGTAAAATGTGGTTCGATGAGATGAAAATAATTTTGGTGAATAGTGACTTTTTACTTTTATTTTCCACGGTTAAAAGTAAATAGGGTAATTAAGGGTAAGAATGATATTAATATTACCCTAACGCATGTCCTAATTCTATTGGACAAGTGTATCTCGACCAAAAACAACCTTAGGAATAAAATATGACAATTTAGGCAAACTTGGATTAGATTAGGACATTTATTATTAATTTTTTTAAAGAAGGGTTAAAATAGTTAAAATCAATGTTTATTAAGTAAATGATTTTTAATATAGGGTTATACATAAGATAAATTAGACTATAAATATTAATTAGAAAGATAAAAAGATTTCCTACATAATGGTTTTTTATTTGTAATTTTTATACATTAAATAATTTAATTTATTTATGACACAATGATGACGGAGTAATTATCTTATTAATGAAATATTGACATAATTGATATTATAAATACCAAAATAAATGTAATTTAAGACTTTTTCTGAATTACACTAATTTTCATGGTTACTATGATATATTATTGTTGATTTAATCAACTTTTTTCGAACATATAATTCTGTTATGACTTTCATAAAAATCATATATCAAATAGTGTCAAAATTGACACAAAATTGTTTTTAAATCAAATATTATATTATTAATTGTTATTTTATTCCTAAAAATCTAAGGTTCGGCCAACTGACTTAGATAAGGATATATGTATTAATAATATACAATTTGGGGTTCGTTTGGCATGTTATAGTAAATTTATTAACCATATAGTGAAAGAAAACAAAAAGACACGGTAAAAGTTAAATTATTTAACTTAGAGTTAAATCTAATTGATAAGGTTAAAATAATACCCTAAACTTGTCTAAATCTTAATGGATGATAGGATTTCGACCCATCCCTACTTTATCTTCGAAATAAGACCCTTTGGAACCATTATAAACCGATTTTGACTTTAATATAAAATAATATTTTGAGATATTCCTAAGGTGCCCCTCTCCTCCCTTATAAAAGGGCACCTCCTCCCCCTCCTCCTCACACCAATTTGAGCACTCAAGCTCGGCCAACCCCTTCCATTTTCTCCTATACACTTCCCTAGAATAATCCTAGAGGTCCTGGTATTCTTCAAAGACCAATCTTAGTTCCCTAAGTAGAGGATTCAAAGAGGCGTTCCAAAGAAGAGGTAATATCCATTACCGATCTTTTCAATTTCTTTCTTCTTCAACTTCTTTTTCTTTAGTTGTTTCATGATAAAGTAATAACATCAGTATTACTTACATACTGATATGTTATTATAAATATGAAACAACCCTAATTCACCTTCTATCCATCCTACGAAAAAATGAAATCACCGCGCGTGCGTACGTACGGAATACCGTCTCCACGCTGTGGTGTAATCTATTTTCCACCACCACCTTACAAGGATGGGTATAATGGTGTAATGAGTAACTATTTATGATTATTATAAAGTAATATTGATACTGAAATAATATATATATACTCCAATACAATTCCACGATCATAGGAACGATATCATCACTCTTGCGTACGTACGGAATACCGTCTCCACGATGTGATGCGACTCGTTCTACATGATCATCATTACATAGTAATTATATAAATGAATTGAATGAATAAATATGATATATGTTACACTAATACCATTCTGGATATAAGGTATCTATAACCTTAAAAGAAGAATAAGAATTTATTCGGCAAAACACGCATAAGATCAAAAGGCAATAATGACCCGAGTAACAAGTAACAATGAAATATTATTAACAAGAAGCTAAGAATATGACCATATATGATATCATATCAATATTTATGATTCTGGAATAAGTCAATAACATTATTTAAACCATTAACAGGAGTTTCGGACACGTACAAAGCAAATCGGACCTAAGGTAAGGGAAATATCACAATCTCATTTTTATCCGACATTGTTTATACATTAGTATTTACTAGGGTGTATTTTATCATCCACATCCATGTTTCCTCAATATGTAATATTATTTCCATCCACCTACAATTGTTTAAGTACAATTTTATCCTTCGGTGAGTTTTTAGTAAAGGATATGAAAGGAATCTTTTTTCGTTTTTTTCATACGAGGTACTTTTTGACTTTCCGACAAAAGTACGAGAAGAATGTTTTTTTAACTTATACGGCACGAACGGATTTTTACGGATTTATAAAGCCTTATTTTCATGAACCTTCCTCCAAAATATTTCATGACTATTTTCAATAAAATCCCTTTCTTTTAAAATTGCATGATGTTTTGTGAAAAGGAATTGATTTTGAAGAAGAAAGGATATTTTCTTCAAGAATTCATTTCAAGTGTTTTATCAAAATTATTTTCCATCTCAGATAATAAAGGGTCCTGTTTCTATCCATATTTTTACATTGATTTGACTATGTTGTGATGGAATTAGGTTTATGAATTCCTTTATCTTATATGAATGGTTTTATGATGTCATGTTGTTTAAGAATCCCTTTTTTATTACATGGGTTATGCTATGATGTATGGTTTATGATTTTGTGGCACACTTAAGAATGGTATCATTATGAGATGGGTGGGACCTATATCTCCCTCCAATGCATTGGGTAAAGATTTTATATCTCATGAGATAGACATGGATGGAATGGTAGGTTATACCGGTTCAGTGAAACAGGACTGAAACGAGGGTCACTCGATTCAGAAATGGACTTTGTCCACTAAGATAGTCTTGGCAATGAGTCTTGACTAACAAGAAATGATTCTCTATGATTATGTGTGTATGCCATAAAGTTTCATGTTTTAAGTTATGATTATTGTGAAAACATTTCACTACCATGAGTTATCCCAGGTTATGAAATTATGATCTCTTTTGCAGGTTAAGATTTCCAAAAGTTATGTTCTTATGAATATGAAGTGATTGATTTTTCTTTTGTTTACCCTTACTGAGAATTTGAGCTCACCCTTTTATGTTTTCTTTTCCCTAGGATATAAAGAAATGTATTAGGTAAGAAAAAAAGGGAAGATCATTATGGGAGATATTGAAGATCTTTCACCAGGATTAGAAGATTACGTTCCGAGTTTCCAAAGACACTAAACTATTACGATCCTTGTGTGTATGTTTTTGTTAGGTACTAAGTATTCCGCAAAAGTAATGTAATGTCCATGTAAGCCAGGCTTCAGGTCTCTACAGTTGGTATCAGAGGAAAGGATTAGTCAACCTTTGAAAACGAGGATGCGAAAACGTTAGTGAGATCCCTAGAGATATTTTTAAGGTATGTCTAGGGATGTCCCTAAGGTTAAGTATACGTATAGGTTATAGTACTAGAATTACACTAACGATCATAGAATTAAACCTAAGATGTTAGATATTGAAGTTACTCCCCCTTTATTATGTTGTTTTCCCTAGCATGATTTTTGCCTCTCACACTATTCTTTTTGGGTTTTAGACAATGGCTGGAACCCGAAGGAACCGTGTTGATCAATGCAATGGACAATGCAATGATTTCCCTCCTGAACAAACAAATGTTATGGGAGATGGAGTGAAAAATCTTATTGCTATACTTACACAAGCTATGAATCATTCTGGACATCCAAATGAGCAGATAAGGGAACAATATTCTATTGAGTCCTTCATGAGGCAACGTCCACCTTCTTTCAGTGGGTCTTCTGATCTACTTGTTTCTGAACAATGGATCAGTACCACTAAAAAGATATTTTTAGTTCTTCAATGTTAGGAGCATCATAAAGTCATCTTAGCAGTATATCGTTTGGAAGGTGAAGCTGATCAATGGTGGAATCTTATCAAGAATACGAGTCAAAGAGATGAAATTGAGTCCATGGAATGGGACGAGTTCAAGAACTTGTTTTTCAGTAAGTACTTCCCTCGTATTCTTCGAACAAAGATGGAAAAGGAGTTTCTTGAGCTGAAGAAGAAGGATGATGAATCTGTTGGTATATACGAAGCAAATTTTACAAGACTTGCAAGGTATGCATCTGGCATTATCATCCAACCTGAAAGTAAAGTTGATCGATTTTTCAGTGGCTTAAAACCAAGTCTTCGAAGGGCATTAGCTATAAGAGACTTTAGTAGCTATGAAGAAATTGTGCGTTGTTCTATCAAAGGAGAAATGGAATTTGGTGTTACATATCCATCTCATGGTTTTGACAAGAAACGAAAGATGGAGTTCAAGGAGAAATCTCAGAATAATGGTGAAAAGAAGATGAATGTTTCCTTATGCACAAAGTGTGGAAAGAAGCATGGTAAAGATTTTCTTAAAGGGAATAGAAAATGTTTTAAGTGTGGAAAAGAAGTTCATCGAGGAGCTGAGTGTCAAAGTAGTGGAAAAGGGATTCTAATGATGTGAATAAAGCAAACACTGCAGAGAACGCACCACCAACACTTCAATGCTTCAAGTGCAAGGAAATGGGGCATTATGATAATAAATTCCCTAATCCAAGGGTTAGTGATGATCGACATGAGAAACCGCTTAAGGAAAAAGACAAAGGAAAGTCACATGTGATCACCATTGGCGATGTTGAATATGATAACGATGTGGTGGAATGATTAAGTGTTTATGTAATGGGATTCCAAAATAATGTTGTATCATAAAGTATTGGAATATTTATGTATTGGTCTAATGTGGTATTCAAAGTGATTGAGATATTTTTGGAAATAAGATGATATGCGCATAATGAAGGGATAAGCCGATAATGAGATGTTTGATTGTATTCATGATCTCATGATTGATATAAGGACAAAGTGATATCATGGTTTGAGTATATAGAATTTTGAGGATTTTGGTATGTGGAAGGTGTTAACTTTTAACTGCATTCATGATTTCACTAAGGTTCAATGGGTATTCATTCTTCAAGAGAATACATGATTAAGGTATTCACATGTTTGTAATTTGACCAACAAGATATATCTTATGATATATGGGGGATACATGATTTCATTCACGTGATTGTTCTGTGACATTTCAAGTAATCATTTTCTTTATACTATGAGCTTGGACCGAAGTATTTTAGATAAGCCTAAAGATTAGAATGGATTATGTTGGACATAAGTTAGGATAAAACGTATTTCTATATTATAGATGGGATGTTATAGTAATATAGCTTTAGAAAAAGGACAACCTGCAGGACGTGGGACATCCCATCGCGTCGGACAAGGCGGTGGGAATTGAACCCACAACCGAAATGCGACTGGCCTTTATCGCCTACCACTGGCCTACAGGAAGTCCATGTTTAGTAGAAACTAGTTTTATTATATTAAGCAGTATGATATATGAAGTATAAGTCCATTTTAGGAACCATATATGATTAATCTCACTAAAGAATGACTTGTGTATATTTAATAACGTTTGCTAACCTTTTGTTTGAGACAGATGGAATGACCTGTCATACTAACACTTCACGAATAACAAATTCAACATCATTTATTTAAGAGATGAAGTGGGAATTGTTAAAGTCACGAACAACAGTGAGATTGTACCAAAATAAAGTATGTATTTATTCTAATTCAAATTCTTTAACTTTAGGGAAATGATCTTGAAAACCAAAAATGTTGTCCTAATTATCTTATATCTGATGAATCAGATGTTACCTTAGATCGTCATAAATTTATGGCTTTGTGATTGCTGGATTTTCCATAGCCATGTTCTCTACCACTCTCCATCTGAACATGATGGTTAGATTTCTCTTCCATATCCATATTTTCACCTATGTGGAAACCCAGTGATTATTTTATTTGGGTAACCATTACGTTTCGTACTTTTGTTTTTAAAGATTGGTTTTGATATTCCTTTTTACGATGTGGGTTTCTATTAAAGAAACTTTTGAATAGTAAACCATTTATAACCCCGACGAATTTCGAGGGCGAAATTCATTTTAAGGGGGGTAGATGTAACAGCCCGAGATTTTATGAAAAATATTCTTTTTAATTTTATTAATGTCTTGTGTTTTACGCTACACCAAAATGAGCTTGCACAACACACATCCTTGACTTTCCTTGCATTACACACAATCACAACCTTCCTCAATAGCGTGTGTAGTACGCAATACTGAGTTTCATGAAACAACGATATGCTATTAAAATATTATTAAAACTAGCTGTTATGAATAGTAATAACCACTTTTTAAATTTTATAAATTTTATCTCTCAAAATGGACTTCATTTTTGGATTCGGAGTATCGAATTTAGCCTATGGTGAAATTTTGGTACTTTTCGGATAACTTTCATATTCTGATGAATAATGAAAATTACTAAATTATAATTAAAAACAACTTTTTTAATCAAAATAATTAATAGTGATAAATTATTAATTTGAGTGGGTTTAAAGTATATTTAGAATATATTTTTACAATTTAATACAATGTTGGTCATTGGATGTAATTTCACATTTAAACCAGACATAATCAAGTGTCAATCTTTTGATAGATATTGTGTCTTAAAAACACGCTATTTGTTTTAACAGCGGGATTTAATTATAAAATTAATTAATGCAACTTCTATGTTATGAATTTGGTAAGATAGACTTCATTTTTGAATTCGGAATATGAAATATAGCTTAGGATGAAATTTTGGCATTGTTCTGAAAAACATCAATTTTTGATGAATAGTGAAACTACTAAGTGGTAGTTAAAAAACTGATTTTTTCATAAAACTTAATTTTACCGCTTCTGTGAATGGAATTTCAAAAATCCGAGAGACACGGTTGATGTCAGTATGTAAAATGTGGTTCAATGAGATGAAAATAATTTTTGGTGAATAGTGACTTTTTACTTTTATTTACCACAGTTAAAAGTAAATAGGGTAATTAAGGGTAAGAATGATATTAATATTACCCTAACACATGTCCTCATTCTGTTGGACAAGTGTATCTCGACAGAAAACAACCTTAAGAATAAAATATAACCATTTAGGCTCACTTGGATTAGATTAGGACATTTATTATTTATTTTTTAAAAGAAGGGTCAAAATAGTTAAAATCAATGTTTATTAAGTAAATAATTTTTAATATAGGTTTATACATAAGATAAATTCGACTATAAATATTCATTAGAAAGATAAAAAGATTTCCTACATAATGGTATTTTATTTGTAATTTTTAGACATTAAATAATTTAATTTATTTATGCACAAAGATGATGCAGTAATTATCTTATTAATGAAATATTGACATAATGGATATTATAAATACCAAAATAAATGTAATTTAAGACTTTTTATGAATTACACTAATTTTCTACGTTACTATTATATATTATTGTTGATTTAATCAACTTGGTTCGAACATATAATTTTGTTATGACTTTCACAAAAATCATATATCAAATAGTGTCAAAATTGACACAAAATAGTTTTTAAATCAAATATTATATTATTAATTGTTATTTTCTTCCTAAAAATATAATGTTCGGCCAAATGACTTAGATACGGATATATGTATTAATAATATACAATTTGGGGTTCGTTTGGTATGTTATAGTAAGTGTATTAACTATATAGTGAAAGAAAACAAAAAGACACGGTAAAAGTTAAATTATTTAACTTAGAGTTAAATCTAATTGATAAGGTTAAAATAATACCCTAAACTTGTCTAAATCTTATTGGATGATAGGATTTCGACCCATCCCCACTTTAGCTTCGAAATAAGACCCTTTGGAACCATTATAAACCGATTTTTACTTTAATATAAAATAATATTTTGAGATATTCCTAAGGTGCCCCTCTCCTCCCTTATAAAAGGGCACCTCCTCCCCCTCCTCCTCACACCAATTTGAGCACACAAGCCCGTCCAACCCCTGACATATTCTCCTCTCCACTTCCCTAGATTAATCCTAGAGGTCCTGATCTTCTTCAAAGACCAATCTTAGTTCCCTATGTAGAGGATTCAAAGAGGCGTTCCAAAGAAGAGGTAATATCCATTACCGATCTTTTCAATTTCATTCTTCTTCAACTTATTCTTCTTTAGTTGTTTCATGATAAAGTAATAACATCAGTATTACTTACATACTGATATCTTATTATAAATATGAAACAACCCTAATTCACCTTCTATCCATCCTACGGAAAAATGAAATCACCGCGCGTGCGTACGTACGGAATACTGTCTTCACGCCGTGGTGTAATCTATTTACCACCACCACCTTACAAGGATGGTTATAATGGTGTAATGAGTAACTATTTATGATTATTATAAAGTAATATTGATACTGAAATAATATATATATACTCCAATACAATTCCACGATCATAGGAACGATATCATAACTCGTGCGTACGTACGGAATATCGTCTCCACGATGTGATGCGACTCGTTCTACATGATCATCATTACATAGTAATTATATAAATGAATTTAATGAATAAATATGATATATGTTACACTAATACCATTCTGGATATACGGTGTCTATAACCTTAAAATAAGAATAAGAATTTATTCGGCAAAACACGCATAAGAACAAAAGGCAATAAAGACCCGAGTAACAAGTAACAATGAAATATTACTAACAAGAAGCTAAGAATATGACCATATATGATATCATATCAATATGTATGATTCTGGAATAAGTCAATAACATTATTTAAACCATTATACAAGAGCTTCGGACATGTACAAAGCAAATCAGACCTAAGGTAAGGGAAATATCACAATCTCATTTTTATCCGAGATTGTTTATACATTAGTATTTACTGGGGTGTATTTTATCATCCACATCCATGTTTCCTCAATATGTAATATTATTTCCATACACCTACAATTGTTTAAATATAATTTTATCCTTCGGTGAGTTTTTAGTAAAGGATATGAAAGGAATCTTTTTTCGTTTTTTTCATACGAGGTACTTTTTGACTTTCCGAAAAAAGTATGAGAAGAATGTTTTTTTTAACTTATACGGCATGAACAGATTTTTACAGTTTTATAAAACCTTATTTTCATGAACCTTCCTCCAAAATATTTCATGACTATTTTCAATAAAATCTCTTTCTTTTAAAATTGCATGATGTTTTGTGAAAAGGAATTGATTTTGAGGAAGAAAGGATATTTTCCTCAAGAATTCCTTTCAAGTGTTTTATCAAAATTATTTTCCATCTAAGATAATAAAGGGTCCTGTTTCTATCCATATTTTTACATTTATTTGACTATGTTGTGATGGAATTATGTTTATGAATTCTTTTATCTTATATGAATGGTTTTATGATGTTATGTTGTTTAAGAATCCCATTTTTATTACATGGGTTATGCTATGATGTATGGTTTTTGATTTTGTGGCACACATAAGAATGGTATCATTATGAGATGGGTGGGACCTAAATCTCCCTCCAATGCATTGGGTAAAGATTATATATCTCATGAGGTAGACATGGCTGGAATTGTAGGTTATACCAGTTCAGTGAAACAGGACTGAAACGAGGGTCACTCGATTCAGAAATGGACTTTGTCCACTAAGATAGTCTTGGCAATGATTCTTGACTAACAAGAAATGATTCTCTATGATTATGTGTGTATGCCACAAATTTTCATGTTTTAAGTTATGATTATTGTGAATACATTTCACTACCATGAGTTATCCCAGGTTATGAAATTATGATCTCTTTTGAAGGTTAAGATTTCCAAAAGTTATGTTCTTATGAATATGAAGTGATTGATTTTTCTTTTGTTTACCCTTACTGAGAATTTGAGCTCACCCTTTTATGTTTTCTTTTCCCCAGGATATAATGATAGGTTTTAGGTAAGAAAAAAAAGGAAGATCTTTATGGGAGATATTGAAGATCTTTCACCAGGATTAGAAGATTACGTTCCGAGTTTCCAAAGACACTAAACTATTACGATCCTTGTGTGTGTGTTTTTGTTATGTACTAAGTATTCCGCAAAAGTAATGTAATTTCCATGTAAGTCAGGCTTCGGGTCTCTACATATAGTAACCCATATTTACCTCAAAATTATGGATCATATAAACCCTAATGTCAACCATTATAATTATTACGTGAACTTCCACACTGAGTTGGTTCTCTTGTACAAGATGCATTAGAGAACTCACTAAGGTTCAAGTGGTTAATCATGACTCCTTGATAGTTTGTTTAGAATAACCATGAGATTCCTCATTCAATTCCCCATTTAATCTAGTCTCTTAATCAAAGAACCCCCACAGTTTCCCTCATACCCATTATCACTTTGGTGCCTGCTAGATCCATCCATTTACTAAAACCAAAAAAAATTAGTGTCATTGTATTAAAAAAATCACCATGTTCTAATGAGGAAGATAAAAATAAAGATATACTTATCGAATTTATCTCAAACTCATTCTAAAATTCAAAAAATAAAAATGACTCCATCTAATATACTAACCATTGTGGTTATACACAAGTTGTCACTTATGATTAAACAATACTCTAACCTCTAAAGTTATCTAAACCATCCTTTGATACCAACAATAAGGACATATCCTTAAAATATTACATAATCATGAATTAAATTAATAATTCACATTGAGGATCTTTTCAAGTTTAGAGTTTTAGAAAATTAGGACATAACTATTACATCTAAAAAGAATACAAAGTAGGCACATCTACTCAGTTTCAATTTTTTTCACAAAATAAAAACTCTTGAACAAAAGATTCATGTCTACTTCCATGTTTTAGACGGCATGACATTTCCTTGATCCCATCCTTCACCCAATTCAACTTTATGTCATGTGAAAAAATTTCAAAACTTGGGATGAGCATAAAAATCTCAGTAAAGGATATAAAAGTACGGAAAGGAAACTGTTGGTCAGAGTGGACACTCAAGAGGGGGGGTGAATTGAGTTCCAATTAAAATGTTTGCTGAAAACAATTTCTATTAAAATCCCCTAATATCAAAAACAATTTAAACTGTAGTGAATTTATACAGATTATAAAGGTTCAATTAGTTTCTAAAATATTGATCAATTCTCAGTTAACTTAATCTTATGATTAAATTAACATTTGAAACTAACTTACTGGTTTATAATAAATATAAATACTTTTGAGTTTAACTATCAAAGTAGCTTTGAAAATAAATTATATTTCATAGTAATAGCAGCGGAATATGAAATAAATGTATATAGTATGGATATAGATTTCAACTAAAAACACAAGAGGTAACCAAGAGGTTTAGTCTCAAGCCGAGACTTAGTCCTCTCAAAATTTATATAAAGTGATCCACACCCTAGATATGGGTTAACAAAAGTGATCACACTGTTCAGGTCAAGAGACCTCTACCACAGTTATACGTGGGATAACAAAAAACAGCTCAAAGCTGTCCAGGTCACACTTCACCTCTACCACTATCCACAGTGGGAAATAACGAATGTAATGATTGTGAGTGAGGATTTACAAATCCTCCAGTTTAGGTTCAGGAGACAGTGTGTGTGTAATAATTAATAGGCAACACACACTGCTCGTAATACAAATACTAAATCACTTAGAGAAAGATAAAGAGTTTAGAATGGCTCTAGTGATTGCAATGCAGCTCTGGACTCCTTTGGATTTGATCAGAAATGGTTCTGAGTCCTTCTCTAGTATTTGACTGAAAAACAGAGTCTCGTTTCTTCTTTCAGTGCTTCCAGGTTCAGCTTGGTTATTGGCTTAGAAAATGAAGTGTTCTTTGTAGTTCTTCTTTAGCATAGATTGCTCGATGTATGCTCTGTGTTCTGGAGTCTGGTAGTAGTAGTCTTGTGAGTGCAAGTTCTCCAGTTGTTCTTGGCACGTTTGAGCTTGATCTCAAGAGTGTTCCCGTGTGCTCAAAAATTTCACCTAGTCTCTTGTCTTGATTCACTTTATATACACTTTTTCTTGTATGCCTTTATTATGCTGAGAAGAAGGAATGATTATACTTTTTAATCGTACTTGGTACGGTTTCCTGAAATCGCAACATAAATCATTTAATAACATTAAATGCATCAAAAGTAAAAAATGTAGCCGTTAGTGTAATAAAAAAATAGGGTCGAGGATATAGGATTTGACTCCGCAGTTCATTATAGGGAGCCGTTTGTTTGTAGACTTGTACGGTTGACTCTGTGCAGGATCTTCCATCGGTAGCTCTTCAAATTCTTATCGGTGGCTCTTATCAGTAGCTCTTATCGGTATCTCTTATCGGTAGCTTGATGAACTTAGTTCCATCGGTTGCTCTTGACTGTCGGTATCTCTATGCATCGGTAGCTCTATGAATCAGTAGCTCTGTGCATCAGTAGCTCTGTGCATCGGTAGATTTGTGCATCGTTAGCTCTGTGCATCGGTAGCTCTGTGCATCGGTAGCTCTGTGCATCGGTAGCTCTGTGCATCGGTAGCTCTGTGCAGTTATGCACATCGGTAGCTCTATTCAGGTCAGTGATACTTACACTTGACTGTCTTATGTAAAACACATCTAATTCACTTAGAATCATTTCAAAACTTATATAAACATGGATAATCGAGATTAACATAAATTAGAAATTATTTTAACATTATTATTAACTTGATCATCGATTTAAAAGAATTAAAGTGTAGGTCAACAGTAATTGTGAATATCATAATATATGAATACAAGATTGGGATTGTCAAAACATATGAATACAAGATTGGGATTATCAAAACAGGTGAGGTCAACAATCTCCCCCTTTTTGATAATCACGACTTATGATGTGGCCATTTTAAAATAGTGAGAATATAGTATTAGATAGTATGACATTAATATTCAATTTTCTCAAAGAAAACAATATCAGAGGAAAGGGGAAATAGTAATAGAAAGATATAGATCAAAAATTATCATAGGTAGAATTAAATACAATAGTATTAGGGATAAGGTTTTGAAAGAATTGGTACCAAAGAAGGAAATTTAAGAAATAGTATCAAAGGCTCTTCTTTATAGTTCTCCCCCTTTGTGATAATCAAAAAGTGGGAAACCAAAATATAGAAAACTGAGAAACTGAGATAGTGGAAAGAAAGGCATTTGTTTTAGATTAGTCAAAAAATTACATAAAGAGAATAGAAAAAAACAAAATGATTCCTATCAAACATCCTTGCCACTTCAGCAATCCACATCTTCAATGTGAGATTTTCCCTTGAGATCAGAAGAGAATTCAGGTGGTGAGGATACTAGGGAGGACTTTGGAATTCCAGAAATGATCAGAGGAGGCTGAGAAACTGATACAGTGTCGGGCCTGTAATGGGAAGTCCTTTGAGTGATTATAGGTGTGAGACTTCTTAGGGATTGAGTAGGAGTCATCTGAACTGGAGACGCAGTAGAGGAAGAGGCAGGCAAAGCAGGAGGTACAATGACCAGTCTGGCATCCACATGCAGGAAGGGCAAAAACAGGTTTCTGAAATCCATTATAATTCTTCCTCCTCTCTCCATTGCAGACACAAAATCATCTCTATTTTCAATGACTTTATCCAAAGCAGGAGTAAGCTCTCTGAGCTTACTAACCTGCTCTCTGAAGGCTTGAGTCACTGGAGGTAACTTTAGATTCTCAAGAAGAAGTTTGAAATGGTTGGTCAGTTGTTTCTTGGTATAAACCTTTTCAAAATAAGTATCCACCTTATTCTTGATTGCCTCTTGAGAAGCAGAGGCCTCTCTCATGTAGTCCTGGACGATTTTCATTATTTCTCTGGCTGAATCCCTGGTAGACAGCATAACTCGACTTAAATCTGATGAGTCCACAGAGCCACTGGTTGAAATAGAACCAAGCTCCTCCTTCATCAGAGAACGAAATTGATTCAGATCAATAGCAGGTTTTGGAACTAGAGGATCATGAGAGAAGGATACAGTTTCATTGAAGCTTGTGGTCAACCCACTAATCAGATTTTGCATTTGAGAGTCCTGATCTTTGACATGATCCTTCACAGATGTTTTGAAAGCTTCAAACACCGAGACCGGATGACTTACAACACTCTTCACATAGGCTAAATCCTTATCAGCTTGAGATTTTGAACTCATGAAAGAGTCTAAGGCAACAACAGATATCTGTAGAGATTCAATATCTACTTCTAGCCTAGAAGTTTGGGTCTGGAACTCCTTGAATTCTTCCATTAGCTCACCCAAAAAAGTTGACAGATTTCAACCAAGAGAAATCTAAAAAGACCTTTCTAATATCTTCATTTCTTCACCAAAACAGTGATTTATCTCAGCAATAGAGGAACTGAAGGAATCCATCAGCTCATGATTTAGGGATTCGAGGTCAGACTTTGTAGCAAAATCAGTAGGAGAAAATGTAGTAGATACTCTTTCAGAAGCTAAACTGACTACAGAGTCATCCATGAATTATTTAATCGAGGATACTAAAAAAGATTCCATTGTCTTTACTTCTTCTACAAAACTGAATTTGAGATTTTCTTTCAGCACATCTAAATCATGTACTCGGACCAAATCAGCAGGTAAAAACTCAGAATTGATGTTGTAGCTTATCTTTGGTCTATTTAAAGATACATCATTATCTGAATCAGGATAATCCAAGCCAAAGACTATAAATCCGGGGTCTTCTACCCAGTCTTCAGACTCGATAGTCACTGTAACATTTCCAAACTTGGTGTGATGCTCCCCCTCAATGGGTGTATTCTCATATATAGAAACTACATTCTCTGCTTGTCTTTCTTCATCAGAATCTTCCACAACAACTTCCATCTCTGCAGCAGCAAGATGATTTTCTGGAATAGGTACAACTTCTCCTCTTTCTGTTTCTTCATCCATAGAAGGTACAAATGAGCTTCCAATAACTGGACTCAGACTCAATTCAGTAGAATCAGATGATTCAGAGACATTCTTTTATTCCTCTACATGCTTAGAGACCGACTGGTCTTCCTCATTAGCAGGTGTCTCCAATTCTTCTAGCACTTCTTTCTCTAAAGACAATATTTCAGCAACAGGGCTTGGAGGTAAGTCATGATCTCCTCCATTATCCATAAGAGTTTCTTCCTCTTCTTCTTCTTCTTCTTCTGACTCATCACTGTACTCAGGTTCCTCTTCATCTGGTCCTAGACCTGGATCTCTTTTATCCTTTGGCCTTGAAGGATAATCCACAGGATTAAATTTATCATATACCTTTTGGTCATCATTGACCCATTCTCCTCTCCACGGATTCCAATTAATCTTCATATATTTTCAAACTGTAGTAGTGATACAAAAGTTTCTCTTCACTACAACTGTCTCATCTTGAGACTCAGCTATCCCTTTCACTTTGATCATTACAGAAATCAGCTTAGCAAAGAATAGGGCATTTGTCTTTGATTTTGGCCTTGTCATATGTTCCATTTGATTCATCACCAATCTGCACAAATTTACTTTGACAGCATGTATCAAAAGATGTAGGAGATAGATATCCTGATATCTCAAATAAGAAAAGTCTCCTCTCCTTGGTATCAACACATGTTGAACAAACTTGAACAGTAATCCATTCCCTCCATCCATTTCTGCAGCAACCACTTGCCTTGGAGTTCCATCACTAGTGAGTTCTTTCAACGTGGTCTCAAGATCAAAAATGTCACTGGTAGGTGGAATTTCTCTTGATACATATCCAGACACACCTTCATGTGGAACTTTTAAGCAATCAGCCCATTCCACTGATGAAAATGATAGCACTTTACAATTTACAAACGAAGATACTCGGTTCTCATTCTCTAGATTCGCGAAGCTTACTAATTCGTAAAACTGTTTTACCAACTTTGGGTAGTAGGGACTGTTGTTATTTGAAAATCAGTCTACCCATCTCTGAGCTTCCAGAACATCTAGCACCAAGGACTTGCTGGGCAGCAACCAGTCTACACACAGCTCTTTTTCGATCACAATAGCTCTATTTTGCAGATGAGGATTTACTGGTCTCCTTCCTGACCTAGTTCTAACAGAACTACTCGCTTCTGGCTCGGACTTCTGCCTTTTTGCTTTAGGCTAAACAGAGTCTTCTCAAATGACAGGAATTTTGGTTTTTTCCATCGCTGGTTCGAGGGATCTCAGGTTTGCAGAGGGTTCGGGTTTTAAGGTTCGAAGGTAAAAGGTTTTGGGTTCGGTGGAGTGAGAAGCGGCATAGACTTAGTTTTATCATTTAGGAATCATATGTTAAATGAATAAAAATAAAATAAATGAAAAAATGGTTCAGATTTTTGACGGCAGACAAATGATTTAAAACATCGCTTTATCGGTGAGGTTTTCTATCTGTGAGGTTTTCTATCGGTGAGGATTTCTATCGGTGAGGATTTCTATCGGTGAGGTTTTCTATCGGTGAGGTTTTCTATCGGTGAGGTTTTCTATCGGTGAGGATTTCTATCGGTGAGGTTTTTTATCGGTGAGGATTTCTATCGGTGTGGTTTTCTATCGGTGTGGTTTTCTATCGGTGAGGTTTTCTATCGGTGAGGATTTCTATCAATGAGATTTTCTATCGGTGAGATTTTCTATCGGTGAGATTTTCTATCAGTGAGATTTTCTATTGGTGAGGATTTCTATCGGTGAAGATTAAACATCCCCAGCTCATGCCTAATGTAACATAACATATCCACACTTAAGGGTTTTGTGAAAATGTCGGCCAATTGATGTTCAGTGCTGATAAATTCAAGAGACATGTCACCCTTTTGATAATGATCTCTCAGAAAATGAATCCTTACATCAATGTGTTTGGTTCTTGAGTGAGATACAGGGTTCTTCGAGATGTTTATTGCACTAGTGTTGTCACAGTTAATCGAAACATGCTTAGAAACATATCCATACCCCAAGAGAGTGTGTTTCATCCACAGAATTAGTGCACAACAACTACCAGCAGCAATATACTCTACTTCGGCAGTGGAAAGAGCTACAGAATTCTACTTTTTACTACACCAAGATACTAAGGATTTTCCTAATAGATGACATGTTCCTGAAGTGATTTTTCTGTCTAATTTGCAAATAGAAAAGTCAGCATCTGAATAACTCATTAACTCAAAGGATTGTCCTTTTGGATAAAATAAACCAATTTTAACAGTATGTTTGAGATACTTGAAAATTATTTTAACAGTAAGCAAATGAGATTCTTTCAGGTTAGCTTGAAATCTTTCACACATACACACACTGAACATAATATCTGGTCGACTAGCAGTAAGATAAAGTAAACTACCAATCATACCCCTATAATTGGTTTGATCCACTGGTTTCCCAGTTTCATCTGTATCCAATTTACAGATTGTACTCATAGGAGTTTCACTCTCCTTAACATTATCCAAACCACAACATTTTAAAAGATCCATTGTATATTTACTTTGATTCACAATAATACCATTTTCATTTTGAAATACTTTAAATCCAAGAAAGTATTTAAGTTCTCCCATTAAAGTCATTTCAAATTCATTTTGCATACTTTATGAAAAATCAGTACATAAAGAATGTTTAGAAGATCCAAAAATAATATCATCAAAATAGATTTGTTCAACTAAAACATCTTTAGAAATTCTTTTAATAAAAAGAGTTGGATCAACAATCCCTTTAGTAAAACCTTTTGAAAAAAGAAAATTGCTGAGTCTATAATACCAAGATCTTGGATCTTGTTTTAAGACATATAAAGCTTTAGAATGTTTAAAAACTTGATTTGGAAAATGGGGGTTTGTAAATCCAGGATGTTGTTCTACAAAAACATCTTCAATTATAAAACCATTTAGAAATGCACTTTTGAAATCCATTTGATATAACTTGAAATTTAGATGTGCAGCATATGCAAGTAAAATCCTAATGTCTTCTAGTCTATCTACAGGTGCAAAGGTCTCCTCATAGTCTATGCCTTCTTCTTGACTATATCCTTGTGCAACTAGCCTAGCTTTTCTTCTAACTATGTTTCCTGATTCATCAACTTTATTTCTAAAAACCCATTTAGTGCCTATTATTAGTGTGTCCTTAGGTCTGTCAACTAATTCCCAGACTTTTTTTCTTTCAAATTGATTTAACTCTTCTTGCATAGCCATTACCCAGAATTCATCAACGATAGAATCATTAATATTTTTGGGTTCTAGGTGGGAGAGAAAAGCTTGATGTTCAACCTGCTTTCTTAGAGAAGCTCTAGTCAGTGTTCCTCTATGAAGATTACCAA
The DNA here is from genome assembly GCA_963277665.1 of Viscum album. Taxonomy (NCBI): domain Eukaryota; kingdom Viridiplantae; phylum Streptophyta; class Magnoliopsida; order Santalales; family Viscaceae; genus Viscum; species Viscum album. The sequence continues at coordinate 829,708,844 of OY728151.1, read as the reverse complement.
CAACAGCATCCAAAGTATGATTATTTAAAATTTTTGTTGATATAGTAAAGGTAGGACTAGACACTTTAGGTGCATCAGTAGGTTCGGGTTCGACCGAAACAGATTCTGGAAAAAGTCAAGAACTGGAAGTTTTTATAAAAGGGTCTTTGGATTTATAATTAAGGTCCAGAACAGACAAATATTCTTCAAGATTCTCAAGAGAGTTTTTAGACTCATGTGGATCGGTTTCATCGAATATGATGTGAACAGATTCTTCCACACATTTAGATTTCTTATTAAACACTCTATAAGCTTTACTTGAAGTAGAGTAACCCAGAAAAATTCCTTCATCACTTTTAGAAGAAAACTTATCCAGATTATCCTTTGTGTTAAGAATAAAGACTTTGCAACCAAAAACTCTGAAGTAATTAACCTTAGGCATCCTATTATTCCACAACTCATATGGGGTTTTCTTAAGAACAGCTCTGATCAAGACTCTATTGATAACATAACAAGCTGTATTTATAGCTTCAACCCAAAAGTAAATAGGCAGTTCATATTCATTGAGCATGGTTCTAGCTATTTCTTGAAGGGTTCGGTTTCTCCTTTCTACTACACCATTCTGCTGAGGTGTCCTAGGAGATGAAAAGTTATGAGTGTAGCCATTGTGTAAAAAATAAGATTCAAAGTCTTGATTTTCAAACTCACGGCCATGATCACTTCTCAGGGTCTTAATTTTGAGTCCACTAATATTTTCTACAGACTTGGAGTATTTAACAAAGGAAGAACAAGATTCACTTTTGTGAGCTAAGAAATATACCCAAGTATATCTAGAGAAGTCATCTACTAGAACATAGACATAGTACTTCCCATTTAAACTAGAAACTCTTGGTGGTCCAAACAAATCCATGTGATCCAAATCATGTGGTTGAGAAGTTGAGACTTGTTTCTTTGATTTAAAAGAAACTTTGTGTTGTTTTCCCTTTTGACAGGGATTACACACTTTGTCATTTGGGAATTCTAATTTAGGAAAGTCTCAAACTATGTTTTTCCTAGCCAATTTTCTAAGAGAGTGAATGTTGCAGTGTCCTAATCTTCTGTTACATATCCAAGATTCATTATGAAAAGAATTCAAAAATGGAATATTTCGTTTAGCTAAAGAATTTAAATCAACAGCATAAACATTTTTATTCCTTAGAGCAGAAAGTACTAAAGCATTTTTGGAGTTAAAAACATCACAGGAATCATTTTCAAACTTGACATTGAAACCATCATCACATAATTGAGATATACTAAGCAAGTTATATTTAAGTCCATCAACGAATAAAACTTTAGAAATTAATACTGAGTCAGTGTTACCAATCTATCCTAGGCCGATGATTTTTTTTAGAGTTGTCACCAAAGGTGACATGACCTCCATCAACCTTTATTAAGCTCTTGAAGAAAGAATAATCTCCAGTCATGTGTCTTGAGAACCCACTGTCTAAATACCATATCTTCTTGTGATAGGTCTTCAAGTAGGTCTCCTACAAAACAGATTTAAACAGGAAATGACTTTGGTACCTAGATTTTCTTGGGTCCAGATAGGTTAGGAATCAGGGCTTTAGGTACCCAGATTTGTTTTATTGGTTTCATACAATTAACAGAAGTAAAATGTTTTTAAAGATAAACTTTATTTGGTCTATAACTATATGAATATCCTATTGAAGCATATGAATTTCCATAACTGGAACTAGCAACATTTTTTTCAGACATAGGAATAAATCGGGTTCTGGTGAACTGTCTCTTTCCAGGTTGGTATCCTAAACCAGTAGCATATCTAGGTGCAACTTGCTTTCCTAGAATTTGAGTTAGACCATCCTTTCCATTTGTGAATTTTTCTAAGTACTTTCTGAGTTTCTCATTTGATAGTTTTAGTTCTGTATTTTCCTTTAATAGTTGAGCATTCTTCTTCTTTTGTATATCAAGATCAGATTTATGCTTAACACTTAAAGAATATTGTTTCTTTAAACCTTTGTATTTGTCTTTAAGCTCATTACAGGTTTCTTCTAACATATCAAAGTATTCAAATAGTTCATATTTTGACATGTTTTCCGAATCAGAATCATCTCCAGAGTAGTATGAATTTAAAACAGGAGTGTTAGATGTTACCTCAGAAGTATTTGTCATGAAACACATGTTGGCTCGATTCCTTTCAGATTCCGAAGATTCGGCTTCACTTGTGCTGTCTTCTAAAGCACTCCAGGTAGCCTTTATGGATTTCTTGTACTTCTTGTCTTTGTAGTCATATTTCTTTTTGAATTTTAACTTTGGACAGTCTGCTTTGATATGTCCTTTTTTCTTTCATTCATAGAAGACAACTTCATCAGTCCTGTCATCTTTCTTCCAATCCTTTTTCCATTTTCCTTGTTGATCATACTTTCCTTTGTAATTTGTTTTCCTAAATAATTTCTTTTTCCTATAAAACGTATTGAATCTCCTGGCTATCTGAGCAATTTCTGCATCACTGTCATACTCTGAGTCTTCACTTGTTGAACTCTCATCCTCCATCTGTATTTTTTCCTTCTCCTTACTCTTCAAAGCAGTATACTTGAAAGCTACAGATTTTCTTTTAGGTTCATCATCTTCCTCTTTGTTTACCTTGAGCACTTATTCATACATCATCAATTTTCCAATAAGCTCTTTGACAGGTAGAGCAGCAATGTCACATGATTCTCTGATTGAGACAGATGTGCCTCTCCATCGGTCTGGTAGACATCTCAATATTCTCATAATTTGTTCCTTTACTGGAACAGCTTTTCCAAGTGAATTCATCGTGTTGACTATCTCATTAAACCTGATATACATGTCAGAAATAGGTTCATCGGAATTCATTTTAAAATTATCATACTTAATAGTATAAGTTTTCAATCTCATTTATTTAACATTTTTTGTTCCTTCATGAGAAACAGCCAAGGTATCCCAAATTTCAAAAGAAGTTTTTCATGCAGAAATTCTGTTGAATTCTTCATCTCCTAGAGCACAGTACAGAGCATTCATAGCTTTACAATTATTATTGTAAGCAGTCTTTGTAGGTTCATCCCATGTAGATCTATCAGTAGAGGGAATTTTGTATTCATATTCAATAGCAGTCCAAATATCAAAACTCATGCTTTCTAGATGAATTTTCATTTTATGTTTCCACTGAGCATAGTTATTTCCATTAAAGAAAGGTGGCCGGTTAGTAGCAGCACCCTCAAGTATATTATCCAATATAAACACAATTTAAAGTGATAAAAATTTAGAAGTAACAGAAATTTTAAGAACTTTAAAATACAACTAAAATCACAGTTGAAAATCAGAGAGTAAATAAGAATATTTTCAAAACACACAACCACTGATACCAAATGTTGGTCGGAGTGGACACTCAAGAGGGGGGGTGAATTGAGTTCCAATTAAAATTTCTGCTGAAAAAAATTTCTATTAAAATCCCCCAATTTCAAAAACAAATTAAACTGTAGTGAATTTATACAGATTATAAAGGTTCAATTAGTTTCTAAAAGATTGATTAATTCTTAGTTAACTTAATCTTATGATTAAATTAACTTTTGAAACTAACTTACTGGTTTATAATAAATATAAACACATTCGAGTTTAATTATCAAAGTAACTTTGAAAATAAATAATATTTCAATGTAATAGAAGCGGAATATGAAATAAATGTATATAGTATGGATATAGATTTTAACTAAAAACACAAGAGTTAACCAAGAGGTTCAGTCTCAAGCTGAGACTTAGTCCTCTCAAAATTTATATAAAGTGATCCACACCCTGGATCTGGGTTAACAACTGTGATCACACTATTCAGGTCAAGAGACCTCTACCACAGTTATATGTGGGATAACAATCAACAGCTCAAAGCTGTCCAGGCCGCACTTGACCTCTACCACTATCCACAGTGGGAAATAAAGAATGTAAAGATTGTGAGTGAGGATTTACAAATCTTCCAGTTCAGGTTTAGGAGACAGTGTCCGTGTAATAATTAACAGGCTACACACACTGCTCGTAATACAAATACTAAATCACTTAAAGCAAGATAAAGAGTTTAGAATGGCTCTAGTGATTGCAGTGAAGCTCTGGACTCCTTTGGATTTGATCAGAAATGGTTTTGAGTCCTTCTCTGGTATTTGACTAAAAAACAGAGTACTGTTTCTTCTTTCAGTTCTTCCAGGTTCAGCTTGGTTATTGGCTTAGAAAATGAAGTGTTCTGTGTAGTTCCTCTTTAGCATAGATTGCTCGATGTATGCTCTGTGTTATGGAGTCTGGTAGTAGTAGTCTTGTGAGTGAACGTTCTCCAGTTTTTCAAGGCACATTTGAGCTTGATCGCAAGAGTGTTCTCGTGTGCTCAAAAATCTCACCTAGTCTCTTGTCTTGATTCACTTTATATAGATGTATTCTTGTATGCCTTTATTATACTGAGAAGAAGGAATGATTATGCTTTTTAATCATACTTGGTATGGTTTCCTGAAATGGCAACATAAATCATTGAATAACATTAAATGCATCAAAAGTAACAAATGTAGCCGTTAGTGTAATAAACAAATAGGGTCGAGGATATAGGATTTGACTCCGCAGTTCATTATAGGTAGTCGTTTGTTTGTAGACTTGTACAGTTGACTCTGTGCAGGATCTACCATCGGTAGCTCTTCATACTCTTATCATTGGCTCTTATCGGTAGCTCATATCGGTTGCTCTTATTGGTAGCTCGATGAACTTAGTTCCATCGGTTTCTCTTGACTGTAGGTAGCTCTATGCATCGGTAGCTCTGTGCATCGGTAGCTCAGTGCATCAGTAGCTCTGTGCATCGGTAGCTCTGTGCATCGGTAGCTCTGTGCATCGGTAGCTGTGTGCATCGGTAGCTCTGTGCATCGGTAGCTCTGTGCATCGGTAGCTTTGTGCATCGGTAGCTCTGTGCATCGGTAGCTCTGTGTAGTTATGCACAACGGTAGCTCTATTCAGGTCAGTGATACTTACACTTGACTGTCTTATGAAAAACACATCAAATTCACTTAGAATCATTTCAAAACTTATATAAACAAGGATAATCGAGATTATCATAAATCAGAAATTATTTTAACATTAGTATTAACTTGATCATCGATTTAAAAGAATTAATGTGTAGGTCAATAGTAATTGTGAATATCATAATATATGAAAACAAGATTGGGATTGTCATAACATATGAATACAAGATTGGTATTATCAAAACAGGTGAGGTCAACAGAAACATTAGTCCATGTACACATAAGAATCAATGAAAACATACTTTACTCATAAAAAATAATCACTTTATCATACCTCATGAAATCATAAGATTTATGAATAACTCATAGAAATCATAAGATATAAAGGCAACTTGATGAATTCATAACATTCTTACGTAATGAGTAACTCTCATGGTTACGTTTGGAATACCCATCACAGTATATTTGCTAAATCTCTTTGGAGAAACCTTAATGTTTAACTCCTTCACGTTGCTGAATACATTGGAGAGCTATCTCGAGCTCACCCGCCCTTTCATTATCACAGAATGACACATCTTCTTAAACAATGCACAAGAACCGTAAAATAATCATATCACATAAAACATGCATAATTGAAACATAACATTTCCATATTTCAATATGAAGACACATTGATATAATAAAAGAATTATCAATACCATTTTCAATAAAAACATACATAAAAGAGTATATGGTATTTATTTTCCTTTTAAAAACATTATGACTTTTTAAGGAGGCCAAAGATGAAATAATACTCGCGGTGGTGGAATGGTCGTGTTAACCGTCTACGTTAAAAAGAAAAAATCTTTTTTTCAGTTAGTAAAATGCTTAATAGAGAAAATATTTCATTTGAATAAAAGTATAAGTCAAAGGGGTTTATACACCATATAAAATAAAGTTTTTTATAAAGAAAAATATACCCCAATGAAAGAAGATTGAGACAAAGTCCCGTACAAAGTTGGTATAATTAGATTATGGATAAATCAATTACATAATCGCGAAAAATAATAACACACCCAATATAAGTGGATATTAAGTTTAAAACAATCAGAGTCATTCATAAATATTCATAGAATGACATATTCAAGGAGTACTATTTTAACCAAAAGAATTGAAATTGAGTTAAGAAGTTCCCTTGCAAAAATTTTACAGCCTAACATCATCCCTTTAAAGTTAAAAAAACGAGTTGATGGGAGATAAAATGGTATCTCGTCACTTGAAAATAAAATTTACATCAATAAGGATATATAATAACATATCCCAACATTATAATATGTAAATTAAAATACATAACAAAATAAGTCTTTTAAAATGAGGAGGGTGAAAGGTTCACTTACCGAATTGGGTTACTTCTGAAACGTACACCCCATGAAAGAAGAGTCATAAAATGAAGATTAAAATACCCATAAATTAAAGTATATTACACAAATAATACAATCATTCATATCACATAAACCACACAAAAGTAAATAGTGGAAAATGTAGCATGAATCTCACGGGAACAAAAAGTGAGATAAAAACTCCTTACCTCGTGGTAATCAATTGAGTCGTGTGAAAAAAGATAATAAGAACCAAATGAATCAAAGAATACCATGAATATAATGATAATATATATATCAAAAGTCAGTCCACAATACACCACATGCAATAAATAAGTGTATAACAATTGAAATCTCATAGAATTAAAAGTGAGATAAGAAATCCCTTACGAGAATTCGGCAGCCTAACAACACCACATAAAACATCCCAAAATGGATTGATGAGATAAAATATGGTATATCATCATATGAACATAAATTTAAAGTATTATGGATATATATATCATTCCCCAACATAATAAAAAGTAACTTTAAAGACTTTACATGAAAATAGAACATAAAAAATGAGAAGGGTGAAAGGATTCCTTACAAAAATTTGGCAGCCAGACGGCGCCACTTAAAAATTATTAAAATTAATTAATGAGAGTAAGAGGGGGTATCTCATCATATGAAAATTAAAATTAAATTAAATTTAAAATAAAATAACATCCTCCAACATCAGAACATTGAGTATAAAAGAAATAACATAAAAGAGAGTACTTGAAAAGAAAGAGAGAGGAAGGATCCCTTAGCTAAAGTCGGACTTGTCTTGTTTGTTTATTTATATTACTGAAGAATAAAATTTGTTAAATTTATATTTTATTAAGTACCTCATTTGAAGTTTATTATTCAGTTCATATCACATATTATAATGTTATAATAATTAGTTATTTATGTGAGTTTATATCAGACGTTTTTGTCGATATTTGGTACATGAGTCAAAAATGAACATGATTAAAAAGAATTGTCCATGTAGTTATAATTACATCATCTCCAAAATAGTATTAGTGATTTAAATATCATATATATCCAGTATATATTAATTTTTTACTATCCCATAACATTTTGAGATAAAAAATGAAATGCACCTTTAATGGAGACGGTAGGCCATATGTACGTAAGAACACTACTTTTATTTCTTTGTTTTATTAATTGAAATAAAACTAAATGAGAGATATATATATTATAATTACTGAATTATATTACCCATTTATATGTAATATATTTCATATATATCCATTATATATATGTTCTTATAACAGTAAATAACATTTGGAGAAAAATAATGCAATGCACCGTTCATGGAGACGGTAAGCCATACGTATGCATGAACGCTACTTTGTTTTCTATTTCATACATTAATGGAATGAAAAATTAATTATAAATAGGTATATCGTAATTAAAGTATAATATATTATAAAATATCATTAAATACATCCTTTATATATCCCACATATGGCATTAACGATTCAAATCACTTTGTCGGGTCGGTAGTCCGCACTTCCTAAAATGAAATTATCGTGTTTACCCACTATGGAATCCATAATGGTGTGGCATAAATGAAAAATACAGAAGTATATCAAAACCATAGAAATAATATATATCATATATAAATATAGTGACATCCTAATGGCCACCATGAGAGGTGTTAAAATAAAATTGAATAATCATCATTTCGTGAGGCAGGCATCCGCCACCCACAAGAATAGTATGTTATTTAACCATTATATGAAGATGTGTGTATGTGTATCTAGAATAAATTTCATAAAAGAATCCTAGAATATTTAATATATTGTTTTTGTTAAAAAATAAAGGAATAAAAAGATTTTAGGGGGTTGGAGAAGCAAAATAAAACAGAAGAACATAAGAGAAGACATTACCTTTAAATCAGGTAACTCCCCTTGGTTTAAACTAAAAGGGTTTCTTTAAGTTCTTTCTAACAATGTTAATGGATATAGGATTAAGATAGGGATCTTGGGAGATTATTTCAGTAGATGTTGTACTAGCCAATGTGCTTGATAAGTGTGATAAATGGGTAGGAAGTGGGGTCTTTTTATAAGGGAGAGGAGGGGCTCTATTGGAAATCTTGAAACTATTATTTTATTATAAAATGGAATTCGGTTTCTAAAGCTAAAAAAATCATTAAAGTCAAGGATAAGGCGCCCCATGTTCCAAATAAAATCATACAATAGGTATTGGGCATGTGTTGGATATTTTTTAAACTTTATCTTCTTACTTATTTAATTTATTCATTAATGACGTAAACACTCCATCATCATTATGTCATAAATAATTTTATTTATTTGATTTCTCAAATTTTAAAAAAATTACCATGTAGTATTAAATCTTTTTATATTTATAATTAATATTTATAGTCAATAATATAACTTTTATAACCCCTTGAAAAATTTTATTTAGTAAAACAATACAAGTTTGTGATATTTTTATTTTTACTTTAAAAAAGGAATTAATGTCATTATTTTACCCATGTGGCTCCATGGGGTCACACAAATTGGCACATGGATTGTCTTGGTCGGCCATGAATCATACATTAAGTTTAGGTCATGTGTCAAGATATTTCTATATCAATATAATATCATTTTTACCTTAAAATACCCTAATAACCTTAAATCGCGATTAACAAAACTCAAAAGTTACTATTGACTGGAAAATTATATTCATCCCATTGAACAAAATTTTACATAATAATGACAACCGTGTATGTTTGATTTTTTATGTCAATTCACAGAAGCAGTAATGTTTCTTTTAATGAAAAATTCAGTTTTTAACTACCACTTAGCGGTTTCACTATTCATCAAAAAATAATGTTTTTGAGAAAAATACCAAAAAATAAATCTAATATATATTTGATATTCCGAATTCAAAAACGATGTACAATTTTCCAAATTAATAACATAGAAGTTTCATTAAGTAATTTTATAACTAATTCCCGCTGTCAAAACAAATAGCCTGTTTTTAAGAAACAATAACCATCAAAAGATTGACACTTGTTTATGTCCAATTTCAAAGTGAAATTACTTAAAATGACCACCATTGGATTAAATGGTAAAAATATATTTTAATTACACTTTAAACCCAATTAAAAATATAATCGGACCATATAAATAAATTAGACTAAAAAGAGGTTTTGAATTAAAATACTACATATTCACTATTCATTAAAAAAATGAACATTATCATAATAATACCAAAAATGCACACAATGTAAATTTTGATGTCTTGATAAAGAAGGATTTTATTTTGTCAAATATAACAGATAAAAGTGAAAAAAGTATATTTAAATAATGGTTCGTCATCAAAAGGCCGTTAATCGACCTTTTATAGAATATTAGAATATTTATTCTTAAAATTGGATTCATTTTCATTTTAAGCCTTTAAAATTTATTTAATAATGTAAAAACATTTAACAAACATATATAATCATATTTTAGTTTGTTATGTGCATTCCCTCCATTCCAACAAATAGGAGTTATCTACTATTTAAAATAATATTATTATATTATTAGTGTGCAACGTAAGATTTCAAAGGAACTCGTTGTTGCGTATTGGGTACGCCATCAAACATAGCATCACATTTAAAGTAATATTAATATTTTATTCACAAATATTAAAGAATATGAAAATTGCATATTCTTTATTTACCTGGGATGTTACATATAATCCCAATTTTTAGCTCAATATTTATTCTTCAAATAATATAATCCACATTGAAAATAAAATTACATCCTATTAATTAATATTCTATTAAACATCATCATATAATATTCCAAATATATTGAACTTCTTAAAAAATATATTTAATCACATAGTGACCAAATCAATTCTCAATCACTTGGTAATCTATAGGTTAAAAATTATTTTCCCAAAAAATTAATGACCTTATATATAAATTATCCATAATGACATAAAATATCATATTAACCAAAGGTCTATTATACATGTTAGATTATATCCACAAAATATAAAAAAATTCATATCAATTATCATTATAATAAGTCACATACTACCCCTAAAGGGTAATATCACGTATTCTAATAAATTACTTAAAAATATATACAATCTCAATAAAATACAATACCATAAGACTTCAGAAGGGTAACAATAACATTGTAATTATGGCCATCAAATCAATTATCAAACCATAATGGTTCTAAAGCAATTAAATTATCATTAATTTATAAAATCATAACCCATATTGATATTTAAAACCTACTAGTTTACCAACTAGTACAACCTAGATCTATATACATGGATCCATTTCTAAAATCAAACACCATAAATGTATGATTCTTCAAAAAAAAATTTAAAAAAATTGGTTAAATATCTACCATAGCAGATAGCCTTAACCACATGTGTTAACAGGGTAGGCCCGTAAGCTGCTCCCATCCCTCTTAAATGTTTGATTAAATGGAAATGATGTTTCCCTAACATTAACATTGATAATTACAGTTTCTAAAATAATATTGACTGAATAATGATCTTCGAGTGCATTATCGTTTGGTGTTTAATATTATTAGGACAAAATCTGAAAAAGTAATACCCAAATCATTCCCATCCATTTTCATTTATTTACACAACACCTAGACTTTTTATTCTATAATAAATCATCAAAATCTGTACAAAATTAGCTACAAATAATAATTTTTTATAAATATTATTTATATTATTATTATTTATTACTATATTAAGGGAGACATGATAAAGGGTGAGTTAAAACACAAAGTAACAGAATTTGTATTGTGGAATCTATCATGAATACATAAGAATGAATAAATAAAATTATTTTGAATATAAGATATATCTTGAATTGAAGATATATTGATGAATTATATAGAATAATATAAAATTACGTGGAATATAATAATCTACTTTGTAATGATCTCATTATTAATATTAGTCAACTAATATTTCTGTCAAGGTGTCATGCCTAGACACCATATGTAAATATGTTTGTAAAATGGAAAACACCCAATCTAGTTTGTCTCATGAGGAATGAAGATACATTTAAGGGATATCTAATGTAGAAGCACACATCACACTCACTATTTCCAATTATTTTTTCATATGATATACATGATTAAACATTCAATAAATAATCCCAATTTATTAATAAAAATAATTATAATTTGAAAATTAAAATGATAAATTTTTATATTTCTCATGTACATATTAATCCTTTAATATAAATAAAATTTTATCCTTTTATAGTTAAATATTATACATATTTATCAATTTTTTTTAGACAATATATCATTCATGCTAGAAATCTATGGTACAATTTATCATAAATGTATTTTTTCCACCATATAGACCAATGGCTACATGACTTATTAATTATTTGAAATGATATATAATACATAAATGATAATAAGTAACATAAACTTGATGAAGATTATCACTTTATTTAAAAGGAAAATTTTGTACTATAGAAAAATCTATTGGGATGTCGAGTGGAAAATGTGAGGGAATATATTTATTTCAAATGATATTTTTAGCATTACATATAAAAATGATGTTATATATCACATCCAATACTCTATTAATGTGGATTCAAAAATATTTGTAATAAATAATTTACAAAATAATTTAAACTAATGGAATCTTTATGAAAAAATACCTAATTAATAAAATGTGGAGTGAGAGATAAAAATATACATAAGTGTGGTGAAATATCTATTCAAATAATTTATAAAAATAATAACATATCTCCATAGATAAATTACTTGAATATTTGCGATAGATAATACATTATAAACTAATGAAAAGAAGTATAATACATTAAATCAAGAAAATGTGTCTAGATTGTGGGACAATTGAGTCATTTTGAAAACATTAAAAATAAATTCTTCATACAACTTTTTTAAAAGAATGTCATTATCTACTCGTGCTTAAAATGTTAAAAATATTCATTTTAAATTGTTGGATAAAAATTAATAGTTACAAAAAACTAACCTATAAGACTAATATATTTATATAAAACAAAATATATAATATGGATATAGAATAAAAAGGTTCTTGACGAAAATTGATAAAAAAGTTCATCTATTCTTTTGAACATTTTCTTCATTCATTTGAGTATGAAAGTGATATAATGGATAAAATAAAATAAAATAAATAATACTATAGGGTAGGAAAATATATTTGGTTTATGTTTAAAAACCCACATAATTATCCGAAATAAGATTTAATTATAATCAATCAAAATTAAAATTCAAATTGAGATATAGACCCTTATGACTTTTGTGTCTTTCGTATCAATGGAAATAAAAAGGTGTGACAATATATGGTTCTATAAATACGATGAATTGTGGCAATTATTATAAATAAAAAAAATCTTGTGTTTTGATTAACCATATAAAATAAATCACAAAGCATAAAATGAAACATGTCTGAAGAAATTGAAATTGAGACCAAAAACATGATAAATTTTACAACACTTGATTCAATACTAAATGAAAAAGTCATATTCAAATTAAAATTTACTAAGCATTAAAAAAAATATAATCATTATCTAATATTTTTATTTTCAATAGTATTTAAAAGGCAATATAAATAATTATGTTATTTAAAACATGTCTTAAAGAAGGATTTTTGAGACATGAAACTCTTTCCTTGGATTCCTACTTGGCTAGATTCTTTCCAACATCATATATAATGAAATTATATTTATTATTTATTTTTATAATATCTATAATTATATCTATATTCGTAGAATTCATTAATTAATAACTTGTTTATAACTATTTATTCATAACTATCCATCAAAATCATTTATTAATGTCTTAATTATTATTATTCTTTTATAAGTTTTCATCAAAAATCCCAATCCACCCACCATTATCCATGTTTTATAAATTAAATGGTATAATAGTTTTATAATTATTTTTTATATAGTCAATTTAATTTTTAGACCATTCATTCACAATGATCATATAAAATTAATAACATTGCTTCGTGAATGTGTAATACGCACATACATTTGGGTGACATTATAATTTTCCAATGGATGGGAGGGTAGGAATATATATATATAATATTTTATCATATTAAATCATTTTTATGTCATACATATAATATATATATATATATAATAAATCAATTTTTATAAATATTCTTGTGATTTGGGGATTACAAATGAAATATATCACTTCATTGACACATTAGTCCATACATTTTCATGAGAGATGATTTTGTTTTCCCTATAATGGAACATATATATAAATTTGTTTTTCCATTGACATGAAAATATATCATTATAGAAAAATATAATAATTTTTAAATTTTACTATGATTTGAGATAATTTGGTTGAGGTGGAAGAAGAAATAATCTTGGATTAGATTGGTAAGGACAACGGCAATTTTTTAAGGTATCATAATTTTTATTGAACATACACACTTTAGAGTATAGGTTTAGGGTCACGCAAGGGGCATAGAAATGATATATCAATTGTGTGTGGAGGTATTTTTAAAAGGCTAATTTTAAAATACAAATTATATGTATCATTTATAGTTTTCTCTTATGTCCCATTATATTGGATAAATGGATTGGTCTTTTCATTAGTAGAAAATAATTAAGTGTAAAAAATGTGATTTAAAAATTATATGTAGTAAAAAATGTAAAATACGGTGTTTGATTAACCCTCATCCAATCTACCTGAATCATTGTTGTAATTTATGATTTTTAATTCATTTTTCCTATATATTATTCGACATTAAATATCCTTATTGTCATTTTCAACACTATGCAAATAATTAGACTTCAAAGACCTTAATATAACATTATAGTTAAACATTTAATACTTAAAACATTACTTACCTTTAATTTTTACATATACAAATCATGTAATAATATTATATAAGTGAAGTATCTGACTATTAATATTTTAAAAATATTTAATTTTAATTATTATTCCATTCAGAAGAACTACATTTATAATACAAAAGATTTCTAGGTAATTAGACCATCACTACAAATTAAAAATAAATTTATATCATAAAAAAATAATTATACTCAAAATAAAAAACTATAACCATTGATAAAATCATTACATTATTATCACAATTTTTTTGAGATATTAAAAGAAATATAGTGAACTTTTGATGAAATTTTTTTATTAAAATTCGTATGGTCTTTATTGAAGAAAAATGGACAAAAATTCCATATTTGATAATATAGGATATCATAATGGTAATAGAGTCATCCAGTGAAATGAAATAAATTGTTTGTGTGATTTTTATTCCTTAACTCATTTTTTCGACCAAGCTTAGCATATTTTCCCCTTTTCAATAGTGATAATATTTCCTTATAACTACTATTCATTATGAAAAAACAGCCCATATAAAATGGTTGTAATGTTGATTGAATAAATTATGATATTTCCTATAAATCAATTTCTTAATTTTATAAAAAATAAATTTAACATAAATTCATAGAGTGCAACAAAAATTATATTCAGAAAAATATATGTTTTATGAAATAAATGATTTATAATGAATCTTATATAAATTTAATACAATTAAATTAGTTATATTAGCATTAATAAAATTTTAAATATTTCTCATTGAAACCCAAAAAAATTGAAATGAGTTTTTTGGGAACTTAATTGAAATGGATAAACCAAGATTATATGTTATGTGAATAAAAACATTACTCATATTTCAAAGAAGTAAAAAATATATTTCAATGTTCAAAAATAATTTCTTAAGAAAATTATATATATATATATATATATATATATATTCCCATTAAAACGTATCATCAACATCCAAATAATTCTTATAACTTCATTATTTCATAAAATATAGATTTGACAATTCATTATTTTTCATTATCTACTAGAAAAATAACTCCAAAGAAAACAATGTTTTTTACCATAATCTAATTTTAATACAATGAAAAAATGATATCCTTTTTATAAAATCTAGCTCAAAATATTTACATGTTTTTATTTTAAATGAAGATAAATAAATTAAAAAAATCCACTTTTATATATTAATTGCCATTTTTATTCATTTTCCATTTTTTACCTTATATTATTCAATTCTTATTATTCAAAACTGTGTTCATAATTTCATGGTATTGATAAATAAATTACTAATATGTTTAATTTACTATGTATAATTCATAATGAGGTTACTTGTATTCAGACCGACCAATTAATGGGAAAGGATTTAATTTTCACATTTACTTACTAATATTTATATAGTATATCATAGTTTGTTTAAGCATGTTGTTCTATGTGGTACATGTTATCAAACATAGTATTTCTTTAAAGTAGAATTTCATATTGAAATATTGAGGTGTTATAATAAAGATCATATATAAAATCAAATATATAATCAATAAATTCAATTGGATAATTCTTCAAATAAAATCATACCACAAAATAGATATTACTAGTATCTTGATCTCCATAAATATAATCAAATCATGAAAAACTAGAACAAATTTGTGTACCTTTATCTAATAGTAGTAATTTTTATAGCAATTTTTTATCTTCATAGACTGTTCCATTTTTTAGTTCTCATGTGTCATTTGAGATAATTCCACACATGTCATAATAAGAATAAAATTTTGGTGTTCTTTTTTATTATCTCCATTAAACACTTCAAAGGAAAATTTCATCATGTCATATTGAAATATTTATGAAAATTAACAAATATTCATTTATAGGGAACCTTTACATTGATATCACCTAGAATTTTCCTTAGGATCGATGTAGGTAGATTAGAGTGGATTTAGTACAAATGGAATATCTAATGTACTTCTTAATCTAAAATGGTATTAATATAAGATCATTATAGAACAACATTATAATTATAGTTGAAATAGTGGTTTTTCGTATAGTTATGATTTAGAACAGACATTTATTAGGAGGATGGGAAATCAATCACATTGCACACTATTGGGGGTATAACATGCTAAATTGAGGCTCTAATATTTGAATTAGTGGAGCTATGTAATTCTTTTATTATTTTTTAGTGATTTGGCTAAAACCCTCAACATTGGTATCACTAGAGTTTATATCAATCTTGTGTGGTAGTATGTATTGTGATGTTAGGATTTTGGAATGAAATAAACTCTCTACATTCTCATTGAAAGTAATTATAACCCATGATGTTTAGTTCCACATAACAGGACACAACCTAACCTTTAACATCATGTGGCAAGGGACCCATAGGATCATTATAAAAAAAATTAAATGGTTACCTATCTGAAATATTCCTAGAAATAGATGCAGTGGGAATATTAGATGAGAGGCCCTTTTGTATTATCATATCTATAGTTTTCAAAACATATAGAATGTATGGTTAATATCAGGATCATCTCCAAAGGTGACCTTTAATCATCACTATAGTCATGATGATTATACTAATATTCCTCAGACTGAAGAGATAGTATTCTCACAATATACAAGGTAATATACTCAACTTATAGTAGAAATCTATCATAGTTTAGGGCTCACACTTAGTTGGATTCCTAGATATATTGAGACTGAGATATTTATCTTAACTCGATGTATCTTTTGAAACCTAAAAGGGAATCCGAAAATAATAATTTTATTGGAGAACTGATGGGAGTACCTTAACTCATGGTATAATAGGTTATATGTGCCTATCACATTAGAGAAAATGAATGTTTTGGGAGTTTCTAGGTTCAACCTCAATGAGAAATCCTATATATATTATTTAATTGGAATCAAATTCCACTTATTTTGTGTTCCACAATTTATAGATATGTTTTATGACCAATCAAGATAATTTAACAACATAATCTATGGTTGTATGTGTTATCATGATAATTATGATAATAAAATGAAAATTTAGAACAAATAATCCAACACAAATCATAAAAAGTGTGAGAAATAGAATATTACAGAAGTTATTTTGTAGATAGAATACTATATGGGATTGAGTGGGCCTTACACATTAATGTAGATAGATAGAACACATGTGATACAAGGGGGGAGACCACATGATATGTATAGTGCTTTTGCATGAGTTTTATAGATATTCCTAATCTGGTAGCAAACTCAGGTTAATGTAGTATTTTTTTCATTACACCTATTAATAGATTCATAGTGGTTCATTTTAACTTGGTGTAATAGAGTCGGATAAAAATTTTATGGAAGGGTATACACCTAAGAGGAGGCCTATATGGGGTATTCAGTCTCTTGTTTATTGTTAAATAGGAAAGGATGTAAGACTACAATGGTTAGATATTACAAATTTTAGGAGGCCCAAATATGACAACAAATGGGAGTCTCTCAAGTCAAGGAGTTTGTTTTATCAATGGTATTCTGGGTATAGGGCATGGATGAGTTGGTTTATCGGGTAGGAGATAAGGAAAATTGTGTTCCAATATAAGAAGCTTGAGAAAATGGATTCATAATAGGGTATTAGGGAGAGAAATTTTTTTATTTAGGAGGTATATATTTTCATATTTTTTGGAAAGGGTTATGATGATCACTCTACTATGGGGTAAGTGAAGGACTCCTAAAATTAAGGATCACCAATGTGAGGATTTGGCGGTGGATTTCACTAGTAAGGGCCACTTAGAAAACATTACCCCCAGTGAGACTAAGATAAGGTTATTCAACTATATTGAGAGTGGAAAATGTTTTTTCACTAATGAGGGAATCCCAAATTGATTTTATGATGTTTATGGCTGATAGGGGATAAACCTAATTAATTAAACATCATGGATATTATACCATTTGGATGACTAAAAAGTGATTTCCCCCAGGGAGGGGGAGAGAATGTGATTTTTTGAATTGACAGTTTGACAGAGTCTATTGTTTATTAAGAGATATCCAATATTATTAAACAATGTGGTGGGATATAGGAGGCTTCACCATAATGAGGTAGAGACATTGATATTGACACATGTTGAGGGATATGCATGAATCAAATAGAGGAATTCTATGCCACAAAGAGTATCACTATAGTGGGATATCTTGGGATGAATTGGGAATTTTGGGCCCTAGTATAAGATCCTAAACATGACTAGGGTGAGTAGTTAACTATATTTGGAGATTTGGAATGTAAAGGGTGAGTAAATAACATATCATTATTAATCATTTATGAATCTCTCCAATTTTTTAATAAATTATGTCATGGGGTTGTTAATAAAATAACATGTTGAATATGATGCATGAGTGCAGAGTAAATAATCTAATGCATTTAGGTGATCTAGATTCAAGACATAGTCACAAAAGCAAAGGTATTTAGTTGTGTACACAAACATGTATATAAAATCATGGAATGTGAGTTGATATAATGTACAGGGAAATAGAGTTGGTCATATGACCTATGTGCATCCTATGATTCTATCACCAAAAGTACAAAACATTAAAATAACAAAACTTTTGTTCTATATTTTCATTTGTTAATGTGAATACTAATATTGAATCTTGAAATGAAAATTACCACCATGAATACATTGTTTTACCTATAGAGTGGGTTTTATAAGGAAAAAATGATTAAATAATACCGGTAAAATAGAATTTCGGCCATGAATACATTTTTTCATCAATTTATGAAATACATTTTCTACTATAAAAATGGGGTTATCAACCATAAAATAATTATACTATGAAATGATTTAATATAATAACAATCCATCAATGCGAGAGTAGTGAGGCAACACATGGGGGTCTTATTTTATTATTCACCATGACTAGATATATTTTTAGACATAAACATGAATTCTATTTTTTGTGTGAGGACCATGTAATTATTTTAAAAGAAATTTGTGTGTAACAAATTTATTGGTACTAATAGGGTTGAGTCACGTTTTTTATAGTTTTTATTTTTTACCAATCCTTCTATAACAATTCAATCACTTTGAGTATGAACCTCTATTTTTTTGTTATAAAAATTAAATATAATTTAAAATTAACTTGATATCATACCACATGAAAGGTATGTAAATAAAATTAATAATGAAAATTGTATTTTTAGGGTCTGGTTCAATTCCTTAATCATTTACATTACAATTAATTTTATGGAATCATGTTTTCTTCACTATAATAATTACTGAGTATAATTGTGTTGTGATTTCTACACTTACCTAGAGTTCCACTATTTATTATCCTTCCTAATTCAAAGAGGACATCATGAAATAGTTGTTCATTATTTATACAAAGCCTAACTATACTATCATATCATACCGTCACTCCCATAGGTTCATATTCATTATAAAAATATATATAAAAAGCTATCATTTAACTCCACTATGGATGTTGATCATCTGGTTTATATAGGATGTTTTCCCTTCAATAATACATATATCATGCTTCTCAACACATAGAAATTGAAGGCTAGTATGTCTTCAATTTTAGTATACAAAACTGTGTTTCTATTTTAGCTCACCTTATGAAATCATCATATAAACATCATATATATATACTTTTCACTCAGTAAATATATTATGATATTTTCAAATCTCATAGTTCCTCATTTTTTGAATGGTTTGACCCAAAAATAATAATATGAAAACTATCTTTACCTCCATATAATTTATTCTATTCATGATTCTATAATGATTTTTTTATTTCATTTGACACCTCATTTGGTGTCCATAAATTGTTTATCTTATCTTTAATTTGGTATATGATTTTATTTATTCCTCTTCTTCAAGAGTTTATCCTTGTTTTTTGGTTAGTTTACATTATCTGTATTCACTTATATGAATGAACTCTTATCAATTTTCTTTTGATAAATTGATCACCATCAATTTCATTTTATATATTCAATATTAAAAAACAATCCCATAAAATTTGCGTTCCCAGAATTTAATTCACCCCAATTTCATGTATATGGTAGTTTCCCATTATCATAATATCCTTTAATTTTCAAAATTAATTATTTGGGGTTCCTCCACATATTTTTTAAAATGGAAATCTTCCAAATATATAAATTAATAAAATTATATGTATAGATATAGCCAACCTTCTCAAGAACAATTTTTTTTCAATGGGTGACCTATTCTAACCTAAAAATGGTTGTACAAAAATACACATGTATATTTAACTTATTAGGTTTTTTCAAAAGAATTTATCTTCAAGTATTTATTCCCGCAACCTCAGATGTTATCGCCTCATAATATTTTCTTCAAATTTGAATTTCTAATATATTCAAAGCTATATAAAAATTACACTGTATCCAATGTAGAGTATTCAAAGCTAATGTCAGGTGAGATACTAAGTAAAACTAGTTAAGAACTGAACATTATGTTTATATAATCCATTTACATCTTCTTAATTATCATTCAGGTATCATAAATTAAATAAATCATCATATTATTTTGAATCATGGATGAATAGATCATGAATCATCATATATTATTTATTAATTACATATAAAATATAAAAAATATTTTTTATTCCAAAAAAATACACAATTCTATTATGTAAATCATATTACGAGGATTAAAATTTATATAGGCTCATTTATTTTCTATGTCTGGAAAAATATTGCATCAGATGTCAAAAAAATCATTTTCATGACCAAATTATATTATATAATGGAAAAATATCATATTTATAGGACAATTTTATTATATGGACAAATGTATTATGACTTTAAATGACTCTATACATGGAAAAATTTTCTTCTTAAAATAATAAATATCCTAGTTTTTAGATTAAATTACTTATAATCTTGTAAAATTTAATACATCATGGCTAAAATCACTTACACATTCTCAATCATAAAATGTTGGAAAAAACAATGGCACATGTTACCCAAATTATCCTATGGGGAAAAAAATATCTAATGTGATCCCAAAATTTATTTTAAATTTTAAAACCTCACAATAAATTTCATCTACTCTAACATTGTACACAATATATTTCATATAATTTTTTCTAAAATTCTTAGAATCTTTTCATGACCATTTCAATGAACTAAAATAACCTAAAAACACCTATAAATAATTCCAAAAAATTTGAAATTATTTCCAATATTATTTATCCAATTATAAAGCCATATAACATATAAAATAATCAATTAAATCCTTAGTATATGTTATTTATTCCAAAAAAAATCCTCAAATAAAACCTAAATGTCAAGTATATTTTCCTCAAAAATTTAAGCTGCCAAAATTCACAATATTCCATTGATGGATAATCAATCTTTTCTGTATGATTATCTATAGATATTAAACCACTTTATATATTTTAATTATTGTGATATATGTTTTACAGAATAATTTTCAACTACTGACTTGAAAAAATCGATCTCTTCCAAATTTCAATCAGCTTTTGGTATTTTACTATAACTCAATAATTATTTACTAGGTATTGTGTGAATCATTTTTATCAATAAATATTCTTCTAGTAGTGTCCAAACCATATGGAATACATGATAATTATTAGTTATGTATAAAATAATTTATAATTTATTGATTTATTGATTTATAATTATGATATAATTATTAACATTTTAGAGTACACAAACATGACATTATCGGCAAAATCGACAATAAAAAACTAAACATATAAGGATCAATTTGTTCTATTATGAGAGGGATTAACATGTAATAATATGAAATAAATAATCATGAAACATAAGAAAATAATGATTGGGTATGTTATAAAATTTCCAGAATCCACAAAAACTATGTAGGTAATGTCTTAAAAAAATTTATCATAACTAATGTTAGAAATTACATTTATAGTCGAGTATGAAAAACAATGTGTGATCAATATATTTATAATCCTAGTATTATGCTAATGATTTAGGCAAATAATGTTAATGTAACATTTCATTTATTTAAACTTGTATTTTTCATATTAAATATGGAGTATATTTTCACCGAAAATAATGTGATTTCTATTCAAAATAAGAATCATTACAAATATTCATTATATATTTTGTGAATAATTTTTGGGACAATAACCGTCTTAAAAGAACTATAATTATTCATTTGAATTTTTTTTAAATTATTTCATCAATTTTTTAATGAAATTGAGAATCAATTATGAATCTCCAAATAAAATTTATGATAATTAGAGAGGAAAAAATTCAAATAATGTAAAATTTATATTTCAAAAACAAGTGATCGATAATTAAAATAACACAGAATGGAATATAAAAAATTTAACAAAAAATTTTCATTATTCGAATGAGTGTATCATTTTATATGGAATGATTTATTTTTATATAAATTTATATTTTTTTCAGGCGTTAGTACCCTCCTATTAATTAATGTGGAGTGTGTTTCAAGTGAATCAAAAATAAGATGCTAAATAAAAAATTTTTGTATTACATTTCATCATTAAATATCAATATTTTATATGACCACTGATTTGTATCCATTACCTATAATTTTATTATTAACATCAAAAATATGTGTCAATAGTCCATTTCAATTGTTACGTTACATTTAGATATCATGTCATTCAGTTGAAATGTATTCCCTTATTATATGTTCTTAGGTATTGAATCTTAAATTAATCTTTAACATGATTAAGTCACAATTTTTTTAGAACAAACATAAAATATTTATAAAAAGTTAATGATTATAGCTATTTATTTTATGGACATTGAAATTCAATGCAATTTTTGATAGTCTGTTAACTATTTTATATATAAATAATATTCTATGTCTTTACATAACATCCAATATATGGGTTCTAGAAAATATATGATATATAATTGTGGTTCACTTAAAAAAATTTATATATTTACAAAAAATTTCGTTTACCAATCTATGTTGAATCTCTACAGTCCATTGTTTGAGTAAAATAATGTCATTCATCGGGTTATTAGTGAAAAAATATTACATATGCAGATAAAAATACATAGATATGATTTATATTTAATTAAAAAATATATTCAGTTAACCATATATAATAAATAAAATAGTTTATGTGATATAATAATTATTATGTACACAAAAAAGTTTTTCATCCCATAAAATTCAAGTGAAAAAGTTGTGGATCCTAAATTTATACGTAAGGATAACAGTCAAGAAATAATGGTATGATTTGTTACATATGTTTGGTTAACTCTCAATCCATCCAAATGGAATGATTAGATGAACCAATGATCTAGTTATTATTATTTAATGAAATAATATTCATTATAAAATTTTATGCAACATAATATTATTAGTATAGCCTATATTGAGGTCAAAAAACGTTTTTTTGGAGTAATAATTAAATATCATGTTATAGACTACATGTTTTAATATAAGGGAATTTTTAAACCATTTTTAAATTTGAGAAATATTTTGTTTGAAAATATTTAATTTTTTTAATTATTCAAATTATATTGATCATTATAAGTAATATAAATTATATATTAAAAAATATTTTTTTCAATATATAGTTTTTTTTCAGAGGTTACTACAATAAACACAACACATCATCATGTTTCATGGATTATTATATTATTAGTGATATTTAATAAATCTCCACATTTATTTTATTAAAAAATGGATAATTAAAGATTAATGTTATAACTAAATGAAACCAATTTAATTAATTTATTATTATATAAAAATTTCCCTATGGCATAAAGAATATAATAAAATATAGTTTTCATGATGGGAAGAAAAAATATCCATATCCTACTATAATTGATTCATAGTTTTGGAAAAATAATTTCTATATAATTAAGGTAAGAACTAAATTCAATATAGTTCTTTTATTTAATGATTTAAATTGATGAATAATTGTGTATGTTCATCTGATCATTATTTTATAATTTTCTCATTTCATAATGGGTTTAAAAGAATATGACGTATTCATAAATCCTTAATTATTCATGTTGCTCCTCCAACTTAAAGAAGAAATCATCAATGAAGGGTTTTGGAAATATTTTTGTTGACTCGATAATATATATCATGAATCAATTTTGAATATGAAAATAAAAATTACATAATATACACATTGATCGTTCTATTTGAATAGGTAGTTAAGATTTTCATTTGGGAATTTGTGTATATGGACCTATTTCCGTATATATCATCCTTATTGTTACAGTATAGTAATAAATACATTATTCATCATTTTCATTGGGGTTTTACACATACCCGTTATCAAAATATACTTATAATCATATTTCAATGGTGTTCATATTTCTTTCACCCATTTTTATATTAAGGAAAGAATCTAATTTGAGAAGTGGGGTATGAAAAACTCATCACAATGGATTTGTCTCTCTATTGTGGGTTTTTAATATTATATGAACATTATATATATTTATATTTTCCATTGGTTAATGATTTATATATCCAGTAGATAGATTATATATATTTTTAGTTAGATCCATACTAGACTAAATAGATATAAGAGGTTAAATTCTTGTTTGTATTTAACATTGTTAGAGGATTAATGTGACTAAAAGCACCACCACTATTTTCAGGGTAATCATAGGGGTTGTATAATTATCCTTTTCACCTTTTAGAGAATATTTTATATAAACGTGAATTGACCATAATCCTACCCATTTAGATAGCCAATATCATAAAGAGTGGTTTTTGAATGAATAAAAAACAATATAATTTTTTAGTAGTTATAATAATCTCATCATTTATATTCTATGTCAATCACATTAATAAGCTTGTACTCTTAATTAATTATCTATCTATATGAATGCTTAAAATTATTTTAACCATTTATCTCATATATATAAAAAAATTTAACATGTTTTAAAACATATTAATTGATAAAAATTATATATTTAATGGAATATATTATATGTAAATGATAAATTTTATAATTTTTTAATTTAACAACATAACTAAAAGAATAGTGTAAATATAATATTAGGAAAAAATGTTACTCCTTAGTGAGTATAGTTCTATAAATTATCAAAATACCCTTTTCATGGTATACATGAAACTCTCATGATAGTGATATATATAACCTACATCAATATTTTTTGTATTTTAGTACTCATGATTACATAAAGCACCATATATTGATTCTAAATTCTAATTTTATTCAATATATAAAAAACCATTACATTAAAATTATAACACATAGAACCATTTATCGATAAAATTTTTTTTTGAATAGTATTAAATTATATGCTGGAAATAATATAATTTCATGCTCAGAAAAATTTATTTAATCATCCATAAATTAATAGGTAGTATAAATGATAATTTCATGTAATGAAAATTTTATTTATTATAAAAAACGTTTTTCTATAAATTTTTACACATACATGGAATTAAACAAATGTCCCATGCCAATAAAGATTTTCTAAAATAAAAATATAATAAAAATATATATAATTTATTAAATTAATTAATTTTGGATTAAGTAATAACTTAAATCAATAATTATTCATATTTTAATATCCTTTTATTAAACCCTAAATAAAATAATATAATCATTTTATATAATAAAATTTAAAAATATTTCATGAATTTAAAAAAATTTATAAAAACAATCATTTAAAAAAATGGATTTTTTTCATTTGTGATGTATAATAAGACTCACATGTCCAATATAATATGTATCTATTAGGAATCTATTGTAAAATATATCACTTGTTCAAATATCTTATACGAATAATTATCATTACAAGACATTATAGTTTTCTATACTATTATATAAAAAGTAATAAAACATTGACATATAATACATTAATAATTGATCTTTCATATTGTAACTAGATTAGGTATTATAATGAACCATCTATGTTCAATATATTAAATAATAAAAATAATGTTATTAACAAATTATTACAAAGAAATATTTTATCATATAATATAAATATTTAACAACTTTTTTCAAATATTTTAGATATAATTATATAACACAATAAATATTATGTATCTTTTCATGTTATATGAATATAAATATGTCAAACTATTTTTTCAAGTGGATTATTATTGTAATAAATCCCAATTTTTTATCTTATAAAATCATGTTTCAATATATTTAATAAATATTTTGTTGTTAGATTAATTTCAAGCATCACTAGACTGATTGAGTATAATTCAAGGGGTTTGAAATAATAATGCATAGATTAAATGTTGAAAAATGTAAAACTCTAGGAAAATTTGGATAACACATTTATACTATTAAATCAAATAAAAATAAATATTTTTATGTAGATAACATATAACATGGATAAATTTACTGTTGTGGCATGCCCCCGTTATTAAAAAAATGAAATTATAAACATACCATGGTTATATTTCACAATTCTACTATATAAATCAATGTTATAAATTTATTAATAATGCTAAAAATATTGACAAGAAAAAAACATAAATAATCATCATGAAAACAAAAATAAAATATCCTGGATAACATTCTATTATAAAATCACAAGTTCATAATGACTAAATAAAAATTTTGGTCATTATTTTTTAACATATATCCAAAAAATTATTCAATTATTTCATTTAAAATTTCACTCTCCTATACATAGAAATAACTACCTTCACCATTATCCTAACATCCACTAAAAATTTTACACCCAGATTATATCCAAATTTTATCGTATAAATATCATCATTACTCTTGGAAAGTATTGATCTCAGAAAATTTGATGCCTTTTATGTATAAGTCACATATAATACTATTGGCTTTAATAGAGATCCAACTTTCCCTCAGTTTGGCTATATACATTATGTTCATATATTTAACTATTTATTACATTAAAATAATATAAATATTAGAATACTTATATAAATATTATATCAAATTTAAAATGTTAATTTTCATCTTTATTCTTTACCTCTCCAACACAACCATTATATTATCATTTTAACCATATATATGGACAATATTAATCAGGGCCCAGTATCACATACATTAATGGTAAATGGAACATAATTACATGTGTAATATAACATGAAAGGCATATTTATGTATTTTTTAATATTTTTTGATATATGTATTTATATACATAACTATGTCAAATAAATATTTATGGTTGTTAAAACTGTATTATATAAAAAATTCACATAAAATCAATTTTCTATTAACTATATATAAATATCAATTATATAGTAATATCATTTTTCTTAACTATTATAATTTCTTTGTAGTTAATAAAATTAAAAGGTATAGGTAAAAATAATAGTTAAATAAAGAATTGATATAAAATTTTCAATAATATAATTATCAATGATCTTTTATAAATAATCCTATCTTAAAAAATCATATTGAAAAAAATTGATTGACGAATAAATAAATATAGAATTAGTCATTAAATTTTTTTATCTAAATATAAATATATTATTCATTTGTTAACTAATAATCAATGAAAATTTATACATGATGTTAGAGTGCATTCAAGGGATTTAGGACTTTTTGTATGTGACTCTGTTCTCAATTTCCCATATTTTTTCATATAATTTTCTCTTTCGTTTCTATCATGGTGTATATTTTTTCCATATATTGAAGTAATATTATTTCATTCTCCACAGTTTCATAGGTATTTTATTTTTTTCTATTAACCCATATTTTATTAATTATTACCTCAATCATTGTGAAATTTTTGGGTAACTCCAACTTCAATTTCAATGTATATTCACATTACACATTTCATATGAGAAAATAATAGTTTATATACATTTATTTATGTATAACATGAAAATTTATATAAAAATAAGGATAATATGTTTTCTCATGAATGATTATATTCCTCAAAAGACATTGGGTTATACTTTTATCTAATGGGACTTTATAAATAGGGAATGGGTACTGTTCATATCCCAATATTATATAATGTATTAAATGTGAGTTTAAAATTAATAATATGTTGTATGTTTAGGAAAAAATGTTATGATATGATTCATTGATCCATTTTATTTTAAATTACATAATTAACCCTCACGATCTCAATATAACCATAATGATTCCTTAGTTCATGTATCATATATTTTTATAATATCATTAATTTTAGTGTAATGATGCATCGTGGGCTACGACATTACATTCACTATGATAGCCCAAGAAATTTCTTGAATAACATTACAATCATGAAATGTTGATAATTCATTGCTATTAATCAAATATACTCATTTGGAAATGATTTTACCCGAAAAAAAGAACTAAAAATGGTGTAGGGATTCATCCAATAACCTCGAATGGTAATCCAAGAGGATATTGAACCATCACAATAATTTATTTATAAAATAAAGGGAATGTTTGTAGGTATAAAGAGAGAATATCAGGGTAGAAAGATTCAAATGATTCCTGAAATAGCGTCGTCCAAGGGATTCCCCTATATTAAATTACCCCTAATGGGATTAAAAAAGTTTGCATTTGGGAAGTATAAAACCATGGGGTTTTTTTCAGATAGAGATGTTAGATAATCCATAACATCATTTCCCACATATAAATTAAGTACTACATTTATGTTGATGATGACCATACCTATGATGTTTCAAATGAAGTAGAAGATAAACCATGGGGTAGAACTAATGGAATTCCTAAAATTGTTTAGAATCATGGAGTCAGTTTCAGTTAAGTGATATCAATGTTCTCTAATCCGTTGAGAGATATTCCTGTGAGAACATACTTTAAATATTATTATAGTGAGGAACAACTACAAAGGAGGGATGTAAACACCAAGATGTTAGAGCACCCTAAGTAACAATACAATATTCCTCCTCTTATAACTCTCGGTCTGAATAAACAATCATTGTTGAGTTTGAGAACTATTTTGTACCAAAACCAACAAACCAATTAAGACCTTAATCCATTACTATATGTGTGTGTTGTGTGGTTTCTAAGGAGAAGTCACTTATGTGTATGAGCATCATGCCAATTGGTAATAAGCTTAACCGTGTAAACTAGTTTTTGTGGATTATTACAATGGTATACCTTCTTATGGTTTGTATCCTCTCATATATCGGCTTGATTATTTCCTACCATTGATACCAGCAACAAGAATGAAAAATAATTGCCCAAGCATTTTTATCCAGACCCATATCACAGGAAACATTAAAACATAAATCATGGATGGGGGGATTAGTCAGGTTGTGAATAGAGAGAGTAGTAGAATTATTATAAAATCCCCAAACATTGTGAACAAAG
Source organism: Viscum album (assembly GCA_963277665.1). Taxonomy (NCBI): domain Eukaryota; kingdom Viridiplantae; phylum Streptophyta; class Magnoliopsida; order Santalales; family Viscaceae; genus Viscum; species Viscum album. The sequence continues at coordinate 829,679,426 of OY728151.1, read as the reverse complement.
TTTCCTTCAAATAAGATAAGATGCACACTCACTTTATGATGGGTTTCACTACATAAAAACCTAGAATACATGATGATGCCACATATTTTTATGGAATCATATAAAGATATTTTTTTGGTCTTTATTCTCATGGTGAGGAAATTATATTTAGCTGGAATTTTTCTGGACCACATGGTATCATTCCATCATTTAATGTATTCTAATATTCCATGATCCATTGAAATCCCCATGTATCCATAATGTTATATATATGGTAATTAAATAACCCTTATGATCTTTTATGTGGGAGTAACATTTCCATAAATTTTACTTCTACGGGAACTCTATCCCTATAAGGAGGGTTCCAATCATGATTGGTCATATCCTAAGTCCCCACCTATGTTCACATTAGTATTCCCAATAATGTTTTTCTAGGAAATCATGGGTCCAAGTAATTTGAAACTATTAATTTTTATTACAAATTTTATTAAAAATATATAAACCACATTATAAGAAAAATAAATGAGTTTAGAACATACATATAATCTAATCACTCATAAAAATAATTAACTAAGAAATAAATACATACCAATTTTTCAATACCATATACACCCTAGATAATTGTTAAAAACCATGATGGTAATTTCATATAAATAAATTTATTTTTTCCAATATATTTCAATTCAATTCCAAGAAAAAATATTATTTTAGCTTATTGAAAACCCCATTAGTAATCACATATCCAAAAAATTTATTTTACATGTTATAATATTTGGAAAAAATGGATACTCAGATATATACAACATAAACTTATCCTAATTAAATAAAATAAATTTTATATGATCTAATTAAATTATTTAGAAACAGTTAAAAATCTATGGTTTATGGGAAAAAATTGTATAGTACCAACTAAATAGAATAATTCAATCTATTTGAAATGGGTTTCTTTTAAATGATGGAGAGGAGTACATATGCATAGAAAAATATTGAAACCACTAAAAATTCACTATGTGAAGTTTTTCCAGAAAGGAACGCTAGAACACCGTAAAAATATGAGAAAATAAAAAGAATAATGGAAGAGGAATATAGATAAAATAAATGATAATTAGATGATGGAATCCAATAATTTTTATATTGGTGAAGTAGTATTCATGAAATGTGAATTGGTTAATCAGGGTATCTTCATGGTGGAGAGTAAAAAGAGATTATATGTGGTTAAATAAGAAAACATTTTTCTCATTTTTGGATTTCAAATTTAATAATATTTAAATTTATTACATTTAATACTATTTCATTACTCAATCTGACTAATAATGCACTAATTTTGTCTATAGTTCTTGAATTAAAAATCTAGGACATCATAATATATTTGATAGTTGTTTCATCCATGAACTAACTATGAAACAACTAGTTGAAACTTTTTTATTAGACAAATGGATCAATATAATGGTTATGGAATTGTCCATCTAATCTTTCACCGTGAAAAAATACATCAAAAAAGGAATTTTTATACAAAACATAAAAATAAATGATTTAAAAATTCAGGAATATGTATATTAAATTAAAATCACAAGTGTCACAATTATTCCCAAAAAATAACTTTATAGCCTCTAAAGGTGCAAAAAATAATTATAGATCCCAATAGTTGAAATCATTTACCCCTCTTTTTTATTATTTCTCCCATGTTTCATGAGAATCTCGATATTCTTCTATAATAAAAAAATGATTGAAATTTATTGTTCTCATATAACCATATTTTGATGATAATTAATCAATATTCATTTCTGAACTATAGAGGCATTTGGATCCATGGGAAATTCATCTCAATTCATGAAATGAGTGATTTATCAGTAATATGTTTAAAAAAAGAGATGGCATAAATTACAAGTTGATTCATTTATGGAGGTAAGTTTAATCAACGTGAAACCATTTATTTTATTTTAATGTTTTTAAATGTTTTAGAATACCTCAATCACATCATTAATTTTTGTATATGTTCATAGTGAAATAAATATTTTTGTCTTTTAAGAATACTCAATCACTGATAAAAAATTAAATATTTCAATGAGGTAGATTATCATATGATTTTATGACTATTATTGGTTGTTCCTAGATGTTTACTAATAAGATGAATCTTTTATATCATTTCTTATAATATTTTTATGACACCTAAGGAAGAATCAACAATCTCAATCCAAAAAATTTGATAATAACATAGTATGCCATATAATACATGAATGAGAGCAATAAAAATTGAAAGTTAATATTTTTTCTAATAAAATTCAATCAATGATAAATTGTAATCCCATGGTCCCTGAAAATACATTACATTTGTATATATCATATCATTTATGATTTGAATTATTGTTCCCATTTTCCCAAATGTTTGATAAAAATAATCAATTTTATGATTTAACTTACGTCCCAAAGCCTCTTAAATAACTTTTTAAAATATAGTTCTGTATTGAGGATACTGATAAAAAAATATAGTTTATGGTATGCCATTTAAATTTTAAATTATACATTTACAAATTTTTGAATACTCTTCACCATTTATGTTATATTTGTTTAGAAGGTATTATTATGACTTCTTAAATCAATTAATGATTAGTTATTTTTCATTCTTATCTTGGGATAAAAAAGTAAATCTAATTATAAAGTATATAGATACCTTGTTACACTCCCCAATATGAATAAGAAAAGGTTCAGTCATTCTTGGATAGTTAGGATACACCATCTTCAATTATTATAATTAATTTATCTAGATATATAATATATTAACACCTTCTCATACTGGGACACTAACATTGATGTTTCATATCATAGTATGTCTTGGTTATTTCTAAGTAATCTACATATTATGATAAATGAAAATCTGTCATCGTCACCTATACTATATAAAGAGGGATTACATTTTGATTCCTAAAATATATGGATCCATCAAGGATTAGAGTATGACCATTGGTGGTCTCTCAAAAATTTATAAATCCATTCATCTGATTACATTCATCAACTGTCGATTTTTTATTAACAATTTATCTTGATAAGAGAGGATGGTATTTAATATCAATATATATAATAATAACCTTCCAATATTCATTTACAATTAGATTCATTTATATAAATTTACATGTCTAAAATCATTATTCTTTAGACACTTTCAAATATAGATAGTAAAAAATATTTCTTGTAGTGTTAGTAAAAACATTTACCTTTCCAATCATATAGCAGTGGTCAAAATAGAATTTTTGTAAGTATTACATATATCAAAATTTCAAAGATAAAAACAATTTTCTGGAGAAAATGTATCTTAGATTATTTGAAGAATGTGAAATACAGACTTATCTCTTAAAAATAATGTCTCTAACATTTTAAAGTACGCCTAACTTCCACTGACTCAATGGAACAAATCATATAGATTATCTGATTTAGTCATTTTTAAAAAGTGTTATAATCTATCATATGTTCATATATCATAAGAACACATCCAAACCCCATTATTGAATTGTACCAATAAACCACATATTAATCCCTAAGATCTAGAAAGAATAAATACTAGTATTATGTAAATTAAATAACATTAGGAGTGAGTTTTATAAAAGGATATGAAAGATGAGGAAATAACTCATGAACTACCAATAGTGTCCCACTATACCCAAGATGATCTATATATTAAACCCTTATGTAAAAAATTAAAATAAACTTTTAGTTCATACTTTTTAAAATCAAATAAAATTACATATCCGAAGAATGAAAGTCCCAAAAATTTCAATTATAGATTCTAACAGTTACACGTAGAAATTTTTTTATATAGATAGTTTTCATGTATGATAATCATACAAATCATAGGTTATTCTCGTTCTCTTATTAGGAATTGGAATAGACAAAAATATTATTCTAGAAAACCAATAAAAAGGAGTTGTACTCTCATTGTATGATCTTATTGAAATGAGTAATAAACACTATGGGAGATTTTTTGATTCAAAAGTCATAAATATTAAATCAATGATACTATATCATATTTGAAAATATATTTTGGGTAAATCTGATTCCTTCACTTAGATATAGTGACACCTCGGCCATCGATCAATTTTTTAGAACACCTTTCCTTCTCTTAATTGATCAAATACGTCTTTAATCTATTGAAAATGTTATATATTTTTTTATAGTCACATGATTGAGATTCTTATAATAAATTTATGGGATAATAATTCAATTTTAAATCCTGGAATACTACATGAGTTTCCAATGGAAACACAATGCGATGTATAGATATATTAGCTATATGGCCATTATACTAGGGTTTTAGATTATTTAAACTGATGGACTCTATTTCAAATTCTTGAAAAGATATGGATTACATAATTTGGAACATATAATTAGAGAATATGACATCTTTATATGGGGTGTGTGAAAATTAATATTATGTAAAGACTATATATAAATCCATATTCGTGGGAGGAAGTTCATTTTTAGAACTCACATCATATAATTCTTTCGAAATAATAGATACCTTGTGAGAAATATGTACAAAATATAGAAGAAGAGGTATATATATATATTTTCATTGGTCTTATTCACCTTGAAATAAATGATATGTCTTATCTTAGAAGATGATTAGTACCATTTGATAAAATAAATCAATATTATTTTTTAATCTATCTATCCAATAAATCTTGATAATGATTACAAATTATTATGGTAGGAATGAGTTAGTCAATTTATAACTCCACTTACGATATAGAGGGATATGAAATTGTATAATGAAATAAATGGTCTCCCTTATTTCAAAATAATGTATATAGTTTTAGTCATATGTAGCATAGGATGGGATATAATATTTAGTAATTTGTCAAAATCAGTAGATAAAAATTAGTTTGAATCTACAATATCTTATAATGAAAAACATATTGATAATAAAATAACCAAAAAATAATTATTTTTCATTGATTTTTAGTGAAGATTTTTTATGCATCCACTAAACATTAACGACACTAGGGTTTTATAATTTTACAATGATGCTACTAAAAACAGCTCTAGATATTTCATTTACTATAATTTTTAAATAATATATGATAAATATATTTTATTAGTTTAATTTCTAACTAATCCTCTAAATATGATTTTAAACATAATACAACCTCTATGAAATCTCAACCTAGGCACATAGTCACCCCTACCTCCCTGCCTCCACCTTCCTCAATGTCTCAATCCCCTGGCTATATTTACCCCCTACACCTACCCCATTTACCTCTCCTGCTCTACCACCCACACCACTCTACCCTCCCTCCATCCCACCCACTCCCTCTCTATCATGACTCCCTCCCCATCACCAATCATCCATATCCATCATGATCTTCATTTTACCTTTCGGTAATCATCACACACCATACTACCATTGATGACTATCCTTACTATCATCCACCACCTCTTCCCCTTGTACAATCACCTCCTCTAATAAGTATTATGTAGACTCCACTATGTTAAATACCCTAAGGGGATGCTGAATTTCTGTATGATTATTGAAAAGCCTCTTCCTTATAGATCATGCTTCATCATCCAAAAAAACACTCTTTCCTCCCCTTACCATAGAAATATGTACGAAAATATAAAAAAAAATCATGAGAAGCATTAATTTTTCTTGTCACACCCACACATGGATACATTAATGGATAACAAATTGAAGTATTTGTTATGGTCCAAAATCCTCAAAATCATGGTTCAGTTATAATTTGTGGATTACACTAAATATCATTCATAGTTTAAAACCCATAAATCTGTAATTATCACTACCCTCTCAACTATAGTGAAAATACCACTTCACCAAAATATTTTTAATTGAACATTAATAAACTCATAATTATATCACACATATGTGAGTGTAAGATGAATATTTTTTTCTCCAATGAGATAATATATATAATTAAATAGTTAATTATTTATAGATTGTGCTTTCACTAACTATTTTTCTTCATTTTTAATTATTTTAATCCCTTACTAAAATTGCATTCATTGAATAGAAAAATTTCTTCATGAACTATATTTAATTTATAGATTAATTACACCATGAAAAAATATCCTTTTTATGATAAAGTTAATCATAAATAGAGATCCACCATAAACAGAACTTATTTAGAAAAATAAACTTCTTTGTGAACCACAACCTTTATAAACTCAACTATTTAATGAACCACATTCAAATATAAACTAATTTTTTAAACTTATGATTACCTCTAATTAACTAATACCATAATAAAATTATATTTTTAGACTTTTAAATACGAAATGGATCCCAAAAAACCACAATTATTCATATAGTTAAGATATTTGTAAAAAAATATTTTATCTCATACAACACTCTCTATGTATTCATAGTAGAGCATAACTCTCCTTTTGGATGCCTATAAAAGATTATAATTTCACAAATAGTGAGTTCTTTTTAAATATGTCTTCAAATCACCACCTTTAAGCACATTTTACCCTTCTCCTTGAATACATTCATTGTATTAACATATTTTTATGTGGGTTATATTCCTTTGTTCAATTATCATCAAGTATTTTCATACATTATATATGGTCTTCATATCAAAGCTCATATAATGTAAATATTCCTTGTTGAAAATCCACCATGAAATCCTTAATTTTATATGAAGTCTACAAATTTAATTATATGTGAATGCATCATTTTCTATAAAAAAATAATTTAATTTCTTTCTGAAAATAATACACTGACTTGGAAATAGTGCCACCATAAAAATATTATTTTGGAAAAATATCTACAAAAACATTTCAAACTGGGTTTTTAAACAGAAAAAATTAACCTAAAAACATTAAGTAACTAGTGAAAGGGATTATATCCCATAAATATCCCCATATGGATTTTTTAAAGACACTAAAAACATTGAATACACATCTTTAAAAAAACTAGAACACATCATCTTCTAAAACAACCACTCACACATTAAGACTCTGGAAAATGATCAAATATTTACTCAATATGAAATTTAATCCCACAAGATCCACGAACAACAAGTGAAACAAGAGTAACTTGAAAATTTAATTAATTTACCCATTCAATCACAATACCACTTTATGTTCCTTTCATGATACCATCTATTCAATGAATGAAAATAATATTGATGAAATATTTTTTTTTCTGAATTCAACGATATGACATCATGTGACACATGTGAAGATTAATTTGTTTATCAAAATTTATGAATCTACCAGAATCATGAACATAATTCTAGATTTATATTATTTAAATGAACTATTTAAACATCATTATATTTTGAAACTCACCATTTTAATTTTCTATTACATATCTGTTTCTCCTCATTCATGAAAAAAAATATCTGAATTTTTCAATGAACCAAAATTCAACTCCTTGGAATTTTTCAATAAAGAAAAGTAAAAATACAAAACATTTGGAAAACATATCATACCATAGAGAGTAGGGGTTCAACTTATAAAAATTTTCAAGTGTGGGTATTCAACTAAACTCTAATAACCAATGGATAACATTCAAATGTTTCCTTTATTATGCCCTTCGTTAATTTTTAGGTATCCTATAATTTTTTTAAAACATACTCTTATATAATAATCCCATAATATTTCTTCCCCAATATTAAATTAATCATTGATTAAATGTGTGTTAGTTTTAAGTGACAGCTAAAGTTTTTCAATGATTTATAGAACAAAAATTAAAAAAATATTTCATTCTATAAAGAACATTAATTTTATTTTCCCTTTATATATTAATAAATTCCCTTCATTGAAACTAATGGGATTTAATTAGAGATTATTCTATATCATATCATGTTTAATGTGGGGAAACAATATCTGTTCATCTTAATGTAAATTAAAATACACTTCCAATTATTTACATATACTATTTGAAATTAACCACATTAAATTATTCATCAGATGATTGCTACATTTTGTTGAAACTGGAGTTACAATCTCCTTGAAATTTGCTACAAATTGTTTTTAAAATATTCATAGAATTTTTGTATTGAGAATTAAATGTTCCATACATTATTTGTGTCAACTAAAAACCAAGTAATATCATTGCCTCCCCAATCATTGACATCCTGAACAAGATTTTCTTAAATTTTGAATACTATTTACATTACACTTCATTCGATTGAAAATATATTATTTCATTTACTTGAACCAGCTCTATCAACATTCTTTCTCCTATTATCAACATTGAGATACTAAACATATCTACTATGATGAAAACAATGTTTATTAATAAAATGATAAATTCATGAATAACATGCTCTTGGTGTGTTCTTCTACTCTTAGAATACATTTATTATTTGAAAAAAATATTTTCATCATAATAGATGATAAAATCATGTGGTTATTCAATTTACACTTCCTATTGAAAATATTCTATTAGAATACTGACATAGTATACATGTGGAAGACATTGAATTTAATTTTCATTGATATTTCCCAAAATAATAAAATTTTATCCTTCCTTACAACCCGTAACAATGATTCATCAAAATCCATAACATATATGAGTATGTGAAATTTGCAAAATATTCATTCTCTTTTCTAAATTATTATTTTATCTTCATTTATCTTATTATAGAAGAAATATTTGGTCATTAAGAAATTATTCTCCATAAGAAATAAAGAAGTTTATTATTCTTCAATCTTCTCGATTGGGTAATTGTATTCATTTGTATCATGAACCTATTTTTTATATTGAGATACATCTTCAAAAAAATACCATATATTATAGTGACAGATGATATTTTATTAGTAGAGTATTCATAATTTGGGTTCGACCACCTGCTACCTGATCAATAATAATTTTATATTAACCAATTTCACCCAACATTTCCATTTCCATGTAAATATATATCTATCCTTATCCTTTTCATCATCAGTTTCTTATATTAATTCAATATTTTCCACATAAACTACCAAAAAAATTCATTCATCTGCATTAATATCATTAAAAATGGATATTTTATTGTTGAAGACTCTATTAATGTTTACTTCAAAAAAATCATTTCTTTTGACCAATTTTCCTACACTATTATTGAATAAAATATATGATTTTATTAATTCCAAATTCTCTAATGAATAAAACCTAATATCCAAATATACAAATACCTATTTTTAATTTCTGATAATAAAACCCCTACACGCACATGGTTAAAAATTATTTCACTATTAGATTCCTTACATACTATATATTTTATAATGTCTTTAATTATTTGAATCCAAAAAATATCAACCAGTAATGTAGACATACGTTATGAAAACATCCTTCCAAAATATCTAACGTATGACCTTTTTTAATTTTTATTTTTCTGTCGATATTGTTTATGACCCAATTTCTCCTCTCGATGACTATATTTTCTAGAGTATTTCTCACTATCAAAACTTGGTTATTAATCCTATTTTTCATATGATAATAACCCACATGGATGTTTTGAATTAAATTCTATTTTAAAATCATATCATAAAAAATATATAATTTAATAATCCTTTCTTATTCCCCCTAACATTGTTTTATATAATTAAAAACCACATAATTGTGGTAGGTAAAAAATATCAATGAAAAGAAGCTAAATAAATCAATTAAAAGAACTACATAACTATTTCTCATATGGATAATGATGAGATAGGTCCACACACATTTTTATAAACTAGTTCGATGACCCCAATTGACGTCTCTTCCTTTTTCTTGAGCATCCATCGAATGATAGTTCCTTTTTCTTATACATCACATGTGTGTGTATGTTCATGTGATAGCTCATATAGGTCTTGATTTGTGTTTAATTTCACAATATTTTCTAAATAAGGTTGAAAAAAGGGTTTCCATTTATTAAACATAATATTTTCTACCTCCTAAAATATATTAATGATATATCCTTCTCCACATAAATTGTATATATTCCCCTTCATTTTATTTCCCTTAAAAACTACTAATTCATATCTTTTATTGAGGATAAAAACATTCACTGTAAATCTTAAATAATTACCTATGTCATATAGTTAACATAAAATTATTAAAATTTACATAGACAACCAAAATCCAATACATTAGTGTGTATCTAATATTTCGATCCAGAACATGGATTATCTTGAGTTAATAATAATCAAGACAATATTATTTACAAATCTAACAACACCTTCCTTATCATGCATAATTCCAAATACACTATGTTAACTTTCCATCATATGAGAGGTTAATCCCTATTAATGATCAAATATCAAGTATGATTTGATGCTTTGAAATAAATATCAACAATACTTTTCTATTAAACACATTTCATCTTTTTCTATTAAACCCATTTCATCTTTTTATTTTTATTTTTAATTATACTTGATGAAAAATGGTATTTATTAACTCTCTTAGAGTTTGATGTATCGACTTCATATTTCAATGTTGTAAATAATTTTTCATATTTTCATCTAATTTGAATATTTTTTTTACCAAGTATGTACAACCTCTTTGGGTTTACTTTCTAATATTCCATTGTATATCTAATGAAAAATATCTATACATGTTTACAAATCCACTAAAATAGAAATTGTGGCCAAAACTTTTATTCCTAGATTATTTATATCCATATTGTTCCATTTTTTCTTTTGTTACCTATGGTATGTCTGGGATATGGAACAAAAAGTTTTGGAATACCCCATGATTCCACAAAAACACAAAATAAAGGGATTATTCATATGTGTTGTTTCTATAGGATGAATTATTCTTTAGTTTCACTATAAAATTTGATTTTGATACAAAAATTAATTTTGACCTTATAGTGGTTTTCATTGTTTAGAATCAATCATCACTTATTTTTGTTTCTAGTCAATATGTATACAATATATGTCATTATGAGATGATTTTTCTTCTAATGAAAATTTATCAACAAATCTTCTATAATGTTATATTCTAAATCGACTTTTTATATATCCTTTGTAACATATCATCCATTTTCAATCTAGGAGTCAAGATACAATCATTTACAATATGTTTTCATCACAACTAGACAAATTCTCCCTCAAAATCTTCAATACAGACGAATATTTATTTCATTATCTTATTCATACCATTAATAATTGTATATATGTTATTCAAATTTAATCTTCTACAAAATGAACATTTCAGAGTTCTCTACCATTAAATACTTATTATTATTATTATTTTTGGTTCAGTTAAAACATTTATTCATCTAAATACTATATATATAAATTCTCATCATGAACCACATTGTAGTGATTTATTATTAATGATCTCAAAACATAAATTTCATAAATATTAGATTTTGAATTATCATATAGATATATTTTTCATTTCACTAATCCATAGGTATTATCACGCTCGACTATTTTTTATAAATTTCCAATTTCTTCATCAATATAATTTTTTGTATGGTACTTACAGCCATCAATTTATTTTTTTACAACCGCTTTAGAATTTTCATTCCATTTTAATTGTATGTTCTTATTATTAAGGGAACGGTTCTTACTGATTTAACTACATTTCAAAATAACTAAATCATTCTTCTTAGAAATTTAATTTTCATCATCTTCATCATCTTAAATCTTATTGTAACACCATACTATGTGGTAAAAATAATTTTCATTCTAAAAACATGTTAGTAGATGTTTACCATTAAAATTTCATTAAGACAATATAGTTATTAGGAAAAAAATGACATAACATCATCCACCACTTATTATTCTATTCCATCATCATTATATAGATTTTTTTATCTCATTTTATGCAATATAATTGGATTTTTCTTTTTCTATGGACTAATGAACTATATTTCTCATAATTTATGTTAGCAGAGTGTCATGTAAACTACCTAATTTTTTCATGGTATTTTTATATTGTATTATAGGGATTTGTGATTTGAAATGGGGTAGAAAAATTCTTAGGATGTACTTAGAAATCATAAAATCATTGGGAATTTCTCTAATACTATGTATATCTTCCATGAAAACTTCCACCTGGTCTTAGAATAGAAAAACTAACTCATTAGTGTTTGTTATCAGATCTCCAGACTTTTTCACAGAAATCTTAAACTTATCTTCTTAGAATTCTAAATTACCCTCTTTGATATTTAAATTTTTTTACCCCATATGGTTTTATGGTTTATATGAAATAACAATTTTATTGAATATGTTCGATAAGGCTCCATTTGATGCATTGATTCCTTGATCATCAACATTAATTTCTCATCAATCTAATTGTGATAAGGAAACGTTCTATATACTAGTTAAAAACAACAATCTTTTTTTAAGAAATACATACAAAATGATCTTATGCAGCGATGCATCTGATGCTTCCCTAAATGGAAATTTGTTCCACTGAATATCATAATCTCTTTGATTAACAACATATATTTCATTCAATTAGATAGAAACACTAATTTTAATATTTTCTTCTGATATTATTTATTGTTTTTTTCATGCTAAATACCCTATATGGTGGGTATTAGGATATGTTTTACTAAAACCCTCCAACATTTAGATATTGTTCTGTCCTTAAAAAAATACTCTTTCAACCCATCCCAATGAAATATACGAGTATAGAGAAAAATATTCATATATAATAGTAATTTTGCATAGTTCACCCATATTGGACTATGTCTAAATAGTAAAAACATTATTTGGAAGTTCCAAATCCACTAAAATTATATGTTTTAATAATTTTTGTAGCATAATTATTTCCACTTCTAATTTATAATAAATAAAAATTGAAATATCACTCTGCTCTCGACTAGAGTAAATAAATCTCTCCTACATAAGATTCATCTACTGATATAAATCCTTTAATAATTTTATGAAAAATATGTGAGTTTCTATGCGGCTTTTTGTTGACATAAAAATGTGAAATATAAAACACTCCAAATATAATCATTTTGATGATTCATTCATGAACATATTTTATCCCTTTATTAACTACATTGATCCCTTTATAGAATGACTTACGCTGTGTAGAGTTAGTGATTAAAGATATTCTTTGACATTAAAGATTCAAAATTCATCCTAAAAACCAAAATGTTGAGAGATATATTTAACTACAAACTAAAATCCTCCATATGATGCGCATCAATCTAAAAAAAATAAACTCCATCAAGAACAACCTTGTTTATGGAATCAACTCCTTCAGATACCACATTAAAACATAGTTAAATTTTCCTAATGATGATTCTCTATAATTAATTTTCCTTACTACCAAATGACGTTATTAGGATTATTTTATAGAGGAAAAATAACAAAAAGAACAATAATGAAAATTTACATTAACACCTTTTAAAAAAAGACTACATCATGTAATGAAATCTCTATGTAATTCACAAAGAATATAATTTCCCTTATGGTGGCCATTGAAACACCATAACATTGAAAATTTCACTCACCTTATATGACCTCAACAAGATTATAGCTTTTGAAAATAAGATCCTTCGTTTCCATAATGAGATTCTTGGTGATCATTATTTCCCTATATGGACGAAATTCCAGTAACAAGTTTTCTTAGTGGTTTCACATAATAGCAATGTTGTTTATATAGAAAATAAAATATATAGTAATGAGTATTCTTCTAAAAACCCATTGGGAACTCATTCAAATTCTATTAGTTCAACCAATTTTCCAATGAAAGAATTGTTCCTCTAATATGATACCAAATCAAAAAAATTCATCCTTGAAAAAATGGAAAACACTAAGACACTTTTACTCCTTTAACACACCTTCCTTTTTAAAACTATTCACAATAATTTTAAACTAAATTTTTAAAAAACCCCATCCAATAAAATAAAAATGAGTCAAAAAATGTTGGATTTTTACCAATAGTTTATTACCTTGGATCGTTAATTTTTATATTATTTTTTTCCCTTGATTTAGTGTTGGAATTTTACACATGCATTCTTGCCTTTTAATTTCACCAAAGATCATATCATAGGATTATAAATTTAATAATGTGATAAAAATAGATAATTAAAGTATGTACTATTTTAAAATAAATAAAAACATTATTACATGGATTAATGATCAATATTGATTTAAATAAAATGTTTATAGATATATAGTGCGGTAATTTAAAGCCATATAATTATTTTATAAATTTAATTAATTTTGGGAAATACCCTTTCATAAATTTGATAATTATATGTTATTAAAATTTATTGAAAATTACATATGTAAATTGAAAAAAACAATGTGTTTTCAAAAGTTTGTAAAATATAGTTTTTTATTTAGTTGAAAGTATGAATTTTGAATGATAAATTAAATAAATTAATCATAACATGATTTAGTTTCAAATTACCACAACATGTGATATTTCTCAAGGATGAAAATAATTTTGACGGGAACCACTGTTTCCAAAAAACATTATTTAAAATCAATTGTTGATATTTTATCCCAATAAAAAAATAAAATAAAAAATATATTTATTTTATATTTATAAAAATATTTTAATATATTTTGGAAAATACTTCTGAAATAATTTGAATTGGATGATAATTAAATTATTGTAAAATCATAAATATCAAATCATGAAACAAAATTTGTAGTCATTATAAATTGTTATAACATGATTGATGATTTCATGTAAAACTATATCCGTTGAATCACCAATCTATCCCATATCAATTTATTTTTCTATAATGAAAGACTTAGATATATTAAATTACCCTATGAAAGCTTATATCTAATTAAGTAATATCTCAAAAATTTGTAACCAGTTTCTCATATTATGATAATCATGGTCTTCTTAGTTTATAATTCATTATTATCTTTACCCAATTAGATAAATTAAACATTATATTTTCCTATGGATGGTAAAATCTCAAAATAATAATACAATAATTATTCATCCCACCACCTCAACTGTTGACTTACATGTATGTTAAAATGTTTGATAATTTATTATAAGGTTCCATATTGACAATTAATCACTATCTATGAATATAATATCCCTAATACATTGGTCCATACATAATTATTTAATCTATGAATTACATGTTAAATTATTATAATAATGAGGGATTTTTTTTTTCCAAAATGATGAAATGTATAAATGGTTAATACGGTAGATAAATGACTAATTTGAAAAATTTATGGATTATAAGAGAGATAAATTAATTTTGATGTGGAAAATAATATCTCAAAATGAAAATTTTTATAATAGTTAGGACCAATGTTATCATATTTTTACACATCACTTCTTGCTGCCTCAAATATAAATGGTACAGAGTAATATACTAACGTTTTCCATAGACTCACAACCCAATTTCAACTACCATTTAATAAGGATTGAAATCAAACCCAAAGAAACATTAATGGTGGTTTATAACCTATTACAACTGAATTTTTACCACCATGACTTATAAACCTAAAAACCTATAATTTTATCCCTGGAGAAACAACCCAAAAATTAATATTTTTTACCAATTGTCACAACCCAATGTTACTTTTAATGTGTAACATAGCCTAAAATTCATTATTTTGAATGAAAATTTATAAAAAAACAATAAAAAATATATAAAACCTAGTAATTAGTCAACAAAATATAAAAATGTAATGTTATAAATGTATAAGAAGAGTTATATTTTGCATGAATAATAGTCTGACCATTCACAATTATGATCATAACAAATAACATTATGAGAAAATAAATTTCACAGGTGAAACACTAGATTCGAAAATAAGACACCCACACTAACACTACTTTAAGAGAACTCTATTTACAAAGTGTTATTTATGCACAACATCTTTTAGAAAAAAATATCTACATGCATAGTATCTCAACAAAATATTTTTAATTATTGATTATCTAATCTCAAAAAATCACCAATGTATTTTTTCTGAATGATAATCAAATAATTTACAGTTTGATCCATCTTAGATATATTTTAGGACTTCATAGATATATAGATTAAATCATTAGGATTACAAATTTGTGAATAATAAGTAATGCATTTAAATAATAAATAATAAAATATGAAAAAATATGTAGTTCCATGATAATAACATTCAACATCTTGCAATAAATATAATGGTATGTCAAATTTTAAAATATCTTCAACAATTCTGTAGAATAATGATTGATTATGATTCTTACATTGTGATTTTACTTTAATTCTTAAAAAACTAATTAAAATATACATTTCATAGAATCAATATAGTTAATAATTTATTATGGAACAATTTTATTCGGAAAATATGAAACATAAATATTTAATTTATTTAAATATAAAAAATAATAAAAATAGATCATATTTTTTGTTTTTCCAAAATAAATAATAGAATCATATGTAATAAAATGAGAGTTTATACATAATTAGACTTTGAATTTTTTAATACATCATCATTCTTTAAGACATCAATAAGTTGTTTTGAAGACATTTATTACCGTATGATAGTATTTCTTTTATGAATTTTGACTCATTATAACTAATATATCCTATAATACTTTATAATTCACATAAATCATTTCCATGTTCTTTAAATCTATTTTTTTTAATAATTTCTAAATTCTCGTAAGTAATATAGAAATCCATTAAGACTTTATACATAGAAATATTTATATTTTTTAAAACTAAAAATTTCATAAGAAATTCCATTCCTATGAAGGAAATTAGAATATCATGTAAATCATAAAGACTCATAATGTGATGCATTAAAATATATATAGGTAATTATTCTTTTTGAAAATTATGAAAACAATATCTTGTAATAAATATAATTGGAATACAAATTGACAGATAATGATAAAAAAATAAAAAAATACTAATTGAATAAAAACTAAATAACAAAAAAATACAACATCACTCTTTTCATCTATAAGTATTTCATGCTTAAAATAAAGAAATACATTATTCTTTTGAAACGTAAATTAAAGAGAATAAAATTAGGATATGTGATTATTGAAATACAAAAAACTAAATTGATAATGTCTAATCAATAATATACCACATTTTTAAATTATAAAAAAAATTCTTTTTTGTGGAAATAATAAAATAATTTCAAAACACGTTGTAATTCACGATCATTTAAGTTTAGAAGAATAATAAATCTAGCTAAATATTTTCTATAATATATCCTTGAAAATATATAAAAATTATCCTTCCAAAAAATAGAAATAATGATGTCATCCTAATTGAAATAACAATAAATATAATGAAAAATAAATATATAAATAACACTACATTCTCAAAAAGAAGTAAAAAAAGTAGTTTTTATCATGATTTCCACAGACATTCACTATTAGAATTAATACATTGTCAACATAAAGATAGACTAAAATAATTGAAACTACTATAATAATGGGATAAATAATAAATGGATATTGTGTACTCATTAATTTCAATAACACTTCCTTGTTTAGAATTTATCAAATTTCAATAATATAGTGTGATGATATGAAAATTGAATTTTTAAAATAGATAGAAATTATACTTAAAAGACATTAAAATCTTGAACAAGTCATGAATTATTAAATTATATTAACTGAATTAATTTTTACCAAATATTAATATAAAATAAAATTAAATAAATTATAAAATCTATTTTAAATATTCATTATTTATATGGAAATTAAATACAAAATATAATAGATTTCTTTTAAATTTCCATCATTACATGTTCATATTTTATTTAATCTAACATTGTTCAGACCAAAGATAAATAAAACAATACTGTTATTGTTCATCATTACAATCATATTCTAAACATATTTCAGCTTATTATATATGATATCTAATAATGTTATATCTATGTTTAATGTGAATAATTTGTGAATGTTGTAAATGAGTTTTTAAGAATATAAATAGAAATGAGTTTTCATATAAAGTATGAATCTTTTCAAAATAAATATAAAAATAAAATAATATTTTCATAACTTAAATATAATGATCAAAAAAAAAAATATATCATCTATACATTATAATTTAATTATAGATATATAAAATTAAATCTATTACTTTCAACTCCAAGACACTAAACTCTTAAAAAAAGTGACACATGAAAAAAACACTTTTCAATTAATAGTAAATCTTCTAAATAAGAAATATAATTGGTTTTTAATTCTAAATAAATTATAAAAATCCAAAAAAAACTAATGTTTATAGATCCTTGACATATTTATCTATTATTTTCACATCATTGAAGTGAAAATTCATATATAAACTCTCAAATATATCATGAATAAAAATATAAATCATTAAATCCAATATATTTGTGTTTAAATAATGTGAACTATCTATCATTATTGAATGAAAATTATTATTCATGTATTTTTCTACTTTATCAATGTATAGATTAAATGACATACTTATATATTTATTTTATATTTTAAATTTTTAAATTCCAAATATTAAAACATAATAGTTTACATATTTATATTTTTTAAGTGATATTCTATAATTCCTATCAAATATCTAAATTCTTAAGAATAATATTAATTTATATATAAAAGTCATGTGATATTTAGAAGTCATTTTTTGTGTAAACTAATTATAATGGAAATCACATGACGTTCCATAAATTATATAACAACATTGATTTAAATAATAAAAATATATTTTGAACAGTTATATAAATATAATTTAGAATATAATATTCCTATTAAAAACAATTTCATTAACATAAATTTAGACATCCATTTATATGATGTAGTTGTGGATTGATTATGTCTATACTGATCCTTTCGATGTTTTGAAACATGATCAGTTTTATAATCATTCACAAAAACTAAGTGACACATCACATATACATCATAAAAAAGTAAACCATTCAGAGATTTAATTTTTACATCTATTTGATATAATTTAACTCCATGATGAGATACATAATCATGGAATATTCGAATATCTTCTAACAATGAAATTGATGCAATGTTATAATCATAACCAATATATTCTTCTTGAAAATATCCTTGAGAAACTAATCCATTTTTCATTCTAATAATCTATCAAAATTCAAGATAATTGATTCAAAATTAACATTTAGTACCAATAACATGGTAATATCTATGTTGATTGACTAATTTGAATATATAATATATAGAAATATTTTTTTTCATTCATTTAAAAAAACCATTCAGAAACACTCAATGATTCGTAGATATATTTTGGAATATTATCATATATAAGTTTAAAAATTCTTTACAGAGAATGGTATTTGACCTCCAGTCTAATCAAGAACAACCCTCTTAATATGATGGTTTTCAATTTTTATACGATCATTATTGATTCATAATATCAACCCTACTATGTGAGTTTTTATTTTGAGGTTCACCCTCTAAAAAATTAAAATCACTAAAATCTTCTTCAATCTTGAATTAATCATCATTCCATTCTGTTAAATTATATTCATAAAAAATAAATAAAATTAATCTTCAACAACATGGACTTTTTGTTGAATATTGTATAACCTTTATAAAAATTTTAATGTCATATATATATATTCCTTCATCAGTTTTATCATCAAATATATCTAATGTATATTTTTTATTAATAATAAAAACATTATTTTTATAAAGTGTAAAATAAATTTTTTTTGATACATTTATATAATGAATAATGGTGATTCATTAAAAGATGAATTAAAATCATATTTGAATCATATAAATACATATTGAGATATTATCCCTAAAATATTTAGGAATATTATTCTTAATGAATATTGTTTGATTAAATTTTTTAATGATTTATTATTACTTTTACATATACCATTTTGATGGGGTATTTTAGAGGATTATATGTGGTGAAAATCACTCTTTTCGTCAGAAAAATATTTGAAATTTATTATTTTAAGGTTATATTCTTCTATGACTTCTAATATGAGGATTTATATATTAATTCTAATTTTTGACTAATATAAAATAATATATAACCATGTATAACCTTTTTCCTTTTATTTGAAAAAGAAATAAATCCATGTAAATATACTTGATTCATCGATAATAACAAATATATTTTTATTACTACAAATATTTTCTATTTTTATAGTTATGAATATGTCATGGTGTATATGATTATGTTATCATACAATTTTTACTTATATAATAGATCTGAAACTCTCTATATTATTAAACTATCATTGTGGAATAAATTTTTTGATTTATGTCGAGTGTCAAAACAGTTAACTATAAAACATCACCTTATTTGGAAAGAAATTATAGTAATATATAATTATCATTTTCAAGAATCTTATTCAATATTTTTTTGACTATGGATAATTTAATTACATTATATTATTTTATATTAATTTAAAATATAAATTTATATATTTTCTTTTTTGGTTATAAAAAAAATCATAATTAAAAAAATCACATGTCATTTTATAATTTAACTAACATATCATTCTTACATGACTGAAAAGTACTATTTTGAATATTCTTATGAAATTAAATATGTAAAATAATATAAAAAATAATAAAATTTGGAATAACTTGATCATCAAAACCAGTACCCATTCTTTTTGTGTTGTATCCAAAAATATCACTACCTTGTTCACATCTGTTGAATGATAATGAATTGATTTTAATTTTTTCTTATTATATGAGCAATCAAAGTCTATATACCAAGTATCGTCTTGTTGACTTTCAAGTCATGTTTCATATAAAATTAAATGTAATATATATTCTTTTACCCATGAACATTTTGGATGATATGTTCATGATGTGAATTTTTTGGGACACAATAAAATATAAAACATGTATCAATATATAATCTAGAAAATAATGATTAAAAAATATTTAGCCTAATATATTGTTTAAATAATAAATAACATTCACTGTAATAATTAATTTCTTCTTATGTCTAAAACATGCGAAAATTGATGAACTTAATTTATATATTTTTACAATAAATTTCTTTGACATTTTGGATAATTAATTTTAACATTATAGTTTTTTATTAATCACTAGAAACATATTCAAAATTTTATCATATAATTATATTATTCATAAAAATGTAGATAGATTATGCATCAGACGTTCATTTTATAAATATAATTTCATTTTATTTTTGAAAAATGTATAATCATCACATACAACATTGAACTTTCTATCATCATATTCATTGTTCATGGAAATAGATGCCTTTTAATTTTAATTATTTTATTTTAGTTTCTTTTTATATTGAGAATGAAACTAATTTTATTAAATATTATTCTTATTTTTTTCATCATGATCCATTTATATATCAAATGATAAATTAATATCACTTTAAAATAATATAGTCACATTATATAACTCATTAAAATTGGAAATTTCATAATCATAACCATTGGTTTCATACCTAGAATCTATAACATTATTTAAATAATTCATGAGACAATAGTTTAATGATTACAATGAAAATATTAATTATTTACTAGAATATGAATCCTTGTTGTATCTATAAATATATATTAAATCCCTATTCTATTTTTCATGAACATCTAGTTATTTCATTCATTTTTTCATGGGCATTGAATCTTGATATATAATTTAATTATAAATTCATAAAGGATTACATAAATAAAATCATTAGAAATAATAATACCATTAATTAATATTGTTGAATCATATATAGGATATAACATTTATTATATTCTTAAGTATACATTTAGTATCCTATAAATTAATTTTACTACTTAATTAACATTATCATTTTACTCTTCTAAAACTCAAAATCCTATGAGTATGAAGTGAAATTCATTTTTTAATTGAATTAAATGAATTTATTTTTTGTAACATTATCATATAAAATATTTTTATTTTCTAAATCATGATGGATTAATGTCCCAATTAATTAATCATTTTTCCATTCCTTTAACTTATTAAAATTGTGACCTGAAAAAAATTTACCATTCAATTTCTTTGGTAAATATACATGTACTATTATAAAAGTAAAATTATTACTCAAGGATTATCCTAAAACAATATATCAATTTTTTATACTATTAAACAAAAAAAAATTAATTTATAGTTTCGTCTTCACCCATATCAAAATAATGATATTTTTATCTTATAATTTCATGTTTTCTATCTTCATTTTATCAATGTAGTAGTGCCTAGCATGAAAAAATATCCAAGTAACATGAGAATTTAAAAAATATTCTTTATTACTAAACAAAATTATATAAATTTCAATATAAATAAACTTTAATAAATTTTATTTTAGAACATATATAACCACATCATTATCAGTAAATGAATTTCGATCAATTTTGGGGAATTTGTAAGGTTTTACTATGGAATTTTAATGGTCAATGTCTAAAATTTTAAGGAAAATTTATAATGAAAATGTCCATTATCCATAGTCAATTACATAAAATAAGTGTGGGAACTGTGTTATCCAACCCTTATTAGATCCCTGACATCCCATCATAAAAACAATTTTGATGGTTGTGTGTGGGATATAGTGATTAATAAATTTTATACAAATAACCAATATAATTGTAATTTAAAGGACCATGGGTTGATAACAATTCATTACCAATACCGTGATAAAGATTAATGTTAATTAGGGGGTTAATTAAACTCTATTAAATTTTTAATATTATATCGAATATAAAATAATTGCTCAGTGGAAATAAAAAAAATATATATAAGGGATTTTATAATAGTTTGGATCAATGTTATCCGATATTTTTAGCACCTCACACATTCCCTAAGATATGTGGTGCCCAATAATATACATAAATTTTAGGGGAGACAAAACACAATTCTAAAAAAACATTTCTAGTATAGGTACAAACCACACAACATAGCATTCATTGAGGATTTTAAACCCAATATAACTAACTTTTTAAAACATAGATAAAAACACCAATAACCTATTTTTTACTGTAGAGTGGTAAATGGAATAGTTTCAGATTTTTTATATGGGGTAATAGTCCTAATTATATTTTAATATGTATTATAAACCAATAGTTCATATGTTGAATTTAATAGAATAATGTAATTTTAACACACAAAAAAATGGGAATAATATATCATCGTAGATAATAGTATGAAAAAGTAATGTTTTAATTATTGAGAAAAAGATTTATTTTATCTCTTTAGTAGTGTATACTTTAATTATTGAGATCAGCTACAAATACATTCTTAATAAGATAAAAATATCACATTTATATCAGTCCACATCCATTCATGTTAACCCTATAAGAAAATGTTTTGTACGACCATATTTATTGAGATATATACATCTACATAAACTTTAAAAAATAACATCTTCATGAATAGAATCTCTCAAAAATATAAATCATTTTAGTTTGATTTTTACCAAAATGTAGTTTTCATTTAACTTATTAATGATAAAAAACTGTATTATTGTTGGAAGTACCATTGATATTCTATAATAATAAATAAATATAGACAAATTTAGTATAATAATACATGAATGAATAATAAATAATCCATTTAAATGTGGCTTAATCCACACTAAGTAATTTATATAGTTCCAAGATAATAATTATCACCATATTTCAATAAATACCATAGGAAATTTAATTTTTAACATAACTCTGGAAATATGTAAAAAATATATAAATAATTCTTCTTCCCATATAACATTAATTTTATTCAAAATAATACAAATACAATATATGTATCGTAAAATGAAATGTATTTATATGTAAAAAATGTAACATATAAAAATAGTAAAACAACAAACATAAATATAAAATTAATTGATATAAAAAAAGTTAAATGGAGCATGTTATGATTTTTTTTAAGAACTATTGAATTATATAGAATTAAGTAAGACTCTCAAGATCACAATAAATTTTATTTGGTAATACTTCATCATTACATAATACATTAAAAATCATTTTTATGAGTTTGAATCGCATTGGGCACTATATCTCGTAAAACTATTAATTCTATATCACTTTTTTATCTTATAAGTGTTAATTTTTTGTGTTATTTATCTCCATCTATTGCAAATAAATTTTTATATAGATTTTCAAAAAAATAATTATTGTTGAAATATTAGATGTTTTATACATGGGTGGATATTTATTTATTATATGTTTTTTTCAGAAAATTGTTTCGATTCTAACATCGAATTTTTATTCCCAGAAATGACTTATTGTTGCCATGTATGTCATTAAGAAACGATACATAAGAAATTAATATATTTGTATGATATTAAACATTAAAAAATTCTAAAAAAATTAAAACATAATACTATTATTTTGATAATTATTTATCATGGATTACTAAAATAATGAATATAGTAAATGAAATAATAAAGTAAAAATGACAAATAAAATCTTCATAATTATTTTATTCAATAAAAAGTGACTTATTCTAGTGGGTAAAATAATTATTCTATTCATACCCACATTAAAGATAATAAAATTTTGAATTTTTGATCATCAATACATAAAAAATTAATGAATTATTAATCCACCAAATGAGGGTATCTTAACTATACAATATGTGATGATATATTATACCAACAATAAAAAATAAATTGTTAGTCATAAATCCCTCACGGGTCATCTAAATGTTTTTTTGGGTGATTGTCTTTGCTAAAAAACCTAGATAACCTTGTTTTAGTTTGGTTTGCATTTCCGAATCCTAAATTTAATGAGGCATTGTTTCAAATTGGTTTCCAAATATTTGGGACACAAAGTATAGAGTTTGTTTTATGGAAAAGTAATGTTTTCGACAAAGGATTTCAGGAACTACAGTTTTACTAATGTGAAGTATGGGGTTGACATACCAAATAGTAGTGCAACTACACTATGTAGACCGAAAAAAAGGAATGTGAACCATGAAGTTCACTAAACAAAACATATAAGAAAATTGGTTTTTAGAAGTCACTTCATCCACAAAATTGAGTTATTGATTTGATGATGTTTAAAGGAGTATTCATTTTCAGATGACGTCAACCACCACAAAGGATAAAGGCGATATGTAGACTCTAATGAAAATTCACGATGATGGTTGTACCACATCAGAGTCATGCGTATCGAGAATTATTGGGTTTTTTGGGAATTATTATCCTATTTAAATGAACCTAATCACATATTAAGATAGAGAGAATTTCATTATAGCGGATCATCACTTGAAGAATTTTGGGAAGTATAAAGTAGTTCGCCAGGGAGGATTCTGTGAAGGAGGGTGTACTTTGGGAGGGATCAATTTCATAAAGATGATAGTTCATGGGGATTATTCATGAAAGGGGTTTGTGGGGCTCAGTATCTCAAAACGGAAAAGGGACAGTGTTGCAGAGTTGGTCTATGAGGCATCAGCTGTCTATGTGGAAGGGAAGGTCCACAATAAAAAATTTGACATGAAAGCACTTTCAACAAGTATTGAAACATAATTCATGGAGGATTCTAGGTAGTTTGCAGATGAATCAAGATAGTTCAAATACATAGAAGGAATGTTTTCAATGGTACTAAATTATGATATAAATTCAATTTCAACAAACTAATAGTTCACAGATATGTGAATTTCCATCACAAGGTAAAAATAAGACTTCATTGAACACTCATACTTATGATATTGAATTCTGAGGTGATTTGAATAATAAAAGATTCTTTTTTGGGAGTAGTGACCACACTTCAGTCGAGAGATCAGTGATATTTCAAGATTTGATTCATTTTAAACCAAGAGGAAGAGTGAGTGTTTTCTGACCATTGTAATGTTTGTGTGCTTGGTATTAAAAGTGGTATAACCCAATCATTATTTTGGTGGTGAACCTTATTTGATTATTATATCAGCACATTAAGGTTGTATGCTACTTGTATGTAGACTAGTGAGTGTGAAACAAGTAAAATTGATGTGTCTCATGTATTATTTCTATTCTAATAAAGCATTGATATAGGAATGAGACTAAATAGTGTTTTTTATCAATGGAAAAAGATACGCAGGGGAATTTCTTTAATCTATCAAACCTTGATTCAACCTCTTATCAGGGAATTTAACTGATTTAGTCAAGAAATGATGTTCAATGAAAATAATTTGAATAAATATAAGATGAATCTCTCTCATTTTTTCATCAAAATTTTAGGTTGCTTGTAATATCATATGATTTATAAAATATTAAATAACATTTCTAAGACAATATAATGTCTTATGTTTTTTTCAAGGATTTTACCTTAATTTCAACATAGTAAAAATTCTCTACAAACCTTCACTGATAGCCTTGAAAACATAAATGTATATTTACCTCTGAAACATTTCTAGGGGTATCAACTAAAAAACTCAAAAATATTTAATATGTTCACATTGGTTGCTAACTGTTATTATAATTGACCATAGGAGAATTATTTTCAATTATAATACTTTTATATAGTGATTATCTGAGAATATTAAATCTATAATAATATTTTAGAATAAATGATGAAATTTTAATCAGGATGATAATCTTTTTATGATTACTAAATTTTATCATTTAAAAATTTAAATGAATACATGTTTATATTAATAATTTGATTTTTTTATATTTTTAATATTTTTCAATAAAAAATATAAATAATTTTTCTAAAATAGAAATAGAAATAGAAATATATTTATATATAATATAAAATGTTTTTTAAATTTAAAACTATCATGGATCATATTTTTTAATAAACAACATCACAATAACATTGATATAATTAATAGAAAAGTAATCATATATCAAATATGGAATCAATTAAATAATCAAATAGAAAATCATACTTGTAGATGGATATTAATCAAAAATTATTGTACTATTTTAAGATAATGTCTGTATATGAAAATAATTATATGTTTCAAAATAAATAAAATATATACCCAATTATAGGAAATTATTTATGAGAATTATTTTCATTGTTTCATTTATTTTTACCTTTTCTTCAGTGATTCACTTATAACATTTTGAACCACAATTATTATTTTTATTTTTCTATCATTGATTACATTAAAGAATAACCAAAAATTATTATAAATTATATTCTGAAATTTATATTTATTACAGAATTAAAAGAAAATTGTTGGGTGAGGTGATGTATATGTAATGTGATAATAAGATATTGTGAATAACTAGATAGTAGTTTCTTGAAAATCCAATTCCCATATAAGAAAAATAATTTTTGTAAATTAATATATCTTAGGGAAATTGAAATTATCATAGATACAAATTAAGATATAAACCATCATATTTTCTATTAATTTTAATTGAATTGAAAAATGCATCTATTCAAGAAAAACTAAAACCATGTTTCTCCTTATGGGGGTTGTATTTGACAGATTCTATTAGCTTTTTATTGAGAATATGATATTATTACGATTTGATATGTTCATCTAGCATAATTGTATATATGAAATGTGTAATCAAAATTGGGGTTTTTAATTACTATGAAACTATTTCTATTAAAGTTTTAATGGTTCTATTTATATTATATATATATATATAGTTGGCTTTTCTAAAGAATTTTTGTATCTATTTTTGGATTTAAAATGCTAAGAGTGATATAATTTTAATAATTTCTGAATTAAATAAAATGTATTAATTTCTTCCTATATAATTATATAATATATTTGGTTTTATGTATGTGAAATAAAATAGGTAGATATTATGTTGTTTGTGCATTACCATGGAGCACACCACAGTATGATAAGGTATTGGAGTTGGAATTTATATTACACAATTGAAAATAGATTTTTATATAAAAGGAATAAATTATTATATCCAAAATATAAAATTAGATCGTGGCTGAAGAGAGATAACATATTTTATCCCTTGATATTTGAAAAATTCACCTTTTGAATTTTTGTATTGGATATGAATTGGGTAATCAAATGTTACAAAAATATATAGTATTGATATCCACCATTATAATCAAAAATGTTGATGAGCTATTAAATGAAAATAAAATCCAAATATTGATAATCCATGTTTTCCGAATAGTGGTAAAACATCATTAACATGGTAACATATTTGATAATCCATATTTATATGATAAAGTTACTAATGGTGTTTTAAATACATGATGAGATCCTAGTTATGTTGATAACAAATTAGTGGATAATGTTGAGGAAATTTATACATAAGAAAATGTATCTCATCAAGGATATTAATTTTATAAATATTTTTAATATATAATTAAACACTATACAAATCCTGTGTAAATTATTCAATGATATCTAATATATAACAATATTACAATACCATGTATATTAATGTAATTATATGTAATTCAAATTCCATGATAAATCAATTTTTATATAATGTATTTGTAACATCAATGATCCCTAATTATTTTTATTAGATGTAGAAGGTTATTTTTAGTATTTGACATAGTTAAAAAAAGATACATGTTTATCCCAACTATTATATTTCATATTTGGTAAAATATTTGAACAGATTAGAATACACCAGATGTTTTATTTCTAATTAAAAGTCAAAATATCATGATGACTATTTCAAACTATGAATTTCCTTTAATAAAATGAAGATAAATTTCAAAATAATGTCTTATATTATTTACATTTAAAACCATAATATCAAATTAACATTATGTCATCTAAAGCACCAGATCATATGAGGTGTAGTGCAATATAGAACAATATTAATATGATTAGGTAAAATATAATCAATTAAAAATTATTGAAGAACATAAATTCATCATATTTAGATTACTCCTCTAACCCTAGAAATTATCTTCTTGGGATTAGTATTTTATTTATTAAACACATTTGTGAAATTATATATAATTTATATCATATATATAGTTAATCTAACCCATTAAAATCTAAATCTAGAGAAGTACATGAAACAAACCTTGTTCATATAGATTATTATTCTTTGAAAGAATATTCCAATAAATTATGTTGATTTCTACCTAAAACCTCTCATCCTAGAATAATTTTTCTTTTGGAATATAATTGAAGAAACATATAATATATCTACAATAAAGAAATAGTTATTTACTTCCTAGTGTGTAGTATTATAGATTTTTTTGTAATATGAAATTTTTCAGTTGGAACACACACATCGGCCTAATTTATACATTTTCTTAATTCTTAAATTTAACATTAATGACTACCATATCCAAAAAAATAGTGTTTCATGTGCCATCATCAATACATTTATCTGTCTTATTAATTTTAGTATAAAAATTCTCCATTTAATAGAAAATTATATTCAGCATTTCACTAAAATCATTATTAACATCAAAAATCAATGAATTATTATTTATTTCTAATATAGTGTTAAGAAAATATTATCTATTTAAGTAATACACTAAATTGGTTGGAATCCCATTAAATACATCTGTAACACAAAAATGGAAGAAAAATATTACATTTTTCACACTTCTAGAATTGGAATTTATTTTTTTATGTTATAAACATTATGTTATGCACATTGATAAGAATGTTTGTGAAAATATACTTTTTCATTGATTAATGGCATTGGAAAATCAAAAGTTCATCTAAATGATCAAAAGGATATTTGTGAAATAAATTTAATTCATTTCCTATGGATAAATTTTATTGAAAGTATCTCAAAGTAATTATTATAATGAAAAATTATCCAAAAGTTATTTTCCATGAATGATCAAAAATGTTTAATTATTCAATAGATATTCAAGTAAAATTTCAATGAATTTTTTTAAATAATTTTATATTTCATTCATAAAAAACTCAGGACATTATTATATCTCATGAAAAGTGTTTACCTTTGGAAATCAATAAATTGTTTCTTGAGAAAATAAATGTACATTAAATATTTTTTTCTGCATTCTTTAGATAGGTCAGTGACTAAATTATTATCCTACATAAACATGATAAACATCATAAAATAATTTTCCCGAAATATTTTCATTAGTATGATATCTCCCTCGGTACACGTCCCCTACTATGGTAAATTTGACTTTGTGTATAGACAAGGAAGATAATCATGGAGTAACAATAGATTTCCCATGTATGTGTTCATTAAATATATACTTATTTTAAATTTTATATTTATCAATGTATTATACATATCTGTGTCAATATTTATTTGTGATATTTTTTAATTTCAGTATCTTATACATAATTTATCATGGTAATTTGATGTATTATGTGAGAAATGATGTTAATATAAAATGATTTATTACATAAGGATACCTATATAAATATATCATAACTTTTTGAATTATTTTTATTTGATATAGAAAATACTTACTCGAGGGTGGTTTTTTTATGACAATACAAGGAATTTTAATGCCAACTATAGATCATCGATATATCATTCTTATGGTCGATATTTTGGAAAGATATCCACATTTATACTTGATGATTCATAGTTAATGAAATCACAATGTTATGTACTCATATATAATGTTATTTTTTATCCATATATAAAAAAATTGGGAAACATAATACAAGAATCATTAGGTTATAAACTCAAAATGGGGGATACATAAAAAAAAGTTAATAATAATGTAATTATTGAATTGTTTTCACATCTAATAACATCTTATTATAATTATTATTTAAATTTTTTTATAAATATTAATCATTTGATATAATATTTTGTATCAATATTTATTGATAAATAAGTATGATAATCAAGATAAATTATCATAATAATTAATTATTTTATCTTGAAGTCATATTTATCATTCAATGATAATTTATCATATCTTTATCATCAGATTAATTTTTCATACTATTGATCATATTAAAGGCCTAAAAATAAAAAAATTGTATTAACTATTAGAGATCATGTATACAATAGAATATTGGTTGATATTATCTAGATAAACTATAATTTTACACTTATAGTTGTGTTATTAAAATGTAATTAGGTTTAAAATAATTTGTGTTTAAGGAATGATTCATATCAATTTATTTATATATAATTCTCTTGATCAATGATACTAGAGATTTTAATGAACTTGATCCTTATATTTTGGATATCAAACCAAAAATGGTTTATTTTTTTGATGATAATGTTTTAGATATGTGGGGGTTTTTAATAATAAACTAAGGGACATGTTTGATATGGATTGTGACGGTGAATTATTTTTTGAATGTAAACCATTTCAAAAATAACACATTTAGTTTTTTCAATATTGTGGAACTGAAAATGATGGTATTAATATGGAGGGTGAAGAAGAAGAATGATATGTAATGTTATAAAAGGAATCTAAAAGAAATATTACCAACCAATTGTAATATTATTCTATGATTTAAAATGTATATATTAAATAATTAATTACTTAAATATAAATTTGTCTTCTAGTAAATATTGTAAACATATTTAAATGGAATATTAATTGCAGGTTGAATTTTCTATAACATAATACTGATTTCTTTTGTTTTCAAGTAACTGGAATAAATAAAAATTTCATTAATTATTAAATTTAAATTACTTTAATTTAATGAAATGTTTTTAATAATAATTTTTATAGAATTGATGTGTCAAAGAATACAAGATATGTTCACTACGCTATAATATATGATAGCCTTTCAATTCTTTATTCATTGAGTACACGGGTGGTAATATCTATCCAAATCCTTTTCCATGTTATTACATAAAATATAATTTGTGGTTAAGTGGTAACCATATTGAAATTTAGATGTAAACCTCCATATAGGGTATACTTATAGTACCTGACTACAATTATACCCCTATTAGTGTATACCTGCACATTTTTATTAGTACTTTGAGTTATGTTACTATATATTCATTCGTAAGGGTGTATCTGGGGTGTGTCACTATATAATTCCAACCCTGACTCATTTACCATTTAAAGGCTTTTTAGTGTGTCAGCATTTTTGGCATGTAACATAACATCATAATATTAATTTATAAAATATTTTAATAATTGTTTAATTAATATTCTAAATAGATAAAAATATTAATAATGAGAGAAAAATTCCTTGATTGTGGTCGGTACATATATTTTTAATATGATTTCAATTTTTTTTATAATTTTCCGAACTAGACTACCCAAACAAGTCCTTACGAATGGAAGAACATGACCTCAATTGTTCTTTTCCATTAACACTCCCTAAAAACTAACAGTGATAGTCTGAGATATATATGGCGATATTATACCCTGTAGTATCATCATAATAAAAATATATAATAGTATAGAAATTTATATAGATATTTCATTATATTTTTGAATTTGTAATTTAAGTTGTAATTAAACCATAATAATAAAATATATATACTATAATAAAATTTACATAGACTAAAAACCAATCAACACATAAATATGATTGTTTTCTGACCAAAAAAATATAGTATTTAAAGTCATCCATTTCCATAATTCCTCACAGACCATGAAGATTGTTTAACATTTGAGTCTTGTGGTTGGTTAATCAACTATAAGAATTAAGTCCTATTAGATGATGTTAAGTGTCAATGAACTCTTATGGTAAGTGAATCTATTTTTTGTTGAAACAATAAATTCTACAAGTTGGAGATAAATTATAAACCCAATGGATCAAATATGTCATGTAACAATGTAAATACACTACCCAATGAGAAATAACTGATTTAATATGTGGTGATTGAACACAACTAGATCTTTACAATTGACTATTTGAGGGAAATATTCTAAAATAAAAAAATCAACAATATGAAATAAAAAATTGTATCCACCTCATGAAAAAAATTATATCAACTCTATAATCTAACTAACCTTGAAAAAAAATTCAATTGACAGTGAGTTGATATTTATTACACATTGAACCAAAAAACTGTACCTAAAAATTATTAAAGTATCATGATAAATTCAAAAAGTAACTATCTATGAAGATATTGCAGTTAGTCAACCATTTACATTTTTAGAATCTTATTGGTAAAAAATGTAATTTAAAATAAGTGTAGGATCGTAATAATAATTGATTAACTATACACATAAATCTATATACGTGTTTGATTTATTGTAATATATTTCAATGATTTTATTTGAACATTCCACCAAAATGAAATAGATCGTAAGAATGCATATTAATTCAAGATTATAAGTGATTCAGATATGAATTATCCTTTTTAAACAAAATATGACAGACAGAATGAAAACCATGAACCATCATTGATCTCAAATAAAGAAGTGACATTATTTTCTTCATTTAAACAAATACCAATAAAAAAAATTAAATGACAAAAATATCAACCAATCCCTTTTTTCCCCATGAATATAATTTTTTATAATTTTATCATTATCTAATAATTTTTTATTCTCCTCCTTTATAATCCCTAAATCAAAATTAAATAACATAATTAGTTTAGTAAATTATCTGGCCTGTTTATATTTATTCTTATTTGGGAAAAACATAATCATATAATTAAAAATTAATGAATTTTATTTAGCCTTCATGATTTTATTTTTATTGACGGAATAATTAAAATCAATATCTATCATTTTAGATCATATAATTTCCATTAATGTACATTATTATATCATCAAGATCACTTAACTCAATTATTATATTCTCTCTAGTAGTCTTAGATACAAAATATTAGGTATTATTAGTTTATTTCTTCTTATTATTCTATTTAATTTTATTTAAAACCCATATAACATTTTATTCTTTTAATCATATTTCTTGGAAAACAAATTACTTTCACTCTGAGTTAAATATTAAATATTTAATGGGTTTTCATAAATATGGTTTACATTATTATGGGTGGTAAGAAATTAGTTTTTTTTTGGTCACTACCATATTTTTTCCTTATATATTTTATTTTAATGATCCTCAATGGGATTATATTACCTACTATAAAATATATGGGATCTCTAAACTAAGAAAATTTATGTTTCTTCTTTAATATTAATACAATACCAACTTTATTATTATGGAGTACCACTACATTAACCAACATAGAATCATAATCCACAATATCGTAAAATTTTCTCATTGAAAGTAGAATATAGTATGAGTGGAATAAATATAAACCCTAAAAAATCCAAAATTTCATCCTCTAAAATCTCTTTGTAGGTGTCTCTTCCATCCTAAAAACAATTTTTTCCTACTAGAACATATCAAGTCCAATTTTAATACTTATGGTATCCTTTTCTATACAGGACCACAGAAACAAGCCAACAACATTTTTTGAAGTTATTTCTGCCTCGTGGAGACTAACAAATGATGAATTTTGAAAACTATTAGTAATTTTTATTATATTTTCTACAAGAACACTTCTCCCATGAATTATATTGGTGTACGGTTTTATATAAAATTATCTTACCATAATTAATATTTCAGTTCTAAAAAATTCTTATTTTGTAAAGACTCGTAAATTTCAAGGAAATTTCTTTCTTAATTTTCTTTGGAATTTTACAAGAACGCAGTTTCTGACGGAGCCTGATTCCGAGGCCCGGTGTGCCCGGAATCAATTTCCGAAGTTTGGCTCGGGTACGTTCTGTGAACGGACGAGCGGGTTTTTCTAACTTTTGAATCGGTGCTCAGAATCGAATTCTGAGGGCACCGAAGGAATCGCAGTGCCGGTAATTGCTTAGAAACGCCTCTTCCGGAGTTGCGTTTGCTCGGGTGTGGTTTTAATTTTCGGGCTTAATGTTAAGAAATAAAATAAATTTTTCGACAACTTTATTTTATTTCACTTAAGCCACTTGGAAGCCACTTAAAGCCACTTAAAAGCGGCTTAATCTGAGTTGAATCGGATAGGGTACTATCCAGAAATATCCTACCCTCTTGGTAGGATATTTATGAGGTGGGTCCCGCACGAGCCCCGCCGTTTCTTTCCGCTAAGTAACGCACCCGCGAAAACCCGTCATTATGAAAGTCAACTGACGCGTTTTCTTAAATTCTTAACAGACCATTTAATTGGGCTGTTTTTTTTGGTAAATTAAATGAGCTGTTTGTTTCGTTGAATTAATTCTACGAATTAATGGTTCGTTTCTTATCTTTTAAAATTCAAATGTTTAGTTGTGTAAATAAAAGAAGGCTTAAGTTTATTTTATTTTGGGTTGGTCTCCTTTGCCACCTTGAGAGATTTTGAGAAGTTCTTTCCATCTTCTTCAACCTTGACGAAGAACACGAAGAACACTTAAGCTCCGACGAAGAACGCCGCTTCTCTTCTTCGTAGCTGTTGTGTTTCCGAAGATCGACGACGCCGCTTCTTCGATCTTCTTCCCATGTCAACGAAAGGAGATGCCGTTTCCCCCTCAGACTATCTCCGTCAGCTTACGAAGCTTCTCCAGCGACGTACCTCTTCGGACGCACCTCGACGTCAACGGAAACGACGTTCGATTTCCGCGACGCCCGACCTCCGCGACGCTAGTCTTCCGCGGCTTGATTGGCGTGCTCCGCACTTGTATCCGAGGTAGGGGATTGTTGATATTTTATTTATTTATTTTCCATTCTTGATTCTAGAATGTCGAACTTCGAGGATAAAGGATTAAATGTTATTGTCTAACGAGAGGGGGGCCCGGACCACACCAACACGGCTGAACCCCCCTCATATGTTCATAATAGTTTCCGCGGTGCCGTCGCGCCGCGCTGTGGAAAGAAATCCAAGAACGCGACGCCGTCGCGTCGTGTCGAAGAAAGTCAAAGGCACTACGACCGGAGCGAGGCCGCGGCGGAGGGAAGCGATGTCGTCGCATCACGCCGGACGGCATAGGCCGCGGCCGGTTCCAGGCCGCGGTGGAGCAAGATGACCAGCGGCCGGCACCGGGCCGCCGGTGTCGGCGAAGGAAGGACAGGCCGTCGCCGGTCCTTGCTGGCGAAACCGGCCGGCCAGTGCGGGCCGGCCGGCCAGTGGAGACCGGGGGAATTAATTTTCCCCGGCCGGGTCTCAAAAGCTGCCCCAATTAAGGGGCCGCGGTTCTCAAAGGGGGGGGGGCTTTGCCCCCCGTGCGCGGCACCCGAACGGCGCCCAGGCCGCGTTGTCGTGCCGGTCCGCGCCGCCGCGCCGACCTCGCCACCTCGTCGGACCGCGCCGTTGCACCGGGCCGGGTTTTCCGAGCCGGGCCGGGTCGTCGGGCCGGGTCGCTGCCCGGGGCGGGTCGACCCGGTTCAGCCGACTCAGGGGGGGTCGGGCAGACCCCCAGTTTCGGACCACTTTCGGTCAAATGCCCGTATCTTGGGCTACTGGCCTCCAAACGACTCGCCGTCAGCGGCAACGCGATCCTAGGATCGAGACGGTCGTTTCGGTATACTATACGTAAGGTGCACCTTCCTTTTCGGGAGCCTACATGGTTAAAACTCAATAGTTAAGCGTGCTCGGCCTAGAGTAGTGATCAGGATGGGTGACCTCCTGGGACGTTTCCCAAGGTGGGTGTGAGACGGAAAGGCCAATAAATAACAGACCGGGCGTCCGATTGACGCGCCGTCTATTTCGTTGAATTCCTCTAAGTGAGGCGGATCTTTTGGTTTACTCTGCTTGAGGTTTTGATGCCGACAGAGTGCGTTCGGGTTGGATCGCACCGAAATCCTACCGGGCCCCTTGAACGAAAAAGCCAATAACTCTCAGACCGGGCGTCCGATTGACGCACCGTCTGTTGCGTTGAGTTCCTGTTGATGATACGGAACTTTTGGCAACCTTTGCCGAGATTTGGATGCATATGGATAGTGTCCGGGTTAGATCGCAACGAAATCCAATCGGGCCCCTGGAACGGAAAGGCTGATACCTTTCTGACAGAATGTTCGTTTGACGAACCGTCAGCGGCGTTGGTGATCTCGTTGAGAAAAGGTCCCTATGAGTATACCCTATGAGTGCTCGGGGTATAGTTGAGTTACGGCCGGATTGGTTCGCAGACGAAACCAACCGGGCCCCTAGGATGAAAAGGCTAATAAATCACAGACCGGGCGTTCGATTGACGCGCCGTCTGTTGTCTTGAGACCCCTATGATGAGGTGGTCCTTTGAGATACTTCTTTGAGGGAATTTGCGATACTTGGAGTATCGACCAGTAGCTCGTGGAGCAGACCCTCCCGGAGACGAGCGTGCGGAGTACGGAGACCGTGTAGCCGGCTGAGACCTGACGACTGCTTGACCGACTCAACTTGGAGTGAGTCAACTAGCCCAGTGGTCGGAGCGCCCGGTATTTGGCGACAGACCCACGGCGGACGGAGCGCCTGGTAGTTGGCTGCAAACCCGCGGTACTCAACAGGAGGAGTACCTCTGTAGGCTATTAGTGGGAGCATCCGGTATTTGGCGACAGACCCTCAGCGGACGGAGCACCCGGTAGTTGGCTGCAAACCCGCAGTACTCGAAAGGAGGAGTACCTCAGCAGTCTTAGGTTAGTGAGCAGTACCTCGGAGTTGTGACAGGAGCACTCTACACTCCAGAGACGGAGCTCTTCAGCAGTTACAGTTTCGATAATGAAAATCCTGGTTTGAGCTGAGACTTTTGACCTTTGTGTTTACCTCATGATTGAGATGGGTCACTTGATAACTTAGGTATATATTTGTGCATATACCTGGGTAGTGGTTATCCGTTGATTTCACAATCATTATGTTTCCTCCTGATTGAGATGGGTTACTTGATAACTTAGGTATATGTATGGGCATATATCTAAGTAGAGGTTATCTGTTGAGATCTTATTGTGGTTATCCTTGTTGGTTTAGTGAGACCTTGAGGGTATCGGGGTCCCTACTGAGTATCGTTATACTCACCCCTGCACGGGCTATGACCGCACCTCGTTGTGTTGGTAGGAGATGACGGGTAGTGCTGACGGAGGCCGAGTGTTCGAGGACAAGTCGGTACCCGG
Organism: Viscum album; assembly: GCA_963277665.1. NCBI lineage: Eukaryota > Viridiplantae > Streptophyta > Magnoliopsida > Santalales > Viscaceae > Viscum > Viscum album. Next base: position 829,641,811 of record OY728151.1, on the reverse strand, counting down.
AGGTGGACTACACGACGATTCTGTACCCGGAGGTGGACTACATGACGAGTCAGTACCCGGAGGTAGATTACGCGATGAGACGACTCACAGAGGAGGTTGACGGACGAGAGCGTGGAGGTGGCTATCTGTACCTACCCTTCAGGTAGGATCCATGGTGGACGACCAGGAGATGCGCTATCTGTACCTACCCTTCAGGTAGGACCCGAGGAGGACGACCCAGGAGCTGCTTCCCTCTTCCAACTTTTTTCTTTTTGTTGTTGTACCTTGTTTAGTTGTAGTTGTACTTTTTTTGGGTTTGTATTCTAGCCCATTTACTTTTTAGCTTTTCGGTTGTACTTAGTGTTTCGTTCCTGCTTGTTCTCTATGGTGCATGTTTTCTTTTATAAAGGCAATGCCTTCCTAGTTATCGGGATTTTACGTCTTTGGTGCTAGTCGCCATCCCCTGGCCTATGGAAGGCGGGCTTGGGGTAGTCACAGCACGGGCCCCGAGGACGGGTCGTGACAAATTGGTATCAAAGGAGTTCGGTTCTACTGCAGAACATATAACTCTGATGTTTCCTTCTGTGAATCAATAGTGTTAAGAGTATCCAGTGTGGTTTTCTGTTCATGGAGTCCAGTGTTGGTGCGGGCGGCCGACGTATCCATACACCAGGACCCTGACAACTGGTTTCCGACTTTGTGCATGAAAACACTGATTGCGTGTGTGTTTTCCAGAAGTTTTATTTAAATGTCAACTCAAACCAGGTCAGCTCACCAGGTATAATATTTTTACCGTGTCACGTTGTTTCTTTCAGGATGTCTCCCCGTGGACGACCAGCTAGAGCCCCGAGTGTGGTACGTACTGAAATCCTGCCGAGAGATGAGGCCTCAGTACCGGGCTCTATCCCAGTTGAGGCACCAACGGAGGCACCAGCGGTACTACTACCGATTGGTCCACCGATGCCACCAGCCCCAGCAGCAGAGGTTGCACGTCGCTTGAGCGCACTCCATGAGTTCCAGCACCAGAGGTCACCCAGGTTCCAGGGAGGGACGGACCCGCAGGCAGATGAAGATTGGCTGGGGGCTGTGGTGAGAGTCTTCAGGCTAGTGGGGACGCTGACAGATTTCATGGTGATCCTAGCTTCCATCCTTCTTCAGGAAGCAATAGGTAGATGGTGGATCCTGATGCTTCATATGCATGACAAGGCAACACTTCTATGGGTAGACTTCGAGAGCCTGTTCCGGGCGGAGTTTGTACCAGCCACCCTTCGAGCAGTTCTTATACAGGAGCTACTTCAGCTGTGGCAGGGCAGCATGTCAGTGGCGCAATACTCAGCGAGATTCACAGACCTCTCGTGCTACTCCACGGATATGGTATGGGACCCGTTCTACAGGGCCTGAACCTTCGAGCAGGGGCTCAGGCGAGAGATTAGAGCTTCTGTTGTTTCGCACAGCTTTCTGACGTAGACATGGGTGTTGTAGAGAGCCCTCTTAGTGGAGAGTTTCCTTGCTGAGCAGTCTCCAGCAGAAGGACCCACCACTAGCTGGCTTGCAGCAGAGTTTTCTGCAGCAGGCAGTAGATAGATGACACAGAGGTCCAAGAGGACCAGACCTACCGGTGGCCGACTGCACGACTCAGGTTCAGTTGTGCGGGGAAACCGGGGTGGAGTCAGAGCCAGACGTGCCGAGAGTGGACAGTGTTACTCCTGCGGTGAAATTGGTCACATGGCACATGACTGTCCGACCCGCCATGCAGATGACCAGCAGTTAAATGAAGAACCTCTGAGGCAAAGGCAGAGGATCGATCAGGGTGGACCGCAAGGATCAGGCGGCCATGGCAGAGGAGCTGGCCGTGCAGCTGGAGGTGGACGATGCTTCGGGATGTTGCCACCACCACCAGGAGGCCCACCGCGACCGCAGGGGACAGGAGGACATGTGAGATCTCAGCTTCAGGAAGCTGAGGCCTATGGTCATAGAGCTCTGAGAGAATGTGGATAGGAGCGGAACTAGTGGATACATCCTTTGTACTTCTAGTTCCATGATGATTTTGTATTCGTGTCTTTGTACTATGAGCTGCAATAATATAAAGACACTTATCTTTGTTTACCTTCCTGTCCCTTTTTTGGTTGATACTGAGTGGTCCTGGTTAAACTGTTGACTTGACCCTCACTTTTGAGATTCCTACTGGAGGAGACCCAGTGACCTCACACTGATGCCGACAGTGTGACTCGACCCTTGGAGGCGAGAGTGACAGTTGGATCTCTTAGTAGTTGCGTCGAGGCCTTATGACATCATCCATGACATGAATGCATCATTTATGCCAGGATTGACTGTATTAGGAAACGATTGTGGTTCATCCAGGGGATGAGACCAGATTTCTCTTATCGGCAAAAAAGAAATCATAGCAGCTCTTGTGAGACAAAAGGAGGTGCAGTTCATCCCGGAGTGGATGAAGACTGCATAGTGCGGTAAGAAACAAGGAACCGGTGCCAATATTAGAGACTCGGGCGTGTTAAATGTTTCAAGAAGAGGTACCTTTAAATAGAGATGAGTCTGCGAAGTGGCAGACATGGAGGCAGAGCTAGGAGAGCAGCATGAGGTGGTGTACATCTGAACATGCTACAACCACCCGCCTTAGTTATTCCCACCAGGCTCAGGGAGCTGGAGGGAGGAGGTAGAGTGCGGCTGCATGCGGTCAAGGAGTGTGACCCAATGGCTCTAGAAATGATTTAAGGGACAGTCTGTGTCCACTACTAGCTGCCGTAGAAACAGACGTCGATATGAATCATTCCTCGCTTTCACAAATCTTGTTCCAGACCTAGAGTTTCTGATAAGTTGTGGACTTGACCCTCACGTCTGGAGATACCTTGGGAGGAGACTCGATAATCACACTTATGCTGACGGTGTCGTCAGACCCTCGAGGCAAGAGTTCTGGTTGGAATCTCTTGGTGGCAGCGTCGAGGCCTTACGACGTTAGTTTGAGTATGGAATGGGCAATAACTGTTCATACTCAAATTGATGATTTTAGGCAAACGTCGGGATGGGTTTTCCTTGGTCGGCGGAAAAGGAAACCCTAGGAAGTGCAAGGTAACTCTTGAACAGGAGGGTGCGACCGATCACTCTTGAGTCGTTCAACTTCACCCTCGTAGTAGTAGTTGTTTTGAGATTCAGTTCTAACAGAAATGGAGACCTCTGGAGTTCGAGGATGACGACCACGTCTTCTTACGGGTCTCACCTCGACAAGGTTTACGGAGATGTGGCCAGGGAGGCAAGTTATCTCCGAGGGTCAACTGACCTTTCTAGGTCCTTAGCTGGGTAGGCGAGGTGGTTTACCACTTGGCCCATCCACTTCAGTTGCACTAGGTGCACGACGTTTTCCATGTATCCCAACTGAGGAGATACGTGCTCGACCCCTTCGCATATCATCGACCATGAGGAGCTGGACGGTGGCGATGAGTGTATTCTACGGAGGTTCCTGTGGGGATCGAGGATCGACAGGAGCGGATCCTAGGAGGACGGTCGATTCCTCTTGTGCACTTTCTTTGGCAGCGCGGGAACCTCCAGGTGAGCACATGGGAGCGGAAGGCTCAGATGCGTGCTCAGTACCGCTTTGTTTCCCTAAGATTGTGGTGAAGCATTACGGGGACGTAAAGCCCTGTGGTGGGAATAATGTAAAGACCCGTAAATTTCAAGGAAATTTTATTCTTAATTTTATTTGGAATTTTACAAGAACACTGTTTCTGACGGCGCCTGATTCTGAGGCCCGGTGTGCCCGGAATCAATTTCCGAAGTTTGGCTCGGGTACGTTCAGTGAACGGAGGAGCGGTTTTTTCTAACATTTGAACCGGTGCTCGGAATCGAATTTTGAGGGCACTGATGGAATCGCAGCGCCGGTAATTTCTTAGAAACACATCTTCCGAAGTTGCGTTTTCTCGGGTGTGGTTTTTAATTTTCAGGCTTAAAGTTAAGAAATAAAATAATTTTGCGACAACTTTATTTTATTTCACTTAAGACACTTGGAAGGCACTTTAAGCCACTTTAAAGCGGCTTAATCTGAGTTGAATCGGATAGGGTACTATCCAGAAATATCCTACCCTCTTGGTAGGATATTTGTGAGGTGGGGCCCGCACGAGCCCCGCCGTTTCTTTCCGCTAAGTAACTCACCCGCGAAAACCCGTCATTATGAAAGTCAACTGACGCATTTTCTTAAATTCTTAACAGACCATTTAATTGGGCGGTTTTTTTTCATATATTAAATGATTTGTTTCTTTCGTTGAATTAATTATACGAATTAATGGTTCGTTTCTTATCTTTTGAAATTCAAATGTTTAGTTGTGTAAATAAAATAAGGCTTAAGCTTATTTTATTTTGGGTTGGTCTCCTTTGCCACCTTGAGAGATTTTGAGAAGCTCTCTCCATCTTCTTCAACCTTGACGAAGAACACGAAGATCACTTAAGCTCCGACGAAGAACGCCGCTTCTCTTCTTTGTAGTCGGTGTGTTTCCGAAGATCGACGACACCGCTTCTTCGATCTTCTTCCCGTGTCAACGAAAGGAGACGCTGTTTCGTCCTTGGACTATCTCCGTCAGCTTATGAAGCTTCTCCAGCGACGTGCCTCTTCGGACGCACCTCGACGTCAACTGAAACGACGTTCGATTTCCGCAACGCCCGACCTCCGCGACGCTAGTCTTCCGCGGCTTGATTGGCGTGCTCCGCACTTGAATCCGAGGAAGGGGTTTGTTGATATTTTATTTATTTATTTTCCATTCTTGATTCTAGAATGTCGAACTTCGAGGATAAAGGATTGAATGTTATTGTCTAACGAGAGGGGGGCCCGGACCGCACCAACACGACCGAACCCCCCTCCTATGTTCATAATTGTTTCCTTGCGGATGGAACGGGATGGCGTGGTGTCGTCGCACCACGCGGGAACCGCACGACAATTATTGTGCGGTGCCGTCGCGCCGCGCCGTGGAAAGAAATCCAAGAACGCGACGTCGTCGCGTCGCGTCGAAGAAAGTCAAAGGTACCGCGGCCGGAGCGGGGTCGCGGCGGAGGGAAGCGATGTCATCGCATCACGCCGGACGACATAGGCCGCGGCCGGTTGCGGGCCGCGGCGGAGCAAGATGACCGGCGGCCGGCACCGGGCCGCCGGTGTCGGCGAAGGAAGGACCTGCCGTCGCCGGTCCTTTCTGGCGAAATCGGTCTGCCAGTGCAGGCCGGCCGGACAGTGGAGACCGGGGGAATTAATTTTCCCCGGCCGGGTCTCAAAAGCAGCCCCAATTAAGGGGTCGCGGTTCTCAAAGGTGGGGGGGTGGGGGCTTTGACCCCCGCGTGCGGCACCCGAACGGCGCCCAGGCCGCGCCGTCGTGCTGGTCTGCGCCGCCGCACCGACCGCACCACTACGCCGGACCGCACAGCTACACCGGCCCGCGCAGCCGCGCCGGGCCAGGTTATCCGAGCCTGGCCGGGTCGTCAGGCCGGGTCGCCACCCGGGGCGGGTCGACCCGGTTCGGCCGACCCAGGGGGGGTCGGGTCGGGTCAGCCCAGGCCCAGACCCCCAGTTTCGGACCACTTTCGGTCAAATGCCCGTATCTTGGGCTACGGGCCTCCAAACGACTCGTCGTCAGTGGCAACGCGATCCTTTGATCGAGACGGTCGTTTCGGTATACTATACTCAAGGTGCACCTTCCTTTTCGGGAGCCTACGTGGTTAAAACTCTATAGTTAAGCGTGCTTGGCCTAGAGTAGTGATCAGGATGGGTGACCTCCTGGGAAGTTTCCCAAGGTGGGTGTGAGACGGAAAGGCCAATAAATAACAGAATGGGCATCCGATTGACGAGCCGTCTGTTTCGTTGAATTACTCTAAGTGAGACGGATCTTTTGGCTTACTCCGCTCGAGGTTTGGATGCCGACGGGGTGCGTTCGGGTTGGAACGCACCGAAATCCAACAGGGCCCCTGTAACGAAAAAGCCAATAACTCTCAGACCGGGCGTCTGATTGACGCGCCGTCTGTTGCGTTGAGTTCCTGTTGATGATACGGAACTTTTGGCATCCTTCGCCGAGATTTGGAGGCAGATGGATAGTGGCCGGGTTGGATCGCACCGAAATCCAACCGGGTCCGTGGAACAGAAAAGCTGATACCTTTTTGACAGAATGTTCGTTTGACGAACCGTCAGCGGCGTTGGTGATCTCATTGAGAAACGGTCCCTATGAGTATACCCTATGAGTGTTCGGGGTATAGTTGAGTTATGGCCGGATTGGTTCGCACACGAAACCAACCGGGCCCTTGGGACGAAAAGGCTAATAACTCACAGACCGGGCGTCCGATTGACGCGCTGTCTGTTGTGTGGAGACCCCTATGACGAGGTGGTCCTTTGAGATACTTTTTTTCGGGAATTTGTGATACTTGGAGTATCGACTAGTAGCTCGTGGAGCGGACCCTCCCGGAGACAAGCGTGCGGAGTACGAAGACCGTGTAGCCGGCTGAGACCTCACGACTGCATGACCAACTCGACTTGGAGTGAGTCGACTAGCCCAGTGGACGGAGCGCCCGGTATTTGGCGACAGACCCACGGTGGACAGAGCGCCCGGTAGTTGGTCGCAAACCCGCGGTACTCGATAGGAGGAGTACCTCTGTAGGCTATTAGTGGGAGCACCCGGTATTTGGCGACAGACCCTCAGTGGACGGAGCACCCGGTAGTTGGCCGCAAATCTGCAGTAGTCGACAGGAGGAGTACCTCAGCAGTCTTAGGTTAGTGAGCAGTACCTCGGAGTTGTGACAGGACCACTGTACACTCCAAAGACGGAGCTCTTCAACAGTTACGGTTTCGATAATGAAAATCCTGGTTTGAGCTGAGACTTTTGACCTTTGTGTTTACCTCATGATTGAGATGGGTCCCTTGATATCTTAGATATATGTATGGGCATATACCTGGGTAGTGGTTATCCGTTGATTTCACAATCCTTGTGTTTCCTCATGATTGAGATGGGTTACTTGATAACTTAGGTATATGTATGGGCATATATCTAAGTAGAGGTTATCTGTTGAGATCTTCTTGTGGTTATCCTTATTTGTTTAGTGAGACAATGAGGGTCTCGGGGTCCTTACTGAGTATCGTTATACTCACCCCTGCACGGGCTATGCCCACACCTCGTTGTGTTGGTTGCAGACGACGGGCAGTGCTGACGGAGGCCGAGTGTTCGAGGATGAGTCGGTACCCGGAGGTGGACTACACGACGAGTCAGTACCCGGAGGTGGACTACACGACGAGTCAGTACCGAGAGGTGGACTACGCGATGAGACGACTCACAGAGGAGGTTGACGGATGAGAGCGTGGAGGAGGCTATCTGTACCTACCCTTCAGGTAGGATCCATGGTGGACGACCAGGAGCTGCGCTATCTATACCTACCCTTCAGGTAGGACCCGAGGAGGATGACCCAGGAGCTGCTTCCCTCTTCCAGCTGTTTGCCTTTTTGCTTTTGTACCTTGTTCAGTTGTAGTTGTACTTTCTTTTGGGTTTGTATTCTGGCCCATTTACTTTTCAGCTTTTCTTTTGTACTTAGTGTTTCGTTTCCGCTTGTACTCTGTGGTGCTTGTTTTCTTTTATAAAGGCAATGCCTTCCCAGTTATCGGGATTTTACGCCTTTTTTGCTAGTCGCCAGCCCCTGGCCTATGGAAGGCGGGCTTGGGGTAGTCACGGCACAGGCCCCGAGGACGGGTCATGACATATTCCTTTACTTTTTGTGTAATATTTAGGACTGAATCTTATAACTAGATTTATAATAACATATAAAAACCATGTTTCCAAAAAAATGTCAAATCTAATAGTTACTCATTTGGGAATGAAGATTGTATATCCCTTGGGTCACTATTTTGAGTGTTAGAAAACATTGATAATTGATCAGCCACTATTTTCAACATCATGTTTATCTCTAATCTCTAATTTAATTTCTTATAAGATGAGTATCTATTTAATCAGTCTTATCTTTTCCTCCTCAATATCCATAAAATTATTTATGGATGAATGATCATTAAAAATACTTACTTTTAAACTATTATCATATTGCAAAAACTTATCAAAAAGAACATAAATGAACGTAAATATTTCGAGATTGTGGTTTAAATACTGAACTAATCATATCATGACTTAATATATTATATTACTTCTAATAAATATATATCTATTTCATCTATTCCAAAAATATTTCCACCAGAACATCATTGGAACTGAATATTCATTCCAATGGAAGCATCTAATTTGAGACATTTAAAATGTTTGAAGAAGTATGTTTATAATTAATATTATTTATTTTTTTCAATACAATTATAACAAAAATAGATGTACTATCATTGACTAGGGATAAAAAATTCCATTTTTAAATTTTCCATAATCCTTTATGATAATATAGTATAAATAGTAATGCACCAAGAGGATTGTAAAACCAATATATTTTTCTATAATTTTATTTTATTAATGACCATAAATTAAATATTATCAATCTCAATTAGACAATTTGTGGCATTATAATGAATAATATTACACTAAGTAAACATAAATTTACATTTTACATAATTGTGTACATTCTTGACCTTTAAACATATTCCCAAATAAATCTTCATTGTTAAAAAACATTTATATTTGTTTACAATAATTGAAATATTTTCCATGAATTCCAATATAAACCTCTATATCATGTCATAGAAATTATTTCTCATGAATCTTTTAATAGTGATTGTGGAACCACACAAGACAAACTATATTGTCCAGAATGAAAACATCCCAAATAGACAACTTATAGTTCATTTTTTTAATATCTTTAGACGATTATTCAAACTGGTTTTAACTAGAATAACTATCAAGGGAGTAAAATAATCTTTTTCAACCAACATCACAATCATTTTTTCGGAGGAATACATTAAAATAATCCATTCTAGAGAATGAATTATATAAACTACATACATTATATATTGTTCATTTTTGTAATATTGAAGTTTTAATTTTCTCAATCTTATCATTAGTGATGAAATTATCACCTCCCATTGGAAAACATTAATTGGGAAAACCATCAGAATATTTGAGTTGGCATATAATATTACAGTATTTAACTATTTAATTACTAAAATCTCACAACCAATATCATTTTATTATTGAGAAACATTTTTTCTTTTATCCTTGTCTTATAATCAATATCAATATAAATTTTATGTAAGAAATAAGAAGGTTTAATAGATTTTTTATCATTATGGGACAAATCTATAGTATATTTTCTATTCTTAAAAAGAATAATCAACATTTCCTCGAAAATCTACTATTTTTAAGCACAAATTATTATAAAATGTGTGGAACTATCACTTAAAAATAAATATATTAATATATTTTTAATTGGTTTAATCTCAAATTGTATTTCTTATTAACTTGAATAGATTCTATTTGTACCATGTGGACCAATGTCTCCAATATCATTCTTAATGAAATAATGTGATCTAGATTTCAATTATTCGACACTACTCTTCATTGTTGAAATCCCACTAAACTAAAAAATCAGATCTATTGAAATTAGGTGTCCCACAGAAAAAAAATATAAATGATCTAGAAGTTAAACCCCATATTCATCAAAAATATTCTATAATTCCCCCACATCTAACATTAAATTGTATTCTTTAACTAAACATTTACTTTTAATATGTTTTTGGGAATCTAATAATAGCTCTTCAATAATATAAAAATGTTCATCACATTCCAAAATTTCTACTATAGAGAAGATCCCCTCTTGTATTCATTCCTTGATATTTTTAAAAACATTAACTTACCTGTTTTGTTAACAAAAAAATAAATTTACATAGAATCCTTAATCAATATTCCATATGATTTAATGAAAACCCAACCTAGTATGATAATGACATTCTAGTAAAAATTCAATTCAGGTGTGAGAAAATTATTGCATAAAAATAAAAATCTAAAACCATTAATAAGATAATATACCCTACATATAGGGTGTGCAACGGATAGTTCAGCCACTTATAGAAAAATTATTGTACAATAAAATTATTCAATTATTTTCATTATAAAAATATGTAAAAATTAATTTGATACACGTCATAGTGTTACATAATAAATTTAGAATATCCATATTCCATATAGTAAATGTAATTAACAATCTCAATGGATCATTGAGTTTTGGATGAATTATATTTTGGAGAGATACACTACACACATAAACGAGGCTATATATAGAAACTCCTCAAGCATTTTATTTTTCACATAGATTTTTTAAAAATCCCAATAAACCTAAAAGGTTTAGTGTTTTCATTATTATGCTTCATTTTTTTGTAATAGGTTGTATATGGAAAAGTTTTTAATGATAGATTGTATTCTATCAATTTCATCTTCAATATATTCATTTGCTTTATTTTTTTCATTTTTTGAATATTTTTATCTTGTATTTTTACTAGAATGGGTGAATTTTTGTAACTCTAAATGTGTTTTCAATGTTTAAGATTCATAAAATGAATTTTAGTTACTATATTCATTTTGAATTAATTTTATAATTATCCTTATGTCTATTATAGGTTCCTTTTATGTTTTCATAACACTCATTGTGGTCACTACCACAAAATTCTCTATCATGTTCACTTCTATAATACATTGTATCATATATGATCTCTTCCTACTATTTCTTTATCAATGTGACTATTTTTTGTCTTTAAATTATATATAAAATTTTATAAATCATATCTTTGATAATATATATGAGATTTGTGTCATTCAACATTAGAATCCATCATACCTTGAATTTTTTTCGTGAGACTCTCTATATTTTCTTTAATTTATGAATCATACAGATGACAGCTTTGTAACTATTTCCTATGTTTTGGTTGAAATTTAAGAGTACTAGTCTTTCCTTTCAATCCCCTATCTCTATGAGGGTTTGGGATGATTCCTATAACATTGGTTGTAGTTTTTAGATAAGGGATTATCCCAATAATGAATACTATGTTGATACCATGAAAAATTATCATCACTAAAGTGTTTATTAAAAAATAAATATTTGGATAGTGGGTTATATGAAAAATAAAAATATCATCGTTGTTTCATTTCTCAAATGGTAAATTTTCATTGGAAACAATAACAACCAATGGATGGGTCTCTTGAACAAAATTTGTATATTTTATATGAATAGATCTCTATCTAGGCGAATAAGGTTGCAAATATTTTTTAAATAAATTTAAAATTTGGCTAATCACTTAAGGTATTCATTTAACCAATATCCTCTATTAAACTAGTCTATAATTGTTTTATTATTAGAGAAATGATCATTGTAAATGATATCCTTTTTGAAATTTGAAGCAAATTTATGGTTATAAAATCATCTCAGAAGACCCACAAATATATTCTATGTTGCATGGAATAGCTTGAACTCATATTAAATTATGTTCTGGATATTATGTTTAATTTTAGAGGACATCTTCATATAGTTCTCTTTCATCACAGTGGCATCAAACACATGATCCTAAGTGACAAAAATTTACCACTATTGCAACTGAAACCATGTTATAACATTTACCTTTAGAACAATAGTAAATACACACTATTTTAAGACATTATCTCTAATTAATAATAGTGGTTGATACTAACCACAAATTAGAGTTTCCTATAGAACACAATATATTCTTTATTAAGAAATCCATTAAATTATTCTTTCATTGATAATAGTGACTATTTTATGTCTTAGTTATAGAATGAGGTGTCAACCAATGTATGAAGGCTTAATTGAAACCATGTCAAAATGATGTTATCTAAGTATGTACCTATCAATTAATAATTCCCTAGGATGATGTTGAAATACAATTTCTTCATGATCCACCACTTATATATTACCAATTATTTTCAGTTTTTAGAGTTTTTAATTTTTATTTATTTTTAAATGGATTAAAATTTTCCTATTTACTTCTTGTGTGAATGTAAAAGATAATATCGATGATAACTCAACAAACACAAAATTTATTTGGTTTTTTTTGATTTTTTATTTTTAAAACAATTTGATTATTTTTTAATGTTTTCTTAATAGTTTTATGTTTTCTTACTTAGAAACTAATTTTACACTCAATAAAAACATAAAATATTTATTGAAATTTTATTTAGTTTCAAAAATCTATTCATTTATATTCCTATTTAAAATTAGAATATTTTTAATTAAGGTCGATAAATAGAGGTAATAATACTGTTTGAGAAACAACCATGAAGAAAACATGAATAAATATAAAAATTGAAAAAGTGTGAGCAATAATATGAGGTAAATTCTTAGAAAATAAATGGAAAAATAATAAATGATGACATTTTCTGAAATATTTTGTTCAATGAAGAAGAAATCCATGATGATGAGTTGTAAAACAAATTGTTGAGGAGAAAGTGAAATTTTTTTCAATAATAAGTGTCACATTGCCTCGATTATGAGACCATTTATTGAACCAACATCCACTAAAATGATTTTTAATACATTTTCCAGGAGAAATAATGTATAGGATACATTCAATATTTTTTTTTTAAAAATAATAAGTAATAATTAATTAATTATTGTATGGAATCACCATGATTTAACATTCATTTAGACTTAGTGTGGTTTCCCTTAAATTATTTCAAAATCCGTATTTATATGATTTTAAAATGAAAATATTCATAAGAACATGAATAATTTTTTACAAGATATATATCCATTGATTATTTAACATTGAATAATTTAGTTTCATAGTGAATTCAAATAAGGAATGTTTTCCAATAATAATATATAGAATTTTCGAAGAAAAATAAAGGTTTTAGAATAGTATCATTCATTGTGCATAGTTATTTCGAAAAATGTTTTAGAAAAAATAATTTTTGATAATGCATTTATTTAATCAGAATATCAAAACATAGATAAATATAAAAAAATTATAGGATAGGAAACAAATATCCAACATCAAGTAGATCATAATTTTCTCAAATACCACTCACCATAGTTATCATGCTACTTGTATGGGTGTCTTCGTATAGTTTCATTATTATGTTTTCTATCCAACCTAATCTATGTGTCTCTATTGTGAATTTAATTTTTTTTTTCAAGAACACATATTTATTTGTGAACTCGTGGATCGTTGAATCAGAATCAAAAAATTAAATGAGTGTGTCAATATCCTCCACATGGTAGTATTCACTACAGACATACTACCCCATAGGTGAATACTAAAGCTCCCCAAATATTATATTATCCTCAGAAACATGGGAAAATATCTAGACACTTAACTTTCATCCCCTCCTCCTTATCATGACAGTATCCTTTTATTCTTTTGATTTTATAATTACCATGATATTTTATTTATAATATTATAGTTCATTGTCTGAAAATTCATACAAAGATGAAAAAGGAATAAATAATTAATTAAATGGACTAAAATTAAATATGAATTCAAGGTCAGGAAATAAGAGTTTGAAATTTTTTGGGAATTTTTAAAAATGGAATGTAATTTAAATAATTGATGTATAAAATTAAATAATGGAATATAGAAAAATTTATTTTAATTGTTACCAAAAATGATATTAGAAATTAAATAACATTTAATTTGATAAAAAATTCTCCTTTCTAAAATATATTAAAGGTTAGTGAAACAACTATTAAGAAATTAATCCCCATAACAACATATTATTATTAAAATGTATGATAAGTGGTATATCTAGAATAAGATTTAGGAATCATCATAAATTCATTACTTAAATCATATTTTGAAATAAATTAATTTATTAATTAAATCATAGGATAGTGTAAAGAATATTTAAAAACATTCCATGTCATTCATCATGTTTCTCATTTTCCCCAAAAAATCGTAAATACATTCTTGTAGACCCATACGGAATGCACCGTCGTAGTTAGATACTAAACACACTAACCCTTCATCAAAATCACAACCTTAGATATATATCATGATATTTCAATATTACCAACCATAAATCATTTTCATTACTCGAATATCAGATGAACTCCATTAACCAACACCAATTTAGTTTCCCCAACCACATCACACTGATAAATTACCCCACTACACCCAAAACATGTGTCCAAACAAACAAATATATCCAATTAGTGTTCTCCACATTATAAAATTTCCATAATTCCCAATCTTTATGAAAAATTATACAATAAATAAATTATCTACGAAACACCATAAATTACAATACTTGATAATGGGAACCTAATCAACAATGGTCTATTCTACCAGTAACTAATTCATCTATAAAACATTATCACAACTCCTAGTCTCATCCACCTCACAAACATGAAACTATCACATTAAAATACGCTATGATATTACCACAAAACCTTTTATTGATTCTTCATCTGATTTATTCCTAACCCACAATAATTGAGGAACATTGTTTATAATATAGACTAAGACACTTGACCCATCTATGTTTCATAACGACCATCATTACCCACATTTCATTCTAGAATAATAATAATTTAATAACTAATTTCTCATATGAAAACCATTTTTTATGATTATGATCCACATAAAAATTATGTTGGTTCAGTAAAAAATTTCATAAATTACCTTATATTAATTCACTTTCATATACATCAGTTACTACTAGCCAATTTACACTCGACCAGTTCTCGAGAATCTCTTACTCTTCTAATGATTTATGTGGAATTATGAATGTTGTCTCATTTATTATATTTTTTAAAAGGAAATGTATATCAAATTATATATGGTACATATTAAACTAGAAAAAAACCATGTGTATTAATTTACTATGTTCTATTAGTACCCCATGACCAAAATCCATGTGAGAAGGGAAAAATAAAGAGTCCTTTCACCATCGAGACATAAAACCACCTCTAGAAGCCATACACTCATAAAGGTCTTAAAGGGACTAGGAACACATCTTTTCTCATCATAAACTACATAATTGGAATAAATCACATGTCAGCACCCTGAATTGACATCATAACTTTGAACTCAATCTTGATAGTCCAATGACCTCAACAAATTGGTAACCTGATTAGTAATATTTTTCTACAATATTGTAATTATAATATCTTACAATCCTTCTAGGATGATCATGAATAGCCAATAGTAATCTCATAAATATATGGATAATATTATTTTAGACCAACCCACATACCTTATATAATGAGTAAAATATAACACTCTTACATCCATGTTAATAGTGTATTCATAAGACTGCTAGATCGAAACACAATTATCCTCATTTTCATCCACATCATATGTTAGACTTAATAAACCATTGTTACACCATTACATACTACATGTCTCAAAAAAAGAGTCAAATATCATAATTTTTAGGTACTCATAACTAATAAAATGGTTAATGATTCTTTCTATTCAAATTAGAATCATTCACCATATGAGCCTACATATGCGACCTTTCATCAAAAGAAAACCATGGAATATACTCCTTCTATATAATGTATAATTGGTTGAATATCTTATTCTTTGATTAACAAATACTGTTCGGTTACCCACTCATAAAATTATTAAATACATAACCATCCCTCAGTTAACAACACCCAACAATATTAAACTCTCAAATCACAACCTAACATCATATATAATAAGAAAAGTACCTTATTACTATGTCAAATCAATCATCACGACAATCCCCTAATTCAAATAACAAAACTAACCAGATCTCAATCATTGTTAATAAGGCATTAAATATGAATTACATGTCGTATGTAGAACCCTTGAGGCATCTACCTCATATAATATAAGGAAATCAACAAGTCATTTCCTATTATGGGGATCATATCAATTAATTCTCTTATATAACAAACAGATGGATATAGTGGGAAACATTAATGGTTGTCCCAAACACAACATATTCTAGAAGAGTCACATAAAAAATGAAATTGCCTCTATCAAAAAATATTGACACATTCTATAGGTATCAAATGCACATCAATTCACATGAAAAATCATCATATATAAAATAAGTACCCTAACAAATTATATAGTTCAGTATAATTCAACAATAATGTTATATGAAAAAAACACATTATAATTTTTTCCTAGTTATTTAATAAATTAAAAACTACTCATAATTAGGTCATTAATAACATATAATCATATGAAAGGCTTGGAAATACAATATTTAAAATATGATACATGGACAGAAGCCTTTTTCCACCTCCAGTCATGGGAAAACCTAGAAATAATTAATTAATCAACATTCAATGAAATATTAAACCTTACCTTGAGAAATAATTATATGAGAAAAAATATCAACTCCCTAGTAAAATGTATCATATCTTATAGAAGTATCAGCCAATAAAAAACATAAAGATGTTCCCAAGACTGGACTATATCTATACCAATCTTCCACATATTAGATGTTGAGAATAATGAAATGATGATTCGATAAAGATTTATAACATCTAAAATTTCTCTACTGAAACAGTACAAGACTGGTGGTTTCACATGATCTCCAGCACATGTCTTATACACCACAGGCTTCTGAATAGTAGTAATTGTCTAATGTAAACATTATATAGTATACCCTCTTTTACCATGAGAAAAATAATATCCAATATCATAAATAACTATACAAATATCTCATAAATGTAGAGTATCTTGAATAATAATGGAATAAAAACCTTTCTAATAAAATAAGAATTATATAACAAAATATACTCATACAAGTAAATATATAACACCAGAGTGGGATTGAAAATAATCCAGTAAAATAAACAATAAATATAAATATAATTAATAAATAGGATACTCAACAAATATCATTTGAAACAATTCAGACATATCTCATCAAATAATCTAGTATTGATTACACCATCCATCTATACATATCCCACCACCCAAACCTATATTCATGTCATAAGATTTATTTTCTCGCTAAAGTGATTATGTATGGTGTGATCATAAAAAATATTATAAAACAAACAATGGTTAACAAATAAAAAAAGTATATATGTTCTTAAATATAAAAAAAATATGTTATATCATCTAATTAAAAATAAAATAAATAATTTGGGTGCTAAATGGTTGACATTGATGGTCAACAAATATATACATTGTTTAGTGCGATAATGGGATCATATATGCATAGTCTGATCACAACTAAATAATAAATGGTATATCACCCCTCAATCACAATTAAGGTGTGTTAGGTATCACTGTCATGTATTAGTAGGTTAATGATGCATTTACATAAAAATACATATAAGGGAACAATCCACCATCTTGGTGTGATTTCATAATACCCTGGTGGAATTTACACTAATTCAAATGAAATAAATTATCTAAAGAAAAATTATAGAATATGAAAAATATAAGAGTATAAAAGAGAGTAACATACCTCATTTGATATTGAAAAAACACTTGGACCACCTAAATAGAATGTACAGGGGTGCATAGAATAGAGGGATGAGAGTGTGGATAACCCACTCTATGTGTGTGACATAATGCGAAAACCTTGAGTGGATTTTTAATTAAGAAGTTGAAAAAATTACAGCCATTACTCTTAAAAAAATGATCCATGAATACTAATAAAACTCTAGTGGATTCTACTGGACATCAGGTGGTAGGAACCTTGGTGTTGTATCAGTATATATTATACTTGAACCCTAGTCGATTTCCATTAGGGTTCATGTATATTTCTACATCCACCACCCATGCCTCCCCCATCACATGATAATTGAGATTCATCATTGATCCATTTCTTCAAGTTCAACCAACACCCAAATGCCCTTTTAAACATTCAAAACATGAATAATATCAAAATCAATATCTAAATCCAAATGTCTAATTCGACTGTGGTTCCACCACATCAAAACATTATTCACCTTTGTCTATAAAATTCTTATTTGGTTTTTTTTGATATTAGTTATCATTAAATATTATTAGGAAACATTAAATGTATGAATCTTTTTAAAAAAGTTCTCAATCATTGTTAATATTTTCTATTATTTATCATAGGTATATTGGTTTGTTCTATGATTTGTAAATGGTATATAAATTTTTTCCTCTATTTAATAATTATGTAAACATTAACTATAATTTTATTTATATTTTAATTAGCAATACATATATAAACTATATTAAATAATCGTAGTATATATGGTATATATACGTGAATGTTTTGTCAATGATATTTATTTTTTGGGAGTGAATGGGATATGTGGTAATAGAGAATTTGATCTGTTGCTGGTCATTTTATATGTAATAATTTCAATAGAAATATCGAATATGTATGTTTTTTAAATTAATATATTATGTTCTGTTGTAGTATATATTTTTTATTTTACTTCACTTTCTTAAATAAAATCTTATTATATATTATTTGTATATATATTATATATGTATTTTTTCATTTGATTAGAATTGGATAAAGTTGTTCACATCTATGAAAATATCTACTAATGTAACATATAATTAATTGTATTTAACTACCACAAATTATTTATAAGTGTTTAGAGTCATTTTAATTTTATTAGAAAAACTTATTACCAATGAAAAATATTGTAATGCCAAAATATATGACCATTTCTAGCGGTGGTTTTAGATGCCCCAGTTATAGTATATGTTGACTAAATCATATATGGTTATATTAACACTGTTAAAATTTAAAAATGTCACTAAACATATAATAGAATTATTTTAGGTAATAAAATCACTATTTATTTGTGGATTTTATGAAAATATCTAATATGTAGAAATCATCTCCAAATAGTTGTTTCATTGAAATCCACAAAAAGAAATTTTAAAATTTTAGAAAATCACAAATCGAACATCGATTAAAAAATTTCTATGTATTTTAATGAAATATCAATAAATATCATAGAGGTGGTAAAAAAATGTGTCCAATCAAACAAGACTATCAAAAAAATTTTAATTTTCAACAGTGTCAGAATTATTCCTCACAATATTGAAGGGATATCATCCTTATATTTCTTATATTACTCTTTTATAAATAATAAACTATATTTTAAATGATTTTTTGGAATTTTAATAGTCAATGATTATCTAATTATTAACACAACCTAAATATCCACCACTACCTCTACACTACTTTGGATGACACCATACTACCTTGGAGGTTTTATATTAAACATATTATATCTATAGATGTGATAAATCTAAAACTTTTTATTTAGGATGTTGAATCATACAATACCTATTAATATTTACCATTAAACCATAAATGTGAATAACCTTGGGGGCCTATTTACATAATGATCACAAGTATACTATATTACTCAAATAATATAATATTAAACATTCAACTCCCATAAGCACTAATGATGTTGATTAATATGAATGATTGTAAAGTATTCCACCACCCAATTTGTATTCACTGTGTATCTTTTTATTCTCAATGAACACTCTATCATCACTTTATAGAATTCGGAACAGTTTTTATCATTCTTAAAAACATGTGTATTTTTTTCTCTATAATATCCATATTAACAACTTATATATATTTGATTAATTTGTTTAGAAATACCATTTATGATATTCTTTAGTGGAAAGGAATTTAAATTTATTATGCTTTAAATATATGAGTGGATACAAATTTATTTAAAAACCTATATTAGTGAAGTTATATATTTATTACATCAAAATTAAGTTCCACTATTTGAGGCGAAAAAACTCTTGTGACTTATCCAATGTAGTTATATTAGTTTAAACCTATTGATTAAACAAAACCAAAGAATATTTTATGGAAAGGTTCTTATAAAACATAATCCTAAAAATACACTCCCACCACTTCTAAAATATCGTTTATATCATAAAGGTTGAAATTTTTTACTTTCCATATTTTAGTGATTCAAGGAATTCAAATATTTTTTTTATATTCTCAAACAATTCTTCATATTAATGATTATCACTACTTATTCATAATGAAGTAGACTATTGTCACAATATCTCTTTTTCACATTCTCTCGCATGAGCTAACTATGTTCAGCTCCCATTTTTCAAGGATGGTTTTGAATATAAATTCTATAATACGTTTATTAAAAGGCTTATTAAATTATTTAAAATTATATGTGGCCCCCACAGGTTGATTCATAGAAACTATTTTTGGATCCATAGTACTTCATAAAATCGAAAAAATTGGTAGACTCTTTTAATAATTTTATAAAAAAATTAAAATAATAAAAATATTATGTTATGTTATAACAATTTTATTACAAATTTAAAATTCCATAAAAATATATAATTTTCTAGAAAATAATAATAAAACCTTACTCCATTACACATGGTTATGCCACATGGTTTACAAAACCATGCAATAATTTTTCAGAACCCTCTAGATAGATGTAATCTTGATTAATTGTTGGACTGCATAGTTCCCAACCTATGAACCAACCATGTGATGCGTACCATAATCCATTATAATGAGGATTCACTATTTTTTCATGTTTTATAGCACATAAATCTATTTTGGATCCCATAAAATACATTTGGAATTTTATTTCGTGAGCCAAAATATCAAAATAACGATTAATTGGTCAACCATAAAACCAAATGTATAATTTCATCAAATATAATGGAAACTCATGGATCATTAGGATCTGTATTGGTTATATATTTACCCATAACATATCCTAAATTTTCTAATAATATGATACTATTTTAACTTTGAGTACCTATATAACATAAATAAAAAGAAGGATATAATACCATTCTGTGAATAACCATGTTGGTATACCCTATACTAGTACTCAAGTGATAATTTTAAATGTCCATAAGGTATTTATTAGACATCATTGGATTGAAAATATAACCAACTATTTAGTTTTAATATTTGAGGATAAATATTTATCAAAAATAGAAAAATATAAAAAAAAAATCAATCGAAAAGGCTACATGTCCATCCCATTGGATGGTGATCCATGCAAGGAAAAAATAGTTTTGAAATAACATATAAAAAATAGTTGATAACAAATCTAATAAATATAAATGTACATAAAACATAAATATTATATAAATCAAAACAAAAAAGAATGATGTATAAATAAATCTATTGGGGTTGATGGGATAAGAAGATGAATTTCCTAAATATATAATAAGTACAACATAAATTAGCTAACACAAAAAATAGTTATAATTTATTTTAAAATACTTTTAAAAATAGGCATGTTCAAAATGTTCACCTCATCCATGTCTCAACTAAATTTTATCATGATCTCGTTACCTAATAGCGATTATTTAACATAAACTAAATGCGATAATGAAAAATTTATATTACCATAATGTGTTCGTATAGGGTTTGAGATTGATTGCACCAGTAGGATTATAGAAAACCAATATTAATATATATATATATATATATATTATAACTTTTTTTGGAATACATAAATACTTACAAATGGAAACCCAATGACCCAATTATATTAGTTATATTGGAAACATTGAATCATAAAAACTGGTTCATACGTATGATACATTATCCCCCACTATGTTCATCAATACTAGTTCTCCTAAAATAAATAACATAAATGAAATATATATTAATAATATTTGGCGGGAATCATGAAATGTGGTTAGATCTGATGGTTAGTATAGGTAAAAAAACAAGAAATTTAAGTATAAACATGATCATATGAGAATAAAATTGTGATCATAACATTAGAAAATCATACTCTTCCTGTCAAAGATAATAATAATGAATTGTGGAATAAATGTTCCCATTTTCATATATTACGAATAATAATGAAAAAGATATCATAAGGCATGAAATAATAATTGTGGGATAAGGTATTGAATGTGTGGAATATATATAATAATAGGAATTCTAATGTCATGGCTACCAACCAATACCTTTATAAAATGTTAGGTTTGGGCTATGACTTGTGTACCTACTTTGGTATTGGGATAACAACCCATATATACTTTTACATTTAGGGTAGGGATAAAACCAATACACCTTCTTGTTTTTAGGTTTGGGAAACAACCCATGTACATTTTTTTTGGGCATCGACAACAACTCATGTACCATCTTACTTTTAGGCATTACTCCTCAACCCATGTTCCTTACTATTTTTTGATATGGGATAAAAACATTGTACAAATGTTTCTCATATAAAACATATCATTACCTATTGAATTTTAGTGAGATATAGGTCCCACCACTCACATGATAACACATACATACATGTGCCATGTGTTAATAACTCTTATATCACGAACCATAAAAAGGATGGGATCTATAAACATAGAATCATTAATAATGTATTGAAATTGGTATCATTAACATTTCAACACATCATATCCAATGAAAAAAATATAAGTGTCATAATCATTTTATCATACAATTATACATGAAATGAAGTGGGTTTCAAAACAATATTACCCTTGTATGATAAATAGGGGTCATAGGCATCATTTCATCAATAAATAAACCATTTAAAAAATAATATTAAGGGAATCTTTGATTATTTTCTTATATGGTAATGAGTAACATCATCAGAAGTAATAATATATAGAAACTAACATGGACTGATATTTTGATAACATTTCTTGGGGGTAAATATCATTTCAACATTGAAAATGGGTTTATAAAACATATAACCTTTTAGAAAACATTATCCTAAAAATAAATAAAAAAACATAAAAATAATTTTTTCAAAACGTTTTGGAAACCATTTTTATTGAAAAAATATAATTTTATATTGAAATCAGTTTTAATTTTTTTTCATTTAAGAATTATAATATAATATTTAAAACCATGAGAAAATGTTTTTCAATGAAAACATATAATATAATATTGAAAACGTTTTGAAGACCAATTCATTGAAATTAATTTGATAAAATATAAAAAATGATTGAAAATTTTTCCAAAACCATTATCCTTGAAAATACATTTCAAAAAAATTATATAAATACATCTTGAAACCTTTTTATAAAACATGGTTCGAAAGCACATTGATTTTTAGTTGAAGTAATCTGTTAAGATGGGATTTTATAAAAATACATTCTTAACCATCTTATGTTCCATAGAGTGAAAAACGATATAAATAAATGAATATATAATTAATTATTATATGATATGAAACATACTATGTGTTACAGAGATATGGATCATAATATTTGATCAGAAAAATCATAATCATATACAATCTACAAATTCAATGAGATTGTTTCAATAAACAGTTTCCACCTAGATACATTGAACCATACTCCCCATTTAAGAAAAATAAATTAAAATAAGATAAAATTATAATTAGAATATGTATATTAGTTATATAACATTTCAATTTAATTATAAACACCTCATTTAAAAAAAATAGATGCATAACATGGCATGTATCTCAAAGATGAAAAATTGAGACAAAATTACTTTACCGATTTAGTACCTTTTAAAACATAATACACATGAATATCCGATCATAAAACGGATATTTAAATTCAAGTAAATTTAATTTTGAAATTCATATAATTCATCCTTGGGAAGTACAAACACCACACAAAAGGAAAGGGTGGTTAATAAAGCATGTATCTCACCGAAATAAAAACTGAGATGAAATTCCCTTACCTTATGTCATGACTCTCTTTGTACTCATTAGAACCTCTTTTTTAATAAATAAAAGTTAATTATAATGATTTTAAGTAACTTTATTATTATATAAAAGTCCATATATGGGTTTATTATGTCGTTTTATTACCTTCTTTTTAATAATTGTTTGTAAAAGTTACGCTTCAAGAGATCTTCACATTGTTTTTCAAATGTATATTAATTTTTTATATGATTTGTCTATATACATATATCATTATTTAAATAATTTAATCCCATATATAAAAATCATTAATATTAAATATATTTATATAATAATAGAATATATAATTATTAAATAGAATACACCATTCATAGAGATAGTAGGATATAGATATGTATGCACACTCCCTCATTTTATTAACTTGTTGAAATAATGAAAGTAAATTAAATATATGTAAATGTGTATATAAATAAATAGTATCATTAAAGTATATTAATTATGTCATAGATATCATATATGTACATTAAAATTTCTTTAATACCTTCTTTATTGTGTGTGAATGAATCATATCACTTTTAGGGGGATGTAGTCCATACTACCTCCAACGAAATTATCGTATTTACACTAATTGGAATGTATATAGATATCTATTATAAAAGTATTAAATAATATTAAATTAAAAAAGAAATATAATATATAACATATTTAATCATATTTACATTATAATTCCTACCATTATAGGTTGTAATGGAAAAATGAACAATCATCACTTGGTGGGTTCATAGTTCTTCGTACATGTAAATAATATGTCCATTACCCATTAGATGGATGTGTGTGTATGTTTATGTCTAAAAATAGAATAAAAAATTGATTTAAATTTATGATATAGTTTTTTGTATAAAATAAAGGAATAATTAGAGTTGAATTTGGTCAATAAATGAACTAACATAAAAGAACTTGCGGAAATATGTCACCTCATATTCGGGTAACTCCTTTTACTATTCACCAAATGGATATCATGGATTTTTTTCTACCCAAGGAGAGGGTTCTATAATTAGGTTATGGATTATTAGGATTTATATGTTAATATCATGGTCAAACCAAATTATATTGAATAGTATATTGAAGTTAGATGAGATGAGGCCTTTTTAAATTGAAGAAGTGTCACTCTTGTAAATTTTGGGAAAGGGTATTCCACCCCCATTTCTTCAATAAGAGTTAATTAAATAGTGTATAAAAGTGTATAAAAGTGATTATAGGGTCTATATATGGCCATAAAATGACATTCAGTCATTTTTCTAGGTCATTTGGCCTCTTAAGATGAATTATTAGCCTATTGTTAGGTTTAATTTTACCTTAATCGATATAATTAATTTTAATTACTTTTAATACTATTTTTAGTCAAAAATGTAGATTAACATATTAAATTTTATAAATTATTTTCCTTCTAAATATGGGGTACTTTTTTTAAATTTCCATCACAGAAGTGATAAATTAATTTAAATTTAATCCTATAGGTAGGTCGAAAAAATGGGATTTTTATTGAAAAAATGATCAACTGTTTCTATGTTTTTTTATTAAAATTTAATGTAAAATTTATTATAATGAAATAAATTGGGATTATAAAGAAATAAGATATATCTAAACGTTTTAACCAATTTATAATTTAATTTGTCCTTATAAATATATTATATTAAAAAGAAAGTTTGAACTAAAATCCTATATTTTAAAGTATTCATTAAAAAAATTGAACATTAAAGAAAAATAAAAATAAAATAACATGAACTAATTACAATGTTAAATTTTTAGAGACGAATTTTATTTTTACATATTAAATTTATAATGGCTTGAATTTTTTTTTAAAATGGTTTATTCATTAAATTGTGGTAAAAATTTCTTAATAAAACTATATTGTTTTAAGACTAAAATTCGGTGTGTTCTTATCTTATGTCTAAAAAATATATTGGATGAATATTAAAAATATTTGATTTTATATAATATATATATATTAAATTAATATCAATCACTAATAGTAATTAATTTAATTAAATATGGAAAAACACAATTGTGAAAATAAAATTAATAATATTTTATTTTACATTCAATTGGTTTTCACATTAATTTTATAATTATTTAGTGAAATGCGAATTAATATTCTATTTTATTAAATAATATATTCTCATAAATTAGTTATTGCAATTTATAAAAACTAATTATATATCTTGGTTATATCTTATCATATTAAAAAATAACATTCAGCTAATATTGTTCTATAATACTTGGTCTGGCATGTTACAGAAGACATAATGTAGAGTCAGTATTTCATGTAACATAAGCTAACATCAATCTTATATATAGATAAAGCTAAAATTTATGTTCTGTGTAGTGAAATATTTAGTAGGTGTTTCATATAATGAAATC
Source organism: Viscum album (assembly GCA_963277665.1). Classification (NCBI taxonomy): domain Eukaryota; kingdom Viridiplantae; phylum Streptophyta; class Magnoliopsida; order Santalales; family Viscaceae; genus Viscum; species Viscum album. The sequence goes on along the minus strand of OY728151.1, from coordinate 829,615,897 downwards.
TAAACATAGTGATATAATATGAAATAAACAATTTTTATTATTGTCTGAATTGAAAAATATCAAAAGGATTAAAATAACTCAAAAAAAATAATTCATAAAATCTTGGGGCTTTAGATTCTACCCACCTTAAAATTAATTTTTTCATGAAATTAATATGGGTAATAATTGTTTTAATACTTAAATGTTCCTTTCAAAAAACCCACATCATGATGTTTAACACAAAATCTTCCTTTAGAAGGGAATGTTGGAAACATAGAAATTACCCAATGTATCACATATCTAGGTTTCCATATAGCAGAACATAGTTGGAAAGTGAAAACATGGACTTGGATGAAGCGAAGAAACTTTCATAGGGAGTGATTGAGGTCATCAATCACAAACTAGTGAATGATCAATTAAAAGTTTAGGGCCTCAAATTCATATATCTATTATGATAAAAAAAGCCATCAGTTTAATGAAATTTAAGGTATTAAGAATTTTTTTTATTTCTAGATCATTTTCCTAAAGTTGAATAATTTTAAGGAAAATATATACTTGCATGATTTTAAGAAAACTTCACAATTTGTTGTTCCGTGATCCACATCACATTTTTCTAGAAAATTAATGTTTATTTTTCATTCCTCGATTACTAAAAGGTCATGAGATATATAATATTTCAACCCATTTGTCACCAGTTACAAACAAAAAGGTTATAGATTTGGTTATCCCATAAGATTAAATCTATATGTGGTGAGATAACACATTAATCCTAGTGACTTCATCTAGTGTTTAACTTAAACAAACCAAAAAGGATTATCTTATAAGCATTATGAAATATTAAAATCCAATTATTTAGATGTAATGATAATAAAACATATTAACATTGATCCCATATACATAAAAAAGATTATTTTGGTTGTCGCATTACAAACATGTGAATACCCTAATCGTATATTCCCTTCAGACATAGTAATAACCTGAATTAATATAAATATTTCTAGAAACATTTCATGATTTATTATTCAATTAATTATTGGATACATTCTATAAATCGAAAAAAATGTAAAAATCATCTTAAATAATATAGATCAACTGTCAATAATCAGTTCTAGGGTAATCCGTACTATCCGAATTACTTATTCATATCAAAAATATCATCATACAAAGTTCATCATCTCATAGTGGGACATTACATAAGAGTTACCTTCCATAATTAAAATATCAGATTTCCATGAAATATGCAGTCAATATACCCTTTTCAATCCTTAATGAAATATTATACTGGAAATACTTATATATTTCATGATTGATATAAAAAAATTTTGAATTGAAAAACATAAGTACTTAAATAATAAAACATTATTCTTAAACCATTACTCTGGCTTCATCAATGTATTCCTTAATACCAGATTCCATGAATATGAAATATGAATCATTTATTATGTTTCTGCAACCTCAATCTAATCATGATTGTTATGTTTAATGAAAAAAAATTGTAAGAACACCATATAAATTTCACATGTCATTTATGGTATCCTTATCATCCTATACAAAATAGATAATCTTACAACCTTCTAGATAAAATTTACACTTTCAAAATAAATTTTTATAATGCATATACATTACATTTCTGATACAATAAATGTTAACCATGTTCCTTCTAGATACCTCCATTGACTAAAACTAGAATGCATGAGGTGAAAAAAACATATAATATATGAAAACCTTATAATCCTTTAAAAATAATAATAAGATACTTAGATCATGAAAATTTATTTTTAATTGATGAATCCATAGGTTTATCCTATGTAATCGATAATCATCTTCCATTTACATCCTCCATGATGGTTCATGAAGATATTGTGAATCTCGTAAGCATATACCCTGGGAGTGTCAAACAATGTGTGTAGCATGAAATTTTTTCATGTATTATATTATCTCAAGTCAGTCCTAGAACATATTGTCGGAGTTGTTACCCTAGGTTCATTTGTTCTAGAGTCACATCCACAAGTAGTATCTAGATAGGGATGTATTTCTAGGAAATCACTGACTCTATCCTTTTCCAAATTCAATAAAATCTTCCAAAATTTTAACTCATCCATAAAATTAGCTTTAATTACATCCATAGACATACATTAAAAAATATAAAATGGGATATACCTAATTTTTTATCATCCTAGTTTCCAAAGGCTAACTATTTCACCGCATGGATACCAACTATCGAGAACTATTCATAATTTACATAAACATTACATAAATATTGTATAACACATAATGTTTTACAAATCTATGACTAATGAATGTATCGGTTTTTTTTGTAAACATGGAAGTGTAAACCCTGGAACATAGTAGAGATACCTTATCTCCCACTGGGTTCTTTAGGAATCTCACCCCTCTAGGACATTCCTTACTTGAAATATATCTTCATAAACTGGGGAAGGAAATATAAATAGGGGTGACCTCAAATGCACAATAAGGGTAAATAGGTGAGACATGTTATTATAATCATCATCACTAGGGGATTATAGATTTATTATAACATTAGATGATCACACTCTGCATATCGAAACTCATGAAAATGAATTATGGAATAAATCTTGGTAGTTCATAAGAAATAAATCGTAAGGAAACAAATATTGTAAAACTGTAAATCTTAAATTAGTAATAAGTCATTCATATTGGGGAATATTTAAGAATATAAAATATTACCTCAATAATATCTAGAAATACCATTCTAACATGTTAGGATTGGACTAAGAATAGTTTGACAACTTTAGGATTGGGATAACAACATGTGTACCCTCTTAATTTTTAGACTGGGATATAACCAATGAACCTTATTGTTTTCATTCATAGTATACAACTCATGTACCTTCTTGTTTTTTTGGTTTCGACTTCTACCCAAGTACCCTCCTACTTATATGATTTGTGATACAATCCATGTGACTTATAGTTTTCAGAAATTTTAAAAAACATAGGTGACCTTAGATCTCATATACAACTTACCCTACCCAAGGAATTAGGGGGAGATTTAGGTCCCATATATAAAATAATAACACATACATGTATGTTCCATAAAATATTAAATATTTTATCATGACCCCTAGAAAGAAAGAATATATAAACACCAAATTGAAACCTATGAAATAGGATTGATATATGTTAAAATTTCATCACATCATAACCTATGGAATTGAGATAAGATTTATTATCATATAATCAGTTCATAACCCATGAAAATATTTGGATCTCAAAAGCATACAACCTATATAAGAGAAACGTGTTTCGTAAGAATCATTATATTATGATAAAGACTATTAAAAATAATATTAATTGAAACATTGTATAAATATATATAATGGAATGAGTTAAATAAAAAAATTATATTATATGGATAATAACATATAAGGATAATTTGGAAACATTTTTTGAGGTAAATATCCTTTATTCATTTAAAGAGCCTCTTTAAAACATAAAAACCATTAAAAACCATTTTCTTGAAAATAAACATGAAAAAATAAAATTAATGCCTTGAAAACATATTGTATTTTTTTTGAAAGCATTTAATGAGATATTTAAACCCTTTCAGTTGTAAAACTTATAAATGAAGCATGAAATCATATTGATAACATTTTTCCTTCAATGATTATGAATGAAACATTAAATCATTTTGAAAACCATTTTGTTGAATATACATTTAATACATATAATGAAATCCTGAAAAGAAAATCAAAATCTATTTTACATTACAATTAAAAAAATATGTATATATATATAAATTTTAAAAATTATTCTAGAAAACAAGGTTTGAATGAACATAACTTTCTTACTAAAGATTGAGGTAAAATCTAGCTTTATTATAAACATTATCTTAATTATCTTATGTATAGAATAGTATAAAATAGTACTAATAAATGAATAAATCATGAATTAATTGTGGATAAAAAATATCATTATTTTTAATAATATAGGATCATAATATTTCATCAATGTAAGCATAAACATAAATAAGCTTAAAAAGGGATGAGATTGTTTAAATACACTCTTACCACCTTGTAACGTTTTACGATACTCTCTATTTATGAAAATGAAAATTAATGGATCTTAAAATATAATGTATATAAATATATTCAGGATATAATATTTCAAATTTAGTATATAATCCTCATGGAAAAATATATTTACATAACATTTCATGTGTCTAAATGAAGGCAAATTGAGACAAAATTACATTACTAAATTATTAACTTCTAAATCATAAACCCCAAAAATTAAATATCATAAAATATATGTGTACATTGCAATAAATTTATTTATAATAATTTTATAATTCATACATGTGTAGTAGAAACACTACAAAAAATGAATTTTTGGTTAATAAAGCATTTATCTCACGAAAATCAAAAGTGAGATGAAATTCCCTTTCCTTCTGTTTTTACTCTCTTAAAACTCAAAATAACCTCCTGTATAATATATATAGGATTATTATAAATATTTTAATTTTATATACAGTCATATTTAATTCCATATATGGGTTTATTATGAGGTTAAATTACCCTCTTGATCATATTTTTATGTTATGGTTATGCTTAATGTAATATCTACTTCCTATTTCGCATGTTCCTTATTGGTTATATCATTTGGCTTTATAATTATATAATGATTTAAATAATTTAACCATGATATAAATAAAATTAATATTAGTTATATTTTTATTATAGTAATATATATAAGTGTGAAATTTATTACCCCGTTCAAGGAGTCGGTAGGCCCTACGTACGTATGAACGCTGATCCCATTTCATTAACGTATTTAAAGAAATTAAGTAAAGTGTGTGTTTGTATATATATAAATATACTTATATACTATGACAAAATTGGAATTATTATGTCTCATCTATCATATATTTTCATTAATAATATCCTTAATAAATTCCATGTAGTGTTTGAAAAAATCACATCGCTTAGAGGAGGCACTAGTCCACACCGACTCCAATGAAATTAACATATTTACACAAAATGGAAAGTATAATGAAATTTTTTATTAAAATATTAATGAAGATTAAATAAATATAAAATATAAAATATATACTTATAGTTTACATTATAATTACCACAATTAGATATGGTAATATAAAAATGAACAATCATCATTTTCTAAGGTGGTAGTTCTCCATAAACAAAAATTGTTTGTTCCTTACCCATTAAATTGAATTTTGTGTAACAATATTTAAAATAAATATAATTGAAACATAATATTATATTTATGATAGTTTTTTATACATACATATAATAATATGTTCTTATGTTATGTGGATAATTCAAATAACATAAAATAATATGTTGAAGGATGTTACCTCTTATTTGGGTAACTCCTTCTGGATATCACCAAAAAAACTATTTCGATTTCATTATTCCCAAGATGTGGAATATAGGATGAAGGAAATGATTTTTAGGAGATATTTGGGATGATATTTTTTGATACAACGTTTCTTCATATGGGTGAGGATGTGGTAAGAGAGGAGGCCATTTTATTGTGGAGGAGGAATGACACACTTGTAAATTTTTTGAAAGGGAATTCCTTCAACATTTCTACCATGGAAATTGGATATAAAAATTATCAAATATTGATAGAAGTGATTAAAGGGTATTATATTTCCATTAAATGGACTTTTTCCATTATTCAAGGACATTTAGTCCATTAATGTTAGGTATTAGTCCGTACTTTTGTCTAATTTTTACATAATCGATGTAATTAAATTTAAATACAATAACTGATATTTTTATTATAACAATAAGATTACCATACTAGAAAAAAAAAATTATGATTCTAAATATGTATTCCATTTTGGAAAATTTAAATCACCTATTTATTATAAATTAATTTGAATTTACACCCACAGTCGAGTAAATAATACTAGTATTAAATGTAAAATGTTCCAAATGTTGCTATGTTTTTATAATCAATTTCAAAGTGAAATTGATTACATTGATATAAATATAGTTTATTGGTAAAAATAATATCTATTTAAGCAGTTTAAACAATTTAAAATTTATTTTAAAATTATAAATAAATTAGATGAAACAATAGTTCCAAACTAAATTTCAATATTTTCTACAATTCATTAAAAAATGAAACTACACAGTTAAATTTCAATAAATCACCATACAAAAATTATTATATTAAAAATTCAATATTGATTTTTATTTTTACATATTAAATCATTAATGGTAAAAATAAGTGGATTTAAAAAAGGTTTTTGACATTAAAAGACAGAATATTACCTTAATAAAAATATAGATATTTATGAATAATTTTTTTTCTAATATTATGTCTATAAAATTTGTTATATTAAAATAAAAAGTATTTTATTGAGTATATAACTTATATTTTACAATAATACCACACTCTAATTGTAATTATTTTAATTTATTAGTGCAAAATATATTTGTGATAAAAAAAATTAAAATATTTTCTTTTATATATAATATGTCTTCATATTCATTTCTAATTAATTATTAATATTTGAATTCATATTATATTTATGAAAAAATATATATTTAAAAATTTGTAAATAATATTTATAAAAATTAATATAATGACTATGTTATATATTATAATATAAATTAATAACATTTTATTAATATTTTATTATTCAGTGAAACACTGTCTTGTGTGTTATGTAAGACATCGAGGAAAGACTGTCTCTCATATTACATATGAATAAATTGGTGTTATTTGTAGACAACTCAAGAATTTATGTTTTTTAGTGAACAATTAACTTAATGTTTCATAGAAGGCAATCCAAACATAGTTTTTAAAAATAAAATAAACTACCAGTAGTGTTGCTTGAAATGAAAAAGATTAAATAGATTAAATTAACTCAAAAATATATAATTCAAAAAATATAGGGGTGTCACAATTAGACCACAAATTAATCCATATAAAACTATTATATAATGGACCAAGTAAGGCTCATTTAATCAACATATATAAAAATTACCGTTGATTCATTTATGAAAACAAGTAATATGGTTAGCGTATACGAAATATTAATGTGGAAAGTTAATATGAAATATAAAATGATTTTAAATATTTTAAAACATTAATAATAGTGAAAAAAATAATAAAATTACAATGAAAGCATCAAGCGTACAGACCATGGAAACTATGATCGGGGGATCCAAGCCTCATTTTCGGAGCACCATGTCCTTAAGGTGTATTTCCATGGGGTTGATATGTCCCAAATAACTATTTATATAGGAGTTCCAAATATATAATAATTTTATATATGTGAGATACAAGTACCAAAATATTGTTTTTAATAATGTATCATATACAAAATGTGTGTTCCAAACAAAAAAAATCAAATATCAAATATCCAACAAAGTACACAAAACTATTCTTTATGATACTTTTTGAGGAAATAAAGGGTTTAAGTAATATACAAATAATAATTGGTTTCACTTATTTACCGCAATATAGGAACCATATATTAAAGCAATGTACAAAAATTAAAAATTAAATAATATAGAAGCTTTTATAACCAGAGACCGAACCAATAAAAAAATACCTCATGGTTAAAAATTTCATATATTTGTTGCAATGTTTTGAAAAAGTACTATGTCAATTTCTTATAATGTAATAATAATCCATTTGGTAAAATATTTCAATTAATTTCTTAAAAATATTTCATGAAATGTTTACACACTATTTAAAAATTATTTTTCCTAAAAATTATAATTGAAAATGTTAAAAAATTTATTTTTATACATGTTGAGAATGCATGAAAAGAACAAAATATAAAAAATAAATTGACCGTAAATAAAAAAACATTCATATCACTCAATGTAATTATTCAAAAATTTATCAACCACCCATGGTTTAAGTAATAATGGTTAGACATATATACACCTACTACGAATAATAGAATATATTCAAAATAATTTCATTCAACCATGGATAGGAGGAGTGATCCCAAGATAATTATATGAAACCCAAATAATATAAACACATAGATAAAATGTATCTAATAAAAACCCCTAGGAAACCATGGACATATGAGCGATAGAAGATGAAAAATAATGGATATACAAGATGGAGGAATGTGGTGAGAATTGATATCAAGATAGAAGCCCTATTTTTTGATAGAGAGGGACCAATATTGAAGTGAAGAGGAAAGGGAAATAAAGGACATGACATGAGCGACATATCATGGATCATCAAGACTGAATATGGTGGAAATAGAAACACTTATTTTACTTATTTTTGGATTTCAAAATTTAAAATAATTTAATATTTAACCGACCACAAAATTAGGTTTTTTGGTTGGTCTAATTGTGCACCAACCTTGTTTAATAATATATAATATAATTTAAATACCAATATTAAAATGTTTTACATTTATAAAATAGTGCAGAAACTATGAAACAACTGTGGGGTATCTAGGATTAATTCATATGGTATACATAAATGGTTAGGGAACCATACACACCTGAATATAGTCCTTGGATCCTTACATTAGAAGCTTCCAATTTTCAATTTCAACATCAAAATAAATAAAACAACAAATTAATTCATAAATAAAAACATGAAAATTAAATAGATAGGTTCAACGATAAATTACATTATTTTATTATTAATTGTATCCATGTGAGATAGAATTAATTATTAAAATTATTAATGTTCAAAAAAATAAATATAGTTGTGGTTCACATAAATTATAATAATGATATATATATATATATATATAACTTCTCTATTATTTTACTAATTCGTCAACATTTTCATCATTTGGCTTGATGAATGTATATATTTTCATGGATTAGTTATGTTTTTTTATTTATGGACAAATATTATTGTTTAAAAACATTATATTGAGTGAAATATTTTATTTTAAAATTTTATTCAATATATAATTTGATAATTGATTTTGGAAAAAAAATTTATGATTTTTGGGAAGAAATGAGAAGAATTCCATCTACATATGGATTGTTTCTAAATTTTTATAAAAATAGCACCAATTACATATTGGTTTGTTAATATCAAACTAGAATATGAAAAGTTTTGTTAAGGCTACTAGAACTTATTGTGAGTGTCTTGGTGGCTCACACAAAGTTTTCTGTAGACACTTGGTTTCCATTGTCTAATAAATGGGTACATAGTTGGTTCACATTTTTTGTTTCAATAATTCAATTTTAAAATTATTTATTAATGAGGATTATTAATTTACTTATCGTTTTAATCTTGTTGAAAAATAAGTAAAAGTTTTCATCTCTTATATTCTCCCTCTCACTATCATTATACTATTAATGTAAATTTTATTCATCAATTATGATAGGAAATATATCTCATTGGTCTTATTATAAATCCAAAAGTAATATATTCTATAACAAAAAAAATTATGAAAATGAGTTTTGGTTTTATTTTTTTCTCATTAACGCTATCTTCAAATATTCATGTTTGATGATATTGTGTATTGGTTTTTTCAAATGATAATTTTACTCTTAATTTTTGTTTTGAAATATTTTACAATCAATATATAGGATAATTCTTTCATTCTATAACATTTAATTGATTATTTTTATATAATAATTAAACACTTTAATGTGGAATTAATGTTCAATATGATATTAATGTGATTAAAAAAAACATAACATTATGGGAATAATTTAAAATTTATTTTTATGATTCAAACACACATCTATATTATGTTTTTGTCACATGTTTTTTTATTAATTTTCATTTAAAATTGAAAAAATTATACAAACATTGGATTAAATCACGAGGCTTGTGTCATAATTATTAATGAAATAAATAATGAATTTTTGTATTGCAAATTGATATTTATTTCTATTTTTTGGTCTTATGGTTTTTCTTATTGAGAATTTTATGTGAACATGAAAAAAATAATTATAAAAATTTGATGGATTTTTTGGAACTTAGTACTTTAATAACAATATTTTCTGGTTAATTTATGTAATATGGGGTCAAACGAAATATTATTAGTTAGAGAGAATATTATTTTAGTATATGGATTTTAAGATTATGATTATGGATTATGAAATGAATTATAATGGATAATAATTATTTTTTAATAATTATAATTTATAAATATAAGTGGGAATAGATTATTGAACAATATTAAAAGTGAAAATATAAAATTTAGTCTTTTAATTGGGTATTTTGAATCAAAAGTGTTTACTAGATATTTTTATTCATGTTCTATGAATGTGAATGAAAATTATATGTTTTCATAAGTGGTTATAAATTTGTTTTATATATTTTAATGGGAAAAAATAGAATTATCAAGAGATTTTTTTTAATTATTATTTTTATGTTGTTTATTTTATATCATAACTCTTTTAATGACAATCTATGATGATGGATAACATTAAGGAAAACTTTTATTATGCAATAAATTATAATGTTATTATAAAAGTAATGGTTTTAACAGTGTATTATGGTTGTAAAAATATTAATTATTCATACATGTTTTTGGGATATCCTAATATTTTGATTTTTTTATATATAACATAAGTTTGTCTGTGTTCAAATGAATTAGTTTTATAGGTAAATTACATCCATAATTTAGTGATTCCAAAATCATAGGTGAGTTTAGTTCATGAATGAAAATATTTGTGGTATATTAAGTCAATTTTATATTAATTTCATATTTGGGTATCTTATGAGGGAGTTTATAGTGTTTTGGAACCTTAAACCATACCATAACTCATGATATAGTGAGTTAAAGTGGTTTGGAGTTCATATTCTAAATATTGATTATTTCAGTATTGAATCTATTGCGTGGATCATATATATATATATATACTATGGATAATAATTCTCTTTTATATTTTAAAGGATGTATTTTTGATCGATTGGTCATATGATAGGAAGTAGTGAATTATTTTGATGATTATAAATGGGAACATCATCCTGGTTTGAAAAAGAATTATCAAAGTGTTTAGAATGGCATTTTGCGGATAAAAATAAAATTAAATATTTGTATTAAATTTGAGATGATATTTTTATTATTAAATGAATGTTAAAAAAACAAAGACATATATAAATTATTCAATCATTTCATAAAAGGTATTAGAAATGAAATTTTTATAGCATGTATTTCATGATTGGATTCCAAAGTTCATCGATGGGTAGAGATGTAAATTGAGTTGATTTTAATGGGATGACTAAAGCGGTCATTTTTATTTGATTTGGGAGACTCACATAGTTGACGAGGATATAAATATTTCTATAGAATATATTATAATTCATTATGAAAGACCAAAAAATATATATCAAATAATCACCTGATATTTATATATCATTTTTGGAAAGGCTTAAAAATTGCATTGGGTACTCATGTAAATATGGTAATGAATTATCACTCACTAACTCTTGGATAATATTATTATGATATATAAAATCATAATAATATTCTTCAGGTACGTAACATTAATTTTAATCAATCATAAAAAATCAATATGACATTAGGGAGTCTTTCTATAATAATATTTTCAATAAATATATTCAAATTTATTTATTTGTGTTTCTATATAAAATATCGTTATAATAACCTTTATGTTTGAATAATGTTTTTCAGGAATAACGATTTGGTTTTATCATGGTAGAGTAGACATTTAATTTAGTTAAGTTTATCAAAAATAGATTATTCAATGTGTAAATTATGAAAAACTATAATTTCGATCATTATGACATAATTTCTTATAAATGTAATTACCTTTTTGAATGAATAATTCCTCAAAAAGTAATATAGTTTTTTAAAACATGTGATCTAATTTTGTTATTTTGGAATGTTAATTTTTATTAGTACTAAAATTCCATTATTCTTCACAGCCATTCATAATATATCCATTGTATAATTACCATTAAGGATAGTATATTGTGGGTAATGATGTAATCGAATTGATTGAGAAAAAATAAATGAATTCTCAGATAAAATGATATTACCCTATGAATCACATTTATCAAAGAACATGAGAGATATATATTCCTTGGGAATATTCACTATCAAAGTTCAATTTTAGATTTAATATCTAAAACATGTGTGAAAAGTTTTTTGTGATAAGTCAATATTTTTGAGTTTATGAACAAAAACAGGTTTACTGATCCACCCCAATAAATTTCACGATCATATACTATATCGCTATGACATATGATAGTGTAATACTTGATTATGTATATAGACCCTAGAATTATTCTTTCATAATTTAATTTTAATTAATATAATTACTTTATTTATCCCATTTTATTATCACATTATGAATGACTGTATAATAAATTAAAATATATAAATTATTTTGGTATGAATAAAAAAATTGTATTTATTGAAATATTTACTTTCAAATAGGATACAATTTTTTAAAATTCATTAAATTAAAAATAATTTTTATAATAAATATTTATATTAAATAATATTTATTTATTTATTAATGATACATTGGAATAATTATTTCCATTATAATTTTTATAAGGTTTCGAATGTTAATAGAATTAAAAAGTAATATTTTCATGAAAATATAGATGATTATTTAAAATAAAAAAATCTAATATTTATAAAAATATCATTGTGATCTAATTATTTTTGAAATAATGATTTTATTATTATCTATTGGTGAATTTAAAAAAAAATTCTATGAAAGCGTAATTTTTGAGTAAAAAATAAATACATTATAAATATAGTGTTTTTATTATGGTATCATAATAGCTTAAAAGTGGTGAATGAAAACAATAAATGTAATACATGAAAAAATATGTGATTATAGTTTAAAATAATGTGTTTTTTATGTTTTTTTTATTAATTATAAAAACTTTTAATGAAGCCTTCAAAAAATGTAGAATATATTTCATGTTTTTAGTATCAATTATTTATTAACATGAATCACATCCAAATAACTGATTGATTTAATTTAATAATTTCATTTCCTATAAGAATATTCTATTAAAAGACTAATATTTTAAAGAAACATGATAAAAACCCATCATAATGTTTGTGGATTTAATTATTTTTTTATATAGATTTCAAAACCTCGATTTAGAAATGAATATTGAATCCCCCTGTATTTTTTTATAAATAACTTCCCACACAACCACTCCCCTTCTATAAAGACCCAATAAGAATGAAACAATTTTACAAATCATCATCTTAATCCATCCCTAGGTTTTCTAGAGATGTTAATAAGATCCACCATATATTTTAGAATAATACCCCCAAGGTAGGGATTCTCTTCCTCTTTCACTTTATTCATGAACATCTTTTATATTATGATTTTTAGTCAATATTTTTCCATTTTTAGGGGTTTTCTACACATATATTTCCTGTTATTATGATTCCAATGTATTTATATACCACCCATCATTCTCATTAAAACTTTATATGAATCCATATTTGAACTCATTATGCAATTAAAATTATCCCATGATTTTTCTAATAATCTATTTTGGTTGTGAATACCCTTTCTCATTTCAAGGAAAGGGTATTCACTAAAACTCACCTATCCGTAATTGATTTTGGTCTTAAATTTATGTAACACTCATTTCATAGTCATTTGATTAATATTTATTAAGGGTAGTCTTATGTTGTATGATCCATGTGTAATACAAATGATTCTAAATAATAAGAATGTTAAGGATGTCATTTGAATTATATAGCAATCCAATGAATTGTGTAATGTTTTAATATCATGAGATAATACGTATGGTGAAATGGGAGTTATCATAGGTACACTACATTATTATGTATCAGTGGTTTTCCATGACTTATGGTTATGATGTCATGTATTATATTACTACCACATTCCTATATTTTCTTGATGTTATCATCTTATATCAGGATTTTATGTTTTGTTTTTTTTTACACCAATTCAATCTCACCTTAATATTAAAATTGACTTATCTGTATTAATTTTATCATGACATGATTTTATTTCCCTCTTACTAAGATATATAGATCACCCTATCATTATATACATCCATATATTTTCTCATTAATTAATTGAACTATTGATTTTAATGGTATGTGATGGAGGTTAAAATAATTTCAATGTATCTTATATTCATGTACTTTGTCATATAACTAATTACCCACAGACATGTGTCCACATAGTCATCTAGTATTGAATAATGTGTTGGCCTTAATGTATCAAATCATTAAAATAGATATATAAATGACATGGCTTTTCATAATGGGTATCATTGGTAGGTCAAGTTATTTTTTTGGGACTAGGATTATAAGTAATTAGATAAAAATTTATGAATAAGACTAAACATATTCAAAAAACCCATAAATTTTGGTAATGTATATAGTGGGTGGTTTCCATGAAGCAAAAACCTTGTAGGTATAGTATATGTGGATATAGATCTGACATAGTAGTATCTTGGGGAAATAACCCTGAAAATATAGATTTTGTTACAAATACAATTTAAACCTTGTGAATGATAAATAGGCCTTGTTTCATACATTATCTTTAACTCATTGGGGATATGATTTTCTAAATCAAGGATCTCGTTATGATCCATTATGAATGGAAAACAAATTAATATGAAAATCTATATTAGAAAATAGAGAATAAACACCATATATTAAATTTTAAAAGTTTATAGGTTAATGAATGTATGCAATTTTTGATTTGTACATTAAATTTACATAGTTACCATTAAATGTAAATATTATTTTGAAAATAATCAAAGATAATTTTCTGTTTATTTTAGTCTACGGATGGAACTAGGAGGAACCATTTCAACAAAAAATGTGATCGGAAATGTGATGACCTTCCATACAGGAAACCCAGAATAATTGGAGTAGGAGTTAGGATCATAATAAAAACATATACCATATATACTCATATTTTATTTTGATATCAGATTTTGGGATCAAACATACACCCCATATGATAAATCAAGTAGAAATGGATACATTTATAAGACAAAGGACTAAATTTTTCTATTAATTTTTTGATCCCTTGATCATTGAAAAATGTATCAAATATTTTTAAAAGATATTATCCATCATTAAATGATCTGTGAAAGATACGTCTATGCTAGCAATGTATCATAAGGATGGATAAGATGATCAATGGTAGATGATGATTATAAATACAAATTCCTATGTTGATAAAAAGGAGATGTAGTGGAATGAATTCTAAAAAAGGTTTTTATATTAATATTTTCCTCATAACTTCCAAAAAAATTGAGACATATTTCCATAGTCTCATGAAAATGTATAAAGAATTCATCAGATCATATGAAGTGAATATGACAAGTCTTTTGAAATACACCATCGACTGTTTTGTTGACCCATAATATAATTATACCATCTTCATTGGAGGGATTAGTTTGATCCTTTTAAAATGTTTTGAAATGTTAGACAATGATAGCTCTAAGAAAATTTTAAATTGTTACCTCAGAGAAGAAATATAGACCAGTGAATATCTGGTCTCCTATGAGTCATAATACATGATGAAAATAATAGATTTTATTTCTGGGGTGTTGATGGACAAATATCACAATTAAAAGAATGTCCAATATCCCTCATTCAAAATTTTGGCAACATGCATCCAAAAAGATACCCAAAGCGGATGAAGAAATACTTTTTTATTGGGAAGGATGCTAATTAGTCGAGAAAATGTGGATGTGAGAAGCCCATCAATGCGATCTAAAAAGGAATTGTCGATTAAAAACTTATCATGTCTTCCATTTTTTAAACTACATGTTAAAAGGAATATATGTGAACCATGTGTGCATGAAATGTTATTTCAATGACAACAAATGTCAAAAAAATATAAGTCCTAATGAGATATGATGATCTTGTGCCAAAAAAAATGATGTGGTGGTTCTTTATAAGGATTTGGTAATATGTATGTTATCTATTCTTTCATGGACAGTTAATGTAAAATTTGATTATTTTTCTACTCATTATTTTATATCACACAAGTTTGTATAACTATTCAAATTCAACCACAAAACAAGAGGGTCAAGCTTTTTATGGAATCAAAAAATGACACAATTACAGCATCAAAATCCTATAAATTCTACCGTATCAGTTTCTTAATGGAATTTCATAGTGAACCATATGAGAAATTAATTATTGTAATTTGATGCAATTATGGGAATGGATTGGGTTTCCGTATATAATGAAAGAATAAATTTATAAATTTAGAAAATCATCCTTCATATCAAAAATTACATATCGATTCTATATAGGTTTAAGGATGAGAATGAATATTATTTTCAATTATCACCTTAATAGAGGATATTGATTCCTTATGAGAATTCGTATCTTGCTAATATGATTGATATAATGGATAATTTCTTCCTTATTGATAGGCTAGTTGTGATGGAATATGTTGATGTGTTTCTTAATGAATTACATAGACTTCCATATAACATGTAATTTTAGCTATAAATTGATCATATACATGGATATTTATCAATATTGAAGAATCTATATAAAATATCCATTATTTTACAAAAATAGATAAATAATCAACTTTAGGAAATTTTGGATAAAAGGTTTATACACCCATGTGCTTCATAGTGGGGTTCAATATCCCCTTTAATTAATTGTATGTATGGTTCCATTTGTCTTCATATTTATTATATTGAGATCCACATGATTAGAATAATGAAAAAGTATCTACTACCATATAATGATGATTTTATTGATCAGCTCTATAGAGCCCAGTACATTACTAAGGTAGACCATTAGTCATGATATTATTAAATAATGGTGACAGAGGAGGATATATCCTAGAATAATTTTTACAAAAGGTTCGAGAACAATGATTTTATAGGGATTAAAATAGGAATCATTGATGCTTCTTTAATCTTTATATAACTAATTAATATAGACTGTCTATATTACCTTGATAAATTTTTGGTAGACAATATATATTATATTATCATCTTAAATAATTGAAAGGATAAACATGGGGGTTATTTTATTAATTTACTAAATATCACATAAAAAATATATATATATTTCAAAATTATATTAAATGATACATATTAATGAGAAAATTTAAATTCATGGAGAACATTATCACCCCGAAAAAGATATCATCATATCCTTTAAAAAAGTATTAATTTATTGTTGGTATAAACAAACATTTGAAATGATGATATATCACTACGGGAAAAATGGGTATTTGCGACGGGAATAAATCCCATCGCAAATAGCCCCGTTAAAAACTTATTTGTGACGGGGGTATTTACCCGTCGCAAATAAGTAGGCTTTTGCGACGGGATTGCTTTCCCCGTCGCAAAAGAACTGGCGCGCGTTGCACGCCAAATCACGGGAAAAATATTTGCGACAGGGGAATATTCCCGTCGCAAATAACTGGTGGCGGTAAAAGGTATTTGCGACGGGAATATTTCCTCGTCGCAAATAGTTTGTCGGCAGGTGGTTATTTGCGACGGGACCCGTCGCAAATAACTATTTAACCGTTGATCGTAATAATTGTTGGATATGGTATTTGCGACGGGTACCGTCGCAAATAACACTATTTGCGACGGGAATCCCGTCACAAATGGACCCGTCGCAAATAATCTAACCTATAAATACCCCCATCCGTTTTTTTAAATCATTATCAAATCCATCTTCTTCTTCTCTCAATGTTTTATTTCTAATGTTCAGTTTTTCTAAAGTTTAATTTTTTTCTCCGAAGTTGATATTAAAGTTTTGAAGAACCATCAGAGCAGATCAATTTTCAAGGTATTTATGTTCATTTTAATTTAATATTTATTTTTAATTTTTTATTAGTTTCAATTATTCTTAATTAGTTGTAATTTAATTATGTTTACATTGTTTTGTTACTTAATAAATTTAAATTATTAGTATTGTTCATAGTTAATGGTAATTAGGAATAATTAATAATAATTTTTAATAATTAAGAATAACTATTAATAATTAGTAGTAATTATCAATAATTAGGAATAATAACATTATTACATTATTAGTATATTTTATTATTAATATTAAAATAATATAATTTTTTATATATATACAATTCTCTTTTCATCTGTGTGTTTGCTGTCTTCACATGTATTATTTGTATGTGGAGATAGAAAACGCATAGATGAAAGGAGAATTGTATATAAATTAGAAAATTATATTATTTTAATATTAATAATAAAATATAATAATAATGTTATTATTTGTAATTATTGGTAATTATTCCTAATTATTGGTAATTATTCATTTAATTACTAATAATTAGGAACAATTACCAATAATTATAAATAATTAAGAATAATTAGTAATAATTAGTAATAATTACCAATAATTAGTAATAATTACCAATAATTAGTAATAATTACCAATAATTAGTAATAATTTCCAATAATTAGTAATAATTACCAATAAATAGTAATACTTACCAATAATTAGTAATACTTACCAATAATTATCAATAATTAGTAATAATTAGTAATAATTACTAATAATTACCACTAATCAGTAATAATTAGGAATAATTACCAATAATTACCAATAATTACCAATAATTACCAATAATTACCAATAATTACCAATAATTACCAATAATTAGTAATAATTAGTAATAATTAGGAATAATTAGTAATAATTAGGAATAATTGGGAATAATTAAGAATAATTAGGAATAATTAGGAATAATTAGTAATAATTACAAATAATTACAAATAATTAGTAATAATTAGTAATAATTAGGAATAAATACCAATAAATACCAATAATTAGTAATAATTAGTAATAATTAGTAATAATTACCAATAATTAGTAATAATTACCAATAATTAGTAATAATTAGTAATAATTACCAATAATTAGGAATAATTACCAATAATTAGTAATAATTAGTAATAATTAGTAATAATTAGTAATAATTACCAATAATTAGTATTAATTACCAATAATTAGTAATAATTACCAATAATTAGTAATAATTACCAATAATTAGTAATAATTACCAATAATTAGTAATAATTAACAATAATTAGTAACAATTAACAATAATTAGTAATAATTACCAATAATTAGTATTAATTACCAATAATTAGTATTAATGACCAATAATTAGTATTAATTACCAATAATTAGTATTAATTACCAATAATTAGTAATAATTACCAATAATTAGTAATAATTACCAATAATTAGTAATAATTACCAATAATTAGTAATAATTAACAATAATTAGTAATAATAAACAATAATTAGTAATAATTAGTAATAATTAGTATTAATTACCAATAATTAGTATTAATTACCAATAATTTGTATTAATTACCAATAATTAGTATTAATTACCAATAATTAGTAAAAATTAGTAATAATTAGTAATAATTAGTAATAATTACCAGTAATTAGTAATAATTACCAATAATTAGTAATAATTACCAGTAATTAGTAATAATTACCAATAATTAGTAATAATTACCAATAATTAGTAATAATTAAAAATAATTAGTAATAATTAACAATAATTAGTAATAATTACCAATAATTAGTATTAATTACCAATAATTAGTATTAATTATCAATAATTAGTAATTATCAATTATTTTCTAACATTAACATTTTCTGTTTCAGATGGACGACGCCACATTTCGTGAGTTGGCGGATGCTGACCTGACTTTCGATGCGGATGAGTTGCTGACAGATGACCCTCAGCCTGCAGGCGCTCCAGGGAGTATGCGGAGGGGGCGCGGTCTTGCACGATTGATGATTCCTAACCCCGTCCCCGAGCGACGTCCACGTCTTGGGTTTGATCCACGCACACAGAGGTGTGATAACCTGTGTGATAACCTGTGGATTTGGCTAAGATTTCATTAATCTATTCACATAATAAATTTTTATTATTTTTTCAGTTTTCCACATATAGCAGTCGGACAGGGAAGCGCTATTTTGCGCAACTATTTCTCTCAGCCATGGACCACATGGGAGCAGATTCCCATTGATGTGCAGCAGGCCATGTTCGGCCATTGGTTGGTAAGTATGTTAATAAATAATTTTTATTTTGAAAATTATTTCATTTGTAACTTGATATTTTGATTTATTTGTAGGGTTTATGGTATCCGATTGAGGATACCATACATGACGCCATCCACAAGGCATGGGAGGTGGCCATGCGTGATCGCCTTCGTCAGTTTTTGCACAATTTAAGAAAAGCTGCGATCAAGAAAGAAGGAGTGTCGGATTTTGACGAGTCATGTAGAGCACACCGACCAGAGTACATTTCATCCCATGTATGGGATGGATTATGTGCGCACTGGTTGAGTGGTGCCTTTCAGAGGAGATCATCGGTGGGGAGGCAGAATTGGGGGAGACAGGAGGTGACTCATCGAGCTGGGAGTCGTTCTTTCAGTACTCATAGACAGCATCTGGTACGTACATTATTTATAAATATTTTATATAACTATAAATATTAACAGTTTATTTTTTATTCTTATAGGCTGTCGAGCACCCCGATATTACAGAGTACGACGTATATCGGAGGATGTATAGTGATCCTGCTACTGGGGAGCTCAGAGGTGATCGTCAGCATCACATAGTGGTAAGTATTATTTGTTTTCAAGTTTAAAAATTAACTGCATATAATATATTCACAATTTTAATTTTAAATTGCAACTATAAGAGTCATATGAGGCCGCAGCGTCACAGGCCCGGCCTGAGAGTCAGGCCGAGTCATCAGATCAGACCACTGCCCGTCAGTTTGATGAGGCGGCATGGATGCAGGCCACCCAGTATGCCTTCGAGAAGAGCCGGGTAGTTGGTATCGGCTCTCGACTGACTCCCAGAGATTATTATGGCAGTGTTGCGATGTCGGCGTCCAGCTCTAGAGGAGCTCGTGCATCTTCTTCTACTACACAGTATGAGGATCCGTTGCGATCTCAGACTGCACTGATAGAGAGTCTCCGACAGGAGCAGGAGCAGATGCGTCAGCAGCATGAGGAGGAGCGTCGACGCCAGCAGCAGCTGTACGAGGAGCAGACGAGTCGGTGGCAGCAGCAGCATCAGGAGTAGATGGAGTACATGCGCCGACTAACTCATGCTTTAGGGATGGAGTTTCCTCCACCACCATCTGCAGATCCCCCACCTCCCCCTCTCTTTCAGATTAGAGTTTGTATTTATGATATAAAATTTGTGAAATCAAAATATGATTTTTTTTCTATTCTTAGTTTCTGTCTCATTATAAAATATTAATAATATTATATTTTTAAATAACAATATTAATATGAATAATAATATTATTTATATTTTATAATATTAAATTTTATATATATATTAAAATTTTATAATATTATAATTTAATTATATTTTTTTGTAATACTTGAATTATTTTAATATTTGAATGTAAAATAAATCTATTATTTTTATATTAATTAAAATAACTTATTAATATTTTTTTATTTATGAATTATAATTCTAATATTATTATATTAATTAAATCATTTATTAATATTTTATTATTTTTTATTTTTGAATTATCATTCTATTATTATTATATTAATTAAAATAATTTATTATTTTTATTTGTGAATTATAATTCTATTATTATATTAATTAAAATAATTTATTAATAATTTAATTTTTTTATTTTTTTATAGTATTTGCGACGGGATAATATGGCCGTCGCAAATATTTGTATTATTATATGCATTAAAATAATTTATTAATAGTTTTTTATTTTTTTTAAAAAAATAGTTTTTGCGACGTGTCCCGTCGCAACAACTATTTGCGACGGGTACTGTCGCAAAAGGTATTTGCGACAATACCCGTCACAAATACTATTTTAAAAGTTTTTTACAAATATACGGAGTACTATTTGTGACGGGGAGAATAACCGTCGCAAAAAAAGGCTTTAGCGATGGGCCCGTTGCAAATAAGTGTTGTTGCGACGCCGTTTTCAGAAATGGGCCATTTGCGACGGGCCCCCGTCGCAAAAATCCATTTGCGACGGGATCCCGTCGCAAACGACCCGTCGCAAATACCTGTTTTTCTAGTAGTGTATAGTTTCCTTGTATTATCTAGGTGCTATCATAAATTTATGAGAAATGTGAAATGAAATTCAATACCTATAAATAAGATAACATGGAATGGTGTGACATGTTTCTAGACTTATTAATGTGATGATAAATTATAAGGAATTAATAAGAGGCTGAAACTACACATGTTCTTACATTACCCACAATTATGTAATGATTATTCATATATAGTAACACATAAAAATTATTGGTTTTTGTAATCATTAAATATGAAATGGTGATGGCATGTTATACTCCCTAAATAACGATGTATGAGATAAAATTCCCAACATAGAATCTATAGATTGATTCAGTGATCTTTCATTAAAAAATTGGAATCATTATAACTATGGAGAGATGTGTAAAATATATGGATCATTAAATCCAAAATTTTATATTAATTGATAATTATCTCAATAAGATCTATTTAATTTGGTAATATTTGACCAAGGATTATTATTATTCAATCCATTACAATCCGGGGAAGGAAGTAAAAGTAGAAGATTCTCTATGCAGAATGGATCCTAGAACCCGAACCATGAGGAGGATTGAAAAGGAAAAAAATAATCTTGGCCATGAAAAGGATAGACAGAGGAATAATAAAACAATAATTATCTAACATGATTAAAAAATATCCCAACTTACTAGTATTTCTAGGATTAATGATGCCAATAATAATGAAGATGACCTCCAGAGAAAGGTAGCGATTATTACGAAATTGAACTTTTCTAAATATGGTTATAAAATATTTGTAACCTAGATATATGTCCCATAAATGCAGAAGTTGAATAGGACATTTCTAGATGGTTCACATAACCCATACTTCTTTATTATTCATGAATAACTATGACGTGTATAGGTTAGAAGAAAATCTTTTTGTGCGATAACATAAAGATGGGGACTGCAGAATTTGTATCTCGATGCTGGGTATTTCAACAAGTTAAGGATGAATGATATAATTATATAAGTGTATGATGAAACCGTTTCCCTTACCTATATATAAATTGGAAAAAATATCCATGGATTTAATAAAAATAATCCCACATGATGTCTACATAAAATAACACCATCCAGATTCTGGTCAGTCACTATAAAAATTTAGTTCATTTCATTGCTTTCAAGGAAGATTAATCATCTGGTGAACATACTAATATATATGTAAATGATGAGGAATGAATTTATGGAGTGGTAGTATCCATTATTAAATATCAATATTTAACTTTTTCCATGAGGTTTTATAATATCATAACATTAACATATAAAACCACATTCGATAGCGAAAAAAACTAGCAATAACAAGCATAAATTAACTATGAAATATTATTATTTAGATGATATAGTTATAACATGGGGATAAATTGGTATCAGTTAATATTATTAAATAATCAATGAAATATATATAATAGTACTACAAAATTATAAGATATTGATTAATTCATAGGAAAGAAGCAGTCAATTTTTGCAATGTCCTTTTATTATTCAAAAATAAATTTTATTCCAAGTTTTTTTTATTTATTTCTGTGAGAAAATAATAAAATTATTATTTTAAAAAAAATAAAAAATTTAATTGAATAATTAAAAAAATAACTCATCATTTAAAAATTATCTATGGATTATTTTTTGATAATTATATGAAATTTGTAATTTTCAATGAATAGTGAATGATATTGATGGAAATTTAAAATTGAATATCAGTTTCAAGTATTTACAAAGTAAAACTCAATTTTAGATTATTTATAAAATATTTAAAAATCATTTTGATTAAAATTATTCTAATTTTGGAAGTTTTAATTAATTTTATAAGTTAATTTGTTATAAATTATTATATACATAAATATACATTTTTCTAAAAATCCTTTTTCATCACCTTTAAAAGCTTTAAAATCAAATTAAATGTTGGATCATCTATGAATGTATACTAAATAATTGATTCAATATTTCAAATCAGCTTGTCTAAATTGGGTAAATAGGAGCCTTATTGTTTTTATTATTTTGAACAGTTAACAATTTAAATTTCTCTTACCAAGATAAGGGTTAAATTACTTAATTAATTTTAAAACAAATGTGACCAGGATTAAAAATCATTAATGAACTTGCCTTTAGTTCATTGGATTATTTTATTTCATCCATAATCATATAAAATTTTAAAAAATATGAATATTTCTTCCATATATCTATAATTTATATCAATTTAATATTTATGTAAATTAAAATGAAAAAATTTTCAGAGTTGTTATTTAAATGTATATAATATTTTATGATTGAGATTGTAAAAATTACTTTTATTTATAAATATTTGTTTTAATTCTGATTTTTTTTATAATTTAAATATATTTTATATTTTTAGTTATGAAATAATTAGTATAAGAGCTTAAAAAATGCTGAAACATTTCATATTAAATGAGTATAAAATTCATGCAAATAATTTTAAATATCTAAAAGTAAAAATGTTATGGTGATTTTAAATTTTACTATCTATACCATGATTTAATTTTAATATTTTATTTATTCTAGATTTTACCATTGGATTCCAGATCACCTTTTTTTTTGAAAAAGGATGTTTTGTATTTAGAGCATCTTATGCACAGTTTTTCAAACCATGTAACCTTGGCCAGGTAACTGTGTTTCCATGTGGTGTTTTTATACAGATACTTCTCGAATGGTCACTACAGGGTTTGAAAACCATGAGGGATATATGTGTGACATGTCCTTATTTAATTGTTTGGGGGACACAGTAGTCACATGTTTTGGGAAATTTTGGTGGAAAACCATACACCCTTTGAATGTCATTGAAAACTATATATTTTTATTTTCTATTTACCTATTTTTAAACCCTAAACCCCCAAAATCACCCCATAAAGATTCTTCATAGAATTAACCTCAACCCAACCCTCTTCCACTATTTGAGATTTATTTTTGTGGATTGATTGGAGTGATTTTTCATTGAATCGTCATGTAAGTACATTGTTCCATGGTTTTGGACCACTTCTATGGTTATCTCCCTCTTTCTTTGAGGTTTCATGTATCCAATAGGATGTGTGACTTATTTAGGATCAAATCATCATTTCATTGTTTTAACGTGTTGTTTTAAGCTAGATCATACCTCTATAATGTTATCGTTGTGTGAATTTGTTTCTTTCCACTATTTATTTGGAATTTTCTCCACTTGATGTAGGTTGTTCCATGCCTAAATGTTATTTGTAGAATTTTAAATCTTTTTTGAGTGTTTTAATGTGTTCTATGATTTATGTGTGTGAAATGAAAGGCATTTTAGAAGATTTTTCATATGTTTATTGCTATGAAGTAATTTTTATAATGTATATTGAGTTTATTTCATGTTTGAACCCTTTTTGTGATTTATAAATGTGCTTTATAAAATATTATACATTTTTAATAAAAATTGCAAGGAGAGTATAATGTGATTTAGAATTATTTTGGTGTGAATTAGATATATATGTGTATATGGTTGTGAAGGTGTTGAATTAGAATGATTTTTTTTATTTTTTAGATTATTTTTATGTGAAATTGAAGTTGCACGTGACATGTGAAATAAAAATTAAGCATGAATGGAAACCTATGTAACAAGGTGGAATGTCTAGGACTAGTATGACATTTGACTCAAAAAATGTCTTGGTCTAAATTTATATTTAAATATTAATTTTACAGCACTAACTAAATGACAATGAGAATTAGAGACCACTAGGCCCATGTAGTGTTCTGTCAAGAACCAGGTCAGGTCGTCATCCGACCCAACGCGAGACCCAGTCCGTGACATGGCCTGAAGGGCATTCCCGATCCCCACGGGCTGGAAACTAGTGTCGGGCATCAAAAGAAACTAGTTGGGAATGTTTTGTCCCCGAACAAAGATAAATAAACATAAACTAAACAAGTAGATGAATAAAGGAAAATAAACTGAACAACGTGGCAGCAGATAAAGGAATAAACAAAGAAACGTGACATACATCAGGTGACCCAGTGGATCGCCATGGTACGACAACCAAACTCGCTCCCAAAAGCGATCGAAGACTGAAACCTGCAACTGAAATGTAATGTAGGCATGAGCACCAAGATGCTCAGTAAGAATTCCAAAAATGTAACCACGTCCTATGCCCCTGCCCTTAGTAAGAAATCCAGTCATTCCAGTTTGAAAAATAAGATATAATAGAATAGTGTTTTCCTTCTTGTAAAATTCAAGTATCGAGTTTTCATTGTAAAGTAAAGAATTTCACTCCAACTGCATTTTCAAAATAGGTTCCAAAAATGCATTAACGATTCATATGAAAAGAAATCAGTTTGGATTAAAATATGGTTTTCACAAAAAAGCCATCAAGTATGACACCACTGAAATGAAAGTTAAATCACAAGCAGGAAGTCACAAATGAGAACCAAGGGTAATCCCTATAGGTAGAAAGAACAAGTGAGAACCTAGGGACCTCGTACCTCAGTGAAACATGGCTTAGAAGACCACAACCCTCAGAAAAATGTGGCTTAGAAGACCACGACCCACAGAATTCATATGCTTAGTTAGTGTTGTTGCGTCAATCTTTCTAGACAAACCGGGATGGACCCATGCTGTGTCATCTAGCTTACTAGTCCTGGTCACCCACCTAGATACCCGGGTTTACTATTGTTCTCTATTCCAAAAAGGTGGTGATCTTTTATCAAAAGACAAGAAATGAACAACAAACTTTCTTTATCCTAAAAACTCTCAAAACTACTCACCACCGTTCTCCCTCCTTAAGCGCATTCCCCTCTTTCACATTACATAAAGCATAAGCCCCATCATTAGGCACATATTCATACACTCAACACACAAGTCATTTTCTAAAACCAAGGGGTTTGCCTTAGGAGGGGTTTTTCCAATTTTACAAACCATTTCAAAAGGGCCAAAGAGGATTTATGGTTTCACAAATAATAGTTTTCATTTTTGATCATATAATCATCTAAAATATTTGCAAAACATTTTTAAAAATACCAATTTAACAATCTACATGTTACAGATAGAAAAAGAAAAAAAACAAGCTTGAACTTTTTCTTAAAATGATCCAATTAATTTATGAATGTCCAAATGGCATTTGTAATACATTTCATTTTTTTTCAAAACAAATGCATAACCATTATTAGAGAATTCACCCAGATTTCATAACATTTAAATATAACATATATATACATATAACATATTTTCAAGAAAGCAAACAATTTTGAACTTCAAACTAATGCCATAGGCATAGGAAACCTACCTCAGACTTGTCGCTATCTGTCGATGGACACTCGAACCGGCGCACACATGCACATGCATTTATACATATATATATACACACACCTAGCTACATTGCACATATTCCTCGTGCCATGAGGTAATATGTACAAAGAGGGCACATATATATATATATATATATATATATATCTTACCCTATGCATGTACATGTAGGATGTCTCGACTTGCGCGACCCAAAACCAACGCAGAAAGGCCCAACATACTATACATATAATTTAATAAAACAAATCAAAAACTTAAAAAATATATAAAACACTTCAATATAACACATCAAAGACTCGTGCCACGAAAAACTCAACATCACGTTGGGAAGCCACTTTGAAACCAAATTTAAAACCAAGAGGCATTAAAAAAATACTTTTCATACCTTAAAATAATTTACAAAATATATTGAAAAATGCACAATAAGAAACACACAAACCCCAATTCCATTTAAAAAAACTCTGAATAAAAACCCTTTGAAAACTCCATCTGCAACACCTACACAATTAAAATAACAAACTACATAATTAAGATGACCATTTTCTTGATTAAGAAAACTGCTAGGAAATTTATTAAACAGTTCTAAAAGTACATCGAATGACTCAAAATGTCAAAGACTTGATAAAATATTCTTCCATGACCACACGTATATGGACGCTACACAAAAACACCTCTTACACCCTTTGCACATGGTAAAAAATTAACTGCACAATTTATAAAACACTATTTAAATAGTTCAACATGGTTTTTCATAGCAACAAGTACCTGTATCATATAAACATAACACTAAACTCATAAACACATCAAAATATACTAATCCTAAAGTAAAATCGAATTCGAATCAAAAAACCCAATTAATAATCATGATAAATTAATAAATCAAGCAATTAATCCATCAAACAATAATCATATGCGGAACCATCTACGGATTTTCCCCAACTCATGTGCGAATCCTCAATTGCACCAAATAAACACCATAATCAAACCCAACAGAACCCTAAAACATTGCATCGAAACAAATAAAATCAAGATCTACGCAAAGAGGGAAGAAATTACCGAAAGGAGGTGTGTGTGTCGGAGGGGAGAAGGACACCGGCGAGGAGGTCCATCCGTCAAGAGAGGTGTGCGGAAGTGTCCAACCGGAAGGGGGGGATGCGTGCGGTGGCTGCTTGTCGGGGGAGAGGGCGCGAGGTGGTAGGTCGGCGCGCAGGACGGCGGCACGTGATCAGTCCGCCGGAGGAGAGCAGGAGGCCCCACGAGGTGCGGCATGGCTTCGGGCGAGGCAACAGGGGCAGCCGGCGCAGTTGCGGAAGGGGTCGGAGGAGGTCCAGAGGCCGGCTGGGCGGTGCGGCTTCGGCAAAGGGAGGGCGGCGTATGGCTGGTCTAGTGAAGGGAGGGCAGCGTGAGACAGGTCCGGCGAAGGGAGGGCAGATGAAGGGGGTTCGACGGAGAAGGAGGGGCGTGCCAGCTAGGGTTTGCGAGGGGGGTAGGGTCACGAGCTGGGAGAAGAGAGGAGGGGGAAAGGGCGTTGTGCGCGACGCACAAGGAGGACCAACAAGGAAAAAACAAAAAAATAAAGGAAAAAAAGAAAGAAATAGGATAGAAAATAAAATAAAAAAAACAATAAAACAAATAAAACATTAATAAATAATAATAATAATAATCTTAATAAGGATTTTTTAAAAAAATTAAAATAATAATAATAATAATAACATAATCATAATTATTATAAACTAAACAATAATATTATTATTTTTTTGTAATCATAATAAAAATTATAATAAATTTAATATCATATTAATAAACTTAATATACATAACAAAATTAATGAAGATTAAATAATAATAACTTAATTATAATTACGATATATTAATAAACTTGGTGAGCATAATATTAATAATATTAATAATAATAATAATAATTAACATAATTATAATTATTAAAATACATCATTAAACTCATTTTATTTATCTATCTTGAACATGAGGCAGGTCGCACGGTGACCAAGGAAAATCCGCACAGCTTTGAAAATACCATATCCATGCACCAGATGTTGTCAAGGGCAAAGCATTCATTCGTCAACAAAATGAATAAATTTAAAACAGGCTTGATCAACAGCTCGATGGAAAATTCCAATGTCTGATAAAATAATAAAATAATATTAATTTAAAAGTTCGGGTGTGACAATTCTCCACACCACAAAAAACTTCTGCCCCCAGAAAGTCGCACAGTCGAACGAGGAATCAAACTCGAGTTAGAAATAGGACTAGACCAACAAAAACACGAACTCGGTGTGACTTTTCACTCCACCAGTCTCACCCGATCAACCCTAAGGGAATCTTAAAAGAGAAGAACAATAAGGAAACAAGGAGGGTTCTCCCCACCACAAGAACCCGACTAACACAACCAACATTGAGACTCTCAGCATGAGTTAACTCTGAACTGCTAACTTGATCCAAGAAGAAACTTCCACATAGAACAAACCTCGAAGAAGGCACTTCAAGATTCATGGTGGGTCTCCCCACTATTTAAGGACTGACCAGCTTCATCCAATTAGCATAGACCCGTACGAGAAACCCATCACAAACCAACACATGAAATCTCTGCATAAACTGGACCCCCACCACATGGGATCATCGACGAAAGACCCCAAACCGAGTAGCGGACCAAACCCTATTCATTATTCCCCAAGACGCAAGTGTCTCCAAAACGAGCACATCCTAAAATAAGAACGGGTCACCAAAGGAGCTAGCCACATGAGAGAGATAATCTTCTTGAGACTCACAGCCATAAAGAGACAACTCCAAAGCTCATATTTGAGGAGGTGCAACTACTAAAATTACAAGAAAACGATACCACCACACCTCCTTACTGCCAAAGTGGAATATTCAAGGAACAAATACCACAATGAGGCAACGAGGCCTCTATGCCACTTACCTCAGGACAGAACCATCAATGACGGGAGAGCTACAACAAGGAAATTCATACAGTCCCCCTTTCAGCATTGGAGAAAAAAAATAAACCTAGGTTTCCCACACCCAACGATTCCTGACTGCATGAAGAGCTTCATGCCAAGACCTATGGTTGGAGCTCTGATGTCTTGAAGCATCTTCTGCCCCACAGTCAGGAGCTGACATCCTTCGGTCAACACACTTCCTGACAATTCTGTTAGCAGAACCACTCCAATTGTCCCAAATTTCCATACCGACGGCAAGCCTTCAGAGGATGATGACAAGGCGACTTAAAGTACCCAAACCGAGCACACTAGAAGAAAACAAGGGGGTGGCCCAACTAACAGAAGACGTAATTGACATAGAGACTTGTATAAGACATGTTCCTCTGGTTCTCTCTCCTCACCAGAGGTGGAACCTTCCTGAACACCAAAAATAATCAGTCATGGAACTCTTGATGAAGATCCCACACAAGAGAAACATCAACTGATTCCACGACGCTACCTCTATATAAAAGGGAATCATCCATTTAGAATGCCCCATGTAGGACTTCACTACTCGTTGGCCTTACTTGACACTCATTGGTTCTACCACTTTCCTCGCCTTCACTTCCTTGGGTATAAACGATCTAACGAGAGTGGTCTTAAACAGCATTCAACACATACCATCGTGCAACAACACTGGGATTATTTCCTCCACCAATCCAAAGTTTCAGCTTCAAATAGACCCGAACCAACACAGACTCTCATAGTTTTTGGAGTTTCCAATAACCCGAAAACACTAACGACTTCACCAATCTAGTTAGCTACCTTCAATATATCACGACTGCCAAATAATCTAGACAATGACTGAAAAGAATTCAATTCCACAGCCCCACTAAGGGTCTCGGTAGAACCATCAACTAGAAGAGGCTCACTAGAATCTTCTGTGACTTTTCTGGGTAGGATACTAAAAAACAAGATGCAAAAATTCGAATCAAAACTCATCATAAATCAAAATTCCACACCCCAATCATGAACAAAAGCTCAAATTCAAATCACTATTCCTACCACCATTTATTATGTCAAAATTAAGAACCCACGAAAAAGAATACTTAACATGAAAAGAGAATTCTCAACAATTTCTCACTCACTTTTCAAAACATTTAAAATAACCTTTTTTGAAAAACATTTTTTTCAGCAACTAAAACCACTTAAATATCCACCATTGATATCCCATGAAGTCTCACACATACATATCCAGTTCTAGCTCAAGAACCCATCCACTCACATCACCAATTTCCCCACTTTCCAAATGCACA
This sequence comes from Viscum album, assembly GCA_963277665.1. Taxonomy (NCBI): domain Eukaryota; kingdom Viridiplantae; phylum Streptophyta; class Magnoliopsida; order Santalales; family Viscaceae; genus Viscum; species Viscum album. The sequence goes on along the minus strand of OY728151.1, from coordinate 829,584,381 downwards.
CCTCAATGTATGTGATCACTCATAGAAATTCCAAGGGTCAATTAGAGACACTTCTCATTTTCAAAACAGATCATTCAGCATAAAGCACAAATTCTCAACCAATTTGAAAAGGTAACTTATCATCAAAGAAATATATTTACAATTTCCAAAACATTTTCCAATTCACATTACAAAAAGTTTTTCTGAGATTCCAAAACAACTTCCAAAACACCTCCCATTTTCCATTTTGAAACCACACATTCGTTAAAAGAAAACAATTTCCATTTCAAAACCACTATTCCACTCTAACACCACATTCCAATTTTAAACCACCTTCACAAAAATCCATTTTCATTTTTGAGATCTACTCACATCAACCAAAATGAAGGTCAAAAATATCTCACATAAAGATTTCCAAAAATAAGGGACTAGTGGCTCTGCCAACCCGGTAACATGGCTTAGCAGACCATGCTCTGAGCGGGCATCCACCACAGGAAGTATCTTGAACCGTGCACTCGGGTTGTACATGGGTCACTACTCCATGAAAGTCCACCACGTAACACTGGATCACTTCCTCGGTCAACCCTCATCCACACATACCAATCCAATGAAGAAAATTCAAATCCTGGACTACCCCTGGAAACTCGATTCTCGGGATGGGCTAGGGCTCATGACGTCCTTCCCACGCCTACCTCTCGTGTCCCGACACACCTAATCACCAAGCTACATGACACCCCAAATAACAATGGCACCTCTGATACCATTTTTTCACGAACCAAGCCGGGTCGTCATCCGACCCAACACCTGACCCGGTCCGCAACATGGCCCGAAGGGCGTTCCCGATCCCCACGGGCTGGCAACTAGTTTTGGGCATCAAAACAAACAAGTTGGGAACTATTTGGACCATGACAAAGATAAATAACCATAAACTGAACAAGAAGATGAATAAAGGAAAATAAACTGAACAACGTGGCAGCAGACAAAGGAATAAACAAAGAAACATGACATACCTCTGGTGACCCCGTGGATCGCCACGGTACGGCAACCACACTCGCTCAAAAAAGCGATCCAAGACTGAAACCTACAACTGAAAAGTAAAGTAGGCGTGAGCACCGAGATGCTCAGTTGGAATGCCATAAATGTAACCATGTCCTATGCCCCTGCCCTTAGTAAGATATCTAGTCATGCCAGTTTGAAAAATAAGATATAATAGAATAGTGTTTTCCTTCTTTTCAAATTCAAGTAACGATTTTTCATTGTCAATTAAATAATTTCACTCCCACTGCATTTTCAAAATAGGTTACAAGCATGAATTAACGATTCAAATGAAAAGAAATTAGTTTGGATTAAAATATGGTTTTTACAAAAGAGACATCAAGTATGAAATGACTGAAATGAAAGTTAAATCACAAGAACCAAGTCACAAATGAGCACCATGGGTAATCCCTATAGGTATCCAGAACAAGTGGGAACCTAGAGACCTCATACCTCACTGAAACGTGGCTTAGAAGACCACAACCCTCAGAAAAACGTCGCTTAGAAGACCACGACCCTCATAATTCATATGTTTAGTTAGTGTTGTTGTGTCAATCCTGCTAGAAAAACTGGGAAGAACCGCTGCTGTGTCATCTAGCATACTAGTCCAGTTCTCCCACCTAGATACTCGGGTTTACCATTGTGCTCTATTCCAAAAAGGTGGTGAGCTTTTATCAAAAGACAAGAAATTAACATCACACTTTATTTATCCTAAAAACTCACTAAACCTCTCACCACCGTTCTCCCTCCTTAAGCGCATTCCCCTCTTTCACATTACATAATGCATAAGCCCCAACATTAGGCACATAATAATACACTCAACACACAAGTCATTTTCTAAAACCAAGGGGTTTACCTTAGGAGGGTTTTTTCCAATTTTACAAACCATTCCAAAAGGGTCAAATAGGATTTATGGTTTCAAAAATAATAGTTTTCATTTTTGAAAATATAATCATCTAAATTCTTTACAAAACATTTTTAAAAATCCCAATTTAACAATCTACATGTTACAGATAGAAAAAGAAAAAAAACAAGCTTCAACTTTTTCTTAAAATGATGCAATTAATTTATGACAGTCCAAATCGAATTTGTAATACATTACATTTTTTTTCAAAACAAATGCATAACCATTATTAGTGAATGCACCCAGATTTCATAACATTAAAATATAACATACATATACATATAACATATTTTCAAGAAAGCAAGAAATTATGAACTTCAAACTAAAGCCATAGGCATAGGAAACCGACCTCAGACGTGTCGCTATCTATCGATGGCCACTCGAACCGGCGTGCACATGCACATGCATTTATACATATATATATATACACACCCCTAGCTGCATTGCACATATTCCCCACGCCATGAGGGAATATGTACAAAGAGGGCACATATATATATATGTCTTACCCAATCCATGAACATGTAGGATGTCTCGACATGCGCGACCCAAAACAAACGAATCATGGCCCAACGTACAACACATATAATTTAATAAAACAAATAAAAAACATAAACAATCTATAAAACACTCAAAATAACACATCCAAGACTCACGCCACGACAAACTCAACTTCACGTTGGGAAGCCACTTTGAAACCAAATTTACAACGAAGAGACATTAAAACTTACTTTTCATACCTTAAAATAATTTACAACATATATTAAAAATTTCACAATAAGACACACACAAACCCCAATTCCATTTAAAAAAACGCTCAATAAAAACCCTTTGAATACTCCATCTGCAACACCTACACAATTAAAATAACCAACTGCATAATTAAGATGACCATTTTCTTGATTATGAAAACCGCTAGGAAATTTATTAAACAGTTTTAAAAGTGCATCGAATGACTCAAAATGTCAAAGACATGATAAAATATTCTTCCATGACTACACGCATATGGACGCTACACTAAAACACCTCTTGCACCCTTTCCACATGGTAACAAATTAACTGCACAATTTATAAAACACTATTTAAATAGTTCAACATGGTTTTTCATAGAAACAAGTACCTATATCATATAAACATAACACTAAACTCATAAACACATCAAAATATACTAAACCTAATGTAAAATGGAATTTGCATCAAACAAACCAATTAATAATCATGCTAAATTAATCAATCAAGCAATTAATCCATCAAACAATAATCATATGCGGAACCATCTACGGATTTTCCCCAACTCATGTGAGAATCTTCAATTGCACCAAATAAACACCATAATCAAACCCAACGGAACCCTAAAACAAGGCATCGAAACAAATAAAATAAAGATCTATGCAATGAGGGAAGAAAGTACTGGAAGGAGGTGTGTGTGTCGGAGGGGAGAAGGACACCGGTGAGGAGGTCCATCAGTCAGGAGAGGTGCACGGAAGTATCCAACCGGAAGGGGGGGTTGTGTGCGGCAGCTACTGGCCGGGGAAGAGGGCGGGAGGTGGTAGGTCGGCGCGGAGGACGGCGGCACAAGCTCAGTCCGCCGGAGGAGAGCAGGAGGTCCGGTGAGGAGCGGCATGGCTTCGGGTGAGGCAACAAGGGAGGCCGGCGCGGTTGCGGCTGGGGTCGGAGGAGGTCCAGAGGCCGGCTGGGCGGTGCGGCTTCGGCGAAGGGAGGGCGCCGTAAGGCTGGTCCGGCGAAGGGAGGGCAGCGCGAGGCTGGTCCGGCAAAGGGAGGGCAGATGAAGGGGGTTCGCTGGAGTAGGAGGGGCGCACCGGCTAGGGTTTGCGAGGGGGTAGGGTCACGAGCTGGGAGAAGAGAGGAGGGGGAAAGGGTGCTGTGCGCGATGCACAGGGAGGAACAACAAGCGAAAAAACAAAAAAAAAGAAAGGAAAAAAAATAAATATGGTAGAAAATAAAATAAAAGAAAAAAAACAATAAAACAAATAAAACTTTAATATATAATAATAATAATAAATTTAATAAGGATTTTTAAAAAAAATTCCAATAATAATAATAATAATAACTTAATCATAATTATTATAAACTAAACCATAATATTATTATTTTTTTGTAATCATAATAAAAAATATAATAAATTTAATATGATATTAATAAACTTAATATACTTAACAAAATTAATGAAGAGTAAATAATAATAACTTAATTATAATTACGCTATATTAATAAAATTGGTGAGCATAATAATAATAATAATATTAATAATAAAAATAATAATTAACATAATTATAATTATTAAAAAACATCATTAAACTCATTTTATTTATCTATATTGAACATGAGGCAGGTCGCACGGTGACCAAGGAAAATCCACACAGCTTTGAAAACGCCATGTCCATGCACCAGATGTTGTCAAGGGAAAAGCATTCACTCATCAACAGAATGCAAAAAATTAAAATAGGCTTGATCCGCAGCTTGATGGAAAATTTCAATGTCTGATAAAATAATAAAATAATAATAATTTAAAAGTTCGGGTGTGACATGTTCCCTCTTATAGGCTCGTGTAGAAGAATGTTATTGGTTCTTATTACTATATCATGATTCACAGAGATATAATGTGCCTTGTATCCTGTTGAGATTTTTCCTAACGGGGTTTCAAATTACATAGTTTTGTTTTGTGATATTTCTCTTACCCTCAACATACAATGCCTTTTGTTGGTTATCTCTAAAGAAATAAGGTTTTCCTTTAATTTTTTTCCCAAAGAAATTTTTATATTTTTTCTTTTATAAATCATGCATGTTAATTTATGATATAATATATACAACATGGAATCTATTTATTGGGTGGAATTATACAATAATTTCTCTCCAAAGTTAGTTACACTATTTTATGTAAGTATACTAGGAAACATTTGAAAAAGGCAAAGGCAAGATGTTTGGATATGGTGACTCAGGATGCTAGTGATATTTCGTTGCAAGTGTTGTAATGGGGGATTTCAGATTATTCTCCTCTTGTTTCATGGTGGTTTTTTGATAGTGATGTGTCCCATATTTTTCATATCCCATTTTTTAGTTTTTTTATAGTTGTAAACCTGAATCTAAAATTATTATTCCATGTATCATTGTGATTATTATGTTTTGGTTCATTGTTATTATAGTTTGTTGCCTATAATTATTTACATGGGTGATATAGTTATCTTGTAGTATTTTTGATACCCAATCACTATTTTCCAACCTATAGAGATCAATAATTATATTTTATTCCATGATAAATACTAGGTTAGGTTTCATGTTGGATGGAACTCTAGATTGGATCGTGACAAAAATTTATTAGAGGAAGTTACAGTCTTTTGGGAAATTTTATTTTGGATGTGTCTAGATAAATACGAGATATATATTTTCGGGAATTTATATTTTAATTTTGAGTATTATTCCAAGATATTACACCTCGTAGAGAATCTCGAGTCACCATGGGATGTTGAAGCTTCTGTTTGACTTCTCCTCTAGGTGAGACGTGTAGGATGCAGACTATATGTTGACACTAGGTGGAGATCGAGTGGTTGACTGTTTTGTAATTATGATGATATTTTTTTGGTTTATGGGACATTGGTAATTTTTTATCAATAAAAATTTTTACGAGTGGTTGTGTTGATAGTTTTTCTAGGTTGCTAATTGTTGTATCAAAATAACTCCTTGTAGAATTCATGTACAACTCAGGGAAGTGGTCGGAGAGAGTTCTCCTTCAGAAAATGATTAATGATTACTTCACATAGGGGTTATTGATTTTTTAGGATCTGGGATAGGGAGAAATAATTGGACCTACTCTATTTTTAGAAATTGAACATAGTCTTATGAATAACATAGCATGGGTTTTTCTTAATAACAAGCCTACATCATTCAGAGGAATTATTGATTCATTGTAATTAGAGGAGTGTATTGAAAATATAAAGAATATATTCGAGTTCCTAGAAGCTATTGAGGTATTATGGTGGAAATTTTCTTAGTTCTTACAAAAATTTTATAGTTATAGGTGGTTGGACTCAATGGTCTAAACTATAAAGAATGATCATATGGGTTTTTAATATTTCAAGATCATTTTCAACGAGTAGTACTATCTTGATAATTAATCCTTATCCAAGTCCCAGGAATTCATTGATCGTACTTAGGTTGCCATTATAGTGAGGGTGTATTCGATACAATTTTCGGATATAGTCTAGTACACACCTGAACATGTTGCCAATGAGAAGAGGAAATATTATAGGTTTTAAAGGGGGTAGCAGCTATAGATTTATTATCAAGTATTTCAGTTTATGTTGACTGACTATTCCAAATTGGTTGACCATCCATTTATGGTGTAAAATGGCCGTAAGGAATTATTTTTCCTTTGGGATTTATCAATTGCGGGAAGTGGTAGATTTTCAATTAAAAAAGATTCATTACCAATTGGGGGATAAGGGAAGTGGTAGTTCAAGAGATCCTTCCCAACAATCTTCATATGTGTCTTCAGATGATGTATCGGTTTTTTCCATCATTGTGGAATGTTAAGAAACATTTGAACTACATTCATATCTCCCCCAAAACCATGCCATCAGTGTAGAGTGATGGAACCCTGATATCATTTTTTTCAATTTTACATTCCCATATTAGAGTGTATTGGGGTCTGTAGTATAATGGGGGATATTAGATCATTAAAATCTATCAAAGATGGTTAGATATTGATTTAGTTGTTGAGGTGGCCAGACTGGTTCATCTTTTTGTGAAAATTATTTTACGTTAGAATTGTTCGGTGGTTATGATCTGCATCAATTGGTGCAAGGAATCTCTATGATATGGTCTAAGTACTATTGGAATCAGATGTAGGGCCTTCGATAGTTCAAGGTACCATTTTGATTTAATCATATCTTGCTATTTATTTGATAGTGGTGACTCTATTTAATTTATCTATGTCTGTCTTGTGAGCTTGTTGAATTCTCCATCCAATATCATGTCTTACAATATAGTGTTAGTAACATGTATTAGTATGAAGTGATAACATGTTATTAAGTTCCCTTCATGTTTACTCAATTTTTCAAGGGTGAAGATGGAATCGGTTTAATGTTCTTCTATATGGACCTTTTTGATGTAATCATCATTATGGTTTTGATGGTGTTCTTTCAGGTAATTACAGATTAATATATGTGATGGGTGATATGCATCGATCTTGATAGAAGTACACAAGTTTATTCTGGACAATGGGATCCTCATTCTGGTCATGCTGGATCTCTACTCCCAGAATTAGGTAGTACTGTTTCCCATTTATCTCTACTCATGTTGGAAAAATGATGATTCACTTAAGGGTAGAATACCTCCCATGGTGAATGAGTTTCTAGAGGTTTTTCCATTGGATTTTATGGTCTATGTATGATGAGGGATGTTGATTTTTTGATTGATTTAGTTCTTGAAACAAATCTAATATCTCATCAATCTTATTTTATGGACCCTACAATTTTGAGTGAAATAATGGTAAAACTATATGATTTTGAATCCAAATGATTCATTTTCCTGATCTTATTCCCTTGGTCCATCACCATATTGATTGTGAAGATGGAACTTCGATCGCTTCTATTGTGTATTGATTCCATGAAGTTAAACCAGGTAACCATCAATAATATATATCTTTTAACCCAAATTGATTATTGGTTTGGCCAGTTAAAAGGCTCATGGTGGTTTTATTAGGAATTATTTTGTTCATGATATCTACAATTTTGGGTGACAGATGAGGAAATCCCAAAAATGGCATTTTGAAGCATGTGTGGCCATTTTGAGAACATGGTCATCCATTTATGGTTGACCAATGATAAATTAGTTTTTATGGTTCTTATGAACATAATTTTTCACCATAATCATGATTATTTTGTCATGGTATTCCTATATCACCTCATTATTTATTAAAAATCTTAACAGGATCATTAGTATCATTAGAAGATCATATTAGGAACCCTTCGAGACCAGCAACATTCTAGAGAATTTTCTATGTTTACATTCTGGATGAAAGAGGATAAGTTTATGGGTCATGTGATCTCGTAACAAGGGAATTTGATAGACCACAATATTATCAGTGTAGTCATGTCATGGGATCTTCCAAAAAATGATTTCGATATTAGAGGACTTCATGGACTATTAAGATATTACATGTGATTCATGAGGGACATCTCTCGGCTTTCTTCCCCCATGATGACGCTCACCATAAAAAGGGTGAAGTTAAAATAAAACCTAGAGTTTCAAGAGTCCATTGAGAAACTTATGAGGTGATTGACTAGAAATCCTACATTGATCCTGATAGAATAAGGGGAGGGTTATATGGTTTATTGTGACACATTCTGTATGGGTATAAGGTGTATGCATATGTAGAATGAACAATTATTGATGTATGGCTCTCACCAACTCTAAACTCATGAAACAAACTACCCAACCCATGAATTGGAGTTTTCTGTGATGATATATTACTCAAAGACCTATCATCATTATCATTTAGTTTATAAATTTTTGGCTTATTCAAATCATAAGATTCTAGACTGTATTTTCTATATCAATGATCTGAATTTTAGATTTAGACCTTGGGTTGAGTGTCTTTAAGGGATTGATTTCAATATAATCTATACCTTGGGAGAAGGTAATGTTGTGGTAGGCCCATTGAGTGGAAAAGTTCTAGTGAATGAGTTTAATGAATCTATTAATTAGTGGAAATTTATGGGGATTTTTTTTCTCTGATCCACATGGAGACTAAGGAAAACAGATGATGTGCATTATTGTTTAGGGTTCAGCTAGCTCCTTTCCATCTAGAGAATATTAAGCATGGGTAGACTACTGATGAACTATTCAAGTATTCTATTATGTCCCATTAAGGTGGTGGACATCGAGTAATTAGTCATTGTCTCCTAAGGGAAACATGTTCTTTAAAATCCATTTTTTGTTGTCATTAACTTTTTGGTGGATGGTGATGGATGATAACCACTATATTTGTGGTCCTCTCATACTAGGGCTACCATGATGTACTATCATGTGAGTCAAAAATTATTTGGGATATGTATGAGGAGAAATGTAGAGGACATAGTATCATGGTGTTATAAATGTCATCATCTTAAACCAGATCATCATCTAGCCTTAGGTTTACTTAATCCACTATTCATTCCTACCTAGATGTGGGGCGAGACTACCATGAACATTAATATCATATTTCCTCAAACACGCCAGGGATGGAATTAAAATTTGGTAGAGATTGATTTTCAACTAAATATTCACATTTCATTGTGATAAAATATTCAAAAAAGTTATAGGAGTTCAGTTGGATATATGTTCTGGAGGGTGTGAGGATTCATAGTGTGTCATCTTAAATTGTCTTAGATAGAGACCCAAATTTATTTTCATTGTTTTTGGATGGACTTCAGATGTAATTTTCGTCATAAGTTATGTGAAGCGTGATATAATATCCCCAAACAGATTTTCAAACATATTGGGAAACCCATATTTGTTAAGACATACTATGAGAATTCGTTTTGAATTTAGGTGGTTAATAGGATAACCATTTAGGTTGGATGATATTTCATATAACAATAGCTACCAATCCAAAATTAGAATGGCTCTTTTTGTGGAAATCATGGGTCTTCCATGCTGGTCTCCATTGTATTGGGATGAAGAAGATGAAACCTCATTGTTGGGGTTGAGTTTAGTGCAAGAAACATCTGATAAGGTCAATATGATTAGTCAGTTGTTTTTATATATTATTTTTTCAATGAGATTTCATCTTGATCATATTTGATGGGGGTTTACTTTGTTTATAATTATGTTAGACTACCAAAAAAATCCAAATTATTTATTGATAAACAGTTTATCATAACACTTTCATAAAATTTTAGTGCTACATTAAATGTGTTTTATTCCTTATTCAATATTTCATTTTGATATCAAAAGGGTAAAATAATTGGATAATCACAAAAACATCTAAATGGAAGATAATTTTGTTTTTAAATAGACTTTTGGGGACAATTTTTTTTAAATTTTTTATATAGAGATACTTGGGATAGATATTTAGATAAAATATTATGGTATATTTTGAAACAGGTATTTGGACATAAAAATTAAATATTGTTTTTATCCTTAAAAATTATAAATTACATGTAAATAATTTTATTTGCCTTTTGATCATCAAAAATGGGGAGATTGTTGAGAATAAATTATTTCAACAATACTAATTATTTTTATAATGATTTTGATTGTAAAAAATAACCTTATATGTTATTCTAATGATTTTAAAATGAGTATATTCTATGAAATCAATATTTTATATATTTTCAATTTTGGAATAATATTAAAGCATATGATTCATGTGAAATACTTTTCAAGGAGTTTAGAAATCTATTCAACATGTTATAGAAAAAAATTTCATATAATAAGTTAGAGATTGTAGGGTAAGGATTATATACTACCTTTATTTTATGGGAGTTTAGAAAATTATGGTCAATCAAACATAATTTGATAGAAAAGTATGGTAATAGATCCTTACATATGGAAGGAATATTAAATTTTTTATATGAAAAAAATATTGATGATGAACCCTAAATAAGGATGGAACCATACGTTTGCTTCACAAAATTATGGATCATCAACCCTACTTTTGTCATGATCCTTTCATTTTATCAAAAAGTTTGGATCATTTACCTAACATTATGATGCAATGATATATACGTATAACATAACATATGTTTGAAATTAGATGAAAAAAATTATGGATCATCAAACATACGATAGTAATCAACCTTAAATTTGGAACCCTATGTTTGACTTCATTAAGCATTAGTGATTTGAATTTTATAAATTATCATACAACAGTCTTTTGTAGAATATCAGGCTAATTTCATGCCTGATTCAAATCATGATTTAAAATCACATCTTTAACTGATTTAATTACATTTGTATGTGATTACAAGGTTTGATTTAATAGGATTATTTCATGTCATTTATTAATGGATGTTACAACTACTCTATTTTCAATGTTTTGAATATTTCTATATATCATGAAATCACAGTGGATCCGAATTTTATGATGTTTGTGCTCATTCAAACTCTATAAATTCTTTTATATCTGAATTTTTTCAAAAAATAAATAATAAAATATATCAATTCAATTCTCAGTGATTACAAGATTAAAATATTTATATATTTGAGTTTCACAAAAATATAGATATACTGATTTTTTAAAAAGTTCTTTTACAGATCTGCTCTGATAGAGAACAATCAGATTATGTTTTAAATTAAAAAGAGAAACATTGAATATTTACCTGTTCAAAATTGAAGATAATTTTTAATTCTGCTTCAAATAAGTTGTGGATTTCATTTCAAGATCAAATTGCAGTCGGATATATTCATAACTGCTCTTACCTGAAGAACACTATTTCAGAAGATGATGATCCATCTACTTTCAGTTGTGTAATAATACAACAACGACGATCAACTATAAAGTAATTTAAAACAAATAATCCTTTATTTTGAGTATTGGATTATCATTCTAAACTATTTTAATTGGTTCTGTGTTTATAACCAGAATACTCTGTTTTAGTCATATGTTGTAAAGGTGTCATCTTAGTGCACTCAATTCTGGTTGGTCTTGTGAAAAGAGGACTCACCAGTGAAAATCACCATGCTCATGGAGAAGAGAATTTGTGTGGGGAGATAGGGGATCTTTGTTCATAGAAACAATATAAATATTTTTATACAGGTATGTGTTTATTTCGATTTCATAAACAATCTGATAAATATAAATCGATAGAATAGATTGTCATCAATATTCCTTGCAGACGTTTTTAAAGACACAATTAACACCCCCCCACAGTTATGTATATTTCTATAAAATGGTCCAACAGAAAATGACATATCCGGTAAGACTGTTTTAGGGTTTGACCCCACTAATAAATGTAGAAAAGGGTGAACCACCTACCAATGGCCTTTTTGATGTTCTGATTATTATGAAATTATTTTAGATAAATGATTTCAAAGATAAATATTATGTTGATTTTTGAACGACCATTATGGGATAAATTCATTAAGAAATTTTTTGTATATTAAGGTGATTAATTATACTTTGGTAGACATTTTTTTAGGTTTCATACATTTATTTAGATATAATTTACCCTTATGTCTAGCATGTAAAATTATTATTTGGTGGGTCATTAATTTACATTTTTTTTATTTTTAATGGTATTTATAACCATTATGAATTATATGCTATTTTATTATGAGGTAATTATGGGTTATATAATTTTTCGAATATATGTTTTATATATAACTACAAGACTGAAAATTGATATGGTGACTAAGTGATTAATTCTATTTTGGAATAATTTCTCTATAAATTTAGATAGTGTATACCTTTATGGAAAATCGAAATACTTTTGGCTAAGAAGAAATTTTATTTGATGAATAAAGGATGAACAATACTCTGGAAGCTCATATGAAGTTATATTAGAATTTACAATGATTCTAGTTTATTATTGAAAATATTACCATATTTGAGAGATTATACGATTATGTCATATATAATTTCTGTTTAAATGAAATTATGAGTGTCAAATGTTTATGTGTAATTATTGTTAAATTAATATTTTAAGAATATGTGATAAATTCCTTCTAATTATTGTGTTTCAGAAATGGTGTTAAATATTCTGATTAATTTTAGGTTTTTCTCTATAATGGGTGTTATTTTTAGGATTTGGAGAATGATGCTATATTTATACATTTCAATGTTTATTCATTATTGGAATTATATTATTTATTATAATCTTTCATAATTTGGGTAAATAACATTAGATTTGTGGAATAGATTTTTATCCTTTTATGGATTTTTTGATCCATTAGTTTTTTCATTTCATTTTCAATTTCATGAAGAAAATAATATTTAATACTCATAGTTTGGATCCCAATATGTGATCAAGGTGGAAATTGATTAAAAAATGAAATTATACTTATCAAGTAAGTATATTTCATTATTCCCATAGAATAGATAGTTGAGGAATCCCTTAAATATAGGAAGATGATTTCAAAATAAAATTATTGTCTTATTACCATCATTTCAGATGAATCAATGATCTTTTTCAAAAATCATTGATTTAACATTTTGTGGTAGTTAACTTTATCATAATTATTTACATTCTTGTGATCAATTTTCACTAAATCAATCTTTAATTATATATACATTAATATTTTACTCCATTACTATATTTTTAAATCTCACTAATGTTATCCACTTTGGAAACCCAGTTACTTTTTATTTATACTGAACTTCATATTTTCTACTTCCATTTGTTGATGGGGTTTTATAAACTTCTTTAAGGACGTGGGATTTCAAAAAAATTACTTTAAAATGAAAAACCATGTAATATATATATCTTGTTCAAAATTTTAGGATTCAATTTCTTATTGGATATAGAATCTAATATCAGGATATTTTTATGGAACATTATTTTCGATGGAATATACAACATAATACATTGAGAAAAATACAAACCATAATATATTATTATTTAAATATTATATTTATAACCTATATATTAAATTTGAGAGTATGAATAGTATTAATCCCATTATAATATTTATATGAAATTCCTAATACATAAATATATATTTATTAAATCATTGTAAATAATCAACCAATTTTTGGTAGTCATTTTTTTCAAAGACATGTTTTCATCAATTTTTTTATTTTTATAAAAAACTGTTATAAAAACAATCAAGAAATTTGGATACATTATTTTAAAAATTAATGTTATTTTTATGATTTCATCATGTTAAAATTGTCTTATGATAAATTTCTATAATTTACAACAAATATTATATTCAATGAACAGTCAAAATACTTATTTTTAATTGGAATTTTTATTTTAATTCTATGTAATTATAAATTAAGGATCTTGTTTTTAATACTTTTTTAAATCCATTACACAATATTTATTAAAAATCATAAAATTTTGGTTTTTAATGAATTTTAAAGATAAAGTTGGTATAAAATCCTTTTTAGACACAAACACACACACAAATATATATATATATATATATGAAAATACATTTCTCATAATGTTTTGCTGGTTTGGTTTTAAATTTAATTATTCCACATATAAGAATTAAAACATGAAAATAGCCTTCCATATATGGAATTAGGAGTTCTATATTTAATAAATAGTTCCCTTTTTAATTTTTTTCATCATGAATATAAATCATAGTACATTTTTGTTACCATAGGGAAGGTAAAATTGGAATGTTATGTTTAAAACTACTTTGATAAATTGAAAATTTTAGTCAATCATTTTATTTTAATTCATTGGATGGTTATATTTCATTTATAATAATATAGTATTTTAAAATATGCCCTTTTTTATTAATTAAGAAGTTATTTTTAAAATTAAAATATTTATGTAATTGATAAATTAAAAAGTGTCACCCTCTTTCTTTTAATATATATAATATTCATGGATAATGACACAAAATATATGTATCATTATAAACTGTTATTTTAATGAACAATATTTTTTTCATGGTAACTGGTTTAAAAAAATTATTGATATAATGATTAACTTAGGATCTTATACAAAGTTGAATTAGTTCTTATGTAAGGAGTAAAAAATACTAAAAATGATTTTAAAAAAATATACAAGTATCATAATATGGGGGGTTACAACATTAAATGATGCTTACTGATTAAAATAACATATTATGGTTTTTTGATTGATTATATTTGATTTAATTGTTCCCATGTTCATTCTAAAGTAAATTTAAATGAATAATTCATAAAATGAAATAAATGATATTTTATAAATAATAATATTTAATTAAATGAATTAAAATTCATAAATATCATAAATTAAATATGTTAAATAAGATATGGATTAAAATACATATCATTTTCGATTATTTTGTTAGTATTCCTTTTTTGGGAACATTTGTGACACTTATATTTTAAAAAATATTATATCAATGTAATTGAAAAAAAGGATCATGGGGTTAAAATAATGTGATTTGAGAGAAAATATCATGTAAATTTTTCACAAGTTTATTTTTTAGAGTATTTAGGCTCTTATTAATCATATATTCTAATCATAACTATTTTTACCCACTTCAAAATGAAAAAAATATTAATTTCATAATTTTTGTAATTCAATGAATTCTAATCCCCTCTCATATAAAATGGCACACCATATCTTCTCCAATATGTTTCTCAACAACCATATGGTTTGTCCAAGACCAACCAAAATTCATTTCATAAATTCCTATGAAAACTTTAGGGGGATTATTTTGGTAAGAATACTTCTGTTAGAGGGATGAAGGTATAATGAAAGTGATGTTTTTTGAAAAATAGGTACGTATTTTAACAGAATATTTCAACATTATGTCTTCTAATATGTAAATAAAATATTATCAAACGTGATTAAAATATAGATATAATATATTCCACATTAGGATATGTTTTATGTTAATTTCATAACTTACATCTATCTCACTCTTACAACCAATTGAAACTAATCCTATCATTGATTTATACGAGTGATTGCTTCCTCGTGAACCGATGTAATTTTTTTTCCATCAATAAATGTCATAAATGGTTATAATGATGGATTTATAATATATATATATATAAGATATTAAGTTCATATTTATTATTTTTAAATATAATATATCTTCTTTATTTCTTAAATTCAATCCATTGAAAAATGATATCATTGTCCATGCGTAGAGGTGGATTACAAACACCACTAAGCTATGTGAATAATTTTTCTTGACTACATCACCTGGATACAATATATAATTATATTTTAAGAAATAATATGATATTTATGATATAATAATATTTATTTCAAAAATAAAATTATTTCTAATTTCTTTCTATTATGTTTTTAGATAATAGAAATGTTACTCATGTGTAAATATGACATACCATCTCCATGATTGTAATTTAGTTCATTTTTCAAACAAAAATTGATTTTGGATTTAATTTTATAATTAATATATAGAAATGTTAATTAATTCATGATTACTATATTTTAGTTCATATAATAATGATCTCTTTGATCATAGTCAACATACCAAATTAATTTTTAACATTTTAGTCGAATATCATCAAAATATCTTATGTGAACAAATTTGATTATGTAATTAGATTTAAAAAATTTAATCGATAAAATAAGGAGAATGAAAAAATAAAAGATTCATATATAATTAAAAAAATTAATATAAGATTATTTTTCTCAAAGATAATTAATTAAAATCATCAGTCGAACTCGGGGTTAGGGACACTATAAATTAAATACCACATTTTGAATGTTTTTAAATTTTATATTCAAAATATTTTTCTTCCATTTTCATTTTAATAAATTTTTTTCATTGATATATTTTTTTAAATAAATTATTTATATAATACATATTATAATATTTTTTATTTTTTTCAATGGTTTTGAAAAGAAATACATTTAAGTAACATTTTTTCATTCTATAAAAATGGAAAAGGAATGTTCTATTTTAATAGATATTGGAAATACACTTCTTTCCACTTCCATAATTTTTTGATATTTATCTTCCTCCAAAATCCTAAGAATTTTATTCAAAAAAAACCCATTCCCATTTTTTAAATATTTTGAAAAAGGATTTTAAATGGAATAGATCATTTGATATTTGGAAACGTTTTTACTGCTGGTGAAAAATTATAATTTCTTACGTTTAGTCATCATTTTTTATTATGTTATAGTTTTTGGAAATTAATTGTAATTACATTTAATAACACTGTAAACCATTATGGGTGGTTTCTTTATTTAACACAAATGAGCGATTCTATAATAAATAAAATATGGTTGGTTCCATTATAATCCAATAGTAGGTGTATTATATATATCAGAAAATGAATTGGGTATTTATAAGAGTGATTATAAGAGTGGTGACTCAGGATTGACCTATATGAATTTGGAATGTTTAAACAGTAATTTTGGATCTAGGTGTTGAGTCGGCATGGGATGAAAAGGTCCGGAGGTCCTTATAGCATGATTTTAAATATATGAAATATTTTTTTTATGTGAATATAGTTTCTATTAAAATGTTAATAACTCTAATGTTGAGATTAGAATATGAAATATAAGGCCACTATTGGGTTCAAAACATCATGTTTAACTTTTGTGTGAAATATTACAGTCCATGAATGGAGTTATTGTTGGAGACATGTTTTTGGGACATTATGTGGAGGATTAATTAATTAAAATAACATTTAATTAAAAAACAAAACCAAATTTACTCTAACCCCTCATGTTTTATGCATAAAACCAGATGAGTATATGCTCCTATCCCCTCCCCCTATTGATATTATTAATCGACATCGAATCAAGTCAACAAGGTGTTGTCGATCTCAGTTTCTGATGTCAATCATCAATAGATTGATGAGATGCATGATTGGGGAGTCATTCCACCCATAAATTAAAAGTTTCTCCCTCGAGGTAGTTGTATTGTATTGTTTTCCATATCGAATTCATTTTTAATTTTATAATGTTTTGGAGACCAAATTAAATTTCGAGAGATCCCTCCTAGGTAGATCTATAGGTTTTGGGGTAAACTGGGGTGATTCGTGAATTTTTAAGCTAATTCCCGATTTGAATTACCATTGACACATAGTGTAGTTTAGAGAGGAATGCTTTATAGGAATTCATTTTTTTGGAATAATAAATTTTGAGTTTATATGCCTTGTATGTGGGTTACACACCATGTAGTGACAAGAAACATGTTCCCATGAGACCTGATTGGGAATTCCATATGAAAGTACATGGATATGTGAAAGTACACGACCTACATACATAGAAACATGGTTTTGGAAATGGGAATATGATATCAATATGGTCAAGTGGAGATTTATCCTTAAAAAGGGATACACAAAATGTGATGTTCATGGATGGTCAACCATGTGGAAGAGGAACACGAACATGGACTATGGTAAGTTGGACACACCATTTACTAGTTGTACATGTTGTGTAACCCAAAATGTTTGGGATAAATGTGTATTCAATATAAATAGATGGGTTCATAGGAAAGTTCAAAATTCTTCAAGACCATTTTTCATGTTTCATACTCCTTTGATATCATTCTAATAGCTTCTTTCTTCAATATAACAGTCTCTGGAACATGAATTTAGGCTTCTGAGAATCCTAACCTTTGATTTTTTTTTCTTGTATAATCTGATTGTGGCCTCTGTATCGACCTACAGGGGTAGGAGGTGTCATTTTCATCAATGATGATTTAGTATAGGTGATTTACCGATGTAGTAGATAATTGTGTTTCATAAAGAGAGATGTTGGGGTTGTTACTCCCTTGTGGAATTATGGTGTGAGTTTCACATTCCACTCTACTATGGTAGAGATGGGCCTACCCATGTCATGGTTATGTGTTCATTAACATTTAAAAGTTATTTTGGGGTTGATACACCACTATTTGTTTAGGGAAAAATTTTCCCATATCATTCATGTATTTGGAGAGAGGATCCCTATTGAGCCTTGGTGTAGGCCCTCCACACTAGTTATCCAGGTATAGTAGTTACTCCCCTATTAGACAAGGATGGGGTTCATCTATCTATAGATTCGGTATTGACATTCTAGTTCATATTTCTGGTCCTCTAGATGTGACATAATTATAGAGTGGGTACCCTCCTTTTATAATATGGTGTAGGTCTTTAATCCATAGAGTCGGAATTCCCCTATCGTTCCATGGTACAACCCCTCCTTGTGTGTTGTTCGAACAGATTCGGTACTCCCCTATCATATAAGAGAGTATATCATCTAGCCTAGGGTCGGTAATCTCTAATTTTATTAGTGTGTGGGTCCCCAATAGTAATCAGGATTTTATATAGGTACTCCCCAATTATTATAGGGTTTGGGTCCTCTAGACAGATATTGATACACCCTATCATACTCAGGAATAATTCCTCACATGTGGAGTGTTACCCTCCCATCTCTGAGTAGCAGTTGAGAGATAGTCCTCTAAAGGAGTTATTTCTCCCATTTATGTTTATTATATATATTGGGATTTGTCCTCTAAGTTAGTTACATGTGGTAAATATTTTGGAGATAGTGATCCCTTGACAGAATGATGTGTGAACCACTTTATACATGAGCGATAGAGGTTTTTTAGTTTTCTTAGGAGATACAACTCCCTAATGTATGAGGTAGTAGTAAGGGAGATGTCCCTTTTTCACTACCATTAGATAGAATGCACACAGTGCATAGTTTAGAGATGTTCTACCTAAACAATTTACAATGATGAATGGAGGTCCTCTCTACTAGGGTTTCATACCTCCTTGTGTAGGGTGTAGTTTAGCATTGGTAGGACCATTGGTGACGCGCCCTAGATCTTGAACTAATGATTTTTCCTGATATATTGTATCTCACATAAAAGTTCCCTCTGGGGTGGCTGAGCTCATGGAATGTTTTCTCCTATTTATTTTTACCGATGTTGCCTCGAGCAGAATCATATTACATGGTATGACGAACGAACCTTATAAAATTTGTATTATAATATTAATACATCTGGATGATTTTTGGGAGTTGTTATGGTGTTTTAATGTGTATGGGTTAACCCCACATGTGGATAGAGTTGACTAGTCATGTATAACTAAGGATGTGTTGAGATGGACTTTTTATTTCAATTTGGATCACATAGGTCTACAAATCTATTTTCATAATGTTTCTTCAAATTATATTTTTTTTGGGGGGGTACCTACTGAGTATCATTATAAACTCCCCTACTCAGGCTTTTCTTATATTGGTTTTGTATTGTGTAGACCACATGCCTTTCAACAATGTCCCTATAGGATATGGGGAAGGTTGAAATTTGTGTGCTAGAATGACTAATGTGTTTACCATAGTTGGGAAAAGGATATTTTTGTAAGATTAATTTGATAGTGAACCCATAAATCAATATAGGATGGATGATTTTATTGTTTAATTTTGTTGGGATCGTGCTTTTCCTTTACTAATTTGTTTATTACGTATGTTGTACTTTGGTTTTGGATAGTTGAATTCTTGTATTTTAGTGTTCATATTTTTATATCTCTTCACTCTTTCATTGAGGTGTCTTTGGGTGTGTGAATATATGTACCTTCTGTAGTGGACTTCTATTTGTGTGATATTCTTACATGATTCTAGTCTCCATCCCATATCCTATTAGTGGTTTTCTTGGGGAGTTGGGGCCTAGAACCTATTGGGACAAGATGTTATAGAGTAGTATCAGAGTGGGTTACACTCTGGTACCATAGTTTTGTGAGCTTTGTTGGGTTTTCATAGAGATATTGGTAGGATGTTTCAATTTCATCTCTCCGAACATAAGGTATAGGGTTTGTGTGGTGGATGACATATCCACTAATAAGACTCCGATGACCTAATTTGTATCTTACTACATTCGGTAACTGTTCATAAGGAAATAATAATACATGCATCATATATTACTGTGTTTTGTGTCTTACCATTCCTTCTTGATCTATATCCATATATATAAACTTTAAATTTGATGTGTCATGATTTTATTTTAGGATTCCTCCATGGTGATATATAGACAGGTTCCATGGAATTATTGTGGTAAAAATACCTCCCTTTTTCTTGGATTACATGAATGTAACTGTGTCTCAGGTGGTACCTCTGGGTGTTCTTCCAATTAATCCACCACCCATTGAGTGGTAGGTTGTTCTGGTAGGGTAGGATGAGGATGTTTGAAGACTGAGAGCATTGAATAATTCCAAATGTATTGACTAATGAGTTATTAGGGTCATCTATAACACCATGAAGCTGATGACTGGCTTCGGGCAGTTACACAAGTTTTCCTCCTAGTGTGGAAATCTACTAATCATATTGCAGTCTTAACGGTGAGAATTCACCATGGTTCATGTTGATGAAGGTGGTGTCTAATGACGGAGTCCCATAATGAGGGGAGACTCACTTGGGTGGAGTTGGAGAGACTATTTAGGTAATATTTTGACCCATCCATATTTATTTTGTTTCCATTATAGGATCTTAGACAACTTTGTAAGGGAAGCATGATTGTGGAATAATACTCAGAAATCCTATGAGTCCTATCACATTACTCCCAAATCATTGTTCAAGAAATGTTATTAAATGATGATAATTTTTATGGGGAATCTATAGAGATGTGTGATTCGGTGTGCTCTACTTGTGATTTCACAATTATGTTGGGGAACTGGAGAGAGCTATTGTGGTATATAGCTTTCGGGTGTAAGGACTGGTGGATGTGGTCCATAATGGGTGCCATGAGGATGAGGCATTTGAAATAGAAATAAAATTTAATATGAATGTGTCTAGGTGAAAGAGGCATACCAATTTCCATACTCAGGCTTCGGTGCCTCTACTGCATGAGCCACACTAGATAGATGGCCAGTCATTGGAGAGGTGGTGTTATTATTACAACTATTGAATACATATTGCAAGTGAATTTTTAACTTTTCATGTTGTTGAGTGTGAGTTGGTCGATGGACCACCATGTAAGCGGCCACATTTCAAGCAACAAGTTTTGTAGGGTGGTGGAAAATGCAGTGGAGCAGTTAGAGAAGTAGGGGTGGTAAATGGTATGAGTTTCCAGCATCACCCCCATGTGGTCTACACCAGGACATAAACGCATGGGGATGGGGGGAGAGGATATTTACTGGACATAGAGGAATTTGAACAAAAGACACCAAGAATAGAAATAGGTACTCTTTTGGTCATTTATTATTTCTAAAATAGTATTATTAGACACCTTTTGAGGTACTCATTTCATTATTCTTCTTGATCGTTGTTTCATCATGTTGACATTGGTCTCGGAAGATCCCTGTGTTGTTGTTGTTCGATTTAACTTCAACTACATAACGAATAAGGGGTTTTCCCCAGTGATATGAATTTTTTTTGAGAGAAATAATTGTGAAGGCTAGATAGTGTCCCTTGAATTGGATAAAATCTTGTCATGGTTTATTATTCTCTCTGAATTTTTATTGTTGTGTTTCATCTTGGTTGTAGTGGGAAGATGGTCTGATAAGACCTAGTGTGTGTGTTTGGGCATCCATTTTTTCATTCCATCATGCACTATGTGTCATATGTTTATGAATGAAATTCATAGAGGATTCTATGTAGTTTTACATAGATTTAGAATTTAGAAAATGAGGGATGATTTCCCAACTAAGATGAATTTTTGAGACATGACCATATTTTTTTGGGCGAGTTAGTGACACCGAAGAGTATTGTTTTGAGGTGTCTTTTTCGACTTGTTTTCTAAGTGTAAGGTTGTGTGATGGATTTTTATAGTTGGTCCTAGAATTTAAAGTGGAGTTTTTCATCTTAACCCCCATTTCTACTTATTGGATTGTTTTCCTACCATTCATACTTAGTGGGGATGCCACTAGTGGGGTCTGAGTTGTTTCTAGGTTTGTTTACTCTCTTTCATGGTGAGATGAAGACATTACAGGTATGACATGATCTTTATATATCTAGGAAATCCTATTTTAAGGATCCTACTAGCAAATTTTATTCCTTGGCATAGTCACATGCTTAGTGTCAATATTGAATGAAATATGCATGTGGAGGTTTCATTGTAGTTCATCCTAGGGTGGATGTGAACTGTCGATTTTCAAGAGTATCATTTTAGGTTGGAAAGGTAGAATAATGATAGACCTAAGGATTGATGATGGAATGTGGTGTGTGGTAATTTTACAAATATCTCGACTGAGGGAATATGTTCCGCTCTTTGGCGGGATTTTTCCCTGGTAAGAGATGCATGGGGAAATAGTTTTTCATTGGTCATTCCCCCATGTTAATGCTTGGGAGCATCATCAGTACGCATGGAGAGCTCATTTTAAAAGGAGTTGCAAGGGAGAGATCAATTTCCTCTATCATTCTAAGGATTTTTTAGTGGACAAAAATAGTGAATTTTTGATAGAATGTGGTGAGTTGGGATTGACCTGTAAGAATTTGGAATATTTCTAAAAATATTTTTGAATCCATGAGCTGATTTGGAGAAGGAATTGGTTGCTCAGTGATCCTCAAAGTGGAAAATTTGAAAATATTAATTATATTATTTTAGAAGCATTTAGTTTATCTGGAAATCATAATAACTCTTGAGAGGAGTCTCAGATTAAAAATTTGTGTCTGTGGTTGAGTTTAGAATTTCATTTTAACCAAGGGGTGACATAAAGTTTTTTCACTAGGTGTTTTGGCCGGAGGTGTGTTGGTGGAGTTTTATGTGGTGGATTATTTTAATAAATAAAAATTTAGTAATAAAAAAACAACTTAATCCTACCTCCCTCACATTGTTATCTTCTCTTCTATCCACATTTGGAAAAGATGAACAACCACTAAATCAACATGTTCTGGTATTATAGATCATTATTCCCATCACTGATCATCATTAGATCAGAGAGTATAATGATTTTGACATGGGTATCCCACCGAATCGTTGAGATTTCTCCCTTGAGGTATGATGATTACATTTTTTTATACCCTTCTTGTTCGTTGTTTTAGGGTTTGAGAGACCACTATGATTTATAAAGATCTTTTTTAAGTTGATTTATCGGTTTTAGAGTAAAACACGGTGAATCGAATATTATTTAAGGTAATTACTAATGATAATTACAATCTACATGGTGTGTAGTCTAGACAAACATGATTTTTAGCCCATCATATTTAGGGATTATTATTTTTTGGGTCTACATACCAAGTATAGAGTTACATGTTGTGCAGCGTAACGTCCCGAACCGGGAGCCACTGAATGGTGCTCCGAGCCGGTTGGTCACAAGCCCTCAAGCGCATCTCCCCATATGCCAAATGGTGTTGACTAGCAGTGAGGGTCTAGTAACTCAGTCTTGGGGAGACTATACCATTATTATCATAATAAAATACCAGAGGAAGTAAACAAGAAATAGAAAAAGATTATATAATTATAACGGTATAATATAGAAAAAATAACCAAGAAAAAAAATAAAATACTCAATTAAAAGGTAAAACATGCTCTGACTTTGCAAGTGCCAAGTGTCTTCAATGAAAATGAAAGTAAATACACAGTGTCTCCATATGGGTCCTAACCCTTGTCCGGTTCCTTCTTCTACGCTCTATCCCCAAATAGCATTCTATCAATGGCTCTTTGGTTTCTCCTATCCTACAACAAAAAACTCTATTCAGGTACCATTTAGGTGGACATAGTAGGGTGTGAGTACAACTCAGTAGATTACCAAAAAGATTTTAAAAAACTAATCCAGTCATAACCTGTGTATGTAGTTGCATTAATAATAATTCAATACAATTAGGAAGACAATTTTATTTATCCAATTAACATTTCATTAAAATGTTAAACATCCAGGTTCCCAAGAACACCCAAAATATAATGCATGCTTTGGCCTGTGTAAGATCCTAATCCATTTCCCTTGTTCAATTACTAATTACTATGTAACAATATTAGGTTTATGAAATAGCCAAATGAAACCATATTACAAAACAAATGAAATAGTGTAGAACTCATGTCTAGAACACATGTTGGTATTTGGAGCGTCAGTACCTATCTCCCAACCCCATGGGTATTTTGAGCATCAATCCTTGTCCCATAAAATATCAATTTCATGCATGTCATTGGTTTTAGAACGCCATGTCTAGAACCTCTATGGGTATTTGGAGCGTAAGTCCATGTCCCACAGCCCCATTTAAAATCAAACATCCAATTCAAAAAAACAACCATATTAAAATGTTTAATCATCCTTATTCGTCCATTATATCTCTCAACTATATTCATCTAGATCCCCAATTCACAACGAACCGCATAACCAAATAACTAATTAATTATTTATGAGATGAAATTTATAAAAATTCATACGCCAAAAAATATGAGACTATGGGATTGGATTTAGACAACCTACCTCTATTTATTAATGGATGTTAGCCAAAAAAAACCCCAAAATCCCAGTGGCACAACGTCGTCGATCACGTTCATGATCTAAATCCTTAAAACCAAAATATGATCAAAGCCATCAAGATCATGAAAAACTAGATCTATATCCACAATCCTAGATATATACCTTAACACTTAGTTTTAGATCCATGGAAACGATGGAAATATCCCATGAAAAGATCAAGGAAAGATAACAAAAATAATGGAAGAAAAACAGGATGAAATCCACTTACCGAAAAAGAGAGGATCTTCAATCCGAGCATTTAAATATTGAGAAAAGGTGTTCGGATCACCTTGTAATTTCTACAAGAGGCTTTGAAAACATCTATAATTTTCTAATCCCAAACCAAGGTCGGAAAATAAGGAAAACGGGGGGTTTGGGTGGTTTTAAAAAAAATTCCAAATTAAAAACCACAGACACGGTTTCCAGGACAGGGGCGCACAGTTTGTCAAACCGTGCGCAAACCGTGCGGACCTCACTGTCTATATTTTCACAGTCCGCACAATTTGTTCACATGGTTTATCAGATTGTTCATAAACCATGAATACCTCTATGTCTAGTTCTTCTAGGTTGGCATGGTTTGGTCACACTGTTTGTCAAACTGTGCACAATCTATGCACAACCCACTGCCCATTTTTGTAAATTAAATGTTCAACCAAACAATCCCCAAGTCACTACTCTAAAAATAAAGGTATGTAAAAAATCAAAAATACCTAAAAACATTCTTGAGATTGACTCCATAAAAGTTCGGTATATTACATTCTCGCCACCATATAACAGCTCGTCCCCGATCTGTACACCCTAACATCTCTGAGAATCCAAGCTAAAAATATCAGGCCACTGAGTCCGTATATCTACCTCCATTTCCCAATTCTCTTCATGCATTAGTCCATGCTACCATAAAACACGAACTATCGGTATGGTATTTCCCCTCAACACCTTCTCACTGTGATCCAACACACGTATCAGATGCTCCTCAAAGGATGCATCTATCTCTAGATCAACATCATCCACATAGATCATATGAGAATGGTCAGTGAGATACCGTCGTAGTTGTGATACATGGAAAACATTATGCATAGCACTATATTTATGTGGAAGAGCCAATTGGTATTCTACCAGCCCGACTCTCTTCATGATCTCAAAAGGTCCAACAAACTTGGGTGCCAACTTTCCATACCTCTGTATCTTGTTGTGACCCAAACTAGGTGAAACCTGAAGGAAAACATGATCACCCTCTATAAACTCAAAGGGTCGTCTCTGTCTGTCATTGTATGACTTCTGCCTACTCTGAGTCATAGCCATTTGTTTCTGAATCAGATGAACCTACTCTATCTTCTCCTGCACGAGAATTGGTCCCAAAAACTTTGACTCACCAGCTTCCATACAACATAGCTGTGATCTGAATGCCCTAAAATAAAAATCCTTGTATGGTGCCATCTATATATTTTCCGTATAAGTATTTTTATAGGAAAACTCAACTAAAGATAGATGTTTCTCCCATGATCCACTGAAGTCAAGAAAACACACCCTCAACATATCCTTAAGAACTTTTATATTATGCTTTGATTGTCCATATGTTTGCGGATGGAAATTCATACTCAATAAAACTTCTGTACCAAGTGCCTTTTGAAAACCCTTCCATAAGTGTGAAGTAAATCACGAATCATGGTCAGAAACTATAGTTTGTGGCACCTCGTGTTATTAAACTATAATCTGTAAATACAGCTCTCCCAACTACTCAACTGTAACATTTTTTCTTATAGGCAAGAAATGTGATACCTTTGTAAGTAGATCTACAATAACCCAAATAGCGTCATTCTTCCTAAGTGTTTTTGTATGACATGTCACAAATTCCATGGTTACATCATCCCACTTCCATTCTGGAATGGACCAAGGTTATTTTAAACCTCTAGGTTAATGATGATCTGCCTTCACCTACTGGCAGGTAAAGCATTTTTTCACAAACACTTCTATCTCCTTCCTCATTCCTGGCCGCCAAAATGGTCGTCGTAGGTTATAGTACATTTTGGTCACATCAGGATGCACTGCCCATCTTGAGGCATGAAATTCCCGCGTGAGCTCCTCTAGCATGCTCGTAGGAACAACAACTTGATTCTTTATATAAATGATATCATCCTCATCTATCTTCCAGTCCAAAGGAGTCTTCCCACCTTCAATGTTTTTCCTCAAGGCCATGCACTCTGTGTCCTCATACTGCTTCTCCCTGATTCATCTCAAAAGTGTAGACTCCACTACAACTGACACAGGTGCCATTTCCTCCTGTCTCTCCTGAACCACAAAATGCATTTCAGCTAGCAACGACATAATCCTCTACTCGGCACTAGATTCATGAACATTCTATGTCTGAGTCTTCCTACTCAAAGCATCATCCACATCATTTCCTTTCCAGGTGTATATACCAGCTCAAAATCAAAAGACTGCAAATACTCAACCAATATCTACTGTCGAAGATTCAAATCGCGCTGAGGAATGATGTGCCTCAAGATATTGTGATCAGCATATACTGTAAACCTTTCACCGAGTTTGTAGTGTCGCCAACACATCAAATCATAAACTACTACTGCAAACTCAAGGTCATGTGTTGGATAATTCCATTCATGCGGCCTCATCAGTCAAGACTCGTATGCCACAAATTTACCTCTTTGCATCAACATAGCTCTGAGTCCCATCCCAAAAGCGTCACAATACACCATGTACTCTTCAACTGACTCAGGAAGAGCCAAAATTTGTGCGGACGTCAGATAATTCAGTAACTCTTCAAAAGATGTCTCAGAAGGCTTTGACCATTCAAACTTTACACCCTTTTTGGCAAAGCCAAAAAGTGGTGCTGCCAATTAGGAAATGTCTTGGATGAATCTCATGTAATATCCATCTAACCCTATAAATATTCATATATCGAAAAAATTCATGTGCGGCTCCCATGAAACCACTACATGCACTTTTTTTGGATCCACTAAAACACCATTATTTGATATAAAGTGTGCTAAGAAGTGTACCTGATCAATCAAAAATTGACACTTAGATAGCATGGCGTATAGTTGATTCTCTCTCAGTGTACATAGGACGATGTCAAGGTGTTGCGAATGATTTTCATGAGTCTTGGAGTACACCAAGATGTCGTCCACAAATACCACCAAAAATTGATCTAGGTATGGAGGGTATATCCTATACATCATGGCCATAAACACTGCTGGAGCGATTGTTAACCCAAAATGCATTACAAAAAACTTGAAAATTCATACCTTCTTTTGAAAGTAGTCCTTGGTATATTAGAAGTCTGAATTCTCAATTGATGATACCCCAGTCTTCATTTGATCTTTGAGAAAACACATGCTTGCTTCAACTGGTCAATAAGATCATCAATACATAGTAGAGGATATCGGTTCTTCATAACGATCTTGTTCAACCTCTAGAAATTGAAACACAAACATAAACTCCCATCATCCTTCTTTTCAAAAACCACAAGTGATCCCCAAGGAGACATACATGGAAGGATAAATACGTTATCCTTCAAGTATTCTAGCTGATCATTGTGTTCTTGAAGCTCTTTCAGTTCCATTCTATATCGTGCAATAAATACTAGCTCAGATCTCGGCAACAGATCAATAGTAAATTCAAAATCTCTCTTAGGTGTTAGCCATGAGAAGTCTTATGGGAATACATCCTGAAACAAATCAACCATTGGTGGAAGGAAATCATACCTAATACAATCTTCATCCAGTAAAATACTAGCAACTTGGGCTATGAGCACTCCTAGTTGCTGAGTAATTGGCCCTGCTCCACCTGCCTGGATATCCCACTCCACACGGTGAATGTATTGGTCACCTATAGGTGATGTAAATGCCACCCTCCGATGATAACAATCAATGTGGGCTTGGTATATGACTAAATATTCCATACCTAGAATTAGGTCGAAGCCTGTCCTGTCAAGGATATAAGCATCCGACCTAAAATGATACTCCCCGATCTCAAGAGAGCATCCCTTTCACATATAGATGTCTCTAGACCGCACTCCCAATGGTGTATCTATTGTCATAACCCAATCAAAAACTCCACCATCAAACTCAAACCATGAAAAAGTTTTGTAGATATGAAGGAATGTGAGGCACTAGTATAAAATAAGGCACATGCTATGGTAAAAGAAAAAGAATAGTACCTCTCACTGTCGATGGTCCAGCCTCGTTGTCCACAAGTGTATGTTTTACCGCATAAAACTGTGTTTTTCCTCTTCCCTGTGATGTCATCTGACTCCCTTGACTTGTACCACATTGTTGATATAGGCCTTCTTTCCAAAAATCACCATGTCTGTCACCATTACCACCTCAGCCAGTAGAACTCCATCTTTGGGACTGAATGGGAGTAGAGGATCCCCTTCCCATACTCTACCTCTATTTAGCTAATCCATCACCACATGACTTCTTTAGGTTCTTCTAGTACTTCTTGAGATGTACCATCCTATAACAGGATATGCATTCAACTGGGGTTCAAGGACATTGATTACGAAAATGTCCTCGACTTCCACACTAGAGGCAAAACACTCAGGTAAGGTCTTGTGTACCCGACCCCTCTACCAGGTTACTCTATCTCCCAACTCTATTGTAGACATTCTCATAACATCACTTCCTTATTTCAAAAGTCACACCACATGACCGTCTAGTAAAAACCTTTTGTCCACCATTGAAATCCTCCATTAGGTTCCCATCAGAGATAACAGCCTGATTTACCACTTTTGAAAACTTCTTCAACTAGAAAATATTCACTTGAGACTTAATTTCACATTTAAGACCATCCTGAAATCGTTTTGTTGAAGTGACCTTGTCTGCTGCCAATACTGGGACAAAACGTTGTAAGTCAGTAAGGCCTAAAGCATTGTAGAGACCCAAAATTGACGTACATAGACATTAAATTACTTTTTTAGAATACTTAATACATAACAAAAACAGAATCCCAATGGACATATTAGTTTAGTGTCTTTTGAAAGACTGAACATAATCTTCTAATCATGTTGAAAGATCTTCAACAACTCCCAAAACGAGCTTCCCCTTTTGTTTTCATACTTAAAACGTTTCTTTAAATCATGGGGAATGAAATCATATAAAAGTTGAGCTCAAATTCTCATTAAGGGAAAACATGGACAACATAAAACAACCCATAAACATTTGAACGTAAAACAATGAACATAAAACATCAAAATCATGAGTAATGACATAAATCTTGGCAGTACATAAGGCATAGATCATAAAGGAACATCATTCATGATAAAATTACATGGGAATAAAACATGTAATTGGGGAAACAATTAAGCACATGATATTATTTCCATAGTATCGAAGGAATTGTTTCCCAGACCATCATAGTGGACAAAATCTATTAAGAAACCGGGTTTACTTGTCGTTCCAGCCATGAATTACTGAACCAGATTCACTTGTTGTTCCATCCAAGTCTTATCTCATGAGATAGAAATCTTTAACAAATGAATTTGAGGGAGATATAGGTCCCACCCATCTCATAATTAAATCATTCTTACATGTGCCACAAAATAAACATAAATCATTCATCATAACCTAAATAATAAAATGGGTTTCATAAACATCATCCCATCATATCATAATCCATATAAAACAAATGGATATCATTTAATCATAAGAAAAATAAAACCTTTTCAATAATAGATGCATTATTATTGAAACATAACCATATTTAATAATTTCATCATAGATGGAAAATAGTTTTAATAAAACACTTGAAATGAATTCTTGAGGGAAATATCATTTCTTCTTCCAAATCATTTTCTTTTCTCAAAATGACATGCAATTTACAAGAAAATAAATATGATGAAAATAATCATGAAATATTTGAGAGTAGGATTTATGAAAATAAATCATTATGAAATCGTAAAAATCCATTCATGCTGTATAAGTTAAAAAAACGTTCTCCTCGTACTTTTGTCTGAAAAGTCAAAAAGTTCCTCCTATGGCAATCAAAAGAAAGATTACATCCATAAAATGTGGTAACAATCAAAAAGGGTAAAAATGAATTTAAAAATACAAGAAAACATTTTTAGAGAACATCAACATGGATTATAACAATAACCCCAGTAAATACATACAAATAAACAATCTTGGATAAAAATGAGATTGGAATAACTGTCCCTTACCTTATGTCCAATTTCTTCAGTACGTGTCTGAAACTCTTGTATAGTGGGTTTAAACATATTATTAACTTGTAAATGAAACATAAAAATATTTATGATATCATATATTATTCAGTTATGACTTTATATTACCCGTTCTTTTGCCAATTCCATGTTAAATCAGCATTTTAGGTAAAATCGTTTCATTTATCGTACGTGTTTGGACTAGTTGTTCTTTATATTATTATTACTTCATTAATAATTCTATTACATCCATCATTTAAATCATGATTTATATATCATATATATTCAGTATATATATATATTATTGATAGATAAATGAAATTAAATACATCGTTCATGGAGACGGTAGTCCGTACGTACGCATAAACGATGTTTTCCTTTCTTTATTGACTTGAATGGAAGTAAGTAGATGAAATATATATGTATATGCATAAATATAGTAGCTTTATTATGTCATATATTTCATTATTATTCATTTAAATATACTTTATAATCTTTATGGAAGGATTAACATGGAGAATGAATCTAATCGCATCGTGGAGACAACAATCCGTACGTACGCATGAGCGATGATATCGCTCCCATAATTATTGAATGGAATTGGAGTGGATGATATAATATCTCAGAACTAGTATAATTTTATAAAAATAATATATAGTTATTCTTTACACCATTATAAAAATACAAGTATGGTGGTGGTAGAAAAACATAATACACCACGACATGGAGATGATATTCCGTACGTATACATGCGCGGTGATTTCGTTTACCAAAGGATGGATAGAAGGTGAAATAGGGCCAATTCATATTTATAATAACATATCAATATATGAGTGATACTAATTTTATTAATTTATTATGATACAACTAAAGATGGGGAAGTCGAAGAAGAAATACACTTGAAAGAATCGGTGGAAGAAATTACCTCTTATTCGACATGCCTCTTTTAATATTCCTCTTAGGGTACTAGAGTTGGTATTCTGATAATACCAGAACCTATATGATATAACTAGAGAGTTTTAGATGAGAAATTTTTAGTGTTTGGACGAGATTTAAGGATCAGAATTATGTAAATAGGAGAGGGAGGAGGTGCCCTTTTTTAAGGGAGGAGAGGGGCATCTATGGAAACCTCAAAAATATTAATTTATAATAAATTCAAACCCCAATTAAATACATCAAAAAACGACTCAATTCAAATATTAGATGAGATATGGATGAAATATAATCAAGAAAATAATTATAGACTTGTTTTAAGTTTACTTTCGGCCTTATCAAATTGATTTATAATTATTTAATCTATTTAATTTTATTGGTAGTAATAATAGTCTAAATTTTAAATTGTTATAAATAATTACTTCATTTATTTTAATTATACATAATTTCATATGTTATGAAATTTCAGAACATATAATTTTCATTTTATAATTTTTAAATATTTTTCTGATTTTTAAACAATTATATAATATGTTATTTTTATAAAATAACAATAGTGTAAATTTTGGCACTATTTATTTATTTGAATGTAAATAAAATCTAAACAGAGGATATATTCGATCCAAAATGATAAATAGATTAATAAAATGTTATATTCATCTAGATAATTTTTTTATAACATTAATTATTTCATATAATATTTATTTTAATATTTTTAAAACCATTTGTTTGATTTTTCTCTTAAGGAAATAATTACTACAACATTTTTTTATAATTATTTAATATACATATTTGTTGCATAAAAATAAAAAATAAAATACTATGAAGAATTTAAATATAATATATTTTATAAAAATACTTTTAATAGAATTTATCATCTTAAAATAACAATATATAAATTGTTATATTTATTAAATTATGAATGTGACAACTTTGACTTTATTAAAAATAATATAATATAAATGTCATAATCTATTTTACACTGCTCGAAATGGACCCAAAGTCGACCCTTGGATGATTAAGGTATACATATAGTCGTACAATACGTTTTGTTCAAGTTTGTGGGCCTTTTGATGGGTGTTATTAATTTAATAAAAACAATATTATTGATTTTTCACTAAGTAAATAATTTCTGCACCATTAATGTATAAGGAATTAAGGTAATTAAATATCACATAAAATAAAAAAATAAATTATAATAAAAAATAGAAAAATTTTATCTTTTTCATGAGTATTTTAATAGAATTTATATTCTGTATATCCTTATGTTAAAAATACATTAATTTTTAAAGATTGAGTGAGGCAATTTTAACTTTCTTTGAAATAAAACATATTAATGGTCTTAATCACATCCAAGTGGGTTCCAATGGATTCCATTTTGACCCAAATATGACTTCGGGTGAAATATAATCATCCAAATATATTAATACAAGTGTTAGGAAAATTTTATAACATTATATTTACCCTTAATTACCCGATTTAACTTTAACTATGGTAAATAAAATTTACCGTTGTTACCATTCATAGTACCCAAAAATAAAAAGTTTCATATTCACATAATTTGGACCTACTTATTCCAAATATGGAATCGATTTATCCAAATTAAAATCATAGAGGTTTCTATAATTAATTTAAAATTAATCATGTTGTTAAGAAAATGAGATTTAAAAGTTACAACATTGCAAAATATTGAAATGATTTTACCTAGGAATTCAATGTAAAATCAATGCTAATGGCATAAAATATATCAAATTGTAAAAATATATTCTATTTATAATTTAAAACCATTCAATATTATAATTAAACCTTATAAATTATTATGATGAAAAAACATGTTTTTAATTAAAATATAGCGTGTTTTTACTATTCATTAAAATATGTACGTTATCAGAATAATATGAAAAATTTAACCAATGTGCATTTTTATATCCTGATTCCAAAAAGTAATTTAATTTTGTCAAATATAACTTATAAATATTTCAAAAACTATATTTTAAGTGGGTGCGCCATCAAAAGTCGACAAAACTGCATTTTTTTTAAATAATTATTTTACCTGAAAAAATTATTTTGTTCTCATACCATGATCCAAAAAATGTGAAAGATGAATAATAATGTTATAAAATTAAAAGTGTAGTTAATTAAATTCATAAAGTCTAGTCCATAATAATAATATAACAATATATCGTTGTTTAGGGAAACCTGATATTGCGTACAACACACGCTGTCAAGGAAGGTCGTGATTGCATATAATGGAAGCCAAGTCAGGGTTGCATGTAGTGGAAGCTCCCTTTGCTGTTTCATATAACATAATCAAAACTTATTTCATTTATACATTATAAAAAATCTATGCTTAATTTTGCGTAGAATAATTTCTACATAACGAACATGAAATTGTGTGTAACACGAGGCAAGAATAGAGTTGTGTATACTACATCCTAATATAGTGTTGCGTATAGTACAAGATAATCTTGGTATATTGTATAATATAATACATCAAAGAAATTAAAAATAATATATGTCATAAAATCTCGGGGTGTTACATTCTGCCCCCTTTAAAATTAATTTTTCCCTCGAAATTCCTCGGGGTTATTTACTTCTTACTACTTGAATGTTTCATTCATAGAAACCCACATTTTTTAAAAAATACCAAAACATAATTTTAAAAGGTGAAGTATAAAACGTAACAGTTACCCAAATTAACTCATCACTGGGTTTCCACATAAGAGAACATAGGTGAAAATATGGATATGGAAGAGAAATATAACCATAAACTTTTGATGAAGAGTGGTAGAGGACATGGCTATGAAAAATCCAACAATCACAAAGCCATAAATTTCTGATGATCTAAGGTACCATATAATTAATCAGATATGAGGGAACTCAGACAACATTTTTTGTTTTCAAGATCATTTACCAAATATTGAAGAATTTTTTAAAAATAAATTCTTACTTGATTTTGGTACAATCTCATTGTTTCTCATGCCTTGAAATATTGCCACTTCATCTTTTAAAGAAATGAATTTGAATTTGTCTTATGTGAAGTGTTAGCATATCATGTCATAGAATGATATTTCATTCCATCTGTCTCAAACATAAGGTTAGAAAATGTTATATACATAAGTCCATCTATGGTGAGATTAATTGTATATGGTTCCAAAAATGGACTTATACTTCATCTATCATATCACGTAATAAAATAAAACTAATTTCAACAAACCAGAGACTTTCTATAGGCTAGTGGTAGCCGATAAAGGCCTGTCGCACTTCAGTTGTGGGTTCGATTCCCGCATCCTTGTCCGACGCGACGGGTTGTCGCCCGTCATACGGGGTGTCCTTTTTCTAAAAATATTCTATTATAAAATTTCAGAAATAATATCATAAATTTTAGCATTAAACAATACTATCTGATGTATAACATAATTCATTCCAATCATTAGGCTTATCTGAAATAATTCTATCTAATCTCATAGTATAAGGAACATGATTACTAGAGAGGTCATTCTACCAAGCATATGAATACCATCATTTATCCTCCAAATATTTGAATACCTTTATCTTGTATTCTCTTGAAACATGAATTACCATAGAACCTTATTGAAAACATGAATGATTTAAAAAGTTCACTCTTTTCACATACAAAAATCACAAAAATTCTATATACTCAAACCATGATGTCACTTTATCCTTATATCAGTCATGAGGTCATAAATAGTATCAAACATCTCATTATCTACTTTTCCCTTCATTATGCGCATAGTATCTACTTTCTAATAATATCTTAATACCATTTCATGGTTACCAGTACCATTCAACATATACATTCAAATACTTTAGGAAAACAATAGTGTAAAAATCTGTATATGTTTCTTTCTTCCACAGTACCATTAAATTACCTAGACAACATAAATCTTGATAAACATACAATCATTTCACTGCCTTCTTAAACCATTGAATGAGCTTCATCATTTTATTCTTCAACACTTCTTTCATCTCATATATCATTTGTAGTCTATTCATCAACATCAACATAAATAATAATCATAGGACCATGCTGATTCTCTTCTTGAGATTTTCCCTTAGGTCATTGGTTTTCATAGTGCCCATACCTTCCACATTTAAAAAATTTAACCGTTTTGATGTATTAGCAATACCATTATCCTTGACCATTGTGCAAACTAAACCCTTTACGTTGCAATTACTAGAACTGTGTCCTTATTTTCCACACCCAAATCATCTTTTAGTTCCTTTGAAACATTATCCTTGATGCCTCTTCCTTAATGACATACATGATAGAAATTAAACATTCTTTCCTCTATGATAATCATGAAACTCCATCTTTCTCTTATTAGCTGAGTCATGAATCTTACCAAAGATGAGATTGTTGATCATAATATGAGATTGATGATTAGGCATAATAACGATGTTTTACCTTCCCAATACCGTTTCATTTGGTAACTCTTGAAGAATATCATTCCATTGTCCATTATATTCTCTATTAACATGAATCTTCCTATTTCCAGCCATTTTCTAAAACCCAAAAATAATAGCGTGAGAGGAAAAAAATCATGCTAGGAAAAAAACGTAATAATGGGGGAGTAAATTCAATATCTAACATCTTAAGTTTAATTCTATGATCATTACTGTAATACTAGGACTATAAACTATACTTATACTTATCCTTAGGGACATCTCTAGACATACCTTAGAAATATCTCTACAGATCTCACTAATGCTTCTCAATACTAGTTTCTAAAGGTTGACTAAAACTTTTCTCTGATACAAACATTTGAGACCCAAACATGACGTACCTAGAAATCAAATTACTTTTTCAGAATACTTAATACACAACTAAAACTGATGCCCAATGACCGTATTAGATTAGTGTCTTCGGAAACTCGGAACATAATCATATAATCATGTTGAATGACCTTCAAAATCTCCCATAATGATCTTCCCCTTTTGTTTTCCTACCTAAAACCATTATTTAAATCTTTCGGAAAGAGAACATATAAAAGGTGAGCTCAAATGCTCAGTAAGGGAAAACATGGAGAATATAAAACAACCCATAAACTTTTTAACGTAAAACCATGAACATAAAACATCAAAATCTCGATTAATGACAAAAATCATGGAAGTACATAAGGCATAGATCATAAAGGAACATCAATCATGATAAAATTGAATAGGAATAAAAAATTTAGTTGTGGCAACCATTAAGCACATAATATGATTTCTATAGTCGCAAAGGTATTACGTCCAATACAATAATAGTGGACAATGTCCACTACTGAACCGGGTTTACTTGTTGTTCCGGCCCTGTATTACTGAACCAGATTCAGTTTTTATTCGAGGAATGTATTATCTCATAAGATATAAATCTTTACCCAATGAATTGAAGGGAGATATAGGTCCCACCCATCTCATATTGAAATCATTATTATGTGTGCCTCAAAATAAACATAAATCATTCATCATAAGCCAAAGAATAAAATGGGTCTCATAAACAACATCCCATCATAACATAATCCATAAAAAAATGGACATCATTTCATCATAAGAAAAATAAAACCATGTAAATAATAGAGACATTATTATTGAAACATAACCATATTAAATAATTTTATCATATATGGAAAATAGTTTTAATAAAACACTTGAAATGAATTCTTGAGTAAAATATCCTTTCTTCTTCCAAATCATATACTTTTCTCAAAATGACATGAAATTTAAAAGAAAATAATTTTGTTGAAAATACTCACGAAATATTGTACAGTATTCTTTATGTAAATAATTAATTATGAAATTTTATAAATCTGTTCATGCCATATAAGTTAAAAAACATTATCCTCATACTTTTGTCGGAAAAGTAAAAAAGTTCCTCATATGGTAAACAAAAGAAAAATTCCTTCCATAACATGTGGTAAAGGTATAAATGGGTAAAAATGAATTTAAAAATATATTAAAACATTTTCAGAAAACATGAACATGGATGATAATAATAACCCCAGTAAATACGTATGAATAAACAATCTCGTATAAGAACGAGATTGGAATAATTATCCCTTACCTTATATCCAATTTCTTACATACGTGTCTGAAACTCATGTATTGTGGTTTTAAACATATTATTAACTTGTAACAGAACCATAATAATATTAATGATATCATATATGATTTACTTATGACTTTATATTACCCGTTCTTTTTTCAATTCCATGTTAAAGCAGCGTTTTGGGTAAAATCTTTTCATTTATCGTACGTGTTTGGACTTATTGTTATTGATGTTATTATTACTTATATCATGATTTAAATAATTCAGGAATGTAAATAATGATTTATATATAATATATATTCAATATATATATATATAATAGATAGATAAATGAAATTAAATACCCCATTCATGGAGATGGTAGGCCGTACGTACGCTTAAACACTATTTTCCTTTCCGTATTAACTTGAATGGAAGTAAGTAGATGACATATATATGTATCTACATAAATCCTGTAGCATTATTATGTCATATATTTCATTATTATTCATTTATATATACTTTATAATCATTCTTTATTGGTTAACATGGAAAATGAATCTCCGCGCATCGTGGAGACGGTAATCCGTACGTACGCCCGAGCGATGATATCCTTCCCATAATTATTGAATGGAATTGGAGTGGATGATATAATATATCATAATTGGTATCATGTTATAATAATCATATATATTTATTTTTTACACCATTATACCAATCCATGTATGGTGGTGGTAGAAAAACATATTACACCACGACATGGAGACAGTATTCCGTACTTACACATGCGCGGGGATTTCGTTATCCGTAGGATGGATAGAAGGTGAAATATGGTTGGTTCATATTTTTAGTAAAATATCCTTATATTATTTTTACTGATGTTATTAATTTATTATGAAAAAACTAAAGAAGATTATGTATAAGAAGAATGAAACTTGAAATAATCAGTAGAAGAGATTACCTCTTTTTCGATGTGCGAATTTTAAACTTTATCTTAGTAACCTAGAGTTTGACATTTGAGAAGACCAGAACCTCTGTGATATTACTATATAGGTTGAGAAGAAAACATTTTAGGGTTTTTCCGAGCTTGAAGGCTCAAAATTGTGTAATGAAGGGATGCAGGAGGTGCCCTTTTATAAGGGAGGAGAGGGACACCTTTGGACACCTCAAAACTATTAATTTATAATAAATTAAAACCCACCTAAAAACCACCAAAAATGACTCAATTAAAATATGATATGAGATTTGGTTTAAATATCATCAACCAATAAAATTTAGAAATGTTTTACGTTTATTTTAAACCATATCATCTTGATTTATTCTTATTTAATCTATTTAATTTTATCGGTGGTAATAAAATTCTAAATTTTAAATTGTTATAAAAAATGACTTATTTGTTTTAAATTGACCATAATTGGATACTTTTTTACATTTTAGACCATATAAATTTCAATTTATAATTTTTAAATATTTTTGTTATTTTAAAACAATTTTATAATATGTTATTTTTATAAAATAACAATAGTGTCAATTTTGACACTATTATTTAAGTTGAATTTAAATAAAATCCACATAGTGGTTATATTAAAACATTTTATTAATATATTTCTAATATATCATATTCATCATGAAAATTTTTGGGGAACATTAATTAGTTCATATAAAATTTATTTTAATTTTTTTAATACCATTTGTTTGATATTTATCTTAATGAAATAATTACTACAACATTTTTGTATATTTATTTAATATACATATTTTTTGCATAAAAAATATAAATATAATGCTATTATGAAGGTAAATAAAATATATTTAATAATAATACTTTTACTCGAATTTATCTTCTTAAAATAACATCATATAAATTGTTATATTTATTTAATTATGAATGTTACAACTTTGACATTATTACAAATAATAAAATATTAATGTCATAATCTCTATTTTACGTCTCCAAATGGACCCAAATTCTACCCGTGGATGATTAAGGTATATTTATACTCTACCAATAGGTTTTGGTCAAGTTTTTTGGACTTTTTATGGGTATTAATAATTTAATAAAAACTATATTATTGATTTTTCACTAAGTAAACTATTTCAACATCGTTAATGTATAAGCTATTAAGGTAACTAAATATCAGCTATAAATTACAAATAAATTACCATAACAAAGAAAAACTATTTATATTTCATATGAGTATTTATAATCAAATTTATATTCTGTATAAGCTTATATTAAAAGTACATTAATTCTTAATGTTTTAGTGAGACATATTTAACATTCTTTAAAATAAACTAAATTAAAGGTCTTTATCACATCCATGTGGGTTCAAATGGATTCAATTTCTACCCAAATACAATTAGTACAAAATATAACCATCCAATTACATTAATACAAGTGTTAGGGTAATTCTATAATATTATATTTACCCTTAATTACCTGATTTACCTTTAACTATGGTAAATAAATTTTACTGTCATTACTATTCATAGTACACGAAAATAAAAAGTATCCTATTAACATAATTTGGATCTACTGATTAAAAATATGGAATCCATTTTTTAAAATTCAAATCAAAGAATTTGATGAAATTAATTTAAAATTAATCTCGTTGTTAAGAAAACGAGTTTTAAAACATAAAACATTGCAAAAGATTGAAATGATTTTACCAATGAATACAAAGTAAAATCAATGATAATTACATTCATTATATTAAATGGTAGAAATATATTCTATTTATACTTTAAAACCATTAAATATTATCATTCAACTATATAAATTATTACGTTGAAAAAATTTGTTTTTTATTAAAATATGAAAGTTATCATAATAATATAAAAAAAATTTCCGAAGTAAATTTATATATCTTGAATCCAAAGAAGAATTTTATATTGTAAAATTAAACTTATAAACATGTCAAATACTTGATTTAAAGTGGGATCTCCATCCAAAGGTGACAAAACTGCATTTAAAAAAAAACTTATTTTACCCAAAAATTTTATTTTGTTCTCATACCATGTTCTAGAAAATGTGTAAGATGAATAGTAATTTTATAAAATTAAAAATATAGTTATTTATATTCATAACGTCTAGTTCATAATAATATTAAAAAAATATATCATTGTTTAGAAAAACCTAATATTGCGTACTACACACGCTATCGAGGAAGGTCTTGATTGCGTGTAATTCAAGCCAAGTCAGGGTTGCATGTAGTGGAAGCTAAATTTGGTATTGTGTATAACATAATCAAAACCTATTTCATTTATACATTAAAAAAATCTATACATAATGTTTCATAGAATATTTTCTACAAAACGAACTTGAAATTGTGTGTAACATGAGCCAAGAATATGTTGTGTATACTGCAAGCTAATACAGTTTTGCGTATAGTACAAGATAATCTTGGGGTATTTTAAAATAGAAGACATCAAAGAAATTAAAAAGAATATTTCTCATAAAATCTCATGGTGTAACAAGCATATTCCTTTACATACATATTCCCTTGAGTTAACCTCATGAACTCAGCCACTTTCTCCTATCTGAGCGTCTTTGGATAGAAGGGCTCAAATAACATCTCCTGATATTCCTTCCACTCCATAGCTTCAAGTTGCCCTTTCCATGTCTGAATTTCCCATCAACAATTTTCTTGACCGTGCAACATGTAAGATTCCAACTTGAATCTCTTATCAACAGGTGTCTCTAGGTGGATAAGTATAGTCTAGGTAGACTCAATGCAGAACTTAGCATTCTCTGGACCACCCTCTGTAGTAAAAGTTAGAAGGTGCTGTTACTGAAACTCCCTCATAAGATCAAGCATACATTTCAGAACCCACCCAGGGTCTCTTTCCATCATTTTCATGAAACTGGTGAGTTTCTATCGAAACTTTTCCCCCACTTATTCAGTTGGTAATATTGGTGCCTCAGGTTCACCCATTGGAGGACCATATCTAACTATACCCCCCGCTTGTCCTCTCAACAAGCGTCGTGGAGGAATAATTATACAAAGCCAAACATGAAGTTTAGAAAACAACTCACAATGTTATCACAATTACACACAAAAAATTATCCATATTACTTCAAAATTATTTCTTTAAATTATAAAATTAGACACCATTTTCATTTCAAATTTCACATGCAAGGAAAAGAAATAGTTTAAGTTCAAAAATATATCCATAATCTGTTCTCCAGTGCGTGCCTAACATTTTGCATGTCACAATAATTCTTAGTGGCTAGAATGATGAATTTAGGCAAGACACTCATTCCATTCTGGGCTATGAATCAATACTAAAAAAATTCCAGAAATAAAAATCACATCACACAACAATTGCATCACCAAAGGTGAAATAATATTCAAGTGTAACGACAAACATCAAAAATAGCAACCCCACCCTGAGTGCTTGAGTTTTCCCCCATAAATGGGTTTGAAACTCCCATGCACGAGCTCATTATCAAGCCCTGACATTTCTTAATATCTTTTCTACATTTACCGAAATAGTAAGACAGAAAAAAAAATGAAAACCTGCCTCTAATAACACTTTGTAACATCCTAACACGGGTGCCACTGAACAGCTCTCTGAGCCGGTTGGTCACAAGACCTCAAGCGCCCCTCCCTGTATTCCAGAGGGTTCCGACTATCAGCGAGGTTCTAGTAAGTCAGTCTTGGGGAGACTATACCCTCTATTATTAGAATAACATACCAGCAGAATTAAACAAGCAATAGTGGAAGGATATATAATTATAACGATACACTATATCAAGAATAACCAAGATAGGAAAAACACTACTCAAATGAAATGTAAAACAAGCTATAAATATGCAAGTGCCAAGTGTCTACAAGTAAAATGAATGTAAAGACACAATGTATCTAAATGGGTCTCGACCCAAATCTGGTTCCCTCTCCCATGCTCCAACTGCAAATAGCACTCTAACCGGGGCTATTTCCTTATAATTTCCTGCAACAACAAAGTCTATTCATGTACCATTCAGGCAGCCCAAGTAGGGTGTCAGTATAGCTCAGTTGATCACCACCAATAGTGTCAAAAACCAATCCAGTTATAATCTGTGTATACAGTTGCATTAATAATAAATCAAGACAATAAGTAAGTAAATTATATTTATCCAATTAACCATTCTTTAAAATGTTAAACATCCAGGTTCCCAAGAACACCCAAAATATAATGCCTGCTTCAGCCCATGTAGAGGCCTAAACAAATTCCCTAGTTCAATTCGTAATTACTATGTCACAATATTATGTTTCTGAAATATCCAAAGGAAACCATAGTACAAAATAAATGATATAGTGTATATCTTCAAGTCAAGCACACTTGTGAGTATTTGGAGCACCAATCCTTGTCTCACAACCCCATGGGTATTTGGATCATCAGTCCTTGTCCCATAAAATATCAATTTCATGCATGTCATTTGTTCTAGAACTCCATGTCTAGAACCTTTGTGTGATTTTGGATCATCAATCCATGCCCCACAACCCTTTTTAAGTCATATATCCAATTCACATAAACAACCATATTTAAATGTTTAATCATCTTTATCCTTCTATCATAACTCTCACCAATATTCAACTAGATCCACAATTCAAAAGGAACCGCATAACCCAACCATGAATTAATTATTTATGCCATGACATTTATACAACTACATATTCCTAACAGGATGAGACTGTGGGATTGGATTTATACCACCTACCTCGATTTATTGATAGATGTTAGCCCAATAAAAAACCCCAAAATCCGAGCGGCACAACGTCGTCGGTCAAGTTTTGGATCTAAATCCTTAAAACAAAAATAAGATCAAAGGAATAAAGATCATGCAAAACAAGATATAGATACCCAATGCATGATCAATACCTTAACTCATAGGCTCACATCCATGGAATCGATAGAAACATCCCACTTAAAGATCAAGGAATGTTAAAGGAAAGACTAAAAGACCAACATGACGAAATCCACTTACCGAAAAAGGGAAGATCTTCAATAAAAGCTTTCAATATTGAGAAAAGGTGTTAGTATCACCTTGGAATCTCTCCTAGAGGTTTTGGAAACACCTATAAATTTCCAGACCCGATCCATGTTCAGAAAATATGTAAACCCCGAGGT
Organism: Viscum album; assembly: GCA_963277665.1. Classification (NCBI taxonomy): domain Eukaryota; kingdom Viridiplantae; phylum Streptophyta; class Magnoliopsida; order Santalales; family Viscaceae; genus Viscum; species Viscum album. The sequence goes on along the minus strand of OY728151.1, from coordinate 829,540,229 downwards.
TCGGGTGTTTTTAAAAAAAGGATGTTTTGAATTAAAGACCATGGGCACGGTTTCCTGGATGGGGGCGAACTGTTTTTCAAACCGTGAGCAAACCATGCAGACCTCCATGTCTTGATTTGCGTGGTCCACATGGTTTAGTCACACGGTTTATCAAACTTTTTGTAAACTATGCATACATCTCTATCTGGTTCTTCTTGGTTTGCACGATTTGGTCGCACGGTTTTTCAAACTGTGCGCAAACCATGCACAGCTCAATATCATTTTGTTTTACTTAAAATATCACCCCAACTCACCCCAAGTCATTACTCAAAAACCAAAGGTACTTAAAAAACATCAAAGGTACCTGAAAATGTCCCAGAGGTTGACTTCAGAAAATCCCAATATCTTAAATGTAGTGACCCAAATTGTGTGGCTGTGAGAAATTTCTTGGGAATGCAATGTCAAAGTACATGGACATGTAAAATTTCATGATCAATATACAAGGACATTGGGTACCAGATTAGGGCACATGAAAACCACAATGAAATTTTCTTGTTCATCATGAATATAATGTGTAGTATGGGATACACAGCATGTGAGGGACCTAGTTGGCCGGTTGTGGGGAAGAGGAACACCACCAGGGGCTAGGAGAAGTAGGGAACATCATTTAACGGTTGTATTTATCATGTAACCTTACATGGGATGGAAAAACATTTATTCTAGATAAAAGGTTTGATTTTTGGGTGGTTTCATATGCCATGTGGGCCCCAGTGAACATCGTGTACTCCTTTGATATCTTCTTAAGATATTTTAACATTTTTATCTCGTATAGATCTCAGAATTATGTTTGTAATTATCCTATACTCAATATTTTTTTTGGAGATGTGATGGTTGCCTCTATTTCGTAATTTATGGTTTAATGTGGTGTGTTTAATGTTTAAAACTTGTGTATCAGTTCTTGACTGATGAGCTATATCAGTGTGTTGTATAATGAGAGTAATAGGGACTGGTACTATACTATGGAATTAGGGTACAAGTTTCCCCTCTCTCTTCTTTAGTAGAGACATCAGACCCTGTGTCATGGAAAATAGTTCATTATCATTGGGTCTTTATTTTATGGGTTGTACACCGCTTTTGATTTAGAGAGAATTTTCCCTATATCATTTGTGTAGTTAGATAATGCCCACCCATCGAGCCAAGGTATGCGCCCTCTACACTTTTCATCTTGATAGAGTAGTTACTCCCCTATCAGAACAGGGCACTGGTATTCTATTAGTGGAGTTGGTACACTACTTCTGATTTATGTTGTGTGGCATGGAGATGTATCATATGGATAGAGTGTGTACTCACCTAATGTAATATTTTGTGGGCCAACTATCATTGGATTTGAAATTCTATAACCATAAAAGGGTATTGTTTCTCAAGGAATGTTGTTCAATAGAGTCAATACTCCCCATCCGTACAAAAAATATATTCCTCTTTCATGGGATAGGTACTCCCCTACGGTGTAAGGGTGTGGCTCCCCCATAGTAATAGAGCTTCTAGAGTTCTATAACCATATGGTTCCAGGGTAAGTGTCATCAAGACACATATTTTTACTCCCTTCTCATACAAGGGAGAGAGTTATCACCTATGGTGTAGTACTCCCCTGCCTCGAATTTGCAGTTGGGAGAAGTTCCACCATTACATTTTGTGATCCCTCATCTATTGGAAACAACTAGCTGAAGCTGGACTCACCTCTAGTTAAATGTGAAACCTAGTTTATAATTTTTCATTCCTCGATGGAATTATATGCGGTCCACTCCATATATGAGAGACAAGGGTTTTTCAATTAAGTTAAAAGATATAACTCCCTCAATAACATGTTAGTAGTGACGCTCATGTCCCTCTATTCTGTATTCTTTTATAGAATGAACATTTTGAATATTTTGGAGTCGTTCTCCCTCAACGGTGTGAAGTGTTTAGGGTCGAGTCTCTCCACATAGGATTCCTAAATCCTTGTTTAGGGATTAGGTTATCCCTGTTAGGACCTCTTGTGATTTTCACTAGAGTCACATCGATTTATTTTTTCTTGATGTTGTGTATTACTCAGATGGATTTGATATGGGAAGGATGAGATCATGTAGTGTGTTCTCTATGTTTTTTGTTACCAAAAGTTCCTCGTAAATATTATATTTTCTCGATAAAATATTAAAACCACATGAGACTTGGAGAATAATATGAGTATATCAGGGTGATTTCTTGGAGTCCTTGTTGTGTTTCCACATGTCAGGGTTGAAACCCCTTGGAGACAGAAAACACTAGTCTTGTATAAAAAATTATATGTCATGATGGAGTTTCTATCTCAATTAGGTTACCACTTTCTAGGTAGATATTATTTTTTCCTTTTGGTTGATCCCATTTATTTTGAATTTTTTGGGCTCCTACTAAGGATTCTTATTCCCACCCTTTCATGGGATTTTCCTACATGTGTTATATATTGGTTAGACCATAGTTCATTCAAATAATTCCCTAGAGGACCTGAGGTAATAAAATAATTGTGAGCTCCACCAGATGGGGTATTTACCGATGTTTGGATGAGTACATTTTTGGATGTTTCATTTGAGAGTGATCCACTCTTTAGAAGAAAGTTTAATACATTTACAATTTTCATTTAGTGGGTGTGTGTTTTCTCTTTTCTATGCTTACAGTATTTCTAATGTAAATTGGTTGGGATAATTGTATGCATTAATTTGGGAGTCATTTATTTTTATAAACCTTTCCTTTTTCATCAATGTTTTTTGGGAGAATTCATATTTGAACCGTAGATAATGGTCACCCATATATGTTACAAGCTCTCCTGGTTCTATTAACCTGCCCATGGATTATTGGAGGTGTGCTTTGTGATTTGTGTCCCAGACCTTATCTAGTCAGGTCATGAGAAAAATAGTGATATCAAAATGAAATATAAAGTAAACTATAGGATTTATCCATAATTCCTATTGTTATTGAATTTAATCTCATGTATTCTCAAGGTACTATAATGAGCTTGCGATTAAATGAAATTAAATTCTAATTCTAAAGGGTGAAATTTATAATAATGTGATTTATATTCCATGAGTATTTTTGGATTTCAATGAAACCTTTATAATGATTTTTTTTCATTTATATTTGTAATGAAATGATTTGTGAAAATATTTGGGTTGTGAAGTTTATTTCTTCCTTAATACAATAATTATTTTGGGACTAATGTTGATTTTGAAGATGTAAAACATTTATGATTATTCATGGAAAACTGAAATTTTTTCATTTATATTATATTTTTCTTATTGAGCTCATTATTCTCATCCCATAGTTTAAAATATTTTTATAACCATTTATATATTAATAGTGAAAATGAGGTATTCATTTTGAAAATTGTAATGATAGGTCATTAAACAAAAAACTGTTCTATATCAAAAGTTTAATGTTGTGGGAAATTGTGTAGTTATTTGATGTTTCCAATTTTTAATTTGTTGGTTTATTGTTTAAGAGTTTTGACATAGTTCTATGAAACTATTATATTTATGGATACATAAAATGTAATAATTATAATTATTAACATAAAACACAAGATTGTATAATTTTTTTGTTTTTTACTTATAATTATAAAGAATCTATAAAAAATGTATTCCACTTTTTGTTTTATTACTACTTATATCATTTAGTTGTATGGTAATTCTAAGATAAAAATAAAAAAACAAGAGGTCATGCTGATATAATCATTACTAAATATAATAAGATGTTTGGATCAATAACTTCACATACAGTAGTTCTTATAAAACAATATTTTTCATTCTAGTTTTCAAATGGAACCTTAGGTGGCCTTATATTGGACGAGGAGTTAGACTCCAAAAAATTTGGATGAATTTGGATGTAGAATGCTTATGAGACCTGGTATATTTCAGGAGATGTTATTAAATGTATAAGACATTCAACATCAAATAAAATATATTCAACATCGATATATATGATATATAGAATAACATTGATGATGATTGAACTTTGTGGCTGAAGATATGTTGTTCCTTAATATACTACCATTCAAGAATGTTATAATGTTTGTTAAGACTTGAAATCATAGTCTTAGATACATTTTACACTTTTATATCCTTGATCACCCCAGATTTGTAGATTAATGAATAAAACCCAAACATAGATAATCATAAGTACATGTTGTGTTCCATGTATCCCTCTTGAAGAAGTAGATACTAGACCCCTTGTGTGTACTTAATTCTGAGATGGTGAATTTGGATATAAATCTTAGTTATTTGGAGAATCATTAGAAGATCCTAGATTGTAAGGATAATGTTATAAAAAATAAAATAAATTAGTTGTCAAAGTCTTATAATACAAACCAAAATTTTGATAAAACGGCCTAGGAACCGAAATAAGAAATTATACAAATGTTCCGTCATCGGTATTAGTGTGTTAAAATAATTTATAGAGTGCAATTTTTGAAGGGGGAATAATGTAATCACCCAAATATTTTTAATTAAATTCAATTTTTAATGATTAAATTCCATATTTAGTAATTTTGTTATAGAAATAGTATGATCTAATTTGGATATTTTGTATTGTTATATACCGTCAAATTTAAAAAACTGTTACATATAACAATGGTAGTGAATATAACCATTTTATAGTGATAATTAATTTAATTATGTTAGAGATTTATATAAAATTTAATTGAATTTGATAGAAGTAGTGATTCCCACAACCATTAGAATTTAGCCATATGAATCATAGTTATTGGATATTCTATAGAAGATAACTTCATTAAAATTTACCAATAACTAAGATCAATATGATAATAAACAAATAAAATGATAGAGAAACATTATATGGAATAAATACGAGTTATTTAGATCATGTACCAATCTATGTTTGTTGAACCACCCAAATAATTTTCAACCATTGTACTATATTCCCATATGTAAAACTATTATATAATAATGGGTTATGTATCATGAACCTAGTAGTATGAATTTGAATAATTTATTTTAAACATGATACTGATAATATTTTACCCTTTTTATTATTTTATTATAATTTAATATTTAATATTTATGAAAAAATGTTATTCTTGATACAAATAAATCAGAATTTTATATTTAATAAATACATAATTTCATTTATGACACACTAATGAAAAAATAAAGAGTTTTTATTTAATTTTATTTAAATAAAAAAAATTACATAATATTTATTTAAATATAAATGATATTATATTTTTAATGATGTCCAGTGTCATTTTTATATGAATCAAAAAATTTGTTAGGGACATAAAAACCTAAATACAATAAATAAAAAGTTCTATTTCAATGTGTAAATACTCATATTCATATAATTATTTTAGTACAATAACTATTATTTTTAAAATAATCAACAAAAATTTTTTAGATTGTGCATTTTTAAAACATTTGAAAGATATTGAAATATATGGGTAAAAATTTAATAAGATATAATTATATAGCCTATATTGTGACATCGTTAAAACTCAAACATGATGAAACTGGTGTTATAAAAGTTTTCCAATACCAAATATAGATTTCCCATTTCTAAAATTGTAATTTAATGTCATTTGATTAATTTTACAAACATTTAATAAATCTATGAAAATATATATTATATTATATAGTTTTAAAATCAATTCATTATTAACATGCTTAACTTCCACATCCACAATTCTGTTATTTTAAAATTCTCTATAATTTTACTTATAAAATATCAAAAACCAGAATTCTTTGGAAGAAACCCTTGAAAAAAACCATGGTATGGTTTGGGGTTTTGATAATTTAATTATATATACTTTTAAACATATGATTCAAAATTAATAAAGAATTTCCCGCCATTTATCTATAATACCCTCCAAACATCCCACTCCTATTATTTAAAACCCCTTTATAATGAATATATTTTCCCTCTCACCCCATAAATACCTCTGGAAATATATCATGAACTTATGATGCTCCCCTCAATATTTTATGAGAGCCCTCTCATGTTAATGGATTCTATTCCCCCACTTCATTATTCAAGTAAATCCTTTATATTATTAGTTTTTTATTCTATTTTCCTATGTTTTAATTTGTTTAGACAAATCCATTTATTTTTCAAATACTTCCTATGTAATTATATGCCTCCCTTCATTCTCATATTAAATTTACATGAATCCTTATGTACACCAATTATGATTCTATAACTACACCATCATTTTCCATCCCAAATATTTTTTCCCTGAATACTCATCCCCATTACCACTCAAGGGTCATCCAATAGATGTATATATCCTTTGTTTATTGGGAAATCCCATTAATTTATTCAACATGCCATAATATTTGGGATTAAAATTCATGAGATGCAATATTATGTTATATGGTCTTTGTGGAACACAAATGTGTGTAAATTATATGAATGTTATGGGTAGACCCATAATTTTATATCCTTAAAATTCATTGTGTATTTTTTTTTCTCCTAGGATAACATTTTTCATGCTTTTGAGGTTATCTTATATAGAATATTATATGATGTATTATTGGTTTTCCTTGAGTTATTATTATGATTTTCTTGTTTTATGTTGTTTTTACATTCTTATTTTTCATTGATGATATCATTTTATATAAGGATTTGATGCCCATTTTAATGATTCCAACCCATTTTATGTCATAATTAAATTACTCTTGACACATATGTTTAACTTTAATAGTGTTATATATTTTTTACTCAATTACTTATATTTATAGCTCATCTATTTTTTAGGTACATCCCCACATTATCCGATGAATTATTAGAAGGTCAAAAGATTTTATGGTATGTTATATAGTTTAAAATAGATTAATTTTATCCATATTTTTTTTAATTGTGTAATTGATGTAATAATTGAAACACTTATGTTCTCTCAATATTTTGAGAAAATATTAAATGATTGAATTTATGTAAAAAATCAATAAATAAGATATATATAAAATTTCAGTTGTCATATGGATTAAAGCAACCAACCAGTCAATTTTATTACTCAATATCATGCCTTTATTAGTGTCTTATATTTCGTGGGGAATAGATGATTATGAAATTAAGGTAATTTTGTATTATATTTTTTTTAGTTCATCAGATATTTTGGAATTGAATGCAGTGGTTTAATTGATATTGGAATTACCTATAAAATATATGGGATGCATGTTGTCATTTTATATATAATAGATAAGGAAATATATACTAGATTAATATTGAGTGGCATATTAATAGGATGTTGAATTAGATTTGAATTCATCATTCATTAAGATAACTTTTCATATTTAATAATAGTGAGCTGAAATTGGGGTAGAATATTTTCCAATTTTTATATGTTTTATGTCACAATTGATGGGTGTAGAAGAATTCATAGGAGAAAAAGGTGAAATTGATGTATTGGTGGTCATATTTGTATGTCGAATCTTCATAATGAAACATTTTATTCATGAAAATCCCTATAGTGTAGAGTATTTAAATTCTTTAGATTCATATGTATATTTTTAGTCAATTTTATTGTTAAATTTATATTTATACTAATTCATTTGGCGCTATATGGGAAATTTCAATGAATCATAAGTGAGGGAATAATTTATATTATTTGACTAAGACTATATATAATATACCAATGAGTACATTGTGGAATTGTATTTGTTACCTAGTTGAAGAACCACTGTTTCTAGATCGAATATACAATTTTTTGGATTCCCTGTCCTTTCACTCCTTGTGGTATACTCCCACCAAGATGTTATTTTATAGGAATCGTCCACCCAATGGGCTCCCATGATTTTTAACAAGGGTTATCTTGAATTAGGTATTCATATGATTTGGGGATTTAAGTGTAATTCTTATCACATTATATCCAAATCGTGATTATTATTCTATCAAATCCCTCTCCTCATCACTAAAGAATAAATTGAAATTTCATTATCAAATGTATATGGGATTTCAATAATCTGGTGTAATTGGATTCAAAATGGTAAAAATTTAAAAATTCCATATCAATTTGTGTGAAGGTTTCAGGGTTAAATTTTTTCCTCATTTATATATTATTCTATCTTTCGAGTTTAATGGGAATATAGATTCATTGTAATTATGAAGTATATGAGTCATTTTCTGTGATAATTGTCTTTTAATGAAATGGTCGGTTATCACACCGAACATTTGGAATTTAATTCTGTGTTTTTATAAAAATTTTGTATTGATATGGTGTTATAATATTATCTGTTGGATTAATATTTTAAAAATTAAACATCACATAATTGGAATAAAATTTAATGATTTATTATTTTTGAATAACATACTGCATTATAGTTTCACCAATGAATATGTTAATTAATAATAATTGAATTTTAAATAATGGTAGCTGATTTGGTATTAAATTATGCAGTTAATGTCATCAATATTTAGTAAATTTATAATAAATTTGGTATGATAAAATTGATTATTTCATGTTATTTTAAAAATTTTAGTCCTGATCTATTTTTCCCAATGGTTGATCATGGGAGGCCTTGTATAGTATCAAAATAATTCACATTGTCAAGGTCTATCTTCGAAAACCCTGAATGGATCCCCCATCCATACCCATCTACGGTCATTCATTCCAAAGTCTTGTAGTCAATATGGTTTCTTAGAAATGGAATTTTGGAACTCACAGTGGATGAGATGATGGGAGGACATGATCACCTCACCCTATTGGGGGGAATTATTTCTTTTTCATTGAGTATCATGTAGCATTAATAGTTGTTCATTAATCATTCCCATATTTTAATATAGTATTGTTTACCATATCAAAACAATCATTTTTGAGTCATAATACATGAAATATGGAAACCTATCAATGTATCCATATATATGTATATGATGTTCTCTATATTTTCATCAATTATTATATAATAATGAGGGGTTATATATGTTAAAAAGAAATATGACTGAGAACTCATGAGATTATTACAATACAAGGATGCAATTAGTATTTCTTAATTAAGATTGATCATTAAAGATGTATCATATGTATCTTGTAAGAAGTCGAATAAAATAATTTTGATGTCCCAGACCGAGATGACACTTAACTGGTTCGTCGAGCATAGTGGGCCACATGGCCTCATGTGAATCGCCCCAAATCCTTGAGGCTACAGACTAGCAGTGATGGCATAGGGTGTGTATGTGAGGAGACTATTCTCTGGTTTCCATAGTGTATCATGGTTAATATATATAAATACAGGTAAATAGAAGAAGAAATATTAGTAAAAAAGAATGAATAGTGTAAAATAGGGACAAAAGTAACAATAACTGAAATAATTGGATAATACTACAACTACTAATGATGATATGTTATGTATATAACAAGTTAGAAAACATGTATACATGAAAACGGGCATAACAAGTTCCCAAAAACATTAACGGAATTCAAAAGACTATCCTATGAATCAAAAGTTTCATCACAGTCATCTACTATCAAGATCCCTACAAAATAGAAAGAATCAAGTGTATGATGCTTTACTCATCCCTTTATAAACACATGCATTCATGTAATCTACCATAATTAACAAATGATGCCAAGAGAGGGCATGAGATAAATATCATTAAGGCACCACCAATGATGTCTATGAAATCCGGCTCATGAAATGGAAATTTAACAATGTGGAAGCATGCATGTAGAATGTAATGTGGTACAATGTAACTAAATACACATGTAACATTGTCATACCTTGGTTTTTGTCCAAACATATAACCAATTATTTATTTGGTCATTAACAATTTATAATTAAGTCACATATTAGAAATAGTTAAGGTTCCATGATGTGACAAGGAATACTAAAATGATATTTCATAATGTTGTTCAGAGGTGATAACCAAGGAAAAATAGACCTCAAGGGTCGCCAACTCATGAATGACTATATCCGGAATAAGGGTAATATTGAAATACCAGTAGTATATTCTAATGAATTCCACAATAATATGCCTACTACGTCCAATGTGTTCATCCAATGTAAAACAGGGAAAAGCAAAGACTGGGCCTGATGGGCTATTACCATGGATCCTACATGTCACTGCTAGATTCAAGGAGTATATCCATGGAATCTTATAATAATAAATTGGGTATCCTATGTTTTCAAACTAGGCTTAAAAGGTTAAACATGAATTGGTTTATTGGTGGGATCCAACTAATGAAGGCTGATTCCTTGAAACAGAATGGGTTTCTTGTGTTCTCAAGGAATTCAATATGGTATCCAATGTGTCCTCGAGTTAATCCATTAATATTTGATACTTATTTCATAAAATATTTCATAATTTTAAATACATTACAATTCATTATTGTGGAATGACTAATTGTGCATGAAACCATTTAATCAAGTCAAAATTAATCAATAATTTATTTTGGTTCAAGCATTTCATTTTATTATTTTTACATGGACATGTAGCTTTAAACCATTCAATTTAATTCATTTTATGAATTTTAGGAAATCATGTTTCCCTTTTATACCTTCTATTAACATGGTCTGGGGTGCTATGGATATGAAACCTATTAGTCAACTAAATTTAATAAGGCCAAGACATATACATAGTATACTATCAATGTTCCACTTCACATTAAACTATAAAATTGAAACACTAACATTAGGCTAGTCAAGTGGTGATAATACATGGTACATTACATTATGAAATTCAAAATTTCAAACACTACATTGAATCTATAAAAGCATACCCACAGAAATATCAAGCCTTTTCATTCCCAAATAGAGGGTCAAACATGTCAAAACATTAAAGTGGAAATAATGTGAAAACATCCTACATTGCATGAATGAGTTTGTGGGAGTTTCCACTAAAAACTATTCACATGTTTTGAAAGAGAACCACCATACACTCCTAATTATTATATTCACAGAATATAAATTCAACTAAATGGCACCCAGTAAAATCAACGAGCCCCACAAAAAAATTAAAAAATCAATGACATGAGGGTATAGATATAGACCAACCACCATAGGCTCGTATAAATATCTTCTTCTAGTATTATGTTCTGATTTTTATTGGATTAGAGTTGATCTGAGAAAAAGGTAAAAAGGTTCACACCTTGACAACTAGGTCAAGAGAAAGGGATAAGAATAAAGGCTAAAATAGACTACAGTACTTATAATTTTTCATCCAACATGATGAACAGAAGCTCGAATGAATCCTGGATGAATGAGAATTCATGATCGGTAGATTAGGCCTCTTGAAAGATCTAAAATGGTAGTAATGGAGGATAATCACATTTGAATATATTAATGCTGAATAAAGTTATGTTTAATATCTCATTAAGGTTAGAATGATAATTTCTCTCAAAATTTACCATGTGAAATAATTTTATGCATTGTTTTACATGATGTGTGCCATCCATGAATGGGTACCTAGAGAAGAAGGGAGAAGAACACATTTAGGCTCCATGGTTATATAAACCATGAACTGACTGTGTGAGAGTGCTCTATCTAGAAATTAATTCATTAGCCCAGTAAGATTTTACTATATGGACTACCAACATGGTTTACCCAAACTGTGAGACAAGCCTAATTTTCCAGAAAAGATGGATTATGGGAACCGAATAAGACCCAAACACCCTTGGTCCTTTTGGGAGATCAACAAGAATCTTTATTGTGTCAAATTAACATAATCTATACCTAACATAAGAATTGGGTTCTTAAAGTCTTCCAGATTTAAATGTACTCTTCCCAAAGATCACATTCCAATGCTGTTAAAAAACTATCTTAGAATAAATCATTTTGTTAGGCAGGTCTGTCAGCCCCCCCACTCCCAATTTTCAACTAGTATGTGGCCGCAATGCCATGACACCCATACTAGAGGGAAACACCAGCCTCAATGAACCTTTGTTCTCCAGTAAACCAATGGAATTTGATTTTCAAAAATGAAAGAATCAAAATCTAACTAAACTTCCATAGGATAAATGTTATGTGATGGGTCAACATTATATTGAAAATTCTGTGAATCATGGAAGTCGATGTACAAGGCATGATACCTATAAGCTAATAGTAACTAATAAGATTCTATCCAAACTCTCTATAGAATATCAAACACCACAACATATTGTGGAGAATGATTCCCTTCCTTATGTAAACATATATTTATTATCATGGGTGACAACTAATGGAAAACATAACCCCTGACCCTAAACTATATAGGTCATCAATGGAGATTATCATAAAATTTATGTGTAGACTAAGAAGTTGTCATATTTTTTCTGATTAGCTGAACCTACTCTAAAGCCTCATAAACGAGATGAGGACCTAGTAGTGCTACTACACATATCTCAAACAATCACAAGTGGTGACCAGAATGACTTACCATTTAAGGATTCAAAATGATCCATCTGAATCATCAATGGGAATCTATTTTTATAGGAAATCTCAACAAGAGTGATTATATTCTTCCAAGAACCACGAAAATCAAGGAAAAATGATCATATCTTATCCTTTGTAACTTTTATTCTCTGTTTTAATTGTCCATTAGTGTGATCGTAAAAAACTATTCATACTATCAAATGTGTTCTTATAGCCATCGTCAATACATTCCAAAACAATGATACTAAATGTGTGTCCCTATTTTAAATCCTTTTTCAAGGGACCCAATGTATTTTTACGATCTCACAAACATATAGTATTTTTATCTCATCAACTACGAATGTTTGTTTAATAGGAAATAAGTGACCACATTCATCATTTTGTCAATGAAACCCCATAAAATTTTTCTACCTATATGAAACAGTGGTAAACAAACTACAATGTCCATGGGAACATCTACACATTTCCATTCTGGGGATCGAATTTTCTGTAAAAAGACTTCATGTATCAGATTTGTGGGCATCACCTACTGAAAGGGGTAACAGAGAGTGATATAGCCAACTATTGGATTATTCATACCATGACAACGACACTCAAATTTCATATCTCGATACATATATGAGATACCAGGATGAACTAACCACATAGAAGTGTGGGATTCATTCATTAAATCATCTCTCGTGTTTGTAAGAACCCAAACACATCCATGAATATGTGGAAAGTCATCACTAACCACAGACTAATTGGGAGGTTGGTTTTCCCCTGATATACTCTCATTTAGCAATAATCACTCAGGATTTGAAAATTTTCTACCATTAAAATTCTTAATGAGGGAAGTGGTAACTATAAAGGACGAGAGGTAAGACTGATAGCGACTATCAGGAAACATTAGATGCATATCATAGAATAGTTCTAGAATTTATATTTATCAATAGATTCTCATATGGAATATTCTTGATTTTTCTGTCTCAGTGCATCTGCAACCATATTACCATTACAAGGAATATATGCAAGATAAAAATCAAAGAATTGTAGATTTTCACCCAAATTATACTATATAAGGTTCATGAAACTCTGAGTAAATATATATTTGAGGATTTTGTGGTCTTTTTACACCATAAAAATCTCACAAAATAGAAATTTTATCCAAAAATGTAAGGGATGTAAAAATGATGCTTGCTGAAGGTTGTGTATTGGGTAATTTTCCTCATGAGGACTCAAATTCCAAGAGCTATATACAACGACTCTATCCTCCATCATCAAAATAGATCCTATTTCGATGCCAGATGCATTATAGAAGATGGTATATCTTGTGCCCTGATCTGGTAGAATTAGAATAGGTGTTGAGACAAGAATCCATTTTTCCTCCTGAAAGGATTTATTTCATTCCTCAGAGAACATAAACATAACTCCATTATTGATAAGGATAATAATAGGTTAATCATGAAATGATTAATCTTGTATGAATTACTTGTAATACATAGCCACCCCAAGAAATATTGTATATTAAACACATTCTTGGGATGCTCCTAAGAAACTAAATCAATAACATTTTATAGGTCAATAGATACTCCATATTCATAAATGATATGGCCTAAGAAGTGATTTTTTTGGTACATAAGTGTCACTTAGAATTCTAGTCAAAAATATGATTCCCTCTCAGTGTACCCAGAATGATCACAAATATTTTAGAATGGTCTTTATGAGTATGATAATAAAACAATATGTTTTCTACAAATACCATTACAAAAGAGTCAAGATAGGGATTGAAAACCCTATTCATTAGAGTCATGAAAATGGAATTCACATTTGTAAGACCAAGTGAAATAACAAGGTACTAATGGAGACTATACCTACTATGAGAAAATGAATGTGGTATGTCTGGTGGCCTTACTCACAGCTTACGATAACATTATCTGGGGTCGATCAAAGAGAAGAGACATACTCTTAAAAGCTGATCGAAGAGATCGTCTATTTGAGAAAGTGGATATTGGTTTTTGACCATAATCTGGTTCAACTATTTGTAATTCAGATATGTAAATAAGTTAACATCCTTCTTCTTGGTGAAAAAATGGGTGAACCCCAAGAGGATGTATTAGGATATATAAATTCTTTGGCCTCCAAATAATCTAACTACTAATTGATCTCCGGAATCTCTATATGTTCCTTCTAGTATGGAGGAATAGAAACTGGAGCTACTTTAGAAACATGCATGATTGTAAACATAACCTCTCTCTCATAACGTAATCTAGAAAATTCATAGGGAAAGACATCACTAAAAAGATCAACTACAAGAGGGTAATTAGGTTGTTTTAAACTCTGATCCTCCAAGAAGTTATTTGAAATATGGGCTGTCACTCACCATTTCCCATGACACTCTTGTCATAATCTACCATCATGTACATCCCACTCACCCTTATGTAGATAAATGGTACTCTATAGTGATATAAACAATATTGTGGTGTGATATAATCCTACAAAAGCAGGATAATGAACCAAAATATCCATCCCAATAAGGAAATAGAATCATATAATCTCAAGAATAAAGGGGTTATATACAAAAGCGTATCTTTATACCTCAAAAGGACAGTCCCTACATTGGAATATGCCCTCTAACCACACTCCTAACGGTGTATCTATGGTTTTTAAACATTATCAATACAATATCAATAGTCAGAGACATTCCATGATATATATAGATATAAAAGACTTTGAATAACATATATATAATAATGAATATACTATAAAATATTCCACAATAATAGTACCTTTTACTATAGATGGTCTCGTAGACTGGTCCTTGGGTATCTTCAATTGTTCTTACAATTGGAATGATCCCTGGCCTTTTCCAGTATCTAGACTACCATGGTCATTACTACTCTACTATAAATATTGTTGATCAGGGGTCCATCTACAAAGAACATAACCTCTTCCTCAGCCTCTCTTTCCAGTGCTAATCCAACTATATGAATGACATTTGGAAAAAAATCCTCTCCTGAAAGTGGATATGGTGTAGATCATTTTCCTCTAAGATTGTAGAAATGTCTTACCAAATCTATAAAGATTCCTCATACAGCTGTATGTTTGGCACTGTAGTGGGTCTCTATCCCACTAAGGCTTCAGATACCCCATGTAATCCACACTGATGACACACTACAGAGTTACCAAAATGGGTAATAGGGTTGTCACTACCCGAATGGGAAACATTGACAAAACATTTCCTGCCACAGACTGAACAACTATCCTTACGTGAAACTAATCCCCTATTCTAGGTACTATTTATATCCTTCATGTTGAATCCATTGATAAGAGCCTAATTGACTATTCTTGAAAAATTAGGTAGGCGAAGGACATTCCCCTTTGTATTGATGGTGTACATAGACCTATCCTCGAATCATCTTGCTTGTGAAATCATATCAGAAGCTAGAATTAGTTCAAGGAATTGTAACATAGTGAAATAGATTGAATATTACCTAACTGACAAAGAACCCTTATTGAGATTTGTGAACTCTCTATCATTGTCATAATTCAGTATTTGATTAAAGAAAAAATCATATAAGGAAGACAATAAATCAACCCATAACCTGCCCTAATGATGACCAACATGGTTAATCACATCCCATAAAATCATGTCCAAATCATGCAGCATGTAAGTATAAATTTTGATCGACTACTATGGAGGACTCTTCAGATTCCCAATGATAGATATGGTGGAATATTTCAAAGACTCATCATCCAGTGGATCATCATCCCCTAAGAAAGTATGAGGAAGCTGGTGCTATAACCTGCAATTATTATCATCAATCATAGGTTCATTCATGGGAACACCTTGCATAGATTGAATCAGATGAATGAAATTTTTACAATCTTGGGCATCAGTTCCCAAATTAGGTACAATAGGAAATGCCTCAGGTTCCACACATTAATGTAAGACTATCAGCATAAGTCAGACCATGTATATAGTATTGTAATCACCACCCCTAGGAATATGATATGGTGATGTCATGGTAGCATTGGTCTACTATTCCAAACACATGCCTTAGAAACAACTTAAGAAAAAGGATAGAATCACTAGTGGGAGCTAACACTATGAAAAGTCACTACCCAAGGAAAACTACCCCAGCTAGCCACTTAGATGGAAATATATCAGTATGTTCTGATGTGTATGTTTAATTTCACATTATATTTAATTACCAGGTTCACCCCTTTACCTTTTATAAATATCACAAGGCAGGAGAAGGATGTGTAACCATTTTACTTTATATTCTTTGTTTTGCATTATAACAGATATCCATTCCCATTTTATCAGTGCCCACAATCCTCATCAATGAAAATGAAAACCATATCTACATAGTATAGTGGTTCGACCTGTCAAATTACTGATCCCAAACCATGAGGCCCCATACACCTCATGAATTGTGTCACGCTATCACTAAATAACAACCAATATTAATACATGAAAATGCTAAATATTACAACATCCCTAAAAAATCATAGGCATATAATGAAATGAATATCAATGAAATGAACCTTTATGAAACAGATATATACATGACACTAGAATTATTGTTTTCTAATATGATGAATGTAACAATGATCCTTTCCCTCATATCATCGGTCTAGGGATGAATGAAATCATCTCTCTTAGTAATAATAAAAAACATTACACAACATGTGTGTCAACCAACCGTGAAATAATATCCACTCTAATAGGAAAAACAGAACCACAATTATATTTTTGTAAATTGGCATTTAACCCGACCATGGGTCTGTAATTCCCAATAATAGATTATGACCAAGTCCCTTGTATTCTTAATCATCATTATATCATCTCCAAATTGCAATGTATGAAAAAATAAACTCCTCTGATACCAATTTTTGACATCTCGGACCCAGATGCCACTTAATAGGTGCCCTGATCCATATGGACCACATGTTCTAAAGTGAGTATCCCTAATCTACAAAGGCTACCGACTAGAAGTGACGGACTAGGGTGTGTATATGGGGAGACTATATCCTCAATAGAATAGTGTATCACAATTGATAAATATAAATATATGTAAATATTGAATGTAATTCAATTAATTAGAAGGAGAAACCAAAAATAGAGACAATAGTAACAATAACTAAACTAACATGTGAAGCATAAAACATATAATGATGATATGTTATGTCTCTCGTAATATAGAAAGCATCGACTCAATATAGCTAGGATAAAATGTTCCACAAAAGTATAATAGAAATCAAAAGGCAATCCCAAACATCCCAAGCTCTAGCTTGATCATCTGTAATCAATCTCCATCATAAACATCAATAAATAAAGTGTTTGAAGTCATATTCCTCTCCTTATAAACACCTTCATTACTGTATTCTCCCTTGGTTATCTACCGGTTCTTGGAGAGCCTATGAGATAAATCATATTGGGCCACTAAAAACGGTGTCATAACATCCTCCCATGTAATGGAAATGTAACAATGTGATTGCATGCATATATAAAGTAAAGAAGTATAATGTACGTAAATATCCAAGTACCTACTATAGCCCTAGTCTAGTGTCCAAATAGGTAAATAGATCAATATTTGATTATTAAAAGTATATAAATAAGTCACATGTTAGAAATAGTGTTGTTTCTAAGTAGTAACAAGGAAACAAGAAATTATATTTCATCATGACGTCTTGAGGTGATAAAAAATGAAAAATTGACCTCAAGAGTCTCCAAATTAGTAATTACAATACACTATATATTGTTGAGAATTTTCCTACTGTAATAGTCCATGGTATTCTAAAATATATTACCTACCGAGTTTAAGGAGTTCATCCAAGGTTAAACAGGGCATAGCAATGACTAGGCCCAATGGGATATAACCATGAATGTACTTATCAGTTATGGGTCCATGGAGTGTAACAAAGATATCCTATAATAAGACATGAGGGATCCTTCGGTGTCATGCTGAGCATCTGAGGTTATGATTGGATCAAGTTCTAGGTTTCTTTCAACCAAAGATAGTCAAATATTTGAATTGGTCCATCTAGATCAAATCATAATTAATTGGTCCATCTGGATCAATCCTTTTATTTCATAAGTGTGACAAAGCCATGTAGAATGAAACCATTCAATTTAATACATTTGAATAATTTTCTATAATCATTTTCCATTATGATACCTTCCATTAACATGTTAAGGGTTTCTACATATTTGAAACTAATTAATCAACTAAATTTGATAAGTTCATGTTATTTACTTTGTATATTTTACAATTTCAATTTTACATTAAATTATATAATTAAAACAATTATCCTATGTGGGTCAAGTGGTGAGAATAAATGCTTCTTTCCATTATTAAATTCACAATTTTAAAAAGTAAATTTTATATATAAAATCTTACCAATAGAAAGGTCATTCCTAGGCCCACCAAAATGGAGGCTCAAACATGTCAAAACGCAAAAAATTAAAACTATTGAAAATATCCTACATGGGATGAATGATGTTAGGGGTTTATAAACTAAAAAATATTCAAAATATATGGAAATATCATTACCATATTTTTTAGTGACTATAATCATTGAATATAAATTCAACAAACAACGCCTGCTGAAATCTACGAGCCCCAAACAATAATTTTAATATCAATGAACATGAGGGATATGTTATATAACACTCAACATATTCTTGTATGGATATCATCCTTCAGTGTTAGTCTCTTATTTTTCGTAGATAAAAGTATAACTGAGAGAAAGGAAAACCAATTCACAGCTAGATAACTAGGTCGAGATCAATAGAGAAGAGAAAGGGCCCAAACGTACTCAAGGGATTACAATTGTACGTATATCCTGATGAACGAAATCTCATATGGATCTTGAATGATGCAGATATATTGATCCAATGCATAAGACTATAAAAATACTCAAAATGAGAGGAGTGGGGGTAATCCTACTAGAAAATTGGATTAGTTAAAAAGGATATGTTAAATAGATCATTAGGGGTTAAATGGTAAAAATACCCAAAATTTGGTATATGTAAGGATTGTCTCCACGATATGTAAAACCATGCGCCAACCTTGCATGGGTACCTTGATAAGAGTGGGACACTTCACAGTTAGGCTACATGATTCGGTAAACCCTGTGCCAACCGTGCGAGATGACTCTGCCCAAAAATCATCCATCAATATAGTTATATTTTACCTTGCGACCTACTGACATAGTTTACCCTAAATGGTGTACATGCCCAATATTATCCAAAATAGGGTTTCCAGGCTCAAAAAAGTCCCCAAATACCCTTGGGAACTTTTCTAACTCACTATAAATCCATATAAGGTTGAAAATATAAGGATCCATGCATGAGTGTAATTTTGGGTTCTTACAAACATGATTATACATTTGACACGGTTTGATGCCATTTGAAATGAGTATACCATTTATTTTAACAACATGTAAAAATGTGGTAATGAGGGAATTTGAATATTGAGTAAAGGATTCATTATTTGGAGAGGAATTTTTTATCATTTTAAAATATGAACCAAAATCTACATAGATCCTATTTCTATCTATATCATAAGAGTTATAAATGTAGAGGTTTTGAATAAGGATTAGGAATATAAGGATTATAATAATTACATAATCGATAATATGGCCTTATAATATCAGAAAATATATGCTTATGATCACAACCAAAAGGACGCAAAAATTGGGGAATTTATATCTTGTTGATCGAACAATCGTCTATGATCACTTTGCTCAAGTGAGTCATGATATGGGTGACAAACAATAAATAGTTCAATATTATACACATTGAATGAGAATAGATGATTGTATTGGGCTGACATACTGATGATTTCCATGTAAGATTCATGGTTAATATTAAACATTTAAAACAATATGTATGTTCTCTAGGATTACACATAATTTAGATGACTATATTAAGTGTATATTTATATAAGACATTCATTCTATGGTTTACCTAATATTTTATTTGATAATAAAAACACAGGTCACTTAGATGTTTGAGTAGGTATTAAATCATGATTTTACCCTTAAAGTTGTATCATTATGTGTCTCTTGATGAATATGGCCACATGGGGATTTATGGTATGGAGTAGAGGAATCTGGATTCCATGCTATGTACCATGTTAATAACAATGATTATAGTCTTTATAGTTTAGTTTTTCCTTGACTGAAAATGATTAAAGGTGTATGGAATGAGATCCTTGTGATATATCCCATGAGTTAGGTAGTATTTGAGGATAATAAATTACAATGATATTTTTTGGAGTAGGGAAAAAATCAAGAGTTACACCATTTTAGTTAATAGGTCAAACATATGTCAGGGCGTTATTATCATATAATGGTGGTTGTAAGGTCAAGTTATTCATTTGAATTATGTAATGTTGCACACTCTATGTGAAGGCTGTGAATCCATGTGGGTGAACTATGTCATGAGGGACATTTCATCAAAGTAATTAAGTGTATTCATGTGCTTCAAATGACCACTTGAGTTATAAGATAATGAAAGGAAGTAAATTATATGATATCACATGTCTAATGATAGATCACATGTCTATGTTACGTGCCTAAGAGGAATTTTGAGAATTTTTACTTTTACGATGACCAGGAGTCTATTTAATGATGGTATTCTTCAGTAACTAATTCTAATTTTTTATTTCTCATAAGGTACTCATTGAGCATATGAGGATGACCCCTCTGATCATATTATCACTCCCCAATGGAATTTAATATTCTTTGTGTCTTTTTTTCATTTTCCAATGGGGTGGTTTTATAAGAATCACAACGCCTATATATTTTTCACATTACATGGAAATAATGACACAAACAATGGATTTATTTTCTAGAAGTACCATCAACATATGTCAGTAATGTATTATGAATGTCATGAGATCAAGCCACACATCATCAATGATTTCATATAATTCATCACTGAAAATGAGTGACCATGTTATTGAAAAATAATTACTATATTACAATAACCCATGACATTTCAGTTCTAACATGGATAAAGGTTTCACATAATATAGGTGTATATCCAAATCTGTATGATCAAAGGAATATGAGGAAAATTTTCTTATCCATACAGAGACATTGGGACACGAGGGTTTGTTTGAATGGTTTCAATAACTCATGTTTAAAATGATGTTGTCTCATTATATTTAGTTCTGGAATCCTATATGATATGGGGTTAGCATTCGAAGGTTATCATGTATGATGGTCCTCATGAAATGGCTGACATATAGGCAGCACATGAATAGAGAGTGTATATGAAATTTATTTCTATAATGATGGTATTCACATGGATCTAGGAAAATAATGTGGAGAATAGTGATCACTTGATTTTTTACATCATGTATTGACTTCATCTCATGATCCGTTCATGTCATTTAATTGTCGTGTAATCAATTGAAAGACCCTAAGGGGAATCACTCGATGGATAGTTATAAAATGATACTGATTATCATGAGTCCATCATGTGTCTTCATAGCATGAAAATCCATGGGTCATGATATTCTATTAATAACTATTAATGGATTGCCTCTTAGAATGTCATTGGTACTATTACATGAATAGTCATGTGATCATGTGTCCCATTAAGGATTGAATGATCATGCCTCTAATATGATTGAATATATTGGTCCATTACATAACTCCATGATTGGAATATCATGAAGAACAATGCCTTCATGGTTCTTCTATCATGAACAGCCTCGATTGCCAGGCCACAAGTCCGAATTGACTTCAGTCCATCAATGGTTATCATTGCATGATCAAACATGGGTCACACAATGACTTCTTAACCATTCATAATATAGTCACTCATATTTTTCATGATATTTTTTTTATGAATTTCTAATGTTATCAACTATAACATTAATTGTTATGAGATCATGTTTATGAGATTATTCAATGTAATGGGTCATTACATGACACATAATGGGAAATTTTATGAAGACAAATGACCACATGATCCATCCATCATAGATAGCGTCAATCATGTGATGCTTTCACATGACCAGATTATAATTTTATTGAGTATGAGACATTGAGGGTGTGTCATGGGATGAATAGAAATAGATTGATTTTAATCATCTTGAAGGCATAATTTCATTGTGAAACCCTTGTCACATACAAACCTATCAATTTCCCCCAGTGTATCTCATGATTCTTGAAGGGTTACGTGATCACATGTCTCACTATGGGTTACATGATCACATAACCTAGGTTCTTGATCCTTATATAGATATTGTTTCTTCTTTTCATATTATGGGAAATTGATACTGGTTCTTTGGGTATTATATTTCCAACCCCAAAATTTTCAAAAATTATATTGGATGGATTCAATAAATCCCCCACCCATCTAATATGTGAGGAATCAATAAAAAAATTTGGTTATGAGAAAATAAATTCCCAAAATATTCCTAGGGGACCCCACATATTGGTCATCTGGGAGACTCTTCATCATTTTAGTCTCCGTTGGTATAACACGATATGACCTACAAATTAGTGGATGAGATTTCATCCTTTTTTCATGTGGATTGAATGATTGTAGGGGTCTCATGTTTTATCCCCCTTTACATGATTAAATAAAAATATCATGTCACATAACTCCCCTGTGTAACTAAATTGAGTTATCTTATCACATAAAAAAATTTGGATGACCCATATTATGAAGTTTTTGACTAAGTAATGGTAAATATTACAACCACGTCATTCACCTTTGGTCACAACAATGTCACACATGATTCACACGATCCAATTTGGTGTCTTGTGATAATATGTTTACATATCAAATTTATGTAAATTTTTATGGTCCCTTAATAATATGACATAGAATGGGCTGTGAGATCACATTACTCAGAATTGTTCCCTCACTCCACGTGATGCTACCCATTTCATGGACCTCTTTTATTTGGTCCACACTTTTTCACCATATACCAAATAATTTCAATAAAATTTATTTAATTTTTATATTCATTAATATGTATTTAAAAATGGATGTTGTGGTAGTGGTGGATCATTATAATTCCATTCTTTCTAGCACAGATTTCAAATATCACATTACTATTTATTAAATTTATAGTAAACCGATGAACATGATGGTGAATAATATTTTTGGATTATCCTTTATCAGACTAGTTGGATTTGTGTCATTTTGGACTCCAAAACACTGCTTTGAAATTATAACTTAAATTTGGTATCGTGATACCATCCTGGAATCTTATGACTCATAGTACATTCATGAAATATTTCTCTTATTCTAGTTACATTATACTTGAAATATCACTATGATATGTATATTTCGAATCCACTGATGATGTAATTATAAGGGGTTCATCATGAGTTTTATCTTAATATCCTCATGTATTATTCGATAATGAAGAATTCTATTTCTAATGAGATATTAAGATGCATACCTATATGGGATCTCTGGTTAAGATGGTGCTTCAGGATGGATTGGGGATAGAATTTTTGGGCATAACATAGAACCACAAAATTTCATTCTAATATAAAACTGATTTCACTATACAAATATATTTAGAACTCTCAAACCCTTTCACAACATAACAAGGTTCTAATTACTGTCTTAGCCTGTCGATGGAGTCTAGATATGGACAAATTCCAATGGAAAAATAGTGGGGGAAAAATTAGTATTTGGGATGTCATGTATATCTATAGAATATAAATTATGGGAGTTATAAATTATGAGTTGTATTCCCCACTATTCTCCTAGGATGATGTAGAGTAAATCAGCTATTTCAATAGAGTTGATTAATTGGGGAAAAAAGCCTCATGAAAGACCTCTTTCAAGTGGAACACCATAGATTCATGAAATTTGTTGAATTATTTATCAAGAATACCAATTCTTAATAATTTATCATGAATTTTATGGAATTCCAATTAAGGGGATCCCTTTGAAGAAGGTACCTATTAGACAATTTTTGAATATTTATTGTTCAATATAATGGGATGTGAGGTTACCCCTGAAGTTCATTGTCCCATCCAAATAGGTAAAATATTTATTATGTACCGAATTAGGTACCTATTCCAAGTATAAGGTTACTGTGGAGTTAAGGTCTCCACTTTTATAATGATTGTGTCCACGGTAAGGGAACACATATTAGTTTTTTCATTCTCATATTATCCAAACCATATAACATATTGCACTTTATATTTAAGCCCCCCCAACATAAAGAATTATTTGAAAAATCTTGGTATTATGGAGTTTTATAGGGGCCCACATTTATAGATATAAAGTTCTCATCACACAAAACATCCAGGTTTTATAGTTCAAACCATTTTTGCAATGTATTTGTAAACTCAGGCCAACCATGTTGAATATTTTAACAATAAGGTGCATCATAAACTATCATGATCATTTCACCTTCTTGTTATATGGTAAACCCACTAGAACTGTAAAATAAAATGAAATGGATACCTTGAGGGTTGAACATATTTAATTTCCATTCACTCGGGAGTTATTTCCACACAAATAAATTGTAATATATATTTATTGTGGCATACACCCAGCCTATTTTGGTTGTTATTTCTATGTTTTCAAATAATATACCTTGAACCTCCCTACAGGCAGTCAAAAAGATACATCATGGTTCCATTTATGTGATGGTCAATGGTCACTAGTTTTGAAACACAATCCCATGTGAAATTTAATTATATATGTACATACGTCAGTCTCTCCAACTACTATATTGATACATTGATTCATTCAAAAAAGATTGGGAAATTCAATATATTAGTGTCAATGACCAAAATGTTACCACCAAAAACTAGGGATGAATCAAATCTATATTCTGGACTGAATTATTTTTCTTGTATGCAAATGCTTCGGGATATTACTCATAAGAAGGTGAGACAATTTATAATATATTCCTCAAGATTGAAGGAACTAACTAACACCAACAAGATGAGAGAAGAAACTATAGGTGAGTCTTAAAAAATATCATCACTACTTATTTCATGCCTGAAATGGAATTATTATTTTAATTAGAACTCATTCATTGAGTCCTAGAATATTATATGTTATATAGATGTTCAATTATATTTCATATTAAATATCACCACTCCTTGGGGTATTTCCTTCCAATAGAAACCCATAATGTTAATGCATTTATCTAGGTCCTCTATGTGGTCATTCAAAATGTGACAATTCAAATATATTACCCTCAAAAAAATGAAAAGATATTATTCCATTAATGGTTTGAGTAGATTTGGAAAGGGGATATCACAAGGTTCTTATGAAGTGGTAAAAACCATATTCATTTTCACCCTCATATGGGTGCACTACTGACCAAAATATGATATTATTTCGTTATAAAATTTGGTATTATTTGATTATGGGGAGTTATGGTTACCCAATATATCTCTAATATATTCTCAGTGGGGTATGGTTTCAAGGTTTTATAGAAATAAAGATTGGGAAATCGAGGATGAGGAATATCTTATTTAGGTAGATGTGATTAGGGTAGTGGCTATCGGTCCTTAAACAACACTATCCACTACTTTAATTATTCCATATATGGGTCCATCAAGGTCACCCACTTTAAATATCATTCCTTAGAAATGATAAGTTAAAATGATAGTTGTAATTATTCACAGAAAACTCTCCTAGAATTTTTGAGTAAGTATTTCAATTGATGACTTTTTCATTTTGATTATTTTTGGATCACTTCAATATCATCTCCTAATCTTCTTGATTTTGAAGGTCCACATCAATTTCACTTTGAAGTGTAGAAAACCAATTTTTTAGGGAAAGAGACACCTTATATTCAATTCATGTAACCTTTGACATAAGACACAATTCATAGAGAGGTATATGCAGTTGATGTTCTATTAAGATCAAAGCCAATATCCTCCACTTATGAAATAACACTCGTTCCCTTCAACCTATCAATGGCTGCATCACATCTGAAAGAGGCTGACATAGGTAACTATTTATCTAATTTCTTGTGTTTGATTGAAGTATAATTTTGTAGGGTAATATCTTTTTTTTGATACTGAACATATCATCAAATCCATTCCATGTTGTTTGAAATTTTCTTGTAACTGCAAATATTTTAGGATCCATGTAGAATTCAGTAATAAAAAAATATCAGTGGTATCGCTATCTCATTTGACACATGAACTCATTTCCATTTCACCTAATGGTATAAGTGGGATGATATATGAATATATTGACATGGATAAAAAATTTCTGTTTTCAAAAACTGTCACAAAAATTTTTTATCTATAAAAATTGTACTATATTTCATCAAATTATTACCCTTTTATAATTAACATAACCATCACCTTTCATCAAAAATCAAATTCCCATTATCTTTATACTTTTGGTTCTACCCATTTTGATGGCAGTGATAGTTGATGGGTCTACATCAATAATATCAAGGTATGTGAGTGTGATTTCATATCTTAGTTTTTTGGTCCTGGAATATATCTTTGTACCCTAGAGTTATGGTTATTAGTAGTATATGACTCATCTATAGCCAAATAATATCAAAAAATGGCTTTGAACGAGTCTTCCTATTATTGAACAACAATAAAAGTTCATCAAAAATTGTTAAATACTAGAAATGATTACGTTGACAGGATCTTTGAGGAGATTTACAATCCAAAATACATCCTAAATGATAGGGGTAAAAGTATAGTAAAGTACTTGGGGATCAGTAATGCGGTGGAGAGGCCTAGTCTTGAAGTTATTTCATGATGAAAGGCAGTGCAACAAGCTGCATAAGTAGAGACTAAGTCAGTAAATTGATTAAATAAATCCATAGCTTCCCTTGCGTATAATTTTGTGGAGTTAAAGGATTCCATTTAATAAATTTTGTAATAAAACTATACTTTTAGGAGCCTACTTTTATGGGATTTATGGGAGAGATTCCAGGTTGGGAATATTCCTCCTCCCTTTACACTTTATCTATAAAATGAATTTAATTTTTTTAACATATTCTATTGTTGTTGAACATCTAATCCTCTCACCATATTCATTAAATCATGATTAAATAATATCAAAATGATCGAAAGACCCATCATGCTATTTAGAATTGTGGGAATAAAAATATATGAATTCAGATACCAAAATCAAAACTTAAATATATCAATAATGATCCAATAATGAACATCATCGTAAAAAACTTTATAAATAATTAGGTCCATCTCATTGGATATTTAATTTTATTAAATGATGGACTAAGGTGGATATTCTAAAAAGATATAGAGTGATGTATAAATTTCCTAGACATGTGGTCTAGTGAGGATAGCTCTAATTTTACCAAGATTGGATAATGTAAACTAAAATATATTTATCTATTATTTTTAAAACAACATTTTTATAATATATTAGAGTATAGATTATAATATGTGGACTCATCTTTTCCAAAAAACTCCTATTATGATTTTTATTCCTAATAGGCATTATGAATTTTCAATTTCAAGGTGATCAATGTTTCACAGATCATAAAAAAAGCATGTCCAGTGAGAATAGACATAAAAGTTTCCTAGGATTCCCTTTTCAGTGTTTTAAACTTTTAGATCATTATGTCTCTTTCAGTTTTCCTTTTATGGTCTTGAAAACTGTAATGATGAAGTGTTGTCATTTTAGGATGAATATCTTTGATACATTTATTTCTTTTTTAAATTCATATAGCTTAGACCTAAAGGGATAATTTTTAGGGTCTAAAAACATATAACAAAGAATTTTAAACAATCTTAATATATTTCCCACAATTTTTTTTATATTTAGGGTCATATAACTAAAAATTTATTGAATTGAGATGCTTAATACTTGAGGAATTAATATTCAAGAAGTGTTCCAGAACCCTTAATAATTGCTAAAAGTTATGAAGGGTGAATATTCATAAAGGTATCTAACACCCTAAATTGTCTATTAATGATTTAGAATGATGAATATTTCTAAGGGTTCTGACACCCAAAATCCATATTGATGAATCAGATGATTAATATTCATGAATGGTTCTAACACCCGACACATTTACATCATATGTCATTAGAATATAGTTATATAATATTAATGATTTCAAATTGAAATGGATTTCTGTAATTTTGGTTTTTTTAATCATGGTCCAAAGATTTTGAATCATTTATTGTGATATGTGTCTAAATTTCTTGGATGATTGAAAAACACATTGAGGAGTAACATCTCATTGTGATGTTAACAAGGCTCATAATGATTGGAGTTATTTTCTTATAAGTAAAAGATACATTTGTATGATCATTCAATTTACCTTAGGCATGATCCAATATGAGATTAAATGTATGGACAATCATTTGGGTCCCCACTCATTTAATTATTGAGTAAAAAATTAAAACATATTTGGACATTTGGATAGTAAAGTAGGGTATAGATGAAATATTATCCATGATGTATTTTGGAACACTCTATATGTTTCTTGGGATAGCCCATAGAAAAGGGGGGTTCAATTTATAGTCATAAAGACTATAACATATAACATTTGGTTTAGGGATATGGGATGAGGACCATGAAAATGTTTAATATTGATTTATCACAACCCTTCTGGGATAATGGGTACAATACGTAGTGGTGTAACATTTAGGATCTCAATTAGACAACAATAATTTAGTTTTGGAACATGTAAATCAAGATGTAGGAATATCAGAGTCAAAGATGAGTAACTTTTAGTGGTATAGGATGACCATTAGTAATGTAAGTAACATGTATTTAACTTGGCCGGGGTAATAGTTCATGGGTTTAAGGGGGGTCCCCATTTCAAGGACTAATAAATCTTCTATGCACAACCTTTTAGGAATTGTTATATTCAACCATGAATCATAGAGAGGTTCCTTTAGATCAGTCATCCCCGTTAACATATATACCATAGGGTATAACTCAGAGAAATTACTCAATTATATAATATTAAAAGAAAAGTATATCAACTAAAAATCAGGTATTAGATCCGACATCACTAACTTGAAATTGGATTATAGAAAACATAATATTCATGAAGGTCTCTAGAAATGAAGAAGTTTTTTCATGTTCAAAACATTTTATCATATTGAGTTGATTGGAAAAATAAATTATCAAACTTGTTCCTCTACTAGACGGGTCCAATTACCATAGATCATTTTTTTCTTGGCATATAAGATAAGCCTTAATATATTTTTTCCTTATATTTGTATGCTATATTTTTTTCTAAATTATATTTATGAAGAACATAGAAAGTGAATAAATTAATTTTGATTAGCATGGCCTTTGTGGGATTTAAGATGGAAAATGTCTTCCCCATTAACCCGCACTTTGTAGTATTATCATTCGAATCATTGATGTCTAAAATATAAGGTAATACCGCACTGACCAAAGCACATATAGATTACGTTCATACTTCAGAGACCATAATAATTTGTTTGAAATGATAATATAATTAGGGAATCCTTGGTTGGGAGTACTCTCATTCCCTCCTACAAATGGTATGGTGATGTGGTAAATCATGGATAAACAAATCATGAATCATGAGTATTGTGATAGGACATACGCAGTGAGTACATTCATAAAAAAGGATGAGGTTCAACATTCCACTATACTGTTTTATGTATGATAAGGACCAGAAGAAATTTTTCAGTGAAAAGACACATATGGTTTATTGGATAGAGGTTCAAATTAAACAGGCAAGTGTTGTCATGCATAATCAATCACTGAGTCCCTTGAATTTGGGTTTACATTTAAAAGGGCCATGGTAGATTTAGGTTAATCTAATATTCACATAACATGAAGAGAAATTTATCCAATTAGGTTCTCATATAGATGATAAAAAAACCTAAAACATTTTTTTTGACAATTTTTATGATCATTTAGTCCTTTGATAAGGAGTATTCATAGATGATGGTCTATTGATCTTGATTGTGTGAAAAACGAATGTGACTGTCATGTAGTTTAAAGTCATGAAAATAATTTTTATGTGTTATGGATTTAGGATAATGTGATTAGGACCATATTCTATGTACATTAATTTCATACGGTGAAGTTCATACAATGTGATTCCATGGGACCAAGATGATAAAAACTAATACAAAAATTATACATATTACCATTGGAGACACTTCATATTAGTCGAGGGCATTCAAACATGGGATTTATTTTTTCCTTTAATAGTATTACATTTAGATAACCAAATAATATGTCCCATTTTTCATAAATCCAACATGTTATCATGAAATACATATTTAGTTTTGAATATAATGTAGTTGTGACAAGTATACATAACTCACACATTCTTATATAGTTAAAGGACATGTATGATAGACCCTTGAAACCATCCACTTTAAGTCATGATATTGAAAACCATTTCAAATGGGTTATTCTAATCCTTTATAATCACATGATTCATGGTAAGTGCATGAAACAAGGAAAAAAGTAATGAATATCATATATTAGGCTAGAATGGGGTTCACAACTAATAATTAAATTGGTCATGCTACTGATAATGGTTTAGGACTTCTGTTCAAAAAGTGTTATCATAGATTATGAAATTCTTATATTTGTATTATACAATAAAGTGAATTGTTTATTTTTTATTTTACATTAGGTCCTAATATTAAAGGATCTGGGTGCCACTACATAACATGTGACAACATGAATTAATCTAAACATAATTATTATAATGAAAATTAATTTCATGAATATGGGTCGTGCATAGAGAAGGGGGTTATTATTTTCAATATTTATATTGTAAACATGATTAATAGACCCATGTGTCGATATATATCCTAAAATTGTAGGAACATATACAAATTTAGTTTGTAAATAAATGATATTACAAACAAATTTGACTCATATACGGGCAATGAGGAATTTTATTTTATCTTTTTATTGTATCTGGTTCAAATATGAGTGAAACCAGTTACCTATACAGATCCTATGATAGAAGGAATCAATACAGACATAGTTCTTTTATAGAAATTTTTTCCTCATGTCATTACCAAACATTGTGGGAGGGAATTTTTCATCATTACAGTAGGTACCTAGACATGGGATCTATGTGTTACAAATTATATTAAATAAATTTTAATCATTTCAATTATAGTTCCTATAATTATTCCCACATAGATATCGCTTATATATTGGGATTAAATCATTTTTTCATATGGTCTATGTTCACATGCTAGTCATGGGCCTCATGGTATAAATCACTATAATCATATTATATTATTACACATTGGACCATATTTCAGGAAGATTAATGATATGTGATAAGGATTCTATAATAATGATTACAATCAAGTGAATAATATATTTTCAACTAGTTTAAAATCATGTGACTGGGTAATATGTTTTTAACAAACTTTTTTTCATGCGTTGAAGTACATGATGTTATGTTTTTTAAATTATTTCTTTTAGGACTTCATTATATGAAGTAAAGTTGTTAAATTAGTCTTTCAGAATACTTATGTTTCTTTTGGGGGATGTTCTCTCCATCCATCATGGATAATGAGTAATATTAATTTTAATAGACCTTATATATTTTTTATGTATTATCCTACTAACATTCTTACATGTGGAGTTTATTTCAGAGTATCATTGGGTTATCAGAGCTCGTCAAAATTCCCCTTTGTGGAATGAGTTGATATTGAACGCTATTTTGAACAATCTATAAATCTCAATTTTCGGTGTTTTTCATTATCATGTGTATGTCTCATTTTCCCATTGAGACATCAAAACTCCCCAAGCCTATATTGTGATTGTTTATCTTCTGATACTTCTCCCCAATATCAGTTTCGAGAGTGGTAAAAATGATCATAAATGGGTAATACAAGATATCTTCTACATTTCCTTGATAATGGGGACACTTGGGTGGTAGTTTGGATAAATTTTAATTAGTCCCATAAATCATGTTGATGATTTTTGGTCAAAGATATTATTTATATGTTCACAAACTTCTTAAGTTCATTTTAAAGAGTATTATTTAAGGACTCAATCTACCCATTTTCTGTAACATTATTGTAATATGTAATGATGTACATGATTTTTTACTCCTATTATAGCTTCGTCAACTCAAAAGTATTTAATTTTATGTTATTGGACATCAGTATTGTTTGAGGGTTTCAAAATTAAGAGATGATATTATATTTCATGATGTTGTTTATATTTTTATACCATCCTGTAGGAGGGATATAGTTTTCATCAATTTGGAAAAGAAATCGATACTAGTATGTATGTACATAAACCAATAAGTTATTATTGGATTATTTCTAACCAATACATCAATTCCCCCATAAAGAAAATGGAAATGATTATTTATCCCTTAATTGAAA
Organism: Viscum album; assembly: GCA_963277665.1. Classification (NCBI taxonomy): domain Eukaryota; kingdom Viridiplantae; phylum Streptophyta; class Magnoliopsida; order Santalales; family Viscaceae; genus Viscum; species Viscum album. Next base: position 829,507,581 of record OY728151.1, on the reverse strand, counting down.
CTCTAGAGGATAATAGATTATGGTTTATTTTATTTCAAATATGTGACATTCCTTCGTAAACTTTGTGATGTCATGTATCATTCTTGACCAGAAGTAATCAATCCTACTGATATAGTGAGAGAGCATAGTTCTAGAAAATTGATCACTATAGGGGCCTGCATAAACTTTCCTCATGGAGGATGGGGTATCCCAATATATAATTCAACTAAATGGAACACCATTAAAGCCTCATTTATAATGGAATTTCATTTCATACAGAAAATCTTGAATGATGATGTTTACTTCCAGTAATCATATTTGTTCCTTGGTGGATTCATCTCTTGGTATGATCTCATCTTAGAGTTAATTTGTAATGGGATTCATCAATAATTTACTAGATATATATTCATCAAGAACAGGGGATATGATGATCTAATTAATTTCCTCTATGTCATAGATAATGACTTGTGATACTACCCTTTGGGGTGTGATTTGACTGAATACATCATCTGTATGAGGATATTATAGGACTATGGTTTCATTGTTTATTTAAGTACTGTGACCATTATCTATTCAACTAAAATGATACAATATTTCATAACATGTTAAATATACTATTATTCATCTATTGTGACCAATTATAGTATTCCATTATTCATTCTTGATAAAATATTCACCGTTTAATTACATGGTCTATATATTGAAGTCACTATTGGCATTTAGATAGGCTATCTACAGCCCAAGGCCATATCCAATCTAATAATAAAGTCAAAATATTACACCTTATTATTTGTGTAGCCTATAGATAGTGTGATAAGGTAGGGAAAATTTTTATTATCTTGGTGAACAAATACAACCCCCAATCCACCATGGGTATGATTTGTGTTTTCCATTTTTCTCATAGTCAGGCTTTGGGATGCCCCATCAAAATAATTCTCCCTTTTTCGGTGGGGGGTTCAAGGGAATTGGAATCGTCTTTATATAACAAATTGGTGTTCATTAGGATTATTTATAATGTAGGAGGTGTCACATGGAAATCATCCAACTCCTTCACTATTAAAATATTTTTCAACACGAATCGTATTAAAATTATTTTAGGATAATCTCGAATGGGTCCTTATTCCATACTAGAATACGGAGGCTGTGAATATAATTGGGACGGTCAATATGAGAGTCCAAATTTACTTTCTGATACTATTGGTAGTGCCTCATATTTTTTACCATGAATTTGAACAAGGATTAGTTATTCTTAGTATCTGAATATTGAGAATCCTTATCTAGTATCTATTGACTAATATAGTAGACAATTTTTTTCCATATATAATTTTTCATGTGACATTTTCATTGAATCTCCACTCCATAAAGGCCATGTGTAATATGAGTTTTTTCCTTTTACTAGTATCATTAATACCATGGGATGTAGTATATGTTGATTGATATTATCAAATTTCTGTGCAGTCTTCATCCCATCGGTAATTAGACACTTTACTCATTTGCCTATTGAATGGAATATATATTCTTTCCAAGTATTATATGAAATTACTAATATAATTCATTCTCCCATCTAGTACTATCAAATAATTTATATTCCAAGAGGTGTTATTTCTAGAATTGAACTAATGTTTTCCGGATAAATATAAATTTCATGGTAGAATATAAAAATGATTAAGAATGTATGTAATGTTTCCAAAAACATAAGATTTATATGATTCTTCTTTAAACCATGATTATTCAATATAAAAAAATTATAAATATTAGTGATGTGACCACAATGATGTTGTCATTTGTCCAGCAGTTCATTAGTGAAACATTCTGTGACTCTTCCCAAGAGTGGTTTGTTATATGATTCATGGCATAATACTAAGTTGATAGAGTATTAATTTATCAAAAGTTAATGAACTAGTAATTAAATATTCCATGATTGACTTTGATGAAAAAAGACAACTTATTGTTAGAGGAAATATTGATCTGATAATACCATGAATACCCAACAATAATGGAACAAGATTCAAATATATTTGTTTCATCAAGAAAGATTTTTTTATTTCTACTAGGAAATAATTCTTTTCAAAATTCCAAAAAATGATCCATAAAATCAGTGAATACCTGAATATACAAATTGTTTTTTATAATAAGATGATGCTCGAAATCCATTTTGGGTACTGAACCTATCAGATGAAGATTTTTTTTCTATTTTTTCAAAATTTTCTTTTACCTTAGTCTAATGAGAGGAATTATTTATCAGGGTTCTTATTTATAAACATGGTATCATCTTGAAATACAATGCGATGTGTAGCTATATTGGTATCTTACCCGAAAATATCTATATAATTACAATAAAAAACATATCACAGTATCTTCATGAAATAAATATAAATCTACTTTTCTATAGAGAAACAGTGGAAGCAGTCAATATAGGTTGCGTGTGCTATGATTTTTCCCATATTTTCCAATATGAACTAATCAATCCTAGTGTAAATTCCTTTATCCAGCACTAAATAAGTATCCAAATGAACATCATATTCCTCTTCCATACCTATGTTTGTAAGATAATCTTTAATAATTGTTGATAATGTGGTGCAATATTTATTTATAGTGAGGTAAAAAATTTTATGAGAAAACACCTTGACATCCAAATCATTCATGGATCTCATAGGGTACATTTGGAGATGATTTATTTACTTATTTATTCCTTCAAGGGTAGTATAAGTATGGAAACCACTATTTTTGTGGAATTTCTCATGGGAATTCTGAATTCACACTTATAGAAGAAGAAAATAATTGGAACCAGATAGAGAATAAATTTATTTTTCATTAACAGTTCCTTATTTTCTGATACAATCATTACTACATGGACATGGTCCAAGGATGTTTGTGCTCTATAGTAGCCGACCAGGTTTGAGTCTTGTATATATATAGGTATTATAAGAAGAACTAATTAACTACTACACATGCTCTAAAGGGATGTAAGGGTGGTTCTCAAGTCATTTGATGTAGAAACATTCATGTATCCCTCTATCATGGGTTGTTTTCCTTCCCTCTTATAAAAACATTATTATGTGTATTATAATTCAAACCATTAAAATGGGGTGCTATATCTATATAGTATTTTCAATTTTCCATTTATATAGATATCTAAATAATGATGAAATTATGATGGCTCTTCCATGTACCTAAGAATTCAAGGTCTCTTGAGTATGATATATTATTTTGTGTATTGTTAGACAACCATGAACTCATTATTAGATGTTATTTAAATGAATTGTTCCAATAGAGACACATATTAAGTATCTTATTTATTAATCTAATCATACACGTGAATGATAATAATTATAAGATATATATCATCACTATTGTATCCAAAATGCTAGAGGGTCCGGACAAGGATTAGATAATCCTCAAAATTATTTTCAACCATATCCTACCAAATATAGGCATTATCTAGAATACATGAAACATACAGGGTTATGATATGTCCCTGAGTATCTTCATTATAGTCTTTATTTATGATTGATAATATCCTATGAAATTTTACTTTATTGGTTTCAACTCAATAAACCTTGGATTTATTGACTTCTATATAAACGATAGGGGGTTCCATAGGTCAATGATTGTATCATCCATGTGATATTTGGAGAACGAATGGAATAAAAGACTGAGATATTGTTTGAGACAGCTTTTAACAATTTTAAAACATCATATTTTTGAACCTCAGTTTTTATATACCTAGCACGTGGTTGTTAATTAGAATGAATCTTCTGGGATAATTTTTCATAAGTCAATTGTTCTAGTTCTTTGATATAGGTTGAGGGAGAATATATTAAAAATAGCATATTTCATAGTTTCCTAGTTTTATGTTTGGGATAATGAAGAAGTTTCACACCAATAAACATTACATACAAAATAATTGGTTTCATAAGAAAAATAAAAGAATATGAGGAATTAATGGGATTCTATTGTTTTGGATGAAGTGCTCTCCCATTGATCTCACCAACATATATAAATTCATAAGAATTGTGGAAGTGATATTGGATTCATTAATTGAAGAACAATAAATTTAATCCATGTATTCTTGGAACATATTAATTTCATCCCTAAACAAGTATGGTGATGTCGTGTTCATGGGAATGTTAATCAACATAGATAAAGGTCTACTATGTGAATGTTGTTAATTTGGATGAAAAAAATCTCTTAATCTATTGAGGGTTCAATTTAGTGGGATGGATATCATTATGTAGGAGATGAGGGAACGAAATCTCTATGATTCATAACTAGCGTGGAGGTGAAATCATAATCTTTTTCTTATTACCTATCCTATTTTTGAATTTTATAACTTCTTATTAGATGTGGCTTTTATATAAACCCATTAGGAGTTTTAATCTTGAATAATAAACATTGTTGTTATATAAGGGTGGTGTGAGCATTGTTGACTAACATTTATGTCATTTAGTAATTAAACTTCTATTTATGCTTATGTATAAATTATTTTCAATCACCTGATTGGATGGGGTACACATTTTCCACTAACGCTAAATGTTTTCCAATGATCACATATATATTATGTACCGTATCTTTATAGAGGCCTTTAAGGGAAAATAAATTCTACATTTTGTGGTCTCGTCACCTATGAAAAGGGAAATTTCAAATAGGGTCACTAAGTCCAAACATAATGGGTTTCCATAGATTAGAAAATTTGATTTTATTGTTTTCCCATGATTCAAAAAATTTACTAGAAGAATAGTCATTTTTTAATGAATGTACATTGTTCTTCCTTTCCCTAAATCATTGGAAACCTGGATAAGTATTAGCTTTTTTTAGAGGGTGGGTTTCCTACAATTGTTGTTGAAAGGGAGATTTCTAGAAATACATGTTTATCCTAGTTGTTCCAATGGGAACCATTACAAGATTGATAATTAATTTTTTGGTTTCCACATTTCAAGACCATTTCCCTTGTGGAATATGCATGGGAAAGATTTTGAAAATTTTTTCATGTAACATCTGAGCCCTCGTATCCTAGATCTAGTGTCTACATTGTTAAATTCGTATAATATAAATTCAATTTCATCCTTAATTACTGAATAGTTTTTTAGTCATCATAAAATAGATACGTACATGAAATTATTTTTAAAATTGAAAACATATTATAAGAATATTACATTATGTGATAATTCCATTATTATCTTTAGCATATCCCTATATTTAAATCACAAAACAATTATTGGTATCCTGTGGAAAATAAAACATGTAAAATAGGTGACCATAGATTCCTAACAAGGATAAGTGTATAGATAAATCTATGAATAAATATGTCTTAATAAAAAATTAAAGGAATAGAATGGAATCATATTTCACTTAGCAACTAACTTAATACTTATAATGAAGGAATAAATGATGATAGAATTGTTAAATATCAATTATCACGCGAACTTGAAACAAAACCATTTATATTAAAAATAATTGATTTATCACATTGGATATCGGTAAATAAATTCATAATAAAGGAATGAATAATAACACACATCTAAAATATAATCTTGTGTCCTTTCACTGAAACATTTAAATATGATCATGGTCATGTTCAATGATATATGTATATATATATAAATGGGTAAGTCCTCATCCAAAACCCACTCTTGTTTATATCATATGACCTACCAATGAAAAATGGGGATATAGGGGGACATTTCCATAAAATCGTATGTATTATTAATTCCTTGTATAAATGGGGTTAAACATATTCAACCTAAACATATTAATTGAAAAAATAACATATTAAATTTCTATACACACCAAAATCAATAAACATAATCAAAACCCATATAGAGTACGATTTTGAATTGTAATAAATTATAAACCCCTAAAAACTAATCATAAACCATATAGACAAATAATAAATATAGTATCAATACGATATAAAATAAGTGTATCATATGTAAAATAGTGGTTGCATGTCTATGATGAATAAAAATAACATGAAATTTTCCTTAAAAATACATTTAAGAAAAAATAATTTTCAATTTGAAAAATAAATTTCAACAATAAAATTGAAAAAACATTGTGAAAATAATTTTATTTCAAAATAACCTTTTATAAATTTTGAAATAATAATTTAATCATTTATTTTTCATTATAGTGGAATATTCTATTCAATAAATACATGATAAAATAATGATTCCATTCACATTTTTGGGTAACATCCAAACATAAATTATTTTCAACATGACATATATATTCCATTAAATCTTTTTAAAAAATAAAAATGGAAAATATATATTCAATAAATGATTTTTATATGCAAAAATACATCTCTTGAAATCATGGGTTTTGATGAAAAAGGATTTTAGACCGAATATTGAAATAATATTATATTTTAATAAAACAATTATAATTAAATTTTTGTACGAATAAGTGGAAAAATGGTTTTATAACATTAAAGTGGACATATATAAACACAGGTAGGAAAATATATTGTTATTAATATATATATTTTAAATAATTACTTTAAGGGACACTTAAACAAAAATATTCTCAGATAGTGACTGGATTGTGAAATAATCCTTTAACAACATGGTAACTTCTAAATCATAAGCCCCATAACATAAATGAAATTAATTGAAACACTAAATACCATTAATATTAATATAGTCATGATAAAAATTTCAATTGGGTTTTATATAAACCATACAATGTCAATAAGTTGTTAATATGGAATATGATTCACCGAAGTAAAATATAGAAGAGAAAACCTTACCTCAGGTATGATTTCCATCATACGAGTCTGAATATAATATATAATAAATATAGGTTTATTATAAATCCAATCATTATCTACCTATTTGAAAATAATATTTCATTATATTCATTATTCGGGTTTCAATTACCCAGTTATCTCAATTGTGTTTTTTCCTGAAGGTTATGATTTTTATGTATATTATATTGTTAATTAATATAAATAATTATATTAATTTCATAAATATCATTATTACTTGTTATATACATTTTTATAACTATTTACGAAATTCAAATATAGAAAATTAATCACATCGCTTTGTGGAGATGGTTAGTCTATCATATGCACAAGCGATTATACCATTCACATAACTAGTGAAAGAGTAATTATTTGGGTGATATATTAATTTTAATTAATCAATACCATATCATATATATCACCTATATTCATTAATTTTATCATTAATACATATCATTTAAATTCTATGTGAAAAACTATTCACAACGCTTCACAAGGGGGTAGTCTGATGTACTGACGAGCAATGTTATCAAATTTGAAATGGAATGTATCATAGAAATTTATATGTGATATTAAAATTGGAAAATTAAAATAATATCACAATCATAAAAAAATTTAAATCCATCATTAAATCTATCCTTTACAGGTGGTGATTGGAAATGAACTACATCGATTCGTGATGTGGTAGTCTTCCGTACACACAATCAATGATTTAATTTCCCATTTGATGGATGTGGATATTGATAAATATTATTACACATTCATAATAATATATATGTATATGGGATATATTAGTGTTATTATAATTTGGGTTCTATGTCTTGATTTAAGTTGTAAAAAGATTAAATGAAATTAAAGAGAAATGGTAGGAAAATTACATTTTCTAATAGAATCCCCCTTTAGATCCCAAATTACAGAAACTAAGATTTGACTTTTATATAGACCAAAATCTCCACAAGGTCTATACCAATTTTTTCGATATAATATTTTAAGGTTTTTTGATTCCCTTGGAGATGGGAGGTGTAATTAATTGAGGGGATGGAGTTCCCTTTTATAAGTGGGAAAGGAAATCCATGGGGAAAGTGTAATGAAAATTCCAAAAAGAATTCAAAATGATAAAGTCATTCACATGAAAAAATATTCCAAAGGACCATATATTCAATATTTAGAAGGTTAAGGTGAAAATATATCATTAAAAAATAATTTAGACATGTTTCAATTAATTTTTACCCCTTAGATGTTTTGTTTAACCCTCTGTTAAAGCCATCTATGCAATGAATGGAGAAATTAATTTTTGATGTTTTCACTATTTATATTCATCAATAATTATGATGATCATATTAGTTGATATAAATTATTATGATGAAATAAATTGAATTCATATTTTCATATTCCATTTACATAAGTGGAAATTTTTAATGGAAAATTAATCCCATAGACATGAGGAGAAACCTTGATTTTATATAGAAAATGTTCACATGTCTAAAATTTTTTATATCAACATTTTCCATAAAATGATTATAGTTACCCAAATATTATTAATATATTTAATTTAAAACTAATTTAAAATATAATTTATCTTTTTTAATAATATAAATAAAAATTCACTTTTCAATTAAAATTTGGTATTTTTCACAATTAATAAATAAATAAATTCTCTTTATAAAAATAACAAAAATTAACCAGAAGATAATGTTAATATAATTATTTTAAAAATGATGTTTATTTCTTCAAATTAATTACCTAAAACTTTTTGAAATTAATTTTAAATTATGTGAGAAATTTTTGAATAAACTATCTTATTGAAAAATACATTTATTCTAAAAACAATTTATTTTGATTTAAATGACTCTTATTTTATTAATAATCAATATATAACCATAATTTTTTTTAATATTAATACCATGTAGTTTAATAGTTATTATATTATCTCTTATTATATTATATTTCATTTTGAATCGGGGTTGCGTAATTCACAAGCTAACAAAGTGCATAAAAGTGAATAAATTTATTTTTTGGGTTTCATAAGCTAATTTTTTCCTATCAAATATGGTATAGAGAACAATGTTATAATTTTTTTATATTAGGGGGTGAAATTATCCACACCATAAATAAATTTCATCCTTATAATCAAAACATCATCTCCGTAATCACATATTCAACATTTGGAAATAACATTATTCATTAAAACCATATCATAAAAAATAATGATATATCATCATTATAAGAGGGGAAGGGAAGTAAAAAAAGGTTACACGAAATAACACATAATTAGGTTTCTATTTTTCAGAATATTAGGGAAATTTAATATGAAGACATAAATGAAATAAGTAAATTATTATAAAGTCTGACAGTGGAAAATGATCAATGGAATGCAAATGATCGACATTATGTTAAGGACATCAATACCATAATTATATGATACTGCAAAAGGCTATATTATTCCTCAGATATAAAGTTAATATGATGACATGTTTTTATTCATGATCCTCTTCTTATTGTTTACAAATTATTTTACAATCAATGAATACATAGACATATACATACCCAATAGGATTCTATTTCATAATAAAAATATCACGAATTAGTTATGCATTGATCAATATACAAATCATCAATTAATCCATGAAATAAAGTTCATAAAATTATTATTTTTATTCCTAAACCACTGTAATTCACTAATAATGTATCATATGATCCATTATATAATTAAAATTCGATCCTTAATTCTATAGTTATTATTAGGAAAATATGGTTCATACAAGTTATCTTATATGCATAAATCTTCATATACAGAATTAATACAATAATATAAAAAGCTTTGTAAAATTTTCAACATAAACCATTTCAATAATAGTTATCCTTATAACCTGTCAAAAGGAATAAGATCCAAAATATTAGATAAAAGTTCACTAAATATAAAAAATTAACTTATTTTTAATCCCCCAAAAAACATTAAGTGTCTCTTAATCGTAATATACGAAATCCTGTAAATACATTCATCATCCATTTTCGTGAATAATGGTAAAAACCTAAATTCGCATAATGTCTTATTGAATAAATTCATTCATCCTTATTCCTTAAATAAAAACGAAATTATTACATGTATTCCCTAAATCAAAAAATATTGTTAACTTGATCAATGATATCATTAACAAATTTTCCAAAAAAATCATAAATCAATTTTAATGTTGTCTTTACATTCAAATTACCATTACCCATATCAATCAATTATTTATCTATACTTTATTTTATAAAAAACAAGAATATAGAAAGGTTTATCTTTACCTCAATCATGTATTTTCAAATAATTTTAGCATTATATTGAATCATTTTTATTTATCATTGGTATCATTCAACATATGCTTTCAAATCCTCTAAGAAAAGGTAATAAAATATAATAATTATAGATTTTAAAATTCTTATAAATAGGATATCATTCATAAATAATCAAATGACATAATTATTGAATTCAAACACAAGCACATTAATCACTCCACTTCATTTGTAGTAGTAGAATAAGAATATAACTGATCCTATAGTTTATATTGAGGTATAATTTCATCAATGATTATGGAAAAATAATGTGTAGTTCCCTATATAATTATAGTAAAACCATTACTAATTCTTATATTATTAGTTTCCTATGGAAATGTGAGCATGGTGTCCAATTTCCCCACACATGATGCAAATTTTTGTATTCTTTTAATTTACAACGTATTCCCTTCCCCAAGCATCACATATTAAAAAATACATCGTTACCATATTACCATTATCTTTTTGATTATCTAGCATCCTCTTCTTCTCTATTATCACATAGAATCCATAATTCATAATGAATTCCTTTCAAATCATGACATGAAATGATATAATATCCTCATATGATGAGAATTATTGAGGGACTCGTTACCTTTCAATGATTTTCATAATCCAAAAAAAAGAACATTCTTATTCGTTGAAATATATATGTCGTCTTCACCATGCCTTTATAACCTATTACATTTTTATTAATACATAGAAACATTTTCCTCTTCATTCATTCTTAGACACAGGAACTTTCATCCCATATCAATTTGTTTCTCACAAGTACAATATTTTTCTAATAAATGTACCATGATATTATGCCACTCATGGATTGTTATATCATTCTAAACCTAGGAATTTTAAATTAATGAACTCTATTGATCATAATGTGATGAGAGACAATAAACTTCAATGAAAACTATCTCCCATTCACTACATCCTAGATGTATAATTATATTCCCTATTGAACATTCCCTTTTATTATAAATTTTTTATGTACCGTTGATATATGGTGGTTGTTGATTCTTGAAGAAATCTATCATTATTTCACGAAATTGTAGATCAACAGGATGGACCATAAGGAGAATTTCATTACTCATAACCTAATTTAGCAACCCCAATATGGTTATAATTTCAGTAGTCATTGCTTTATCCCCTCCTCCAAATTCATTTTCTTGAGGGAAATCCCTACATAGATTACATGCATTAATACATATTAGATTTCTTATACTATCTCAAATTTATAAATACTGTAATACACTAATATAAATCATCATATAATGAATCATAATGTATAATCCCAAAACTATTGAAAGACTTAACGTAGAGTAAAAAAATTTATTCTTATAAAGACTTTTAATCATAAAAATGCTTTCTTTGAATATGTATTTATTTTAAATTCCATCATAATCATTTTTATAAAATATTTTATACATCCTAACCATATCCATTAGGAGTTTCAAACTGTGTTTTTAGTAAGGAATGTTTTTAAGCACCAGATGATGATTGGGTCAAGACCAATGCATTAATTTTAGTATTATTACCCATAGGTACATAAATTCTAGTTTTTCATCTAATTATAGTATCCATAGAGTGATATACTTTCTTATAAAAGAACATAATCTCTCCCCTACCAAAACCTCAGTATATTCTTATCTACTAATACTCAAAGTATATCATAGCTATATATTCTCAAATATATGTTTTTTGGAATCTATTTCCCATGGTTTCTACTAAACATCTTATGATACCAAGGATATAGCCTCAACCCCATTAGCTCTGAGCCAGTATCTACATAGTTACATTGGCCTATTATATAATTAATCACATCTTGAATGAATAAATATTTAATCAATCTAGATAAAATAGACACATAATTAAATTTGTTTCTATAACTAACAACATAAAATATAAAAATTGTCTTCATTGATAACACCATTACTAACCAAACAGTATCACTACATTAGAATAAAAAACACTTCTTCATTGCCTAGAAAAAAATTATGATATGGTGGTGATCAGATGCTTTGTAAAGGTATGAATACAATATAATCAATGAATATATATATCATAATCAATATGGAAAGGTGAATAAATAATTTTTATTCATTTAATCAATTAATTGATCATAATATATTAGGAATAAATGAGTAAAATGGAATATAAATAAGAACATGTTCTTCAAAAATAACCACAAATATTCTAGCTAATTGAATAATAACATGATATATCAACAAATTAATTCATAAAAATATAATAAAATGTGTTACAAATAAAAAATATACCATTGATTCCTTGATAGAATAAATTTAAATGTTGTCACAACTTTATAACAAGATATCTATATTAATGAGTAAGGTGTTGTTCAAAACCCAATCTACCTTATATCGTGATATCTATTGATGAATAAAAGGGATATAAAAGGCTACACCCATCACATTCTAATCCCAATTCATGGCCATGATACACACAATTTTCACTACAATCTAACCCCGTGTTTTCTAGATTATTGTGGAATGGAATATACCCCACTAGCAAGCCAAGTGGGTGGAAAGTATTATCAGATTCCCAAGATTTCCGGCCTATAACATCACATATTAGGAGGCTATAAGATTCCTGACCTTCAGAAAGGATGTTCTTAATGAGTACTAGCAATACATTTTCCATCGCATCATCATTAATGAAAAACAGTAAAGGTGAGTTTTCCCCCCACATCGTTAGGCGCCATATCTTCTATGGACTTACATCGTGTCCTGGTACCCCAACTGTAGGATGACTAGTGGAATGTAATTTTTCAAATCATGAGTATCCTAACAAATTTTAACTTACTCACCTAGAGGATTAGGCATGATGCAATTTCCATGGACGAGAACATCCAGAAATGCGGTATCTACACGGTTTCTTATTTCCCATACTCCAATGTTCACATAGAGGAGTGAAATAACCATTTATTATTAATGGTCAATGGTTTTACCACTATCTAGGCTCACCCTTTGTTTTATGCTTCCTTCTATCAGAGCATCATTCATGGTTCGGGTAATAGGGGAGTTGAACACACATTTAGGTATTCAATAACAGATGTAGTAATATGGTGTCTCTAGGAGGATATGAACGATGTGATATTTTATGGGATTGAATCTATTAGGATATCCCTTATTTCTCATACTTGAAGAATGTTTCTCGATATGATAATGTTTATTGATAATTGGTGAGACACTCACTCCCTCCATCTTCTTCAAACAGCTACCCAAGAAAATCATACTGCCACTACTTCTCATGGCCAATCGGTTTGTTGGCATCTGCCTCACTCTGGCATGAATCTCTATACCGATGCATCTTGTATTGTGAGAGATATAATGAGAGGTGGGTTGATTCATGACTCTAGTGGAACCTTTTGGTTTTCAATGAAGTTTCACCTTGGATGATTCTCCTCTATATAGAAAGAGGCCCTAACTATTCATTCAGGGCATACTCTATGAAACCATTGAGGCATTGGTACTGCGGAAGTTGAAACTGACACGTTGATTCTATTCAACTCGCTACATGGCATAAGGCATGCCCTCTAGTCAATAACCTACCCAATCCAGAATTGTTGTTCCCTTATCTTCAAAAAATATGGTTTATTGAGTCATGACATGAGGGAAATAAGGCAAATGATCATATGGTGTCTCTAGAGGTTCTTGGATCAGGTATGTCATTTTTCTACAACATAAACTAGTTGAAACATAAGGGGGTTAACCTTATTATAAGATATTCAGTTAGTACCCATTATTTTATGCCCCCTGGTCCACTCTATCATGTTTTTCACATTATACTTCTCTTTCCCATTAAAAAATAATGATGATGATATTGAAAAATTATCATATGAAATTTTAATTCGTACCCAAATCAATTAACATAATCATAATCCCTCTAGAGTAAAACGGTGAATAATGATAAAATTATTCATCACTAGTCCATCTGACAATAAAAAATAAAAATAAATAATAAAAATTATATACATAAAACATACCTATAGTGGATCCTAAATGATATATAGGGTTTATGACATTAAAGAATATAAATACCATTAAAATATGCTTAAATGAATTTTTCTGAAAAATATTATTTTCTGTTTTGAAATTGAAATTTTTAAAAAATTTCTACAAAATAATTTCTAAATATGTGTTATTCAAAATAAAAATCTACATATAGAGAAATAAGCGTTAAACTCGATTGGTCATGAATATCGAAAATTACATTCAAGTTGTACTCAATAAAACAATGATTTCTTTTTAATTTTTTAGTAAAATACAAACATGAATTCTTTATATGAATACTATAAATTTCTCTTAAACAAATTCTCAAAAAGTAAAAAATGTTTAAAAATTTATTTAATATATCATTTTATAAATTTTTTAAATTGTTAAATCATTTTCAGAATATAATGGTTTTTATGAAGAAGGATTTCGCACTGAAATGATAAATAAAGTTCGCTATTTTTAAATAAAATTAAATATTTTAATGTACTAAATAGTTTAAAATGGCAATATTATATAAATAAGGTCATAAATAATAATATTTTGGAAAAGCATATTTTAATATAAAAAAATAAAAAAATTCCTGCAAGGGATATGTAAACCTAAATAGACCCAAATGATGATGATATTATCAAATAAACCCTTACCGCTTTGGTAACTTCTGAATCGTAAGATGCATAAAATAATGAAATAAAATGAAAAATTAAATACCATGAAGATAAATAGATTAGTGATATAATATCTCTATGGGGAATTATATAAACCACCCAAAGGAAATATGTGGTTAAAAAGGAATATATCTCATGAATGATAATGTTAGGTGAAAACACTTACCTAATAACAGATTTCCATCACATGTGTCTGAATAGATTTTGTTATTAATATATGTTTATTATAAATATATTATATAAAAAATAATATATATCATTCTATATATGATCCTTTTATAACATCTTACCAGACTTATTTTAATAATATTTCATTATTTTTATTTTTCGGGTGTCAATTGATTAGTTTTCTCATGCATTTTTTGTCGTCAATACTCTAGTTACTGTATATATGATACAATTTCATCATATAAAAATTTATTATACTGTTATAAATATTTAATTTACTCAATATATATATTTTTATTTGAAATACATATAATTTTGGTATTGAAAATGAGTCATATCGCTTTTTGCAGACGATTGGTCGTACATACACACAAGTGAAAATATCATTCTCATAATGAGTGAATGTTAAATGAAACCTTTGATATATTAATTTATAATAAAAATTATATTCTAATATATATTACATATTAATTAATTCTATCCTTATTTCAAACCATTTAAAGAGTATGTTATAATTAATCATATCAATCCATGAGGCGGCAGTCTGTCGTACTGATGAGCAATGCCACCTTTTTGGAACATAATCTAACATAAAAGGTATATGCGATTTTCAAATTTGAAAAGTATAATAATATAATAATTATCATAAAAATTTGTTAAATACATCATTATATCCATAGATTATTAGTGTTATTGGAAAATGCACTACATTGGTTCGTGAGGCGGTAGTCCTCTATACACATGATCAATGATTTTGTTTCACAATTTAAAGGGAATGATGTGGATAAATATTATTAAATAAACATAATAAAATACAGGTATATCATACCAAATTTAGTAATTATAGAATATAATATAATAAATATTTTAATATGGAGGAAGAATAAATAAAAACAAGTGGAATGTGAAAAAAAAATATATTCACTAAGAGAAACCTATGTTGAATATACTAAATAGGACCATAGGGCTGGTATTTTTGGAGGAATATAAGATATAGGATGTTTCTATTGATATTGGGGAGATAATTTTTCCAGTTTATTTATCAATAATCAGGAATATTTGGTGTTGGAAGAGGTTGAGTCTAGGATTGGCCCGTTTTATCCCGACGGTCTCGCTCGAGCGTTCCCCTCCTCCTACTAGGTTTTTCCTATAGCAATGGAGCGACCATTCATCTCATTTCCCGGAATCATTCCTTCCTGCTTCCTGTTCATATTTCTCCCTTCTCGGTTTGATCTCTCTCCTTGAGTTGACTTAGGGTTTCCTCCTCTTCACCTCATTCTTCCTCTCCTTCCAAAATGATTATTTTCCTCCTCTATGTTGTCAGATCATGCAACGCACTTGGTTTTCTTCTTTTTTCATCCTCTTTCACAATTTCCCTTGCTCATATTCTATTTCTTCTTTTAAATGTCTAATTATAGTGGTTCCATTTCGAGGTATGTTTCCTGTTCAAGATGACGTCTTCTCTGGTCATTTGATGGATTTTCGATGGATTTGTGTTCTATTTCGGTGGTGCAGGTTCGATGAAGAGTGTTTTTTAGAGGTTTTCCAGTACTGGCATCATCATGGCTCGCTATAGAGGACCTTTCCACCCCTACTATGATCTGGCTTCCAGGTTCATTTCTCCTTCCCAGATCGGTTGGGTGAGTTGGTTTCTGAAGAGGTTTTGGGATGTGTTTGTGGGTTGAAAGGGTGTTCCACGAGGCACGACTTTTAGTGGATTTCCCCATTTTGATGTTTATTCATTTTTGTTGCTTTCGATGTTTGATGACGACAGTGGTGCGACTTTTATTTCATAGTTTGTGGGTTATTCTTCTGATGATTTCCCGAGTTTTCCATCGGTATGCAGATGATTCCATTCAGGAGGAGCCGATGTCGGTCGACGTTCGTGCTGGTCACAGTGTTCTGGCAGGATGCAAGGGATGATTTTTTTGGCTCGTGGATCGCGTCTCCTAATGCACGCAGGGATCGAGATATTCAGTGGACCGAGGTGGAAATTCGTTCGATGTTGCGACGTGCTGTTGGAAGGTCGGTGTGATGGGCTCGAGGGACAATCAACGCGTGTTATGGTCACTATGTTTCAAAATTTAATATTTGAATTCTCCGTTTTGAAATTTGAATTCTACTTTTCAAATTTGGGTGTTGGTTTGTAATAGGATGGTTTTCAATTTTGGTGTTCGTTTTTAATGGGATGGTTTGGTTGTTTGGGTTTCCACTTACCTTTTAAATGTTAGATGAAAATAACAAAAAAAAGTCATTTTGGAGGAATCATTGGTGGGATTAAGAATGATGATGGAGTTCTCCTTCATAATTTAGTAAAGGGATCCCTCTTGGAGATTATTTCAAAATTTCCAAAAAATAAAAAATGATAGTAAATTACAATAAAAAAGCATTAAAATGATGTTATATTTTAAATTGTGTTGGATAATATGGAATACTCACCTATAATAACACTCAAACAAGTTATGGATCATTTTAAACCGTAATATCCATTGGTTTACCCATGGTAAACCCTTTTCTACCTTAACCACAACAATTAATTTTTTATTTTTTCACTATTAGTATTTGTCAAAATAATTATTGAACATACAAGATTTAATAAATTAGGATAATTCCATATATTAAATAAATTTTCTCAATTTTTATTCACATAAGTGGAAAATATTAATTTAAAATTAATCTCAAAGACACAATAGGAAAGTTGGTTTTCAAAGAGAAAATGTTTAAAATATTTCAATTTTTTTATATGAATATAAAAATTGAAAATGATTAAAATGACATAAATTGATTTAATTGATATATAATCTAACTAATCTTACTTTAATTCCAATTTCAACAATTATTTTATCATTATAAATAATTTAAATGAAAAAAATATTTTCATCAAAAATGCAGTGTTTTCCATAATTCATAATAATGACTTTTTTTAAAAAAATATAACAAAATAACTATAAGATAATTATAAATTTTAAATTTATAAAATTAATTTATCTTTTTTAATTTATAGTTACTATTATTGAAAAAATAATAATTAGTTGTACAAAGTGTGACTAAACAACATTTTAGAAGAAATAAACTTTTTATAGAAAAAATATTTTAAATTTAAATAATGAATATATTATATTTAATAAAGAGATGAAAATATTTTAATATTTTTTATAAGTATTTTTACCATCCAATTTAATGGTAAGTTTATAACAATATATTATAATATGGTTTATTTTGACTTGGGTTTGTGTGTTTTCAAAACTATCGGAGTGGTTAAATTTAAAGAAATAATTTTTTTTTGGATTTTTTATGCTCGAAGGTTATTTTTTCATATTATATCAAAAAGAATTATTTTTTATATTAGTGAAATTGGGTTTTAAATAATAGAAATAAATCTCTCGATAATTTTTTTATTTTTTTAAAATCTCCAAAACCAAAAAGGTATTTTATTAAGACCAATGATGTAAAAATATAAATACAGATCTACATAAATAAATGATAGAAAAACTACTCCTGTGGTAGGGGAATTCTAATAGAGTGCATTATAAAATTTCATATATTTTTAAGGTCATGTTGTTTCACATTTATATGTTACTTGTAATATTTTTGGTTGGACATTATCATTTTCCTTAGTGTGGACAAAAATTGGTAGAGGAATTGATGGTGATGGTCTTCTTACCTATGGTGGACCATTTTAAGAGGAATAAATTCCAAATAAATGATGTCCCATCTAGATTATTTTCAAATCATTTCTATTATATTTCTTTTTTTGGTCTCACGTTCCCATCATAGGTATGCATCTGGAAAAAAAAATTCTGAGTTGTTTTTTTGGATCCTATATGTCTTCGATGTTTAAATAGTTTATATTTACAAAATTGAGTGGGGTGAAATGACATTGTCACATTTAGGGTAATATTTATTCTTGAGTTGTAATTCAGTGTTTCTCCACCCCATGGAATCTATATAAGTAGCTAGGGACTCATTTTAATTTTAAATAATAGGGGTTACTATAGACTGTACAGACCCGTGAGCATGGGAAGTGGGTGAGTATTGGCATGGTTGTTATGTACACTTATCCTACTCATTCAAAAATGGTACCAAAAGAATATTTTCATCAAAAAAAATGGAGGTCTTGTTTCTGAAATTGAGGAAACCCACATTCGCCCAAAATTCTCATGTTTATGTAGTCCCATTTTCTGGATCAAGAGATATCATGACGCTTAGACTCCATCCTCGAGGACAAATTATCTACCTTGTGATGTCTGTGATGAATGATTTTTTCATCCACATCTAGTTGGTACACTGTAGGAATGTTTCCTCGGTGTAACTCACCATTGAGCTAGATGAATTTCTATATCTCACTATTAATTTGTTCAATCAATTCATCAATGGAAGGTAGTTTAACATTTTCGTGTGGGGATTTGGATATTGTAATTTTTCCCTTTATCCTTGGTGTAATTTCATCAATGATGTGGCATCTCAACACTAAAAGTTTCTAGATTATAGTTCCTCCTCGGATTATTGGTATATGTGTCTATGGATGGTGCATCAACAACATCTAACTATCACAGTACAATTTAATCATCACACCCCTTAGTATTAGTGTCTCATTATGTATAATCATATAAATGGATAGTGATGACATTCACTATAGAATATCTCAGGGTGAGAATTAATTTTTCATTATTTAAAAAACATGGGAGTTCGGTGTAACATTCTTCCATTTTTAGAGTTACATTGTGATCTTTCCTATACCCCATTGTCTTGTCAGTCTGTCTTTTTTTATATACAATGTGAGGATTAAATTTCATTATTTTATACTCTCTTGGTTTGGGTATATGAATAGTGTCCTTGAGGGATTATTTAAAAATTCTTATCGAGCAATCCATGATTTTTATATTTTTGTTTTGTATTAATAGGTCTGGATTGGGTGTCAGACATTAGTAGATGCTACATGTCATAGAAATGACTGATCTTCTAGGGGGGTGATAAATATACCCCTCAGACATAGGTTTGGGGTTCAATTCAATTCATCGTTTTAACTATTAGATCATGTTTTCAAGAATTAAATGACTCCTAAGATGATGTTCATGAAAAAAATTACCCTATAACTATGGGATATGGTTATTTGGAACATCCATTGATTTCTTAGATTCCCTCCTAGGATTTTATTTCCCTAGGTGTAACACCTAGAGATTTTGTGAAATATATTTTTCTGAGTTAATTTAACTTTTTGATAGTTTTCATTTCACGTGACACTAGAAATACTTATATATATATATATGTATATAAAAGAATATTTAAATATTTCATTTTCATAACACCACTTGGAGTTGGTGGCCTAGAAAAAACTACATTGAACTTTACAATAATCTTTTTTTTTCATCGGATTGAATATTATTAAAGACCTTATCACATATTGAATGTTCTTACGCATGACAATGCATGTGACAATGTCTACGGAGAGCTATTGCACAAAAGGGTCATTGAAGATCCCTACTATTATGAGAACCCATAAGTGACACATCCATATTCATGAATATATGCTCTACGACCAAATTATGTTATATAAGGGACACAAATAATACATGCCATTATGGGTGAGGACTCATACTACATTCAGTAACATCCTCATGGTGTGCTCCCATGGAAATATATAGGAGTATATTTTTAGAATGAGACCTTCCAGTCACAAATCCACCTTTCATAGTGTCATTGGATGTGCATATCGGTTGACGTTTCTATTGTCCCTTATTCATTAAGATTATTATTAATGGGTCACTACCAAAAAGCACATTAGAGGGGGTTATTTAGAGGGGGTTATGCACTACTACCTCTAAATTAATTTCATGTATAATTAGAGGGGGTTCTGCATAACCCCTTAGATTCAACGAATTAGAGGGGGTTATGAACCCCCTCTAAATTCAATTACTATATAAATTATATGTGTTATGTACAACTCTCATTAATCATCAAATTTAATGGGGGGTAATGGACCCATGAACTTTCATAAAGTAGAGGGGTTTATGGACCCCTCTAATTTCATAAATTATTGGGTGTTTTGAATCCCCTATATATATTTAATCATTAATTCTTAAATATCTTTTTGGATTTTAGAGGGGTGTTCTAAACCCCCACTAATATCATAAATTATAAGGGGTTGAACCACCCTGTAATGTCTAAAATAAGAGTGTGTTATAGACCGCCTATAATATATTTACTTAGAGGGGTGTATTTATATTAGAGGGGGTTTAATACCCCTTCAAATGTTTTTACATTAGAGGGGGGGGGTTCAAAACCCCCGCTAATTTTAGAGATTAAAGGGAGTAGTCAACCCCCCCCCCCCTTCTTTTTAGAAAAAAACGCTCATATATATATATATAATTAATTAAAAGGCTATATATAAATGTATTTAAATACATTATTTGAACATGTATATAAAATATTTATATGATTGAGTTTAAATTTATTTAATTGTATTGATGTTTATACAAAAAATATAATTTTATTAGTATAGTTATGTATGTTAATATAAATTTATTTACATAAATTTTATAACATATAATATTAATTATTTATAATATAAAATTAAAAACATATTATATAAATATATACATAAATATAATTTATTCAAAAAATAAATCAAGTAGTTTTTATAATTTATATTAGTATAATAATAAATATATTTTTGAATAATATGTTTATGATTTTAAATTATATATAATATAAAATTGAATTTCATATAACATTGTATAAATATTTCTATAATTTTACTTCATATAATATTAATTATATATAATATATCTATTTTGAAAAATTGTATTCCATATATTAATAATTATATATAATATTATGACAATAAATATATATTTTAATGCATATAATAAAAAATATATGTATTTTAATAGAGTATATAAATATATTCTTAAGGGAATTATGTAAATATATTAAGTAAATACATATATATAGATATATATTATTTAAATAGACTTTTATATAATATATAAATTTTTAGTTAAGTGAATAAATAATTTACATAGATATAAAATTTAATTGTATTAAATATAATATATGAATGATATAACTCATAAAATAAATTTATTGTATTTTTAAAACCTACAATGTATTATTTTTATATTTTAAAGTTTCGTAATAATAATAGTAATAATTAATAATATTATTTTTATCAAACTGACATAATTATATAAAATGATTTAAATAAATAAATATTATAATTATATTATATATATTTATATATTTTATAAATACATAAACACACACTGAAATATAAATTTATATATATATATATATACTTACTCATATCTATATTAACTTACATATAATATATAACATATATAAATATATATATTGGTTTTATTTTTAAATTCATTTAAATATATTTTGTAAAAAATTAGTTATTTTAATAAATGGAAAATGTATATAAATAGGGAGTATCTATAATAAGATAATAGAACAGAATTTTTTGTAGTGGTACGATACCTACTTCAGCACTCTCCTCTTTCCAGGAAGGGCTGGTACTATTCCCTTCTATGGAACTTTTAACACATATTACAAATTGGTGGAGACACGATTTCGAGCATGAAGTACAATCGTACTCCTACGTGGAAACAAGCACATGCCAGGGGAACTATAGATTTTCATGTTACTATAGGGGGAACTGGATTGACGGTGGATGAATGGGAGGGGACCTTTGTTCCATGGAGATTTTAAGGGGGAAGTAGATCAGGGATGATGGTTGATGGGTTAAAAACAGGGATGGATTTAGGGGCAGATTAAGAATCCTACACCTAAATTAATAATAATTAGGGGAGGTTCAATACATCCCTAAAATCCTCAATTAGAGGTGGTTTCATAAAAACCTCCTCTAATACAAGAATCTTTTTCTATATTTCCCTCACCATTAAAGGGTGATTTTAAAACCCTATAATGTAACTGCTTCTAAATTTATCACGATTTTACTAGCGCTATCTTAAAACTGCCTTTAACCGTAGTAGGAGGGCACATTAGCATCCATTATCCATAACCTCTAATACTTTTTTTAGAATGGGTTATAGTCCCTAATAATGATCAAAATAACCCCCTCTAATGTGCTATTTTTTTATAGTTGGTATTATAATTCATGCACATAGATGTATTGATGAAACACTATTCGTAGCGAGGTAGGATATATTGGGTGCGTCACGAATACTACTGGATTTATAGATAATAAATGAAAGGATTTGTCCCTTCTCGTCCATAATATATTTTTATATCTCAGTCCCTTTGATGGAATAGTTAAATTCTAAATAAATTCATGTCCATGGTGAGGAATTGGAATGTTAAATTTTTGGATGTCAAATAATGAATAATCTAGCACATGGGTTTCATGCACAAGCATACAACCCACTTGATGGGAGATATCATGACGAAGGTTTTACATTACATGGTAAGCGTTCATAGGAGGTGACACAAAATTGAGGCATTAACTTCTTCCTCTATGGGTGCATTTGCGTGTTGCTAGACTATAACCTTGGACTTCAGGGAAGCTCCTCCTAATTCCACTAAGAAAGTGGTCTAGAGGGAAACACACTATTTCTATCCAAGTTTCTCAGTTAAATATTCATTTATCAATTTTAATAAAGATTATTCCCAATTGTGGTTTAATATTTATTCAAGGATACCTGATTTCATTAATTTCGACACTAGTTGTTCAAGAGAATTTATTGTTGGAGAAATAATATTTAGTTACAAATAATGAAATGATATTTATTGACGAAATGAATATTCATTATTCAATGTCTAATAAATTTATTGGAGAAAAAATGAAAATGAAAATACCAATGTACATGTTCTGTGGTTTTTCTGAGAATATGTGAGAAATAAATTTATATATTTAATTAAATAATATTAGGTGTAATTCGTTGGGTTCATGTAAATTAAAAATAATAGTAAAATTATATTATAAAATAAGCGGTCTTGCTGAGAATTATATGATATAAATAAATACCTATAAGTAATTATTTTATTTTATTATTCTATGTATTATAAATTCCAAATACATTATTCTCGATAAGATGAGCCATTCTCTGTGGTTGTGCACAATATATCTGGAGGAATCTCTCAATATAAGAGACCATTCCTTTCCTCCAAGAACTCCTTCATATTACGAGAGGGTTCCCCCTCCACTAGATTAAGGATAGTGCTTTGGAAGCATATCACTAGGAGATTGAAGGTAGATATTTCAAGTTAAGGCTCTTCCATGCTAGCACTAGGAGATCCCTTTGGCGGTGTCTAGAGATACAAAGAGCTCATCTGGATAACCACTAGAAGAATTTAAAACATTTATTCTGCTACTCAAAGACATATAACATTATATCATGACTGGAAACATAAATGGCGTGATAATTCCATCAAGTTAATTCTTGTCTTTTAATAAAATTAATAATAATCAACATATGATGGTTGCTTCAATAGTTCCAAGACTTCACTCTTTAATTTTTCATTCATCGTTCAATTCAGAAGATCTAAAGTTTTATCATCATTAAAGATCACATATTTATCATTGATAATAGTAAAATTATATTTGAGTGTAACACCCCAAGATTTCATAGTACATTATTTCTTCAAATTACTTAAATAACTTGAACTACATGCAACACTGAGTTCAAGCACACCCCAACTTACCAAACTAGCCATTCAAAAGTGGTTATAAATAGTAATAACTAAATTTTAAACTTTATATAATCCTTAAAATTTTAGAATCCATATTACGAGTTTCTTAGACATAATGTAAGAACAAATTCATTTTTTTCAGATAAAAGAATTATTTTTCAAAAAAATGAAATTTTACCGCCTTTTAATGGAGAACCCTTTTTAATACACTATTTGATACATATATATATTCAAATTGAAAAAATAATTTTCTTCTTTAATATAGGGATATAGAAATTTAGTTTCATTAAATTTTGGTGTTTTTCTGATAACATTAATATTTGGGTGAATAGTGAAAAATACTATATTTTAACTGAAAAAAACATTATTAATCAAAATAATTTATAATGTTAAATTATACATTTTAATGGTTTTTAGGTATAATTAGATTTTATAATTACCATTTAACCCAATTATGGTCATTGTATGTAATTTCACATTGAAATTGGATGTAAACAAGTTTCAATCTTTTGATAGTTATTATTTCTTAAAAATACGCTATTTGGTTTTGACAACGGAAATTAATTTTAAATTAATTAATGAAACATATATGTTTTGAAATTGTTAAAATAGAATACATTTTTTATTTCGGAATATCAAAATTATATTAGGGTGAATTTATGGTATTTTTCTGAAAACTTTCACTTTTTGATAAATATTGAAAAACAAAGCTATAGTTTAAAAAAGAAATGTTATTTAAATAATTATTTATATTATTTAAATTTATTCTAGGTCAAAATAGATACATAATACCTATATAAATTCAATTTAATTCATTGGAGTCAGTTTATAATAATTTTAGATATATAAAAAAGTTATTGAACTTTTTACCTTCTTTTACCCACATCCTTGGAGCATTTGCAAATTTACATAAAACATAACTTTACCACTTCTGTGAGTTGAATTTAGAAAATCCTAAAAAACCAATTAATCCCAAGGAGAAAAATTTGTTGCAAAAACGTAAAAATAATTGTTGGTGAATAGTAACTTTTTTACTTTTATTACCACAGTTAAAAGTAAATAGGGTAATTAAGGCTAAAAATGATATTATTATTACCCTAAAAAATGTCCAAATTCTTTTGTATAAGTATAATTAAACCAAAAACAACCTTGGTAATAAAATATGAACCTCTTTGGTCCACTTGGTTTAGATTAGGACATTTATTATTATTTAATTTAACGAAGAGTTAAAAGTGTTAAATTCAAAGTTTAATAACTAAACCATTTTTAATATAGGGTTACACATAAGATAAAGTCGACTATAAATATTCATTAGAAATATAAAAATATTTCCTCCAATATGGTATAATATTTATATTTTTTATATATTAAATAAATTATTTTTTTATGAAAGAACGATGATGCAGTAATTACCTAATTAATGAAATATTAAAATAAATGATATTATAAATATCCAAATAAATGTAATTTGAGACTTTTTAATAATTACACTAATTTTATAGTCTAATATTACATATTTTATATGGTTATAAGAATATATTTTGAAGTAATAATACTGTTATAAATCTTGAAAAAAATACCAAATAGTGTCAAAACTGACATAAAAGAGTTTTTAAAACAAAAATTATATTATTAATTGATATTATATTCCTAAAAATATAATGTTCGACCAAAAGGCTTATATAATGATATGTGTATAATTAATGAACCCCTTGGGGTTTTCTTGGAAGTATATAGTATTTTTATTGAACATATAATATAAAAATACAAAGAGACATGGTAAATGTCAAACTATTTAACTAAGAGTTAAATCTAAAAGATAAGGTTAATATAGTGACCCAAACATGTCTAAAACCTATTGTTTGAGTGGGGTTCTACCCATACCCATATTATCCTTTAAATAATCTACTTTGGATCCATTATAAACCAAAAAATATTTTATTATAAAATAATATTATAGGTTTTTTCTAAGGTGCCCCTCATCCCTCTTATAAAAGGTCTCTTCCCCTTCTCTCAAATTCACACCTCCAAAGCCATTTTTCTCGGCCAACCCCTACCCAAATATCGTCCAATCTATCCTACCTTTTTCCTAGAGGCCTTAATTTGGTTAGAAAACTAACCTATGAAACCATTTTGATCATATCAAAAGGAAGAACCTGAAGAGGACGCAATGATTTCACAACCCACATTCAATTTCTTTTATTCTTCCACTTAATATTTATTTGGTATTACCATACCAAAATAATAACTCCATAACCTTATATATAGATTGATGTTATTATAATTATTGCATAATAATATTCATTATTCTATCCATCCATTTAATTATAATGTCACCATGTGTGCGTACGTACGGCTTACCATCTCTACGTCGTGATAAAAATAACATGCTAATGTATCTGTAAAATTAATATACCATTTAGTTATACATATTTACTGAAATGATATTATCTCTCATGCGTGCGTATGGATTACCGTCTCCACGGCGCGATGAGATTAATTTCCACGTTCACTATTTATCCACGATTATAGAAATATATATTACTAATAAGTATTTAATATATGACATAATAATTCTACTAGATATATATATATATATGTATTTATGTACATAGATATATATTATTCACATACAACTGTTAATTATGATATGAAAATAAAAACAGCGTTTATGCGTACGTATGACCTACCATCTCCATAAATAGTGTTTTCCATTTTATATATCTATCTATTATAAATATTTATATTCTAAATATATATGATATATGAAAAAGGTTTGTATTCTGGAAGTATTTAAATCATGATCTAAATGATACGGTCAAGAATAACAAGTTAAAATACGTATGATAAAGAAAGTGATTATTACCCGAAATGTTAATTTAACATGAATATCATTATTAAATGGGTAGTATAAAGTCATAAATTAATCATGTATGATATAATAAATATGAATATGGTTATGGTATACTCTATTAACGTACAATGGTCATTATACAGGAGGTTAAACATACCCTCGACCAATGGAAAGTGCAAGGTAAGGGGTTTTCATCTCACTCCTTATTCCCATGAGATTAATGTTATATTTCCACTATATCATTTTGTGTGGTGTATGTACTGAACATAATTGTATTTTTGTTTAATACACTTTAATTTATGTGTATTTACATCTTCATTGTATGGTACTTCTTTCATGGGGTGTATGTTTCATAAGATACCAAATTGGTAAGGGTTAATTTCACAATATCTTTATTATCTGAGGTTGTTTTTATATAAGAATCTACTAGGACGTATTTATTATACATGTCCATGTTTCATATAATAGTTTTCGAAAGTATTAATTTTAAGGTACATTTTTATAGAAACATCATTTTAAATGTTTTAAATATTAATTCTTCTAAGTCATTCTAATTAATGTTCATGTTTTCAAAATGGTTTTGAAGGATTTAATTATATGGACATGAATGTTTTTAAAATGTTGCTTCCATTCAAAATTTTCAAAGTGGTATGGTACACTTTGATTCAAAAATTTCTTTAAATGTCTTCCTTTCTAAATTGTGTGACTTTTAAATGTTTTTATGAAAAAGGGATATTTCTCAAAAATAGTTTTACAAATAATTTTCATCTATATCAACATCGATTGATTGATTTTAAACTTTTTTGATGTTGATTTATTATGATCTAAATATCCCATATTCTATTGAATGTTTTTTGATATTTTTGACTATGGATGTTTTATTTTTATAGCATTCTTGGTTTATGGACAATGTATTGACATTTCATTTGCTATTTTTAATACAAATGTATATGTAATATTTCAACCTTTTCTTGTGATGAATGTATTGGAATTGTATGTTCCAAGTTGGAGACCAGTAAATGTAAGCCCTCCGGTTTGGGGTTCGGTTATAGAAAACCCTCAGGGTTGGAGTCCGGTTAGAGAGGCTCTTCGGGTTGAAGTGTGGTTACAGAGGATCTCCAGGTAGGAGTCCGGTTACAAAGGCTCTCCAGGATGGAGTCCGATTACAGAGGCTCTCCGGGTTTGGATCCGGTTAAAGTTAGCCCATAAGTCTTAGCTTGAGGCTTTGACACAGAAATTAAGGTCTGGTATTATGACTGGCCTGCAGGGATAGTCTATGGGATCTCAGTGTTTTCTATAGAAGAAATGTTGTTGTAGTTTACTATTTAATGATGTAATATAAACCTTATTAATGTATCTAGTACTTCAAAGGATACTAAACTAATCAGTCTTTCAATACTTGATCTTTTGTGATCATGCTAATGTTATATAACAATGCACTAACTTCAGGTAACTAGGGTCGGGGTGTTACAGCTGGTATCAGAGGAATTTTAGTACAATCCTTGGAAACTTGATTTAGATAAACTCTGATTAGAGTACATAGCCCTAAGATATACTTTGAGTATTAGTATAGAAGAAATTGATATAATTTTGGTACTATAGTGATTTGGTGATTTTTTCAAGAAAATACCTCCATGTCTGGATACGAGCATGTATAGGAGGCTCTATCACATATGTAACTAGGGGTAAAACCTGAAAACACCGCTTTGAGCAGGACTCGAATGGGAACCAGTGCATGACAATGGGCCTTACTGCACTCTTGGTCAAAAAACTCCCGTGGGATATGTTTATGATAATTCTTATTTTATTTAAAAATCATTATGAACTATTTATGAGTATATACCTTCTAAAAGAAAATATTTTTATGATTATGGATTGTATCCATAAAATCTTCAATTAACGTTAGGTATTTTACAAGTTTGTAGTTATTTATTCCAATTCATAAACTGAACTAGTGCATGTCATTGTATAGAAATGGCTGCCAGTAGAAGGAATGTGAACTCCAGCAATACATATGATCCAAAGAGTAAGAAGGATCATATCTTTCACTCTATTAATGCAAAAATTTAGAAGGTAAATAGTCTCCAATGCATTCTCAACATATGAAGAAATATTATCATGTGTTAATAAGATAAATAAATAATTCACTATTCCATATGGCTTTGAAGGGAAGAAAGAGAAGAAATGGATGGGAGAGAGAAAGATGGATAAAGGGAAGAGGGAAAAGAAGGATTTTGCCATATGTGATAACTGTGGAAAGAATCACCTTGGTAAATTCTTGAAGGGGATTAGAGTTTTTTATAAGTGTGGATAAAAAAGACACCAAGTAGATGACTCAAAGGGTTAGGAAAAAGTTTCAAATGTGCAATGTGTCATCTGAAAGGAATGGGGGCACTGCGCGAATCAATGTCCAAATCATCAGAGTATACCCAAAATGTTATTATTGGATAATAATAATGGTATGATACGTCCAAAGATGAAGAGGGATGATTATATTTATTACATTGTTATTAATATATTGTGTCATTTGATTATTGTATTAATGATGTACATGTTATAAGAATTATAGAGTATATAAGGATTTTACTGCAATACTATTTCATTAAGGACTTGAGATTGTGTGGAACCACGAAAAATGACTCAATAGAAGGTTTAATTTTTTGGAAAATATATGGTTGAGAGAAAGATAAACCAGAATATGCTTCTGATACTAAGGTAGTGATTTTGGGAATAATACATAATTGATTTCGATAAATTATATTAGATATTCTTGACTACCTTGAAAGTGATTAATCATTTTTAAATTCCATAATTGTTGGAGTTTATAAATTTTTTGGATAGAAAGATTATATCCAGTATTATATAAGGAATAAGGGATCTTGAATGTAACCAATAAGGTTTTATGGTAATTCAAGATGTTGTAGTGTTTTAAAAGAATACATGATAAAGGTGTTCACATGTTATTACGTGGAAAAAAGGAACTTCATTGTGTTTACCTTCCTTATAAATTTTGTATTATGAGTTTGGACAGACGTCTTTTGGATAATCCTATTTTGATATTATTTTTGGATTGTCATAAAAATGACAACCCGCAGGTCGGAGGCAACCCATCGCGTTCAGCAAGGCCATGAGACTTGAACCAGCAACTGAAGGGCGATAAGGGTGTATCACCTACCCCTATCCCACATGATGTCTTGGATTGAATAATGTAGTTTTTTTATAAAGGTCAGGTAGATGAATTATAAATTCATTTTTTTGGATCCCTATATGAATATGATAAATAAAATATATTTTTTATGTTCTATTATCTTTTAGAGTGAAAGATGAGTTTTTGGTAGAAATTAGTTAAAGGATGGAACTCTACTTGTCAAGTATATATATTTTTTCATCTCTTATTCTATCAAGAAATTAATTCTTAACCATTAGGTAAGGGATATTAAAACTATAAATGTGTTATCCAAATACCTTCTTGTTTTCTTGAACAGATGATATTTTAAATCATCATAGATTGGTGGCTTTGAGACCCTCAATTCTACGATTGTTTATGACTAATGACCTCAATCACTCCCTATAAATATTTACGTTTTCCAACAATTATGTGTCTGTAATTTCCAATAAGTTTCTCTAATTGAGATCATATTTTGGTGGTGTCTTTTTAATTTCCATTTTCCTCTTATTAAGTAAAAATTTTATTAACCCAATTTCTGATGTGGTTTTTCCTCAAATGTATTTTATATACTCAACCTTTTATATTCCAAGAAAAATTACAAATTTTGAGGAAACAATTTATTGAAGCTGGGTAGAATGTAACACACCATGATTTCATAATACATTATTTCTTTAAATTAATTAAATTACTTGCACTACACGCAACACTAAGTTCAAGCGCACCACGACTTACCAAACTAGCCGTTCGTAAGATGTTATGAATAATATTAACTGAATTTTGATCATTATGTATTCCTTGTAATTTTAGAATCCATATTATGAGTTTCTTAGACATAATGTAAGAACAAATTCATTTTTTTCAGATAAAAGAATTGTTTTTCAGAAAATGCAATTTTACCGCCTTTTAATGGAGAACCCTTTTTT
This sequence comes from Viscum album, assembly GCA_963277665.1. Lineage (NCBI taxonomy): Eukaryota > Viridiplantae > Streptophyta > Magnoliopsida > Santalales > Viscaceae > Viscum > Viscum album. The sequence goes on along the minus strand of OY728151.1, from coordinate 829,476,093 downwards.
AATCCAATATTTGATACTAAAATATATTAAATTTGACAAAAATATATTTTTCTTTAGAATCAGGACATAATAATTTAGTTTCATTAAATTTTTATGTTTTTGTGATAACTTTCATATTTGGGTGAATAGTGAAAAATACTATATTTAAACTGAAACCAACTTTTTTAATCAAAATAATTTATAGTGTTGAATTATAACTTTTAATGGTTTTGAAGTATAATTATATTTTATTTTTATCATTTAATCCAATTATGGTCATTGTAAGTAATTTGAACTTGAAATTGGATATTAAAAAGTGTAAATCTTTTGATAGTTATTATTTCGTAGAAATACGGCTTTTGGTTATGAAAACGGGAATTAATTTTAAATTAATTAATGAAACCTATATGTTTTGAAATTGGTAAAATAAAATTCATTATTGATTTTGGAATATCAAAATTTTCATAAGGTGAATTTTTTTTGTTTTTCTAAATTTTTTTAATTTTTGATGAATAGTGAAAAACACTGAGTTATAGTTTAAAACCAAATTTTATTTATATAATTATTTATTTTATTTAAATTTATTCTACATCAAAATAAATACATAATAATTATATAAATTCAATTTAATTCATTGGAGTTAGTTTATAATAATATTAGACATATAAAAATTGCATTGAACGTTTTACCATCCCTTACCCACCTCCTTGGAGAATTTGTAAATTTACATAAAACATAAATTTACCGCTTCTGTAAGTTGAATTTCTAAAATATAATAAAATAGTAAATATCAAGGATTAAAATGTGGTGTAATTTGATAAAAATAATTTTTGGTGAATAGTGACTTTTTACTTTTATTTACCATGGTTAAAAGTAAATAGGGTCATTAAGGATAAAAATTATATTATTATTACCCTAAGTAATTTTATAATTCAATTGGATAAGTATAATTCGACCAAATAAACACTGGGAATAAAATATGAACCACTTTGGTCCACATGGATTAGATTAGGACATTTATTGTTATTTAATTCAAAGAAGAGTTAAATGTGATAAATTCAAATATTAATCACTAAACCATTTTTAATATAGTTTTACACATAAGATAAATTTGACTATAAATATTAATTAGAAATATAAAAAGATTTCCAACGTAATGGTATATTATTTAATGTTTTTAGACATTAAATAATTTAATTTATTTATGACACAATGATGATGCAGTAATTACCAAATTAATTAAGTATTAAAATAATTGATATTATAAATATCCAAATAAATGTAATTTGTGAATTTTTATGAATTACACTAATTTTATTGGTTAATATGAACTATTAGGATTGGTTCTATGAATTGTTTTCAAATTAATAATGATGTAATGAATTTAGAAAAAACAAAATAACAAATAGTGTCAAAATTGACATAAAAGAGTTTTTAAAACAAATATTATATTATTAATTGATATTCTATTCCTAAAAATATAAGGTTCAGAAAAAATACTTATATAATGATAGGTGTATCATTAATTAACAACTTGGGGTTCTCTTGGAATTATATAGTAAGTTTATTAACCATATAATTAAAAAATACAAAGAGATGTGGTAAATGTCAAACTATTTAACTAAGAGTTAAATCTAATAGATATGGTCAATATAGTGACAGAAACCTGTCTAAAACCTATTGGTTAAGGGGTTTTCAACCCATCCCAACCTTAGACTTTAAATAATAATCTTTTTATCCATTATAAAACGAAAATTATTTTATTATAAAATAATATTTTAAGTTTTTCCTAAAGTGCCCTTCACCCCTATGATAAAAGGGCCCTTCCCCTTCATTAAAATTCACAATTCCAAAGCCATTTGGCTCAGCCAAACCCTACCCAAATATCCTCCAAACTATCCTACCTTCATCCTAGAGGCCATCCTTTGGTCATAAATCCATCTTATGATGCCCTTTTGATCGAATCAAAAGGAAGAACCCGAAGAAGAGGTAACGATTTCACCACCATCTTTCGAGTTCTTTTATTCTTCCACTTACTCTTTATTTGTTATTACCATAACAAAATAATAAATCCAGTACCTTATATATACTCTGATGTTATTATAAATATGGAATAACTATATTCTTTATTTTATCTATCCTATGAATGGTAATGTCACCATGCGTGTGTACGTACGGCTTGCAGTCTCCACGTCGTGGTGTTATTTGTTATTCAACAATATGTTATTTGGATGGATATAATGATGAGTAATCTGTACATAAATAATTAAAATAACATGATAATGTCTCTGTAAAATTAATATACCATCCAATTCTACACCTTTATGGAAATCATATTATTGCTCGTGCGTACGTACGGATTATCGTCTCCACGACGCGATGAGATTCATTTCCATGTTCATCATTTATCGACGATTATAAAAATATATATTACTAATAAGTATTTAATACATGAAATAATAATGATACTGGGTATATATATATATATATATATGTATTTATGCACATACATATATATTTTTTCCTGACTTCCGTTGAAAATAGAAACAATGTTTATGCGTACGTACAACCTACTGTCTCCATAAAAAGTGTTTCCCATTTCTAATATCAATCTATTATAAATATTTATATTTTAAATATATATGATATATGAATCAGTGTTTGTATTTTGGAAGTATTTAAATCATGATCTAAATGATACGGTCAAGAATAAAAAGTTAAAATACTTACAATAAAGAAAGCGATTATTACCTGAAATGTTAATTTAACATGAAAAATCATTATTAAATGGGATGTATAAATTCATAAATGAATCATGTATCATATAATTAATATGAATTTTGTTCTAGTATAATATAATAACTGTAACATCCCAGATAATAATGAATATTAATTTTTCCTATTTATTAATATTTATGAATAAAATATTAATATTACTTTAAATGGAATGCTATGCTCGATTGCGTACCCAATACACAACAATGAGTTTCTTTGAAATCTTATGTTGCACGCTAATAATAAAATAATATTATTTTAAATGGTAGTTAATTCCTAGCCATTATATTTGCGAGATTGAATATCAATAACTAAAATATGATTTTATATGTTTTTAAATGTTTTTACATTTATCCAATAAATGATAAAGGATTAAAATAAGAAAAGAATTTAGTTTTAAGCATAAATACTCTAAAATTCACTAAAAGGTCGATTTATCGCCTTTTTGATGGTGAACCCTCATTAATATAGTATTTTTCACTCTTATACATTCTATTGGACCAAATAAAATTCTAATTTAGAATCGGGACATCAAAAATTACTTTGTGTTAATTTTTGGTATTTTTTCGATAAAGTTCATTTTTAATGAATAGTGAAAAATGTTGTATTTTAATTCAAAACCTCTTTTTAATCTAATATATTTATATAATTATGTTATCTTTTGAATTGGTTTTAAAGTCGAAAAATAATATATATTTACCATTTAATCCAATAGTGGTGATTGGGATTATTTTCACTTTGAAATTGGACTTAAACTAGTGTGAATCTTTTGATATATATTGTTTCATAAAAACACGATATTTGTTCTGACAACGGGAATTAATTATTAAATTAATTAATGAAACTTATATATTTTAAATTTTTTAAAATAGAAATCATTTTTGAATTCGTAATATCAAATATAGATTAGGGTGAAGTTTTGGTATTTTTCTGAAAAAACTTCAATTTTTTATGAATAGTGAAACCACTATGTAGTTAAAAAACTGATTTTTCGTTTAAATGAAACTTTACCTCTTCTGTGATTTTAATTTCAAAAAACCAACATTAATGGTTGTCATTAAAATGTAAAATTTTGTTCAATGGGATTAAAATAATTTTTTGGTGAATAGTAACTTTAAAGATTTATTAATCGCGATTAAAGTTAATTAGTGTAATTTAAGGTAAATATAATGTTATAATAATATAAAATGACCTTGACACATGTCCTACCCTTATTGGATAAGTCATGGCCGACCCAAAAAATCCATGGGTCATCTTGGGGACCCCATGGAGGCACTTTGGTAGGAAAATGACATTAATAAATGTTTATTTAAAGATAAAATTAAAATGTCACAAACATGTATTGTTTTTCTAAAAAAATTTACATGGGGTTATAAAAGTCATATTTTTTACTATAAATATTAATTAGAAATATAAAAAAATTTCCTACATCATGATATATTTTTTATGATTTTTAGACATTAAATAAATTAATTTATTTATGACACTGTGATGATGCATTGATTACCTCATAAATGAACGATTTATATAAAATGAGAAGATATGGTATAATATAAGTCTTAAACTTGTAAATAACCTATTTTTTAGTGGATTTATAAACCTTATCACCTTATCCTTGAAATATACCGTTTTGAGACCATTAAAATCTGAAAATCATTTTGTAATAAAATAATATTTTATAACTTCCCAAGAGTGCCCCTCCTCTTCTGTTATAAAAGGCCCCCACCTCGACCACCTTAACCACACCTCTCAAGCCATTGGATCGGCCTAGCTCTACCCATTTATTCTCTCTAAATCCCTCTCCGCATCCTATATGTCTTACCTTTGGCAGAAAGATCTTCAAGAAACCCTTTTGGTTCAAACCAAGAGGAGTTACCCGATTTAAAGGTAATGTCTTCACTTGTGTTCTATTGTTTTATTTTTCTTCTCTACAACCCTAAACACTTTTTTATTGCATTATTTTGTAACAACGCAATTATATTCAATATACTAGGATGTTTTTATGTGAAGGATCCTAGATAAACATACAGAAACCTTCGTCTAATGGTTAAAAAACATAGTGTTTCTGTGGATGGCGAATTACTGCCTCACAAAATGATGATTGTTCAATCTTATCTTAACACCTTTCATGGTGGCCATTATGATGTAACTTTATTTAATATATGATATATATAGTATTTATGTTTTCTATATGCTTCTGTATTTTATATTTAAAAGAGACCTTTATGCTTTGCATGTTGTGAAAATGCAATAATTTCATACGAGGAAGTGTGGTCTACCGCCCCCTCAAGTGATGTGACTCTTTCGTGCAACACATGGAATGTATAAAAAATGAAATTAATGAAAATATGTGACCTATATAAAATATATATTATAATTGAATTATAATATATATATATATCTCTCATCTAGTTTTAATTATATTAATGTGCCAAAGCAATGAATGTATCGTTCATGCGTACGTACGGCCTACCGTCTCCATGAACGGTGCATTTCATTTATTTTTATCTCCAAATGTTATGGAATAGTATAAAATAAATATTTACTTGATATATATTATATTTAAATAATTAATACTATTATGGAGATGATTTACATATAACTACATGGAAAATCATTTTCAAACAAGTTCATTTTTGACTCATGTACCAAACACCGACAAAAACGTCTGATATGAACTCACATTATTAACCAATTATTATAACATTATGATATGTGATATGAACTGAATAATAATATTTAAATTATTTAATTAGTCAATTATAAATTGAGCAAAGTTTATTATTCAGGAATATAAATAAACGAACAAGACAAGTCAGACTTGAGGTAAGGGATCCTACCTCTCTCTTTCTTTTTATGTACTCTCATTTATGTCATTTCTTTTAAGCTCATCTTTCTTATGTTTGGGGATGTTCTTTTATATTCCAAATACTTTAATTGTTTATGTTCATATTTTGAGAGACCCTATTTGATCTCATAAATCAATTTTTGGATGTTTTAGGTGGCGTCGTTAGGCTGCCGAGTTTTCATAAGGGATTTTTAATCTCACTTTTATTCCCATGATATTTATGCTACATTTGCCACCATTTCATTTTAGTGTTGTATGTACTTCACATTATTCTACTCTTAGTGTAATATACATCTTTTTATAGGTATTTACATCAATTATGAATAGTCCTTCTTTCATGGGGTGTACATTTCGGAAGTTACCCAATTCGGTAAGGGAACCTTTCACCCTCCTCTTTTAAAAAGACAAGTTTTTTTATGTCTTTTAATTTACATCTTATTATGTTGGGATATGTTCTTCTATATCCTTATTGATGTAAATTTTATTTCCAAGTGATGAGATACCATTTTCTCTCTCATCAACTCATTTTCTGAATTTTAAAGTGACACAGTTAGGCTGTCGAATTTTTGTAAGGGAACTTCTTAACCCAATTTCAATTCTTTGGGTTGAACCTATACTTCTTGATTATGTCGTGCTATTAATATGTGTGGATGACATCTGATTTTTTTACACTGAGTATCCAATTCTATTAGGTGTATTTATATTTTTCACACATAATTATGTCATTTCATTATCCTTGATCTAATGGCATGATCCTTGATTAGGATTACATCTCAATTTCTTCTCATTGAGACAATTCTTAATGATATCCACTTTTATTCATTTATAAAGTGTATATACATCCCCTTTGACATTCCATATCCATATTATATCTATACTAAATAAATTTAAATTTTTTTAAAATTTTATACTTTCTTGTGGATTATAATTTAAATGTTCAAAATGGAAAAGGACTCTTTTATTAAAACATTGTATTAAATGGTTTTTAAGATTTATTATTTTAAACATTTATAATCCATGTCCATGTTTTAAATGTATTTTAAAGGATTTATTTATTGAGACATGAATGTTTTAAAACCCTTTCAAAAGTTTCAAAGTGGTAAGGGACACGTTGATTCTAAAATCTCTTTTAATTGTCTTCTTTTAATATTTTCAATGTATAAAGGGATTTTTCTCACATAGAGTTTTAATGATTTTATTAGATGTTTTTATTTATGATAATATCATGATGTGATCTATTGTGATTGAGATGTGGAAATTTTATTTTTCTTTTATGCATGTTTTAAGTGTTATGATTATGTTAGGGTTCTTGAGAAATGTTTATGAAATTGGGTGGTTTTGTGATAAACTAAGGGCGGGTGAGCCTGATATAGCTCTCCAATGCATTGGGTAATGCAAAGGAGCTAAACACTCGGGTTTCTCCGAAAAGATTTAGGGAATATACTGTGATGGGTATTCCAAACGTAACCATGAGGGTTACTCCCTACGTAAGAATGTTATTAATGCCTTAAGTTACCTTTATGTCTTATGATTTCTATTGAGTTATGCATAAATCTTATGATTTTATGAGGTATGTTAAATTTATTGTGTTTTATGAGTAATGTATGGTTTCATTGATTCTTATGTATACATGGACTAATGTTTTCTTTCCGTATTGTTGTACACCTTACTGAGCTTTTTATGCTCATCCCATGTTTTTGAAATGTTTTTCACAGGTCAAGGGAAAGGTACATGATATAATGATAGTGTCAAGGAAGTGTCAAGAAATAATCCATGTATTATTTTAAATATGTTTCCGTTGATGGGAAAAAATGAATACTATATTTTTTGTAGCCACTTTGTTTAAATGTGGAATGTAATGCATGATTTATGATCTAATTATCTATAACTCTAAACCTGAAAAGATCCTCAATGTGTATTCTTGAAATAACTCAAGATTAAGTAAGGTTTAAGGTCAGGTCCTTATAGTTGGTATCAAAGGCCGGTTTAGATAACATTAGAGGTTTGAGTGTTGTTTAAGAATAAGTGAAAAGTTGCATATAACCACAGTGGTTATTATATTAGATAGAGTCATTGTTATTTTGGAATGTTTGAATGAGTTTGAGATAACTTTGATAAGTATATCTTAGTGTTTATCTTCCTCTTTAGTACATGATGATTTTGTTGGTATACTCACACTGACCTTTTTGGTTTTATTAAATGGATAGATCTAGAAGGAACCAAAGTATCAATGGTTTTGAAGGAAGCTATGGTGGTTCTCTGATTAAGAGACTGGATGAAATGGGGGATTCAATGAGAAATCACGTGGTTATTCTAAACCAACTTTCAGGTGTCATGATCAACCACTTGAACCTTGGTGAGTTATCTAATGAATCTTTTACGAGAGAACCAACTCGATGTGGAAGTTTAGGTGATAATTATAAAGGTAACCATTAGGGTTTATATGATCTATACTTTTGAGGTAATTATGGGTTACTATATGTTTTGATGGAAAATGAAATGCATGAGATAAACTTGAGGTTAAAATATGTTATGATTATTTTTGAAGATTTTAATTCGTTTTGGGTAATTTTTTAAGAAATATATAGTTTTGGAAAAAGGAAAACATGCAGACCATGTAACAACCCGTCGCTTCGGACAAAGCTGCAAAAATTAAACCCACAACCAAAGTGCGACTGGTATTTATCTCCTACCACTGGACTACGTGAATTCCCTGGTTAGTTTGACTAATTATTTTTAGTTAGATGATTTTATGAATCAAGAGTGAGTTGATTTTTGGTTATCTATGGAAATTATTAACCTATCATGGAGGATATGTGATTAGGTTAATTACTTTCCAATATGAGACTTTAGGAGAAACTGATGTTATTTGGAGATAATTGTTAATTTGTACCTTGGAAGACTATGTGATTAAATCCTTCCAATATTTGGGTTTCAATCTTAGTTTGGATTACTTTGAATAATTTTATGGAAAAAATTTTTATTGAATGATCTTCATTGAACTTTGGGTTTTTTTGGACAAATTTTGGAGATTAAGAATAGATTTTATTTTTATAAAGGATTATCCATTTTTGGATTATCTGATCTTGTTCTAACAATTTTGGTTTTGGTTAAGGTATAAATACATTGGAAATATATAGTTCTCTTTTGTGGATTAGGTTATTCTCTAGAAGTTTATTATAGCTCTCTTAATGTGAGAAAGTAATCATAAATACTTATATTTTGGAGAAAATATGGGTTTGTATAAGAAATATAGTAGGAGATGAGAGTCTACACGACAAGTAAGTATGTTTCCTTATGATTTAGTTAGGTTCATAAATAAATTCCTCAATGAAAAGTAACTTAAAAAAAATATTGTTTGTTAACTTTTCCTACTAGGGAATCAAATACCGTTTAACCCATCACAGGTTTGTGATTTTCATGTGGTTAACTTTCTCCTAATCATGTTTTCTATCACTCTCCATCAGAACATGTGTAACACCCGAGACTTTTATGTTATATAAATCATCAAAGGAATATTTTTCTACACAACACTTGCTTGGCTTGCTTTACACGCAATCGCGACCTTCCTCGATAGCTTGCGTCGTACGCAATACCGAGTTTCACTAAACAACAATATGCTATTAAAACTAGCCGTTATGAATAGTAATAACCACTTTTTGAAATTTTATAAATTTTATTCTTCAAAATGGACTTCATTTTTGGACTCAGAATATCGAAATTAGCCTAGGGTGAAATTTTGGTATTTTTCTGAAAACTTTCAATTTTTGATGAATAGTGAAACCACTAAGTGGTAGGTTAAAAACTGAATTTTGCATAAAACTTAATTTTACCGCTTCTGTGAATGGAATTTCAAAAATCCGAGAGACACGGTTAATATCAAGGACTAAAATGTGGTTCAATGAGATGAAAATAATTTTTTGGTGAATAGTAACTTTTTACTATTTTTACCGCGGTTAATAGTAAATAGGGTAACTAAGGGTAAATATGATATTAATATTACCCTGACACATGTCCTAATTCTATTGGACAAGTGTAATTCGACCAAAAACAAACTTAGGAATAAAATATGACCATTTAGGTCCACTTGGATTAGATTAGGACATTTATTATTAATTTATTTAAAGAAGGGTTAAAATAGTTAAAATCAAAGTTTAATAAGTAAATCATTTTTAATATAGGGTTATACATAAGATAAATTCGATTGTAAATATTCATTAGAAAGCTAAAACGATTTCCTACATGATGGTATTTTATTTGTAATTTTTAGACATCAAATAATTTAATTTATTTATGACACAAAGATGATGCAGTAATTATCTTATTAATGAAATATTGACAAAATTGATAATATAAATACCAAAATAAATGTAATTTGAGACTTTTTATGAATTCCACTAATTTTCTAGGTTACTATGATATATTAGTATTGATTTAATCAACTTGGTTCGAACATATAATTCTGTTATGACTTTCACAAAAATCATATATCAAATAGTGTCAAAATTGACACAAAATAGTTTTTAAATCAAATATTATATTATTAATTGTTATTTTATTCCTAAAAATCTAAGGCTCGGCCAAATGACTTAGATAAGGATATATATATTAATAATAAACAATTTGGGGTTCGTTTGGCATTTTATAGTAAGTGTATTAACCATATAGTGAAAGAAAACAAAAAGACATGGTAAAAGTTAAATTATTTAACTTAGAGTTAAATTTAATTGATAAGGTTAAAATAATATCCTAAACTTGTCTAAATTCTATTGGTTGATAGGATTTCGACCCATCCCCACTTTAGCTTCGAAATAAGACCCTTTGGAACCATTATAAACCGATTTTAACTTTAATATAAAATAATATTTTGAGATATTCCTAAGGTGCCCCTCTCCTCCCTTATAAAAGGGCACCTCCTCCCCCTCCTCCTCACACCAATTTGAGCACTCAAGCTCGGCCAACCCCTGCCATTTTCCCTTCTCCACATCCCTAGAATAATCCTAGAGGTCCTGGTCTTCTCCAAAGACCAATCTTAGTTCCTTAAGTGGAGGATTCAAAAAGGCGTTCCAAAGAAGAGGTAATATCCATTACCGATCTTTTCAATTTCATTCTTCTTCAACTTCTTCTTCTTTAGTTGTTTCATGATAAAGTAATAACATCAGTATTAATTACATACTGATATGTTATTATAAATATGAAACAACCCTAATTCACCTTCTATCCATCCTGCGGAAAAATGAAATCACCGCGCGTGCGTACGTACGGAATACCGTCTCCACGCCGTGGTGTAATCTATTTTCCACCATCACCTTACAAGGATGGGTATAATGGTGTAATCAGTAACTATATATGATTATTATTAAGTAATATTGATACTGAAATAATATATATATATATACTCCAATACAATTCCACGATCATAGGAACGATATCATCACTCGTGCGTACGTACGGAATACCGTCTCCACGATGTGATGCGACTCGTTCTACATGATCTTCATTTCATAATGATTATATAAATGAATTGAATGAATGAATATGGTATATAATACACTAATACCATTCTGGAAATGAATTATCTATAACCTAAAGATAAGAATAAGAATTTATTCGACAAAACACGCATAAGAACAAAAAGTTATAAAGACCCGAGTAACAAGTAACAATGAAATATTACTAACAAGAAGCTAATAATATGACCATATATGATCTCATATCAATATGTATGATTCTGGAATAAGTCAATAACATTATTTAAACCATTATACAGGAGCTTCGGACACGAACAAAGCAAATCGGACCTAAGGTAAGGGAAATATCACAATCTCATTTTTATCTGAGATTGTTTATTCGTAAGTATTTACTGGGGTGTATTTTATCATCCACATCCATGTTCCCTCAATATGTAATATTGTTTCCATCCACTTGAAATAGTTTAAATCCAATTTTACCCTTAGGTGAGTTTTTAGTAAAGAATATGAAAGGAATCTTTTGTCGTTTTTCCGTACGAGGTACTTTTTGACTTTTCCGACAAAAGTACGAAGAATGTTTTTTTTAACTTATACGGCATGAATGGATTTTTAAAACATTACTTCAAAGAAGCTTACTTTACAAGTTTTCAAGTTTATTTTTAATCAACTTCTTTTATTTTAAAGTTGTATGACATGTTATGAAAGGAAAAATGTTTTTGAAGAAGAAAGGATATTTTCCTCAAGAATTCAATTCAAGTGTTTTATCAAAATTATTTTCCATCTAAGATAATAAAGGGTTCTGTTTCTATCCATATTTTTACATTGGTTTGACTATGTTGTGATGGAATTATGTTTATGAATTCCTTTATCATATATGAATTGATTTATGATGTCATGATGTTTCAAGAATCCCATTTTTGTTATATGTGTTATGCGATGATGTATGTTTTATGATTATGTGGCACACATAAGAAAGGATTCATTATAAGATGGGTGGGACCTATATCTCCCTCCAATGCATTGGGTAATGATTTTATATCTCATGAGATAGACATGGCTGGAACGGAAGGTTATTTCGGTTCAGTGATACAAGACTGAAACGAGGAGTGAACTCGGTTCAGAAAGGGACTTTGTCCACTAAGATAGTCTTGGCAATGAGTCATGACTAACAAGAAATGATTTTCCATGATTATGTGTGCATGCCACAAAGATTCAAGTTTTATGTTATGATTATGGGGATCTCATTTTCACTTCTATGATTTATTCCATGTTAAGATATTATAATCTCTTTTGCAGGTTTTAATTTTCAAAAAGATATGATATGATTTTTATTTCCTTTATTTGCCCTTGCTGAGCATTTGAGCTCACCCTTTTATGTTTTCTTTTCCCCAGGCCAGGAAGATGGATATTAAGTAGAATATGCTAAAAGGGACCCTAGATATGATGAAATAAATGGGAGACACTGTAGAAGATTTATGAACCAGTTGTTTATGTTTCCCAGTTTCTAAAGACACTATACCTATACGGTCCTTTGTGGTTTTGTCATATGTTGTAATAAGTGTGATTCAATTTTGAAGTATTAACAATGTATGTAAAGTATGGGTCGTTATAGTTGGTATCAGAGGAAAGGTATAGTCAACCTTTGGAAACTAGGATGTGAAAGCCTTAGTAAGAACCCTAAGGATAAGTCTAAGCATAGAACACAATCTTAGTGTTTTAGAAATGGCCTTGAATAACCTAGGATAAGACCATAAGCATGAAAATTTTATTCTTGAATTATGTGGTTTCCTATTATAATTAGTGTTGCTCACACTATTCTTCTTGGTTTTTGTCAATGGCTGGAACCCGAAGGAACCGTGTTAATGCGGAATGCAATGGGCAATGCAATGATTGTCCCCCTGAGCAACCAAACGATATGGGAGCTAGAATGCAAAATCTTGTAGCCATGCTCACACAACTTTCTCAAGCTATGAATCATGCAGGATTTCCAAACGAGCAAAGGAGGGAGCAACATTCTGTTGAATCCTTCATGAGGCAGCGTCCACCTTCTTTCAGCGGGTCTACTGATCCATTAGTTGCTGAACAATGGATTAGTACTACTGAAAAGATATTTTCAGTTCTCCAATGTTCTGAGCATGATAAAGTCATCCTAGCAGTGTACCGTTTGGAAGGAGATGCTGATCAATGGTGGAATCTTGTTAAGAATACGAGGCAAAGGGATGAAATTGAGTCTATGGAATGGGACGAGTTCAAGAACTTATTTTTCAATAAGTACTTCCCTCGTATTCTCCGAACAAAGATGGAGAAAGAGTTTCTTGAACTGAAGCAAAGGGATGATGAATCTGTTGGTACCTATGAAGCAAATTTTACAAGACTTGCAAGGTACGCTTCTGGTATTATTATCCAACCTGAGAGTAAGATAGATCGATTCTTTAGTGGCTTAAAACCAAGTCTTCGAAGGGCGTTAGCCATAAGGGACTTCAATAGCTACGAGGAAATCGTTCGATGTGCTCTCAAAGTCGAGATGGAGATTGGAGTAACCCATCAGTCACATGGGTTTGATAAGAAGAGGAAGATGGAATTCAAAGAAAAATCTAAAGAGCACACGGAAAAGAAGATGAACTTTCCCTTATGCTCAAAGTGTGGAAAGAAACATGGAGGGAGTTGTCTTAAAGGGACAAGTAAATGTTTTAAATGTGGAAAGGAAGGTCATAGGGCATTTGAATGCCGTGATAATGGGAAGAAGATGTCTAATGATGCAATCAAAGGAAGGGATACACAGAATGAACCTACAACACTTCAATGTTTCAAGTGCAAGGAGATGGGGCATTATGCCAATCAATGCCCAAATCCAAGGGTTGATGATGATGGTCGACGTCAACAAACTCTTAAGGCTAAAGAAAAAGGAAAGTCACATGCAATTTCTATCAGCGATGTGGAGTACGATAACGATGTGGTGAAAGGTACACTTACCATCCACTCTAAAGTAGCAAATGTTTTATTTGATTCTGGATCCACCCACTTTTTTATTTCTGAAAAATTTTCTAAGGGTATCACCGTATTACCTCAACAATTAGATGTAGAGTTAGCTGTGACAACACCTAATGGCACATCAATCGCATCAGAAGTTTATAATTCTTCTCCGATCGAAGTTTGTGGGAAAGTGCTTCCTGCAAATCTTGTGATCCTTCCTTTAGTGGAATTTGATGTGATTCTTGGCATGGATTGGCTTTCTCTACATGGAGCTCATATCAATTGCCAAAGAAGGGAAGTCACATTTCATATTCCAGATCAACCTACGATCATCTATCAATGCAAGGATGAACATAACCTTCCAGTGGAAATTTCTTCCATCTTATGGGTATTGATTCCACTAAATGAAGGTTATTTATCTCAAATGGTTGGTGAGAAACTCACGATTAAGAATATGCCCATTGTACGGGAGTTTGATGATGTCTTTCTGGAGGAATTGCCGGGTCTTCCACCAAATCGTGAAGTTGAGTTTTCAATAGAACTCGTACCGGGTGCTTTGCCTATTTCAAAGACACCTTATAGAATGGCCCCAATTGAGTTGCAGGAATTGAAGAAGCAACTCCAAGAGAATCTTGATAAGGGATTCATACGCCCTAGTGCGTCACCTTGGGGATCACCTGTTCTATTTGTTAAGAAGAAAGATGGATCAATGAGACTCTGCATTGATTATCGAGAACTTAACAAGATCACTATCAAGAACAAATATCCTCTCCCACGCATTGATGACTTATTTGACCAACTACGCGGAGCTCAATACTTTTCCAAGATTGATCTTCGTTCAGGGTATCATCAATTAAGGGTCAAAAGGGAGGATATACCAAAGACGGCTTTCCGTACAAGGTATGGACACTATGAATTTATAGTGATGCCATTTGGTCTTACTAATGCCCCTGCTATCTTTATGGATCTAATGAATAGAGTCTTTAGAGACTATCTTGATCAATTTGTGGTAGTCTTTATAGACGATATTCTTGTCTATTCAAAGAGCAAGGAAGAGCATGAAGATCACTTGAGAATTATATTGAAGACCCTGAGAAAAGAGAAGCTTTATGCCAAATTTACCAAGTGTGAATTTTGGCTTCAAAAAGTTGCATTTTTGGGTCACATAATCTCAAAAGAGGGGATATCTGTGGATCCAGCAAAAACAGAGGTTATCGAAAGATGGTCAAGACCAACAACAGTAACTGAGATCCGAAGTTTTCTTGGTTTGGCTGGATATTATCGACGTTTTGTAAAAGATTTTTCACGGTTATCTAATCCTCTCACCAAGTTGACTCGGAAAGGAGTTAAGTTTTCCTGGACAGAGGAATGTGAAGAGAATTTCAAGGAGTTGAAAAGAAGGTTATCCAGTGCACCTGTGCTCACACTACCTTGTAGTGGAGAAAGGTTTGTGATCTACAGTGATGCATCCAAGAAGGGATTGGGGTGTGTTCTTATGCAAAATGATATGGTGATAGCTTATGCCTCACGACAGTTGAAAATCCATGAGAAAAATTACCCAACACATGATTTGGAGTTGGCTGCGGTAATCTTTGCATTAAAGATTTGGAGGCATTACCTTTATGGTGAAAGGTGTGATATTTATACTGATCATAAAAGTTTAAAGTATATTTTCACACAAAAGGAGTTGAATATGCGCCAAAGAAGATGGTTGGAGCTGATTAAGGATTATGACTGCTCAATCCATTACCACCCTGGGAAAGCAAACAAGGTGGCAGATGCATTAAGTCGACAAGACCATGCTTGTTTATCCATGATGAGGATCACAAAAGATCCAATATTTATGGATTTACAAAGGATGGATCTTGGAATTATAATGGAAGGGGAAAAATCTTATCTTTCTCAAATGAATGTTCAACCATCTATACATGTGAAGATTAAAGAGGCACAGAAAGAAGATGTCGAGTTACAAAAGAAGGTGAGAAATGTTCCTGAATTCAACCTTGATTGTGATGGGATAATAAAGTTCAGGAATCGGGTTTGTGTTCCTCCCATCCCCGAATTAAAGAAAGAGCTGCTGGATGAGGCTCATAGTTCTTCATTCTCTATTCATCCTGGAAGCACGAAGATGTATAGGGACCTGAAAGAGTACTTCTGGTGGGATGGCATGAAAAGAGATGTTGCTGAATATGTCTCTCGATGCTTGGTTTGTCAACAAGTTAAAGCTGAGAGACAGAAGTCTAAGGGGATGTTACAACCATTACCCATACCCGAATGGAAATGGGAAAACATCACTATGGACTTTGTCACAGGACTTCCTAAAACATCCAAAGGCAATAATGCTATCTGGTTCATAGTTGATCGTCTTACAAAGTCTGCACACTTCATTGCTATTAGAGAGGATTTCTCTCTAGATCAGCTTGCCAGGATATATGTAAAGGAAGTGGTAAGATTACATGGAGTACCACTTTCTATTATATCTGATCGAGATCCGAGATTTACCTCGAAGTTCTGGCGAAGTCTTCAGCATACTCTGGATACAGAGTTGAGTTTCAGCACTGCTTATCATCCCCAGACAGACGGTCAGTCTGAGAGAACAATTCAAACCCTAGAAGATATGTTGAGAGCTTGCTCTATGGATTTCAAAGGAGGTTGGGATCAACACCTAACTTTGGTGGAATTTTCTTATAATAATAGCTTTCACTCCAGTATTCAAATGGCTCCTTATGAAGCTCTCTATGGAAAGAAATGCAGGACTCCAACTTGCTGGGATGAAGTTGGGGAAAGAAAGCTATTAGGACCTGATCTCGTTGATGAAATGGCAGAAAAGGTCAGATCTATTCAACAACACATAAGAGCAGCTCAGAGTCGACAGAAAAGTTATGCCGACAACCGAAGAAAAGACCTAGAGTTTGAAGTGGGTGATAAAGTGTTCTTACGAATATCTCCCTGGAAGAGGGTTATGAGATTTGGAAAGAAGGGGAAGTTGAGCCCTAGATATATCGGTCCTTTTGAAATACTGGATCGTGTTGGGAAGGTAGCTTACCGATTGGAGCTTCTACCGAATCTCTCTCAAGTTCACGATGTGTTCCATGTATCTCTCCTGAGAAAGTACATACCAGATCCTTCACATGTACTCAGCTCAGAAGTTGTACCGCTGGAGAAAGATCTTTCTTATGAAGAACAGCCGATAGAGATTCTGGATCGTAGCGAAAAAGTCCTACGAAACAAGACCACTCGATTGGTGAAAGATTTATGGAGGAACCACCAACTTGAAGAAGCTACATGGGAGCTTGAGGATTTGATGAGGGAGAAGTATCCTCATCTGTTTGTTACAAAGTGACGAATTTCGAGGGCGAAATTCTTTTTAAGGGGGGTAGAATGTAACACCCGAGACTTTTATGTTATATAAATCATCAAAGGAATATTTTTCTACACAACACTTGCTTGGCTTGCTTTACACGCAATCGTGACCTTCCTCGATAGCTTGCGTCGTACGCAATACCGAGTTTCACTAAACAACAATATGCTATTAAAACTAGCCGTTATGAATAGTAATAACCACTTTTTGAAATTTTATAAATTTTATTTTTCAAAATGGACTTCATTTTTGGACTCAGAATATCGAAATTAGCCTAGGGTGAAATTTTGGTATTTTTCTGAAAACTTTCAATTTTTGATGAATAGTGAAACCACTAAGTGGTAGGTTAAAAACTGAATTTTGCATAAAACTTAATTTTACCGCTTTTGTGAATGGAATTTCAAAAATCCGAGAGACACGGTTAATATCAAGGACTAAAATGTGGTTCAATGAGATGAAAATAATTTTTTGGTGAATAGTAACTTTTTACTATTTTTACCGCGGTTAATAGTAAATAGGGTAACTAAGGGTAAATATGATATTAATATTACCCTGACACATGTCCTAATTCTATTGGACAAGTGTAATTCGACCAAAAACAAACTTAGGAATAAAATATGACCATTTAGGCCCACTTGGATTAGATTAGGACATTTATTATTAATTTATTTAAAGAAGGGTTAAAATAGTTAAAATCAAAGTTTAATAAGTAAATCATTTTTAATATAGGGTTATACATAAGATAGATTCGATTGTAAATATTCATTAGAAATCTAAAAAGATTTCCTACATGATGGTATTTTATTTGTAATTTTTAGACATCAAATAATTTAATTTATTTATGACACAAAGATGATGCAGTAATTATCTTATTAATGAAATATTGACAAAATTGATAATATAAATACCAAAATAAATGTAATTTGAGACTTTTTATGGATTCCACTAATTTTCTAGGTTACTATGATATATTAGTATTGATTTAATCAACTTGGTTCGAACATATAATTCTGTTATGACTTTCACAAAAATCATATATCAAATAGTGTCAAAATTGACACAAAATAGTTTTTAAATCAAATATTATATTATTAATTGTTATTTTATTCCTAAAAATCTAAGGCTCGGCCAAATGACTTAGATAAGGATATATATATTAATAATAAACAATTTGGGGTTCGTTTGGCATTTTATAGTAAGTGTATTAACCATATAGTGAAAGAAAACAAAAAGACATGGTAAAAGTTAAATTATTTAACTTAGAGTTAAATTTAATTGATAAGGTTAAAATAATATCCTAAACTTGTCTAAATTCTATTGGTTGATAGGATTTCGACCCATCCCCACTTTAGCTTCGAAATAAGACCCTTTGGAACCATTATAAACCGATTTTAACTTTAATATAAAATAATATTTTGAGATATTCCTAAGGTGCCCCTCTCCTCCCTTATAAAAGGGCACCTCCTCCCCCTCCTCCTCACACCAATTTGAGCACTCAAGCTCGGCCAACCCCTGCCATTTTCCCTTCTCCACTTCCCTAGAATAATCCTAGAGGTCCTGGTCTTCTCCAAAGACCAATCTTAGTTCCTTAAGTGGAGGATTCAAAAAGGCGTTCCAAAGAAGAGGTAATATCCATTACCGATCTTTTCAATTTCTTTCTTCTTCAACTTCTTCTTCTTTAGTTGTTTCATGATAAAGTAATAACATCAGTATTAATTACATACTGATATGTTATTATAAATATGAAACAACCCTAATTCACCTTCTATCCATCCTGCGGAAAAATGAAATCACCGCGCGTGCGTACGTACGGAATACCGTCTCCACGCCGTGGTGTAATCTATTTTCCACCATCACCTTACAAGGATGGGTATAATGGTGTAATCAGTAACTATATATGATTATTATTATGTAATATTGATACTGAAATAATATATATATATACTCCAATACAATTCCACGATCATAGGAACGATATCATCACTCGTGCGTACGTACGGAATACCGTCTCCACGATGTGATGCGACTCGTTCTACATGATCTTCATTTCATAATGATTATATAAATGAATTGAATGAATGAATATGGTATATACTACACTAATACCATTCTGGAAATGAATTATCTATAACCTAAAGATAAGAATAAGAATTTATTCGACAAAACACGCATAAGAACAAAAAGTTATAAAGACCCGAGTAACAAGTAACAATGAAATATTACTAACAAGAAGCTAATAATATGACCATATATGATCTCATATCAATATGTATGATTCTGGAATAAGTCAATAACATTATTTAAACCATTATACAGGAGCTTCGGACACGAACAAAGCAAATCGGACCTAAGGTAAGGGAAATATCACAATCTCATTTTTATCCGAGATTGTTTATTCGTAAGTATTTACTGGGGTGTATTTTATCATCCACATCCATGTTCCCTCAATATGTAATATTGTTTCCATCCACTTGAAATAGTTTAAATCTAATTTTACCCTTAGGTGAGTTTTTAGTAAAGAATATGAAAGGAATCTTTTGTCGTTTTTCCGTACGAGGTACTTTTTGACTTTTCCGACAAAAGTACGAAGAATGTTTTTTTTAAACTTATACGGCATGAATGGATTTTTAAAACATTACTTCAAAGAAGCTTCCTTTACAAGTTTTCAAGTTTATTTTTAATCAACTTCTTTTATTTTAAAGTTGTATGACATGTTATGAAAGGAAAAATGTTTTTGAAGAAGAAAGGATATTTTCCTCAAGAATTCAATTCAAGTGTTTTATCAAAATTATTTTCCATCTAAGATAATAAAGGGTTCTGTTTCTATCCATATTTTTACATTGGTTTGACTATGTTGTGATGGAATTATGTTTATGAATTCCTTTATCATATATGAATTGATTTATGATGTCATGATGTTTCAAGAATCCCATTTTTGTTATATGTGTTATGCGATGATGTATGTTTTATGATTATGTGGCACACATAAGAAAGGATTCATTATAAGATGGGTGGGACCTATATCTCCCTCCAATGCATTGGGTAATGATTTTATATCTCATGAGATAGACATGGCTGGAACGGAAGGTTATTTCGGTTCAGTGATACAAGACTGAAACGAGGAGTGAACTCGGTTCAGAAAGGGACTTTGTCCACTAAGATAGTCTTGGCAATGAGTCATGACTAACAAGAAATGATTTTCCATGATTATGTGTGCATGCCACAAAGATTCAAGTTTTATGTTATGATTATGGGGATCTCATTTTCACTTCTATGATTTATTCCATGTTAAGATATTATAATCTCTTTTGCAGGTTTTAATTTTCAAAAAGATATGATATGATTTTTATTTCCTTTATTTGCCCTTGCTGAGCATTTGAGCTCACCCTTTTATGTTTTCTTTTCCCCAGGCCAGGAAGATGGATATTAAGTAGAATATGCTAAAAGGGACCCTAGATATGATGAAATAAATGGGAGACACTGTAGAAGATTTATGAACCAGTTGTTTATGTTTCCCAGTTTCTAAAGACACTATACCTATACGGTCCTTTGTGGTTTTGTCATATGTTGTAATAAGTGTGATTCAATTTTGAAGTATTAACAATGTATGTAAAGTATGGGTCGTTATAACATGACCCTTTGTTTTCTCTTCCATGTCCATGTTTTCCTACATGGAATCCTAGTATGGGTTAACTCAGGTGACCTTTGTACTTCCCTTCATTTATTTTAAAGTGACAGTTTAATTTACTCTTTTTCCGATGTGGGGCTTTCAATGATGTTTCCAAGACCAATTTTAAAATTGTGAGGACACAATTCCCAAAAGGGGGGAAGGATGTAACATCCAAGGTAAATTGAGAATATTAAATTTTCATATATATTAATATTTTTGAATAAAATATTAATATTACTTTAAAGGTAACACTATGCTCGAAGGCGTACCCAATACGCAAGAACGAGTTTCTTTGAAATCTTACGTTGCACGCTAAAAATAAAATAATATTATTTTAAATTGTAGTTAACGCCTAGACTTTTTATTGGTGGGAATGAATAGAAATAACTAAAATATGATTTTATATGTTTGTTAAATGTTTTTACATTTATCCAATAAAAGATAAAGGCTTAAAAAAAGAAAAGAATTCAATTTTAAGCATAAATACTCTAAAATTCACTAAAAGTTGGATTTATCACCGTTTGATGGTGAACCCTCAATAATATAGTTTTTGACACTATTATAAATTCTATTGGACAAAATAAAATTCTTCTTTAGAATCGGGACATCAAAATTTACTTTGTGTTAATTTTTGGTATTTTTCTGATAAAGTTCATTTTTAATGAATAGTGAAAAATGATGTATTTTAATTCAAAACCAATTTTTAATATAATATATTTATATTATTATATTATCTTTTGAATTGGTTTTTAAGTCCATGTATTATATATTTTTACCATTTAATCCAATAGTTGTCATTGAAATTAATTTCATTTTGAAATTGGACTTAAACTAGTGTGAATCTTTTTATATATATTGTTTCATAAAAACACACTATTGGTTCTGACAATGGAAATTAATTATTAAATTAATAAATGCAACATATATGTTTTGAATTTTGTAAAATATAAATTTTTTTTTGAATTCTGAATATCAAATATAGATTAGGGTGAATTTTTGGTATTTTTCTGAAAAACATCAATTTTTGATGAATAGTGAAAGCACTAAGTGTTAGTTAAAAAACTGATTTTTCATTTAAATGAAACTTTACCACTTCTGTGATTTTAATTTCAAAAATCCGACATACATGGTTGTAATTAGGATGTAATATTTGGTTCAATTGGATTAAAATAATTTTTTGGTAAATAGTAACTTTTAAGTTTTATTAATCGCGATGAAAGGTTATTAGTGTAATTTAAGGTAAATATAATGTTATAATAATATTAAATGACCTTGAAACATGTCCTACCCTTATTGGATGAGTCATGTCCGACCAATACAATCCATAGGTCAACTTTGGGACCCCATGGATGCACTTTGGTAGTAAAATGTCATTGATAACTTTTTATTTAATGTTAAAATTAAAATTTCACAAACATGTATTATTTTACTAAAACCATTTTTACATGGGGTTATAAAAGTCATATATTTGACTATAAATATTAATTAGAAAGCTAAAAATAATTCCTGCATCATGATATTTTTTTCATAATTTTTAGACATTAAATAAATTAATTTTTTTATGACACCGTGATGATGCAGTGATTACCTCATAAATGAATGATTTAAATAAAATGAGAAGATAGGGTAAACTATAAGTCTTACACTTGTCAAAAACATATTGGATGGGTGTATTTTGAAACCTTATCACCTTATCCTTGAAATATATCGTTTTGGGACCTTTAAAATCCGAAAATAATTTTATAATAAAATAATATTTTCTAACTTTCTAAGAGTGCCCCTCCTCTTCTCTTATAAAAGGCATCTACCTCTACCACCATACCAAAACCTCTCAAGCCATTGGCTCGGAAAATCTCTGGCCATTTCCTCTCTCCACATCTCTCTCCTCATCCTAGAAGACTGAAATTTGGAAGAATTCTCTTCAAGGAACCCTTTTGGTTCAAACCAAGAGGAGTTACCCGATTTAAAGGTAATGTCTTCACTTGTATTCTTTTGTTTTATTTTGCTTTTCCACCCCCTAAACTCTTTTTATTACTTTATTTTGTAACAACAAAAGAGTCTTAAATATACTAGTATATTGTTATGTGAAGTATTCGAGCTACACTTACACACAACTCTTTCTAATGGTTAAAGGACTACTGTTTCTGTGGATGGAGAATTACTGCCTCACGAAATGATGATTGTTCAATATTTTCTTAACACCTATCATGGTGTCCATTATGTTGTCACTATATTTTATATATGATATATATGGTATTTATTTTTTCTATATGCTTCTCTATTTTATATTTAAAACATACCTTTATGCTTTGCATGTTGTGCAAATGCAATAATTTCATACGAGGAAGTGTGGACTACCGCCCCATCAAGTGATGTGAATCATTCATGCAATACATGGAATGGATAAAGAATTAAATTAATGAAAATATTTGACCTATATAACATATATATTATAGTATAATTATAATATATATATATATATATATCTCATCTAGTTTTAATTCCATTAATGTGCCAAAGCAATGAAAGTAGCGTTCATGCGTACGTACAGACTACCGTCTCCATGAACGGTGCATTTCATTTCTTTTTATCTCCAAATGTTATGGAATAGTATAAAATAAATATAGAATTGATATATATGATATTAAAATCATTAATTATATTTTTTAGATTATTTACTCATAACTACATGGACAATCATTTTCAAACAAGTTCATTTTTGACTCATGTACCAGACATCGACAAAAACGTCTGATATGAACTCACATTATTAACCAATTATTATCACATTATGATATGTGATATGAACTGAATAATTATATTTAATGGTTGTCCTTAATAAATTATAAGTTGGCCAAATTTTATTTTTCATGAATATAATGAAACGAACAAGACAAGTCGAACTTGAGGTTAGGGATCCTACCTTTGTGTTTCTTTTTAAGTACTCTCTTTTATATCATTTATTTTGAGATCATCTTTCTTATGTTTGGGGATGTTATTTTATATTACTAATAATGTAATTTTTTATGTTCATATTATGAGAGACCCTATTTGATGTCATAAATATATTTTTGGATGTTTTAAGTGGCATTGTTAGGCTGCCGAGTTTTCGTAAGGGATTTTTCATCTCACTTTTATTCCCGTGATATTTATGATACATTTTCCACCATTTCCTTTGAGTGGTTCATTTACTGCCCATTATTCTACTATTTCTGTAATATAATTTAGTTTATGTGTATTTACATCAATGTTGTATAGTCCTTCTTTCATGGGGTGTACGTTTCGGAAGTTACCCAATTCGGTAAGGGAAACTTTCACCCTCCTCTTTTAAAACGAATTATTTCATTATGTATTTTAATTTACATATTATTATGTTGGGATATGTTTTTCTAAATCCTTATTGATGTAAATTTTATTTCCATGTGATGAGATACCATTTTCTCTCTCATCAACTCATTTTCTGAATTTTAATGTGACGCCGTTAGGCTGTCAAATTTTTGTAAGGGAACTTCTTAACCCAATTTCAATTCTGTGGGTTGAACATCTAATTTTGATTGTGTCATGCTATGAATATGTGTGGATGAAATATGATTGTTTTACACTAATTATCCTCTTATATTTTTTGTATTTATATATTTCATACATAATTATGTCATTTCTTTATCCTTGATCTAATGACATGATCCTTGATTGGGATTACATCTCAATTTCTTCTCATTGAGACATTCTTAATGATATCCACTTTTATTCTTTTATAAAGTGTATATACAGCCCCTTTTACATTCCATATCCATATTAGGTCTATACTATAGAAATTTAAATTATTTTAGTATGGTCTACTTTCTTGTGGATTATAATTTAAATGTTCAAAATGGAAAATGACTCTTTTATTAAAACATTGTTTTAAATGGTTTTAAATATTTATTCTTTTAAACATTTATCATCTATGTCCATGTTTTAAAAATGGTTTTAAGGATTTATTTATAGGCACATAAATGTTTTAAAACCCTTTCAAAAGTTTATAAGTATTATTGGGCATTTTGATTCTAAAATCTTTTTTAAATGTCTTCTTTAAATATTTTCAATGTATATAGTGATTTTTCTCTCATAGAGTTTTAATGTGTTTATTAGATATTTTTATTTATGATAATATCATAATGTGATCTATTGTGATTAAAATGTGGAAATTTCATGTTTCTTTTATATATGTTTTAAGTGTTATGATTATGTTATGGTTTTTGTGAAATGTTTATGAAATCGGGTGGTTCTGTGATAAACTAAGGGCGGGTGAGCATGATATATCTCTCCAATGCATTGGGTAATGTGAAGGAGTTAAACTCTAAGGTTTCTCCGAAGCGATTTATGGAATATACTTTGATGGTTATTCCAAATGTAACCATGAGGGTTACTCCCTACGTAAGAATGTTATGAATGCCTCAAGTTACCTTTATCTATTATGATTTCTATAGAGTTATGCATAAATATTATGATTCCATGAGGTATTTTAAATTGATTATGTTTTATGAGTAAATTAGGATTTCATTGATTCTTATGTATACATGGACTAATGATTTCATTCCGTATTGTTGTAACCCTTACTAAGCTTTTTATACTCATCCCACGTTTCTGAAATGTTTTTTACAGGTCAAGGGAAAGGTACATGATATGATGATAGTGTCAAGGGAGTGTCAAGAAAGAATCCATGTTTTATTTTAAATATGTTTCCGTTGATGGGAAAAAATGAATACAATATTGTATGTAACCACTTTATTTAAATGTGGAATGTAATGCATGATTTATGATCTAATTCTCTAAAACTCTAAACCTGAAAAGATACTAAATGTGTATTCTAGAAATAACTCACGTTTAAGTAAGGTTTAAGGCTGGGTCCTTATAATAACATACACTGGTCATTATAAAGGAGGTTAAATGTACCCTCTACCAAAAGAAAAGTGAAAGGTAAGGGGATTTCATCTCACTCTATATTCCCATGAGATTCATGATATATCGCCACTATATCCTTTTGTGTGGTGTATGTAATGCCCATAATTGTATTATTTGTGTAATACACCTTAATTTATGTATATTTACATCTTCATTGTATTGTACTTATTTCATGGGGTGTATGTTTCATAAGATACAAAATTGGTAAGGGTTAATATCACAATCTCATTATTATTCGAGGTTGTTTTTACGTAAGTATCTACTGGGACATATTTATTATTCATGTTCATGTTTCATAAAATAGTTTTCAAAAGATTTTTTGTTAAGGGAAATTTTCAAAAAAAACCTAATTTTAAATGTTTTAAATATTTGTTCCTCTAAATCATTCTCATTAATGTCCATGTTTTCAAAATGGTTTTTAAGGATTTATTTATACTGACAATAATGTTTTTAAAATGTTGATTCCTTTCAAATGTTTCAAAGTGGTATGGGACACTTGGATTCAAAAATTTCTTTAAATTTCTTCCTTTCTAAATTTTGTGTCTTTTAAATGTTTTTATGAAAAAAGGATATTTCTCACAAAGAGTTTTACAAATCATTTTCATCTATATCAGTATCCATTGGTTGATTTTAATCTTGTTCGATGTTGATTTATTATGATACAAATATTCCATATTGTATTGAATGTTTTGTGATATGTTTGACTATGGATGTATTATTTTTATAACATTCATGGTTTATGGATAATGTATTGAAATTTTGTATGCTACTTTTAATACGAATGTTTATGTTATATTTTAACCTATGCTTATGATGAATGTATGGGACTAGTATGTTCCAGGTTGGTGACTAGTAAAAGTAATCCCTCTGAGTTGGGGTCCAGTTATAGAAGACCATCTAGGATGGTGTCTGGTAATAGAGGATCTCTGGTTTGGAGTTTAGTTATAGAGGCTCTCCGGCTTGGATTCCTGTTAAAGAGGCTCTCCAGGAAGGAATCCGGTAACAGAGGCTCTCTGGTTTTGGCTCCGGATATAGTTTTCCAATAGGTCCTAGCATGAGGGTTTGACCCAGAAATTAAAGTCTGGTATTTGGACTAACCTATAGGTAAAGTCTATGGGATCTCAGTGTTGTCTATGGAAACAATGTTGTTGTAGTTTTCCATTTTATGATGTAATGTATACCTTATTAATGTATCTAGTACTTCCAAGGATACTAAAATAATTGGTCTTTCAAGACTTGATATTTTGGGATAATTCCAATGTTATGTAATAAGGCCATGACTCTGGGTAACTAGGGTTAGGGTGTTACATTGAGTACACTCATCCACACACTTCCACTGATCCTAGATCCTATAAGTGGTATCAGAGAAGCCACATTTTTTATTATGATTTTTTAGTTTTTTCTTTGATGATTTATCCATTTAATAATTTTGTAGTTTCAATTAAAGTTAATTGTTTTATAAATCTGATTCTCAAGATATTTTCCTCATCTATCATTTCTTGTTCACCTTAAAAAAATGATATTTTCTTTTAATATTTTTTAATATAAAAAAGTATCTCATCTAGGGGTGCCAAAGGATAGAAGTATTACAACACCAGAACACACGATGTGTATTTGAAAATACATGCCTTGTTGTAAAGGATCAATGCATCAGGACTGGTCTACCAAACTAATCCGTGTGATTGGATTTTATCTACGTCATAATTACTCTATTTGTTGACCAAGAACAAGTGGAAAACGGTTTCTATCTTACGTGACGTGTGGCCCAATGGACATGGTGTGAAGTCCTTTCAGGTTAGTGATAGACAGTGTAACCTATAAAAAGCTTTCCCAGCTAGAGACTGTGTAACGTGAATAATACCAGCCTTGTGGCCCACTGGACATGTTGTGTACTCTGAATATTTATGATGAACATCCACACACTGTGTCCCCGGGCATGTACATCATATGGATGGTGAACTATAGTACACATTGTGTAGTAGGTTCTACACATTGTGTACTCAACATAATTACTCATTTTTTATAAAATTTATTATTATATTATACAAACCCTTGAGATGTGTACCATAATGCATGCATAATGCTAGGGACCAACATGCGATAGGTTTTTTAAACATATGTGTTGGATTTAACATATGTGTAATGCTCATTTCTACACATTTGGTAGTTATGAATCCTAATTCACTAGGTTTCCTCGATGGTATAAGTTTTGTGAAAAGATAATTTAAATATAATTTATTTTTTTTAAAATAATGATGGATGAGAAAATCAAGGAAATAAAAAAAAGGGTCTAAGATAATTGGATTGATTTACAATAGCTAATAATTAATTATTTTGTGGATGATTTATCTTAAACAAGAGAAATTAGAGAATCGATTGGTGGTTTTATTTATTCCTAAATAGCATTTCTTGTTTAGATCAACATGATCTAGGACAATACCTTTGTATGTTGATGGTTTCTTTTAATTTATATATTTAAATTAAAATTTTTTTCATGCGAGCTTTCTCTACATTAATATGTAGGGCTGGAATTCCCATGTATTCTTCTATGCAAAACCCAATTTTACCCGTCGCCTATGTTTGAGATAAAATCATATGTAATGGATGGAGCTCCCAAGCTTGTGGAGGCATCTCAAGTTAGGAACCAAGGTGGAACCAATCCAAGGATATACAAAGGTGAATTGGTGGAATTCTAAATACATGAATCCCAAAAGTTCAAGTTGTTTTCTATCCTAGGTCTTGAGTCAGTTTATCAACTGCTAGATAAACTAACCAATAAAACAATATTAGGATCATTCCATTGATTTTATTTATTTCAGTTTGATGGTTTATTTATTATGGGTGTGTTGTCTCGATCACACAATTAATGAATTAAACAAGCATGTAAGATGAAACTAAAATAATATTAGCTTATGCATATATATTATATTATACATGGTTAACCACCAAAGTAAATCCCACATAATATTATGTGGAATTTAATAAATTCACTAAAATGGAAATTTACATATAAGGATAAAATCCCTTAAAGAAATATTATATTTGTATATCCTCCCAATATCTTGGTTAGAATCGAACCATAGTTCAAAGTGTTTGACCAACCCTTGTCTGGTGGTTTCAATTATCGGGGAATTATAATTCAAAGTTCTGGATTGACATTACTTGGTTCACATTAAGGGTTGACTACCATAGAAGGACATAGTGTGACCAATATGCAAAGGATGAGGAAATACAAAATAAAAGTATTTTAGGATTGGCGAGTGCACTCGCAGATCATCGATCTGGAGTTAATGAAGTTGGGATTTTGAATGCCTATGAAAAATCATTCATGTTTCCTTACCAGCCCTGGTTGGGTAATTTGAAGGGAAATATGGATCCATTACACTATAATATTAAGTAAATATAATATTTTGAATTCAATGGTGTGGGCTATTTGATTTAGATAAAATAGTGAGACTAATCATAATTAATTTTTTTATTTTTCTTGGTTTTACCATGATAAATTATTAAATATTTTTCTCATCTTAATATTTAGAAACATAATGAAAAATGACATCAAACATATCATTTTCAACCATACTCGAGAGGGAACACCTTCACACTAGCACCAACTTCTAGGATGGGTAGAGGAGTTTACACATCATCCATCACCATGAGATGAAATTTTATGTGTGGGAGGTTCGTGTTCTAGTTGTTCCTGGAAATGAGCCCAGTGATGTGGAAATATATCTCTATATGAATCCTTTGGATGATGCCCCAAATGTACAATGTTTCATGCTATCATCCATGTATAATGATCTCTTGGACCATCATAAAATCATAGGCACTTATATCATGATATCTCACTATAAAGATCTCTACCAAGAGATGGCGAGATAGGAGATATAAGATATCTCCAAATATTTTTTCAATACTAATATTGGAGTGTCGGTGCTAGTTGGGCCTCATGTAGTCATGATTATTGGCTATTTTGAATGCATGGAAATCATAGTGATTAAGTTACCAGATGATTTGCGTACAGATCTCATTTTATCATCACTGCCCAAGACCTTCTCTATCTATATTATCAAATAAAACATGAGTAATAATGAGAATATTCTATTGGATCGTCTGACCATTAATCTCCATGTAGATAGAGAAATGGGTCGTGAAATAACCACATTCCATATGGTGAATAATAAGTGTAAGGACATCGAAAAGGGTCCATGGATTTATAAATAGTCTATAGCCCACGAGAATCATCCCTTCAATAAGGGGATGATTCAGAGGCATGGAAAGGAATAAAAGGTAGAATGTTCTGCATGTGGAATCTGGACCATTGGGAGAGGAATGGTAAGAACCCAATTTTTGGCTATAAAAGACTTTGGAATATTCTTGATATTATTTCAGAGCAGCGCCTTCAGATGGCGTACGATTCAGAGCCCTTGTATTGCCGAAGTTAAATTTTCAGTGCGTTCACACTGAGAATGAAAAATAAATGGGATAACTATTAAACAGAGTTTTGGATCAAAGATATGAGTGCATGTATGGGTCTAGAATGGGGTTTTTATAGTAAGAACGACATAAAACACGTTGGCGCGGGACGTTTGGACCCCTCGCTCGCATTCGGAACGTGAAATAGATAAATTAAATTATAAATTTATCACATTAATGGTTAAACTCAGTAACTCTTAAATGGTTTCTCGGATGGGGAAATTGAGGTAATCATTGAGTTCGGAGCGTGCCGTTTACCCAAGGAGGAGTTTTAGTTTTTCGGGCGCGGGCCGTCAGTGAAAAATGGCCCTAGTGGCATTTTTGTAATTTAGTGGCCCTAGGCGTTGTTTTTATAACATTTTAACGGGGCCACGGATTAAAATTCCAAGAACTCTGCTGCATTTAGAGTGTGGGTTTTAGCCAAGGGGAGGCTTAATCCCGACCCCATCGGGTGTTTTCGTACGGGGCCTACTAGTGGGGGTTTAAGTGTTTCCTACTTAAACACCTCGACCCTTCTTCCCCTTCTTCTTCCTCAAACCCCCTCCCCTGGTGGATCCCTCTCAAAGAGGAAGCTCCTCCCCTCACCTCCATCTCTCTAGACAGGCGCGACAACTTCGGAAAGGTGGCTCCGGCGAACCCCATGTGAAGCGTCGGGCTACGCCCAACGAGATATGAGGTTTCGTTTCTGTTTTTTTAATTCCCACATTCTTTGAGCCCAAATTATACTGTAGAATTGCTGCCCGATCTTCAAGTAAATCCCATAGATTAGTATAGAACAATCCGAGATTTCCGACACATCTTTAGGATTTGAATTTCGAGCTTCGAGGCATACGCAGCAGTCTGGCGAAGTATCGGGGAGGTTTTGGGGTTTTATGGCCGGACCGGCAGTTTCCGACAGTCGGTAGGGCGGTCCGGTGAGCTCCATCGGGTGGAGCGGCTCTAGGTGGTGGCTCCGGCAGGCACCCGGTGCTGACGGTGGTGAGGTGGGGGCTCAGGTGTGATCCCAGGTGGCGGGCGCTGACGTAGGGCACAAGGGGGAGGGGGTCACGAGGCGTGCGGCGCGACCGCAACCCGCGTAACGCGGGTCGCTATGGGGAACAAGACCAGCCACGAGGGCCGGTCGGGGGTGGTGACGTGGTCTGTGGAGATCCGTGGGAGCCACGGGCCGTAGAGGTCGGGCCGTGCAAGAAGCGGGCCAGCCTGAGCGGGGCAGACCGACCAGACTGGGCCGGTCCGGCCCAAAGGGGTTTTCCCCTTAAAAATTTGGACACCCATATATTTTGCTACGGGCGTCTGTTTCGCGTGTTGTATACGGCAACACAGACCTCGCGTCATGGAGAACCTTTTGACATGGTCTCGTGGATTTTTGAATCTCGGGATGGAGTCCCCAGTGGCACGATATGCCCGTAAAGTGGGTTGTCGTTATCCCGGGAGTTCTTGTTTTGGGCGGCACAGACACATCTGATGTCCATTTTGAGTGTCGTCAGTGGCGTTGTGACCTTGGTGTTGAGAAGAAGATTTTAAGTGTGGTTTCGAGCGTTGAAACCGCAGTTGATACTCGGTCCCCACGGGCCGTCATTTAAGCTGCGAGCAGCGTTTAGCAACTTTTTCATCGGGCGTCCGTTAGGGGCGAGCGAACAGTCAATTTTGGGTGTTTCTCCAAGGGCATTACAAAGGTGAAATCCGCCCGTTTTAATTCCCCACGATGGTGAGGGCCCCGCGAGGGCCATTTTTGGAGTTAGCGGTGATTTCCAGCATAATCGCCGGGTTTCTGTTTTGGACAAGTGAATTGGAAATCTTGTGTACTTTTTTGAGAGGATCGCAACAGTGCGATCCGTTCGTTGTGTTTCGGGATCGGGATGCCGGTCCCACGAAGCACCGATCGTGTGAGGTGTGCTGGAATGCATCTTTTTCTCTAGATATCTATTCCACTCATTTGAGCAGTCCTTTTGACGTGTTTTCCCGAGGGGATTGAAATGGTGCGATGCGCCTGACTGTTTTAGGGGCCGAGGCTCAGGATCATCGGACGTCGTTCGAGCGTAAAGCGATGTTGGTGACTTTTCCATCGGATGTCCGTTGGAGGCGAGTAAGTAGTCGATCTCGCATGTTTTTCCATGAGGATTACAATAGTGTAATATTTTCAGGCGAGCGGAGCCTCTTACGTGATCTTATTAAATGAGGAATCAATTAAGGTGCTCTGGTGGTGGTTCGTCCAACTATTTTTGTGGTGGACCCTTGGCGTGTGATTGCGTGTGCTCCCGTGTGAGTGAAGTAAATGTTTTAAGAGATGTAGTTTCTCGTGACTAGGCTGATTAGGTGGATATTTGGAGTTGTTATGTATATGCCTTCCCGTTGATGTTGGGTGTCGTGTGCATGTTAGCCTTTGGGCTAGAGACATGGAATACTTTGGGAGTATGCGAGTACGCTGCGAGGTACATGTGGATGGTTGTAACTGAGAACGTTTGTGTGATTGGTTGGGGTTGACTTGGGGCCACACATCGTGTGGGCCCCATGTGCGTTTCATGTTCTGCTTTACGTTCTTTTGACCTCTCGTGATGTAGAGGGTCCCTCTGTTCTCGTTTGTGGACCAGAAGGGTTGAGTTTTTCCCCTAGTCCAGTTCTCGGTTGTTGACTAGCAGGGTTGAGTTTTTCCCCTAGTCCTGTTCTCGCTTGTTGACCAGAAGGGTTGAGTTTCCACCGGATTCTGTTCTCGTTTAGCTGGCATAAATGGTATAGTTCCTCCGTTTCTTCATCAATGAGGGGTTTCAGTACCGTCCCCTTTTCACCAGACTATGACACCATTTACGACTATGTGTGCTCGTACAGTGTGGGATTTTTCCCTCTTTCTAGAATGAGTTGTCACGGTCCGCTTTGACAGTGAATTAGCATATTGGAGCATGATCTCCTTGAGAGGCCCAAGGAGTTTCTCCCATTCCATCGTGTTCCCTGATATAGTTCTTATGGAATCGGTGTGACCAACACTTTACGTGGGCACTGATCCTCCACCCAAGAGATTATTTCCAGCAAGGATGGACAGAGCAGTACCATCTAGTAGGGATGGCCAGTGGGTTACCATCCAGAAGGGATGGCTAGTACAGTGGTGTTCACTGAGCAGTACCATCCAGCTAGGATGGCTAGAGTGGTTCTGGGATTACCTCCAGCAGGGTTGGGAAGTGGTCCCCGATGGCGGGTTTACCTCCAGCAGGGCTGGGAAGTGGTCCCCAATGACCATTCCGAGCCTCCCTCCAGTGGAGTAACCTTTTACTGGACTTGGAATTGGGACTCACCGATGAATTTAGTCGTGTCTCCCTCTAGTGGATAACCATTTTACGGGAGTAGGCAGTGTGGCACCCGTCGACTCTTACCGGGTCTCCCTCCGGTGGGAACCCGCTAACTTCCAGGGATCAGCCTCCTGCGGGCTGGGCAGGGGATCGCCTGTCGACATTGAGGAGACCTCTAAACTGCGGGGTAGTGACGATATGTGGCTTGACATTCCCCAAGAACTCTCAAGTACAAGGGGTGCTTTCCCCACCGAGACGTATCCTTGAGACGTGACCTAAAACCGTGCATGCGAGTCAGTGCCACCCAATTCGGATAGTTTCGAGGTGCGGTGATTTGATACCCATGACTTACAATTCGAGGAAAACATGTGGGATGCTGGGCATCGATGGTGTTTACTTCTGGGACTGTTGGCTACTCACATTCTTGGGCTGAGCTACAGGATAGATATCCCCTTACAGTCTCATTTGGGCTTCTTGATTGAGTATATGGATATGTATATACCTTGTTCCAGTACCCACTTCTTGGTTTTGGATACTCTCCTTCCAGGAGAGGCGAAGACGCGTAGGGTATTCCACGTGATTTCTGTGTCTAGATTCTCGTGGTTGGACGAGTCTACTCTCCTGCTATAGGTAGAAAAGACTTGACAGTAAGTTCATCTTATCACCATTTCTAGCTTCCTGTGTATGGATGATCCTACCTTCTTTCCCCTTGTTGGCTTAAGCTAGACTCTTTACTGTATTCATTACCGCACTTTCGGTTGTACTTCTTTACTTTTCCCCAGTTCAATCTACTTCTCACCCTTCGGTACTTCCTTTGTTCCTCCCTCGAGCCTTCAGGGTATCCTACTGAGTATTCTTA
This sequence comes from Viscum album, assembly GCA_963277665.1. Classification (NCBI taxonomy): domain Eukaryota; kingdom Viridiplantae; phylum Streptophyta; class Magnoliopsida; order Santalales; family Viscaceae; genus Viscum; species Viscum album. The sequence continues at coordinate 829,441,459 of OY728151.1, read as the reverse complement.
TACTCACCCCTGCTTGGGCATTTCCCGCACTTGGTGTTCCCTTGTAGACGACAGACATGTTGGTCGTGACTTCATTGGAGCTTAGGAGTTCAGGATCTTGGACTGCGTGCGGTGGTCGTAGTCGTGTTCTAGGTGTGGGACCCTCCAAACTATTTTCATTCATTTACCTATTGCTGGGATGTGGCACTTTTCTGGTTCGGTGCATGTTTTTACCTTATCTTTTCAGTTTACCTTCATCTTTACTTTTTACTGTAGAGGTCGATGCACATTTGTGGTTTATTTATAGCAGTTGGTTTTTTTCTTTTTTTTAATCTGCACTTTTTCATTGAGTGTGCTGAGTGTGTGTGTGTATAGGTACTCAGGAAAAGGCCTCCCTGATTTGTTGTGCCTTCAGCACTGGTTGCCATCACCTGGCATATGGAGGCCGGCTTGGGGTAGTTGTGGCTCAAGCCCGGGTATGTTAGGGTCGTTACAAAGTGGTATCGGAGGTGGTTCCTTCCTTGGGACGTTGTTCGGAAGTCCCTAAAATAAAAGGAATTGGGTGGGATATAGGGCAATCGTTTTAGCATGTCTCGAGAGAGGCTCTCAGGCTAGGGATCCCAATGATGGTGCAATGACCGACGTATCAATTCACCAGGACCTTGATAACCCGCTTGTCGACTCGGCAATATGAGAAACTTGTTATAGAGAAAATTGGTCGTGCATCACATAGGATTGAGTCTTTTACTGTCCTTTGTGAGTCAGCTCCCCGTTATTGTTATTGTTATATACATATATTCTCATCTGACCACGGAACTCCTTGATAATATTCTTCATGTTTCCGCGAAGACAGCCAGCCGGGATACCAGCTTTGGGTCCTGAATATGAACCTATGAGCTACGAGGCCACATTCTAGGACCCATCATGTGATCCCCTTCCTTCGGGTGGGCCGGTAGCAGTACCCCCACATGTTGAGCAGCAGGAAGCTTCAGCGGAGCAGGCTGAGCTTTAGTGCAGGTTGAGTGTGCTCTGTGAGTTCCAGCGGCAGAGACCACTAAGGATCAGTGGTGAGCCAGACCCTTAGGCATCAGAGGTTTGGTTAGAGACAGTGGATCTCTTTTTCAGGCTTGTGCAAACACCGGTAGATATTATGGTGGCTTTGGCCACCACCCTTTTCTGCGGAGCAGCTTGGTGGTGGTGGAGTCTGGTAACTCAGTTTCATGATGAGTCATCGTATTCGTGGGGATATTTTAAGTTGTTTTTTCATGATGATTTTTTCCATCCTACTAGAGCTCTGTTCGGATTCATGATCTCGTATAGTTTCAGCAGATAGGGATGAAGGTGGCCGAGTACGCGGCTAGCTTTGCAGACCGTGCATGCTTTTACCCGGACTTGGTCCACGAAGACAACATTCGAGCGCAGATATTTGAGCAGGGACTCTGCTGAGAGATTCATGCTGTCATATTACCCTTGTGCATTTCCACTTACGTTGGGGGTGCTGGAGCAGGTGCTGGTGACATAGAGCTTCCTATCACATTCTAGAGTTGTTAGTGGCAGCAGGCATGTTGGAGCCGAGACGTCTGCCGTAGATAACGGGCGTCGGCAAGCAGAACCTCGACGCAGGTGGATTTCTGACAACTAGACTCAGGGGCATGGTCGTAAACCATAGTGGCATTGGAGGGCACCAGTGCAGCCTAAATAGAGGTGGTGTTATGATTGCGATGGGTGAGGTCACCTGGCTTGGGACTGCCCGACCCGGCATGTAGAGAGCTTCGGGCAGGCAACATGTGCACCACCATGACGCGGGCATCGCCATGATCGGAGCAGTACCCAGAGAGGTGGTGCTAGCAGAAGAGAGGGAGGTGCTGGAAGTGGAGGATGACCTTATGAGGTCTTCCTCTCACCACTAGGTTGTCCATGTCAGGCTCTAGGAGCTGACGGTTGGGACCGCGGAAAAACGATAGCTTTGAATGTTTACGATTTGGCAGAGCATGAGGTTGTAAGAGGTACACTCTACAGCTATTCTATTTTTTACAGTAGAATTGTTAGATTCTGTGAATGAAATCATTTTCTCCCTACACTTTGTTTGAGTTGTCACCAGGGTGTCGTGGGGCGTCAGTGTAACCCTGTGTTGGTAAGGTAAAAGGTGTAGGAACGTTCTCTTTAGTCTATGATGTTGACTCCTTCACTTCCGAGCGTGTAAGTGGGTCTTGGTTGTGGGGCATAGACTATGAAATATTTTGTGACCAGATATCCTTGGGTGATTCACCATATGGATGTTCTGAAGGAAGAAATCACCGAGCTTTATACCAGGTCCAAACGGTGGTTCTATTCATGGCGTGCGACATAGAGGGTCGATTAGGGAGGTGAGCTACCCCCAAGGTCCTTCAGACCGTTTGTGAACATGCGAATGGATGGTGAGGTTCCCTACCACCTTTAGCTAACCCCAAAGTCTAGAGTGGGTGCATGACATCTATCACGTGACTCACCCAAGAAGAAGTGGGTGTTCTCCTATGCACAACACTGGCGAGGGAATAAATTACGTGAACAGATCAAATACTTTGGTATGTGTGAGGTGGAGCAGAATTGTGCATGAGTTCTTCTGGGTACAGGGGAGCCAGGTGCGGGCTTAGTACCCTGAGTTATTCCCTGGTTTTTCTTTTCGGGGATGAAATTCTTGAAGTATGGAATGATTTAAGAACCAGGTTTTTCGATATAAAATACTTTGGAATATTCTAGATGTTATTCCAGAGAAGTTCCTTCAGATGGCATGCGATTCCGAGCCCCAGTGTGGCCGAAATTAAATTTTTAGTGTATTTACACTGGGAATGCCAAATAAATGGTATAACTCCAAAATGGAGTTTCAGATCATAGATCTGAGTGGACGGATGGGTCTGTAATGGGGTGTTTACCCTAGGAATGACATAAAACACGTCGGCACGGGATGTTTGGACCCCTCGCTCACTTTCAGAACGTGAAATGGATAATTAAATAATTCATTTATCCATTTAATGGTTAAACTCAGTATCTATTAAATAGTGGATCAAAAGGGGAAACCGAGGGAATGTTTTAGTTTAGATCATGTCGTTTACCCTAGGAGGATTTAAATTTTTATGGGTGTTGGCCGTCAGTGAAAAATGGCCCGAGGGGAGTTTTCGTAATTTATCGGCCCCGAGCATTGTTTTTATAATTTTTGAATGGGGCCTTAGATTAAAATTCAGAGACCTCCATTGCGTTTAGGGCGTGGTTTTTATCTTAGGGGAGGATAAATCCCAACCCCATTGGGAGTTTGGGTATGGGGCCTATGGGCGGGGGTTTAAGTGTTTCCTACTTAAACACCCCCACCTTCTTCCCCTTCTTCTTCCTCAAACCCCCTCCCCGGGCGGATCCCTCTCAAGGAGGAAGCTCCTACCCTCACATCCATATCTCCGGCGTGGTGTGATGACTCTGGCAAGGTGGCTCCAGTGAAACCCACGTGAAGCGTCGGGCTACGCCCAACGAGGTAGGAGGTTTTTTTCGGTTTTTTTTTAAATTCATGCATTCTTTGAGCCCAAATTATATTGCCTAATTGCTTCCCGATCTTCGAGAGGAGACCATAGATTAGTATAACTCAATCTGATCTTTCTGGATAATCTTTTGGATTTGAATTCTAAGCTCCAAGGTGATCACAGCGGTCTGGCGACGTTTTCTGGGTGGTTTTATGGTCGGACCGGCGGTTTCCGGCAGTCGGCAGGGCGGTCCGGCGAGCTCCAGCGGGTGGAGCGACTCTAAAAAGTAGCTCCGGCAAGAGGCCGGCATGGACAGCAGCAATTTGGGGACTCCAGTTGTGTCCTAGGTGGTGGGCGCCAGTGTAGGGCACAAGGGGGAGGAGGCCACGAGGCGCGCGACCCCATGCAGCACGACCGCGACCCGTGTAAGGCGGGGCGATGCGGGGTACAAGACCGACCATGAGGGCCGGTCGGCGATAGCGACGTGGCCCACGTAGATCCGCGGGATCCACGGGGAATTTAAGGCCGGGCCACGCATGGCACGGGACGGCGCTGCAGAGCGGGCCAGCCCGAGTGGGGTGGACTGGCCGGATCGGGCCGGTCCGGCCCAAAGGGGTTTTCAAATTAAAAATTCGGACGCCCGTATCTTTTTCTACGGACGTCCGTTTTGCGTGCCGTCTATGGCAGCGCGGACCTCGCATCATGTTAAACCTTTTGAGATGGTCTCTAGGATTTTTGAATCCCGGGACGGAGGCCTAGGTGGCCCAACACACCTGTAAAGTGGGTTGGCGTTATCCCGAGAGTTCTTGTTTTGGGCAACACAAACACATCTGATGTCCATTTTGAGCGCCGTCAGTGGCATTGCATCCCTGGAATTGAGCTGGAGATTTCTAGTGTGGTTTTGGGCGTTGAAACCGCAGTTGAGACTTGGGCCCCACGAGCCGTCTTTTAAGCGGTGAGTAGCGTTTAGCAACTTTTTCATCGGGCGTCCATTTGGGGCGTGCGAGTAGTCAGTTTTGGGTGTTTTTCTGAGGGCATTGCAATGGTGCAATCCACCCGCTTTAATTATGCATGATTGAGAGGGCCCCACAATGGCAATATTGGGAGTTGGCGGTGATTTATAGCTTAATCATTGGGTGTCTGTTTTGGACAACTAAATAGTCAATCTTGTGTACTTTTTTGAGAGGATCGCAATGGTGTGATCCGTTCGTTCGGTTTCGCGACCGATATGTGGGTCCCACGAAGTACCTCTCATATGTGGTGTGCCAGAATGCATCTTTAATTCTGCATATCCATTCCACTCAAGTGACCAGTCTTTTTGATGTGTTTTTTCCGAGGGGATCGAAATTGTGCGATGCGACCGACTATTTTCTGGGCCGAGGCTTGGGATCACGGGACGTCGTTCGGGCATAAGGCGGTGTTGGCAACTTTTCTGTCAGATTTCATTTGGAGGCGAGTAAGTAGTCGATCATGCATGTTTTTACGCAAGGATTACAACAGTGTAATCTGTTCAGGTGAGCGAAGCCTCTTACGCGATCTTATTAAATGCAGAAGAAAGTAATTTTCTCTGGTGGTGGTTTGTCCTACTGTGTTTGTGGCGGACCCTTGGCGTGTTATCGCGTGCACTCCCATGTGGGTGAAGTAAATTTTTGAAGTGATGTAGTAGGATGTGCTTGGGCCGATGAGGTTATAAGTTGAAGTTGTTATTTTTATTCCTTCGCGTTGAAATTGAGTGCCGTGTGCATGTTAGACTTTGGGCTGGAGACGTGGCATACTCTGGGAGTATGCGAGAATGCTGGGAGGTACATGTGGATGGTTGTACCTGAGAATGCTTGTGTGCTTGGTTGGGGTTGACTTGGGGCCACACGTTGTGTGGGCACCATGTGTGTTTCGTGTTCTTCTTTACGTACTTTTGACCTCTCACGACATAGATGGTCCCTCTATTTTCGTTTGTGGACCAGCGGAGTTGAGTTTTTCTCCTAGTCCTGTTCTCGCTTGATGACCAGCAGGGTTGAGTTTTTCCCCTAGTCCTATTCTCGCTTGATGACCAGTAGGGCTGAGCTTTTCCCCTAGTCATGTTCTCACTTGGTGACCAACATGGTTGAGTTTTCCACTTGGTTATGTTCTTGTTTGGCCAACAGAGATGGTATGGTTTCTCTGTTTCTTTAGTTGTGAGGGGTTTCGGTACCGTTCCCTTTTCACCGGACTATGGCACCGTTTATTACTATGTCTGCTCGTATAGTGTGGGTGTTTTTTATAATTTCTAAGATGAGTTCTCTCAGTCCGCTTCGACAGTGCCTCAGCGGATTGGACTTTGATCACCCTGGGAGACCCGAGGGGTTTCTCCCATTCCTTTGTGTTCCCTGGTAGAGTTCCTATGGAATCAGTGTGACCAACAATTTACGCGGGCACTGATCCTCTACCCAGGAGGTTGTTTCGAGCTGGTATGGCCAGAGTAGTACCATCCAGCAGGGATGGCAGTGGGTTACCATCCAGCAGGGATGGCTAGTACAGTGGTGTTCACCGAGTAGTACCATCCAACCGAGATGGCCAGAGTTGTTCTGGGTTTACCTCCAGCGAGGCTGGGAAGTGGTCTTTGTTGCCGGATTTACCTCCAGCAGGGCTGGGAAGTGGTCCCCGATGACGGTTCCAAGCCTCCCTCCAGTGGAGTACCCTTTTACAGGACTGGGCATTGGGACTCATCAATGACTTTAGTCGGGTCTCCCTCTAGTGGATTACACTATTATGGGACTGGGCAGTGTGGCACCCGTCTACTCTTGACGGGTCTCCCTCTAGTGGGAACCCATCGACTTCTAGGGATCACCCTCTAGTAGGGATGGGAAGGGGGTCGCCTGTCGACTTTGAGGAGACCTCTCAACTACGGTGAAGTGATGAGGTGTGGCTTGACATTCCCCCAGAACTCTGAAGTATGAGGGGTTCTTTCCCCACTAAGATGTGTCCTTGCGACGCAACCTAAAACCATGTGGGTGAGTTAGTGCCTCCCAAAGCGGATAGTTTCGAGGTGCGGTGATTTGAGCCCCTTGACTTGCAGTTCAGGGCAGATGTGCGGGATGCTGGGCGTCGATGGTGTTTACTTCAAGGACTGTTGGCTACTCACGTTCTTGGGCTGAGCTACGGGATGGAGATAACCTTACGATCTCGTTTGGGATTTTTGATTGATCATATGAATATGTATATACCTTGTTCCAGTACCCCCATCTTGGTTTTGTTTACTCTCCTTCCAGAAGAGGTGAAGACGCATGGGGTATGCCACGTTCTTTACGTGTCTAGATTCTAGTTGTTGGATGAGTCTACCCTCCTGCTATAGGTATCAAAGACTCGATGGGATGTTTATCTTCCCACCATTTCCAGCTCCTTGTGTCTAGATGAGTCTACCTTCTTTCCTCTTGTTGGGTGGATATGGACTCTTTATTGTACTCTTTATTGCACTTTTGGTTTTACTCCTTTACTTTTACATTATTCGATCTACTACTCACCCTTCAGTACCTCCTTTGTTTCTCCCTCATGCCTTTGGGGTATCCTATCGAGTATTCTTATACTCACCCCTGTTTGGGATTTGCCCGCACTTGGTGTTCCCTTGTAGATGACGGAAAGTTTGGTTGTGACTTTAGTGGAGTGTAGGAGTTCGGGAGTTTGGACCACGTGTAGTGGTCGTAGTCAGGTTCCAGGTGTGGGACCCTCCCACATGTTTGCTTTTGTTTACCTATTGCCGGGTTCTGGAACTTTTCTGGTTGGGCACGTGTTTTGCCCTTTTCCTTTCAGTTTACCTTCAGCTTTTACTTTGTACTGTAGAGGTCGATGCACATTTGTTGTTTATTTATAAAAGATGATATTTTTTATTTTCTTTTTACTCTGCACTTTTGCATTGAGTCTGCTACGTATGTGTGTACAGTTACTCAGGCAAAGGCCTCCTCAAGTTGTTGTGCCTTTGGCACTGGTCACCGGCCCCTGGCCTATGGAGGCGGTCTTGGGGTAGTTGTGGCTCAAGCCTGTAAAGAGTTGGGTCATGATAGAAACAAAAACATGAAGAGAGTGGAAACTAAAGGTGCATTTGTTATCACATGGAATATTTCCATTTATACACATTGGGTATTAGAAATAGCATGTGGGGCTCACATTGGTATTCAAATGTAGAAACCCATTATATTTAAAAATATTTACAGAGGAGAGGTGGATATTTGACCTACCAATGGAATGAAGATGGTTTCAATGTAAAATGGAGATTAATATACCTCATTTAAAACTATAATGATTTTAGTTTTACATAACTGTTATTATATAAATACTCATACCATGCAAAAAATATATGTCTCATGTCTGGATATGGATGGATTTATTTTCATGTTTGTAAATAAGGGTTGCTTCTTTTAAAATAACAACATAGGTTATGGTATGATACATTTTAATAACAGTTTTTATGAAAAAAAGAAAACCAAGTGTTGGAAATCAATAAAGAAAAAAACTCACATGAATCATACAACACCCAGTTGTGGCATCACTGTCTCTGTCCTGTAAATGAGATTTTTCTGACAATGCACTACCAATATGGTCATTCAGACTCTATTGAGGTAAAACACATGATATATGTCACTATTTTTTATAATGGAAAATGAACAAGCTTCCTTTTGGTGGATGGGTGAAAGAACCACATAGCTTCTTGGATTGGTACACCCGAAAGTGTGTGGACCATTTCTAGTAGAATCTATCAGTTTATATTCATACTTCATTACTTTTAGTGATTATTTGAGTAGATATGGATATATCTACCTGAAGAGGTATAAGTCCTTATCTGTGGATATTCTTTAGGAATTCCAAAAATATGTAGAGAGTTAAATTTAGGGGAATATAAAGAATATTTGATCAGATCGAGCTGGAGAATATATGTACCCAGAGTTCAATGGAATTTTATGGGAGTCTAGGATTTTATATCAACTGACGCCTTCATATATTCCACAATAGAATAGTGTTTTTGAAAGTAGAAACCACTCCTTATTGAGCATGGGGAGTTCGATGATGAGTTATGAAGATAAACCATTATCCTTTTGGGGATGTGCACTAAAAATTGTAGCATATCCATTAAACTGAGCACCAACAATAGTGGAAAATGAAAATCATGATGAGTTATGGAATGGAAAGAAACCCTGTTTTTCGCACACCCGTGTATGGTCATGTGAGGAATTTTTTAAGGCCTTCTCAGGCCACAAACTAGAACCTCGGGGCATGTGGTGTGTGTTTATTGGATATCCCATGGAAATGATAGGATATTACCTATATATCCAGTCAGAAAATAAAGTGATTGTCACCACACAAGACAACTTTCTTGAGAGGAAGAACATCCTCAAAATGTATCATGTGAGGAAGGTTGAATTTGACAAAGATGACGCAACACCCCGAGATTTTATGAAAAATATTCTTTTTAATTTCATTAATGTCTTGTGTTATACACTACACCAAAAGGAGCTTTCACACCACACATCTCTGACCTGGCTTGAATTACACGCAATCGCGACCTTCCACGATAGCGTGTGTTGTACGCAACACCAAGTTTCGCTAAACAACGATATGCTATTAAAATATTCTTAAAACTTGACGTTATGAATACTAATAACCACTTTTTCAAATTTTTTAAATTCTATTTTTCTATATGGACTTCATTTTTGGATTCGGAATATCGAAATTAGCTTAGGGTGAAATTTTGGTGATTTTCGGATAACTTTCATATTTTGATGGATAGTGAAAATTACTAAATGTTAATTAAAAACAACTTTTTCAATCAAAATAATTAATAGTGATAAATTATTAATTTGAGTGGTTTTAAAGTATATTTATAATATATTTTTACAATTTAATACACTGTTGGTCATTGGATGTAATTTCACATTTCAACCAGTTATAAACAAGTTTCAATTTTTTGATAGTTATTATCTCTTAAACACACGCTATTTGTTTTGACGACGGGAATTAATTTTTAAATTAGTTAATACAACTGATATGTTTTGAATTTGGTAAAATAGATATCATTTTTGAGTTCATAATATCAAATATAGCTTAGGCCTAATTTTTGGAATTTTTCTGAAAACTTTCAATTTTTGATGAATAGTGAAACCACTAAGTGGTAGTTAAAAAAAACTTAATTGTTCATAAAACATAATTTTACCGCTTCTGTGAGTGGAATATCAAAAATCCGAGAGACACGGTTGATGTCAGTAAGTAAAATGTGGTTCAATGAGATGAAAATAATTTATTAGTGAATAGTAACTTTTTACTTTTTTTACCACGGTTAAAAGTAAATAGGGTAATTAAGGGTAAAAATGATATTATTATTACCCTAACACATGTCCTAATTCTATTGGACAAGTGTAATTCGACCAAAAACAAACATAAGAATAAAATATGACCATTTAGTCCCACTTTAATTAGATTAGGACATTTATTATTATTTAATTTAAAGAAGAGTTAAAAGAGTTAAAATCAATGTTTATTTAATAAAACATTTTTAATATAGGGTTATACATAAGATAAATTCGACTATAAGTATTAATTAGAAATCTAAAAAGATTTCCTACATAATGGTATTTTATTTTTAATTTTTAGACATTATATAATTTAATTTATTAATGACACAACGATGATGCAGTAATTATCTTATTAATGAAATATTGACATAATTGATGTTATAAATTCCAAAATAAAAATAATTTGAGACTTTTTATGAATTACAATAATTTTCTAGGTTAATATGACATGTTAGTATTTATTTACTGAACTTTTTTCGAACTTATAATTCTGTTATGATTTTCACAAAAAATCAATTACTAAATAGTGTCAAAATTGACATAAAATAGTTTCTAAAATTAATATTATATTATTAATTGTTATTTTATTTCTAAAAATATAAGGTTCGGAAAAATGACTTAGATATGGTTATATATATTAATAATAAACAATTTGGGGTTTGGTTGGCTTCTTATAGTATGTTTATTAACCTTATAGTGTAAGAACACAAGAAGACACGGTAAGAGTAAAATTATTTAACTTAATGTTAAATCTAAATGATAAGGTTAAAATAGGAACCTAAACTTGTCTAAATTCTATTGGATGAGAGGATTTCGACCCATCCCTACCTTAGCCTCTAAATAAATCAATTTGGAGCTATTTAAAACCGAACATGACTTTTTAATAAAATAATATGTTTAGTTTTTCCAAAGGAGCCCACTCCTCGCTTATAAAAGGGCACCTCCTCCCTCTCTTCCTCAGACAATTTTGAGCCTTCATGCTCGGACAACCCCTACCATATTCTCTTCTACACTTCCCTAGAAACATCCTAGTGGTTCTGGTCTTTCTAAAACACCAATTTTAGTGCCCTAAGAGGAGGTCTCAAAGAGGCGGTTCAAAGAAGAGGTAATTTCCGTTACCGATTCTTTCACATTTATTTCTTCTTCCACATCTTCTTCTTAGGTTGTTTCATTATGAAGTAATAACATCAGTATCACTCATATACTAATATGTTATTATAAGTATGAACCAATCCTATTTCACCATCTATCCATCCTATTGAAAATGAAATCACTGCGTGTGCGTACGTACGATATACCATCTCCTCGCCGTGGTGAAATCTATTTTTCCACCACCACCTTACATGGATGGGTATAATGGTGTAAATAATAACTATATATTATTATTTTAAATTGATATTGATTCTTAAATAGTATAAATACACCCCAATACAATCCCACGATCATGAGAATGATATCATCGCTCGTGCGTACGTACGGACTACCGTCTCCGCGACGCGATGAGATTCATTCTCCACTTTAACCATTCACGAATGATTATAAAGTATATATAATAAGTAATCATGAAATATATGACATAATAATGATACTGGATTTTTGTGTATATATATGAATGTCATCTACTTAATTCCATTCAACTCAATAAAGAAACGAAAACAACGTTCATGCGTACGTATGGCCTACCGTCTCCATGAACGGTGTATTTCTTTCCATTTACTGATTTATTATATATATGAATATTCTGAATATATATATATATATATAAATTGTGTTTTATATTCTGGAATTAAGTAATCATGATCTAAGTAATCATATGATTAATTATAAGTCAAAACACGGACGACAAATGAAACAATTTTACCCAAAACGCTCTTTAACATGGAATTTACAAAAGAACGGGTAATATAAAGTCATAAGTGAACCATATATGATATCATAACAATGAATATGATTCTTTAATAAGTCAATGACATTATTTAAATCATTATACAAGAGTTTCAGACACTTATGAAGCAAATCGGACCTAAGGTAAGGGAAATATCACAATCTCATTTCTATCTGAGATTGTTTATACTTTGGCATTATTGGGGTGTATTTTATCATCCACATACATGTCTCCTCAATATGTAATATTATTTCCATCCACCTAAAATTTTTTAAATCCAATTTTACCCTTCGGTGAGTTTTTAGTAAAGTATATGAAAGAAATCTTTTGTCATTTTTCATACGAGGTACTTTTTGACTTTGCCGACAAAAGTACGAAGAATGTTTTTTTAACTTATATGACATGAATGGTTTTTTTTAAAACATTATTTCCAAGAAGCGTCCTTTACAAGTTTTCATGTTTATTTTTAATCAACTTCTTTTAGTTTATAATTGTACGACATGTTAAAAAAGGAAAAGTGTTTTTGAAGCAGAAAAGATATTTTCCTCAAGAATGGAGTTCAAGTGTTTTATCAAAAATATTTTCCATATAAGATAATAAAGGGTTCTGTTTTTATCCCTATTATTACATTTATTTGATTATTTTGTGATGGGATTATATTTTTATGATTTCTTTTATCTTATATTAATTGTTTTATGATGTCACGATGTTTAATATTCCCATTTTTATTACATGGGTTATGCTATGATGTATGGTTTTCTGATTTTGTGGCACACATAAGAATGGTATCATTATGAGATGGGTGAGACCTATATCTCCCTCAAATGCATTGGGTAAAGATTTTATATCTCATGAGATAGACATGGCTGGAACGGTAGGTTATACTGGTTCAATGAAACAGGACTGAAACGAGGGTGAGTCGGTTCAGAAAGGGACTATGTCCACTAAGATAGTCTTGGAAATGAGTCTTGACTAAAAAGAAATGATTCTCTATGATTATGTGTGTATGGCACGAAGTTTAATGTTTATGTTATGATTATTGTGATTACATTTAACTGCCATGAGTTATCCCAGGTTATGTAATTATGATCTCTTTTACATGTTAAGATTTCCAAAAGTTATGTGCTTATGTATATGATGTTATTGATATTTCTTTTGTTTACCCTTACTGAGCATTTGAGCTCACCCTTTTATGTTTACTTTTTCCCAGGATATAAAGAAAGGTTTATGTATAAAAAAAGAAGATCTTTATGGGAGATGTTGAAGATCTTTCACAAGGATTAGAAGATTATATTCCGAGTTTCCAAAGACACTAAACTATTATGATCCTTGTGTGTGTGTTTTTGTTATGTACTAAGTATTCCGCAAATGTAATGTAATGTCAATGTACGTCAAGCTTCGGGTCTTTACAGTTGGTATCAGAGGAAAGGTTTAGTCAACCTTTCGAAACTAGGATGCGAAAGCATTAGTGAGATCCCTAGAGTTATTTCTAAGGCGTGTCTAGGGATGTCCCTAAGGATAAGTATACGTATAGGATATAGTCCTAGAACTATGGTAACGATATTAGATTAAACCAAATATGTTAGATATTGAAGTTACTCCCCCTTTATTATGATTTTTGTCTCTCACACTATTCTTTTTGGGTTTTAGACGATGGTTGGAACCCGAAGGAACCATGTTGATCAATCCAATGGACAATGCAATGATTGTCCTCCTGAACAAACAAATGTTATGGGAGATTGAGTGCAAAATCTTAATGCTATACTTACACAAGCTATGAATCATTCTGGACTTCCAAATGAGTAGAGAAGGGAACAATATTCTATTGAATCCTTCATGAGGCAACATCCACCTTCTTTCAATGGGACTTACGATCCACTTGTTGCTGAACAATGGATCAATACCACTGAAAATATATTTTCAGTTCTTCAATGTTCTGAACATGATAAAGTCTTCTTAGTAGTATATCGTTTGGAAGGTGAAGCTGATCAATGGTGGAATCTTATCAAGAATACGAGGCCAAGAGAAGAAATTGAGTCCATGGAATGGGATGAGTTCAAAAATTTATTTTTCAATAAGTACTTCCCTCGTATTCTTCGAACAATGATGGAGAAGGAGTTTCTCGAACTAAAGCAAAAGGATGATAAATCCTTTGGTATATACGAAGTGAATTTTACAAGACTTGGAAGGTATGCATCTGGCATTATCATCCAACCTAAAAGTAAAGTTGATCGATTTTTCAGTGGCTTAAAACCAAGTCTTCGATGGGCATTAGCTATAAGATACTTCAGTAGCTATGAAGAAATTGTGCGTTGTGCTATCAAGGTAGAAATGGAAGTTGGTGTTACATATCCATCTCATGGTTTTGACAAGAAACGAAAGATGGAGTTCAAAGAGAAATCTCAGAATAATGGTGAAAAGAAGATGAATGTTCCATATGCACAAAGTGTGGAAATAAGTATGGTGGAGATTGTCTTAAAGGGACTAGAAAATGTTTTAAGTGTGGAAAAGAAGGTCATCGAGCAGCTGAGTGTCGAAGTAATGGAAAAAGGGTTTCTAATGATGTGAATAAAGCAAACACTGCAGAGAACTCACCACCAACACTTCAATGCTTCAAGTGAAAGGAAATGGGGCATTATGCTAATAAATGTCCTAATCGAAGGGTTAGTGATGATCGACATGAGAAACCGCTTAAGGAAAAGGACAAAGGGAAGTCACATGCGATCACTATTGGCGATGTTGAATATGACAACGATGTGGTGGAATGATTAAGTGTTTATGTAATGGGATTCCAAAATAATGTTGTATCATGGAGTATTGGAATATTTATGTATTGGTCTAATGTGGTATTCAAAGTGATTGAGATATTTTTGGAAATAAGATGATATGCGCATAATGAAAGGAAAACGTGAAAATGAAATGTTTAACAGTATTCATGAGCTCATGATTGATATAAGGACTAAGTGATATCATGGTTTGATTATATAGAATTTTGAGGATTTTTGTATGTGGAAATGTTAACTTTTAACTGCTTTCAGGTTTTCACTAAGGTTCAATGGGTATTCATTCTTCAAGAGAATACATGATTAAGGTATTCACATGTTTGTAATTTGACCAACAAGATATATATTTTGATATATGGGGGATAAATGATGGCATTCACGTGATTGTTCTGTGACATTTCATGTAATCATTTTCTTTATACTATGAGCTTCGACCGAAGTATTTTAGATAAGCCTAAAGATTAGAATGGATTATGTTGGAAATAAGTTAGGATAAAACGTTTTTCGATATTATTGATGGGATGTTATAGTAATATATCTTTAGAAAAAGGACAAGCTGTAGGACGGGCGATAGCCCATCGGGTCAGACAAGGCTGTGGGAATCGAACCCACAACCGAAGTGCGACTGCCCTTTATCGCCTACCACTGGCCTACAAGATGTCCCTGTTTAGTAGAAACTATTTTTATTATATTAAGCAGTATGATATATGAATTATAATTCCATTTTAGGAACCATATATGATTAATCCCACTATAGAATGACTTATGTATATTTAATAACTTTTGCTAACCTTTTGTTTGAGACAGATGGAATGACCCGTCATTCTATCACATGATCTGCTAACACTTCACGAAAAACAAATTCAATTTCATTTATTTAAGAGATGAAGTGGAAATTGTTCAAGGCATGAACAACAGTGAGATTATACCAAAATAAAGTAAGTATTTATTCTAATTCAAATTCTTCAACTTTAGGGAAACGATCTTGAAAACCAAAAATGTTGTCATATTGCTCTTAAATCTAATTAATCAGATGGTACCTTAGATCGTCACAAATTTATGGATTTGTAATTGTTGGCTTTTCCATAGCCATGTTCTCTACCACTCTCCATCAAAACATGATGGTTAGATTTTTCTTCCATATCCAAATTTTCACCTATGTGGAAACCCAGTGATTAGTTTTTTTGGGTAACCGTTACGTTTCATACTTTTGTTTTTAAAGATTGGTTTTGGTATTCCTTTTTACGGTGTGGGTTTCTATTAAAGAAACTTTCGAGTAGTAAACCATTTATAACCCAAATGAATTTTGAGGGAGAAATTCATTTTAAGGGGTTAGAATGTAACACCCCAAGATTTTATGAAAAATATTCCTTTAAATTTCATTAATGTCTTGTGTTATACACTACACCAAAAGAAGCTTTCACAACACACATCACTGACCTGGCTTGAATTACACGCAATCACGACCTTCCACGATAGCGTGTGTTGTACGCAACACCAAGTTTCTCTAAACAACGATATGCTATTAAAATATTATTAAAACTAGACGTTATGAATAGTAATAACCACTTTTTGAAATTTTATAAATTCTATTTTTCAAAATGGACTTCATTTTTGGATTCGGAATATCGAAATTAGCTTAGGGTGAAATTTTGGTGATTTTCGGATAACTTTCATATTTTGATGAATAGTGAAAATTACTAAATTTTAATTAAAAACAAATTTTTCAATCGAAATAATTAATAGTGATAAATTATTAATTTGAGTGGTTTTAAAGTATATTTAGAATATATTTTTACAATTTAATACAATGTTGGTCATTGGATGTAATTTCACATTTAAACCAGTTATAAACAAGTTTCAATCTTTTGATAGTTATTATCTCTTAAAAACGCACTATTTGTTTTGACGATGGGAATTAATTTTTAAATTAGTTAATGAAACTGAAATGTTTTGAATTTGGTAAAATAGATATCATTTTTGAGTTCATAATATCAAATATATCTTAGGCATAAGTTTTGGTATTTTTCTGAAAACTTTCATTTTTTGATGAATAGTGAAACCACTAAGTGGTAGTTAAAAAAAACTGAATTGTTCATAAAACATAATTTTACCACTTCTGTGAGTGGAATTTCAAAAATCCGAGAGACACGGTTGATGTTAGTAAGTAAAATTTGGTTCAATGAGATGAAAATAATTTTTTGGTGAATAGTAACTTTTTACTTTTTTCACCACGGTTAAAAGTAAATAGGGTAATTAAGGGTAGAAATGATATTATTATTACCCTAACACATGTCCTAATTCTATTGGAGCAGTGTAATTCAGCCAAAAACAAACTTAGGAATAAAAAATGACCATTTAGGCCCACTTGAATTAGATTAGGACATTTATTATTATTTAATTCAAAGAAGGGTTAAAAGAGTTAAAATCAAAGTTTATTTAATAAGACATTTTTAATATAGTGTTATACATAAGTTAAATTAGACTATAATTATTCATTAGAAAGATAAATATATTTCCTACATAATTGTATTTTATTTGTAATTTTTAGACATTAAATAATTTAATTTATTTATGACACAACGATGATGCTGTAATTATCTTATTAATGAAATATTGACATAATTGATGTTATAAATACACAAATAAATATAATTTGAGACTTTTTATGAATTACAGTAATTTTCTAGGTTAATATGACATGTTAGTATTGATTAAATTAACTTTTTTCTAACTTATCATTCTGTTATAATTTTTACAAAAATAAATTACACAATAGTGTCAAAATTGACATAAAATAGTTTTTAAAACAAATATTATATTATTAATTGTTATTTTATTCCTAAAAATCTAAGGTTCAGCAAAATTACTTAGATACGGTTATATATATTAATAATAAACAATTTGGGGTTCTTTTGGCTTCTTATAGTATGTTTATTAACCTTATAGTGTAAGAACACAAGAAGACATGGTAAAAGTAAAATTATTTAACTTAATGTTAAATCTAAATGATAAGGTTAAAATAGGAACCTAAACTTGTCTAAATTATATTGGATGAGAGGATTTCGGACAATCCCCACCTTAGCCTCGAAATAAATCAATTTGAAACTATTTACAACTGAACTTTACTTTATAATAAAATAATATTTTTAGTTTTTCCAAAGGAGCCCCTCTCCTCCATTATAAAAGGGAACCTCCTCCCTCTCTTCCTCACACAACTTTCAGCCTTAAAGCTCAGCCAACCCCTGCCAAATTCTCTTATCCACTTCTCTAGAAACATCCTAATGGTTCTGGTCTTCCTAAAAGACCAATTTTAGTGCCCTAAGAGGAGGTCTCAAAGAGGCACTTCAAAGAAGAGGAAATTTCCGTTACCGATTCTTTCACCTTTATTTCTTCTTCCACTTCTTCTTCATAGGTTGTTTCATTATGAAGTAATAACATCAGTATCACTCATATACTGATATGTTATTATAAGTATGAAACAATCCTATTTCTCTATCTATCCATCCTACGGAAGACGAAGTCACCGCGCGTGCGTACGTACGGAATACCCTCTCCACGCCGTGGTGAAATCTATTTTTCCACCACCACCTTACTTGGATGGGTATAAAGGTGTAAATAATAACTATATATTATTATTTTAAAGTGATATTGATTCTGAAATAGTATACATACACTCCAATACAGTCCCACGATCATGAGAATGATATCATCGCTCGTGCGTACGTACGGACTACTGTCTCCACGACGCGATGAGATTCATTCTCCACTTTAACCATTCATGAATGATTATATAGTATATATAATAAGTAATCATGAAATATATGACATAATAATGATACTGGATTTATGTGTATATATATGAATGTCATCTACTTAATTCCGTTCAACTCAATATGTAAACGAAAACAGCGTTCATGCGTACGTACGGCCTACCGTCTCCATGAACGGTGTATTTAAATCCATTTACTGATTTATTATATATATGTATATTCTGAATATATATATATATATAAATCGTGTTTTATATTCTGGAATTAAGTAATCATGATCTATGTAATCATATGAATAATTACAAGTCAAAACACGGACGACAAATGAAACAATTTTACCCAAAATGCTCTTTAACATGGAATTTACAAATGAACGGGTAATATAAAGTCATAAGTGAACAATATAAGATATCATAACAATGAATATGATTCTGTAATAAGTCAATGACATTATTTAAACATTATACAGGAGGTTCGGACACTTACGAAGAAAATCGGACCTAAGGTAAGGGAAATATCACAATCTCATTTCTATCCGAGATTGTTTATACTTTGGCATTTACTGGGGTGTATTTTATCATCCACATCCATGTTTCCTCAATATGTAATATTATTTACATCCACCTAAAATTGTTTAAATCCAATTTTACCCTTCGGTGAGTTTTTAGTAAAGGATATGAATGGAATCTTTTTTCATTTTTCGTATGTGGTGCTTTTTGACTTTTCCGACAAAAGTCCGAAGAATGTTTTTTTTAACTTATACGACATGAATGGTTTTTTTAAAACATTATTTCCAAGAAGCTTCCTTTACAAGTTTTCAAGTTTATTTTTAATCAACTTATTTTAGTTTATAATTGTACGACATGTTAATAAAGGAAAAGTGTTTTTGAAGAAGAAATGATATTTTCCTCAAGAAAGGTGTTCAAGTGTTTTATCAAAATTATTTTCCATATAGATAATAAAGGGTTCTGTTTTTATCCCTATTATTAAATTGATTTGATTATGTTGTGATGGGATTATATTTTTATGAATTCCTTTATCTTATATGAATTGTTTTATGATGTCACGATTTTTAATATTCCCATTTTTATTACATGGGTTATGCTATGATGTATCATTTGCTGATTTTGTGGCACACATAAGAATGGTATTATTATGAGATGGGTGGGACCTATATCTCCCTCCAATGAATTGGGTAAATATTTTATATCTCATGAGATAGACATGGCTGGAACGGTAGGTTATACCGGTTCAGTGAAACAGGACTGAAACGAGGGTGACTCGGATCAGAAAGGGACTTTGTCCATTAAGATAGTCTTGGCAATGAGTCTTGACTAACAAGAAATGATTCTCTATGATTATGTGTGTATGACACAAAGTTTAATGTTTTAAGTTATGATTATTGTGATTACATTTCACTTCCATGAGTTATCCCAGGTTATGAAATTATGATCTCTTTTACAGGTTAAGATTTCCAAAAGTTATGTGCTTATGTATATGATGTGATTGATATTTATTTTGTTTACCCTTACAAAGCATTTTAGCTCACCCTTTTATGTTTACTTTTCCCCAGGATATAAATAAAGGTTTAGGTATAAAAAAGAAGATCTTTATGGGAGATTTTTAAGATCTTTCACCATGATTAGAAGAATATATTCCGAGTTTCCAAAGACACTAAACTATTACGATCCTTGTGTGTGTGTTTTTATTATGTACTAAGTATTACGCAAATGTAATGTAATGTCAATGTACGTAAAGCTTCGGGACTTTACAGATGATTCTCAAGATACCTAAAAATTTGTATAAGAATAATTTCTATAGGTCCTCCTAGAAGTGGTTTCTGAAACACAACTATTGTGTGGGATCCCAACAGAGGTAAGGGAACCAAAGAGATTTGGGTTCCTTGTCACCAAGGATGGTGAATAATTATTGTTGGAAAATGATGAACCTATCTCATACATGGAAGTAGTAGAGAGCTTAGAGGATAAAATATGGCTAGAAGATATTAGATCTAAGATAGAATCCATGTATCAAAAGTACGTTTGGGTTCTGTTAGATGAGCCAGTTGATGTATAGATTTTTGGATTAAAATGGGTGTTCAAGATAAATATAGACATGGAAGGTCAAGATAGCTCCAACAAACTAAGGCTAGTGGGTAAAGGATTCTGAAAACATGATGTAATTTAATATGATTAAACTATATCTCTGGTTTCCATATTTAAATCTATAACATTCATACATGTTATAAAATATTACCATGACTATGATATTTGGAAGATATATGTCAAAAAAACATTCCTATATGGTACACATCAGCAAGATATCAATATGACACAACCAAAGGGGTTTTTGACCCCAGGTGGAGCCAAATGGGGTTTTATGATGCAGAGATCCATTTATGGATTAAAGAAAGTATCCAGGTCATGGAATATTCTATTGGATGAATCCATAAAGGAATTTAATTTCATTAATAATGAATATAACCATGTTTTTATAAGACGTTTAATGTGAATTTGGTCATAATACTAGTAACATATGTTTATAAAATATTACTTATTGGAAATGATATACCATTCTTACCGTCAGTTAAGGATTGATTGAACAAGAGTTCTTTCCGGAAGAACATATGTGAGGCGGCCTAAATTTTAGAGATCAAGATCATTCATGATAGACCCATGAAGCTTCTTGGTCTAATTCAATGTATATAAATTGACCTGATTCTAATTAGATTTATTATGGAACAATCCAAGAGGAAAATGGTTCCATTTTCTCATGGCCTACATCTTTCTATGTGAATGTGTCCTTTGAAACAACATGATAAAAGTAGGATTAGTACGATCCCACACACTTCAGCTATAGGATCCATCATTTATATCATGTTATTTACTAGTCTTGATGTTTCTTATACACTGAGAATGGTATGAAGATATCAATAAAATCTATGAGATCGACGTTGGACTATTTTAAAGATTATAATTATGTATTTTGTAAGAACTAAGGATATGTTCTTGGTGAATGGAGGAGACAATAATCTTTACCTTAGATGGTATGATGATTATAGTTCTCATATAGACTATAATGATCTTATGTTACAATGATGATATGTTTTCTGTCTCAAAGGATGAGCTGTGACCAGTAAGAGTTCAAGGTAGTCATTTTTCACTGATTTTACATCCGAGTCCGAATATATAGGGGATTATGATGCAGTTATGGAATCCATCTCGATTCATAACACTATCTATGATCATAATGTGGTGTCTAGCAATAGATACCCTATAACATTGTATTGTGATAATATTGTTGCAGTGGCTCTTGCAAAAGAACCAATGTCACATTAATTAAAAAATAACAATATCCAAAAGTATCTCCTCTTGATGGAATTATATCAATGGGGTGAATTTCCAATGTGGAAAATGTACATTGAAGAGAACATGTGGGACCCCATGACTAAAGGCCCATATCAACATAAGTATGAATATCATGTGATAACTATCAAGTTAAATGTTGTTAGTAGTTCGATCTATCTAAGTGTGAGTCTTTTGGAGTGGGTGGCCTATAACCAACTACTTCTTACATTGTGATGAACTTGTATTCATGGGTTTGAATATGAATAAATACCTTACCACATCTTGATTGTTCTTCTACATGACAATGTAGGTGATAATGTCCAAATGATATCTATTGCACTAAAGGGTCCTAGAAGATCCCTACATGGATGAGAACCCGGAAGTTCCATAACACTATTCTTGAATATATGTTGTATTTCTGGATGATGTTATTTGAGGGAATAAAATAATATAGTCCATTGGGGGTGGGGAAACATAAAATATTGAGGAAATTTCTCATGGTGTACTCCATAGGAAATATCTAAGATTATATTACGAGGATGTAACCCACCATTAGGAAATCCATATTTCATAGTGTCAATGGATGTTCTTATTTTTAGATGTTTGTATTGGTCCTTAGAAATTACAATAATTATTCATGGGTATTACAAGTCGAGCACTTAGATATACTTATGAACACTATGATGACACAGTGTTTGTAGTGAGGCATAATGTGTTGTGTGTCTCAAGAGTAATACTGAATTAAAAGATATTGTGAGAAAAGATTTTTACCTTTTATTCCATAACAGATGTTAATATCTCAGTCCATTTGATGGAATTTTTATAGCCTAAATAAATACATTTCCATGGAGAGGAATGAGAAATATAAATTCCATGAAGACAAAGAAAGAATAATCGATCACATGGGTTGATAGAAATAGTATTCGACCTTCATGAATTGAGATATTAGGACAAATGAATTACATTACGTGGTAAGAGTTCAAAGGAGGGTACATGTCATTGTGGCATTAACTTCATTCCCTATAGGTTCCATTGTGTGTTACTATATGTTATCTTTAATCTTTAGGCTGGGTCCACCTAATTCCACTGAGAAAGAGGCCTAGAATATCACACACTATGTGTATCAATGTATCTCATATAAATATTCATTATTAGGTTGAATATAGAATATTCCCAATTGTGGTTTAATAATTATTCAAGGATTCGAGATAGAATATCTTTCGACAGTTTTTATTCAAGAAGATATATTATTGTAGAAATAATATTTAATAGGGAATAACACAATGATATTTATTTAAGAAATAAAGACTCGTTATTCAAGGTCTAATAAATGTGAAATAGGAAATAAAGAAAAATGATAAACCAATAGTACGCACAAAGTATATTAATTTACATGTCGTGTGGTTTTTCTAGGAATTTGTGAGAAATAATATTATTTATATAATTAAATAACAATAGTTGTAATTTGATGGGTGCATGTAATATAATAATAATAGCCAGAAAATATTATTATACATGGCCTCCTACAAATAATTAAATGAAATAAATACCTATTGTTAAGGATTTTATTTCATTATTCTTGGTATTTTAAATCCCAATTACAAAATTCTCATTAAGGTTATCCATTCTCAGTGGGTTTTCATAGTGGATTTATAGAAATATCTCCTACCAAGAGATAATTCCTTTACTCTAAGAAATCTCTCATGTTATGAGAGTGATCCTCCTCTACCAGATCTTGGATAGCACATTGGAATCGGCTCCCAAGGATATTTATGGCAGACATCACATGTGATGGCTCTGATGCACTAGCACCCAGAGATCCCTTTGGAAACATCCATTGATAGGTGTAGCATGTGTGGATCACCACTAGAAGAATCCCACTCTTGGATTCTATGATGTAATAAATGTAACGACCCAAACATTCGTTAATGGAAATCTATCTTGATCTAATTAAATGTCTCTTTATGTAAAATGTTTATTTAAAATATCAAACTCTATGGTTTTATGTTTTTGGATTTTAAAATAATGTTATGAATTGTGACCATTTCTACTATAACTATTGAACAATGATCACGTGGATAGTATAAATATAGGGCTTTAACAAATCCCATTTACTCTGACAAATGAAGCGATGGACTCATCCAGTAGACATAACCCATACGAAGCCCATTTTTTCAGTTCTTGGAAAGGAGGATGCTTCTCTAGACTTCTATCTTGACCAATCCCATTCCAAGATTGAATATGTTAAGCTCTAGTGGGATGTCCTATGAGTGAAATGTAAGTTTATAGAGATTACCCCACGAGAAATATTATCAGAGCCACCCCATGAGTCTGTCACCGTAACACACCTTACTCTTCGGTCTTATGCGTGTGTTATAATGGGTTATGTAACAAGACCATAACACTATGGTAATGTGCATTATTTTTTTATATAATAATGAATAAACTTTCATTATATTATTGTTTCCATGTAAATATTTTTTAAATCACAAATATTATATTTTAGTTAGTTTACTACTATGAAATCTATTTTTATGAATTAAAGAATTATTGAACTAAACAATATTTTACTAAAATATTATTATTATTATTAAATTAATTTTTATTAAATATAAATGATTGTATAATATTTTGAATGCAATTTTAATTTTTATTACGGTTTGAAACCCATTTTTGTCAAAAACTCTGAATTTTTTATAAATGTATATTTTTATTTTAAAACTGAAAATTAACATATACAGAAAAAATTTTAGATAAAATGAACATTATTTCATGAATCATGACATCAAAATTATCTAACGATGAATTTTTCATAATTTTCTGAGATAGTAAAATTTTTGGGTAAAAATTAAATACCGTTTAAATATATAATGTGTTTTATGAAAACATAATGAACCAATAGTGATGTGATAAAATTACTATAAACATTATGTTCGACCAATATATTCTTTACCATTAAAATTATGTGATTTTGGGTTTGTTTTATTTATTTTACAAATCATTAGTGGACCCTTCAAAACTTATTAAACATTTTGTCTTTTTAAATTGTTTTCCTTGGGAGTGTGACTCGCCTCCACATAATCCACCCATTAATTTTAAGAATTTCTAACTTCGCCTTTGTAAAATATATTTTTAAACTCCCCTTTTCCATGAACCATGGGAAAAACCATGGGATGCTTTGTGTTTTGGATTAGATTAATGTGAGGTGTCCCAAACCAAAATAATAAAAAATTCCCTCACCTTTCCTATATAATACCACCCAGGATCCCGATTCCTCCTCACTTAAATAATTTTATGTTCTTCCAACCTCTTCCCTACTCTCTCTAGAATCCCCCCAAGGCATCCCAAGCACCCAAGAAGCCTCTCTCAAGCCTCTCCCAAGCATTTGGAAGCACACTTCCAAGTAAGGGTTTTTCATTCTTTTTTTTGTTTTTGTCCAATATTAATTAAATTGTTATGCCCTTTTAATTTCTTTTATAAATGTTGAGGCATGGTTTCGAACCTCCCCCATACTACCCTATTTATGTTTGAATGATGGGAAACCCCTTTCTCTGTCACTAAATTCCTACCATGTACACCTGTTACTATGCCGAAATTCCGAAAAGAATTTCTCTCTCCTCATCTACATTCAAGAAATTTTTTTGTATCATGAATATAAATTCCATTACATTTGTTGAGACATGTATCTATATGACCCACATAAAATATATATCTTGTAAATATTATGATACACCCCTTTCTCTCTAATCAACCATTTTTATTAGTTCTTATGTCACACCGTTATGCTACCGAAATTACACTGTGCTTTTCCAAGACAAAGTCATTGTGTAGTTGATACCATGACCATTTATCTATCAAGGGTATTCAACTTTATGACCATTTAAATATTGTTTAAAGAGTTTCATGTATGTATTCCGCATTCATTTATCGTGGAATAATTGAATATGCTGAATGATTCAATGTTTTAACATCCATGTGGCACTCGTATGCATGAAATGAAATGTTTAAGATGGGTGTGCCCTGATATCACTCCAATGCATTGGGTAATGTATAGTATCATGATAAGACATGTGAAATGGGTGTTTACTCAGGCTAATTCATGTGCACCAAGGGTTTACTAATTCTTCATGTGCAATGATTATTTACTCATGCTTCATGTGCAATGATCCTTGGATCATGATAATTCCATGTTCAGTGTTGTTGCCACATTTCCATGTTATTATTATCATGTTTTATCATTAGTTTATGTTTATGCTTATCCTGTGATCTATTGATAATCCTATTTTCTAACATGTAGTTAATTCCTCATTTTATTCCTTGTCTATTTCCATACTGGGATTTATATCTCACCCTTTTCTTATGTTTGTCCTCTGGTTATCCCATGAAATGATAAGTATGAGGGAATGTAGTGTTCATGTAAAGGAAGTTTTCAATAAAGATGTAATGTGTTTTATGTTCTAAACTGTTATGTAATGTTCTGAATCTCTTATGACACTAGAACTCTTGATCTTCTATTTTATATCAAGTGATGATTTTATGTAATAAATTAGGTTTTTGTGTGTAATAAAAAGAAGGGTCGTTATAGTTTGTATCAGAGGATATGTTTAGTTTTTTAGTGGTATAGGATTAGAAATCCCTAATAAATCCTTAGAGACAAGAATAATTATAATAAAAACATCCCTATGTTTTGGAGAGTATTGAGGAAGTGGTTTATCAAGGAAATACATCCCTGTCTGGATACGAGCAAGAAGAGGCGGCTCTAGCACAAATGTATCCTAGGGGTAAAACCAGAAAACCACACATTGATCTAGACTCGAACGAGAACTGGTGAACAATAATGGGCCTTGCTGCAATCTTGGTTAAGAAACATCCGAGGGGATAAGTTTTGGTAAATTCACAAGCTTAGAATGAACCAATATTAAGGGACTATAAAAATTCCATAAGAATATATGTTAGAAAATAGATCATGGATAACATAGAATAAATCCAATAGATTCACATGTTAATTAATGAAATTTTATATATAAGTCCTGAGTTTTGTCCTTGTATTAGCCTTTATGTGTTACACCAAACATTCCTTTTATTCTAGCCAATAGCGGGTAATAGGAGGGCTCATGGCTAACAAATGATGTGAAGATCAATGTGATGACTATACTAATGAGATTCCCAATCCAATGGGAGTGGGAATTTCAAACAATGTCACGCTTCTCTCCCAGATAACTAAATCACTGAATAGAAACATGGGTCAAGAGGAATGTTCAACCACCCCTATGAATGAACAAGTCGCTATAGAGAGCTTCATGAGACAAAGGAATCCTACTTTCAATGGATCATCTGATCCCTCAATCGCTGAACAATGGATCAACACTGTTGAAAATATCATCTCCATCCTTCAAAGTTCTGAACAAGAGAAGGTTCTTCTTACTTCTTATCGTATGGAGGGTGAAGCTGATCAATGGTGAACGTTGATAAAAAATATGAAGCCTGAGGAGGAGATAGAAGCATTCGAATAGAAGGATTTCTGGAAGATGTTTTTCGATAAATATTTTCCACGCACCCTCCAACATAATATGGAAAGGGAAATCCTTTCCCTCATAAAAAGAGATGACGAGTTTGTTGGAGAGTATGAGGAAAAATTCACAAGTCTTGAATGATACGCTTATAGCTTTACCGTTACCTCCGAATGCAAGTTTTACCGCTTCTTTGGTGTGATGAAACCTATCCTTTGGATAGAACTGGTGATCCATGAATTCTACATCTATGAGGATATCGTCTGATGTGCCCTAATGGTGGAAATGGATATCAGATAATCTTAGGGGTGTCATAGGGATAAGAGTCATAAGGTGGCCATCAATGTTGGTGGTGCGATGGATAAATCCAACAGTGCTAAGAAGATCCAACTCCCACTTGCCAATGGTGTGGAAAGATGAACCCTGTAAATTGCATAAAGTGTATGAGAAAATGATTTGGGAATTGATGAGAATGGAACTTGGCTATAACTATCGGAAAGAAACACCCGCTGCTAAAATAGAGGAGAGGAATTCTCTATTCGAACCACATCGTGTTGTTCACTACTAAAACTACAATGAACCAGGGCATTTTTCAAATCAGTTCCCTAAGCCAAGGGTTTTCAATGTAAACCAACAACCTCCAAGGAAGAAGGGGTGATATTTTTCCATTACTACTGCCAATGTGAACCCTGAAAATGATGTGGTGATAGGTACAGTGGTTATTCATTCAGGAATAGAGAATGTACTTTTCGATTCAGGTTCTACGCATTCTTTTATATCTTTAATGTTTAGTAGAACAGTTCCCACACCACCACAAATCATGGAAGTGAAGATGTCGGTGAGTACGAAAAAATGGGGAAATCATTGCATCCCATGAATATAATTCCTCCCCTATAATAATCATTTTCGGTTGAGATATTATAAAGGGTGAAGAAGTAAGATATCCCCAATATTTCCTTTTGTATAAAATACGGGAACAGTGAATTCATAATAAGGCCTTTTGGACCCACTAATTCTCCAATAAACTTCATGGAATTGATGAATAGTCATTAAAGATTACCTGGACAAATTTTTCATAGTCTTTATATATGATATTATGATATTCTCCAAAACCAAGGAGGATCATGAGGAGTGTCTAAGAACATTACTAGAGACCATTTAGAAGGAGACGATATATAAAAAGTACAACAACTGTGGGTTCTAGTTCAACGAGGTCGCATTCTTGGGATATATCATCACAAGAAATGGGATATCTATGGATCCCTCCAAAACTGATGCAATTCAGGGATGGTCGAGGCCAAGATCAGTAATGGATATTCGTAGCTACTTAGAGTTAGATGGATATTATGGTCGATTTGTGATAAATTTCTCATGATTATCCAACCCTCTTACCAAGCTAACTCAGAAGGGAGTAAGGTTTTAATGGAGTGATGAATGTGATGTATGATTCAAGGAGTTGAAAAGGAGGCTTATCACTGTGCCGGTGTTCACTTTACCCACAAGTAGAGATCTTTTTTGAGGTATTCAGTGATGCTTCAAAGAATATCCTAGGATGGGTGTTGATGTAAAATGAAAAATTCATTTCCTATGCTTCAATGCAATTAAAAATTAATGAACATAACTATCCAACACCTGACCTCAAGGTTGATGTAGTGATCTTCACTTTGAAAATTTGGGGGCATTATATCATTGGTGAGAAGTTTGAAATATATATAGACCACAAAATCCGCAATTATATCTTCACACAGAAAGATTTGAACATGCGCCAACGAAGATGGTTAGAGCTGATCAAATACTATGACTTCTCAATCCATTTCCACCCTAGGAAAGAGAACAAGGTGGAAGATGCCTTATGTAGAAAGGACCCAGCAATTCTATAATTGATGATAATTGAAAAGGATCCAATATTATTAGTCTTTATGAATTTGGGCATGGGAATCATAAAGAATGGAACATCATCAATCATTTCACAAATGATTGCTAAACAGTCACTTTTGGAAAGGTTCACAGATGCTCAAGAGAATGATGTGGGAATTCAGGAAAAAGTGGACGCTATCGGAAAATAAAAATCATTGGTTTTTATTGTTAATGAATAAGTAATTGTGAGATTTTGGAAAATACTATGCGTTCCATCTATTCCAGAGCTGAACAAGTAACTTTTGGATGATAAACATAGTTCAAATATCTATATTCACACAGGAAACAAAAAGATGTATTGAGATCTCGGAGAGCATTATTGGTGGGATAATATGAAGAAGAATATCACTGAATATCCATCAATGTTCCTGGTGTTTTAGTAAGTGAAGGTAGAGTGGCAAATGCCTAAGGGGATTATGCAACCATTGCCCATTCCAGAATGGAAAAAGGAAAAAATCACCATGGACATTGTCACCAGACTTCTGAAGACATCAAAATGCAATAATGCAATTTGGGGTATTGTGGATCGTCTTACAAAGGCTAAAAACTTCATTGATGTTTGGAAGGATTTCTCATTGGATTCACTGCCACAGATATATATCAGGTATGTGATAAGGCTTCATGGAGTACCACTATCAATTGGGTCTGATCGAGATCCACGATTCAAGATCTGTTTTGGAAGAGTCTTTAACAAGCTCTGAATACTAAACTGAACATCAGTACGACTTACCATCCTCAAAATGATGGCTAATCCAACAAGACTATCCAAACACTTGAGGACATGATGATAGCATGCTCAATGGACTTTAAAGGAGGAGGATATCAACAAATTCCTCTTGTTGAGTTCTCTTATAAAAATTGTTTCCACTCGAGCATCCAAATGGCACCATATGAAGCCCTTTATGGGAAAAGGTGTAGAACATATGCATGTTGGGATGAGATCGGTGAGCGTAAACAGCTTAGACCAGAAATGGTCAATGAAATGGGGGAGAAGGTGAAAACCATTCAGCAGCATATCAAGGCATCCCAGAGTCAACAGAAGAGTTATTCAGATAACCGTCAATGAGAACTTTATTTTAAAATTGGTGACATGGTATTTCTATGCATATCTTTGGGAAAGAAGGTCATGAGGTTTGGAATGTAAGGGATGTTAAGTCCAAGGTACATTGGCGCCTTCAAGATTCTCGATCATGTTGGGGTTGTGGCCTATCATCTAGAACATCCACCTACCATTTCCAACGTACATGATGTATTTCATGTATCCCTCTTAAGGAAGTACATACCGGACCCATCACATGTACTCTCTTCAATGGTGGTACAGTTAAAGGATGATATTTCGAATGAGGTTGAACCAGTGAATATCATATATCGTAGAGAAAATGTTCTAAAAAAATAAGACAATTCACCTCGTCGAGGTGAGTGGTGAAACCACAAGTTGGAAGAAGTTAAATGGGAATCAAATTAAATGATGAATTAGAGTTGCCCAATTTTATTTTAGTGTGGTAAAAGGAAATTTTGAAGGAGAAACTTCTTAAGGGGGAAGATTTTAATGACCCAAACATTCATTAATTGAAATCAATCTTGATCTAATTAAATATATCTTTATGTAAAATGTTTATATAAAATGTAAAATTATTTGGTATTATGTATTTGGATTTTAAAATAATTTAAATAATTGTGACCGTTGCTAATATAGTCATTGAATAGTGATCACATGATTAGTATAAATATAGGTCTTTAACAAATCCATTTTAATCAAACAAAGGGAGTGATGTCCTCATCTAGTAGATGTGCCCCATAAAAAGCCCATTTGTCAGAGCATGGAAAGAAAGTTGCATCTTTGGGATTCTCTATTGACCAAGCCCATGCCAAGCTTGAATATGTTATGCTCAAATGGGACCACCTGTGAGAGAAATGGATGTTGATAGAAATTACCACCCGAGAAATGTTATCCGAGCCACCCCAACAGTATGTCACCATCACACAACATACTCTTAGGTCTTATGCAGGTGATATAAGGGGTTATGTAACAAGAACGTAGCAATATGGTTATGTAAATTATTTTTGTATATAATAATGAATTTACTTTCATTTTACTATTGTTAAATTGTAATAGTTTTTAAAGCACAAATACTATTTCTTGTTTAATGTTCAACTAAAAACACTATTTTTATGAATTAATGTATTTTTTAATTAAATTATATTTTAATAAAATATTATTATTCTTATTTATTTATTTTAATTAAATAAAAATGGTCGCATAATTTTATGAAAGAAATTTTAATTTTTATTATGGTTTGAAAGCAATATTTGTCCAAAACCATGAATTTTTTATAAATGTCAGGTTTTATTTTAAAAGTGAAAATTATCATATTCAAAAAATTATTTATATAAAATAAATATTATTTCTGGAATCAGGACGTCGAAAATATCCAATGGTGAATTTTTCATAATTTTCTGAGACAGTCAAATTTATGGGTTAAAATTAAATACCATTTAAATATATAACGTGTTTTATGACATCATAATGACCAAATAGTTATGTAATAAAATACTATAAACATTATTTTAGAACGATATATGATTTACCATAAATATAATGCAATTTTGGGTTTTTTTGATTTATTTTACAAAGCCTTAGTGGACCCTTCAACACTTATTAAACATTTTGTCTTTTTAAAATGTTTTCCATGGGAGTGTGACTCACCTCCACATAAGCACACCCATTATTTTAAGAAGATCAGACTTTTTCCTTATAAATTTTTTTTCCACTTCCCTTTTCCAAAAACAATTGGATGATTTGTGGTTTGGATTAGCCTAATGTGTGGTATCCCAAACCTAAATAATAAAGAGTTCCCTCGCCTTTCCTATATAAACAAACCCAAACTCCCACTTCCTACTCACTCAAAGCCTTTAGAGTTCATCCACCCTCTTCCTTACTCTCTCTTGAATCATCTAAATTCTCCCCAATCTCCCAAAAAGAATTTCTCAAGCCTTTGGAAGCACACATCGAAGTAAGGGTTTTCCTTCCTTTCTCATTTTTGTCAAATATTATTTAAATTATTATACCCTTTTAGTTTCAATTAAAAATGTTTGTGTATAGTTTCACACCTCCCCCATACCTCCCTATTTATGTTTGAATAATAGGATACCCCATTCTATTTCATTAAATTCCTCTCATGTATACCCATTACTATGTCTAAATTTTGAAAGTAAATTTTCACACCTCATTTACATTCAAGGAGTTTTTTTGTATCATGAATATAAATTCCATTAAATTTGTTGGGACATGTAATTATAATACCCCATTACTATAAATTTCATGTAAATATGATGATACACCTATTTCTCTCTCATTAACCATTTTTATGAGATCATATGTCATGTCGTTATGCTGCCGAAATTGCACTGTGCTTTTCACATCCAAAGTCATTGTCTAGTGAATACCATGCCCATTTCACTATCAATGATATTTACCTTTATGAACATTTAATTATTTTCTAAAGAGTTTCATGTATGTATTCAACATTATTTTAGCACCGAATAAATGATTATGTTGAATGATTCAATGTTTTATGATCCATGTGGCACACGTATGCATGAAATGAAATGATCAAGAATGGTCCACCCTGATAGTGCACCAATGAAATGGGTATCATATTGTATCATGATACATCAAGTGCAATGGATTTTTATACATTCTGATGAGAGTGAAATGAGGGTTTATGTGTGCTTCATGTTCAATGAGGCTTTACTAATGCTCCATGTGCAATGATCCTTGGCTCATGCTAATTCCATGTTTAGTATTGTTTCCACATTTCTATGTTATGATTATCATGATTTATCATGACATTATGATTATGATTCTCTTGTGATATATTTATATTAATATTTTCCAACATGTATTTTATTCCTCATGTTATTCCATCTTAATTCCCATAATGGGCATTATAGCTCACCCTTTTCTATGCATCTCCTTAGGTTATCCCATGCCACACTATGTATGAGGGAATGTAGTGGTTTTGTAAATTAATTTTTCAATAATGATGTTGTGTGTTTTATGTTCTAAACGGTTATGTAATGTTCTTAATCCATAAAAAAATATACCTCTATATCTACTATGTTGTAATTTGAGATGATTTTTTATAATAAAATCAGGTTTAAGTGTGTAATAAGAAGCAGGGTTGTCAAAATAACATATCACATTGGATCGTGAACAAAACCATCAACTAAGAGTGAATTAAAATAATTTAATTCTTTTGTTTTAATTAAATTAATTATAACCAACATTTCATGATCCTCACTATGGTTCATGGGATTCCCTCTTTCCTTTTTCATTCTTCCTTATATTTTGAAGATATGACAATTTATCATCATAGAGGATATTATATTGATCATTGTTAATGGTAAAATTAAATTTGGGTACACCCATCGACACAATTCCCTACGCCTAGAACCTACAAAACCAAAATGGGCTTATGCTACTACAACATTGTCTTGTCATATGTTACATGAAACACTAATGTTTCTATGAAACATCGCTTTATTACTATAATTATTTAATTGAGGTAATTTTAACATAAAAGTAAAAAATAAGAAATTAAATAGTGTTAAATACTTTTCAAATATGTTTTATAATTTTTTTAAATAAATAAAACATATTTATAATGAATGATATAATTTTATTAATGTCTTTATATGACTATAAATAAAAGTTTCTCAAATGAAAAACATTTAATGACTTTATATAAATAATAATAAAATTAATTTTAGAGATATTTAGAAATTTAATTTTATATAATAAACATTTATTTTTAATTCAAAATGTAGAAATTATACTTGGGTGAATTTTTGAGATTTTTCTATGAAATATCATTTTTTGATGAATTCTAAAAATTTCCACTTTTTAGATTACTAGTACCTTTTTGTAAAATTAATTAATAGTATAAAATGATATTAAAATTTTTTTATAAGGTAATATTAGATAAATGTTACATATATTATAACAATTTAGGTTATTATAATCAATTTTTCTTTAAAATATAAGATTTAAACTTACAGAACTTATCATCTTCTTTCTACTTTTAAAAACTCATTATCTTTTTTCGTCTACAAGATTAGAATTAATTTCAGTTTTGACCCTTATTTGAATTAAAATATAAAAATATAACATAATCCTTTTTATTAATTATAATATTTCAATTCTAATTAATCCAAGATAGTTTTTTACAAAAAATATTACTAAAATATATTAAAATTAATCACACTGATTTCGGTGAAATAAAGTATAATTATGGAGTAATCCTTCATATTATGTTCCTGAATGACCTATTCACATTTCAAACATCCATTGTATGTACATATTTCATCCATAAGTCTTGCATTATTTTTTATTTTAGTTTTTTATGACATTTTTAGGTAACAACATGTGTATACCTAACATGTTTCTAAAAACTCCCAGTGAGAGCATTTCCTTCCCAATAAAAGGCCACCACCACTCCCAAATTATCACACCTATAAAACGTATTATTTTAGGCCAATACTACCAAATAAACTTCAAAAAATCCTTATTTTTTACCTTGAATCTCCATTTGGGAAGAAGAATATAAAAGGTATCCTTTTGGGAAAAACAAAATGTATTTACACAGTTATGTGGTAACGCCTTCAATAAAACATTATTATTTTACATTATTTCTCCACCACTTACATGTTAATTTTTCCATGATTTCATAAAAAACCTGTATTCTCAATATAAAATTATTTTATTACTCTAATGTTTCTATATACACATATAAACACCTCTATCTAATGCGTAAGTAACATAACATCTCTGTGTATAGTGAACTACTCTCTCACAAAATTATGATTGTGGATTTTTCCATTACCCCCTATAATGGTGGCCATTATGATGAAAAATATACTAATATAAGTTATATATTATATTTATTATTTTATTATTCTTATTTAATATTTATTTTTAACATACCATTATTCGTTCCATCTTATGTAAATACGATAATTTTGATTTATGAAGTATGGACTAACTCCCCTAAAAGTAATATGATTCATTCATAAAATACAAAAATTGTATTTATTATGTTTTTATTGACTATATATGATATATATGATATCATAAATCTACTATATAAATGATAAATATATACATATATTTCTTTTACTTTCTTTCTCTCAACACAACAATTAAACGGAAATAGCGTTTATGGGTACGTATGACCAACTGTCTCCAAAAGCACTGTATTCCAATTCATAAGTATCTATTATATAAAATATTACAATACACATTTACTATGTGTAAAAGATATTTATATCTTTTATTAAATTATATAATAATGATATAATTATAAGTCCAAAAATTTAACATATTAGGACACATATAAAAAACCAAGCAAATTTTACCCAATGTGAAACCATAATATAAAATGGTTAACAAAAATGTAATAAAAGAATGTAATAAAACCTCATATGTTTTTAGTTTTATCATAAGGTTCTTTAAAATAAGTATAATAAATTTACATTTATTATAAATTTGTTTTGAATGAGTATGAAGATAGTCAAAATAGAGTGTTAGTGGATTTTATTTCACTTCTTATTTCTGAGAGATACATGCTACGTTCGCCACTCATTCCCTTTTTTTTGTGTAAGAACTAACCATGATTGTATTATATGTTTCATATACCTATATTTAAGGGTATTAATATATCTTTTTATTAAATTTCATTCATTGGAATTAATTTTCCAAAGATACCAAATCGATAAAAATGTTTTTGTCTTAATTCCCCTTCTTTGACAAACATATATTGTTATGGACCTAAAATCTTTTTGAGGATTATATAAGCCAATATTACATGTTCTATAAAGAATATAATTTTCCAATATATTTTAATCTTCATGTATTTTTCTTTTCTTACATGGAGAGTTTTATATCAAGATACCATTTTATAAGATTTTATTCAGACAATCTCACATCTTTTTGAGATTTTTTACATTTATGCTTCCTTTTTTGAATAATTATGTCCATATATTAATAAAGTCATGAAATTAATTATCATATCTTTATTAATTATTTATATATTTATTGGTACCATTATATATACATTGGTACATAAGATAGTTAATAATGAGTTTTTAATAATTCCAGACATCTCCCTCTATTTGGTCAGATATCTATGTTCCTTAAAAACCATGTCTTTTAGAAAGTGTTTCCAATCATATTCTAGTAATATCCTATGATAATTAAAAAATTAAAATATTTTTGTACTAAATTTTTTTTTAATGAATCTTCTAGTCACATTCTAAATCAGAAAACTTTCTATCCTTTTTACCAGGGAAATATTTTTATGTCATAAGAAATATACAAAGTTTTTCCACCATCAATCAAAGATTTTTTCATTTCATTTTTAAAGTATATTTTTTATGAAAGTGTTTTTTAAATAGTTTTTCAAGGAAACTGGTTTTCAAAATATTATCAATATTATTTTAACAATTTTCAATGAAAATGTTTTTCAAAATTTTATCAATATTTATTTATATGTTTTCTATGTATTTTCAATTAAAATACATTTCAAAACGTATTCAAGAAATATTTATAATTTTTCAAATAATTTTTAAAGAAATTATTTTTAGAAAATATTCAACATTTATTTATATGTATTCAATGTTTTTTCAAAGGAAAATGTTTTTAAAATGTTCTGAATAATATTTTATATGTTTTCAAGGTAAATTTTTTCAAATGATTTCAAGTCTTATTTAGAAGTTTTCATATATATTATCCAAAAGAAATATTTTTGAAAGATATTTAAAAATTATTTTTCATATAAGATGAAATCTATTGATGTTACTCATTATGTTTAGGTAAATAATCTAAATGATCCTTTCAAATTCTTTCTATGAATTGTTTTCTTATTATATCACAGTCTTTATGAAACTCGTTTCCCTATCATGGGTGATATTATTTTGAAACAAGATTCTGTTCAGGGGTTATGTCCAAAATGAAATCAATATAAAACCTATCTTTTGATAAAGGTTATGATATGATCACAATTTTATAATACCCATTTAGTTTCATGGGTTATGAAATGATTATTTATGATCTTATGGAATATATATGTATTATTTAATTAGGAGATGGTGGGGACCTATATCTTAATCCAATTCATTGGGTAAATATTTAAATCTCATGAGATTGGAAAAGATGGTCTTAGGAGTGAACCATGTCAACTAATATGACCATGTGAGTGAACCTTAACTACCATGATGGAATGAGGGGTCTACTCATGCTACTAATATGGCCATGGGAGTGAGATATGACTACCAATATGGAATTTGGAGGGAAATCATGGTAGAAACAAGGTAATGGGAGTGAACCAGGACTACCAATATAGTTCATGGAGTGAAATAATGTTGCTAGGATGTCTATGGGAGTGAACCAAGAAAACTAAGATGGTATGGGGAGGGAAACAAAAATACCAAGATGGACTTGGTAGTGATGCCTTGAATACTATATGTGAAATTGATTACATGTTCACAATGATATGAGTGGACCTGGTTTCATGACCATATGTTAATGTGTTGGCCTGATCTCATATTATTAACCTAATGATTTAACATTTATCTACTTATACATTTTCTCCACATTATATGATTATGTTTATTCAACAATTCAATGTATTAGTCCAAGGGGTTTTCTCATTGATTATGTTCAATATTTATATAGGATTCATCAATTATGAACTACCAATATTTATCATTATCTCTAATGTATTGGGTATGATCTTCAAATGTTATGCTCTACTTCCATACACTTTTGTTCATGTTATGCATACACATTTTTTAAATTATCCCTTATTAAGCATCTAAGGTTACCCTTTCTCATGTTTCCTTTATCCAGGATACAATAAATGGTTTTATGACAAAGTAATAAAGGTTTAAATCTTCATGGGATATTGTGAACATATTTCACAAGAATAAAATATTTTTTTTCCATGTTTCCAAAGACCGTAAACTATTACTATCCTCGGTCATGTATTTTTGTAATGTACTAATTATTCAACTAAAATGATTTAATATCAATGTATGTTTATCTTGTGTTTCTATATTTGGGAACAAATCAATAGTTTTTTATGCCTATGTAAACTAGGATGAGAATAATTTAGTGAAATCTCATGTTATATTTCTATGGTTATGTATAGCGATGCCTCTAAAGATAAGTATAAGGATGAGTTAACATTTTTGAAAATGTCATGGAATAAGGAAAGTGATATAGTATGTTTTTTATTATTAATACATCCCTATTTTGATACTATAAGTAGATTTTGTTTTTTCATCGACGTACCTCTTCATAAAAACACTAACAAGATGTTCCAGTCCTGACTCAGGGTTATTTGGTACACAATAATGATCTTTATTGCACACTAGGTTAGACACTCTTGGGGGATATGATTTGGAAATTAAAAATCTCTTTATGAACCATAATGATTGATTTTTTATAATTTATGGATGAATTACCTAGTATAAAACTCAGTTTTAATATATTAAATAAGTATGATCCGTGATTTAGACATCCTATTAATAATTTTTCATGATTATGTGTCCTTCTTATATGACATGTGTTTGATACCCTGTGATATCTGGTTTTATTCAATAGGGATAACAACAAGGGACTTGGTTAACATTTAATGTTTTATATGTGGAAATAAATTCCATTATGTAAATCTATTTTCCAAGAGAGAATCTCAAAAAGGGAATCAGAAAGATGGTTTGAGTATTGTTTATATATATGAATATAATGATACATCAAATGACATGTGAAAGTTATGTGTTGTTATTCCAACAATCATTGCATTAAACATAAGAATAATTATTATATTGTGTTTTAGGAAACAAAAGGCAAGATTCATATTTCATATTATTGGAATGAACTATTATATAATAAGTTGATGAATCCTGAGTAATGGTTTATGAATAATGCTTGATTAATGAATTATTTATATTTTGGAAATAAAATATTATGTTATATGAATCATGAAATGTATTTGTGTTTTCAAAATAAGTTTTCATTAAGGATTCGTATGTACATGTTGAATGGTAATGAAGACATAGATAAGTGATATCATAAAATGGTGATATTTTGATCAAGGGAAGGAAACACTTAATTAATATCCAAAATTTGGATAATGATCATAGGATAAGGAAATGTTGGATATGAATAAGTAAATTGGATGGTATAGATTACCCTAGAACTGATTATTGAAAAAGTGTTCTATGTCATCAAGGATGAGGTTTACAACATGTTTAGTTTAAACAATATATCAAATAACCATTGAAATAAAGAATCATGCAACTTTTCCAAAAGGATTTATAGTAATTTACCAAGAGGGTATTCACATGTTCGTAATGTGACAACCATGAGAAAATTTATGATATATTGGGGAATCAATGTTATGATGATTTCCTAAATATGTTTCTAATTTTTTGGATTTTCATATTTCATAAGGGCTGTAAGGTCAAACATTCCTGAAAATTTTATGTTAAACCTAAGAGTATGTTTTTATGAAACGAGTTTTTATCGAAAACCTTGGTTAAATGTCTCTCTAATGGATAACCTTAATTCTAATAAGTCCATATTAATATGGTTTTAGGAAATGAAATCATGTATATCGGGTGGAAAACAATCGTTTCTGGTATGTTTGGGAATCTTGAAACAATGATCGACTAACGCTAAGGGTTTCACGCCTACCATAAGACTAGGTTATGTCACAACTAATGTATAATTATTTTTAATTTATAATTTGTAATGATAAAATAGTAGTGTTAATTATTTTTTAGATATTTATTTATTAAACTTTTTAATTTTTAAGAATATTTGTGTATAAATTGTTATTCTCTTCATTCTTTTAGGGGCCATCAGATCTGCTATAATAGTATTTTAGCACTTTATACAATAATGTTAATTTTATAAAGTCCATTATAAAAGTAATGGATGAATTTTAAATTGATAAAATAACAACTAAATAATAAAATTTTGTTTATAATAATTTATTAAGATTGTGTATTTGCTTATATTCATATTCAATAATATACTTATTCAGTGTCAAGAAAATGATTAAAAAAATGTGTTATCCTAATAAATTTTGTTAACCGATGGCCTTATAAATCATCATATATGTTTGAATTTGAGGTCAGCAGCTTTATTTTTTTGATTAAACTCTTTGTGATTGATGAACTAAATCACTTCCTATAAATAATTATGTTTTTACTCCATGTCCAATCAGAACTCTCTACATATGTTCTCATATGTGGAAAATGATTTATATATTACATAGGGTAACTATTATGGATTAATAATTCCCTTTTAAGGGATGTTTTAGTATTCATTTTTACTATGAGGGTGCTATGAAAAAATCGTTCAAGTATTAAAACACTAATAACTAAGATGAATTTTATGGGAAAATTTCATTTTAAAGGGGGTGTAATGTAACACCATGAGATAGAGAATTTTTTTTTTAAATTTATTTAAAATTTCTATATTTATCTTTTCATGTGATTTTATAAATGGACTTGAGATTGTGATAAAGAACATATATGTACATAGGTAGGGGGACTGGGTTCGTCTCAGTGCAGTAGGGGAGTCCATTATGTTGTGAGAATCATTAGAAATGCATTTGATCAAGAGGAAAGGATGGAACAACTAATCGACCAGGGAGAAAGTTGCCTTTAAAATGTCCCTTCTAAAAAGTAGAATATTCGGTCTACTCAGATTGGAGGTGGGGAAGTTAACAGTACTCGATGACATTCAGGGATGGATGTAGACCCGTCGGGCAGGGATAATCATTCCGGTCCTGGGAGAGGTGGCGACCATTCTCAAGAATTATAAATATATATATATATATGTGTGTGTGTGTGTGTGTGTGTATTAAAACACTCATTAAAATAGTAATTTCACAAACCACTGACTTGTCTTATGCTACCGTGACACCGAATTCAGGTACATCAAACACAACACCGATGTTTCAAGGAGAAAAATAAATTTATTATTCTAATTAATTAATCGAGGTAATTATATCCTATATGTTAAAAATAGTAAAATAAATAGTGATAACTACTATTAAAATAATTATTATAATTACTTTATACAGATAAATCATATATTTAATGAATTCTATAATATTTTGTAATGTCAATATAATATAAAGAAATAATATTTTCTCAAATAACATGTTTATAATTTCCTTCTATAAAAGATAATATAAATAATTTTATAATAATTTAGTAATTTAATTTTATAAAATAA
The DNA here is from genome assembly GCA_963277665.1 of Viscum album. Lineage (NCBI taxonomy): Eukaryota > Viridiplantae > Streptophyta > Magnoliopsida > Santalales > Viscaceae > Viscum > Viscum album. The sequence goes on along the minus strand of OY728151.1, from coordinate 829,400,150 downwards.
AATTAAATTTTTAATTCATAATTTTGAAATTATTCATCGGTTTATTTTTTGGGTTTTTTAGAGAAGCATCATTTTTGTTGAGTAGACAGAAATACTGCATTTTTAGTTAAAAACTGATTATTTGTTTAATTAGTTATTAATATGAAATGATGTTATAAATTTTTTAAAAGGTCTCAATAGGTAAATATTACATCAATTAAAACAATTTAGTTTATCTGACTCAATTTCACATTAAAATTAAATAATAAAACTTATCAACGTTTTGATCTTTATTCTATTTTAAAAACCATTTTCTCTACACGTCAATGAGATTAACATTAATCATAATTTCACAACATATATAAATTAAATTTTTAAAATATGATATTAGAAATTTTTTTCTGTTTAATAAACATATTATAATGGGACTATGTTATTTTTTTACACAATGATTTAGTAAAAGTGATTAAAATTAATCATAGATATTGAGGCCAAATTAAGCTTAATTTAGGACTAGAACATAAAATTAATGTTTTAAATAAACAAAAAATTTTAACAAGACCCATTTTTTCAATATTTAGTCCATAAACAAAATAATGTTCATCCAAGACCTTCCAAATACAGTTACCAACATCCATATATTCCTCCTTCAATCTATCTATGGGTTGAAAGAAATCCTTGGATTCCTTTTAGCACAAACGAAATTGATTTACCTGATTAATAGGTAACATGATCTCTCAAGATTCTTTATTTAATTTCTACCCCCTACCCTACACATTACTTTTTTACATGATATTATAAAAAACAACTATACTAATTATACTAGGGTTTTTTTCATAAAATTGTTTTAGTTAAACTTACACACACCTCAATCCAATGGGCAAAGAACATAATGTTGATGTGTACGCTGAACTATGACCTCAGAAAATGATGATTGTTTGTTTTTTCAATATAAACTATCCTGGTGGCCATAATTATAGAAAATATAATTATATATGATATATAATATGTTCATAAATTATTTATTCTTATTAATTTTTATTTCAAATATACATTTATACTTTTCAACTTATGTAAATACGAATTTTTTTTTTGAGAAAGTGGGCACTACCGCCCCTCAAAGATATATGATTCATTCATAAAATAAATGGATTTTTTTAATGATGGGTTTAGTGAATATATATGATATATATAATATCATAAAGATACTATAATAAGGAGTTATATAAATATATGTATTTTACATTCTTTCTCTCAACACGACAATTAAACAAAAAATATGTTCATTCAAAGGTACGAACTACCGTCTTAATGAACAATGTATTTTGTTTCCCACTTATATATTATTTAGATTATTATAATTCAAATATAATTTATATAAATCATATTTATATCATGTTCTATATTATTTAATTTATATATAAGTATAAGGAATAATATATAACAAATTAATACACATATGAAAAATTAGAAAATATTATCTGAAGTGAAACCTTAGCATAATATTATTAACAAGAGGTTAATATAAGGTCGTAATCAATCCATATATAGTATTAGATATAATAATATGGTATTCTATAATATCTATATAATATATTAATATTTATTATATAAGTGGTTCTAAGGAGTATGATGAGAAAAGAGACACAAGGTAAGGGGATTTGATTACCCTTTTTATTTCCATTAGATGCATGCTATGTTAGCCACTCCATCTTTTTATGTGGTGTAAGTAATGACCGTGATTTTATTCTTTTTCTATTATAACTCAATTTTTTGTTATTAACATATCCATTTTATTAACAATAATTAATGGGGGTTATGTTTCAAAATATACCAAATCAGTAAAAATATTTGGGTCAATTTCCCTTCTTTGAGAGTCATGTTTTGTTATGAACCTAAAATCTATTCGAGGTGTCTATAAATCCATTTTAAATTTTATATTGTTAGTTTAATTATATTTTTATATTCTATGATTAATTTAATTTAATTTTCTTACATGGATTGTGTGATCCCATGTTACCATGTTATAAGATTTTATTTAGAAAATGTCATCACTTTTCGAGATTGTTTAGGTTATGATTCATTTGATGAATTCCTATATTACCACTATCAAGACATTCATGAATTTTCTTCTCTTATGTTTGTTAATTATATATTCATGTAGTGGTTCCAATTTCTACACTTTGGTATATAATATAGTTAATAATGAATTTATATGAAATCTCAAATTTACCATCTATTTGGTTAGAAATATATGTTCTTTCAATCCCATGTCTTCTAAAATGGTGTTCTAACAATTTTTTAGTAATATCCTATGATCATTAGAAGGGATTTTTACCCTTTTTTAATTTAATAATTTTTTTGAAGGAATATTTTTGTCCCTTTATGAATGAGTTAATTTTATATCCTTTTTACCACAAAAAATGAATGTTTTCTTACCTCATAAGACATGTACATATTTATCCACCATCAATACGTTGAAGAATTCATTTCATGTTTGAAGGATGTTTTTTATGAAATTATTTTTAAAATATATTTTCAAGGGAAATTATGTTCAAAATATTTTAAAAACTCTTATATAATAATTGACTGAAAATTTTTATCTTAATGTTTTGAGGCTTATTTTATACATTTTTAAGAAAAATTGCTTTCAAAACATTTTTATGATTTATTTATAAATATTCTAAATATTTTAGGTAAATGGTTTTCATAACAATTCCACACATTATTTATATGTTTTAAATTAATTTTCAAAGAAAATATTTTTAAAACATTTTCAATCTTTCATTAAATGTTTCCAAATTGTTTTCGTTGAAAAAAGACTTCTAAAATGTTTCCATGATTATTTTAATATTTACAAGGAAAACTTTTCCAATGATTCCAAGACTTATTTATAAATTTTAAATGATATATTCCATGAGAAATGTTTCTAAAATATATTTCAAAATTATTTTCAATCTATGATGAAATTCGTTTGTGATACTCATGACCTTTTAGGAAATGATCTAAATGTTTTATTCAAATGATTTTAAATAATATGTTATGTTTAATATCATGGTATTCATGAATCTTATTTCTCTACAGTTGGTTATATGATTTTGAAATGCACTTCTATTAATGAATAATTTTTAAAAGGTAATTATCATGAAACCAGTCTGTTTTCAATGGTAATGATTTGATTACATGTTTATAATACCCATATAGTATAATTATTTGTGATATGATCAATTATGATATTATTCCACATGAATGTATGATGTAATTATGAGATGTGTGGGAATTATATATCCCTCCAATGCATTCGTTAACGATTTATATCTCATGAGATAGACTGATATGGACTTGGGAGTGAACCATGACTACTAAGATGGCCACGAGAGTGGACAATGTCTACCAAGATTGTATAAGGAGTGAAATCATGAAAATGGGATGGCCATGGGAGTGAACCATGACTACCGTGATAGTATGTGAAGTGAACTCATGCATCTAATCTAGTAATGGGAGTGAATCCTTACTACCAAGATGGTCTGGGGAGTGAAATCATTCTACTGAAATGGCCATGGGAGTGAACCCTGACTACCAAGATGGTATGGGGAGTGAAACCACGCTACCAACATGACCATGGAAGTTATTCCTTTTCTACAACGTGTGGACATGATTACATGATCAAAATATTATATATGGACCTATTTTCATGTTTATAAGTTTATATGACGTTATGATCTCATTTAATTATCCTAATGAATGAACCTATTTCAACGTATATGTGTTAATGATATTATATATTTATCTTGGGTCCCAATTATATTGTTTGTTCATATGTTATTTTTTCATGGATTGAGTTAAATATTACTTTATGATTCATGTCTTATAGACTTCCAGTATTTATGATGATCTCTGATATCCAGGGTCTGATCGTCGAATGTTTTTCCCATGTTCCACACCATTATATTCATGTTATTATTAAAAAATTTATTTATTTAACATTATAGAGAATCAGAGCTCACCCATTTCTTATGATTCGATTATCAATGTTATAGAAGAAGGTTTTAGGTATATGTACTAAATGTTCAGATCCTCATGGGAGATTTTGAGTATCATTTTCTCAGATAGATTGTATTGTTTCCAAGTATCTATAGAAACTAAAATAATATGGTCCAGAAGAATTTATTATTGAAATTTACTAAATATTCATCTAAAATTATGTAATATCAATGTATGTTAATCCAGGGGTTTCTACTAAGGGTAGAGGTGGTGGTAAAAATACCACAATCACTATGGGTTGGGTTTTCTCTTGAATGTCTTACATGGTGGCTACCACCATGATCTTGCTTATTTTTCACATACTTCTTCAGGAATGTGATGGATTTAGTACCTAATTATAATGAGAGTATATTTATAAAGGGTGATTTCGAGTAATTAGAGACTTTGAATTTATCACTTGAGAAATATTATAACACATAGGGTTTTTATGAACATTTTTTTGAAAAAATAAATTTTCTTTTATGTATTTTGTTTTATTTTACCTTATATTAAGAATTCATATTATGCAAAAAAATGTTAATCATTTTCTACCAGAAACAATTACTTGTTTTTAATTACACACAATACTCAATCTCTACAATACAACTATTTATTTTCATAATAATTTAATTTAGAATGTTATAACATAGTTATTAAAATTATTAATATGAATTTTTATGACTAATTTTTAAATATTATTTAAAATTAGTTTATATAATTTAATTTTATTGATAACAAAACATATATTTTCATTGGTATATTCCATATATGTCTTAAAATACTATTTTCTGAAATGAACAACTATTTATATAATTTTGTGAATAATAATAAAATAAATTTTTGAATAGTTTAATATTTAAATTTTATAAAACAAACATAATTTTTTAATTCATAATTTCAAAATTATCACAGGTTGAATTTTTGATATATTTCGAAAAGCATCATTTTTGAATCAATATTCAATAAAAGTGAATGTGTATTCAAATCTTCTTTTTAATATAATTTATTTATATTGGTGAATTATATATTAAATTTGGTTTAAATTTAAGTAGATACATTTTACATCTATTAGTCTAATTTATTTCTTTGGAATCAACTTTTCATTAAAATTGGAGAAAAACATTTCATCCTTTTGAACATTCTCACTTAAAACCCCATTATCACAACATGTATACAAGATTAATTTTAAAATAATTTCAACCAATTATATGATTAAAATTTTGAAAAATTGATTCCATATATATAATCAGTATAATTTTTTATTTTTAAACAGTTAAACATTGTTTCTTAAAAAAACTGTTACTCTTAGTGATTAAAATTAATTACCATGATAAAATAAAAATTAACTTATCAAAGGACTAACCATGAATATTAATAGAAATATTGAAAAATAAAAATTTCCAATTTACATAATGAGTCTGAATTGATACCCTATCCTCCCTTTTTTATGATCTTTAAAATTTCTTGTGCCACAAGACATGGTATAAACTAGGGTGTAGTTCCCTTTTCAAAAAACTATATGAATGCCACTCCTCGACCAATATAAGTAGGCACTCAGCCCTACGTCTAATGAATATCTCTCGAGCCCATTTAATCATCCAAAATATGCAGAAATGTTTTCTCAAAATACAGAAATTCATCCTAGAATCCTTCCTTTTGTAACAAATCGAATAATAAAATCCCTTTGGTGTAAACCAAAAGGAGTAACCCAAAGAAGATTTATCATCATTCAAGAAGATATTTTGTGTTATTTTTAATCTACACCACCTCAAATATCCATCCCATATGATCATATTATAACCAAATTATCCTAAATATAATGGGTTTTTTTCAATCCAAGGGTTTTACATACAAATACACACACATCTATCTAATGGTCAATGAGCATACCATTCATATGTATGGTGGACTACCACCTCATTTAATATTTGTGTTCATTTTACCTTTACCACGTCTCATAAGTGTGAATTATGATGGATATTATATTTTTATATAATATTTATTCTGTATTTGTTATTATTTAATTAATAAATAAAACATAACATCATTATTTCTATTTTTATTAAATATTATTTCTTTGGTTGTGGACGAGTGGACAACAACCTCTCCAATGCGATGTGATTTATTCAAACATTACACAACATGTATTAAGGTTGGTTTTAGTAAATATATATGATATATATGAAATAATAATATATATATGAATAATAATATATATATATATAAACATATTTTCCATTTACATAATTTCTTTCTATACGACAACTAAACGAACAAAACATTCATGTTTATGTATGACCAACCGTCTCCATGAACATTGTATTTTGTTTCATATATCTACATTACATTGATCATTATATATACATATATAATTAATATATATGATATTTTAATCACTTTTATTATAATTTAAATAATTATATAATTTTTAATACAAAAAATATATAAATTAAATCACATGCGAAAAAACGAAGGGATTATAACCCAAAACATAAACTTGACAAGGAATTGATAATTAACGGGTAATATAAAGTCATGACTAAAATAATATAAGGTATTTTATATTATAATATTCTAATTTGATATATTGATACGAAAATTAAATGTATTGTATTGTAGTTTTTAACAATTAGTAAGAGTTTCAAGAAATAATGTATGGGGATCTCTAGTCTAACTTTCGTTTCGGTGTGATTTACACCTTATTCACCACCCATTCATTTTGTGTGGTGTGTATATTTACCATAAATATAATCTATGATAATAAACCTTAAATTTAGGGGTATTTACAAATCCATTTTTTTCACCTTTTCATGGGGATTATGATTCAAATTTTATGAAATTTGTAAAACTAATTTTGTCTCAATTTACCATCATTGGGACACATGTCATGTGGTTCACCTATATTCTTTTACAATGTGCATACACTACCCTTTATTATGTTTAATATTGAATTTAATAATTTTAGTTATATTTTAAGAGTCATGTAATTTCATTTTCATTAATGGGGTTTATGATTCAATGTTACAAAGTTGTATGTGTCTATTCCAATAATCTCATCATTTATCAGGATTGTCTATGATTATTACTTCATTAATGAAATATTGTGATCCATATTAATGAAGAATCGTGATTTTTCTTATCTTATGGATAATGGTGATTTATTCATGTATTAGTTATATATTTATACTCTATGGTACTTATGATAAATAAATTTTTTTAAGAAAATATCAACATATTTTTCAATTTGGTAGAATATCAGTTTTATTTAAAAAAATTAAAAATAAAATTAAATATGATTTTGAAAATTATTTTTAAGATAATATTCATTGAAAATTTATTTTTTTATGGTTTCATATATTCCGTTATATTTTTTCAAATATATTTTATAATAAAAGGTTTCAAGAATGTTTTATGTTTTAAAAATCAATATTCAAAGAGGAAGGTATATTTTCTTCAAGAAATGGTTTTAAATTATTTTTCAAATTGTTTTCCATATAATATGACATAAATTGGTGTTTCACTTGATGTTTTGTGGAAATTAACCGAATTTTCCATTCATATTCTTTCATTGAATAGTTTTTGTTTCAATTACATGATGTTTTTGAAGAACATTTCACTTTAAAATATTATGTGTTTATGACATCGGATTCTTTCATGGGATACTATTTTATGTAATGATTATTAAAACTATATCTTCTTCAAAATTGTATGATATTATGGACTTTTTTGAAAATTGTATCATTTAATGGGTTATTATATGATTTTTATGAAACCAATATCATTTTATGTGTCATGAAATGGTTATTTTTTATTATCTTATGGAATGCATTTGTATGATTTTATTATGTGATGGGTGTGAACTGTATCTCCCTACAATTAATTGGGTATATATATATATAACAATATATAATAATGGGAACCAATTTGATGATCTTAATCCACTATGGAAGAGGGATTAATGTAATCCACTATGGGAAGATGGGGAAACCTGATCCACAATGGGGTGATGGGGAAACCTAATATGCTATCGTAATATATGGAAACCCAATCCCTTATAAGGAAAGTACTAAATCATAGTATTGTGGTGTGAACCACAAAGTAGGTTTATTCCCCATGAATTTCCCTAAAATGTTTCTAGTAATGATTCATGACATATAAGGAATTATATTACATGTTTATGTGTCTTCCACAATTCCATGTAAAATTCCTATATTAGGATTTTATGGATTATTATGTTGATTCCCTTATGATTCATTTATTATGAACTAACAATATTTATTCCATGATTCATGTTTATGATCATTTATATGCATGTTATGATCTTATAATGTTATGGTCAACTTATCATACCATTATGGTCAAGTTTATTATAACATATCTCCCTGGTATGCCCATACTGATCATATAGGATCACCAATTTTTATGATTCTTTTTCCAAGGTTATGAAGATATGTATCATATATTATATTTCTTAGAAAGGTTTTAGTCTTGGATAACATAGTTTGAGATATTTTTTCACACTTTTATAGAAGTATTGTGTTTCCCTATTTCAAAAGGCACTAAGCTAATATGGTCATTCAGAATCAATTTTCCTAATGTATTATGTTTTCAGAAAAAAAAAATATGTAATGTTAATTTAGTTTAAGAGGGTATATATATAGGTATAATAAAAGAAAAATTATAGTTTACCAATATAGACTAGGATGATAAATCATTAGTGAGAACCCTATTATATGGGCAAGGATAAGTGTAAGGATAAAAAATGTATAAGAAAATGTACTAATTTTTTTTGAATGTTATATGATGTTGTTTCCTAAATATACATTCCTATCTTGATATAATAATTGGACAAGGATTTATAATATATTTACATATGGGTATCAACCGCAAGAACACTATATTAACATTCACTCGATCTGGAACTGCTGCATTATTATCGTCCTCGATGGAAGGTATGTTTTACAATCTATGGGATATGCTTTGGGTATACACAAACTCTTCACAAGACATCATGAATTATTTAAGTATTATTTTGATATTTTAACTGAGTATCATCCTAATGTGTTATAAAATAATTAAGGTGTCATGATATATACATACCTGAATTGGTATTTCAATACTATGTTGTCACTAACTGGGATAACTATTTCTTACTCTATGATTTTTCATTTTAGTCAGTTGTTGGAACCAAGGATCCTCATTAATGGTTATTATAATGGAAAATGAAATGATTGTGCTCTAGAGAAACTAAACCATATAGGAGAAGGAATATAAAATATTTTTGCTTTTCTCACCCAATATATACCTTCTTTAAAGAATGCTATAATTCTAATTGAGAAAAGTTGGTACCGACATTAAGTTGAGTCCTTCATGAGGAAACCCCCACATTAATTCAAAGGATCTTATGACCCACTTATTGGTGAACATGAAATAAATAGCAAGAAACAAATATTATATGTTTTATAGTGTCCAGAACCAGAGACAATCATTCTAGATGTTTATCATTTATAAGGTAAAATGGAGTATTGGTGAATTCTAATAAAAAATTTGTGGAATCAAGATGAAATTGAATTCATGGATTGGGGTGAGTTCAACAACATATTCATCAATAATTATATTACTTGTGTACTTCATATGAATATGTGAAAGTATTTCCTTGAGATGAATCAAAATGGTTATTAATCTATTAGTTCCAATGAAGAAAATTAAAATATACATTCATGGTAAATTTGTGGTATTCTCATCCTATAGAAAAGTTACTTTGATTGGTTTTTAGAGGATTAATGTCAAGTCTCAAAATGGTGTTGTCCATAATAGACACTAGTAGCTACGAAGAGATCGTTCATTTTTCCATAAAAGGTGAAAATGGAGGTTGTTTATATATATCAATATCACAGTTTTAATAAGAAATTTTTAATGGATTTCATAGGAATTGATAAAAACAATTGAGAGAAGAAGATAACCCTACCTTTATGATCTAAGTGTGTAAATAACCATGGAGGGAATTATCATATATGGTATAATAAATGTTTTAAGTGGGGTATGAAAGTCCATTAGAAAATTTATTAGTAAATAGATGGAAATAATTTTTCCAATTATTCAAATAGAGGGAATGATACATAGAGTTCACCACCCACACTAAAGTTCTACAATTTTAAAGAGGATGGGTATTATGCTAACGAGTTCCCATACTCGAGGGTTGGTGGTGATGATAGGTGTTATCAACCTATTAAATAGAGATACATTGGGAAATATCATGTGAAAATAGTTTCTAAAGTGGGGAGTGAAAATAATGTGGTTAAAGGTAAACATACCATTCACTCTAGAACATCTAATTTCTTATTTTATTCTGAATCTGCCCACTCCTTCATATCTAAAAGATTTTCTATGTGTATTACGTCCCCACACAAATGATTAATTGAAATGTTTCTAGTTAAACCTTCGTATTGTATAATTATTACTTCTCAAGACTTGGATTTATATCTGGTTGATGTTTGTGAGAATGTTCTTCTTGCATGTATTTTTATTATTCAATTGGATGAATTTGATATAATAATAGGAAAGAATTTAATTTATCTTTAGAAACACCACAACAATTTTCATGGAAGTGAAATTATGTATGATATTTCCAACCAACCAATGGTCATATATCAATGTGATGACATGTAAGAACTTTCTAGAGAGATTACAACTACTATATAGGTCATAATTTCCATTCCAAAATCATATATCACTCAAATGGTCAGGGAAAAACTCTAAATAAATGATATTTATATTTATTGGGAATTTTTGTCGGTTTTATTTGAATATTTTTCTACAATTTGACCAAAATGTGAGGTTTACTCCTCAGTTGAACACATATCTAGTTCCACACCAATTTTAAAGTCACTCTATATAATGACCCTAATTGAGTTACATTAATTGAAGGAGAGAATCCAAGAAAACCATTATAAGGGATTCATTCAACCAATTATGTCACCTTTTTGTGAACTTTCCCTCTTTTAAAAAAATGGACGATGGATTAATGCGACTATGCATTGACTATTGGGAGTTGAAAAAGATCAGGATCAATAATAAGTATCCCCTTCCTCGTGTTGATGACATGTTCGATCAACTACATAAAGATCCATAAATTTCCATGGTTTTACTTCATTCAATATATCATCAATTGAGGGTCAATAATGATTATATACACAAGATAGAATTTCTCTCGAGATATGATCATAAGATATATATTTTGAAACATTTTGGTCCTATTAACTCCTCTTCCATCATCATGTACTTGATTAATACAGTCTTTAGTAATTACCATGATTATTTTCTATAGTCTTTATATATTATATTCTAATCTATTCATATATAATGAAATAACTTTAAGAACAACTGATAATTGTACTAAAGTCTCTAGGGAAGGAGGATTTGTATGAAAAAATTATGAACTGTGAATATTGGATACAAAATGGTTCATTTTTTGGGTCATATAATCTCTATAGACATTATAATAATAGATCCATCAATGATTGAAGATATTTAATGTTGGAATATATTAACCACAATGAATGAACTCCATATATTCATTATACCAGGTTGAAATTATAGATGGTTTGTGCATATTGTCTAATAAATATCTAATCCCATGACCAAGGGTAGGGTGACAAGTTCTTCTAGAAAAATTAATTTGGGGAAAATATTAATAAATTACATAGTAGGTTATTCAATACATATATTCATACATTACATTTTAATGGGTAAGGATTTTTAATCTATAGTGATGAATCGAAGAAAGGATTTGGATTTTTTATTATGTAAAATATCATGGTTCTCCCATATTACTCACGATAACAGATGATCAATGATTAGAAATAACCAACTCATAGTTTGGAGTTAGGACTGGTAATTTTTTCCTTATTGATATGGATGCATTATATTTTGTATATAAAATTATGATATATATACCAATCATAAATGTATGGAATATATATTAACACATATGGAGTTTAACATATAGTAGGTATGATGGTTAGAGTTGATAAATAATTATGAATACTCAATACATTTCCACCCTAGGATAGTGAAAAAGGTTACCAATGACTTAAGTGAAAAACCACATGCTATCTTTTCCATGATGAGGATCCAAAAAGATCAAATATTCCTTGATTATCAATTTTTTGATCTAGAAATCTAGATGGAATGGGAAAAACAATATATTTCCCAATTGAGTGATCATCCCTCTATCCATTTATATATAAAAGTTGAATAAATGGAATATATAAAGCTACAAAAGATTGTTAGAAATGTTTATGAGTTTAACCATGATGTAGATGGAATGGTATGGTTCATGAAACATGTTTGTGATCAGTCCATACAATATATTTCAAAGAATATATTAGAGGAATCTCATATTTCATCATTATCTATTCATCAGGATGTACGTTGATGTATAGAGATTTGAAATAGTAATTCTAGTGGGATACCATAAAGAGTTATATCATAGAGTTTGAATCACAGTGATTGGAATTCCAACAATTCTAGGCTCAAAATTAAAAAATCATCCGGGATGTTGCATCCATTACAAATTCCATAATGGAATTGGGATAATTTTACTATGAATTTTCAATGGAATACCCAAAAACTATAAAGGGTTGAATTATATTTCAGTGGTAGTCATTATCTATACAAGGTTAACACATATCATCACTATTATTGAAGTATTCTCTTCAGAAAATCATTTTAGGATTTCTGTTAAGGAAGTGGTAAGGTTGTAGGGAGTACCACATTCATCGTACCTGGTTGGTATCTGAGGTTTAACATAATGTTTTTTAGAAGTTTATAAAATAAATAGACATATAATTGAGAATTAATACTCCTGGTCATCCACAAATAAATTATAAAATTAAAAGAATAATTCAAACCCTAGAGGATACGTTGATATCTTGTTATTTCGATTTCAATGGTTGTTGGTAACAACACCTATCCATATTTGTGTTTTATTACAATAATAGAATTCACCTAATTTTTAGATGGGTCATTATGAATGCCTCTATGGTATTAAAGGTAGAGCCCCAATTTTTTTTTGATGATGTTGGATAAATAATGTTATTGGGACCTGATATCGCTAATGAAACTTTCGAGAAGGTGAGAACCATTTAGAATCAAATCATGACAACTCACATTTGGCGTAAAATTTATGTTTATAACTATTGAAATGTTCTTGAATTTGAAGTTAGTGTGACATTTTTTCTATTAATTTCTCTATGGTATAAGGTTATGAGGTTCAGGAAGAGTGGAAAACTTCTCTATATGTATATCGGTATATATTTGAGTCTTGATCATATCGAGGTGGTAGCTAATCTATTGGAACATCCTCAAAATATCTATGAAGTCTAGGATATATTCCATTTATCTCTTCAATGGAAGTACATAATTAACCCTTCAAAAGTATTTAAATCATAGGTCATACCACTGGATTAGTATCTTTATTATGAGGAACAACCATTTAAAATTTTGGACCTCATAGTGAAAGTTCTACGAAAAAAGTATACGCCTAGTCATTATTTTGTGGAGTAACCATCAGTTAAATTAACATATGAGGAAATATTAAGATGTAATGGGGGAATGTTTAACACATTTTTTTTATCAAAATGAGTAATTTTTCTGGTGAAATTTATTTTATGGGGGTAAAATGTTACATTCTATGTTTTCATTTCCCTTTTTCAAATAAATTAATTTTTATTGATTTCTAGTTTTTCACACTACATCATGTTATTATTTAGTTTTAATGAAAACAATTTATCATTTCTCTACATGAAACAATGACTTTGTGTTTGTCACATGCAACAATGAGTTTCTACAAAACAACATTTCAGTATTATAATTAATTAAATGCGGTATTGATAACATACCCATGAAAAATAGTAATATAAAGAGTAATGGCATCTTTTAAAAAATTATTTATTATTTTTTTATATATATAAATCATATTAATAATAAAACATATAAATTATTTGTTAATGTTTTTATATATTTGAAAATACAATTTTATCAAATGAGGTGCTATTTAAGTCTGTTTGTAAACAACAATCATATTGTTTTAAAAAAAATTGGAAATTTATTTTGATAAAAAAAATTATTTTTTCATTAATAATTTAAAAATTCTCTTAGGGTTAATTTTTAATATATATTTTTAAAAAAATTAATTTTGGATGAATGTTGGAAAATTTTAATTTTTAATTTATAAAATATTTTTTTGTAATTTATTAATAATGTTAAATTATATTTTAATTTGGGTTTACATTTTAATTAGATAAATATTAACTGAATTAACTAAATTGAGGTAATAGAAAAAATTTGATATTTTAATTGGATATAAAAATAATTTAATCATTTAATCATTTTTGTAAAGACCCGTGAAATTCAAGGGAAATTTTTTCTTAATTTTATTTAGAATTTTACAAGAGCGCGGTTTCTGACGGCACCTGATTCCGAGGCCCGGAGTGCCCGGAATTAATTTCCGAATTTTGGCTCGGGTACGTTCAGTGAACGAACGAGCGGGAATTCCTATCTTTTGATCCGGTGCTCGGAATTGAACTCCGAGGGCACCGATGAACTCGCAGCGCCGATAATTGCTTAAGAGGACTTTTTCCGAAGGTGAGTTTGCTGAGGAGGAGTTGTTAAAAAAAGGAGTTAAATGTGAAGTAATAAAATTGTGTTACAATTTTATTTCATATTCTAAGTTGTTAACCTATGTGTGGAAGTTGGGTGGGACCTACTTGTTGTTAACTACCCTTGAGAGAATAAAGGTGGGGTGGGGCCCACACGAGCCCAACCCCCTCACCTTCCCTAACTCCTCTAAACCCCCCCCCCCCCACTTAAGATGTGTAACTCATCTTAACCTTTAAACTTCCCATTAATTGGGTGACTTTCCCTCTCCTCACTTTAATCATGCCAACACACTAATCCAATTAATGGAATTAAGTTTTTGAATTTTGAACTCATAGAATGTCTTAATAAAATAAGATTAGCTTATTTTATTTTTGGGGGTTAGTTTGGTTGTGTTGAGGATTGGAGGAGAGAGCTCTAAGTCTCTTGAAGAACTTCATCTTCTCCGGCGAAGAACGTCTTCATCCTCAACGAAGAACGACAACACTTCGTCAAGGATCATCGACTCGGCGACCCGGTATCTTCGGACCTCTTCTTCCTCCTCGGACCTTCTTCGTCGGCAAACGAAGATCCGCCAACGACGTGTCTCTTCGGGCATATCTCTTCGTCAACGGATTTGACGAACGACGACCGCGACGCCCGACCTCCGCGACGCCGTCTTCCGCGGAGCGTAGACGAATCTTCAAATCTTAAACCCGAGGTAGGGGTTGTCGATTTCTTTTGGTTTCCTTATTTTTATTCTTGATCGTGATTTTATCAAGACTAACGTGTGACTTGAATTATTTTAAGTTGCGTTTTTATTTTAACGTGAGGGGGGGCCGGACCGCACGAACACGGCCGAACCCCCCTCCATCGTTCTTGTTTTATTCATGCGGGTGGAAGCAAGTGGCGTGGTGCCGTCGCACCACGCGGATGATCGTGCTTATAATTTACGCAACGCCGTCGCGCTACGCCGAGGAGAATCTTCAAGAACGCGACGTGGTCGCGCCGCGTTGGAAGGAATCATGGTACGGCGAAGGGGCGCGGTGCCGTCGCACCGCGCCGGACGACGAACACTGCGGCCGGTTCCGGGCCGCGGCGGGACGAGGAGACCGCGGCCGGTTCCGGGCCGCGGCGGAAGAGAAAACCGGCGGCCGGGCCACCAGCGTCGGAAGCCGAAGGGGGAACCGGAAATTACCGGTTCCGTTGGAGAAAACTGGCCGGCCAGCTGGCCGGCCGGAAGGCATTAAACCGGGGAAATTAATTCCCCGGCCAGCCTGTAAAACCCCCCTCTTTAAGAGGGGGGCGGTTCTATGTAAGGGGGGGGGGGGGCAACAGCCCCCCGGTCTTCTTTTAAATCGGCCCCCACGTGGGGGCCGTTTGTTGCAAAGGCACGGCACAAGGCCGTGCCGCCTTGTCAAAACCGCGGGGCTTAGCCCCCGCGTGCGCCGCCACCTCGCGGCGCCAGGCCGCCGCGGCCCGCCGCGCCGCCGTCCGCCGCCGCCGGCCCCCTCCGCCGCGCCGCCGCCCGCCGCCGCCGTCCGCCGCCGCCGGCCACCGCGCCACCCAGGGGGGGGGGGGGGGTCGGGCCGGGTCGGCCCGGACCCGGACCCCCCGTTTCGAACCAGTTTTGGTTTTTCGCTCATAACTTGAGCCTCAGACCTCCGAATGACGAACCGTCTGCGGAAACGCGATCCTTGGATCGAGACGGTCGTTTCGATATATCGCACTCAAGGTTTCAGTTAACTTTGAGTTCGGCCGGGTTGGTTCGTTCACGAAACCAACCGGGCCTTCGGAGCGGAAACGCTCATATCTTGAGCTACGGACGTCCGATTGACGCGTCGTCAGTCGCGTTGTGTTCCTCTTAGTGAGACGGATCTTTTGGCATACTCCGCCCGAGGTTTGGACGCAGGTGGAGTACGGTCGGGTTGGTTTTGCCTTAAAAACCAACCGGGCCCCGGAGACGAAAATGCCAATAACTCTCAGACCGGGCGTCCGATCGACGCGCCGTCTGTTGCGTTGAGTTCCTGTTGTCGATACGGAACTTTTGGATACATCAACTCTGGTCTTCGTGACAGTTGATGTATCAGCCTCTCGGCTCGTGGAGCGGACCCTCCGTACGAGCTTGCTGTGTGCGGGAACCCTAGTGCTGGCTGCGACTGTTCTACTACTACGACTGCTACTGTGACTGCGACGACGACAGTACAGAGATCCTGTGTGGATTCGACGACGACAGTACAGAGATCCTCTATGGATTCGACGATGACGACTTCAGCACTCAGCGATCCTACGTGGATCAGTGCTACAGGTCCTGTGTGGGCCCGATCCTGTGTGGGTCCTTGCGCTCAGCGGTTCTGTGTGAGCCAGCGCCTACAGGTTCTGTGTGAGCCCGATCCTGTGTGGGTCTTTGCGGGGGTTAGTTACCTATCGATCCTTCGTGGGTCCGACGACTTAGATGGATCAGTGATCATCTTTTTCGTCCTTGAAGAAGTATACCTGTGTGAGCTGAATCCTGTTGTTTTCCTGTGTGGATTGTGTTGTGCAATCCTGTGTGGATTATGTTTTGCTTTCCTATGTGGAATACGTATACTTTCCTGCGTGGACTGAGTTGTACTTGGGCTCGGAGGTTGGAGCGTATTTGAATTGATGACTTAGGTATATGTATGGGCATATACCTAAGCAGTGTCGGTTGTTACTTCGTGATTGTACTTTTTTCTTCGTGATTTATCCTTTGTGGATTTGAGAGACCTTCAGGGGTCTCGGGGTCCCTATTGAGTAGCTTATACTCACCCCTGCACGGGCTTCGCCCGCACTACGTTGTGTTGGTTGCAGACGACGGACAGCGTTGACCTTAGCTGAGGCTTGCAGAGCGGGACGGTACCCAGAGGTGGACCACTGGGCGGGACGTGCACGGAGCGGACGACGGGACCCGTGGAGCAGAGGAGCTATCTGTACCCACCCTTCAGGTGGGATTTCCAGTGGACAGCTCGGAGTAGCAGCTTTTACTTTTCAGTTGCTGTTTTTCCCTTTTGAGTTGTACTTTACTTTCAGTTTGGGTTTGTATTCTGGCCCATTTACTTTTCCGCACTTTCAGTCGTACTCTGCTTGTTTAGTGTTTACTTTCCGCTTGTTTACTCTGTGGTGTGTGTTTACTTTTCAAAGGCAATGCCTTCCCTTTTTACTGGGATTTACGCCTTGGTGCTAGTCGCCAGCCCCTGGCCTATGGAAGGCGGGCTTGGGGTAGTCACGGCACGGACCCCGAGGGCGGGTCGTGACAAATTGGTATCAGAGAAGTTCGGTTCTACCGCGAACTCTGATCTTTTCTATGTGAAGCAATAATGTTTAGCGTATTGAGTGTGGTTATCAGTCCAGGGAGTCCAGTGTTGGTGCGGCGGCCGACGTATCCGTACATCAGGACCCTGACTTCTGATTTCCGACTTAATGCACGAAAACATTGATTGTGTGTGTGTTTCAAAGTTTTCTTTGTGATTACTTATATCAGCTCACCAGGTATACTGTTCTGACCGTGGCGCACCTGTTTCCTTTTCAGGATGGCCCCACGACGGCAGCCAGCTAGGGTTCCGAGAGTCGAGCGAGACGCAGCCCACCGAGCGACGAGGCCTCGGTGCAGGGCCCTTTTCCAGTAGTGGCACCGGCGGTAGCTTTACCCGCCGAGCCCCCGATGCTTCCAGCAGCAGCCGCTGACGATGCACGTCGCCTCAGCGCACTGCATGAGTTTCAGCGCCAGCGACCGCCCAGGTTTCGCGGGGAGACGGATCCCCAGGCAGCAGAGGACTGGCTGGAGGCAGTAGTTCGAGTGTTTAGGCTAGTGAGGACACCAGCAGACCTCATGGTGATCCTCGCTGCGAGCCTACTACACGCAGCAGCAGGACGATGGTGGAGCCTGATGCTCCAGGTGCACGATGAGGCATCTCTTCTTTGGACGGACTTTGAGAGCCTCTTCCGCTCGGAGTTCGTCCCAGCCACCCTTCGTGCGGTGCGTATCCAGGAGCTTCTACATCTGCAGCAGGGCAGCATGACGGTCGCACAGTACTCGGCGAGATTCACCGATCTCTCGCGCTACTCGAACGACATGGTACGGGACCCATTCTTCCGGGCCCGGACCTTCGAGCAGGGTTTGAGACACGAGATCAGGGCATCGCTGATCTCCCTCAGCATACCGACTCAGACAGGAGTACTGGAGCGGGCTCTTCTGATCGAGAGCTTCCTTGCTGAGTCTACACCAGCACAACGACCCACCGCAGGGCGGCACGTGGCAGAGTCATCTGCAGCAGGCAGTCGACGGATGACTCAGGGGTCCAGACAGACCAGACCTTTGGGCCGACGACCTCAGGGCACTGGCTCAGCAGTGCGGGGCACACAGCGCGGAGCCAGTCTTACGAGAGGCAGACAGAGCTACTCGTGCGGCGGGCAGGGCCACATGGCTCGCGACTGCCCGACCCGTCGTGCCGAGGAGCAACAGACAGTTGATGGACCACCGAGGCAGAGGCAGAGGGTCGACCGTGGCGGTCCGCAGGGAGGAGGCGGACGAGGCAGAGGAGCTGGACGAGCAGCTGGTGGTGGCCGACGCTTTGAGGCTCTACCACCACCACCACCAGGAGGTCCACCCCGACCACAGGGAGCTGGCGGGCAGCGACAGGCACAGCTCCAGGCAGCAGAGGCCTACGACCACGGCGCACCTGAGATGATTCGAGGTACGATCTGTGTCTATTCCACCCTTGCTGCAGTTCTTATAGACACAGGAGCGAGTCATTCTTTCATAGCCGCTGCCCTTGTTCGGAGCTCGGAGATTCCGACAGAGCTGTTGGCTCGATACTTACGGCTAGAGACTCCTACGGGAGCAGACTCGACGATTACGCACTGGTGCCGGCAGTTTGAGCTTACTCTAGGAGGCGAGAGCTTCGGCTGGGATCTTCTTGTAGCAGCGTCGAGGCCTTACGACGTCATCTTGGGCATGGATTGGCTGTCTACGGTCCATGCACAGATTGACTGTTTTAGGCGCAAGGTGCGATGTGTACGCACCGACGGAAGCAGGTTCACCTTCACCGGAGAGAAGGGAGCCTTAGCAGCACAGGATGGACTTCAGCGGAGGAGAGGACAGCCCATCACTCATCAGTTGGCTAGCCTTATCCTTGGAGCAGTTGACGTGCGGAGTCCTGGTTTTACTGCAGGGGTGGATCAGTTTGCGGACGTTTTTCCCGACGATGTTCCAAGGCTACCTCCTCGCAGAGAGGTAGACTTTTATATTGACTTGTACCCCGGGACAGCCCCGATATCCACTCCATCATATCGGATGGCCCCCGCCGAGCTTCGAGAGCTACGGGTACAGTTGGAGGACTTGCAGGGCAAGGGGTTCATCTGACCCAGTGTTTCACCCTGGGCTTCCCCGATATTGTTCGCCAAGAAGGCGGACGGGAGCTTGCGACTTTGTGTTGACTATCGTCGCCTGAACCAGGTGACAGTGAGGAACAAGTATCCGCTACCGAGGATTGATGACCTCTTTGATCAGCTCAAGGGAGCACGGTGGTTCTCGAAGATAGACCTCAGGTCAGGCTATCATCAGCTCAGAGTCAGAGACGAGGATGTGCAGAAGACGGCCTTCAGATGTCGGTATGGCCACTATGAGTTCTTGGTTATGCCCTTCGGTGTAACCAATGCTCCAGCAGTGTTCATGGCTCTCATGAACAGGATCTTTCAGCCATACCTCGATCGGTTTGTCGTGGTCTTCATCGACGACATTCTGATTTACTCTACGACAGAGGAGGAGCACGCCAATCACTTGAGAGTTGTTCTTGACACACTCCGAGAGCACCAGCTTTATGGTAAGCTCTCGAAGTGCCAGTTCTGGATACGTGAGGTCCACTTTTTGGGACACGTTATCTCTGAGGCGGGAGTTGCAGTGGATCCCGCGAAGATTGAGGCTGTGTTAGCATGGGAGCCACCCAGGAGCATGACTGAGGTTCGGAGTTTCTTGGGACTAGCTGGATACTATCGGAGATTTGTGCCGAACTTCTCCAGAGTTGCGGCATCACTCACAGCTTTGACGAAGAAGGGGAAACCCTTCGTGTGGTCAGACAGTTGTCAGTAGAGCTTCCAGGAGCTGAGGCAGAGATTGACTAGCGCACCTATCTTGAGGTTGCCTGAGGAGGGAGTAGGGTACGTAGTCTACTGCGATGCATCAGGGACCGGACTCGGATGTGTTCTGATGCAGGAGCGGGCCGTGATCGCGTATGGATCACGTCAGTTGAGGCCGCATGAGCAGAACTACGCTACCCATGACCTGGAGTTAGCAGCAGTGGTCTTCGCTCTGAAGACATGGCGACACTATCTGATGGGCGAGCGCTTTACAGTCTTTTCCGATCATCAGATTCTCAGGTAAATCTTCTCGCAGAAAGACCTGAACCTGAGACAGCGACGATGGCTCGAGTTCCTCCAGGACTATGACTTTGAGATAGTCTATACTCCTGGGAAGGGGAACGTAGTAGCCGATGCCCTCAGCCGGAGGACGGGCATTCAGCTACTCGAGGAGGCGACAGAGCAGCTAGCCTCTTTGCAGATATCCTTCGTGGATAGAGATGGAGCAGCCTTTCTTCTGTCTCTCACAGTCACTCCTCCACTACTGCAGCGAGTCAGGGAGGCACAGCGCGGGGACGCTGACTGTGAGACACGGCGTGCAGAGATATCCTCGGGACAGACACCTGATGGTTTCTCCCATGGAGCAGAGCACGACATCCTTTTCAGAGGACGTACCATGGTACCAGTCTCTTTGCGGGAGGAAGTGCTGAGGGAGTTTCACACTTCTCCTTTGGCGGTACATCCTGGAGTGGCGAAGATGTACCAGGACCTCAGACGGCAGCATTGGTGGCCGGGCATGAAGAAGGCAGTAGCAGAGTTCGTTTCTCGATGCCTCACCTGCCAGCAGGTGAAGGCAGAGCATCAGGTACCAGCAGGCTTGGTACAGCCCTTGGAGGTTCCGGAGTGGAAGTGGGA
Organism: Viscum album; assembly: GCA_963277665.1. Classification (NCBI taxonomy): domain Eukaryota; kingdom Viridiplantae; phylum Streptophyta; class Magnoliopsida; order Santalales; family Viscaceae; genus Viscum; species Viscum album. Next base: position 829,378,499 of record OY728151.1, on the reverse strand, counting down.
CGGCATATCTATGGACTTCGTGACTGGACTTCCACGCACTTCCAGAGGTCACGACTCCATCTGGGTGATTGTTGACCGACTCACCAAGTCGGCACACTTATTACCCATCAGAGAGCAGGGCTCAGTGGAGAGCTTGGGACGTCTCTACGTTCAGGAGATTGTGCGGCTCCACGGCGTGCCATCATCTATCGTTTCCGATCGAGATGCCCGATTTACTTCCCGGCTTTGGAAGGGGTTACAGGAGGCATTAGGGACGCAGCTACGTCTTAGCACAGCTTTTCACCCTCAGACGGATGGTCAGACGGAGAGGACCATTCAGACTCTCGAGGAAATGCTCCGCGCATGTGTCCTTGACTTTGGTCGTAGCTGGGAGGAACACCTACCCTTGGTGGAGTTCGCATACAACAACAGCTACCACTCCACCATCGGGATGGCACCGTACGAGGCGTTGTACGGCCGACCTTGTAGATCTCCTTTGTGCTGGACAGACCCTGGGGAGTCAGCACTGGTGGGACCGGAGATGGTCCAGGCCACGACAGAGAAGGTCCAGGTCATCCAGGAGCGGATGAGGACAGCTCAGAGCCGGCAGAAGTCATACGCTGACAGGAGGCGGAGGCCACTAGAGTTCGAGGATGGCGACCACGTCTTCTTGCGGGTCTCACCTCGACGTGGTATTCGGAGATTTGGCCGAGGCAGCAAGTTATCTCCGCGCTTCATCGGACCCTTCCAGATTCTCAGCAGGATTGGCGAGGTGGCTTATCGCCTGGCTCTACCACCTCAGTTGCACCGGGTGCACGACGTCTTCCACGTATTCCAGCTGAGGAGATACGTGCACGACCCGACGCACATCATTGACCATGGGGAGCTTGACGTTGACGATGGGGCGACTTTTACGGAGGTCCCGGTGGAGATAGAGGATCGACAGGAGCGGGTCCTGCGTGGGCGATCGATTCTTCTTGTGCGCATCAGATGGCAGCACGGGAATCTCCAGGAGAGCACATGGGAGCGGGAGGCTCAGATGCATGCTCAGTACCCTCATTTGTTTCCCTAGTTTTTGTTGTATCTTTACGGGGACGTAAAGCCCTGAGGTGGGAGTAATGTAAAGACCCGTAAAATTCAAGGGAAATTTTTTCTTAATTTTCTTTAGAATTTTACAAGAGCGCAGTTTCTGACAGCACCTGATTCCGAGGCCCGGAGTGCCCGGAATTAATTTCCGAAGTTTGGCTCGGGTACGTTCAGTGAACGAACGAGCGGGAATTCCTAACTTTTGATCCGGTGCTCGGAATTGAAATCCGAGGGCACCGATGAACTCGCAGCGCCGATAATTGCTTAAGAGGACTTTTTCCGAAGGTGCGTTTGCTGAGGAGGAGTTGTTAAAAAAAAGGGAGTTAAATGTGAAGTAATAAAATTGTGTTACAATTTTATTTCATATTCTAAGTTGTTAACCTATGTGTGGAAGTTGGGTGGGACCTACTTGTTGTTAACTACCCTTGAGAGAATAAAGTTGGGGTGGGGCCCACACGAGCCCAACCCCCTCACCTTCCCTAACTCCTCTAAACCCCCCCACTTAAGATGTGTAACTCATCTTAACCTTTAAACTTCCCATTAATTGGGTGACTTTCCCTCTCCTCACTTTAATCATGCCAACACACTAATCCAATTAATGGAATTAAGTTTTTGAATTTTGAACTCATAGAATGTCTTAATAAAATAAGATTAGCTTATTTTATTTTTGGGGGTTAGTTTGGTTGTGTTGAGGATTGGAGGAGAGAGCTCTAAGTCTCTTGAAGAACTTCATCTTCTCCGGCGAAGAACGTCTTCATCCTCAACGAAGAACGACAACACTTCGTCAAGGATCATTGACTCGGCGACCCGGTATCTTCGGACCTCTTCTTCCTCCTCGGACCTTCTTCGTCGGCAAACGAAGATCCGCCAACGACGTGTCTCTTCGGGCATATCTCTTCGTCAACGGATTTGACGAACGACGACCGCGACGCCCGACCTCCGCGACGCCGTCTTCCGCGGAGCGTAGACGAATCTTCAAATCTTAAACCCGAGGTAGGGGTTGTCGATTTCTTTTGGTTTCCTTATTTTTATTCTTGATCGTGATTTTATCAAGACTAACGTGTGACTTGAATTATTTTAAGTTGCGTTTTTATTTTAATGTGAGGGGGGGCCGGACCGCACGAACACGGCCGAACCCCCCTCCATCGTTCTTGTTTTATTCATGCGGGTGGAAGCAAGTGGCGTGGTGCCGTCGCACCACGCGGATGATCGTGCTTATAATTTACGCAACGCCGTCGCGCTACGCCGAGGAGAATCTTCAAGAACGCGATGTCGCCGCGCCGCGTTGGAAGGAATCATGGTACGGCGAAGGGGCGCGGTGCCGTCGCACCGCGCCGGACGACGAACACCGCGGCCGGTTCCGGGCCGCGGCGGGACGAGGAGACCGCGGCCGGTTCCGGGCCGCGGCGGAAGAGAAAACCGGCGGCCGGGCCGCCGGCGTTGGAAGCCGAAGGGGGAACCGGAAATTACCGGTTCCGTTGGAGAAAACCGGCCGGCCAGCTAGCCGGCCGGAAGGCATTAAACCGGGGAAATTAATTCCCCGGCCAGCCTGTAAAACCCCCCTCTTTAAGAGGGGGGCAGTTCCATGTAAGGGGGGGGGGGCAACAGCCCCCCGGTCTTCTTTTAAATCGGCCCCCACGTGGGGTCCGTTTGTTGCAAAGGCACGGCACAAGGCCGTGCCGCCTTGTCAAAACCGCGGGGCTTAGCCCCCGCGTGCGCCGCCACCTCGCGGCGCCAGGCCGCCGCGGCCCGCCGCGCCGCCGCCGGCCCCCGCCGCCGCGCCGCCGCCCGCCGCCGGCCGCCGCGCCACCCAGGGGGGGGTCGGGCCGGGTCGGCCCGGACCCGGCCCCCCCGTTTCGAACCAGTTTTGGTTTTTCGCTCATAACTTGAGCCTCGGACCTCCGAATGAAGAACCGTCTGCGGCAACGCGATCCTTGGATCGAGACGGTCGTTTCGATATATCGCACTCAAGGTTTCGGTTAACTTTGAGTTCAGCCAGGTTGGTTCGTTCACGAAACCAACCGGGCCTTCGGAGCGGAAACGCTCATATCTTGAGCTACGGATGTCCGATTGACGCTCCATCAGTTGCGTTGTGTTCCTCTTAGTGAGACGGATCTTTTGGCATACTCCGCCCGAGGTTTGGACGCAGGTGGAGTACGGTCGGGTTGGTTTTGCCTTAAAAACCAACCGGGCCCCGGAGACGAAAATGCCAATAACTCTCAGACCGGGCGTCCGATCGACGCGCCGTCTGTTGCGTTGAGTTCCTGTTGTCGATACGGAACTTTTGGATACATCAACTCTGGTCTTCGTGATAGTTGATGTATCAGCCTCTCGGCTCGTGGAGCGGACCCTCCGTACGAGCTTGCTGTGTGCGGGAACCCTAGTGCTGGCTGCGACTGTTCTACTGCTACGACTGCTACTGTGACTGCGACGACGACAGTACAGAGATCCTGTGTGGATTCGACGACGACAGTACAGAGATCCTCTGTGGATTCGATGACGACGACTTCAGCACTCAGCAATCCTACGTGGATCAGTGCTACAGGTCCTGTGTGGGCCCGATCCTGTGTGGGTCCTTGCGCTCAGCGGTTCTGTGTGAGCCAGCGCCTACAGGTTCTGTGTGAGCCCGATCCTGTGTGGGTCTTTGCGGGGGTTAATTACATATCGATCCTTCGTGGGTCCGACGACTTAGATGGATCAGTGATCATCTTTTTCGTCCTTGAAGATGTATACCTGTGTGAGCTGAATCCTGTTGTTTTCCTGTGTGGATTGTGTTGTTCAATCCTGTGTGGATTATGTTTTGCTTTCCTATGTGTAATACGTATACTTTCCTGCGTGGACTGAGTTGTACTTGGGTTCGGAGGTTGGAGCTTATTTGAATTGATGACTTAGGTATATGTATGGGCATATACCTAAGCAGTGTCGGTTGTTACTTCGTGATTGTACTTTTCTTCGTGATTTATCCTTTGTGGATTTGAGAGACCTTCAGGGGTCTCGGGGTCCCTATTGAGTAGCTTATACTCACCCCTGCACGGGCTTCGCCCGCACTACGTTGTGTTGGTTGCAGACGACGGACAGCGTTGACCTTAGCTGAGGCTTGCAGAGCGGGACGGTACCCAGAGGTGGACCACTGGGCGGGACGTGCACGGAGCGGACGACGGGACCCGTGGAGCAGAGGAGCTATCTGTACCCACCCTTCAGGTGGGATTTCCAGTGGACAGCTCGGAGTAGCAGCTTTTACTTTTCAGTTGCTGTTTTTCCCTTTTGAGTTGTACTTTACTTTCAGTTTGGGTTTGTATTCTGGCCCATTTACTTTTCCGCACTTTCAGTCGTACTCTGCTTGTTTAGTGTTTACTTTCCGCTTGTTTACTCTGTGGTGTGTGTTTACTTTTCAAAGGCAATGCCTTCCCTTTTTACTAGGATTTACGCCTTGGTGCTAGTCGCCAGCCCCTGGCCTATGGAAGGCGGGCTTGGGGTAGTCACGGCACGGACCCCGAGGGCGGGTCGTGACAATTTTCTCTTAAAAACAAGTTTTCTCGACCCATCTGTTAGATTAATATTAAATTATTGTATTTCATTTAATTGACTATAGTTTCAAATAATTTAGTATATGTTTATAATAATAATAATAATTTATTATTTATAATAATGTCATCTTTGTTTTTTGCCACAAATATTATAGAAAGATATTAAAATTAATTAGACAATTAAGAGAAAAACTAACATAACAATGGACTAACCCTTAAACATACGGGGGAAAATGATTTATAAAATTGTCCAAAAACATTATATGAACATATTTATAAAATATATTACATTTTATTATAGTTTTTCCATTATTGGATCCACATTACATTGAGAAAACATGTGTGGATGTAACATTTAAAATTTTTACAAGAATGTCACTCCTCCTCTCTAAAAAAACGGATCTTGACCCTCCCTCTTATTCAAACCTATCAAGAATATTCTCTCCGAAAACATATTCCCAATTATATTTTTGATATCCATGAATTCATACTAGAATCCTCACATTATGATGAAATAAAATCAAGGAATCCCTTTGGTGAAAACCAAAAGGAGTTATCAAAACATGAGGTAACATCCTTCTACAATATCTTATATATTATTTTCATTCTCTACACCTAGAGAAATATTATTATATTAATATATTATAAATTAGGTACCCAAAATATATGATATATTTGAATTATAATTTTTCAAACTACACTTACACTCACATCAATCTAATTGGTAACGAACATATCATTCTTATGTACCGAGGAATACTACCTCGTGAAAGGATATTGTTTTTTATTCCATTACCTCCTCTCAAAAAGAAGGACTTAAGATGAAAATACTATTTTTATATAATATATAATATATCTAATATTACTTAATACTTTTTTAATTATTATATATAAAATAACATCATGCTTTTTATTTTTTGTGAATATGATAACATCAGTTCTGAACATGTGGACTACCGCCTCCTCAACATGATGTGATTCATTCACACATTAAATGGAATGAATTACGGATGGGTTTAAAATAATTATATTATCTATTTTAATACTAATACAACTTGAATAATATATATATATATATATATTTAAATATATATATATATATACCTATATATATTTCATTTTCATACATTATTTCAGACAACAAGAAAATGAAATCAATGTTCATAGATACATGTGGCCTACCATATCCATGAATGGTGTATTCAATTTCATATACATTACTTCCATAAATTATTATAAATTAATTTATAAATAATATTTATGATATTTATATCATGGTTTAGATATTTCAAATCATGATATAATAACGAGGACATAAAATATAAAATTTTAAGCATATGTGATTAAAAGTCTAGATTACCCCAAACATAATCTTGAATTAGAATTTGTATTTAATGGTTAATATAATGATATAATTGAAATAATATATAGTATTATATAATAATATGATTCACTAAATGATTTAAAATAAAACTATATTTTTATACCTATTTTTGGAAGGGTTATGAAGGTAGTCAAAACAAAAGGTATGTTTATTTTTAGTCTCACTATTATTTTTTTGACATTTATGCCCTACGAGACACACATTTATTTTTTAGGCACTACATAATTACAATTAATATAATCTATGATTATGATACTTTCATTTTGGGTTTTTAAATATCCATTTTATGATCTCACATTCATGGGGTTTGTGTTTTAAAAGTCAACAAATTGGTAATGTAATAGTGGCTCAATTTTCCTTATTTTAGACACATGCCATGATATGAACCTATATTTCAATTTGAAGTGTATACACTGCCATATGACATGTTATATCATGAATATCATAATTTTCATGATACAAAAATATTTATTTAATTTCTTTTTCTTGCATGTGGAGAATGATTCAATGTTACCATGTGGTAAGATTTTATTACAACAATCTCATCTTTTATCATGTTTGTTTATGGTTATTCTTTCTTTGAGGAAGTATTTCGATCCATCATTCAAGAACAATCAAAAATGTTATTATACTATTTTAATTAATTTTATATTCATGGTTTAGTACCAATTTTATAATATTTTTTACTTAATATTATTATGAATGAATTTTAGAAAAATATTACCTTATTTCTCTCTTCGGTCAGAAATCAGTTTTTAAACATTTTCACAAATTTTTTCAAAATTAATATTTTAATATAATTTTTATAGGAAAATGGTTTTAAAATTTTTATTTTCCCAAATATTACATTATAAATTATCAAATATATATTCAATGATTTTTTTTAATTTATTTAAAAATAATATTTTCAAACTAGAAATGATATTTTTCTCATGAAATGTTTTTAAATGATTCAACCAAATTTTATTACATCCAATATTAAATCAATTATTGTTACTCGTTCCATTCAAAGGAAATTATCCAAATATTTTGTTCATATTATTTATATGAATGGTTTATGTTTTGGTGACGTATTTATAATACCCATTTCATTTCAGGGGTTTTATTATGTTGATTATGAGACCCATATATTTTTATGGGTCATGATATGATGGTTTTTTAATCTTTTGTCATGCGTATGTATGATTTTATTATGTAATGGGTGGGACCTATTTCTCCCTCATGCTCATTTGGTGAACATTTATATCTCATGATATAATGATGGGAATATAGTCAATGGGATTATTCCACTAGGGAAGACGGATAATCTCCATCCACTATGGGACGATGGGGAATCCTGAGAAGCTACAAGATGATGGTGAAACACAATCAATTTTGAGGATATAGGGAAACCTTAACTATTATACTGAAATTACTATGACTAGGGATGGTTTTGTATCCACCCAGTTGGTTTATCCCCCATGAAGTGCCTTTATATGGTTTCTCTAAGGAGACATGACTTATAGGGAATGATATGACACGTTTATGTGTCTACCATAATTATATGTCTTAATCCTATGTAATTATTATATAAATTATTCTCTTTATTTCCCTATGATTCATTTGTTAACCAGTGAATATATTTATTCCATGATTCATGTTTGTAATCATTGATATACGAGGTATGATATGCTAATGTCATGATCTTATTCTCTCACCTTTACGCTCAAATTTCTGCTTAAATATCCCCCTTTTTTATCCATAGTGAGCATATAATCTCACCAATTTTTATGAATCCTTTACATAGTTTATAAAGATAATTATTTTTTATGATATTTCTAACATGGGGTTTAGTCATGGAGAACCTAGTGGGAGATCATTTATCTTACTTATGTACTTGTGTTATGTTGTATTATTTCCAAAGGCACTAAGATAATATTTCCTTTGGGTATCTTTTTGTGTAATGTATTAATTATTATTCAGAAAATGATGTAATTTTAATGATTGTTAAGATACAAGTAGAATAATCATTTCTTTATTTCTAAGAGTATGGAATTAGGCACCTATTAACAGCCCTCTTTCTCACCATATATTGTTATTCATTTTGGAATAGTGAAAAATCATTTTATTGAACAAACTCCCCATGTTTTACTCATTTCATTGATCTATCCAATTAATATTACATTGAATGATTTCATATCTATGTGATCACGTTGTCCAATGGTTGAGGAGAATTATAATTCTCTATAATTTTTCCATTATCACATACCCAGTTCTAAGAAGGATTTATGGGTTAGTTGTCGTAGATTCATAATAAAATAGATTAAAGCATGTAGAAGGCATTCATGATGCATTCTATATCTTGATTTATGGTCCATGGAGAAATAATTCAGGTTTATATGATAGTAAGATTGTTTTATGTTTTGAAGATGAACCCCATACATTGGAAGGGGATGTGTCTCAACTTCATCCATTGATAGTTTTCTTATATTTTCTAGAATATGTAACCCATGAAGTCCTTATTTAGTTCATCTGTGAATTTTTATACATAAGTTGTGATGGGATGAAATATCATCAATAGGGTTTCTCAATTAATATTATTCTATATATCCATATCAGTATCTTCAATAATCGAGGCATATTTCTGAATCTGTTCATTCAATAGAGGTTTCTTCTAGATGTATCCTACAAACCATGGTGAGGTGTTTATGGTTGTTAATGGTGATTTTATATGTGGTTAATCATGGATTTCCACACACATCTCTATGAGAATTTTTCCTTAAAGGGGCTGGATTTCCATTTTCATCAAACATATCACCATAGTCATGTCATCAACAATGGATATAAAGGGCAGGATCCCCATATTTGGTCTATAATCTACCATGAGGAGGAATATATGGGTATTTTTCACATTCTTCTTTGGATAATGATATATTTTTCCTTTTATATGCTAAAGATATACATTTTATGGCTTCAAGAATATGTGAGTCTGGAAGGATTAAAATATGAACCTCCCCCTACCTAGGGGATTGAATATGTCAACCTACTTTTGGGGTTACAAAAGATTATAGGCCAAATTCATTAGAGTTTACAATGAATTTTGATGTATATATGTTACTATATAGATATTGTCCCACTATCTAGAAGTTATTGTAATATGTTGGTGACCTTTTGTATTGTTAGAAGAAATATATCATTTCATTTGGGTTCTAATTAGAATATTTCAGTCAACCCTGGTTGAAGCTAATGCATGATCCATTTTAAAATTTAATTTCCTTATTTATATATATAGATGATCCTATGATATTATAGATGTTATATGGGACTCAACCTAAATAGCCTTTAATAGATGATGGTGGAATCAGTAATTAACAAGATTAATAACATGAATATGTATCTTATGTGCTACTAAAATATTATATGTAACTTTTACATGTTAGGTGAGAATGCATGAATAAAATGTGGTGATATCCAAATAGGATTGATTAACAGAAATCAAAATGGGTATGATCCTAGTTTAATTTCCCATTTATATAATTTCACATACATATTTAGATAGGAATTTGTACCATTACAATGGGGTTACAAAACTCAACTTATGATCCCCAGTCAATGTGGGATTATGATCCGGTTATGATGTGTCATAGTTTATCAAAATATGATGATAATCCCTATTGATTAAAGAAAGAATATGTGATTAAACTATAGTCTCCATTTTTTCATGTTGGATTTTTTAATATGCTTCTCTATCCATTTTTATTGGAATATGTTCTAGTCCTTATATCACGGATCGAATATAATGGTGAATCTCTTCCCTTGCTGCAATAATATTCTAACACCTCTCATGGGAATGCATTGGAACAAAAGAATTCATATTCTTAGTCATTAATAAATACTATTAGAAAAAAAATTGAGTGGAGATTTATTCCCACTCTTATAATCCATGTACCATAAGATTATGTCAATGGGAATAATTCATAGGTTTGGTGATATGTTCTTTCCCCATTATTTATATCAGGATATACTGGACCACATGCTTTGTGGGAGAAAGGATATGGGTATTATCACTATTTTCTTCTAGGATATTCTAGTGGACATCATCAACATAGGTAGAGATATGCGCCTACATAAACTAGTCGGCATCATACCTCCCCAATGTATATCTCTTTGATGCATGAATATGAGGGTCTAGTGAGGTGAACTATCGGATTGTGCCATTAGTATGTAGCTAGGGGTATTGGTCAGATAGTGATGGTGGTGATGGTTGATAGGATCTATCCTAGTAGGATCTTAAAGTAAGATGGATCATTGGTTGACTCTTTGATCTACCTTTCTTAACATAAGAATATGTTTATTGCCATACTCTAAATATATAATTATAATGATTTTAGTAGTGGTTACATGGGTTTTTGGTTTAATCATAATCTTTCATTATTGAGATGGGCATGTGGACTTTGATGCCTTACAACCCTTGGATGTATCCTAAAGGATTAAGATTAAACATCTTAAATTGTATGCTCTAGTAATTTGGTTTTCCACATAATTATAAAGGCCTTGAGTAGCTTACACCATTTCATGATTCATAGATACTGTTGTTGAATCCAACATTATAGAACATTTTCTTGATGGTTCCATGGGCTTGAGTCTAGGTGATATTTTTTAGAATGATATGTAAACTCACAATGACAATAATAAATAATAAGACCATTTGGTGTATCATTTTGAGTAAGAAATATATTTAATTATCTATTCATGGGTAATACTGTTGTTTGTTTGTTTGTTTGATTGATTTTTAGTAATATTTTTTGGAATGTAAAAAAAATTGGTTGAACTTGTGTATGAGAATTTTTTGTTTTTATAACATTCAAATCGGTTTCCAAAAAATTTTGATCATAATTTTTTGGGTCATTTTCTCATCATCAAAGGAATAGTTTTGTTTCAAAATAATTCACGATAATGTGGCTTATCTATGAAAACACACAATGTATCCCACATCAATATTGATTGATGATCATGCATTCCAATGGAATGTGGTCATTATGGTAAATTACTAACAAAAAATAGAAACTAGTATTGGTAAATAGGATAATATTTCTATCTAATCACGTCTTGTTGTGGGAATTATTTATTACAAAGAGACTCTCTTATAGATTTAATGTATGTTCTTGAATATTTACTAGGTCATCATACAGGAATGGTTACCCTAAAAAAATATTATCTTATTTAATCCATGTATGTGTTAAAGGGAATCCAATCAATGGATATATATATATATATATATGAGATTCTCAATATTATTACACATTATTTCATAACAATGTGTGGATTATTCTATATTTAATCCATATGAATCGGAACTGAAGATTTCATTGTCATCCAAGGTCGTTATTGGTTTTTTTGAATATTTTCTGAACCTCATAGATTATTTATACATATTGAATGAGAACAAGAAACAAAACACAGTTAGTTCATATGAAAAAATTTAAATTCAAGTTTTATTACTATAACATTTAGTGTTAAATAATTTGAAAAAGATGTTATGGGGGAATTTGAAAATTTAGTAAATAGAGAAATCCTCATATAGGGATGTTATGTATCTTGTCAGTATATGAATTAGAGTCTACATAATTTCAATTATTGTTTATATCGGGGATAGTATGGAAACAGATGTGTGGTGTTATTTTTACAAATATAAGTCTACAAAGAATAACTCCAACAAGAATATTGACATCTAAACTAAGAAGATATATTATAAGTCTAAAATATTTATGGGGCCATTTTATGGAATTTACATCATACTTATGGCACAATTATGATCAATCTGATTGTTGATATGGATCATGATCAGGGTGAAGAACAAAAAATTGAGGAATACTAGACACATTTCATATAATTAGAATATTATATAGGTATTACACACTATGGTTTCCCTAGGATGTTACATTTGAAATATTTCCCTCTAAATTGAGGGGGGTTATGGTTGAGGCTTACAAAAAATAATAGTTCTCAAATTAATGTTATTTTGATATTAGCCTTTCATAATGATGTTTCTATGATATTAGTGTGGGTCCTACTATGAATAATTATCCCATTATTAAACATTACCCCATGACTTATTACAAAAAATGACACTTAATTCATAAAAAATATACAAAATTATAGCATATTTGAGAATTAGGTACGTTATATTACAATATAAAACCTCGAATACAATATAATTATTGAAAACATCTTTAACATGATCACACTTAAAATTTAATTTCATAACCATTAGAAGCACATAATAAATGGGTGAAATATAAATCTCCGGAAAGTAATTAACAAGGAATAAGGTAAATAAATTTTATAAAATAGTAATATAAAGGGGTTAAATAGAGTATAAATCATAACAATGAATGATAAAACATGATATAGAATGATATCATAAAGGAAACATGTAAATTTGACAACAAATTAAAACACAACATCATAGATCAATGATAAATGTGAGGAAATCATAATGTAAAAAGTCAAATAAATGAATCAGGTTTAATTCCTATCTTAATATAATTTATCAGGATACCAAACATTAGACAATGCATTGGGGCACTATATAATTTTGGATGCACCCGCAACATTCATTTTAATCTCATTATTAAGTGTTCCACAGAGATCGTAAAAAATGGATCATACAAAATAATATTTTATTCCATGATCATATAGTGGGGAATCCAAAAATGTTGGTCCCAAATAAAATAGGTATATGTGTATAAATTATAATACCATTGATATTAAATGTGGACGGTATTCACTACATATTTTCATTGGAAAGGAAAACCTCGTTAACATTTCAACAGCCTAATGGCGTCGCTTAAAAATTCATAAAATGGGTTCATAATAATGAAAAGGGTATTGAATCATATGAAAATCAAATAGGGAGTAATAAGAACATTTAAATTCATATTCCATTATTAGGATTTTTAAATATAACACATATGATAATAAATAAACTTTATTGAAGAAGAGGAAGGGATAACTATTTTGAAATTTCAACATGGTGATGGGTGTACTTGGGAAAGGATAATGAGAGGTAAAGGGGTATGTTATCATATATAATTAATAAGGAACGTTTAATGGATGTTTGAAAACATACCACATCCTTATGAATAAAAAATAAAAGGGTATAAAATAAAGGAGAGTCTAGAATAAAACTGAGGAAGAGAGGAACCCTAACCTTAATATTATGACACAAAAAGCTTTAAAGGTACCTCTTGAGATCTTTTTGGCGCCTTTTGGGAATTATGGATATATTATGGATTATTAGTTACGTTTTACATGGATTTTGAGTGAAGATAAATTGGATATTAGGAGGGTTTTATAGGATATTAGCGGGGAATTCATTAATATTTATAAAACAAAGGTTTTGTAATCTATATAATGAAAATTTTAAAATTATAGACCATATCCTAGGGTTTTCTAATGGTTTCTTACAAATGAGAGTTGTATTAAATATTTTATTGGGAAAATGGACTATCATATTAAAATATTACACTCACTTATGTGTAGGTGAGTCACACTTTATAATAAATTATTTAAAATCATAAAATATATTATTTATTTTGGAGGATTCATAATGGATTTATAAAATTAATCAAATTATCATAAAATCACATTATATTAATGGTAAAAATATATAGGGAATAGGATACACATTTTTTATTTATAACATCATCTTTGGGACATTATGATGACATAATAAACACTGTATATTTATAAGGTATTTTATTTTAACCAAATTATTTGACAATATCAAAAAATTATGAAAGATTCACTGTTGGATAAATTTAATGACCTAATTCCCAAAATAATATTCATTTTATCTAAATAATATTATATATATGTCAATTTTAACTATAGAAAATTAAAAAACAATATTTATTGAAAATGATGGGTTTTTGGTAAAAATAGTTTTTGAACCCTAATATAAATTTTCATTTGACTTCATAAAATATATATGATAATTTATAAAAAATAAAAAATAATAATAATATTATTAAATTAATATATAATTTATTTAAAAAACACATTAATTCCTAAAAATAAATTACATAAATGAATTTAATATTACCCAAAAAACTATTCATGTTTTATAGTATCAAAATTAAAATATATTTATTATTCAATAATAAAATAATATAAATAATATATTTTCGAGGTTCTTGATTCATATCACTTTAATACACCAAAAACTCCCAAAGTGTATAGTGAACAATAGTAAGACATTCATGGGGTCTTTTTGAAAACATGGTTTTGATTATGATCTCGATGAGCTTGAATTTATCTTATTAATGGATTATCACATGCTTAAGTTGTTGGATCTACGCATGGGAGTTTACAAGGGAAAAGGACAAAGATGATATTTCACTCTTAATATCTAATATATGGGAGTAATAGGGTGTAATACAACTAGATGCATCCATCATATCCCTTTTTTGAGTCAATTGGATTTGGTAAAGCCCTATATTTATATTAATAATGTAATCCGTTTTTAACATCTTTATTATAAATTGTATATAATCATAAAGGAATTTTGAATCTATTTGGATATAAAACAAATTAATATTTTTCCTATGACCATATTACATAATAAAACATGAAATCATAAGGAATGTATTTTTATAATAGTTCAGGTTATTATAATATTCCACTAACTAATTTTTTTTTACATTTTCCAAGAGGGTCATATCTTTTGGTAAAAGTGCATTTTCTGTTGGTAAAACGTTTTACCAAAATATATATCCTTGTCACTAAACTGTTGGTATAACACATTAGATAAATGTTTTTGCGATAGATTAAATAGTTTTGTTGCAATTGTAATAAATCCAAAAAATACTATATATGTTGGTTAAAGTGTTAAGAAACAGGTTCCTGTGAAATTTTTTTCTATTGGTAATAATATTACAAATATATAATAATTTTTTAGAAATTACATTTAAATAAAAAATACATATTTTTATTACTAGAGAAATTTCATATTATATTTAATAATTTATCATATATAATTATAATGTTTTAATTATTAGATAGAAGATGATTTTGATGCTTCTTTAAAATTAAACAAGAATTAATTACATTAATAATGAAATTCATTACAAATATAACCTCTTTGATCCCCACTAGGATTGTTAAACAATTATGTTCCACAATTATGGACAACCCTACCCACCCCCCCCCCCCCATTGACACCCCGCCCCAAATAGGATCAACCACCAAAATAGCTCCAACCCATCATCATCAATGAATCCAACAATAGTTACTCCATCCCATCCATGTGAGCTCTAGCCCCATCCCATCCATGCAAACTCGTATCCCATCAATGATAGATCTTGTCTTAACCATCTCAACTAGCTCTATCCCCATCCATGCTAGCTATAGTCAATTCCAGCTCCATCCCATCCATGTCAGCTCTAGTCTATGACAGCTCTACTTTATGTCCCATCAATGAAAGCCCTAGTAGATACAAAAATAGATGAGAAAAGGCCTCATATGTAATTGAGGGAGGTACAGAGACAGGTGATAGAATAATGTTTACATGATAGGGACAAATGTAGTACCTCCACAATAAGGAAAAAAATTGTTCTGAACATCCAACATTTGTGTTTAACTTCCTTTTGACTTCAAAAAAATAGTACCTGCACAACATGGAAAAAAATTCAAATACAATGTTTTATTTTTAAAAAATATATACTTGTAATTTGTATTGAAATAATAACTTGGAATGTTCCCATGATATCAAATTTGGCTAGTCAGTGAACCAAAAAAATATTAATAACCTGCGTTCCAACAATTATCTTCAAGAACAAGACACCAAATATGAACACATATTATTTTGTAGTAAATTGGCCCACCCATTACTATAAGAAATCACAACATACATAGGACCCCATAAATCAAATAGTTGAAGATATTTAATGTTAAGATATTTTAGTTTGACTTCTAGATTATAGGGAACCAAATTTAATACTGTAACACCCCGAGATTTTATGAAAAATATTCTTTTAATTTCATTAATGTCTTGTGTTGTATGCTACACCAATATTACCTTGCGCTATACGCAACACCGTATTGGCTTGCAGTATACGCAACACTAATCTTGGATCGTGTTACACACAGTTTTGATAATAGTTATTCTACGCAACATTGAGTATATATATATATTTTTTCAATGTATAAATGAAATATGGTTGGATTCTGTTATATGAAACAACGAAGGATTCCTTCACAACACGCAACCCTGACTTGGCTTGCAATACACGCAATCGCGACCTTCCTCGATAGCGTGTGTTGTACGCAATACCAGGTTTTACTAAACACCGATATATTATTATAATATTATTATAAACTAGCCTTTATGAATAGTATTAACTAAATTTTGAATTTTATAACATTATTATTCATCTTACACATTTTCTAGAACATGTTATAAGAACAAAATAACATTTTTCGGGTAAAATAAGTATTTTTTAAAAAATGCAGTTTTACCGCCTTTTGATGGCGCACCGACTTTAAATATAGTTTTTTACATTTTAATAAGTTCCATTTGACAAAATAAAATTATTATTTGGAATCAAGAAATAAAAATTTACTTTGGATAAATTTTCCATTTTATTCTGATGACTTTCATATTTTAATGAATAGTAAAAACACGGTATATTTTAATTAAAAACAACGTTTTTCATCATAATATCTTATGTGGTTAAATTATAATATTGAATGGTTTTAAAGTATAAATAGAATATATTTTTACCATTTAATATAATTTATGTCATTAGCATTGATTTTACCTTTAATTCGTAGGTTAAATCAATTCAATCTTTTGTAATGTTTTAAAGAAAAACCCGTTTTCTTTCGACAACGGGATTAATATTAATTTAATTTATGAAACTTTTTTGTATTGAATTTGTAAAAATGGATTCCATATTTGGAATCAGTGGGTCCAAATTATGTTAATAAGCTACTTTTTATTTTTGGGCATTGTGAATAGTAACTACGGTAAATTTTATTTACTATAGTTAAAGGTAAATCGGGTAATTAAGGGTAAATATAAGATTATAAAATTACCCTAACACTTGGAAAAATCCAATTGGATGAATAAAAGTCGACCCATATCACCTAAGGGTCGGATTATATTCATTTAATGGACTTTCTTCTATGAAAATAATTTAATTATTATTAAAACCAAAGAAAGTGACAACATGTAACTCTCTTAAATACTATAAGTATAATAATTTTAAGTTAGTGATAAACTTCATGAAACTTAGAAAATTAATAGTATATAGAAATATAACACAATTATCTACATCATGAGAATTTATTTAGAATTTTTTGGGATTAAATAATTATCATTAATTGTGACACAATAGTGATGCAGAAATTATTTCTCTAGTGAAAACTCAAGAATATAGTTTTTATTAAACTAATAGCAACCATAAAAGGCACAAAACCCTGACCAAATCTTATTGGTCATGTAAATTTAAACTATAATAATCCATTGGTCAAATATTTGACCATTTGGAGTCTTATAGAAGCAATTATGACACTAATATTATTTTATTTTAAATGATGCCAAAGTTGTCATCTTCATAATATAATAAATATAACAATTTAAATATTGTGATTTTAAGATGATAAATTCTAGTAAATGTATAATTGTGAAAGTTAATAGATTTATCTTCATCATAGGATTTTATTTTAAATTTTTATGCAAAAAATCAGTATATTAAATAATTATACAAAAATGTTGTAGTAATTATTTGATTAAGAGATAAACCAAATAAATGGTTTTAAAAATAATAAAATAAATATTATATGAACTATTTAATGTGATACACTAATTTTTTAGATACATATGACCTTTTATGAATCTATTAAAGATTTTAGTTCGAACATTTCTTCTGTATATATTTTATTTAAATTCAAATAAATGAATAGTGTCAAAATTGACACTATTTATATTTTATAAAAATAACATATTATAAATTTTTTTAAAAATCAACAAAATATTTAAAATTTATAAATTTAAATTTATATGGTCTATAATTTTATAAAGTAAAAAATTATGGAAAATTCACAACAAATAATTAATTATTTGTTTTAATTTAAACTTTAGAATTATATTACCACAAATAAACTTAAATAGATTAAATAAGGATAAATCAAAATGATAAGGTTTAAAATAAGATCCAAACATGTATAAATTTGATTGGATGATGATATTACAACCCTATATCATCTAATATTCTAATATGATTAATTTTTGGAGGTTTTTTAGTGGGGTTAGATTTATTATAAATTAATATTTTTAAGAATTTCAAAGGTGCTCCTCTCCTCCCTTATAAAATGGAACCTCCTCCCCCTCTTCCTCACACCACATTGAGCCTTCAATCTCGGCCAACCCCTGAAAATTTCTCCTATCCACTTCCCTAGAGACATCCTAGAGGTCCTGGTCATTTTCAAAGACCAATTTTAGTGCCCTAAGAGGAGGTCTCAAAGAGGCGCTTCAAAAAGTGGTAATTTCCATTACTGATTCTTCACCTTTATTTCTTCTTCCACTTCTTCTTATTAGGTTGTTTCATTATGAAGTAATAACATAAGTATCACTCATATAATGATATTTTATTATACGTATGAAACAACCCTATTTAACCATCTATCCATCCTACGGAAAACGAAATCACCGTGCGTGCGTACGTACAGAATACCGTCTCCACGCCGTGGTGTAATATATTTTCCACCACCACATTACTTGGATGGTTATAATGGTGTAAATAATAAATATATATGATTATTGTAAAGTGATAATGATTATGTAATTGTATACATACACTCCAATAAAATTCCACGATCATGGGAACGATATCATCGCTCGTGCGTACGTACGGAATACCATCTCCACGACGCGATGAGATTCATTCTCAATGATTAGCCACTCATAAATGATTATAAATTATATATAATAATTAATCGTGAATTATATTACATAATAATGATACTGGATTTATGTATATATATATATATCTGTATTTCATCCAATTAATTCCATTTAATTCTATGGGGAAACGAAAACAACGTTCATGCGTACGTACGACCTACCCTCTCCATGAACGGTTTATTTCTTTCCATTTATAGATATATTATATATATTTATATTATGAATATATATTATATATAAATCATGTTTATATTCTGTAATTATGTAATCGTGATCTAAGTAATCATATGAAAAATTACAATTCAAAACACGGACGAAAAATGAAACGATTTTACCTAAAACGCTCTTTAACATGGAATTTACAAAAGAACGGGTAATATAAAGTCATAAGTGAACCATATATGATATCATAACAATTAATATGATTCTTTAATAAGTCAATAATATTATTTAAATCATTATACAGGAGTTTCGGGTACGTACAAAGCATATCATACATAAGGTAAGGGATAATTTTGCAAATCTCATTTTTATCCGAGATTGTATATTCATAAGTATTTACTGGGGTTATTTCTATCATCCATGTTTATGTCTTATAAAAGTGTTTTTATGTATGTTTAAAGTCCCTTTTACCAATGTTTTACTTTTACTACATGGTATTTAAGGAATATTTCTTTTGTTTACGTTACGAGGTACTTTTTGACTTTTCCGACAAAAGTACGATAAGAATGTTTTTTTAACTTATACGGAATGAAAGGGTCTTTACGGTTTTATAAAGCCTTATTTTAATGAATATTACTCCAAAATATTTCATGACTATTTTCAACAAAATATCCTTCTATTAAAATTGCATGACGTTTGTAAAAATAAATTGATTTTGAAGAAGAAAGGATATTTTCCTCAAGAATTCATTTCAAATGTTTTATCAAAACCATTTTCCATATAAGATAACATTATTTAATATGTGTATGTTTCATGTTTAATGTCTCTAGTATTTAAATGGTTTGACTTTTCTTATGATGAAATTTCCATTTGTTTTATATGGATTATGAGATGATGGGATGATGTTTATGAAACCCATTTTATTCTTTGGATTACGGTGAATGTTTTATTTTTATTTTGTGGCACAAGTAAGAATGATTTCATTATGAGATGGGTGGGACCTATATCTTCCTCCAATTCATTGGGTAAAGATTTTATATCTCATGAGATAGACATGGATGGAATGGCAGGTTAAACCGGTTCAGTGAAACAGGACTGAAATGAGGAGTGAACTCAGGTCAGAAATGGACTTTGTCCACTAAGATAGTCTTGGCAATGAGTCTTGATTAATAAGAAATGATTCTCTATGATTATGTGTGTATGACAAAAAGATTCATTTTTTAAGTTATGATTATTGGTATTTCATTTCACTACTATGATTTATCCCATGTTATGAAATTATGCTCTCTTTTGCAGGTTAAGATTTCCAAAATGTTATGTTCTTATGAATATGATGTGATTGATATTTCTTTTGTTTACCCTTACTGAGCATTTGAGCTCACCCTTTTGTATGTTTTCTTTCCCCGTGTCAGGAATAAGATTATTAAGTAAGATATGCCAAAAGGGACTATAGATATGATGAAATAAATGGGAGATAGTGTAGATTCTTTATGAACCAGTTGTTTATGTTTCCCAGTTTCTAAAGACACTATACCTATACGGTCCTTTCCTGGTTTTGTTATATGTTGTAATTTGTGTGCTTCAATTTTGAAGTATTAACAATGTATGTAATGTATGGGTCGTTATAGTTGGTATCTGAGGAAAGGTATAATCAACCTTTGGAAACTAGGATGTGAAAGCCTTAGTAAGAACCCTAAGGATAATTATAAGCATAGAACACAATCATAGTGTTTTAGAAATGGCCATGAATAACCTAGGATAAGACCTTAAGTATGAAATTTTATTCTCGATTATGTGGTTTTCCTATTATAATTAGTGTTTCTCACACTATTCTTCTTGGTTTTAGTCAATGGATGGAACCCGAAGGAACCGTGTTAATGAGGAATGCAACTGGTAATGCAATGATTGTCCCCCTGAACAAACAAATGTTATGGGAGATGGAGTGAAAAATCTATTTGCTATAATTACACAAGCTATGAATCATTCTGGACTTCCAAATGAGCAGAGAAGGGAACAATATTCTATTGAGTCCTTCATGAGGCAACATCCACCTTCTTTTGGTGGGTCATCTGATCCACTTGTTGCTGAAAAATGGATCATTACCACTGAAAAGATATTTTCAGTTCATCAATGTTCTGAACATGATAAAGTCATCATAACAGTATATTGTTTGGAAGGTGAAGCTAATCAATGGTGGAATCTTATCAAGAATATGAGGCCAAGAGATAAAATTGAGTCCATGGAATGGGACGAGTTCAAGAACTTATTTTTCAATAAGTAATTCCCTTGTATTCTTCAAATAAATACGGAGAAGGAGTTTCTCGAACTAAAGCAAAAGGATGATGAATCTGTTGGTATATACGAAGTGAATTGTACAAGGCTTGCAAGGTATGCATCTGGATTTATCATCCAACCTGAAAGTAAAGTTGATCGACTCTTCAATGGCTTAAAACCAAATCTTCGAAGGGCATTATCTATAAGAGACTTCAATAGCAATGAAGAAATTGTGCATTGTGCACTCAAGGTAGAAATGGAAGTTGGTGTTACTTATCCATCTCATAGTTTTGACAAGAAACGAAAGATGGAGTTCAAGGAGAAATCATAGAATAATGGTGAAAAGAAGATGAATGTTTTCTTATGCTCAACGTGTGGAAAGAATCAGGGTGGAGATTGTCTTAAAGGGACTAGAAAATGTTTTAAGTGTGGAAAATAAGGTCATCAAGCAGCTGAGTGACGAAGTAATGGAAAAAGGGTTTCTAATGATGTGAATAAATAAAAGACAGCAGAAAACGCACCACCAACACTTCAATGCTTCAAGTGCAAGGAAATGGGGCATTATGCTAATAAATTCCCTAATCCAAGGGTTAGTGATGATCGACATGAGCATCAACATAAGGGAAAGGACAAAGGGAGGTCACATGCGATCACTATTGGCGATGTTGAATATGAAAATGATGTGGTGGAATGATTAAGTGTTTATGTAATGGGATTTTAAAATAATGTTGTATATAGTATCGTGGAATATTGGAATATTTATGTATTTTCCTATTGTGTTTTTCAATAATTTTATGTTACTGGTAACCATGGAAAGGGATTGAGATATTTTTGAAAAAAAAGATGATATGCGCATAATGAAGGAAAAACGAGAAAATGAAATGTTTGACAGTATTCATGAGCTCATGATTGATATAAGGACTAAGTGATATCATGGTTTGAGTATATAGAATTTTGAGGATTTTGGTATGTGGAAATTGTTAACTTTTAACTACATTCAGATTTTCACTATGGTTCAATGGGTATTCATTTTTTAAGAGAATACATGATTAAGGCCTTCGAATGTTTTGAATGTGACCAACAAGACATATCTTATGATATATGGGGATCAACGATGGTATTAAATCTCTGTTAATTGTTTTCACTATATTATGAGAGTGGACTGAAGTATTATGGATAAGCCTAAAGATTGGAATGGATTATGTTGGACATAAGTTAGTATTGTTTAAGGATAGAAGTTTTTTCGATATTATTGATGAGATGTTATAGTAATATAGTTTTAGAAAAAGGGCAACCTGCAGGACGGGCGACAGCCCATCGCGTCGGACAAGGCTATGGGAATCAAACCCACAACCGAAGTGCAACTGGCCTTTATCACCTACCACTGGCCTATAAGAAGTCCCTGGTTAGTAGAAACTAGTTTTATTTTATTATGCGGTATGATATATGAAGTATAAGTTCATTTTTGGAACCATATACGATTAATCTAACCATAGGATGGACTTATAACCTTTTCTAACATTTTTTTAAAAAGGGATGGAATGACCCATCATTCTATCACATGATCTGCTAATACAACACTAATAACAAATTCAACATCATTTCTGTAAGGGATGAAGTGGAAATTGTTCAATTCACGAACAACAGTGAGATTGTACCAAAATCATGCAAGTATTTCTTTTAATTCATCAACTTTAGGGAAATGATCTTGAAAACCAAAAATGTTGTTCTATTTCCCTTATATCCAATTAATCAGATGGTACCTTAGATCATCACAAATCAATAGCTTTGTGATTATTGCCTTTTTCATATCCATTCTCTCTACCACTCTCCATCAGAACTTGATCGTTAGATTTTTCTTCCATATCCATATTTTCACCTATGTCCTCTTACATGGAAACCGAGTGATGAGTTAATTTGGGTAACCATTATATTTCATACTTTAGTTTTTAAAGCCATGTTTTGGTATTCCTTTTTATGATGTGGGTTTCTATTAAACAAACTTTCGAGTAGTAAACCATTTATAACCTCGACGAATTTCGAGGGAGAAATTCATTTTAAGGGGGGTAAAATGTAACACCCCGAGATTTTATGAAAAATATTCATTTAATTTCATTAATGTTTTGTGTTTCATGCTACACAAATATTACCTTGCGCTATATGCAACACCGTATTATCTTGCAGTATACGCAACACTATTCTTGGATCGTGATACACACAATTTTGATAATAGTTATTCTACGCAACATTGAGTATATATATATATATATATATTCAATGTATAAATGAAATATGCTTGGATTCTGTTATAAGAAACAACGAAGGAATCTTTCACAACACGCAACCCTGACTTGGCTTGCATTACACGCAATCGCGACCTTCCTCGATAGCGTGTGTTGTACGCAATACCGAGTTTTACTAAACAATGATATATTATTATAATATTATTATGAATTAGACATTATGAATAGTATTAACTAAATTTTTAATTTTATAACATTATTATTCATCTTACACATTTTCTAGAACATGGTATAAGAACAAGATAAATTTTTCGGGTAAAAAAAGTATTTTTAAAAAAATGCAGTTTTGCCGCCTTTTGATGGCGCACCCACATCAAATCTAGTTTTTGACATGTTTTTAAGTTCCATTTGAAAAAATAAAATTATTCTTCGGAATAAAGAAATAAAAATGTACTTTGGAAAAAAATTTCATTTTATTATGATGACTTTCATATTTTAATAAATAGTAAAAACACGCTATATTTTAATTAAAAACAACGTTTTTCATCATAATATCTTATGTGGTTAAATTATAATATTGGATGGTTTAAAAGTATAAATAGAATATATTTTTACCATTTAATATAATGTATTTCATTATCATTGATTTTACCTTGAATTCGTAGGTTAAATCAATTCAATCTTTTGCAATGTTTTAAAGAAAAACTCGTTTTCTTTCGACAACGAGATTAATTTTAATTTAATTTCTGCAACTTTTTTGTATTGAATTTGGAAAAATGGATTCCATATTTGAAATCAGTGGGTCCAAATTATGTTAATAAGCTACTTTTTATTTTTGGGCATCATTCATAGCAACTATGGTAAATTTTATTTACTATAGTTAAAGGTAAATCAGGTAATTAAGGGTAAATATAAGATTATAAAATTACCCTAACACTAGTAAAAATCATATTGGATGACTAAAAGTCGACCCATGTCACCTAAGGGTCGGATTAGATTCATTTAAAAGAATTTTTTCAAGGAAAATAATTTAATTATTATTAAAACCAAAGAAAGTGACAACATGTCACTCTCTTAAATACTATAAGTATAATAATTTTAATTTAGTGATAGACTTCATGATACTTAGAACATTAATATTCTATAGAAATATAACAAAATTATCTACATCATTAGAATTTATTTATAATTTTTTGGGATTAAATAATTATCATTAATTGTGACACAATAGTTATGCAGAAATTATTTATCTAGTGAAAAATCAAGAATATAGTTTTTATTAAACTAATAGTAACCATAAAAGGCACCAGACCCTGACCAAAACTTATTGGTCATGTAAATTTAAACTATAATCATCCAAAGGTAGAATATTTGACCATTTTTAGTCTTATAAAATCAATTATGACACTTATATTTATTTATTTTAAATGATTCCAAAGTTGTCACCTTCATAATTTTATAAATATAACAATTTAAATATTTTGATTTTATGATGATAAAATCGAGTAAAAGTATTATTGTGAAAGGTAATCGATTTATATTCATCATATGATTTTATTTTAAATTTTTATGCAACAAATCAGTATATTAAATAATTATACAAAAATGTTGTAGTAATTGTTTTATTAAGAGATAAACCAAATAAATGGTTTTAAAAATAATAAAATAAATATTATATGAACTATTTAATGTGATACACTAATTTAATAGATACATATGACCTTTTATGAATCTATTAAAACTTTTAGTTCGAACATATCTTCTGTATAAATTTTATTTAAATTCAAATAAATGAATAGTGTCAACATTGACACTATTGTTATTTTATAAAAATAACATATTATAAAATTGTTTAAAAATCACAAAAATATTTAAAAATTATAAATTTAAATTTATATGGTATATAATGTTATAAAGTAAACAATTATGGAAAATCCACAACAAATAAGTAATTATTTGTTATAATTTAAAATTTATAATTTTATTACCACAAATAAACTTAAATAGATTAAATAAGGATAAATCAATATGATAAGGTTTAAAAATAAGATCCAAACATGTCTAAATATAATTTTTGTTGATGATATTACAGCCCTATATCATCTAATATTCGAATATGAGTCATTTTTGAAGGTATTTAAGTGGGGTTAGATTTATTATAAATTAATATTTTTAAGAATTCCAAAGGTGCCCCTCTCCTCCCTTATAAAAGGGAACCTCCTCCCCCTCATCCTCACACCACTTTGAGCCTTCAAGCTCGGCCAACCCCTGAAAAGTTCTCCTCTCCACTTCCCTAGAGACATCCTAGAGGTCCTGGTCTTTTTCAAAGACCAATTTTAGTTCCCTAAGAGGAGGTCTCAAAGAGGCGCTTCAAAGAAAAGGTAATTTCCGTTACCGATTCTTTCACCTTTATTTCTTCTTCGACTTCTTCTTATTAGGTTTTTTCATTATGAAGTAATAACATCAGTATCACTCATATACTGATATGTTATTATAAGTATGAAACAACCCTATTTCACCATCTATCCATCCTACGGAAAACGAAATCACCGCGCATGCGTACGTACGGAATACCGTCTCCACGCCGTGGTGTAATCTATTTTCCACCACCACCATACATGGATGGGTATAATGGTGTTAATAATAACTATATATGATTATTTTAATGTGATAATGATTCTTTAATTGTATACATACACTCCAATAAAATTCCACGATCATGGGAACGATATCATCGCTCGTGCGTATGTACGGAATACCGTCTCCACGACGCGATGAGATTCATTCTCAATGATTAACCATTCATAAATGATTGTAAAGTATATATAATAAGTAATCATGAAATATATGACATAATAATGATACTGGATTTA
This sequence comes from Viscum album, assembly GCA_963277665.1. Taxonomy (NCBI): domain Eukaryota; kingdom Viridiplantae; phylum Streptophyta; class Magnoliopsida; order Santalales; family Viscaceae; genus Viscum; species Viscum album. The sequence continues at coordinate 829,352,022 of OY728151.1, read as the reverse complement.
TGTATATATAAATATATGTTTGTCATCCAATTTATTCCATTCAATTCAATGAGGAAACGAAAACAACGTTCATGCGTATGTACGGCCTACCGTCTCCATGAATGGTGTATTTCATTCCGTTTATCAATCTGTTATATATATGTATATTCTGAATATATATTATATATAAGTCATGTTTTATATTCTGGAATTATGTAATCGTGATCTAAGTAATCATATGAATAATTACAAGTCAAAACACGGACGACAAATGAAACGATTTTACCCAAAACGCTCTTTAACATGGAATTTCCAAAAGAACGGGTAATATAAAGTCATAAGTGAACCATATATGATATCATAACAATTACTATGATTATTTAATAAGTCAATAACATTATTTAAATCATTATACAGGAAGTTTAGGTACGTACAAAGCATATCAGACATAAGGTGAGGGATAATTTTGCAAATCTCATTTTTATCCGAGATTGTATATTTGTAAGTATTTACGGGGGTTATTTCTATCATCCATGTCCATGTTTTATAAAAATGTTTTAATGTATGTTTAATTTCCTTTTTACAAATTTTTGACTTTTACTTTATGGTATGTAAGGAATCTTTCTTTTGTTTACGTTACGAGGTACTTTTTGGCTTTTCCGACAAAAGTACGAGAAGAATGTTTTTTTAACTTATACGGAATGAAAGGGTTTTTACGGTTTTATAAAGCCTTATTTTCAGGAAGATTCATCCAAAATATTTCATGAGTATTTTCAACAAAATATACATCTTTTAAAATTGCATGACGTTTGTGAAAATAAATTGATTTTGAAGAAGAAATGATATTTTACTCAAGAATTCATTTCAAATGTTTTATCAAAACCATTTTCCATATAATATGACATTATTTAATATGTGTATGTTTCAAGTTTAATGTCTCTATGATTTAAATGGTTTTACTTTTCTTATTATGAAATTTCCATTTGTTTTATATGGATTATGAGATGATGGGATGATGTTTATGAAACCCATTGTATTCTTTGGGTTATGGTGAATGATTTAAGTTTATTTTGTTGAACAGGTAAGAATGATTTCATTATGAGACTGGTGGGACATATATCTCCCTCCAATGCATTGGGTAAAGATTTTATATCTCATGAGATAGACATGGCTGGAATAGTAGGTTAAACCGGTTCAGTGAAATAGGACTGAAACGGGGAGTGAACTCGGTTCAGAAATGGACTTTTTCCACTAAGATAGTCTTGGAAATTAGTCTTGACTAATAAGAAATGATTCTCTATGATTATGTGTGTATGAAACAAAGTTTCATGTTCAAAGTTATGATTATTGGGATTTCATTTCACTACTATGATTTATCCCATGTTATGAAATTATTCTCTCTTTTGCAGGTTAAATTTTCCAAAATGTTATGTTCTTATGAATATGATGTGATTTCTATTTATTTTGTTTACCCTTACTCAGCATTTGAGCTCTCACTTTTGTATGTTTTCTTTCCCCAGGTCAGGAAGAAGATTATTAAGTAAGATATGCCAAAATGGAATATAGATATGAAGAAATAAATGGGAGATAGGGTAGACGCTTTATGAACCAGTTGTTTATGTTTCGCAGTTTCTAAAGACACTATACCTATACGGTCCTTTCCTGGTTTTGTTATATGTTGTAATAAGTGTGCTTCAATTTTGAAGTATTAACAATGTATTTAATGTATGGGTCATTATAAATACCCCTCTATTATATTTATAAAGACAATAATCTTTTATACCCCCAAGGGGGCCCTTCAACTACTGTTACATTGTTCACCTGAACTTTATTATAATCAAGGTTGATTTACTTGCTCAATTTCATTCTATCATACTAATTTATCTTCTTCTATATTCCATAATAATTCCATGATCCAAATTGATTCACATGTAAAAGAAACTAGTTAATGTTTTTAATATAATAGGCACAAAAATTTGACAGCATCAAAATTGTGAATAAATTAATAGTTGAAAAACACATTAGAATATAAAACCATGTCCCAAAGATACCTCCATAAAACAAATATGTAAATATTAAAAAAAAATAACATTTCATTGGTTGAGGAGGATGCAGCTTACTGGTATGATTCTACATGCTAAATGGGATACCCTCCATAAAATAAATTGATAAGTACCTTTACACCATACTATTGGAATGAAAAATAAGAACCTGATAATCAGGGAAAAGATAATAATACATAAAATGTGGGGTCAGAAAACTCATTATTACATGAAGATAGATGAACCCATCAACTGGAAAATGAATATGAACGCCCGCCCTACTACACATCATTATCATATTCAAATTTCATATCAGAAATGATTATGTGAACACTAATATATATATAAAGATTCTTAATAGTATGAAAGTAAAACTCTAAAATAGATTCCAGATTCCAGATTTCACACACATGCCATGGGTACTATATAGGTAAATCCAGACTATATTTGCAAAGTGGAACACTAAGAAACCCAAATGAATAATACATGAGGGGATAGATTGCATATATATCAAATCACATTATATTTATACCAATAAAAATATTCGCGAGTCTAAAAATATTCCCTCTGCCCAATAATTGTAGTATACATTCTAATCACTGTCATTAGATTTAACTAGTGAACATTTATTCATTCTAATGGACCTCTATAGTAGGGAAATTAATGAATTTGGAGAATGAGAGGTGAATGTACCTTTTATTCATGGGATGATTTTCCCTTTACCTGCTAGCTAAAATATGTAAGTCAATATTGATTCATTCATCAAAAAAATGTATTTGTAAATGTTCATCATGTATCTTCCTATGGGCAGGACATCCATCTTCTTCTCCATGGACTCATACCTCCCCTTATGAAGTTGGTAATGTTGAACCATATGCCAGAACAAGTGGTCCTGGCCATCAATACTCCCTCACTCCCTATAATGAAAATCCCATTTTTCACAAATTGTATATAGATTCTACACATGGTCTAGTCTCCAATGCTCAAACTCTCCCTGCAATTAAAATATCATATTTCAAAAATAGAACATATATTATATATTTCACAAACACTAAGAAACTAACCTATATTTTACAAAGATTACTCACAAAAAAGAGGCATAAATTGCATAAATTAATGGGGCATTAATATATTGTTACTAAGAACACTAAAAAATATTCCAGATTTCAAACCAAGGCATTATAAAGAGGTGAGGGGAATTGAGATATTAGTGGTAACACTAAAACAGTAATGAGGCATCAATATATAACATTAATCATGCAATCCTAGACACTCCACAAACTCCATGGCCAACTATGGATGAAGTAACACCTTCTGGCTCTTCATGATACACATTATCAACGCATCAATGGAATTCTGAATTTTCATGTCAACAACTCCGACAAATTTATTCTTTTCATCTATAAGAGGTATAAGAATCTACAAGTAAAAACAAAAGTAAAAAATTACATCTTTCATGTTTTATTAACATCTCCCGGAACATTGAAATGATGTTTAATAAAACAATCAATGTTTACCACGTCAATAAATTTATCCTTATCATATTGTTGATGAATTTGTAATTTAATTTAAATAGATTTTTCTGATTTTATTTTGTTTGAGTGTCAATCCAATATCTTCATTCGAGATAGAAATATGATCCTGGTTTTCCAAAAATGGCAGATAAGGTCATTTTGCAGGATTTATAGCTTAGCACATTAAACATAAGGATTCTAATGACCATCACTCTTAAGAGGATCATTTATAATTACATGGATGAGGAATTGGGCCAAAAAACATCTTATCTTAGTTGAATGAAATACACAAGAAGAAATCAGTCCTCATCCAGAATGTAAAGATGGTCTACAAAGATAATTAATGTTGTATTATCATTATTCTTACTCATTGGGAGTGATCATAAATCATAATCTTAGGATTCATAGCTATTATTGGATTTGGATCTATATAAGAAAGAACACATGGTACCTACATGGTTATGAATCAATACATAGTTATGTTGATTGATACCTAAAATGATCAAAAAAAAAACAAGAACACAATATCCAAACCTGCCCAAATGAAAAAAGGGTATCCTTTTTCATGACTCTAATCCTTCACCACCATCATTGTAGAAGAATAGTTACTCACATCAATGATCTTTATTCACCCCAAAGTAGGTCAATATAAGAAACAAACCAAGTTATCTCTTGTACAAGTGAGTAACCTTAAGATGTTATTCCACAACATGAAACTCCACGATCTACATAAAAAACCAAAGAGAATACCCACAAATCAGTGCAAAATATATGTATGAATTGAAAAAAAATTAATGTATAACAAAATGATCTGCATTTCATAATAATTTTTATTCATCATCCTTGTTAACATAAAAACAAATAAATTTAACACTGGTTATAGTGAATAACCTCACATTGCTACCATGCCACATCATTCAACTCTAATATCTATAACACACGACAAAGAAAACACCCACAAATAAGTGTAAAATGTATACATTAATTGAAACCAAATTAAAATTAAACAAAAATATAAAAAATTGATATGTATAGAATGAGTATTTTAATTTATCATCACTGTTGACATCTCAAAAAATCAAGTCATATCTCGTACAGTGAGGAAACTCAATTCAATGCAATGCCACACCATTTAGCTTAATGATATACACAACACAAAACCAAAGAGAATACCGACAATTCCATTTAAAATATATACATTAATTGAAACCAAAATAGTAATAAAATTAAGTATAAAAAATGAAGTGAAGGTGGATGAAAAAATAATCATGAAAACATTATTGATTTTTTTGAGTTCCCTATTAGAATGTGTTTTTCATGTTGGGGGACACAAGCATCAACAGATTTTTATCTTGATTTCATAAGGCACTTAACCAGAAGAAGAATAACATACCTAGAAATACAGTGCTTGTGGGAGTTCATTTTAACCGAAATAGAAATAACACAGACCCAAAAATATTTCCCTCTATTTTCTCATCTACCATCTTTAACATGAACCTTTGAACATGGATGTAAAACTACACCTTTATGCCTAGTTTCCACTCTATGTGGATCTAATTTTGGTCATACTATTACAAATAGATGTTTGGAATCCAGTAATCAAGTAGTCCCTACTAAAACATGGTGATTATGACATGGGATCAAAACCAGAAAGTGTGACAAAATATAAGGGACCCAAGGTTTACAAAATCAGGTTGTTGGACCTAATATGTTTGCTGTTGCAGATGGTCTTTGGCATCAATTGTATGTGAGATCATGATGGGATGGTAAAGAGATTAAATCCCAAATGGAATGAACCTAGCCAGATGATCTTCAAACCTATTAACCATTGTCATGAGTTTCTTACCAACGAGATGATAGTCCATAACATCTTATGTGTCATACTACATGTTTCATAAGTAACAGATTTGGAATCTATTTCAGTAGTATCAATGAAAAGCCACATAAAACTAATGAATTTAGGTCCAGTAACAGGTAGTTCTTAATGAATTTAACCACTGAAAATAAATTATGTCCATGGATATATAAAAAAATTAAAATCCCACCAAAAAATTAATTAATCATTACATTCAATGTTCTTAGAAGTGAAACCCAAAAAATATCAGAATAAGTTGATAAGTAGAGTCCATTTTATACTACTAAAAGCATTGCACTGTGATTCCTACATCGCATTAATCACAAATAAATACATTTAAAATATTTTGAGAATCTACCAAAAAATAAATGACTATTAATTTCAAACAGTCTTAATATGATTTTAATACAGAACTATCTGCTATGATATTAAAAATACATAACATTATTCCATGCGTAACATACTTGAATAATTATTTCATGTTAACATTTAAATTAGGATATATGTTTAAACCATAAAAGGATGTATTATAGTAAGAGAATATAAAACAACTAAATATATGATTGAAATATATTTGTGTTTGTGTGGTGTCTAATGTATTCATGTGTCAATCCCCAAAGAGAATATATTAAAAAATTATTTTCACCATATAGTGGATCACACCTTAGTGATTTTAATTTATAAAAATCATTCTTTCAAACTATAGTATTGTGTCAAAACCACAATAAAAATTATGGAATTCATGTTTGAGACCATTCATTTCCGAAAGAAACCGTTCAATGGACTTGTTGTCAATATTTTAATGACGGTTAACACAACTATCATGTGATAAGCACCAATGCAAGATGTGCTTCCTATGATTGATACAACACTCTTCAATTTCATGAAATTCTAAATATGGTTGATCTAGGGTTTAGGTAATCTCCCTAATGATAACTTGTACATATATGGAAAATATGAGATATAGTTCATCCTTGAAAATGGAATTGACTTTCATTTTTAGAGATATAATCAATCCAAACTAATGGTCCACCAATCATTTTTTCTGCGGGAGAGGACCATGTCAATGAGCTATTGATTGAGAGCATTAGTGGATTCCATTGACATGATAGATCATGATGAAGATGACATTATAGAACACTTCCTATAGATTAATGAGGGTATAAATTAGTAATGAATAAGAATATGAATTACTCATGACATGTTAAGGGTATAAGGGCCGCATCTGGATTTTATACCCCCCCCCAAAGACTATTTAGAGAAGTATGCTATCATATTAAAAATGTCTAATATTATATAATGATATTAATTCAAATAGTATACAATGATAATCTAGAGTTTTCTCATTCAACATGACCATTAAATGAGATCAAAATACTATGATATTAAAAATAAAGTTCTCAAAGAGTATAACAAAATATGAGAGAAATACTTAACTGAAAAAATAATTCTAAAAACAACATGACTATTTAATTCACAACCTACTAGAATTCATGTTCATGATGTAGAAGTGAATTTGATACATAATATCAAAATCCAACTAAGCTATAATTATGTTGCTTTTAGAAATGATTGACACATTTCTAGTGATTCTTATAAACACCCAACCAATTTTCAGCTACATCGATGCTCGAGTAGCATCAACATCATGAAGCCCTATTACTCCTATCTATTTAAAACAAGACATATAAAAACACTCTATAAAAAATAATATGTCATTATAACCAACACTCCACCACAAAGAACCACTATAAAAAATCGCGAGCAATCATAACATAACCAAAAAATGAATGAACATGGGAAAACATATTTTCTAACCCAAGGGATCAAAACCATTACATTGGTTCCAAAAAGGTGAGGATGGGTCCTTTTAACAGCCTCTATGATCTGTATTAGGTATGGTAGTCTGAACTTGTCGAAGTCTATGGGTGAGCATAGGTTTCAAGGGGAAGTGATGAAAAACCATTAATGGTACTTTTTGACCATACATATAATTAATTATTCTACCATAATTAGTATTTTCCACCAAACACCACTAGAATTTGGGAAAATATCAAGGAAACTTCTTTTCCTTTGAAATAATACACAATCATCAAAGAATGAAAATTTATTATTATAACAATTCCCATGTTTCTTTTACTATGAAATGAGGCTTCTGTGGGTTTCCTAACCCATTCCCCCTAGAAATTTACTAAATAAAGTGAATTATACAGTGAATACACAAGGTGTAATGTTCTTACGTCATCATGGAAATAAATAAGACAACATACAACAGGGAATGAAACACACATTAGAGGAGATACTAGGACAATATGTGGATTTAATTCTATACTCAGACCATTCCTATGTAAAGTTCATACCTCCAATGATAGTGACACGTGAATCCACTGATGTATCATGTGAACTCCAAAACTCCAAATAATTATTCATTTCCAACTTTATCAGAATGACATTGCAGCCCATTTGGTCTTCAATTAAGCATATGTGAGCCAAGATTTCTGGTAAATACAACATGATAAAAACACAGTTATCATCAAATGAAGCATCAAATTTTATCTTTGATACCTTTAGGTGGAGTATGAAAAATATTAATTGGGAAATTATTAGAAGGATATTAAAGGTTATTTTTTTGACCACCATCATTATATTGTGAAATAACCTCTAAAAGATACACATGTCATGCCATTACACTCCAAAAAGATTTCAAACACATTTGCAGTGGAATTAGAGTAGAAATCCAACCAACAAATGAACGTAGATTCCAAATATTTTAAACATTTGGATTCTATTCAAAGAAATCATCTTTCAAAACCTGAAACTTTAATGAAAACCAAGAGAAAATTAATAACCAACTGAGATAACATCAATGAACCACATACATTCTGGGAAGATTTTTCATCAAATAAAAAACTAGAGTTCTATATTCAAAGGGGGTGGATAAAAAGAACTCATTTCCATGGAATTTATCTAATATTAATGTCAGAAATTATCTTAAACTGGTCAACAAAAGGTAATAATAAATTTAATTAGAATTGAATATAAATTATAAAATTAATTAACATTGAAACTAAAACTAGAAACATTTTATAATAAAAAGAATCAAACTATAATTGAATATTAATTTTTCATTTTTTATTATTTTTCTCAGGCAATAGAAGAAATTAAAAACTCATTTAAAAATTATTTAGGGTGCAGTAGAAGATTGGATGGGAGAGGGAAGTAGTAAATGAAGATTTATTGAAATAATGAGGATGATATAATATGAACCAAATGAAAAAATCATTGAGATGACGACGAATAATGTAATTAGAAGTGACAGGTGAGTAATATCAATTATAGAATTTAGGTCTTCCACAGTACCTTGTAGGGAACTGAAACATATTGGATTTTATATCGCGTGAACTTCCTTGGTAACATTTTTGGATCATGTAAAGATTTTTTGGGCACGTGAATGGATAGGAGGTGGATATAAATCCTAGACAGAGTGGGGAACACTGATCGAGGAAGCACTGGGGTCTCAGATTGAAGAGTAGGGGATTTATTGTTTAAAATTAAAATAAAATATTTAAAATATCAAATAAAAAGTGTCATTTAATATTTTGAATAATAAAAATACATCGTATGTGCATGAATAATTTCAATATATAATATTACATTATTAATATAGTAATATTACTTAATTGATTGTTTTTTTATTTATTAAATTTATATAATTATTTTTTTGAATTTATTTTGATTATATTTATTTATGTTTAAAAAATGTATATATAAAAAATAAATTATCATGTATAGAGAGGTTATTGAGGATATATGTAAATATGTCAATTATCATAATGATTTAAATTTTTCTTTTTATAAATTAGATTTAATTTTTTATTAAATAAACATCGTTGAAAAATATAAACATTGTTAATATTTGAATAAATTTTAAAAATGAAATAAATTGATGACATTTTTTTAAAATAAACTCAGTAAATCGAAATTGACTTTGGTCATAAAAAATAATAATTTGTATAAAAATAATGCTTTCTCTTAATTGGTTATTGATAAAATATTTATTTTTATTTAATAGGTAGTCCTTATAATTTTTATTAACGGTAATAGATTCGATGGTAATGGTTGTTATTTATAATTGATTTATGTGTTAGTAAAATAAATGTTGGTATTAGTATGATAAAGAAACAAATATAACTATTGGTAAAATATTTCTAGGTATTGAACCATCAATATAAACAGATATATTTATCAGTAAATATAAGTGTTGGTAGTAAAAATTAAATGATTGAAACTTAATATCTGTAGGAATTACCCATTTTCACCAAAAAATATATTATCAATCATTCAATTTCGGTTGGAAAAAGTCAAATATATTGAGGTCCCTTGTGAAATTCTCCAGCTAAATTTTCATTTCTTCTACTTAAAACAAATGAGAGAAATATTTTTTTCATCACATCCTCTATTTCCCACAAATCTTCTGTAAACTTGTGGTTTCTATATAATAGTTTGACACGTTTCATTGTCTTACATCATAGAACAATGTCACTAAGATATATGATATTCACTAGATTCTCCTACTATGAATGATAATTATCTAATGTTACCACCTCTGGATTGTGTATTTTTTAGGGCTTAGATATGTACTTCTTCAAGAGTGATACATGTAATACATCATGAACATGATATTGGTTAGATAGGAGTGAAAGTTGATAGGCCATCGCCCTGATGTAATCAAGGATCTCAAAGGGAACAATGAATCATGGACTAAGGTTTTCCATCTCCCCAAATATCATTATTTCATTCCACATATATTTTTTTAAGAATACTATGTCTCTGATATCAAACTCAAGGTATCATCGGTGTTTGTTAGCATAGCTATTCAATCGACTTTGAGTAGCTTCGTTATATTACTAAATGTTCATACCCTTTCCCACCATTTCCTCAAACATTTTAAAACCTATATGTTTTAATTCTTTTTCATAATCCTAGCAAGAAGGTATTCAACACCACATCCAATAAATTTATTTATACTGAGGCATTTGGATTCTTGTGTAGATATTGTTGTTGTAAAAGAACTCAACCAGAGGAAGATGTTAAACCCATACTTCTTTTTAAGTAAATTGAGTATGCTCAAAAAATGTCCTCAAGTGTATGGATAGTCTAATCTAATTGGCCATCAGTTTGAGGGTGATAAGCCATGTAGAATTTCATATTAGTTATGAGAGCATTCTAAATACATTTCTAGAACATTGAGATGAATATTGGATCATTATTAGAAAAAAAATAAAAATTTGAAGTCTATGAAGTCTTACAACTTATCAAATTTATATACATGGAAGTAGATCTAGTGATAATTCCTCTCATACTGGAATAAAGTGTGTAGCCTTTATAAGATGATCCTTCATAATCCATATAGAATTATTCCCTCTTGATTTCTTTGGAAGACCAGTGAAAATTTCCATAGAGATATTTTCCCATTTTCTATGTTGGAATGGGTAATAGTTTCATAATCACCTTGGATTTCTTCCCTTTCCCCTATCACATACAAACATACAGTTCCTCTTGATTTATATTTCATTATCTCCTTCTTAATATTATCCCAAAATAGTGTTCTCAATGATCTCGATACATCTTTTTCCTTCTTGGGTATATGGGGAAGGTTGAGAAATGTGCATCTCCTAACATCACATTATTTAACTTGTGATTTGATGGAACACCTAGTCTTGACCCAAACCTTATAACACATTCATCATTAACATTTAACTCTGAAGATGTTCTTTTCCTTACAGATTCCACATTCATATGTATTCCCACATCGACCCTCTGAGCTTTCTTTAACCTCTATATAATATATGGTTGGGAAAATAATTTTTAAAAGGATTAATGATGATCCGTCATTTATGATTCCCATGTCCAACCATTCTAAATCATAAATTATTAGATCCATTCTAATTATCATCAATTATAGAAGTGTATGATACATTATACATAGAGAGTATTCCACTTTATTCTCAATTGATGTATGTTTGTGAATTGTTAAGTCATATCCTTTGATTAGTTATATGCATCTTCATTTTACTATATTTAGATCATTTGTTTGAATATATATTTGAGGATTTTGTGATGTGTATATATTTCACACTTCTCCCAAAAGTGATAATACTGCCAAATTTTCAAAGTGAATATAAAAGCATCCAACACTCTCCCATGTTATGTGTAGTTTTTCTCGATAATATTCAATTCCTTGAAGCATAGTCCATCACTTTTTCATTCTACAATAACACTAGTCCTAATCACTTTTTTGAAAAATCCCAGAAAATCAGAAAATTCTATCCCCTTGATGGTAGAGTAATCATAGGTTTAGGGATATTACTCCTTCTCAAATCCTTTATTCTCTATTCAAATTTACCATTACAAAAATACTTTACTCTCTTCCATGTTATCCTATAAATAAGGTTTGAAAATAATGATTAAATTATCAAAAAACTGCGATAATACCCAGCTAACATCAGGAAAATATGTATATTTTTCAACGTTTTTTTATCACCCATCCAGTAATGGATTTTTCATAGAATGGTAAAAATATATCCAATTACATATGATTATGTTTCCCATTAAAGAGACATCCTTCCACCATAAATCTTGTTCTCTATACTTGGAAATAATATACTTCGTTCACAATGTCATTATTATAGTACTCAATTTATCGACATGTTCCTCCTTTATTTTTTTTAATATATGAATATAATCATTAAATACTACAAATTAAATATGAAGGTAATCTATAGAGATATGTTCATCATGTCTATGATGTTATCTAGATAATTTCTGATTAATAAAGTCACCAATATTAACACATAGTTCACGTACCTTGTACATAATTCTTTTTTGGGGATATCCTCCCTCTTCGCCCTAACATGGTAATATCCCTATGGAAGTCATCCTTGGATAAGTATTGTTCTCTATGTAAGTAATCATACAATTCATCAATACATGGAATATGATACTTGTTCTTTATCCTAATTTGGTTGAGTTCACGTTAATCAATGCAAAGGCATATTCACCCATCCCAATTTTTGACGAAGAGGACTAGGGCACCCCATGATGAAGAACTTGGGACTATGAACCCATTATACATATTCTCATGTAGTTTATTGTTTTTCATCACCTGTTCCAAGATATTAATTCTATTTTGAGTCTTGGATATTAACAAATCCCCAGGTATTAGCTCAATAGAAAATTAAACCACTCATCTTGGAGGAATATTAGGCAGTTACTTGGGATAAAAATCAATATATTCCTTACAAATTTTAATGTCTTCAAGGATGATCATATCTTTAGAAAAAATAATTGTAGTTTGATATACTCTATCAATTTGAGATAATATAAATGGTTGGGATGATGCTTGTAAATAATATTCATCCCTCTCCTTGAATTTGTACAGAATTTGAGGAAGTTTCGCAATATGAAGATTGATTCCCTTCTCACATCAATTTAGTTTGGAACTATATAGAGTCAGACAATCCATTCTAATAATTTCATCATATTCCAATAAAGGAAGTATACTATTTTTTCTAGTAATTTCATCCAATATATTTTGACCGAGGAGGATTTATATATTTGGGATTTAATAATGCATCATTTTCCATTTTCACAGACATCACTACTTCCAGACTTTGGGGTGGTGTTTTGATAGTTCTACTAAACATTTTTGACATGAATGAATACGTATAACTAAAGTTAATAATTACATTTAATAATATTGAATTTTTAACTAATGTACAGATCAACACGTCATTGTCAGGATCCACCTCAACGATTGTGATGGAAGAAGCTTTCAATTATTACCATTGAGGATGTTGGTAGTCTTTGAAAACCCCTTCTTATTAGATGGAATTGAAATGTTCCCTAGTTCATTTATTTTATAGAAATGAAAAATTCACTAAGGTTTGACCGGAGAAACCCATTTTTTCTAACATAGTAGAAAATTTCTATTATTGATAGTCATCGGCTAGGATCCCTCCATTCCAACACCTAGATCATTTAATCACCCCTTTAGGAATTTTTGGGGGTGATTCATTACAAAAATTTGATATGTGGGGTTTGTAAATATCATGGAATCATTTTATTTGTGAATCATTATGTTATTATTAAACTCTAATTTCCTCTTTTTGTCCCTATGACAACCCTAAGATTCTATTATATCCATTTCATAATTTGGGGATAATCAGATAATATTCACATAAAAATCAATATCTCATATCAATAGGTATATTTTATACTATGATTTTTCCCACCAAATAAGTTTTCAACCATTAAATCTGGTGTGATGAGAAATCCATATTCTATTGTGCAAGTCTTGTTATGTTTTTATGGTACAAACTGATAGATTTGTCATATTATTTCATAGGTGAAAGGAAATACCATTCTATTTTATGAAATAATGCATAGGGACAATATTTTTTGAATTATTTTCTACAAATACTTCCACCCCATTACTACAATCTCTTCCTCAGGCTTTATATTTTTTACCAATATCCACCATTGACAAGCTTCACCTTCCTTATGATTAAAAACCATCAAATAATTATCCTACATAGAACTATTAATGATGGATAATATCATTTCAATAGTGTTTATCCACTCTTCCATGATTAAGAGATCATATAACCCATTAAATTTTGGGTTCCTTTTTCTTATAAAGCTTTTGATCTCATATTGTTCACTCCTATGGAGATTTACACACTCCTCCTAATATATGTTTCCATTTAGAACATTATTCAGCTGAGAGAGTTTATTCATGATGTGTGATACTTTCTCACATCTTCATAGGAATCTTGTTTGGGGTAGTCATCACGTTTCCCTTCACATTTATTATCTGACGATGTCAACTATTTATATCCATTTTCTAGAATAAAATTAATATTATGGATGAGTATTTTAAAACTGTAACCAAATGAATGTGGAATACAAATATATTAATGGTATAACATATAAATTACATGTATTTCCTTAACTTATGAATTTATAAACTTTAGAATATGTTATCCATAATATATTTCCTAACATATATTCTTATGGAAATTTTTTATTCACTTAATAACGGCCCATAATGATATCATAAATTCTCCAAAGAATACCCCCCAGGAGTGTCAAACTAGGTGTTTATTAAGGCTTATTCTCATGTACCAGGATACCTTGAGTGAGGCCCAAGACACCTTGTCAGAGTTGTTACCCCTTTGTATATCTATTCTAGAACCTCCTCCAGTTAATTTATCCACACAATGATGTATTTTTTTGACAAACCACTTAATCTATACTTGAAAAAATTAAGGTATGTTTTCTTATAAGTAGCCTTATCCCAAATTCATTTTATGGATTTTTCTAATCCTAATACAAAAAATAACTAAATGTTTCCACTGATACCCACTATAATAACTCTTCTATTTATTAAACATTAACACTAGATTTATTATAAAAAAATAAAATTAATTAAACCTGAAAGATCAATAAGTATAGTGTATTTTGGAATTTTGTACATTAAATTACAAAGTAAAATATGAAAAAACATTACTATTGAAAAAAAACTTAAAATTATCACACATAAAATTGAATGGGGTAAACTGAAGAAATAAATAAGAACAAGGTGAGATATAATGAACTGTAAGGGAATAATCAATGAATATGGTATAAAAAATTTTAGATAATAAGTCTATAAGGGGGGAAAAGATTAGGAATCACAAAAAGTATTTCTAAAACATGATATAGCATTATACAATAAAAGAAAAAATAAGATAAATGTTTAAACCAAACAAAACAATGAATCATAGGTCAAATATAGCAATAAATAAATCTTAATGGAAAAAGTAACATAAAAGAATTGGGTTTACCACCAATACCATAATGACATATCATGATACAAAACTTTGCCCAATGCATTGGAGTGCTGATTAATTTATGGGGCAGTGACCACATTCATTTCAATCTCATGCTTAAGTTTTACACATGGATCATAAAACATTGATTCATTCATCGTAATAATTTTCCCCATGAACATGGAGTGTGGAATAGACACATGTATGTCCCAAATCCAAATGAAATTTTTTTATATATGTGATACCCCTAATAGGATGTGGTTATGGTATTCACTGTACAATTTCATTAGAATTGAAAATCCAAGTGAAATTTCGGCATTTTAACCGTGTATATTAAAAATTCATAAAATGTGTTAATGAGAAAGAAAATAGTATCTCGTAATTTGAAATAAAATTGGATTTAATAGGGACATGGAAAAAATACACAATTACTTGTATTTGGATGTAGAAGGCATGCGATGAAAAATAAACTTGGTTAATGGAGTCGAAGGAAGAACTCTTGCGAACTTTCAACATGGTAGTTATTGTACATAGGAGGGATTAATGAGAGGGTAAGAGGTATCTTGTCATTTATAAATCATAATAGGTTTAAGGGGGATATTTTAAAACATTCCCTAGTATTATGAATTAATAATTAAATGAGTTAAAATATAAGAGATTCATTAATAATATTGAGAAGGAGAGGATCCATCACCTTAATAGTATGACACTAAATGCTTGAAAGTTTCTTCATGGGTGATTGGGGGAACCTTGGGTGGATTTTAAAGAGAGGAGTTAATAGTATTGTCATCCTACAAGGTTTTTAAGAAATTAGAAATGGGATTTGGGTGGGTATATATAGAAATTAGAGGGGAATTGATTAATATTTCACAAACATAGGTTTCAGACTCTCTATAATAAAAATATTTAAACCAAAAACCATATCATGATGTTTCCCATGGTATCTTCCAAATAGGAGTGTTAGTAAAAAATTGTTTTAGGAAGAGGTAAGAACTTATTAAAATATTTTCCTTGATTACATGGAGATGATTCACACTTTTAAAGAAATTATTTTAAAATCATAATATATATTTATTGTTTTGGAGCATTCATTAATGGCCTATAAAATTATGGAAATAGACTTAAAATGAAATTATTTCAAAGTTATAACAAATATATGGCTATGCATACCCATTATAATATTTACTATATATTATTTGGGTTATTATCATGTCATAACACACACTTTATATTAATATGTAATTTAAATTTTATTTGAAAATTTGACTGTCTGGAGAAATTTATAAAAAACACCATTGGGTATCTTTGAAATTCTGATTCGAAAAATAATACTCATTTTCTCAAAATATTTTTCTAAATATGTGATTTTTTTCTTTTAAAAATTAATGACTGGAATTTATTAAAAATGAAAAATGTTTTGAATAACAGTTATCAACACTAATAAAAAATTACATTTTACTTCCTAAAAAGCATATGATCAATTATATTAAATAAACATTATATAACAAAAATATTTAATTAATTTTATTATTTCTAAAATAAATTGATCCAAAAAAATAAATTCCAAAATTTAATTGAATATTATCCAAAAATACTATTCTTGTTTTATAGTATCAAAATAAAAATATATTCATTATTATTTAAAAAATTAATTTTAAAAAACAATTCTATAGGTTCATCATACATATCCCATTAATACACCATTGTACTCTCTAAGAGTAAGGTGCATGAAAGTGAGTCTTTCTTAAGGTCATTTGGAAAACATGGTTTGGGACATAATAATGATATGTTTTAACTTCTCCCATAAATGGTTTCACTCATGCTTATTTTTTTGGATCTCAATTTCGGCATTATCAAGGCCATGGCCTATAGAGGAATATCCCTCATATTGTCACGACCCGTCCTCGGGGCCAGTGTCGTGACTACCCCAAGCCCGCCTTCCATAGGCCAGGGGCTGGCAACTAGCACCAAGGTGTAAATTCCGGTAAAGGGAAGGCATTGACTTTGTAAAGTAAACAAGCACCACAGAGTAAGCAAGCGGAAAAGTAAACAGTAAGTAAAAACAGAGTACAACTGTAAGTGCGGAAAGTAAGTGGCCCTGTATATAAACCCAAACTAAAAGTAAAGTACAACTCGAAAGGGAAAACAACAACTGAAAAGTAAAAGCCGCTATGCCGAGCTGTTCACTGGAAATCCCACCTGAAGGGTGGGTACAGATAGCTCCACTGCTCCTCGGGTCCCGCCGTCCGCTCCGAGTACGTCCCACCCAGTGGTCCACCTCCAGGTACCGTCCTGCTCTGCAAGCCTCAACCACGATCAAAGATATCCGTCATATGCAACCAACACAACGTAGTGCGGGCATATCCCGTACAGGGGTGAGTATAAGCTACTCAGTAGGGACCCCGAGACCCTTGAAGGTCTCCCAAAATCCACAATGGATAAACCACAAAGGAAAGATACAATCACGCAGTAACAACCGATACTGCTTAGGTATATGCCCATACATATACCTATGTCATCAATTCCAATACGCTCCAACCTCCGAGCCCAAGTACAACCTAGTACACACAAGAAAGTATAAGTATTCCACACAGGAAAGCAAAACGTAAAATCCACACAGGATAGCTCAACACAATCCACAAAGGAAAGTAAAATGTAAATCCACACAGGATAGCTCAACACAATCCACAAAGGAAAGTAAAACGTAAATCCACATAGGATAGCTAAACACAATCCACAACGGAATGTAAAATAGAATTTCAGCTCACACAGGTATACTTCTTCGAATGACGATAGAGATGATCACTGATCCATCTAAGTCATCGGACCCACAATGGATCGATAAGTACTAACCCCCGCAAAGACCCACACAGGATTGGGACCACACATGACCTATAGGCGCTGGCTCACACAGAACCGCTGAGCGCTGACCCACACAGGATCGGACCCACACAGGATAGGTAGCACTGATCCACATAGGATCGCTGAGTGTTGTAGTCGTCGTCGTCGAATCCACTGAGAATCTCTTCACAGTCGTCGTCGTAGTCACAGTAGCAGTCACAACCAGCTCTAGGGTTCCCGCACACAGCAAGCTCGTTCGGGAGGGTCCGCTCCACAAGCCGAGAGGCTGAAACATCAACTGACACATAGTCCATAGTTGATGTATCCAAAAGGTCCGTATCGTCATCAGGAAATCATCGTCGCAGACGGCGCGTCAATCGGACGCCCGGTCTGAGAGTTATTGGCTTTTTCGTCCCAGGGGCCCGGGTGGTTTTTAAGGCAAAACCAACCCAACCGTACTCCACATGCGTCCAAACCTCGGGCAGAGTATTCCTAAAGATCCGTCTCAATTAGAGGAAAACAACAATGTCGGCAGCACGTCAATCGGATGTCCGGAGCTCAAGATATGAGCGTTTCTGCTCCGAAGGCCCGGTTGGTTTCGTGTACGAACCAACCCGGCCAAACACAATGTAATCCAAAACCTTGAGTGCAATATACCGAAACGGCCGTCTAGATCCAAGGATCGCATCGCCGCTGACGGAGCATCGTTCAGATGCCCGTAGCTCAGGTTACGGGCAAAAGACCGAAAACGGTCTGAAGACGGTGGGGTCTGGGCCAGGACCGACCCGGCCCGCGTGGGACCGCGCTGGATCAGCGGACGCGGATTTGCCGCGCCCCGTGAGTGCCGGACCCATGCGGCCATGGGTCCGCTGGCCACCGCCGACGCCGCGGCCCTGTTTGGTGGCGCGCCGGGGCATCGTCGGTGGGTTCCGCGGGGCACCAGAGTTGCTCCGGTGGTCCGATTTCATTTCCGTCTGCGCCGTAGCTCCTCCTGGGTCCCGTTCTTCACTTCGGAAACAACGAATCACCCCTTCGGCAAGTTTTGTCATCACCCTCCAATCCGCGCATCAACGAAGAACTGCGGAGGGTTGTCGAGCTGTGTTTGTTTGGCCCGCACCCTCCGCGTTAGGTGATAACAATCGGGAATAAAACATTCAAAACATGAATAACAAGCAAGGCACAATTTTAAAAGAATTAAAATTGAACTTGATCCGGGTTCTTCATTTTTAAAAGAAAAAATCACGGGAATTAAAGATTGTTCTCAAATAAAAAATCCCGACCTCGCCGTAGTCGTTGAGCGCGCGTTCTTCACGGAATTGATCATCACATAAGGAGGCGATCGTCTCGTCGCGGAAGGGCGTTGCGTCGTCGCGGAATACGGTGTCGCGTCGACGAACTCCGAGGTTCAAGAATATGTATATTTAATTAATAATAATAAAATCCATATTGTTGTTATAATCCACAAAGAATTTAAAAGTTGCGCAACCCCCTACCTTGTCGTTGTCGATTGAAGGTTGTCGCGGGGTTGGATTGTCGCGGAAGAACATCGCGGAAGAAGAATCGTCGACATCGTGGTACTTGGCGTCGCGTCGTTGATCTCCGAGGGTGATGGCGTTCTTCGCGTTCTTCACGTTCTTCGTGTTCTTCGTGTTCTTCGCGAAGGAGGAGGAAGAACATGAGGTTTCTATCAAATCCTCTCAAGGAACAACACTTAAGAAGAATAGTGTTGGTCTTATTTTATTAACATGCCAACAAACAAAAAAGAGATAAGATAATTAACGACCCATTAATTCGTAGAATTAATTCAACGAATAAAACAGCCCAATTAATTGGTGCGTTAAGAATTTAAGAAAACGCGTCAGTTGACTTTTATAATGACGGGTTTTCGCGGGGGCATTACTAAGCGGAAAAGAAACGGTGGGGCTCGTGTGGGCCCCACCTCACAAATATCCTACCAAGAGGGTTTGATATTTTTGGATAGCACCCTATCCACATCAACTCAGCTTAAGCAGCTTTAAGTGGCTTTCATGTGGCTTTAAGTGAAATAAAATAAAGTTTATAGTATCAATTATTTTATTTCATAACTTAAGCCCAAAAATTAAAAACCACACCAGAGAAGATGCAACTCTGGAAGAGGCGTTTCTAAGCAAATATCGGCGCTGCGATTCCATCGGTTCCCTCAGAATTTGATTCCGAGCACCGTTTCAAAAGATAGAAAAACCCACTCGTCCATTCACTGAACCTACCCGAGCCAAACCTCAGAAAATGATTTCGGGCACACCGGGCCACGGAATCATGTGCCTTCGGAAACTGCGTTCTTGTAAAAATCCGAAGAAAATTAAGAAAAAAATTTCCTTGAATTTTTTGGGTCTTTAAATCACTCCCACCTCAGGGATTTACGTCCCCGTAAAGATACATCATAAACTAGGGAAACAAATATGGGTACTGAGCACGCATCTGAGCCTCCCTCTCTCAAGTGCTCTCCTAGAGGTTCTTGTGATGCCATCTGATGCGCTCAAGAGGAATCGATCATCCACGTAGGACCCGCTCCTATCGATCCTCGATCTCCACTGGGACCTCCGCAAAAGTCGCCCCATCATCAATGTCTAGCTCCCCATGGTCAATGATGTGCGTCGGTTCGTGCACGTATCTCCTCTGCTGAGATACGTGGAAGAAGTCATGCACCCGGTGCAACTGAGGTGGTAGGGCCAGGTGATAATCCACCTCTCCAATCCTGCTGAGGACCTGGAATGGTCCGATGATGTGTGGAGACAACTTGACGCCTCAGCCAAATCTCTGTAATCCACGTCGAGGTGAGACACGCACGAAGACATGGTCGCCATCCTCGAACTCTAGTGGCCTCCGCCTCCAGTCATCATTAGACTTCTGCCGATTCTGAGCTGTCCTCATCCGCTCTTGGATGGCATGGACCTTCTCTGTCGTGGCCCGGACCATCTCTGGTCCAACAAGTGCTGACTCCCCAGGGTTTGTCCATCACAAAGGAGATCTGCAAGGTCTTCCGTACAATGCCTCATATGGTGCCATCCCGATGGTGGAGTGGTAGCTGTTGTTGTATGCGAACTCCACCAAGGGTAGGTGGTCCTCCCAGCTGTGACCAAAGTCAAGGACACATGCACAGAGCATGTCCTCGAGAGTCTGAATGGTCCTCTCCGTCTGACCATCCGTCTGAGGGTGAAAGACAGTGCTCAGACGTAACTGTTTCTCAAACGCCTCCTGCAACCCCTTCCAAATCCGGGAAGTAAAGCGAGAATCTCGATCGGAGATGATAGATGATGGAACACCGTGAATCCGTACAATATCCTGAACATAGAGACGCCCCAAACTCTCCACTGAGCCTTTCTCTCTGATGGGTAAGAAGTGAGCCGACTTGGTGAGTCGGTCGACAATCACCCAGATGGAGTCGTGACCTCTGGAAGTGCGTGGATGTACAGTCATGAAGTCCATAGATATGCCGTCCCACTTCCACTCCGGGACCTCCAAGGTTTGTACCAAGCCTACTGGTACCTGATGCTCTGCCTTCACCTACTGGAAGGTGAGGCATCGTGAAACGAACTCTGCCACAACCTTCTTCATGCCCGGCCACCAATGCTGTCGTCTGAGATCCTGGTACATCTTCGCCACTCCAGGATGTACCGCCAAAGGAGATGTTTGAAACTCTCTCAGCACCTCCTCTCGTAAAGAAACTGGTACCATGGTACGTCCTATGAAAAGGATGTCGTGCTCTGCTCCAAAGAAGAAGCCATCAGGTTTTTGTCCTGAGGATAACTGTGCACGCCACATCTCATAGTCGGCGTCCCCACGCTGTGCTTCTTTGACCCGCTGCATTATTGGAGAAGTGACTATGAGAGACTGAAGGAAGGCTTCTCCATCTCTATCTACGAAGGATATCTGCAAAGCGGCTAGCTTCTCTGTCGCCTCCTCAAGTAGCTGAATTCCCGTCCTCCTTCTAAGAGCATCGGCCACCACGTTCCCCTTCCCAGGAGTATAGATTATCTCAAAGTCATAGTCTTGGAGGAACTCGAGCCATCGACGCTGTCTCAGGTTCAGGTCCTTCTACGAGAAGATGTACCTGAGACTCTGGTGGTCAGAAAAGACCATAAATCGCTCTCTCATCAGATAGTGTCGCCATGTCTTCAGAGTGAAGACAACTGCTGCTAACTCCAGGTCATGGGTAGCATAGTTCTGCTCATGCGGCCTCAACTGACGTGATCCATAGGTGATCACTGCCAGCTCCTGCATCAGGACACATCCGAGTCTGGTCCCTGATGCATAGCAGTAGACTACGTACCCTACTCCCTCCTCAGGAAACCTCAAGATAGGTGCGCTGGTCAATCTCTGTATCAGCTCCTAGAAGCTCTACTGAAATCTATCTGACCACAGAATGGGTTTCCCCTTCTTCGTCAAAGCTGAGAGTGGTGCCGCAACTCTGGAGAAGTCTGGCACGAATCTCCGATAGTATCTAGCTAATCCCAAGAAACTCCACACCTCTGTCACGCTCCTGGGTGGCTCCCAAGTTAGCACTGCCTCGATCTTCACATGATCCACTGCAACTCCCGCCTCACAGATGACGTGTCCCAAGAAGTGGACCTCACATATCCAGAACAGAAACTTAGAGAGATTTCCATAAAGCTGGTGCTCTCAGATCATGTGTAGTACAACCCGCAAGTGGTAGGCGTGCACCTCCTCAGTCGTCGAGTATATCAAAATGTCGTCGATGAAGACTATGAAAAATCTATCGAGGTATGGCTGGAAGATCTTATTCATGAGGCCCATGAACACTGCTGGAGCATTGGTTACGCCGAATGCCATAACCAAGAACTCATAGTGGCCATACCGACATCTGAAGGTCGTCTTCTGCAGGTCCTCATCTCAAACTCTGAGCTGATGATAGCCTGACCTGAGGTCTATCTTCGAGAACCACCATGCTCCCTTGAGCTGATCGAAGAGGACAACAATCCTCGATAGCAGATACTTGTTCCTCACTGTCACCTGGTTCAGGCAATGATAGTCGACACATAGTCGCAAGCTCCCGTCTGCCTTCTTAGAGAACAATATCGGGGAATCCCAGGGTGAAACACTGGGTCGGATGAAACCCTTGCCTTGCAAGTCCTCCAACTCTACCCGTAGCTCTCGAAGCTCAGCGAGGGCCATCCGCTATGCTAGAGTGGATATCGGGGCTGTCCTAGGGTACAGATCAATATGAATGTCTACCTCTCTGCGAGGAGGTATCCCTGGAACATCGTCGGGAAGGACGTCCGCGTACTGATCCACCACTATAGGAAAACTAGGACTCCGCACGTCAACAGCTCCTAGGATGAGGCTAGCCAACTGATGATTGATGGGCTGTCCTCTCCTCTGCGGAAGTCCATCCTGTGCTGCGAAGGCTCCCTTCTCACCGGTGAAGGTGAACCTGCCCCCGTCGGTGCGTAAACATCGCACCTTGCGCCCAATACAGTCAATCTGTGCATGGAATGTAGATAACCAATCCATGCCCAACATGACGTCATAAGGCCTCGACGCTGCTACAAGAAGATCCCAGCCGAAGCTCTCGCCTCCTATAGTAATCTCACACTGCCGGCACTAGTGCGTAATCGTTGAGTCTGCTCCCGTAGGAGTCTCTAGACATAAGGATCGAGCCAACGGCTCTGTCGGAATCTCCGAGCTCCGAACAAGGGCAGCGGCAATGAAAGAGTGACTCGCTCCTGTGTCTATAAGAACTGCAGAAAGGGTGGAATAGACACAGATCGTACCTCGAATCATCTCGGGCGTGTCGTGGTCGTAGGCCTCCGCTGCCTGGAGCTATGCCTATCTCTGCCCGCCAGCTCCCTGTGTTCGGGGAGGGACTCCTGGTGGTGGTGGTGGTGGTAGAGCCTCAAAGAGTCGCCCACCACATGCTACTCAGCCAGCTCCTATGCCTCGTCCGCCTCCTCCCTGCGGACCGCCACGGTCGACCCTCTGCCTCTGCCTGGGTGGCCTGTCCACCGTCTGCTGCTCCTCAGCACGGCGGGTCGGGCAGTCACAATCCATGTGGCTCTGCCCGCCGCATGCGTAGCACTGCCTACCTCTCGAAATACTGGCTCCGCGCAGTGTGCCCCACACTACTGAGCCAGTGTCCTGAGGTCATCTTCCGGAAGGTCTGGTCTGCCTAGACCCATGATTCATCCATTGGCTACCTGCTGCCGAAGACCCCGCTACCTTCCTCCCTGCGGTAGGTCTCGATGTGGACTCAGCAAGAAAGCTCTCGATCCGAAGGGCCCGCTCCAGTACTCCTGCCAGGGTCGGAATGCTGAGGGAGATCAGTGATGCCTTAATCTCGTGTCTCAATCCCTGCTCAAAGTTCCGGTCCTGGAAGAATGGGTCCCGTACCATGTCGATCGAGTAGCGCGAGAGATCAGTGAATCTCGCCGAGTACTGGGCGACCGTCAAGCTACCCTGCCGCAGCTGAAGAAGCTCCTCGATGCGCACCAGACGGAGGGTGGCTGGGACAAACTTTGAGCGGAAGAGGCTCTCAAAGTCTGTCCAGAGGAGAGATGCCTCATCGTGCACCTGGAGCATCAAGCTCCACCATCGGCCTGCTTCCGTGTGCAGTAGGCTCGCAGCGGGGATCACCATGAGGTCTGCTGGGGTCCTCACTAGCCTGAAAACACGTACGACTGCCTCCAGCCAGTCCTCGGCTGCCTGGGGGTCCATCTCCCCATGGAACCTAGGTGGTCGCTGGCGCTGAAACTTGTGCAGAGCTCTAAGGCGACGTGCATCGTCAGCGGTGGCGGCTGGAAGCATCGGTGGCTCGACGGGTAGAGGTACCGCCGGTGCCTCTGCTGTCAAAGGGCCCTATACCGAGGCCTCGTCGCTCGGCGGGCTGTCGTCACGTACACCTCTCGGAACCCTAGCTGGCTGCCGTCGTGGGGCCATCCTGAAAAGAAACAGGTTTTCCATGGGCAGAACAGAATTCCAGGTGAGCTGATACAAGTAATCACAAAGAAAACATGAAACACACATGCAATCAATGTTTTCGTGCATTAAGTCGGAAATCAGAAGTCAGGGTCCTGCTGTACGGATACGTCGGTCGCCGCACCAACACTGGATTCCCTAGACTGATAACCACACCCAATACGCTAAACACTATTGCTTCACATAGAAGAAAGATCAGAGTCTGCAGTAGAACAGACCACCTCTGATACCAATTTGTCACGACCCGTCCTCGGGGCCCGTGTCATGACTACCCCAAGCCCACCTTCCATAGACCAGGGGATGGCGAATAGCACCAAGGCGTAAATTCCGTTAAAGGGAAGGCATTTCCTTTGTAAAGTAAATAAGCACCACAGAGTAAGCAAGCGGAAAAGTAAACACTGAGTAAAAACAGAGTACAACTGTAAGTGTAGAAAGTATGTGGGCCAGTATACAAACCCAAACTAAAAGTAAAGTACAAATCGAAAGGGAAAACAACAACTGAAAATTAAAAGCCACTATGCCGAGCTGTCCACTGGAAACCCCACCTATAGGGTGGGTACAGATAGCTCCACTGCTCCTCGGGTCCCGTCGTCTGCTCCGAGTACGTCCCGCCCAGTGGTCCACCTCCAGGTATCATCCGGCTCTGCAAGCCTCAACCACGATCAACGCTGTCCGTCATCTGCAACCAACACAACGTAGTGCGGGCATAGCCCGTGCAGGGGTGAGTATAAGCAACTCAGTAGGGACCCCGACACCCCCGAAGGTCTCCCAAAATCCAAAAAGGATAAACCACAAAGGAAAGATACAATCACGAAGTAACAACCGACATTGCTTAGGTATATGCCCAAACATATACCTAAGTCATCAATTCCAATATGCTCCAACCTCCGAGACCATGTACAACCCATTCACCACAGGAAAGTATACGTATTCCACACAGGAAAGCAAAACGTAAAATCCAAATAGGATAGCTCAACACAATCCAAAAAGGAAAGTAAAACGTAAATCCACACAGGATAGCTCAACATAATCCACAAAGGAAACTAAAACGTAAATCCACACAGGATAGATCAACACAATCCACAAAGGAAAGTAAAACAGAGTTTCAGCTCAAATAGGTATACTTCTTCGAATGACGATAGAGATGATCACTGATCCATCTAAGTCGTCGGACCCACAAAGGATCGATAGGTACTAACCCCCGTAAAGACCCACACAGGATCGGGCCCACACAGGACCTGTAGGCGCTGGCTCACACAGAACCACTGAGCGCTGACCCGCATAGGATCGGACCAACACAGGATCGGTAGCACTGATCCACACAGGATCGCTGAGAGATGTAGTCGTCGTTGTCGAATCCACTGAGGATCTCTGCACAGTCGTCGTCGCAGTCACAGTAGCAGTCACAGCCAGCTCTAGGGTTCCCACATACAGCAAGCTTGTTCGGGAGGGTCCACTTCATGATCCGAGAGTCTGATACATTAACTGACACATAGTCTAGAGTTGATGTATCCAAAAGTTCTGTATCATCAATCAGAACTCATCGTCGTAGAGGCGCGTCAATCGGACACATGGTCTGAGAGTTATTGGCTTTTTCGTCCTAGGAGCCCGGTTGGTTTTTAAGGAAAAACCAACCCAACCATACTCCACCTGCGTCCAAACCTCAGGTGGAGTATGCCAAAAGATTCGTCTCACTTAGAGGAAAACAACAAAGTCGACGAAACATCAATCGGACTTCCGGAGCTCAAGATATGAGCGTTTTCGCTCCAAAGGCACGGTTGGTTTCGTGTACGAACCAACCTGGCTGAACCCAAAGAAATATGAAACCTTGAGTGTGATATACCGAAAAGACCGTCTCGATTCAAGGATCGCATCTCCGCTGACGGCGCGTCGTTCGGAGGCCCGTAGCTCAGGTTACGGGAAAAAGACCAAAAACGGTTCGATGACGGGGGGTCTGGGCCCGGACCGACCCGGCCCGACCCCCCCTGGGTCGGCCCAGCTCGGCTCGGCCGAGCGGCCGAGCGAGGGAGCCGCAGGGTGCTGCCCCCGCTGGATGAAGGGGCCGAAGCCCCGCGTGGGTCCGCGCTGGATCAGCGGACGCGGCTTTTCCGCGTCCCGTGACTGCCGGACCCGGTGGTCGCCGACGCCGTGGCTTCAGCCGCGGTGGCCCTATCGTGCGGGGTGCTGGGGCGCCGCCGGTGGGTTTCGCGGGCCACCGGAGTTGCTCCGGTGGTCCGATTTCATTTCTGTCTGCGTCGTAGCTCCTCCCGGGTCCCGTTCTTCACTGCGGAAACAAAGAATCACCCCTACGGCATGTTTTGTTATCGTGCGCCAATCCGCGTATCAAAGAAGAACTGCGGAGGGTTTTCGGGCCGTGTTTGTTTGGCCCGCACCCTCCGCGTTAGGTGATAACAATCGGGAATAAGATATTCAACACGTGAATAACAAGCAAGGCACAATTTTAATAGAATTAAAATTTATCTTGATCAGGGTTCTTTGTTTTTAAATGAAACAATCACAAGAATTAAAGATTGTTCTCAAATAAAAAAATCCCTACCTCGCCGTACTCGTCGAGCGCGCGTTCTTCTCGGAATTGATCGTCACGGAAAGAGGCGATCGTCGCGTCGTGGAAGGGCGTCGCGTCATCGCGGAATACGGTGTCATGTCGACGAACTCCGAGGTTCAAGAACATATAGTTTTAATTAATAATAATTAAATCCATATTGTTGTTATAAACCACAAAGAATTTAAAAGGAGTGCAACCCCCTACCTTGTCGTTGTCGATCGAAGGTTTTCGCGGGGTTGGATTGTCGCGGAAGAACGTCGCGGAAGAAGAATCGCCGACGTCGCGGTACTTGGTGTCACATCATCGATCTCCGAGGGTGACGGCGTATTTCACGTTCTTCGCGTTCTTCCCGTTTTTCGCGTTCTTCTCGAAGGAGGAGGAAGAACTTGAGGTTTCTGTAAAATCCTCTCAACGAACAACACTTAAGAAGAATAGAGTTGGTCTTATTTTATTAACATGCCAACAAATGAAAAAGCGATAAGATAAGTAACGACCCATTAATTTGTAGAATTAATTCATTGAATAAAACCGCCCAATTAATTGGTGCGTTAAGAATTTAAGAAAACGCGTCAGTTGACTTTCATAATGACGGGTTTTCGCGGGGGCGTTACTTAGCGGAAAAGAAACGGTGGGGCTCGTGCGGGCCCCAACTCACAAATATCCTACCAATAGGGTAGGATATTTTTGGATAGCACCCTATCCTCATCAACTAACCTTAAGCAACTTTAAGTGTCTTTCAAGTAGCTTTAAGAGAAATAAAATAAAGTTTGTCGTACCAATTATTTTATTACTTTACTTTAAGCCCAAAAATTAAAAACCACACCCGAGAAAACGCAACTCCGGAAGAGGCGTTTCTAAGAAAATACTGGCACTGTGATTCCATCGGTGCCCTCAGAATTTGATTCCGAGCACTGGTTCAAAAGTTAGAAAAACCCGCTCGTCCGTTCACTGAACGTACCCGAGCCAAACTTCGGAAAATGATTCCGGGCACACCGGGCCTCAGAATCAGGTGCCGTCAGAAACTGCGTTCTTATAAAAATCCAAAGAAAATTTAGAAAAAAATTTCCTTCAATTTTTTGGGTCTTTACACATATGCTTTAATAAATTTTCTTCCCATGGTACAATCCAACTAGATGAGGCCATCAGTTCCATTGATTGAGTCAATTGTAATTGGTAAAGCCATATATGTATACAAATGAGGTGATCACTATTTTATTAATTTCTTATAGATGGTATAGATTCATAACAGTATATTTAATCCAATTTGATATAAAAAATATTTTCTAGTGTTTTTTAAATCTATATTATATAATAATACATTAAACAATAAATGAAATTTATTTATAATAGTTCGGGTCATTAAAATTACACACTGAGGTCACCCATATGCTAGAGTGGGGATATCGCCCTAAGGTCTCCCTATGAATTGTATCATTATTCATCTCATTGAGAATATGGATGTGGGAGGATCTTTGTTATCGATCTCCGAACCTTGTCTGACATCACAAATTTCCAATTTGAAAGAAGAATCAGAGTCTTCAATGTTTAGTTATTTATTTCCAACTAATGACCATTGAAGATAGAATGATAGTGATTTTTCCCATGATTTCGGGAATATTCACTAGTGTAGAAAACGTTTTTAACGTTACCATTTCTTACGTCGGTTATATATAACCGATGTAAAAATCTATGATATGTGGTTTTTTACATCTTTTATTTTAAGAACGACAAGAAAAAATAATGAGAGTAAATTTTTTACGTCGGTTATTTTAATAACCGACGTAAAAAATGAGGTATCTAATGGCTTTATCACGTGCATTATTTTATAAATGATGTAAAAAAAGTAGTAGATGAGGCATTTTTGACTTCGGTTATTTGATAACTGACATAAAAACCCAAATCGCATAATTTTTTTTACGTTAGTTATGTTATAACCGACGTAAAAATTGAGGTTTCTGATGTGTTTTTTACGCTAGATATAGAATAACCGACATAAAAAAACCAACACGCGGAATATTTTACGTCAGTTATTTTATAACCAACGTAAAAAATACGGTATTTGATACATTCATAATGTCAATTATTATAATCACCGACGTTATAAAACATTTAAAAAATTTATCACGCCTGGTGGATTGTCTTTTCTGATTTTTCGATCGACAGACCTGCAACTCGTCTCTCTCGTGATGAAAACCTAGAATCTAATCTTTGACCTCATTTTATTAAACTCATTTTTCCATCATCTTTTGTCATATTTACTCTCCTAGGATCTATCATCTCCACTCACAACACTCATATAAGCCTCCCACAACTTTATTTCATTTGTTTATTTCCTAGATAGTCTATATTTACATTTTGGGACTTTTTTGTTTAAACATGGTAATGTTATTTGATTTTGATCCCTCTTACCTTTTCTTCCATCAACACCTTATTTATTATCACCAAATCTATTATATCAACTCACGATATTCATGTATGCCTCACCTACTTCTATTTCGTTTGTTTTTCTTCGCGGATGCCCTGCATTTTTAGTAATATTTGTTTTCATTGACAAATAATGATCTCATTCACCTATATTACAGAAATTTATATCTAAACCATTGTGATACACCCATTCCGTGTTCCAGTGTGAGATATTTTATAAGTATATATGGTTTTTTATGGCCGAATGTTTTTTTTGGATCCTTGGTTGTTTCTATTTTGGGTATTATTTTTTGTTGTTCCATAAACTATTTATGTCGCTTATTATCATGGACTATTATAGGTCTACATATGCTATTAAAACCCAATTTATTGAACAATAGATCATTTTATACTAGTAAGAGATAAAATTTATGGTTCTCATTTTGAATAATGGCATGATACCAAAACTAGTAGCTTGTGGTTAAAATCCAAAGATATGCTAAAACTAGTAGCTTCAGGTAAAAATCCAATGGTTCTGGGGGGCCGTCCAGATGGTTGGGGTTGTCTAGTGGGTTGGGGGTTGTCCAAAGGGTTTGTGGAAGTCCACGGTGTCCATGGAGGTGGGGGGGGGGGGGGTAGTCCAGGGGTGTGTGGGGGGGGGTCCAAGGGGGAGGGGTTGTCGAAGGGGTGGGGGCTGTCCAAGGGGGTGGGTGGGTGTGGGGGGGCTGTCCAAGGGGGTGGGGCATGTCCAAAGTATTTGGGGGGTTTTATGGGGGGTGGGGGTCTATCCAGAGGGTTGGGGGTGTCTAGGGCGGTATCCAAGGGGGTAGGGGTGGGGGTGGTGTCCAGGAGGGGTGGGGTGTCCAAGGGGGTGGGGGTGTCGTGAAGAGGGGTGGGGGATGTCCACGGGTGGGAGGATGTCCAGAGGGGTGGGGGCTATCCAAGGGGGTGGTGGTGTCCAGGGGGTGCCCATGGGGGTTGGGATGGTGTCCAGATGGTTCGGGGGGGGGGGGTATCCAGAGGGTTGGGGTGTCCAAGGTGTCTATGGAGGTGGGGGGAGTCCAGGGGTGTGTGTGTGGGGGGGGGGTCCAAAGGGGTGGGGGTGTCTAAGGGGGTGTGAGGTCTATCCAAGGGGGTGGGGGCCTATCAAGAGGGTTTGGGGTAGTTTGGGGGGGAGGGGGTGGGGGGTGGGGGTAGTTTAGAGGGTTGGGGTGTCTTGGGGGTGTCCAAGGGGGTAGGAGGTGGGTGGTGGTGTCCAAAAGGGGTGGGGGTGTCCAGGATGGGTGGGGGTGTCCAAGGGGGTGGGGGCTGTCCAGGGGGTGTGGGTGGTGTCTTGAGGGGTGGGGGGTTTTCCAAGGGTGTGGTGCTATCTAGGGGGTGTCCAAGGGGGTGGGGGTGGTGTCCAAGGGGTTGGGGGATGTCCAATGGGATGGTGGTGTCCAGGGGGTGTCCAAGGGGGTGAGGGTGGTGTCTAGGGGGTGGGGGCTGTCCAAGGGGGTGTCCAAGGGGGTGAGGGGTGGTTTCTAGTGGTTGGGAGGCTGTCCAAGGGGGTGGTGGTGTACAGGGGTGTCCAAGGTGGTGGGGGATAAGTGTCAGTTTGGATTGACCATTTCATCATGGTTTGTGAGTTAATGACACGATGATTGTATTATTTCATGGATAATAGTGTTTCAATATGATTCTATTTGGTTATATATATTTTGACCAGTCATCGACTATGAGAAAATTATGGGTTATGGGGGAGACCATGTCGTGGTTTTCAAATATGTGTTGTTATCCTGACCCCATTTTGCGGTGATGATTGGATTTCAATTGTGATTTTCTCCATCAGAGTTTTTATATTAAATTTGATTTGATTACCAGGTTTAC
Source organism: Viscum album (assembly GCA_963277665.1). Classification (NCBI taxonomy): domain Eukaryota; kingdom Viridiplantae; phylum Streptophyta; class Magnoliopsida; order Santalales; family Viscaceae; genus Viscum; species Viscum album. The sequence continues at coordinate 829,320,109 of OY728151.1, read as the reverse complement.
TCCATTTTCTCCAATTTTCAATCAACCATTAGAGGCCTCATGGTTTTCTTTTATTCCATGTAATTTAAAACAGTAATATCAAACTATATTTTCTTTTTGAAATCATATTCAAGCATATTTTTTTAAATACGCATAGAATTTTTTATATTTCAAAATTCTTTTACATTCAAATTATGATTTTTTTCATATAAAAATATATTTGTATTATCTTACGAAGATGTATATTTTTGTTATTTGATATAGTTAATAATGAGTCGATGTTGGATTACTGCTAATTACTGAGCAATGAATATGAGGAAGGTTTTGATGCCTATTTGGAATTTTCTAACCAAAATGTTCCAAGTAGTGACATTTTTTTTGTTCATGCCTGAAATGTTTTCATATGAAGATGTTGAAAAGTATAGAGATAAAAGATCATCCGATTTGTCATGGTTTTAATCTAAGTTACATCCCTTGGATTTGGCATGGTGAAACAGGATGGAATGTCACTGATGATGATGATTTCCAAGATGGTGACTCTGATGGAATTGAAGAAATGATAAGCGATATTACTGCAGGACAAATTGAGATAGAACCGACAACTGCGCATATATATGGTGATGCTGAAAAACCATTATATCCTGTTTTTACAGATTTTATGGTTTTTTCGATGGTGTTAAGATTTATTAACCTGAAGTTGAAACATGGATGGAGTGACAAAAGTCTTACAGAGCTGCTACAATTGATGAAATGTATTCTTCAAAGAGATAATGATCTTCCAGATTCACATTATAAGGAAAAGAAAATATTATGCCCGAAGGGATTGGGATACAAGAAAATACATGCATGTCTGAATTATTGTATGATATATAGGAAGGAATATGGATTTCTGTCAGAGTGTCTTAAATGTGGGACATCACCGTATAAGGTGAATGAAAAATAACAGGCTGATGTAGAGATTATAAAGATCCCTTCAATGGTATTGTGGTATCTTCCTATAATTAATCATTTCAAATGTTTATTTTTTAATTCAATGATGCAAAAAGGTTAATATGGCATGCTGATGACCGGTTATGTGATGAAAAAATACATTATCCAGCTAACTGTCCACAATGGAAGAAAATTTATGAGCAATATACTACATTTGGAAATGAAATTAGAAATCTCAGACTAGCGTTGTGCACAGATGGAATGAATCCATACTGGACCCTTATTATCACACATAGTTCATGGCATATTTTATTGGTAATTTACAACCTCTCTCCTGGAGTTTGTATAAAGTGCAAATATCTCATGTTGAGTATAATGATCTCTGGTTTGAAGCAACTCGACAATGATATTAATGTTTTCTTGTCACCGTTGATTGATGATTTCAAAATTTTATTGGAGGATGGTATTAGGGTGTATGATTCTTATAAAATGGAATATTTTCAACTACATACAGTGATTTTTGTCACTATAAATGACTTCCCAGTAGATGGAAATTTTACTGGATATAGTGTTAAAGGGCATAGAGCATGTCCAATTTGTGAACAACAAATGTTATATTGTCAATTTCATCGTTGGATGAAAACAGTGTACATGGGTCATCGAATGTTTTTGCATATGGATCACTCTTATAGAAGACTAAAAAAGGTATTCAATGGCCTACATGATTTTGATATTTCTCTAAAACCCTTATCCCATGATATGTATTTTGAGAGGGTGAAAAACCTTGATGTGACATTTGGAATGACATAGAAATCTGGTAATTATAGAAATATTTGGATGATAAGGTCAATATTTTTTGTGCTACCATATTGGAGATATCGAGAAGTGAAACATAATATTGATTTCATGCACGTGGAGAAGAATATCTATGATAGTTTGACTGGAACATTGTTAGATATTAAAGGAAAGCCAAAAGATGGGTTGAATGCAAGATTAGACTTACTATCAATGGGAATACATTTGGAGTTATCTCCCACTCTTAATATAAGATGAATAGTTCTTCCCCCGACTTTTCATACATTATCGAAGAGGGAGAAAATTATATTTTTTCAGTGTCTTCATGATATCAAAGTGCCTCAAGGTTATTATTCAAATGTAAAAAAAATTGTCTCATTGAAGGACTTGAAGATGATTGGTATGACATCTCATTATTTTAACGTCATGATGCAACAACTTCTACCCGTTTCATTGCATGGAATATTGCCCAACCGTGTCAGAAAAACTATAATAAAGTTGTGTTATTTTTTCATTTCAATTCTAAATAAGGTGATTGATGTGAATACATTGAATTTTTTTTAAAAGGATTCAACTTTTTATACTTTTTCTATTGGAAATGTATTTTCCTCCTTTTTTTGATATAATGGTGCATTTAATGATTCATATAGTTCTAGAAATAAAGCTTTATGGACCTGTATATCTTCGTTGGATGTATCCTTTTGAAAGGTATATGAAAATATTGAAAGGGTATGTTAAGAATCCATATCGACCTGAAGCCTCCATTATTGAAAAGAATATTTATGAGGAGGTTGTAGAGTTTTATACAAGCTACTTGGATTCAAAGCAACAAATAGGTTTTCCTCCGTCTCACTATGAATGATTTAATAATGTGGGAAAGGGGATTCGTGGCTTCAATGTCAAATCTTTGACAACTAAACAGATAATGAATATAGAATCATACATATTGAATATCATAGATGATGCTCAATCGTATATCACATTGCATATTAATGAGTTGTTATAATGTAATCCAAAGAAGAATGAAATGTGGATTTTGAATGAGAACAACAAAATTTTTTTGTCATGGCTTAAAAAGACCTTGCTTGGTAGACCAGATGTATCAGAGACATTAAAATGCATATTGGGTGGTCCATTTTTAAATGTGATAACATGGTATGGTTATGACATTAATGGCTATACATTTCATAAGAAATATAAGGACAACATAAGTACAGTTCAGAATATTGGTGTATTGGTGTTTACAGAAGAAATGAATTTTTTTAGTGAGAAGGACAAAAACCCAATTTCTGCATCAAGTGCATATTATGGAGTGATTGAAGACATATGGGAGGTGGATTAATTTAAAATTAATGTTCATGTTTTTAACTGTAAATGGTTTATCGGTAACAAAAGTGTCAGACATGATGAATTTGGAATGACAGTTGTTAATCTGAATAGATTGGAAGACACGGCTGATTCTTTTATAATGGCAACACATGAAAAGAAAATTTCCTATGTAGTAGATCAATCAGATATGCAGTGGGATGTTGTTTTACAAGGGATAAAACAATATGTTGGTGAGGATGAACTTTATGAAGATGCTGATTTATGTGAGATCCCTACTTCCATGGAAATATTAACAGAACATAATGATGTGCATGTTGAAGACATGGTTTGTGCCATAAGAAATGATCATGATGAAGGAATTTTGGAAAACAATCCATTTGTACATTCCTAAAATTACAGGTAACATTTGTTTATTTCTTTTTTACATTTATTAATTTCATAAAATGGTAGATATTGTAGGTTTTTTATTTATTAAAACATGTATTAAAAAAATAATTATATGTTTTTGTTTGTTTTACTTTTTTAGTTTACTTTATCATTTTTTCCATTACATTAATTATATATCTATTGTTTTTGTTTAGTGACAATTATTTTTCCATGTTTACCATGTTTACCAGGTTTTCTAGGATTCAATTTTTTTACTTTACTTTATTATGATTACCATTACATGAATTGTATATCTATTATTGTTTTTAGTGAAAATTACTTTACAATTTTTACCTTGTTTACCAGGTTTACCATGTTTACCATGCTTACCATCATGACTATCTTTACCACCCTTACCATTGTTTAACATGATTAACATATTTAAAATGTTTAATATTATGTAACTTAGTATAGTTTTCTATTTTTTGATTACAGTAGTATTAAAATATTCGAATTTTTATATTTTTGAACTAATGTTTGTTTTTTTGATTTGAAGGATAATGACAGATCAATCAGCTGACCAACCACATGATTCTGGAGATGATCATTTTGGTCATAACCCTGGGGAGGAACATTCACACGCTCCTCTTGATGCTCCCCAGTCTTCTTTATTTTCTCCCATTACTAAAAGGATTTCAAGAGTTGGTAAACATGGGTGTACACGTTTACTAAAATTATCACTTGACCGTATGTAGGATCATAGGATACTCATTGAGTTTGATGATGATGATATTCCTAGAGGCCCAAATGCATAAGATTTTAAGATTTTTGTATCAACTCAGGGTAAGAGAAAAGTATGAATTTTGTATGATGACTGGAGATGTGTGGACAAGGTGATAATCTCTCAGTTGGGGGAGATGATTTTGGTAAGATCATTTTCTATAGGTTTCCTATTCTTTAAAAGTTTCTAGTAAATATAATATGTTTAACCTCTTCTTTTCTATGTGACATTTGATATTCTTGACACTGGAGGAGTCAGGAAGAAATTCTTATCGATGGAATCCAAGAGACGGATGGATTTCAAATCAACCCTCACATCTAATTTCATTTTTGGTCATAGGAGTCATGACAATCCATGTCGTATGTATCCTTTCATAGATGAAGACACATGGAGACAGTTTGTTGAAAGTAAAAGAAAAGAATCATTTTTTGTAAGGGAAATGTAAACATTTATATGCTTTCCTATATAAATTATCTTATTACTATTTTGTTAATGATTTATTATTCTTAATTTACAGAAAACAAGGAAATATCATCAGGAGAATCAATCTAAAAATGTATACCCTCATAGTTTATCTAGGAGAGGGTATAAATTATGGTAAGAACAAATGATGGTAGAAAAATTACAAAAAATAAGAGCTGATTCTTAAAGCTCTGGAGAGGTGGCCCCTCCATCCACTCCATCTAGACATGAAAAATGGAAGAGAGCTCGGATGGGAAAAAAGGGCAATATCATTTAGATGATTCGAGAATCGTAGCTGAGAGGATTATAAGATATATATTTTATTTATTTAAGTTAACTATTTTCTTCTTATAATTTCAATCATTACAGTAATGTTCAATTAATTAATACAAGATTCTCATGATGAGCAGAGCTCACAGAGGGTATTTACAGCTGCTGGGAGGCATGATATTTTATCTGCAAAATTGGGAAAGCCCAAACATCCTGGTCGTGTATGAGGATATACGATAGGTGTTTCAGTAAGAAAAGTGTTTCCACATTCCTCAACTATTTGTGTGGAGGATTTTTATAAAAAAAATAAAATCCTTGGAGGTTTATGTTCATAATATTAATGCGACGATGGAGGAAAAGATTAGAGAATCGGTATAGTCAATGATTGAAGACATGAAAATACAATTTCATACTGCATCTCCTACTCCTACACCTCCCCTTTCATACCCCATTGTTTATCCTCCACCTCCGCGAGTAGCTCCCACTCCCCCACCTCAGCCCGCAGACCCCATTTTTTTCCTACTCTTACGCTGCAGCTTTCTACTTATTGAAATTTGTATGTTGATGATCCTCAAAATCATATAGTTGTATATGGATTGGTATATTGTATATGAGATACAGTTCATCGTCAATAATTAGAGGTAGAGAATCAGAAGGTCACTGTATAGTATATTATAGATATATCTGCTCGAGTACCATTACCTAGAGATGAGGTGATGAGAGTTGGACATAGTATCAGCCATTTTTTTATTTGGCCATCTAGACTTCTTCGACTCATTACCATAGAGGTATGTATGTTATATCATCTAGTTTATTTTTTTATTAATTTTGTTTTGTCATTTGAAAACTAATATATTTTTCTATTTATTTTTACAGGAATACTTCAATGGTAAAGAAATACTGTATAGACAACAAAAAAAGACAAATGGATATGACATCAGATACAGATTCAAGTGGTTTTGACAGACTGTCAAGATATTTAAATTTTTTGGCGGATCATTATGAGTTTCCAATGGAAATTCATGTTTGTGGATGTGCAATAACTGTGTGGATTATGAAAGCTGATATCATGGATTTTGTTTTTGGAGATAAGTTGGGCATCAATGTGGTGCAGATTTTTTCCATATAAGTATTAACACCTTTTCCCAGTGTTATATTTATTAAAAATGTATACTTACTTCTGTTTGTTATTAGGTATCTTTATATCATTTCATAGAAGAATAAGCGGACATATGTATATGGGTTCATGGACCCACATTTTATTTCCCCTTAAGCATGTGCATTGGATGAGGAACAAAGAATGGTTTATATTGCTGAAAGAGATGAACAGAATGTAGTCACACAATGATGGATGATGCATTTTTGTGAGAGTTATGAAACACATATCACTCAAAGAGTTAATTATCTTTTAAAATGAAAAACCACAAATTTTAGATTGTTTTTTACCAGTTATCATTGGATGTTATGGGTTCTTATCCCAAGGGATAAGACACTATATTGGACATTCTCTGTCTACGGTGATGTGCATGAATGATTTATGAAAATGTTGGAAATGTATGTTTCAATTTTTAAATAGTTTTCAAAATTATAATCAATTATAAATTTATCCCATTCATATTATTTTATAACAGGTGATGTGTCTACTTTCAAAAAAACAAAAAGAAAAGGAGTGCCAAGATCAAATATGTAAATGTAAAGGTAAATATCCATTTATAATTTGTACTATTTGATTTATTACATACAAATAATATATTTAATTTTCACTCATTCAAACAGAAGTTTCATGAACAACAAGGCCTCATCGAATGTGAATATTATATTTTAAGATTTATATATGAAAAAATAATAACTGGGACAGTTGTGAACTTTGACCTGGTAAGATTTCTTTTTAAACTTTTCCATAATATTTATTTTGACTTATACATTATACAGGTTAACTACTATCCTTTTAATTTGTAGCTATTTGATGACCCTAAACCCTATAGTGCTGAAGATGGAAAACACTTACAAGAGGAATGGTCAAATTATTTTACATTTTTGATTGATTTTTAATTGTTTGTATTGTAAAATGTAATTTTGAATACTGTCGTTGTAATTGTGTATTTGGTATTCTTTTAGGTTGGATTTAGTTTCTTTAAGTTGATATTCTAATTTTTGAATGTTATATATGTGAATGTATAATTTTTCTCTACTTCTTGTTTCGTTCTACTTATGATGGTTTTTCTGGTATGGATGTTGGTATAGTGGGGAGGGGTTCCAAGGGTGTGGGGGTGTTTAATGGGTCAGGGCGTATCCCGGGGTGTGGGAGGGCTTTCCGGTGGGGTGGGGGTATCATGGGTGTCCATGAGAGTGGGGGGGTAGTCCAGGGTGTGGGAGCGTTTCCAGTAGGGTGGAAGGGCTGTCCAGGGGAGTGGGGAGTTGTCCAGGGGGTGTCCAGGGGTGTGGGGGTGTCCTGTGGGGTGAGGGGTGTTTCCAGGGCATGGTAGGGTTGTCCAGTTGGGGGGGGGGGTCTGGGGTATCCATGGGGATGGGGGGGGGGGGGGGTAGTCCAACCGGTTGTAGAGGGAGCGTCGCCATCCCTCGGGGGGCTCAACGCTGCTGGAAGGTACTCATCACTCCCACATCTGAAACATTTTGACATCTCATACTTCGCATGTGGGAGTGATGAGTACCTTCAATCAGCATGCCCCCCGAGGGATGGCGGTGCCTCCTCTCCCAACACTAGCTATCCAGGGGCTATCCAGGGGGGGAAGTCTAGGGGTGTCCAGGGGGTGGTGGGGCTGTCCAGGGGTTTGGGGGTGTACAGGAGGGTGGGGGTGGTCTAGAGGTGTTGGGACTATCTAGGGGGCGGGGGGAAGTCCAGGGGTGTGGGGGTGTGCTGGGGGCTGTTTAATGGGGTGAGGGCGTTCTGGTCTATTTTTGGTATCTTTTTGGTCTGTTTCAGGGGTGTGAGAGGGGTTTCTAGGGGTGTGGGAGTGATGTACAGTGGGTGGGGGTATACAAGAGGGTGGGGGGATGTCCAGGGGGTGGTGGTGATGTCCAGGGGTGTCGGGGTGTCCAGGGGTGTGGTGGGGGCAGTCCAGTGGGGTGAATGTGTTGTGATCTATTTTTGGAAACTTTTTGGTCCTGTTTCCGGGGTGTTGGAGGGCTGTCCAAGGGTGTGGGAGTATTGTCCCGGGGTGGGGGTATACATGAGGGTGGGGGTTGTCCAGGGGTGTGGGGGGATGTCCAAGGGGTGGTGGGGATGTCCAGGGTTGTTTGGGGTTGTCCAGGGGGTCGGGGGGCAGTCCAGGGGTGTGGGGGTGTCCAGGGGTGTGGTGGGGGCTGTCTAGTGGGGTGAGGGGGCTGTCCAGGGGTGTGGTGGGGGTTGTCCATTGGGGTCAATGGGATGTCCAGGTGGTGGTGGGGATTGTCCAGTGGGGTATGTTTAAAACGTTGTCAATGTAAATCTTAATTTTTATTTGGTTCTTGTTTTGGTCTACTTCTGTTTTTCTAGTATGAATTCTTGGTTTGGTTTATAGATGTTTATGGGGAGAGCAGAGGAATGAATTCTATTTTTAAAAAAATTGGTTCTTCGTGTCTGTTATTTAATAACCTACGTGATAAATACCCACCCCCCTCGCACTAGTTTATCACGTCAGTTATTAAATAACCGAAGTGATAAACACCTACCCTACTGGTTTATCACGTAGGTTATTTAATAACCAACGTGATAAACATGACCCCTAGTTTATCACGTCAATTATTAAATAATCAACTTCATAAACACCCCCCACACTGGTTTATCACGTCGGTTATGTAATAACCGATGTGATAAACCCTCCCCCCTGGTTTGTCATGTCGGTTATTAAATAACTGGCCTGATAAAAGCCTGGGAAATGGTTTATCACGTTAGTTATTTAATAACTGATGTGATAAACACCGAGATGTTATGTTTTTTACATCAGTTTTTAAATAACCGACATAAAAAACAATATTTATTATGTTGTCCGTATTAACGTCAGATAAAAACCGATGTAAAAAATAATAAATAACCGACGTAAATGATATTTTTTGCAGTAGTGATTGGTTGATATGAAAGAGGTATGATATTTATATGTAAGAAGAAATTATGAGAGCACCAGTGATACCCCTTTGATTCAAGTGGTTATGCAGGTGCCATGGGGTCATGTATGTCATGTGAAGTCTATAAAGTCATATTCATTGAATGAATACAATGCTGTCATGCACTCCGTGTAAAGGATTTGAATCCATAATAGTACATTTGGCATGAGGTAATTTAAATCATTTGAAGTAGGGTTATTCATGTGCAACAACATTTTATTTGGATTTATGTGGACATTAAAGGATGTATGGTCTATGATAGAATATTACAGATGGACGATCACATGACCATATGGACATTTCATGATTGTACGCCTACACAAATCATTTTCTCTTTTATTTATCAAAACATACTCATCAATATTAATAGTAATACTCATGTCATTTTGTGATCCCACCACTCTAGAGATTTTTATTCCATGTGTCTCCAATTTATTTTTTTGGGGTTCTTATATATTTATTTTTCACTATATATATTCCAATTTAATTGTAAAGAATTTCATTTCAATATGTTAGGTATGTGGAATGACCTCCCACATAAGCCAACAATTCTTTTTGGGCTTCACATGACCATGCCGCATGTCAAAAGTGGTACCATCCCATTAATATTGTGATAAACACTAACTGCATGATTAGTCTATCATTACTTGCACCGTTAAAAAGAAGTAATGTCTATGGTCACAAACATGATGTTTTAAAGTGATCAACGGGTTCTATCTAGGAAAACCTAATAAAAGGAACATGAGGAAAATTTTCAAAGCCATATGAAGGCATCATAATAGAAATGTTTTGCATGAATGATTCACCTGATCTATGATTCTAATGAGTGTATCTCATGATGGTCAAGGACAACATACCGTGTGAAATGGGGTTCTAATACCAATGTTAAAATACCAATGGGTTTTCATGTCATGGTCTAAATGTAGTGGTTTCCTTAGTGGATATGATTCATGTATTTTTTACATCATCATGGATTCAATAGAATGACTCTATAGTCATCACATAAAGAACATCAATAGATTGATTATTCCTTCAGGGAGATCCAAAGTCACCTGATCAGTTCACATGAACTTATTTTTATCTCATCAATCAAGAGTATGTGATTGTGTAACCCATGATTAAAATTTATCACTTGATATTTATATTCTTTAGTATATCATGTGTATTCATAGCAAGATTAACCATGGGTCACATGATGGTGTTTGAACCATTACAGGAGAAACTAATATACTTGTCCCTAGTTCGAATACATGAATTGTGTCACTTGTCACACATCCCATTTATGATTATGAAATAAAATACATATGACGTTTAATTTTCATAGAAAATTATATGACTCCAAGAGGGGGGGTCATCTGAAGAATAATGACCATGGGATCCTTCTATCATAGATAGCCTAGATCATTGGCCCATGTGTCCTGATTGACTTGAGGTCATCTGTTTTCTTCATCACATGATAAAATATTGATTATTTGATGGCATGTGAACATTATAGGTATATCTGTTCCCCTTGAACATGAATTGTTTGTGATCATGTGATTGCACTATGATTCATGATTTAAATTCAAACTGTATACCATAAATTTAAAACTAATTTTCTATTGTAAATTCCCAATAAAATAGAAAATATAACATTACATTTGGTTAAATTAGTTAATTTTTTCACATTTAAAAATAATTTTTTTTCTTTTTATGGTTAAACAATAGGAGGATGTGTTTTTATATCCCAAGATGAAATTCACAGAAAATGGTCCAAACTGCACAAGATCACAAGCTAATATATGGGACAAAATGAATAAATTATCTAATATTTTTAATCCAAATTTGATGAAAATTTTTAGAATAATGGATTACAAGAGGTATAAAATTCTATGTAATATAAGGATGCTCAATTCATCCATTTTTTAGGCGAAACCTGTGCCATCATTTAAGAGAATCTTCATTATATAGAGCCTCAAGGTCACTTATTTATTTTTAACAGATCTGAAACAATATTCCTTCTAATGATACCTATTATTTATTGGAGATATTCCAAATGTGGAGAAATAAATTTTTAGTTTGTTTCTTTAGAATCCTATTTTCTGGAAATAGTGGTTTTCTGAGGGAATTAGAACCTTTTTCATTTACTAGATGAGATGATTGTAAAACCGATCATTAGAATGGAGTTCTGAAAAAGTTACCTTTTAAATATATTTTTTTGTTTGGTGGAGATCCAAAAATGTTTTCTGAGTGTCCGGTGGTGATTTGGGGCTACTAGAATTGGAAAATCAGACTAAAATATCTCTCCATAGGGTGCAGGGTTTTTTTGGAACCATGTTGCCCATATCCAAAAACTATGACTTATTATAAGTGGGTAGATGTTGTCACTTGTTCATAATAAAACATACAATATTTTTCTCTTATCCTTCATGATTAATGGTTTTCCAAGTACGTAAAAAATATACACTATATAGTTGGAACAAGGTTTCTAAACACAGGGGGTATGTCGTGTGGTGTGCTCAAATACCCAATAGAGGATGCACAGTTTGCCAAAAAATGAGGCCCAAACCATGAAAAATGTCTGTATTTAGAAAAACTTAATTAAATTCATTAACATTAAATAAAAAAAAATAAGATCATTTTCCTCCACCTAGGTCACATGATGTACACATATTCCCTATTCCCCTTTGTCATGCAATGCACCCCCATTTCAGCTTCTACTTCAGTCAATGTTTACTTCATATTTCAGTGTTGTTCATGCTTGATGTGTTGATTTTAGGTATTGGGTTTCTTCTCTTATAAATTTCCTACAGATTTTAGGAGTTCCCTTTTAATTATTTAATTCATAGAAAACCATAGGTTAGGGTTTAATCTAGTTTTTTGTGTTTATTAGAGTTATAGTGTATGTGTGGCCCTCCTAGGATCCCCTAATGTGTATCCTAGAATTCTCCTTAGAAGGATAAACTTATTGGCTCAATTAAACATTTCGTTATCACTTCAAGGTAATGTTTTACTGGATATTGGTTTACCCCAATTTATTTGGGGTCCATTGTTTATTTGGTGACTATATTTTTTGCTTGATGTGTGTTTGGGAATAATTATATACTTTTTATCATATACATAGAAATTAATATATAAAAATATATATCTTCTATGTATGTATTCCCTCACGTTTATGGTAATACATGTTATGGCTGGTGGGGAATATATGTTTGTGTGAATGTATGTGTGTGCAAGTGTGGGGTGATCTTCATCAAATGCATTAAGATCCAAAGTGTTTAGTTTGTATTCTATTAAGGTAGGGTTCCTAGACATGAAAATTTAGATAAAAATACATTATTTTCATTTTTATTTCGTCGTTGATATTTTTAATTTCAATTCTAGAGTGAACTACTTAATTGTGATAAATGATTTAATTGAGAAACAAAGTCACGATTTTACAACAAAACCTATACAGTGGTGGTGCATTGTCTACTAAGACTAAACGTTTAGATTATATGTTTTGATAAATATTTGGATTAATGATTTATATTTTTTCTATACTTGATGAAATTGTGTTAAAGTACGGAATTCATAGACCAAGACCTAAAATGGAATTAAAAAATGGAGTTTTTCATTATGAAATCTTAAGGAGCCTTTTCACGTTCTAAGTTTCAATTTTCCTCTTAAAACATGATCTTGATTTTCTATAACAACCCATGTTGTGTATTACTAGGATTTTATAGTTATAGGAATAAAATATAGAACTAAATAAAATTGGTTTACTTATTTCAGAGATGTTTTACCCCCTTGGCTTGTGATTCCCTAGACATGATGGCATTTATGAACATGAATTTCATATAAAATTATTTAGTAACTGTGAATTGTGATGAATGGGCGGCTATAACCATGTGTTATGATTCAATTTAATTGGTAATAAATGGGTGGTTAAATCCTCGTGACATTTTTTAATGTGAATAGTCATAAGAGTTGGTATACTCATTGAATTTCATTTAATACGAATAATGGATAATGAGTGGGTATACTCATTAAATTCCTTGATTGGGTTATTGATAAAATAGTGGGTAAACTTGTAGGATGTGTTTAAATGTGAATTTTCAAAAATTAGAGGGTATAATAAAAGGTTTTCATGATATGTATTAAATAATTTTTTGGGATACATGAGTGGTCATACTCATGATATGTTTTTGATTATGATGTGGGATTAATGTATGGGTACACTCTTTGAAAGAATAAAATGAAACTGGTTACATATGAGTGGGTAGACTCATGTAGTGGTGAATGTTAAATTATACGATGTGGTTGATGACTGTATAGATTCCATGGATGGATCTCAATGGATCTTGAATGTGGTAGTGGATGCCTTGGTATGGGCATGCCCCTTGGGTCTTGATTCCATTGGATTCCTTGAGACATGATACAACTTTGATCAGGATTTCATGGAATTGTGTTGGAATTGTTCTGTACAAAATTCTCCTAGGACATCAAGGAATGTACAACATATATTCCATTGAGATTCTCCAAGGAATTTATGATGTTGTGTTGGTCTTAGACACGTTGGATCCGACCCTTCGTGGTCTGACTCTTTGACATATCGAATGACCGTGAGGTATATGATACACTAAAATATTCAGATTGGCTTGGTAAATTTTGACATGTATAAGTATATGGAACAACTGTGACTGATTTGAATCTTCTGGTAGAATGAAAAGCCCATGATTTATATATCATGTGGATATAATGCAAGGTCATGGTGGTTTCACAGGTTTGGATTAAGGTAAAATCCATGTTGTTTAAAAGTTCATTATTTATATCTTTCTTTTAATTGGAGATGGACTATCATGTGCATGTATCCTGGATGGGATATGTTAGTTTCAATGTTTTAGATGATTAGTTGTTTTGGAAAGTTTTACTTTCTTTTACTTCTTAACTATTTATATACACAATTCCTAGTTTACAAGTTTCAAAACTTGGTTTCATCTTCTGATCGTGGGTGTTGACCTTCTGTGATGTTTCCTCACACACATCTGAGGTACCATAGGTACCTGATCATACCATCCTCTTTGGAGGGCCATGAACTATTTATTATGATATTTTTCTCGTACTGCGTTGTTTGGATCCCAATCTTGAGTTGGATCTCAAGATGCACAAAGAGACCCTCTTAGGCATTGTAGTTGCATTATTCCCATGAGTCAGGTATTGTATGGAAATGTAAAAAATAATTTATGTTACACTATTTGATTATATATAATTATATGGAATTCATGCTTTGTATAAACTAGTGTTAGAAATATTCAATATTTAGTGGTAAATACATTTATCATTGCACTGCATTATCATTGTTTAAACGACATCTGATATTGATAGATATTTACTATTTGTTTACCACTATGCACTTTAACTATGATGGTATAGTCTCTGCATTGAACAACCATGGATCCCTCAATACTATTCATAAGCCTTTGGTTTTTTAAGAGAGGTGCATGAGGCCATATGGATTCCGGGCTAGCTACCCGTTTAATGTTCAGTCGGATTGAGATGTTACAAAGTTGCGTTAGAGGTTATTGTTCATATGCCTTACTATTTAGCGTGAGTAAATTGGAGACTAATAATATGTCAATTTATGGTAAATAGTGGTAACTTGGGGGTAATCACCCTACATACAAGAAATGACTAAGTGGTTAGGAATAAAAATCGTTATTTCTATTGTTCGGTGTTATAGTTTGTTTTATTTCACCTTAGGTGACTGGTGTATCTTCTGTTTCTTATTGAATTTGATAATCATGGAAATTTTCCATTTTCAAAGTATATAAAGAACATATAATTACTAGAAATGAATTAGGAACATATAAATTGACATTACAGAGACATTCCATGCCTATTGTTACATTATTTGGTTTCCTACTAATTTCAGTTGTTTTGTGGGTGTTATACCCTGATTAGATGTAATGTTTGAGGTAAAATTAAGCATACCATTTCTATAAGTAGTTTTAATTTGTATACTCTAAACATATTTTTTATACATGTTTTTTTGTTACAGATTCTAAAAACAAGATAGATATGTTTTGATATGTAAATGGTTTCATGTGATAAACATTATTGGGTGCATTTATGAAGAGATCAACTTTATGTTGTAGGGTTATGGGAACCATAAAATTAGGATATGGTACCAAATTATTTAAACAACTGTAAAAGGGTTTTTATGGTTATAATGTTAATGTGAATTGATTTTGATTAAATGGGATTAAATTTACACATGTACAATGTATGTGTTCTTTATGGATTGGAAGATAGCCACCCATATGAGTGAGGAATTATAATACCATAGAATATCTTGAGATGGTTATAAATATAAAATCTGGAATATTTTAAACTTATCTGGATCCGTTATCCTTTTAAATTCTCAACTAGACCAATTTAGGATAGTTGGGGAATATTTTTATTCGATGTAATGGTATTGGGGTTTCTTTTTGAAGAATCGGGGTTTGTTTTTTGTGACAGTCATAAGCCTCATTTTCTGTAAAATGGAATTTATTTAAAAATTTTCCTAATTATGACAGGGTTATAAAAAGTTATTAATTGTACAGGATGAGTTCTGATATACCTTGATAGTTTTTTCCCATGGGGTGTTGTATAGAATAATGTGCACGTTGTTTTTATTTGAAATGGTATTTGATTATTTGAAGTTAGATCTTTTATATGTTTAATGATATAAAATGTTAAAAATTTATTGTTAAATGGAACCAGAAGTTGTGTCTTTTACCTAAACCCACGTGGAAGGGTATTTCTAATGTTTCTTGTTGTATTCATTGGAATAAAAATGTAAAATTTTATATGAAGGATGAATCATATTATCAATAACTAGAATAGAAGATATCTTAATCCTAGTGAAATATACTTCATCACATAGAGATGGGGTTTACTTGTATGCATTGTAAGGGGTTATGTTGTGGTAGATAGAAAACATAATTCTTGAAATTCCGTGATAATGTTTTTATCGTTTTCACATAGGGTGATGTTTTGGTACCATTATCCCAAGTAAGAATTTTAGTTTTTAGAAGGAAAACCTTGTTAATAAGGATGGTCATTGACCAAAAATTTGTTTTATTTTCAAATAAATCACTTTATAGTTGAGTGAGAACCAAACAAGAGAATGCCCAAGGGGATCCACCATTGCAGACATGAGACAAAACAAACCCAAAAAGCACATGGTTGGGTGAGAACCGCAAGTTACTTCCAAAAATAATCGTCATACATACCTTTAGAAAAATATTGTTCCCTATCAGAATCAAGAATCTAATCCTCATATGCAAGACCAGGTTGATGGCTGATGGATCTAGTACGCATCATACCCAACCAACCTGCGTCCTGACTGACATTGACCTATGAGGATACACCCAAATTGAAAAGCTCTCTTTCTTTCCATAGGTTTTTTGGATTTCTTTTTGGTTGGGTCATATTAACGGGTTCCACTTGTTACCCAAACACCCCACCTGAAATAGTGACACTCCCTTTGGCTCCATCAGTTTTTGGTAAGCATTGTAGTGTTTGGTCGTCTCTTCTCCCAATAGGGTCATCCCTTTTCCCATCAATGACAAACACCACACCACAAACGAAATTGGCATAGGAAGGGCCAACACCCCCAGAAACCACAATAGTGATGCCCTTACCTTTCTTATCTATCCACAATTCAAGCGCCTTTCGTATACAAGGAGGTTCATGAGCGGCAGGACCCGGTAGACCAGCAGCAGTCGATGATGGCTTGCTAGGGATCGATGTGGATGGAGACCATTGGACATCTGAGAGGGTGGGAGGTGGGTGATGACCAGATATATGGTAATTGCATCTTGACTTTTATTTGGGAATGAGCATTAAGGAATGCTCGGTTCAGCCAGCTGATGTGCCCTGGGCATGGTCAGCGGCTTAGAAGGTCATTTGAACATCACTTTTCTTTAGTCATGGATGACTCTGTACATTTCCATCTGAGTTAATTGTGGTATGATATGATGTTATGTTGATCTAGTTTCCAAATCATCAATTTGATACATGAATACATAGTGCCAAAATCCTATGAATAGTAGTCAATATATATCATTTTTGTTGTAAACTCAGGGTTGTATGTGTTGAAATACATGGCACCCATCAAGTTTTTAATGTTGTAATGAAAGGATTGAGATTAATTAATTTGGTAGATCCATATGATTTTGAGTACCTTATCTTGTCATCTAGAGAATATAATGGCCTGGGATATAAAGGAAAATTTTGCATCCCACTATTTTGGAAGACTGTAAGGGACTTGGGCGTTTTGACAAACCAGTCCATTTGATTTTTTCTTTTATTCCAGATTATTTGACATGGTGATTGTGGTTTTTTAAATGTCACACATTCATTTGAGGTGTTCATGAACTAGAAATCTTGTGATCAGTAGTTCTAACCTTATTTTTACCGATTATAATTCTCTTAAGGTGGATATAATCTCACTAGTACTAGAGTGTTTGTCGTCGCATTAATGGAAGCATGAATTTGATGAGTATGGAGTTATATGAATCCCTTTGGAAACTCAATTAGTCTTGGGAGAGTTTTAGTGGTAATGTTTGAAAGAAAACAATGCCTTACTGGTATAAGCATTGTGGTTTAGTTGGTGATTCATTGGCAGGGTGATTCCTAGCTTCTTTTACTAGGTCAAATAGTAGTGGATTGACTATTTCCATTTGCTTTAATATTATTGTACTCTTCTTTAAGTGACAAGTGTGTCCCCTCTCTTGACATTGTCTTGGATGCACTAAGAGAGTGTCACTCCTACATCGCACTAATGTTTTAAAAGTTGTTGGAATTGTTATTTTTCATTGTCTATTCTGTATGATGGATTTATGGTTCTATAGGGTCTTTTATTGATTGTATTGATACATGGGTTCATGTTTATGAACACATTGGATGGACACATGGGCACCAGCCACTTCCATTTGATGTGACTACTAGGTAGATACTGCTCTAGGCTTAGTTGATGATCAAATATGGATGTTTTGGCCATGTACAAACATCTATGCAATCACATAAAGTATTTACTAACATATATTAGTTTCATGGACTCCAATTTAATGACTCTGAGGTTACCTCAAACTTATAGGTGGTCTTGGAGGTATGTTTAAAATGTTAATGAATTTTAGTGTCCTAAATTTTGGTTACGCCTGTGGTCGTGTTGAGGCACGACATTTTTAATTATCCTTGTGATGGATTTATCTGGGAACATCACCAACAATGATGTAAGGTCTTTAGTTTATGTGTTTTCTTAGCTTTTAGGATCCTTGGGGAAGGGAATTGAAATTTAGTTTTTAATCTATTGAAAATTTATGCAAAGAAGCTATGAGATTATTCGATCAGGGGGGATCAACGTGTTATCCCACTTTTTTAATTTATATTATTTGTGATGAAACTATTATAAAATCTCACCACCAATTTATGTGGAGTGTGGTTTTTGAGTCAAATATTTCTTTTGAGTAAATCATACATGACTTGTTTTATTGGTCGAATAATATCTGACCATTTTCATTTAGTGAGGTCTCTGATACAACCCCAGATGTAATCAGGACTTCCTAGATAAAGCAATTATATGAGAAGAATAACAATAATTCTTATGACATTCCCTTTTAGGAATTTCAAACCATGGAAGAGCCATGTTTAGAAATTTTCCATTATATACTAAGACCCCTGGTGCGGAGAACCAATGGGATATTGTTTAATGAGATGATGAAAGTATCATGTATCTACTAAAGGGGGCTCGTTATAGTTCCACTTCATTGTTTTGGATTTAAATTAAGATTCGGATCATGTTTTTAAGGCTTAAATGGATGAATCATATGGAATAGTTAAAAGATAACTTGGCATTTGGAAACACAGTATAAACTTTCAAATGAATCATTACAACACTTCTAGGTATGTTTTCTTATTTTTTTTCCTAAAGGCTAC
Organism: Viscum album; assembly: GCA_963277665.1. Lineage (NCBI taxonomy): Eukaryota > Viridiplantae > Streptophyta > Magnoliopsida > Santalales > Viscaceae > Viscum > Viscum album. The sequence continues at coordinate 829,301,148 of OY728151.1, read as the reverse complement.
CTTGGAATAATAATTTCTAATTTGGAGATATTATAGAATCCTGTTTTTTTGACCTAGCGGTTTTCAAAAGGAATCTGAGCTTTTGAGCTTACAGGATGGTTTAAATTTAATAATGAACATTGGAATGAATTTCCGAGAGTTGGATTCTTTTAAAGAGATGATTTTGAACATTTGTAAATATTGAGAAATATTTTGGGTGAATTGTGGAGTTTTGGGAGCAGCATAAAAAAAATGGTTTCAAAGGGTTCTACATCAGGTGGTCATTTTTTTGAAATCATTAAACCCATATTCGGAAAAAATGGCGATTATTGCAGGTGAGATGAGGCTATCACAGAAACTACAAAGAGTTTAACAAACTGTGCTCTTATCCTGCATGGTCAGTTGTATTGGATAGTACCTAACACTATTGACCACATGGTTTGTTCATGGTTTCTAAACCATACGAGACAAGTCATTTGGGGTGCCCAGGAGGAATGTAGAGGGTGCACGGTTGGCAAAATGTTTTCCAAACTGTGTTTCAAAAACTATGCAAGTTATTCTATTTAAAAAAATGAATTAATATTATTAATTTTATATTAAATAAAATTAATTTAAGACCCTTTTCCGCCACCTTGGTCATGTGATGCACACACCTCCCCTATTCCCCATCAATGAGAAAAACACCCCCTTCTGGCTGTCACTCCAATCATTTTATGCCATAGATTTATTAATGGTTTTCAGAAGATGTATCAACGAAAGATACTTAGTTCCATTTCCTCTGGATTTTTTGCCGGTTTTAATTCTTCCCATATCCATATTATTCCCAGCTAACACCCTAGGATAGGGTTTAATCCAGTTATTTGTGTTCCTTTCTTTTCTAGTGTATGTGTTGGCCCATTTTAGGCAACTTCATGCATATCCCAGCATTAATCACCGATGTAAGATAGTGTTGTCTGCATTAAAATGTCTTCATCACTTCAAGGTACGGATTCCATCAACAGTTTGTTTACCCCAATTCATTTTTGGTCCTTTGGTGATTTAGGGACCCTGATATTTGTTTTTAGAGAATTATTGACTCAGTGGAGACTTGAAATCATATAGATAGGAATGAATATATATAATACACATGTACTCTATCTACATATTCATTCATTGTGAGTATAATACGTCCATTATGATAAGGTCTTTGAATTTATATTCATGTCTGTGTTTGTGTGATTGTATGTTTGTGCATGTCTAGGGTGGGGGGTCTTCATCAATGGAATCGATAGATGATGCATTGTCTTGGTATTCTATTGAGGTAAGGTCACTAACAATTCCCTTTAATTTATGAATTAATTTGTTTCCTACATAATAATTTGTTTTATAATTAGAATTATAATTCTAGAAAAAACTACCAAAATTTTACACATGATTTGTTTTAGAAACATTGTCATGATATTATAATAAAACCCCTAATATAGTGGTGAATTGTATTCTAAGACAAAATAAATTAATGATTAGATCATTAATTCTTTCTTGGCATAATGATTTATAGTTTCCCAATGCATGATGGAAAACTGTGACATGAGTCATTTTTAAGAGATGGAATCTAATTGAATTAGGAAATGGAGTTTTCATTTATGAATTATAATGGAACATTTTCACATTTTAAGTTCACTTGGTCTCTTTAAAATTAGAATGTCATTCAATGAACCACCCAAGGAGTGTATTCCTCTTCTTTCCTAGTTAGCGGAATATTATTTTGAACTAAAACGAATTGGATTACCTATTTTAGAGATGTTGTAATACCTTGGCATGTAATTCCCATGTATTGATAGCTTATAGAAACATGAATTACATAAATGGTTATTTAAAAACGGTGAATTGTGATGAATATATGGGTATGCCCATGTGTTATGAATAAATTTAATTGTTAGGAAATGGGTGGTTATACCCTTGTGAAAATGTTTAATGTGAATAATCTTAAGAGTGGGTTTTCTCATTGAATGAAATTCAATATTAACAATGGATAATTGGTTGGTATACTCATAAAATTCTTTTATTGTGAAATTTATTATTGATTGGGTAAACATGATGGATGTATTAAAATGTGAATTTATAACAATGATAGGGTATTATCATTGGTTTTATTGAGAGGTATTTAACTAGGATTTTGGATACATGAGTGGGTATAATCATGATATGTATGGTTATGAAGTGGGATTAATGAGTGGGTATAAACATTTTATGAATGGAATTTAATTGGTTATATTTGAATTGTTATAATCATATGGAGACAAACACTAAATTATATGAAACGGTTGAATGATTGTATAGATTTCATGGAAGGCTATCTATTGTTCTTTAGTGCAATTTTATTAGCCTTGGGTTGAGAATCACACATAGGTACTGATTATGTTAAATGATATGGGACATGAAAAACCTTGGATTTGGTTTACGTGGACCCACATAAAACATGTTGGATATTACATTCTCATAGGACCCAAACAAGTGCCTAACTAAGTTTCAATCATGATGCACCTGGGACTCGATGAAGATGATTTTTTCTTAAACACCTTGGATCTGGCCCTTCATGGTCTAACTCTCTGACATACATGATATCATTGAGTTATATGATACACTTTAATATACATATTTAGTTTGATAAATTCTGACATGTATCATTATAGGGATTGGATTTGAATGATATGAATCTGATAATTGAACGAAAAGCCTCTGATTGATATATCATGTGGGGTATACGATAAGGTCATGGTGGGTAAAATATTTAGAATAAAAACAAGGTCGTGTTGTATAATTGTTCATTATTTTTATCTTCCATGTCATAGGATTGGGAGAATATTTTGTAGGGATCCTTTAGGGGATATGTAAAAATCATTATATTAGAAGTTTATAAACAAAGGAAATTTTCACTTTCTTTTACATCTAAATTCATTAAAATAATGCTACCTTATTTACATAATAATCAAATTGGTTGGGGATTGGCATCATTGGTTTCTTCCTACAGTAAATTTATCTTACTCTCTGATCAGGTACCTTTTGTACCTGAGATGAACATTTTCTTTGAAGGGTCATTGATTATTAACTGTTTAATTTTTCTTGTTTCTGGATGTTAGGGGAACAGGAAAGAGATGGATCTCACGATTCTTATGGAGATCTTCCTTGTTCATTTAGTTACTTTATTTACTTGATTTCTTCATTATAATGATTTAAAAAGTAGTCTATATATTTCTTTTGATCTTATGTGTCATCATCTCGCAAGCATTCATTGTCTATGTTGATGTTGTTAATAATCTACATTTAGTTGTTACTAGATTATTCTTTATCTAATTTATCATTTCCTTATACTGCTATTTTGTTAATTTATATGTAATATAAATTTACCATTTTTCTCTTGGAGTGTGAGGGTATAGTCTCCGTAATGAACTACCTTAGCACCCTTGCTACTAGTCAGAAACCTCAGGTGAATGGGAAGATTCACATGAGGCCATGTGGCGACCAGTCAATCTACCAGTTTAGTGGTTAGTTGAGCCATTACATTACAAATCCAATGTGAGATATGGATGTCTAGGAACCCAAAACCATAGAACAAGTGTAATCTAAAAATAAGGGTTCCCAAAACCACATTCAACATTACCTATAAATTAGAACCTTGGGCACCCAATTTGTATGGTCCACCATAGAGAAAGCTGATTCTATTTAGGATCCCAATTTAGACTTCAATTAATCCATGAAAAATATGAGGAATATCTCCTCATAGAGATATCAAGGATGAATGTGATATTCCACTTGAGCCTTATCCTACTCCTCTTGATGGCTAGCTAAACCTTATATGATCATTTCATGGAAGCTACACAACCATAAGAAGGGAGTTATGCACCTTTTATTATTCTATTTTAGTGTAAATTGTGTTTATAACATTTAATTTGAGTTCATAATTAATATTTTTCAAATTTTTCAAATTTTATTTTATAATTAATTAAAAAATTCATTACAATACTGATTAGGTTTAGATTGGAAGTGGGGGTATTTAGTTTTTCTGATTGTAAGACATAGGAATATATTGTCAAATTCATATACAGGCAATTTTAGTATCATTTGGAATCACACAAACAATTCCAAAGGTCTAATCCTAGAAAAGACAATTTTTTTGTCATAGGTAGGTTCTTGGTGCTAAAATTTTTATTCAAAAGAGAAATTGAGATCTTGGAAACCCCCATTAAAAAGATTCCAATAAACTGAGATTATTTTCCAGAAAAATCAAGTAATCATGATTTTTTGTGAACATAAATTTATCTCCTTATATCATTAATGTAAATACCAAAAAAAAAATTCTGTTATTAAACACTAAAAATTTAGTCATATTGTTTTAAAACTATTTTCATCCTCTTATTCCATATTCTCTTTTGAATACCTTTTTCATATGAAATAAGGACTTTTATAGACTATAAATTCAACTTTAAAATTGTAATAAAATTTGAATTTCATAGAAACATGGTAAAATTTAGGCATTGTTGTTGAGGAAGTATTTGGTTTTTGTTGTGTGTTTTTGTTTTAATCATTTTATAATTTGTAAAAATTTGTTTTCCTCTTTTCTTCAATTAATTTTTCTATTTTTTTCAAAAAAATATAAATTTTATATTCATAGTTCCTTATTTTATTTCCATTCAATGTCCTACTTATTATCAAACATGAACTAAAGAGTTTCAAATGTCATCAACATCATGTAGCACAAAAAAATCATTTGAAGGATGCTGCCCAAAAAATTGATTCTTTTAAATCCTTCTTATTATTCTAAAAAAACTACAAAAATAAATGTATAAAATAGGGTAAAAATAAATATAATTTAATATTATTATCTTCTCCAGAAGTAGATATCTGTTCTGCATAAATTCAAATATATGGTTAATAACTAAATTTTTATTGAAAATGATGATACATTCACTTATTACCAAAACAACATAGACGTGATAGAGGAGACCCATATAAGAATATATAATATGATCTGGCATTTTGTTGCTCATTAAAACAAGAAAATGTGGAAACTAATTTTTTTATTCTTATTTGATTCACATTATCATTATATGAAACTAAAATGACCTATTATAATATATTAAATACCCAATTATGGGTTCGAAAGACATGATGTTTCATTTTGTTGACAAATAAATATTAGTTTATTAAGATAAAATAATAAAGATATAATATTTCATAAGAATTCAATCCAATTAGAAAAAAATTCAGGAATATATAGAATACATTGAAATTATTTTTTCAAGTTGTCTATTCCAAAAAATAATCAGTAATATTTTAATACATATTATTTAGGAAGGATTTAGAAAAATCAATGAGAACATTATTGATAATACGGTATGTGATTCTCTTGTTTTCAATACCCTAATGATTTTATGTACTATCATTTAAAAAATTGCCCAAAACACTCAACAATTTGGTAAATTATTTATGTTACCCTCAATGGTGTCCATGAGAAGAAAAGTATCTAATTTGAGAGGAATGTTTACATTATCTTTGAGGAGTTACTTACCCTAATCCTACAACATAATCTTTCCCATTATAAATCCCAACTTACTCCTCCAAATAATTGTGCTATCTATGCTTCTGACCCCCATTATTTCAACCATTTCCAATGATTAATGGACCCTTATGAGGGTTATTATTGAATATTCCCTGACCTCACCCATAACCATCATTTTTTGGAAACAACAATATTGTCTATTCAAATATGTGTTGAATGAAAACTGTGACTATATGAATGGGATATTCAAACAAACCTCAATACTCCATGAACCATCCAATGTAGAGTAGTAATTATCCAACACCACCCTAAAACCCTCAACCACAAAACCATTTATTCCAAAATACTCTGTAAAACCTGAGAATTACCTTGGGGATACGATTAAAAAAATGTATATAAATAATATACTATTCCAAAATCCACCCAAGATGTAATACATGACCTAAAAACCTTATAAGGAGAACTTGTGTATTTTTTTGGGTTAAATACAAATTCAAAGGTTTGGATGCCTACCATCCAAACCGCTTACTAATCCCAAGAACAAGGGTAATTTATCTACTATCACACTTTTTAGTGGATAAGAATATTCTCCTTCAAGTGATTTTACTCATCAGGTATGTCCTCATAATAAACTATTTTTCTATCTTCAAAATATTCATCTGAAGAAAAACAAAAAAGGCTAAAAAAATTATCATTGTTTAGTCCTATTAACAATCCATTCCTATTACCTTCCCCCAATTACTCTAAAAAAATCGGAAAAATTTTAATAATGAAATTTAGAGAGTGATTGTGGATAAATATAAAAAGGTAAAAGATAACATTTCCCTATTTGATGTAGTTGATGAAATAGCTTGTTATTCTATATTTATTAAAGAACTGTTCACCCATATAAGGATACTAAAGTGGAATATTATACTTCACTATGAATGTAATTTCTAAACCATGATGAAAAAAATGATTCCAACAAAATGAAATGATATCGACACATTAATGATAACATTCAATATTGGGGGCATTCTACTTTTATTTAATAATGGGTTTAGGTTCATTTATTAATCTTAAACCTCACACTATGTATACTTCTCGACATGTTGGAGAGATTTAAACAATATAAATCATTGTTGAACATTATAATTGGAGCACAAAACCACCAACATGAGTGATTCAGGACAACCTTGTGTGAGTACATAATCTCATCTTCCATATAAACATAAATATTATTTATATTGATGATAATCAGACCCAATGATAAGGACATATCATTCTGGAATGTCCATTCCATCAAAAATAAAAAAACAATCATCAATTGTCATAATGGTACACTTTCAAGGGAGAATGGGGTAGATAAGTTAAGTTCAATATCATTAATACAATGAAACACTATTTTGAACATCACCCCACTATCCCTGTCTATTTTTTGGAAGTGATATATAATAACACATACTAGGATAATTCTAGCATAAACAAATTCTTTGATTAGTTTTAATCTTCTTCAATCTTTTTAGATTTGGGTATTGATTCAGCTTTTGAGTTTTGTGGGGTTTATAAAATGATATATATTTTGTTTTAATCAATGATTATCTTCATTATTAGGTACTAATGGCCATCATTTATTATGAAAATTATTTTACTGTGTTTTTATTTACATATGGAATAAACATGATAATTTATATAGTTTCATAATTCTTACTCAACCTAAAACACATCCATCAATCCAAAAAACACCTATATTGGAATTAAAACAACTTCTTCAGATTTAACATACTCTTGCCTTGAGTGTATTTACAATTTCCCTATTATTATTTCCAACACCATTTATTCATAAAATGAATAAAAAATTTAATACCATTGGAAAAATGTAAAAAGGAGATAGGATAGTAATTAGTGGATATTCTTAGGATTAGCCCATTAATCTTCATGAACCAAATAATTTTATATGATGAAACTAGGCCCATTAATAATGTTTAATAATATTTAAATACTACACTCCTAGTAGTGTTAAAATTTTATTTTAGTGCAATACTGCAATCTAGGATCATCTATTACATATCTAATTTTTAAAGGGATATCCCAGGATAAATTGTTCCCAAGAAAACTGGAACAATTCCAGTATAAAATGAAAGGAATGAATTGGTTAAAACTTGTGTGAAAAATAGTTTATGAGTCTATACTGACTATTTCCTTGCAAATATATCGACACTAAAGGATCAATTTCGTCTAACCTTCACTAAAAATATGTTCAGAATTGGCTGGTAAGAAAAAACAATTTTTTCCTTAATGGCTATTCAGATTATTTACAAATATATATAGCCCTTTTGGATCACAAAAAGACCAGATCAATCTATCCATCTGGATCATTTTCATATATAAGAATTCAATTTGGTTTTTCTAATTCTCCTATTACAATTTAGTGTTTTGTTTGGAGTATATTTTATGTGTACCTTGATAATTGTATATAAGTTTTTAAGTATGATTTCAAAGTTTATGGATATTCCTCAAATTATTTCATTGAACAAGTAGGCTCTTTTCTACACTATATAATTGATAAATCATTTATTAATGTAAGGAAAAATGATTTTAGGGAACTTTAAGGTATAGTTATTGGGAATGTTATTTTGACTAAGGGAGTTAAAGTTGATAAATAAAAAAAATGAAATTATGTACTCCCATCCATATCAAAACTTTGTTCATGAGGGGGCCCATTTAGTGGGTCATTTTGTTTTGTACCACTAATTCAATAATTAATATAGTTATACTTCACTTCTAATATATCTATTTAAAAAAATATTATGAGATTTTTCATATAAAATTGTGAGGATGAATTTAAGTTATTAAAAATAAATCTCAAATCACCACATATCATTCAAAATATTTTGTGGGATCACTATATAGAACATATTTGTGATTCATATAACTTTTAATTTGGGGTTTTAATCATAGCAGATGGATATAGATCCTTATATCAATGTGTATACCTCATGCACCCTCTAACCTTAACAAGAAAACTACAAAAACACTGAAAAACATTTTTCTATTTCTTATTTCATGGATAAATTACTTTAGTATCCTCTTGGGTCAAAATTAAATGTTTTTTATGATCATTATTCCCCTTAGGATATCCTAAAACAACATAGTTATTCACCTCTAATAATGTGTATGATCCTCGTCTAGTATTTTGAACTCTATATTTAATATGATGGGGGTATGGAAAAATGTTGTGGCTAAAAACATTAGTAGGATTTACCTATCATTAGACCACCATGTTGACTCATCCCTCCCCATTAGAGAATTATTCTCTGATGATCAACTTTGTGAGGTATCCAACAATACCCCATTGTATGTGTAAATTGTGATGGTTTTGGTAGCAAATAGTGAACCCATTGATTATAGAACATCACATTTGCAAAGACATAATTATTATTCATGATGTTATATTTTTGGTGGCCCCAATTTGTTGATAATTTTTATCTATGAGTTTGTTCATCAGTGAATTCCATACAATGAGTTCACAACTATATTGAGTTTCTAATATACTATAGAATTTGGGGGTGATGCCGGTTATCAATGTATATCTCGAAAGTTTCTTGAATCAAGACATTATTTTACAACATTTTATATATATTCACATCATTATTTTATTTTTTTGACATGATGTCCTTTCATAGGGGATATCTATAAGAGTAATTAAATTCAATGACAACCCATGTTAATATCTAGGACCATATATTCATGGCTCCTTGAATTCATATGGCCATATTAAAATTAATTTATCTTTATGTATATCTTATTTTTTGGTGGATATGTTTCAGAATTGTTGGAACCAATGGCTACATAGACCGATGAATCCTGAGTGGTTGTTGATTTTGTAAGATCAAATATTTTCAGCTTGTTTTGTCTCAAATATTCGTCATTATGGATTGGGGTTGAGTTTTTTGAATTTTAACATGAAATAAATTCAATGTAATAATGGGTTTTTTCATAACGTATCCATTTCATATCACGCCCAAATAATGCATAGGTTGATATTTTAAATGATTATGTTAAGATAATCATCGAAAAAATGGAACACACTAATAGAAATGTCTTCATTATATGGTTAGATGACCAACATTGGTAATATTGTACAATATTTAAAACTCCAATCGGAATTTTACCATATTGGATTTTGAGTTGAATGAATTATCACCTCTATATGGAGGTAGAGAATAATACATAATCAGATGTTAAATAATATATTATGATCCAACAAAATGTGCATAAGGATATAAAGTTATAGATTTAAGAATTGAAGAAAATTCTAATAGACACATATGAGATCTCTTAGGACTATATAAAAATAATAAATACTTCCCATAAATTAACCATCCTTCATAATAAATTATTCATCGGAAAAAAGTTCATACATTTCATTAAAAATTTTATGATTCACCCAGGTAATAATCATTCATGGTGGTTTAGACCATACACTATTATTAATGCCTATTCATTTGGTGTTGTACATGTTGAAAATGGAAAAAACAAAAAAAATCAATTTTAATGGGATGAGGTTAAATATCATTCAAAAACCCAATCAGGAGTCTCTAACAAAGGAAGTACACCATATTGAATGAACCTACAAGTGACACCTACAATGTTTTATCATTCCATCCATTATTCCATTTTATTATAGTGAGAAAACATTACACTATAAGCATGGGGGTGGGTAATTCGTGGGAAAATTTTGATTTTTATAATTTAGCTTCATTTTCTTGTTTTGGTTTGTTTCATGGTATTTTCACTCCCCCTTATCTTTTATCCCTTAACACCCATTTTAAATCCAACCTAATCAAAAAAATATTGAAAATCAATTTCTAAATTAAATGATTTTACTTTTTTCTAACATTAATTGAAAATTTATTTCACTTATAAATTTTTTCTTTTATAATAATTTTAATATTGTTATGTGATTTTTTAGAGAATTAGATTTTTTTATGATATTAATGTTTGGGTTTCTATGAAGCCTTTGAGGTTATTTATACCATATGTGTGAGTAGTTAATGAAAAATTGTGTCACATAATCTCTCCATGCATCATGGCATATATCCATTATTTTTTAATATTTTTTAATTAATAATTGGTAAAGATAAGGAGTTTTTTAATAATCATTCCATAATTATTTTCCATACATTTTTCCCTTATCCAATCTATATAATTTCTATAACAAATTTACCTAGACATGTGTACATGTTATCTAGATATTGTGGGCCCGTAAAAAGAATAAATAATTATAAAAAGCACATGTAAATATTAAGGGGAGTGATGAAATGTAATATATATTGCGATATTAGGGTCGAGAGATTCTGTTTTGACTTTAATGAATGCTTATGTAAGTGGGTCTGGAGATTTGATTTTTAATGGTTGTAGGGAGGGTTTGGTTGGAATAATCAACTAAGAAAAAAATTAAAATAGTATGTATTTATAGGATAAAAGTTGGATATAATAGAATGAAATGGTTGTAACACATACATGTATAAATTCAGTGAAATTGAGTAATTTTGAAAAAAAATTCAATACAAGAATAATAAATCTACATAAATTCCATTCGGATACTATTTGTGAGATAAAAGTTCATGATCATTATAAATAACTCATTCATGTGGTTTTTTCTCTGGTTACATTTGTACCATTATATTTTTATTTAATTTAAAAAATTCACAAATATAGGAATATATCCATGAATACGTTTTTAATATTATACATTTCACAAGAGTGAAAATCATTACGGGTAGGGGTGTGGTCTCACCACAACTCACCGTTTCACTTCCAGGATTATTCCACTTTTTTAAATTGATTTTTTATTATAAATTCCAAACATAATAAAAACATTCAATTCACATTTGGCTCATTTATTTATTTTTAATATATATTAAAATTAGAAAAAAAATTATGATTACATTTTTGGATAAGGGGATTTGGAGATCCCATGATGAATTACATGAAAAATGGCACTAACCATAAAACATCTCTAGAACATATGCAAATAAAATGAATAATGTAGATAATAAGTTCATCCAATTGGGTTAAAATGTGTTATAATAATGGAATGAAAGTGGGGTACATTTCTTCAAAACACCATAAAGTCTAATTTTTTCATTTTATGTCCCAAAATTAGCCATCATTGAATTTAATATTCACTATTCATTATCTTGCGTTCATATCAGTAATTTGGCCATATCGTAGGTCGTATGCTGCCAAATGATGCCACAATTTTGTTCTATATATTAAATAGGTGTTGTATCAAAATTGAAATTTTATCCAACTAGATATATGGCTTTATGTTCTCCAAAACGATGATCCAAGTGGTATCTGAAACTATTGATTACCAACACCACCTTCCACTTTGCCTATAAATAGATACCTTAGACACCCCATTTTAATGATCAGCGATGGGAAAATTTATTGATATTTTGGATATCCAAATGATTATTATAGTCATATAATAAGTTCTAGATGCCTCTATCATCATATTGAGATGATGGATTAAGAAAGAGTCCCACCTGAGACTCGTCCTCCTCTTATTGGTGAGCTAAATAGTGGATGGTCATTTTAAGGGAGCTAGATAAAAATAGAGAGGAAGTTACACAAATTTTTATTCTAATGTTTTTGTTTAATTTCTATTTTGAACATTTATTTTTAGATTATTTTAACATTATTTTATTTTTAATTCATTGTTTTGGTAAAATTAAGTGAAACATTGTTCAATTTATTACTGATTGGGTTGATATTTTATGTTGGAATCTGGGGTTGTTCTGATGAGACAACAGAATTAAATGTTATCACATATGAATTCATGACATATCAATATTTAGTGAAAGAACTAATTCCATTTTGCGGGTCAAAACCATTACAAAATGATTATTCTCTCATGGGTTTGTTCTCTATGCAACATATTACGATTAAAAAGGGGGATCAAGATCTTTAAAACCCTAAACCAGAGGATTTTATTAAACCCTATGTATTTTTTCGAATAATTTACTATATAAGATGTGAATTGAACATAAAATTAACATATTATTTCATTATTATTAATATCACAATATTGATTTTCAACTACTAAAATCTTTATATTATGTCATTTTATTTTCACTCTTTTTCCAAAAAAATATATTTTTTACTTTATTATGAAAAAGGCATTGGATGTAGAGACTCTAAAATCATTAATTCTCCTAGAGAGACAACCCGAGGTCTTATATAAACTATTTATATATATTGAATGTTTATTCAATATAATATTTTATGAAAATGTTGTAATATTGATATTATTTATCCCATTATAAGATTTTATTATATGAGATTCTTGATTTTCATGTTCCATTTCATGATTTAATAAAGGGTATCACGTGAAGAACTTTAACCATATAATCCTTTCGTCATGATCAACGTGGTTTTGTGATCCATTACATGACCTGATTTTCATGGAATCAAGAATGAAGGTCAAATTGGGTATAACATATTAAATAATGATCACATAATCTAGATAATCTTGACACCATTGCATTGGTTGAAACCATTTTAATAGAAAAACATCTCTATTTTTCCTATGATTATTGTTTGTAACATTAGAAATTACATAATTTCTTATCGCACTGGGGGTTATTCAATCACATTACCTTGGTTATTCATCTCTATATATACAAATATTATTCTTTTTTATTATGTGTGGAAATGATACCTGTTCATTGGGTATTCCTTTTTTAACTGTAAATTCTCTAATGTTCATTTTGTGGGAATCAAAAATTATTTTTAGCTGTTAGTTTTCATAGAAATTTATAATAAAATTTTATTAATTAGAGTGCATTTCATATAATAAAATTATTAAAGTTATATGATTTTTATTTGGATTTTAGTATTGGGAAAATTTCATTATTACAAGATACTATATTTAATTTGGGGTAAATCCAAAGAGAATGAGTTGGAAAAATTAAAAATAGGTTACAAAAACAATATAATGATGACCATGTTTTGAAATGAATTATAATTATTGATAATTACATTTGAACAAGAACAACAGATCAATATAACGGAAGACTTATTAAACTTTATTAATGGTGAAAATGAGACATTATGGGTTTTTAATGGGAATTTTATAAAAAAATTATCTTGAATTTCATGTTCAACTGATACGAAAATAAATATGGTTTATATATTTTTATAATTGGTTGTAAATATATATATAAATTTTTTTATATTTATATTTATATGATAAAAATGGTAATATTTTTCATTTTTTTGTGTTGTAATTGAAATTTATGTTTGTGAAATTATATCATAATTCTTATTATTTTTAAAATAAATGACTTTGCAAAACCTAGGAGAATGGGTTAGGGTATGACCTGAGATGTTGTAATGTGAGGTATGTGTTTGAATGTACCTTGAGTTAGGACATAGATTATTTTATATTCCTTGTGTTTGGAACATTATTATATAATCAATCTGTTTAGATCCTACAGATGTAGTTTTTCATTCTTATCTTCAACTATAATTGGCTAAAGTGTGTATATGGATTTCGTAGGTTACTTATTTTTAATATGTGATTAAATGTTTTGATTAAATCATATAATATGTTTACATAATTTATATATGATGATCTTAAACCCACTGTTATGGTGATTATTGTTGTTGATTTTACTATGAATTTTTTCCCACTTCCTATGCATACACATCTCTTGGGTATTTGGATTTTATGCATTATTTTGAAGGTAAATGAATAGAGACTCATAAGTTGGAATATGGTGTCAAGATACATCATGGAGTTTATTTATTATGATATTATTGACATTTTTATGGGTTATTCATAGTTTTTATTCTTATTTTTGTTATACTTTTTATGGCATAAAACATGGGATCTTCTATAATTAATTTTTTTGGATGTATACTTCATTTAATTTTTTGCGGAAATTATATAGAAAATTATTATTAATGATATATATTAGTTCTTATTAGTTTTTTATTTTTTATTTTTACTTTAATATTTCTATTGTGAAAGAACATTAAATGATAGATCACTCCCTCAGTTGAATCACAAATACAATTATTTTCAGTCACTGATTTATAATGATTATAGAGAACCATTGAGTTTATGTGATGTTGTGCCTCTATGTAATATTTTTAATGTGGTACGATGGTACACAATTTATATTAATTCTGGTAATTTTTTTATGTATTATAAGAGGAAATACATTAGAAACATTAATTTTTTTAACTAAAATAATAATAGTTTATGGGTTGTTGGTTATCTAGGGATTAATTAATATGATTTATTAGTAAATAGATATAGGTGGGTAGAATTTGTCTAATAAAAACTGTGTTTTATAATTCAATTATTATTAGGATAACCATCCATGTGTTATTAGAGTGAGAGTTGAAAAAATATTTTTGTGTTAATGACAGTTTCTTAAATTATGATAAATATAATGAATCTTGTTTAAAATTTTTATTTAAAAAATAAATGGAAAATTGTAGATGGTTATTTTAAAATAAAATTATCATTTTTATTTTGTTTTTATTTGGATCCACTAATTTATTTGTAATTAATAAGTTTGACAAAAATTATTTTATACTCAAATATTCTTATCAAGATAATTTTATAATGAATTTCCACATCTATAGATAGAATAAAATCATGGTAGATAATAATGAAAACAAAAAATAAGAATAAGAATCTTATATGATGGAGTTGGAGGAATTCACAAGGATATTTCATTTAAAAATATCATACTGTCTATAAAAAAATTTACAATAATTTATGGAGATCATGTATAAATGAGGCGAGCCTATTGGGTATCATGTAGGAAGATCCACCATACATTAATGATATTTTTAGGGTTTAATTATTTATTGAATCATAAAATGAAATATATAATTTAGTAGTTTGGAACAGAATATTGGATAATTTTTTGTTATTTTGGATATTATGAGTTAGAAATGGGTGGCTTGATGATTTATCAAAGTAAATATGGAGTGTTGAGATCCAAAATTATATTATGCACATATAGATAAGAATATTAAAATGAAGAATCATTTTGAATGTTTCAGTAATAATTTCAGTGAAAGGAAATATCTAATTAACCACATAACATAAATATAAGAAAAATTTCATAAGAAACTATCTCAAGTGAACAAGGAAATGATTCAAATCGAATCGAACCCAATAAAAGATCAATCAGGCTATAGAAATAGATCATCTAACATTATGGATAATGAGCTGTTTCTAAATAATACACATTTAGTTTAGTGTTTCAATTATAAAAACATATTAATTAAACTAGAAAATGAATAAAATCATTATCCGTTGAGGATAATTTTTCTAACTTTAAACAAATACAATAGATATTTAATGATCTTATGTCATTATATTTACCAATGTAAAATATAATATTATGTGGTAAATATTAGACTTATTACCCAAACATGAATTGAATATTTTGTTGACTCTGGATCTATTCACACTTTAATATATTAAAATTTTTATATTAATATTAAATGTCAAACCAATATGATGGATGTTGTTTTATAATAATTTAATCTCAAATTTTCAAGTTGTCTATAATAATTTAAACCCATGTTAACAACCCTTCTCTACTTGACAAGTTCATAATGATTATTCAATAACATATAGTGATTCTTACACTAGTTGAATGTTATTCAATATTGATAATAAATTAAATATATCAATATAAGGACAATAATATCAATATGTATAAGGAAATATTAATTATCATATGAAACCATCGAAATATTATATATATGTGTCAGGAGATTCGTGATACGCCTTCTGTATATCATTCCAAAATATGGGTCATGTTACCCAAAAAGTGGGAATATTTTGAAAATACGTTTATATTAACTTAAATATTATCCATAAATACATTTATATTATTCAAAAATTTATTAATGAATTAAAAAATATTTGACTATATATCCTATAAATTATTATGTAATATTTTCCAGATAACATATACATGGTACAATGCCAAAAATTAAGAGCCCATGTATAAGAGTTCTTAAAAAAAATTAGAGCTAAAGATAAAACAATAAGATAATTTTTAAAGGTGGTTTATATGACATATTTCATTAACTTGTTATGTACTAATTATATTTAACTAGAATAAGGTTCAATTTATGTTCCATTATATTGAATGATAATTTCCAAAAATGGTATTGATATATAAAAATATACATGTAGATTAGATTTTTAATTTGTTAAATCAATTACATAGATCTCAGTATTTCTTAGAGGTGATATTTGGCATGGATATGATAAACTGATGGTAAAAAAGTGGTGTTAATCCAAAAATAAACTAATATATGAAATATATAAATGTTATGTTAATAGGTATTTAATTTAAATTCTTAAATAATCAATCAATATTCATATATTTTATTATCAAAGTATTTATTGATTCCCATGACAGGAGTATACTATTATTAATAGAAAATATTATAATATATTACTAAAAATAAAAAGTGTGCAATTATATTTTTTTTGTATTTTCACCGATATTCTTATAAAATAATGATTTATTATGAAAAAAATTAGAAATATAACTTGTGGATATCATAAGTTATGTCATTAAGTAATATAATAAGTAGAAGGAGATATATGTATCTCTTTCAAAAAACTGTTATCAAAGATTGACTATTGTAACTGTTATATATAGTTTTCTTGGGTGAGTAAGTTGTAATTAATATTCCCATATCATATTTCTTATGGTTATCCAACCCATAAACCAAGATGAAATTTTATGATTAATTTTTTATAAGAAGAAGAATATAAATAGGGGCTTAATTAGATTTTAAAAAAACTTATTAGTTAATTTATAATCATGCATTCATCATGTAAAGAATGATTTGGGATTTTAAATGATTCTTCAATGAAGTTCATGGAATTTTTAATAATGTAAAATTATGAGTTTATAAATAATTACTTGTGGGAATTTATTATCCATGAGAAAAAATATATAATTCATGGTATTAGATTTGAGGATGTTATTTTCATATATAATATTTAGAAGAATATTCTCTTTAGTGATAAGTATGATATATATAAATAGAAAATAAAAAAATAAAAAATATATATTCACACAAAATGATGTGAACATGAGATGATGAAGTATTCATTGGAACATCAAGAATTATTTTTTTCTATACAATACTATCGATGAAAATTGAAAACAAAGTGGAATAATCTATTAGAATACTGTATTATTCCAATTTCTAAATAATGATAATTAAAAACCTAGAATATTCATGTATATATAAAGGGATATCATAGATATAAAATAGGGCTAACTGATTATTTTTTTGGTAAATTCCATCACCTAACATATTATCCTACAAAATCTTATTTCTATTAATATTTATCAATATGTTGGAAATAAAAATAACATAAATGAAAACAATACATTTTTTCAAGGGATATTGGAAATATTATTAGTCTTATCTATTGTGTATGATGATCACTAAAATTCATACAAATTTGTCATTCATCTTTGTGAATCCATGTGATATTATGAATCTCCCAACACATATTAGTGAATATCTCTTCTTCATGATCTTGAAGAAATTTAGTTTTATTAAAATTGATAAATAAAACATTCATGTAAGAACCTGGTTATTATAAAAGGTATGGGGTTCATTTTTCAATTCATTTTGGGTTGTTTTCGGAAAATAGATAACACTAGCTATGTTATGGACTAAACTGGGCAGTTCAAGTAATTTCCAAGGTACACGCCACATACCTTTATGTACACGTAGTGTACTATTGTAGTGTGTGAAGGGAACACAAGGTGTGTAGACCTGTTGGTGAGGTGGAAATATTTTTTCAAGTACACGTCGTGTATTATTTGTACACACCATGTAGATGGGCTATGTATGAGGATATACATGGTGTGTTAGGGATGTTGGTCAGATAGAGAATTACACACTATGTACCCCTAGATACAATCCATGTAGTCATGACATCAAGTTAGAAAAGTAGACCCGTTGTGTCTGGAATTCTTAGTGAGCCAACATATCATGTAGTCCTATGTATACTCCGTGTATTTTGTTTTTTCACAAAAAATGGGAAGTTTCCATGTTTCTCGTGTTCTATACATAACCCTCGTGAAACAGAAATCTGAGACTTCAAATTGGTCTTGTTCCTTCATCCGAAGTTTGATTCAACACCATTTGATCATTTAGAACCCCCTCGGTAAGGCCTTGATTCATCTTGAGTTGTTCGACTTGATTTTTTTTCAAAACCATGTTATGTTCATTTGATCAATTCTATTTCATTGGTAGATCTACCTTTATTTAGACCAAATTAAAGGTTTTTATCGGAGGAGGATCATTGTATGTGTTTGAGGTAGGTGGTGTGTACTTCATTTCATGTTTTTGCGGACTTTTGGGTGGCACAACCTTTAGGTCATAATTGGGTATTTTGAGTGGGACCCTATTTTATCTGCAGCTACATGATAAATTGATTATTAGACCTTTAAGATACTTTTGGGTATGCCCTTTACCTGTTTTTCTTGAGCAGGGCAGGGTGAGGGACCGTTGCTCAAATAGGGATTTTTGGTCACGTGTCCCAAAATACATTAAAATGAATTGTATGGATTAAACTACTAGTTTAATTTTTTAATTTATTATGTGATTTTTTAGAATCTTTAAATAACAATATGCTGGTATATGACAGCACCTGGTTAGTGTATTTCAACAGTTTATTTGGTTTTTCCTATTTTAATGTTATTATTTCACTACTGGAAATTTGGTCTATAGCCACGGACCTATTGCCTTGGTTTTATAAGTCTGTGGCTATGTCTTGGATATACCCACGGTCAATTATCATCCATGGATACACATTTTATTTCGTTTGTTTTCGATTCATGTCGGGATACTCCTTCCCTGATTTGAAACCCTCATCACGACACCATTCTCGCCCCGACGACCTCTCATCCTTCCCCGATTTGAAACCCTCATCTCGCCAGCTTCGGTTCCTCCACTCCCGACAACCTCTCCTCCTTCCCCGATTTGAAACCCTCATCTCGCCAGCTTCGGTTCCTCCAGCCCTCATAGCGGTTCCTTCATCCACAGCGACGGATTCTCCAATCGAGGCTTAGCTTCTCCATTCGGGGTTTCTCCATCCATCGTGATGTACTCCCCTCCTCCACACCATTATTTGGGTGTTCCTCATCCATTTGGTGCATCGGCCGAAGGGTTCCTCCCCTCCTCTACACCTTTTAGTGCGTTTTCTTTATTGTGGCTCCTATTTTGTGGGTTATTTGAATATTGTTTGCAGTATTTATTATGTATGATTTTTATAAATGGATTATATCTCATCTTTCATAGAAGTGAACCATTATTTTTAATCTCAATCATATAAGTCCTACTTATATGTTTGGGGATCATAATAAATCAAATATAGGGAAACATGAAAAGGAAACATAACCCATATCACATTTACCTAACCAATGAGGTCTAATTATTCTCTAAGATATATCATGAGTTAGATGGAAATCCCTAGTAAAATAATGAGGCTTATAATATGAATATGAAATAAAAAATGACTCCTTATAGATTTATCATTGCGGAATATGTGTATGATTGTCATTATTATCTTCCAACATAGTTGAATAAGGATGATCAAAGACCCCATCATGGGCAGTATCATCTCTGTAATGTGTAACAAATTTGTACTTTGATAATATGAACACCTAACATCCTAAATTTCTGCTAATTATAATAATTTGTAATCTATGAATGTATGGCCACAATTTATATTCTTTTAATCCATCAAGGTATAATACCAAAACTCACTTAAGATCCCTTGGTTGAGACTTATTATTTTTAATGTGGGATTCATAAGTATACTCGATGATAGATAATTGTTAATAACAAGGTGTATTACAATTATATGGTTCAACTAATGGTTTATAATGATTATCATAATATGATAACCATTTAATTAGGTACACTATCATATTGGTATATTCTTCCTAAGATTATTTGGGAAGCCCAAAGAATTCACAATGCTTCGGAATCAGTCATGAATGGTATCATTAATTATTTTATCAAATCCTTTATATTATGGAGAATTTTTAATAGTCTGGTGTCATGTTATGCATTTAGTTTTGAAAAAATATACAAAATTATTAGAGTAGTACTCCAAACTATTATATATTATCATGACTATTGTCAAATTTCCAACTTTATTTTTAACATGCTTTTCTATTTTTAAGGATTTATAAAACATATTAGTTTTTAGTGTAGAGAAATAATCACTTTCCTCTAGTATACATATATGAATGTAACAATATAAAAAAATAAACCATAGGATGCGATTCTAGAAGGAACCCATAAAATTGGATGGATGTGCTCAAATGGTTTAGAAGAAAGGAATACCTACAAATACTACTCCTAAAAGACTTACCTATGATATAATATCTACAAAATATGATATTTCTTGGTGTACAATTTTACAATATCCCTTATTTAATAACATCCTTTATGTTCTTGGGGAAAACAAGACCCAATCATCAATGTCATTACATGGTATTACACTACCAATCTACCTTGAATTGGTATTATCATTCTATAAATATTGCTTATTAACTAGCTATTTATTAATTTTAGATATATATCCCTTGAATATTTTAGTCCATTCATATTAATATCTAAATAATTTTTTTTGTAGAGATCACCAAGGGAAATCAGGTTTCTGTGAATGTCTGAGACCCATCTAAAAAATAGAGGGTGATGATTGATTGTTCATATAATTCTATAAGAACATAAAAAATTCCTTGAACCGTACACATACTACTATTCCTTAAGATTACATCTCCCTCTACTCTCTCAACTAACTCAGGGAAAGACTATCAAGAAGGAACCACATTGACAAGGATGAATGAACCTAGAACCCACTCATCAGTGAGTGTATGTTGAGAATTTTTTTTAACTTCAGTTGTATCAAAATCCAGAATCAACTAAAAGTGATCGAACACAAGGTTCTTGAGCCTTAATTTTTTTTAGATACTCTAAAATCGGGTATTCTATACCTAGGCTTACTATTGTCGTAACAAAGTACTTTCCAATCCATGGACATTAACCTTGATTTGAGATGGTTAATTATATTTCGTTTTTTATATACCATATTCTTTGTTTTTTTATTTTGGTTGTGGTCTCCATCTAGGTAATATAATCTCAAACTAACCCATCATTTTGCGTTTAGAATGAAACTCGCTAGAAATAAGGGCAAATTTTACCTCTCCAATGTTTAGTTTGTGTCAACTCTATACATTTGTTTCTACTAATGTGGTGTAGAAATATAAAGGATAATGTAAAATAATATTTGCTTATTCCTCTTCATCAACAATCAAATTTATTTAGGAATAATAAATATTTTCTAAAATTCATCAAAATTTTATTTAATATAAACATAATAATTAATTTTAAAATTAAACATATGTTCTTCCAATTAAATTATACCAAAAAATGTATTTTTCAAGAAATGATTCTATTTTTTATGTCATATACTAGTAGTGGTATATTCAAAAGAAACTTTCCAAAGGTGATAGTCACGAAGAGAGATTAATATAGAACTACTGGCCATAACAAGGATTTCAGTAGAGATGTATTGATAAATAGTAGTGGTTTTCGCATTAGTAGATTGTGTAAATATTAATTCATTTAGGCCATATAAGGAATATATGATTCCATGTTGTTCGAACATGTCCCTTATCATAATTTTCCACAAAATAAAATCAATATCCCCTTTAATCTATTTTATGTCATACTTATTTGAATCAATGAAACTTTATGCCTTATACTTCATGTTCCTTTTTAACAATGGATGTTTTGGGAATTGACTAGTCTTAGGTTGATTGAAAGCTATACCCTCTTAAAGATTGGATATTTGGAGGTTCATTCTTTTAAGTACCAAAAAAAATACAAAAATAGGATTTCATTTTGGCATTTAGATGATAGTTATTTTATAATCGACATAAAAAAATTAATGACAGTTATTTAGATAATCAATGTTAAATGCATTTTACCAATGGGTTTTTATGCTTCTTATCTACTAATTTATCTTGCAAGAATACCCAAGCTAAATTTTTCTATACATACTGTGTGGAGGTTCAAATCCAGTTATTCTACACTAGTAATAATTCTCAAAAACATTGATTGGTTTAATTATTCTATATTCATTCTAATGAATTTACTTTGTGGTGTAATGTTTTATCGAGTTGAAATCACTCAACTCACACATGGTTGTGCCTCCATCAAAAGGTAGTGCATTTGTTATGCTAACCTAGGAAAAAATTAGTTCATAGGTTCTACATTATCCCTAAAAAATGTAGGTGTTTGGGTTGTGCCTTCAAGTGTGAAAAAGGTAAGTTGGTTTGTTTTGGTTGTTGGGTATGATAAAAGAAGATTATAAATAGCTTTCAATTTCCTTCACCATGATGATGTGTTATACTCTATGATTAAAAGTCAACAATGTAATGACTTCGCGTCCTTACACTATGGTATATGATATGGTTTATATTTTTCGTCATCTACCACTACTCAATGGGGTGTGGGGTAAGGCATAAAAGAAAACTGCGAAAAATCCCTAAACAACTCAACCCCACTAGAAATTCCAAAGGATTTTAGTAGAATGAAAACAATATAGAGTAGGGTAGGATGAAAGTTAGAGTGGGGGAATATTGCGGTATACCGGTACTCATAACATTGATATCACTTCACCACCCATCCAGACAATAATTGAAATGGACCACTAAGGTGATGCAGGGATCTTCATTTCTGTATTTGACCCAACAGTTCATAGATACGAGAAAGGGTGGGAACAACAAAGTTGAAGCGATATCCCTTTTCTAAGGTGACCACCATCATTAATTTATAGATTTAGACAGTAGTTATTATTCTCATATTCTTACCATTGTAATTCTCATCCAATTAATTAATATTAATTCCTGGTATATGATATGGTATATATTTTCAAAATGTCTCTAAATTTCAATAAATCTTTGTAGATTTAATACAAAACATCACAACTCGTTATGAATTAACCCAAAAACTTTTGGGAATTGATATTTATTATCTCTTAGATTTCATATATTTTTTTTTTACTATAATCAATCCTCATTCTTGGAACTTATGTATGACTATTCATGAATTTTTATAATTTAAAACATTTACGAATTCCCTAAACCAAAATTTTAATATATTTTATATGATTTTTTTATTAACTTTCTATTGATGATTACTTAATATCTTATGAAAAAATACATATAATTTTAAGTCATTTTCTAGATTATTTATTTAATATATGTTTATCTACCTTAGAATGGATAGATACTGAATGTACAACATTGATCGGATCACTGATGAATTTCAGAAGGAGTTACAATATTTTTTGGACTTTGCCTTCACTAATGATTCAGATGGCAGATTGATTTGATGCCCATGTTTTGATTGTGTTGGAAGACCTTTGTTAACTCGTGAGTAAGTGAGTTACCATATCACTAAAAGTGGTTTCCAAAAAAATTATCAAGTTTTGTATCACAATGGAGAAAAATATCAGGTGTTGAATAACATCGATTCCGCGGAAAAGATTGGTATGAAAATTCTGATTTCGGATCGGTTTCCTTTTGTTTCTGAAGCTAGATCCCCATGTAGACCAGTGCAAGAGGAAATGAATACTGGAACACAGTTCTCATCTAGTAATCAGTATGATGACGTTGATAATGTTAGAAAGCTGATGGAAGATACAAATACCCAAGTATGTCAATCATGTGGAAAATGAGCAAACTTGAGTTTTTAATGTGATTATATCATGGAAAAACAATTTATGGATTTAGTAATATTGCGGTCGACTATCTCCTTAAATTTATTATGGATTTACAAAATGATGATTCATGTATTCCAGAAAATGATTACATGGCCTCAAAGTTGGTTGACAAATTTGTATTTTCATCTAGTAAGATTCATTCTTGTCTCAAAGACTGTTGTTTGTTCTGGAAGGAGAATGCAGAATTGAGTCAGTGAAAACACTATGGAACATCCAGGTGGAAGACTAATAAAGACGGATCTCAATCTTGCATACCAAAAAATGTGATGTGGAACTTCCCTTTAATTCCCAGGCTTCAAAAAAAATTATGTCAGAAAAAATGGAAAATAATATGAGATGGCATGCAGAAGAAAGAAATAAGGATAACGATGAAATAGTGCATCCTGCAGATGGGTTGGATTGGAAGAAATTTGATAGGATACATCCTAATTTTTCTGCCATCCCATGAAATGTTATATTGGGATTATCCTATGATGGTTGCTACCCATTTCGCCAAATGCATACTACACACAATACATGGCATGTTTTAATTCACATTTATAACTTTCCATCATGGATGTGTATGAATAAGCCGTTCACTATCTTGAGTATATTGATATCTGGACCTAGTGATCTTGGAAATGATTTTGATATACACTTGCAGCCGTTAATAGAGGAGTTAATAGAGCCTTGTATTATTGGTGCACAAGCGTATGATGCATTCAGAAAGGAGTACTTTATGTTTCATGCAGCTTTATTATGGACGATAAATGATTTTTCTACCTATGGAATGATGTCTGGTTGGAGTACTAAATGGAAATTATCCTCTCCTATTTTTATGAAAAATACATGTTTCCAATGATTAAAGTTTCGACGAACTTTCAGCTTCATAGGGCATCGATTTTTTCTACCAATGGATCATCCATATAGGAAAAATCGGAGACCGTTCAATAATGCCATTGAGATTGATGAGACACCTCAACAAATTTCAGGGACTGATACTGTTAAAGAACTTGATGATTTGAATTATGTTCTTGGAAAAAGTCAATCAAATATCAGAAAGCGAAATAATGCTAATTCGAATTCTAATAACAATTGGAGAAATAAAATCATATTCTTTGAGTTTTTGTATTGGTCATCAAATTTATTACATCATTGTTTGGATGTAATGCATATCAAGAAAAAAATTGTGAGATTTTACTTGCTACTATTTTAAATGTCAAAGGCAAAACAAAAGATGATTTGTGGTGTCGTCGTGATTTGATGGATTGGGGTATAAGAGCAAGACTTCATCCTGAGTTAATTGGTCAAAATATGTGGAAAGTCCCTATTGCCTATTATTCAATGAAAAATGTGGTGAAAAATCAATTTCTTTAGGTCTTGGAAAGTTTTATGGTTCCGGATGGTTATTCAAGTAATATTTCGAAAAGGGTGAATACACAAGATGTGAAACTCAAGTCTCTTAAGACCCATGATTACCATGTCTTGTTATGTGAGTTGATTCCCATTTCCATTCTCCATTTACTTTCACATAACCTGAGATATGTGTGTTTCATGTTGTCTTGCATTTATTTGAATCTATGTTTTGTAGGAGGACGAGGAGTAGCCGTTGGGAGAGAAGAAATGCATGGAGTACCCTTTGTTTATTATTGTGTTTCTCAGTATTATGTTTCATACTAGTTATGAGTAGCGATGTGGAGTGTTAGAGAATGACTATTTTTCTAATTGTAATTGATGTTCAGAGCACCATATATGTCTTCTAAATCCCTGAACAGCTTCTACTATCTCCAATTCATCATAACTGCATGTTTTTTTTTCTTCGTTTTATTTTTGAAATGTTGTTGCTTTACTGGATCCAATTGATTTAGCTAATTATCCATGATAACTTTTATCCTATCAAGCTTATCTTATCTAGACGGTCTTAGCGTTTACATCTTTGCAAGCTTACTTTGTTGGGAGACCTCACATATAGTTCTCAGTTAGTGGTGTAGTACAATGTTACAATGACACTAGTGTTCTATTGAAGTTTATAATATATCCAATACATTGCGTACTAATTGTAATCCTTCTTAAGTGATAACTTGATCCATTGGTTGCTTTTCATTATGACTGTGACTTGTGTATTGTCTTGATTTTCATTATTGTGGCGTATTCATTTAAATTGCATTGTAATGGGATGCTATGGGGAATTTGATATCGTATGAGCGTTGTTGGGTGAACCTTTGGGATACAGTTTTAGGTTGTGTGATTATCTAGGATTGTGTGCAGGTGGGGGGGGGGGAAAGTGGGGGGCAGGGGGAGGGGGTGTGTAGGTGGGGCTAGGGGGATGGGAAAGGTGGCAGGGGGTGTGCTGGTGGGGGGGCAGGGGGGTGTGCTGGGGCAGGGGGTGTGCTGGTGGGGGGTAGGGGGTTGTGCTGGGGCGGGGGGAGGGGTGTGTGCTTGTGTGGGGGGGGGGGGGATGGTGGGGGTAGGGGGAGGGGGTGTGCAGGTGGGTGGGTAGTGGAGGGGGCATGGGGTGTGCAGGTGGGGGGCAGGGGGTAGGGTGAGGGGGCAGGGGGGTGTGCAGGTGGGTTCTACCCCACACTATCAATATGTGTAAGCTTACATGCTAGACTTGAAAACACATACATTTATAGTTTTAAATATATGAACTCCCCCGCATGGCCAAGCTCCATCACCACTCATCGTTCACCACATCTCATTGTCAACATGTCTAACTGAAACTCACATTAGGGGTGTCCATTAATCTCCCCATCTTTTCAACAAATCATATTGGTAAAAGTCCACACATATTGTCAAAAAATACGACACAACCCAAGGGGTGTCAAAATGCATCTCTATCCCCTCATATATTTCATGTTTCCCATTGATAGTGGCGCAACCTACACCATTATGGAATACTCAACAAATATAGAATAATATTACTCCAACGATTTTGTTGTGTATGTATTGAATGAAATTGGATTTCATTTGAACAAAAAGACTTTATTAAAGATCATGTTATTCATTATTGGGATTTACATATCAATTTGAATATTATTTGGTCATTTTTTATTACAGAGGTATTTATAATTTATCATGTACAGTTGACACAATGATCACATATCAATCTGAAGTTGTTATATATCACTTTTTTCCTATTATTTACTTACAAGTGGTTACTTATGATGAGGTCGATTCTACCCACCACCATAAAAGGCAGTGAGATCAACATCGGATTTAGGTAAGGATTCTTGCATTTTTATTCTTTGGCTCAATTTTAATTTGGTTTTTTTTTGTGATTTTTTGGTTCTCTATCTTTTTTCAGTGCGTTTTGGATCTTGTTGAGGACAGTGAAGCACCACATGACTGGGATACCCTCTCAACCTGCGGGCATGAGTCCTTCTAATAGTTCATCACAAGGCCCGACTCCTTGGATCAGTTTGGGCTAGGATAGGTTTGCTAAGTTATTTTTTATTGGGTTCATTTTATTTGGTTTATGTCAATTTTAACAGGTTCATTTTTTTCGATTTGGGGCTATATGGTTCAATTAAATTAATTTTAGATAGAATCAGGTATGTTTCATTAGTTTCATTTTTTGGATGCTCAATTATGCTTTATTGAAGTCAGTTTTTATTGGTTTGAGTCAGTTTGGTTACATTATTTTCAGTTCGGTTTAGTTTTATCTTTTTCAAAACCATTTGGTTTGGTTCCACTTTACCCAAATTGTCTTGATGATGTTTGATTTAGTTATAGTCATATTAGTATTTTTTTATTAGTGTAGTTAACTTGACTGGAATTTTTTATATAATACCATTTATTAGCTTGTTTTTTTTCGCAATTCAATTGCCACACCTCCTCCCGCTCCCTTCACTCCTGGCTGAAAGATGCTGCCCTCTAGATGTCGCTGGACTGGGCCAACACGTCGCAGTCACGAAGCGGTCACGCCGCAATCACGCCACGGTAATGTCATGATTTGGCCCTACTCTAGCCACATCCTGCCCACAACACCCCCCTTCCACCTTCATTTCAGCCCACTGCCACCAACATTCCAGCCCGCAACAGCCCCCTTTCCACCTTCGAATCAGCCCGCACCATCCCTACAGCACCTACAACCAGCCCCCTTCCACCTGAATTCCATCCTCCTCTCGCTCCCTTCGCTCCTGGCTGGAAGATGCAGCCCCATATATGTCGTTGGACCGGGCCAACACGCCGCATTCAGGCCGCGGTCACGCCATGGTAATGCCATGATTTGGCCCTGCTCCAACCACATCCAGCCCACACCATCCCCCTTCCACCATCATTTTTAAGGTGATTTATGGTTTTTAGTTTTTTAAGTGTTTTTAGAAGTTTTACGTTTTTTTTTGTTTTTTTCCAAGGCACAAATAGTACTATAACTGGATGAAGGCCTGATAAGAAGAGAGTCACACAACATATGAAACCTCACCTAAAAGTACCACAAAGCCACCCACAACCATGTCCAACAACATGAAACAATAGCCAACGACCTCACGAGTCCAGAAAACAAATACATAAAAATGGAAGGCACAACATCAGACTTCACCAGATCCAAGACAGTCCATGTACACACATCCAAACCCTGTACTAACAACAGTATCCCAACCCCATCCAACATCACCTCAACAAAACCCTCAAGTCCAACAACCAGAACCCTCACCCAAATCCCAACAACAAACATCTACTTCCCTCTCAACCCAACAGGGGGGGGAGGTGTGCTGTCCAGGGGAGGCTTTGCAGGGGAGAGGGGGCTGCAACAGGGGTGGGCAATGCAGGGGAGAGGGTGGGGGATATTTTTTGGGGGGAGGGGGCTGTCCAAGATGGGGGGGTTGTCCAGGAAGGGCTTTACAGGGGGAGGGGGCTGTCCATGGGGGGATTTTCAGGGTGTTGTCTACTACAAGGGGAGTGGGGGGGGGGGGCGGGGCTGTCCAGTGGGACTTTACAGGGGGTGGGGGCTGTAGGGGGAGTGGGCTGCAAGGGGAGTGGGGACCGCTAAGTAGATTATGTTTCATTAAAGGATGGCGACCCACCATACATTAAGTAAGGTGATGATGGATTGATTATCTAACTCTATAATAATGGATCATATTCCCTCAACCTTGCACCTATTATTTTTTCCTAAGAATACATCTACTTCTCTCTTTTTGACCAGCTCTAAAAATGACTCTCTCTATTGGAAAATATGAAACGAACAACTAGAGTCTAGGACCCACTCTTGATTGAGTGTATAAATGGGCACATTCAATATTTAAACAAATGTCATAGCCTGAATCAACCAGAAAATAGAGGTTAGTGGGCTGTTTGGATTCTAACTCACGCATGAGTTTCCTACGCTCGGGCTTAATGTGCCCAGGTTTACCATAGTTAAAACATATCACTTTTCTATCCATAGAGCTTGTCCTAGATTTGGGTTATTTATTAATCTTATTTTTGTCCCTACTGAATTGTTTTTTCTTACCTGTAGTTTAAGGTCTCCCCCTTGTGACAAACTCTTATCGTCACCTTTTATTTTTGTTCTAGAATTCAATTCCTTAGACAGATGGGCTGATTTGATATCTTCTAATGTTAAATAGACTCAACCATACATCATGGTCGTAACAAGTGTTCTATATCTACTTTGTGTGGTTTTGACTATGGTATTGGGCATCATGGACGTCGGGATTAAGGTAGTGTGACTGTCATGTTGGTCATGGGTTGGTTTACATAGATGACAAGACCAAAAGATACTGAGCGACACGTTCGCAGGAGCATGAGGTTATAGAGATGTTTGGGATTGGGTACAATTTTGGTGATTTCATCTTACCCGTGATTTGATTTGTGTGCACACAGTCATACTCTGTGATGAGGTGGTTTTGACCACTCGTGTGGGTAGAGTCCCATGATAGTTGTTGTTTATTTACTATTGGTTTGGGGGTTCTTGATGTAGGAAGCCAACTGGATGGTAAGGATCCTTTGGTAGATAAAGATGAGGATTTGAGGTTTGAGGATAAGGCTCACCATTATTGAAGACAGGGGCCATGATACATTATTTAAGGACAGACAACATTGTCCCTCTGGTTACATTATTTGATGGTAGACATCATAGTCCATCTGGTTTCTTTATTTGAAGGAAGACATTATTGTCCCTCTGGTTACATTATTTTAGGGAAGACATCGATGTCCCAATAGTTAATTATTTTTTGATATACATTGTTGTTCCTCCAATTTAATTTTGTTTGGGTGTGCCTTCGGGATGTCGATACCTTGAGACATGAGGTGTCAGGAGGCATATGGTGCTGGGTTACATGACATATATTCTAGTAATGGATGAAGCAGGTGACACTCCATGATGGATGATGAGAACTAGTGGATGTTGTGATTTTTATCACAATACATAGCTTACTTTACATATAAGTTCTTTAATTCCAAAACACTAATACTAGGTACACACCATCAGGGAGGTATCCTAATGAGAATCATCTCACACTTTTCATGGGCTCTTCTGGAAGTGTGAATACTTTATGGATTTATGTGCAGGTAAAAGATCAACCTCAAGAGCAAGATCATAGTACTATTTGGCATGGGGACTAGTATGGACCTTGAGGTCATACCTAGCTGGAGTTTTCTTTGTTTAATTTACATTTTATGTATCAGTATTCTTACTTGTTTTGTATCTATAGTTGGTTATCCATTAAAGACCATTTTATAATGATATGTATAACCTAATTTGGATGCATGTTTTTCGGTTCTAGTAGTAGTTAAAAGTGATACTCAACATGATTTTTTGTTATCCTTTAGATGTAGTTGTTTATATATTTCTCCCAATAATCATTGACATTGAATGTGCCTCCTCAATACAGGTCTGGTTTGAGTGTACCGATTCATTTATTTCCACTTCATATTTATTATTATACATGGAAAATTACCGTTTTATCCCTTCGAGAGTGTATAGCCTCCCCACTATGCCTATTTACACCCTCAATTCTAGGTGGAACCCTTTGGAATTTGGGGAGGTACACCCGAGGTAGTAACACCTAACCCATTTAGTAATGTTCGGGTTGATACTCAGTTCCAAGACATTAAAAAGTGGTATTATAGGAGTTCTTCACATGGATTTAGTAGCATGGTTTTTCTTTCTACTAGCGAGATTGAGACTTCTCTTTTTATTTTGGCTGGTTTTCTATTTGGGATATAGTATTCTATAGATTGTTTTTAATTGTAACTGGGTTTCTATCTTGTTCTTGGGTGCTTCCAGCCACGAGTATGAGGGATGGACCAAGCTACCTTGGGTGGGAATTGGGTGTTTGACTTTATCTCAGATTATAGTTTATATGATTTACACTTTAGAGGATCAGTAGGTATGCGATGTTATTGATTGCGATATGTGACCCTTGACCTCGTGAGGTAAGGGAGAAATTGGACCATATCCCGGTATGGCAAGCCACATTTCCTTGGTTTTTGACAGGCACGTTGTTAGGGTATTTCAGTTTCATAACTACCTATATTCCTTAGGTAGTGATAATACCATGTGAAAAATATAAAATTTTATGCAATGAATTCTTTTAAAATGTGATCGGTGAAATTCCTAATATAATTTCTAGTTTATTGCAATGTAAAATTCCATACTCTATATATTGTGAATTACATGTGGCAGGAGATTTGGCCCTGGCTCTTGTATAAGCAGGTAGGTACTATGGTTGATGTGATTTTGGTCGTAGGATTGGATGACTAGGTCTTCAGTTTGAGGAAACATTGGTTGTCAGGATAAGAATGGAACGAGATAGTTTTTTTACATGAATTTATTATGTGTGGGTAAATAGGCCATGAGGCCCGGATGCCATGTGGCATGGTTGAAGTAAGGGATATTAAAGGTTTTAGTTATGAACTTCATTTTTACTACTTTTCCTGCCTACATTGAATATAATGGTATATATTTGGGCTCTCTAACTATTTATGGTAGTCATTGGGTTCCTCATAGAAGGCCCGATGGATGGTCAAGAGGGAGATGGTACAATGCTGTAAGAGCAAGATCAGGATTGGACCCTTAAGGGGCTGGCATAGCATGATCAACATGCATAGGATTAGGTATAGGATCATGTTCAGGAACTAGTTCAGACAGGGCAGCGGTCGGGTTTGGCAGCATTCGAACCGTGGCTCGACGAGCTGCTCTGAACTAGCCTGGTACATCTCTTGTAGGGAATCGACAATGTAACATAGGGTATCGAGCCATCTTTTTCATATCTAACATGGGAGTTCCATTCACTACACTTACAACTTTTTTAGGTTTAGGGTGGTCCACAGGTTGCTGAGAATTGGATATAGTGCATGCATATAATCATTGTGTAGCTCAAGATGCCTCTAAGGAGGAGGGTCACGTTAGAGACAAACATACCGTGGGGACCCAGAAAACACATTTGGCATATGTAGATACAGGATCACAAAGATAAGGGATTTTCTTGGAAGGACTTTGAGGAGGGATTCATTGAGAATTTTTTTTTCCAGACATGTTGAGGGTAGAGATAGCACGGGTGCTCTTAAGCCTTTATTAGTTTGATATGTTCGTCATGGACTATGAATATACCTTCACGGAGTTGTCAGGATTCACACATGGTACGGTATGTGATGACACATAGATGGTGAGGTTCTTTGAATATGGCTTACAAAACATCATACGGGAGCATCTAAATTTTTTTGGACTGCCTCATTCTTAGATGTGGTGAATCATGTGCTCATAGCTGAGGTCAAATTGACGAACTATTCTCATTTAGGCTGGAAGACAACTTCCGGAGATGGTTATGATATCTGGAAGTGAGGACGAGTTTTGATTCAATAGGGAAGTCAGGCCATGGACATTGCTAGACCCCCTTGGGGTTGTTTAGTAGTGGATTGATTTAATTTTGTTCAGCCATAGAATGTCAAAATTTAGTGTGATGTTCCACCAAAGGAGTGATGGGTATGTGGAAAGGTTGGGAATCTCGGTAGGTTCGTTAGAAAGCCTTCTCAAATGACTGGTAATCAGAGACCATGATAGACTGTGGCATCTAGAGTTGGTTATTGTTCTGTACCAGGCGAGGGTAGCCGAGTTTCAGCTGCATATAGAGGACACAACATAGACAATGGGACCCAGTTTAGGGGATAGTGGACAGTGATTGGACAATCACCACAGGTAGGACATGCTTCATGTAGTCATTGGTTAGGATAGGTGCTTGCCATGATGCTACCAAGGGCCAAGAAGGCTGGTGATTTGATGATGGTTTGGGGTACACTGTGGGTGTTCCTATGATCTATTTTGGTTTACTTTTAATGGAATGGCCAATTGAGGCTTGTCTATTTTTAGTGCACAAGGTGAAACAAATATATATGGACTCACAAGATGATGTTCAGTTTAATTGGTTCCATATTAGGTAAGTGATATATTTATATATATATATTAATGAGGTGCTTGGCATTATGAGCATCATTAGATTTGGGTTACTTGAGGATCCATGGGCATCGGGGCATCCATGGGATGTAGGTTTTTTAAGGTGTTGTGTGAATCAGAGAATCGAGGATGCGGGAAACATAAGGTGCAAGGAACTAGGTTTTATTTTGAGCATCCATGGGATGTAGGATCTATTTTAGGAAAACACCAATACAGTGCTGATACATAGGGTGTCAGAAGCGGCCCGAGAGCACCGATGTGGTGCAGGAGTGATGATGTGTCTTGGGAGTTCCATGAGTCCAGAAACAGATCAGTGAAATATTGATTGATTTATTCATCGGGTTAATGTTTACCCTGTAATTTTTATTCACAGCCCTTGGAAGGGAAATTTCGGTAAGTATTTCTATAAGGAGGGGATGTTTGTAAGAACCTGGAACATAATTTTAGGTACAATTTTCTTTTATTATTATTTTTTGGGATTTTTTTTAAAAAATAGGTAACACTGGATATGTTCTGCACTAAACTGGTAGTTTTTAAAATTTCCATGGTATACAACGTGTACCTCTAAGTACACGTCATGTACATTAGCTATGTGTGATGGCCATACATGGTGTGTCGGCCTGATGGCCGGGTAGAATGATTTTATAAAGTAAATATCATGTATTATTTTTACACATTGTGTAGAGGGGCCATTAAATGGGATATACATGGAATTTTGGGAATGTCAGTTGGGTATATAAGTACACGTTATATACCCTTAGGTACACGACATGTAGTCAAGTAGGAAATTTAAAGACGTATTTCAGGTGCCTTTGGAATAGTTAATGAACCCACATGACATGTGATCTAACGTAAACGTCAGGTATTTTGGTTTTTCACTTAAAATGGGAAGTAACCTCATTTCTCCAGTTCAATATGGACCCCCCAAGAAATATGTTTCAATGAAATTAAATTGATCATGTTCCTTCTTCTGATGTCAGATTCACACATTTTTTGATCTGATAGAACCCACTCGGTAAGGCCTTTATTTCCCTCAATCTGTTTGTATTGATTTTTTTTCGAACCATGCTATGTGGGTTTTAGAGTATTTCATTCATTGGTTTATCTACCTTTATTTAGACTGAATTAGAGGTTTTTACCAGAGGAGGATCGTCATACGTGTTTCAGGTTGGTGGTGCATATTTCGTTTAGTGTTTTCTCTTACATTTGGGTGGAGTGTCCTTTTGAACATATTTGGGTAAATTGAGCGAGACCCAATTTTATTTGAAGTTTCATGTTCAATGGATTATTACACCTATGGGATGCCATTAGGTATTACCTTTTCCTATTTTGCTTGATCAGGTCTGGGTGAGGGATGCTTACTCAAATGGGGTATTTCCAAAATGTGTTAAAATAAATTTTATTTATTATACTGTTTGTTTAATTATGTAAAGTATGATATTAAATGTTAGAATCTTTAAAGACTATAGTGCTGAAATGCGACATCACATAGTTAGTGCATTTCAACTGTTTAGTTTGTTTTGTGTGTTTCAAAGTGATTCACTGATTATATATGTAATTGTTTAATAGCATATAGTGGAACCATTTTAGTTGTGATGGGCTTGGCCTATATTACTTTTGGTGGTATTTACCAAGGGATTGGGCCTCATGGATGACAGGATTGAGGCAGTACGACTTTTAGGTTTGTTATGGCCCGAGATAAATGGATGAAAGACAATCAGATACTGAGCGACATAGTCATAGGGTTATGAGGTACCATAAATGTTGTGGCTTTGGTAATTTTTTGGTTATTAGCGCTCACCTGTGATTTGAGTAGTGTTCTCACAGAGAGACTCTGTGATGTGGTGATTTTGAATTCTTGTGTGTGTAGAGGCCCCTGATAGTTGCAGTTTATATACTATTGGTTTGGGGGCGCTTGTTGTAGGAATCCACGTGGAAGATGAGAGGCCATCGATAGATAGATATGAGGATATTAGGTTCGGGGGATAAGTCTCGCCATGATTGAGTTCAGAGGTCATGACGCTTTATTTGAGGGCAGACAACAATATCCATCCGATTACTTTATTAGAGGGCAGACATCGATGTCCCACTTGTTGCATTATATGAGGGAAAACATCACTATCCCTCAAGTTACTTTATTTGTGTTTATACAACATTTTCACTATGGTAACTTATTTGAGGATAGACATCATTATTCCTACGAGTTACGTTTTTTTGGGAGTGCCTTCGAGATTTCATTACTTTGAGACATGAGGTTTCGTGTGCAACATGGTGTTGGGTTACATGATAGAGATTCTGGCATTGGTTAAAGCTAGTCAATCTCCAGGGTGGATGATGAGAACCATAGGATGATGTGTTATTCATTAAATTACACTTCTTCATTTACATAGATATGCATTCTTTCCTAACAAATTTTTAGTACTTTATTTAAATATAGATACATTCCTTCCTAAACACTTATACTACGTACACACCATCTGGGTGGTATCCTACAGAGATTCGTCTCACACCCTACATGGGCCCTTTGGGACGTTTGTAGACTTAATAGATTTACATGCAGGTAATGGATCAGCCTCACGATATGGATCATGTACTATTTGGCATAGAGCCTAGTATTGAACATGAGGTCATACCTAGCTAGAGTTTATGTTGTTTAGTTTCCTTTTTTTGAATCAGCATGCTTACTTATTTTGTAGTTACAATTTGAAGCCATTGGAACCCTTTTTATATGGACATGTATGACCTAATTTGGATGCAAGTTTTGTAGTTTCAGTTGTAGTTAGAATTGATACTTGGAATTATTTTGTTTTTTACCTTCCACTTAGAAGATTATATATTCCTTCCATTGGTTATTGATATGGAATGTGTTTCAGTACTGTGGGTCTGGTTCGAGTCTGCTGAGTCTTTTATTTCTGCATCATATTTATTATTATTCTCGGTCTAGTACCATTTTATTCTTTCAAGAGTGTACATCCTCCCCACTTTACCTATTTACACCCTTGATGTCAGTCGATGGCCTTTGGCATTCGGGTAGGTGCACCTAAGGTAGTAACACCCGAACCATTTTTCACTGTTTGGGTTGTTTTTTGGGTTCGGGACATTACAATTCAATTAAATTAGTTTCTAAAAACAATATAATATGTATCTAATTCAATCATTTATCATTGATTTCACATACTTATATATACATAGAGGGATTCTCATTTGAATCCTATAAATCTAAAATTCATTAACGAATAATTAAAAAAATTGAAAATATAAAAACCATTTGTAACATGTAGTTTAGACTTCTAAAGGTTCATTTACATTAAAAATATATATAAACACTAAATCACCTTTCAATATCATTATATGGTATTAAAAATTGATCACGATAATCATCAATGTGTAGAAATATTAATTGGTATAAAAATAGAATATAATACATGTACTTTTCTGAATAAAACCATGTTGGGATGGGCAACATCCTAGCATGGTACCAAAACCATGTCATGGATAATACCACCACACACTGGTTTTAAACAAATTTTATGTTTCTATAAATATCTCACTTTAAATACTTCCACATTGACAATATATTATTTCACATTATGTCACATAATATATAATAACATATGGTCTAATTGACCTTTGAATCATTTTATAAACTCAATGAAATTACTAAGGATTGTATTTTTTGAAAACATTGCATTTCCAAATAATTATAATGAAATTTGGAGTCTTATGAATTTATTTGATGTATTGGAAATGGATCAGAGAATATTTTAATTTAGTTATTAAAATACTAAAATATATCAGTTGTGGTGAAAATAAAAATCTACCTTTCTCTAAGGATCATTATAAATATTATTCAAGACATTAATGGGTTGGTTTTGAGTAGATGTTTTATGAAAATAGGAAATTAAAGGACATCATAAAGTCATGTGTGACTTTTAAAGGATTATGTTAGACTTCATAAGGATCATTTATTTCATTTTTACAATTTCCTCAAACATCATAAGGATCAATTGAAATGTCATAAGGTATATTCCAAATGAAAAAGGAACAACGTTATCCTAATTGTGGACTACATAAGGTTGTGTTGACAAGGTTCACATTGAAGGTTTTTATGTTCATTTTACCGTATTAAATATAAACATCATATGGTCAAATTGAGAACATTGAATTATTCCCCTTAATTTTTTTCATTTCACTCAAAATTATATATGTTTTATTCGATCCTATGAAATAATAACTTTATAAGGTTCATTTAAAACTTCATAATGTTTATACACTTTGTATAATTTATTAATAAGAAACATTACAAGTATATTAAACCTGAATATTCTTAATTGGACCAAAAATCATAAAAATCATAAATTTATAGTCAATCCATGATTTAAGAAATAAAATTTAGATAATTGAATTAGAATATCCTAGAGAAATATATTTTGGAATTTTTAAATCAATATATTTTAATTTCCTCATCATGGTCCAAGATGGAGTGTTTTGTGGATATATGTTGATCTCTTTATTATGTGGAGAATCATGATAATTTCATATAACATAAATTCAATGAGGACTATCAGTTAAAATAATGAAATTATTTTCATCTGAAATTTAATTCATAAAAAATAATAAAATAAAACAAGATATAGATTTTGAGTTTTGAGAAGTAGATATTGTGTAAAAAAATTAAAAGAACATTTATATAAAATAAACACATTGAAGAAGACATCAAAAATGGTTTAATGCTATTTTTATTACCAATATAAATGTAGTTATTTTGGTAAATGGTCACTTAGAGGCTTTATTTTTTTAGGAAGAATATTTTTGTGTTATTTCATTCTCTCATTGACAGATCTATTACTCTATAATCTTGAGAAGGAGGGACAACATACATGGTCTTTTATTGATATTAATCTAGTAGTCAGTACCCATGCCTTGCGAAGAATCTATTATTATATGATTAAGAGAGGTCCAAAATTCAATGATGTTTATATTCACATGGGGAGTATAATAGCTCGTTGTAGTAGTTGTAGTATCATTGGGAAATATAAAATTTTTATTATATCTCTATAATTATTCAAGGGTGTCTTCATACCATATCTGGTATCAATATAGATATAATTTCCTTAGTAAAGAAAGAACTCTTCCATACTCTTTTAGTCACTGAAAATTATATTGGGAATAATTGTCTATGAACTCATTTGAACCTAAAATGGTTTAGGTAAACATATTGGGACCTAACCTTGTTAAAACCTTGTTTTTTATTCATCATTCGATTTCTATTTTACATTAGATGAGGATGAGTCCAATGTTAGAAGATCTAGACCTCAAAACCTCATAGCTATTTATTTTTAAAATAAGTTGGAAAACTATATCCCAAATTCTCCCCCTCCCCCTCTCAGTGGTTACTTATCTAACCTAATAAGTTCAATAAGTAACAGAGTTAAGTATGTTCCCACTAATATCACATTCTATTTAAAAGGTTAAGTATAAAAAACATGAATTAAATTAAAATCTAATGAGTTCCATTTTTTTGAAAGATTATTTATTGCAAGAAGAATAGAGTAATATTCTATATTTTATCATAATGTCATGTAGTGTATACTTTTATGATAGTGAAATTTACACAACCTGAAATAGGATCCCCGATTACATTCACTAATAAGATAAAACTAGATGATGAAGGTAAATCCAAAAATTCAATATTATCATCTTATTATGATAATGTTAATAAAAAACATAATGTGACCTCAAATAGTTATAGATGTGAGGGATAAAATCAAGAACTTGTATGAATAAAATGTCAAAATTAATTAAAATATACTATAAATTAGGAAGATATGTTTGAAGTCATCAGGATTATTAATGATGTTACTATTATTGATCAATTTATCTTGGATAATAATTTGGTCATTCATTTTAAATGCTTTGGTATACATTTGAATACTCAAATGTGTTCTAAAAACATAATATAAATTTAATGAATTGGTTTCATCTAAATATATAAAAACTATTATAGAATATAGACTTATCTATAGATGAGTTATATAATACTCTTCTTAATTTTTATATGAGAATAGATTATATATTTAAAAAAATTACAAGGATAAAATGGAACTCAAATTCATTGAAAAATCATGTTCATGGAATAAGAACATATATTCTCCA
The DNA here is from genome assembly GCA_963277665.1 of Viscum album. Classification (NCBI taxonomy): domain Eukaryota; kingdom Viridiplantae; phylum Streptophyta; class Magnoliopsida; order Santalales; family Viscaceae; genus Viscum; species Viscum album. The sequence goes on along the minus strand of OY728151.1, from coordinate 829,261,230 downwards.
GTGAATCTCAAGATAATGAGGGATGTAATGTATACCGAGATAAGAAAATGGGACTTATATCTAAAAATTTTAATAAAAGAAAGGGTAATTATAGAGTAAGACATGCAATAAATTTATTTTCATGATGTTCAATTAGACATTTTTTATCTATTTATCCATATATGAGAATTAGATTCTATGATGATGACAAATTTGAAAATATATTCCAAGGTTACAAATAGGGATGATATACTATATAGGGTAATAAATATGGGGTGATTATGTATATATTTCCAATGTGAAATTATGTATTAGGTTGATTAATGAATATGAAGACTTATATAACAATGGTAATCTATATGAATAATAAATTCCTGAAAATTTTGTAGTTTTATAGCTCATGTTGTTAGAGATTATTAAATATAAGTCAATTAATTAAAATGTGAAGAACGTTTCACTTAACACATGAGAAATGATTTCAATAAAGTGTGTACTGAATGAAACACATAACATAAGAATAAAATATAATCCCTAAATAAATGTCTTTTGATTTTGAAGATGTTAAAAGATAGAATCCTCAATAATATAAATGATTATGTTGATAATATAAAACATCTTAAATTAAAGGTTCCTATGTATGAAAGGATTATAAATGAGTTTGAAAAGGAAATTTGTTCTAAATAAGAATACAATGACATTTTTAATTCAATGTAACATAAATATAAGAATAAACTAGTGAAAATTTGAAATGATTATGATAAAGCTATAGGTGTAATTTGTGAGTTATCACAAAAATGTTTAGAAATTATCTACACATGTTTAGGCAAAATCTAATCCAATGAAACATGAAAATATAAAATCTATTCAACTAAAAAATTTAGGTTCTAAAATGAAATTTATTATAATTTTTGTGGAATCAATTTGACATAAGATCTCATCTAAAGTAAATAATGGTGATGTGTGTCTGAAAATGGTATTCTCCGCTAAAACAAAGCATGTGAGAGCTAAAAATGAACTATTTGTGGATAAATAATTTTGAATTACTACCTTTTAAAATCAATTATATCCCCTCAAATAATGTTATGAAATTATTAAGTATGTCTTGTTCTTAGTGGAATATTCTATGGGGTGAAATACATTTCTAATGAATTTTCCATTAATATTTTTAATACATATATCCCCCAATTTTATACAAAAACCAAGTTAACAATATCAGTTGAATAGAATATTTTGATCCATATAAGACATTATAAAATTATTTATCATAGATCTCTTAAAATAAAATTAAAAATATTTTATCATTGGATAAAAATTTACTCGTATCAAGAACTATATAAAAAACAATAATCTATGTTAACTATCCGTGAAATGGATTGTTTAATACATTATAAAATAGAAACTAGTTTGATTTTAAAAAATATGGTAACAAACAAAGATATTAGTGCACAGTGGGAATTGAACAATGGGATCGGTAAAAAGATGAGTCTTAATCCCTTCCCATTTTCAACAATTTACTTCAAATAAATTTATTAGATTATAAACCAATCCAATTCCTAGATCATGTATTACAAATAACAGAACATGAGGTTTTCCAAAGACAATAAAACATCCTTTTTAATACATGGGATAACAACTAATTACATGTCACACACATCCTCTTCCATAATTGAATGTGATGATATAAATGATGAAAATGAGAGTGTTTTGGTGTCAATAAAAACACTAGTTTAGTGCTGCAGACTTTTTTAAAGATAAAAATAATAATAAAAGATCAATTGAAAATCATAAATATAAAGTGAATGAGATAAGAGGTGAGAAAATGTAGAGAAAATAAATCTAAATAGATAATATTTTTCAGGATTCATTTAAGATGAATTTTAATGATGATTGAACATGTTTCCTATAAAATTAAGAAAAACATACTTACATGAATGTCCGGTGAAGAATTATATTTTTAGTCATTAATTGTCTAATAATAATCTACACAAATGTGTATCCACGATTATTTTGTTCATTGAGGTATGAAATTAGTTGTTATTTTTCTTTCAATGTTTCACACTCACACATGAAAGGATTTATTACGAATTTATAGTAACCATGTCTAATTATCTTTTAAGAAAAACAATATTTAAATTCCATAATCATTGTATATAGATAACTATAAGAATTGTTTTTAAAATTTATTTAATATATCAATATAGTTTTTTAAGAATAATCATTATTTAATCAATGTTTTTCTATCCAATATTAAATTCATAAAGTAAAACTTAGATAAATAATTTTAAATTTAATTAGTGATAACTACAATATCTCTCTGGATGTACTTGTTCTGGTGGTACATTCTATGATAGTATAAACACTTAGTGAACTATTGGAAACATTATAGAATGATAACATGTTATGATGGTAGGTATATAAGGAAAAATAAGTTCTTCGTAGTAGACCCATCTAACGGTAGTGGTATCTTTTCCTTGGAAGCATCTCTACTAAATTTTAGCTTCATTGAATTGGAGGTAGTTTCTTGTGATCGTAGAAACATATAGAAGTACCACTATTAAATGACAGAATATAATGGTAGTATAAGATCATGGTATGAGGGTAGATCCACTAAATGGTATCATAACATGACAGTATATCATAGTGGTCATATAATTGAACTAGGTGTAGATTTTTTATCTAATTGTTTCATACATTTTTAATTTTTTTCAAATAATGGTCGCCTATTTCAATTTTCAGTATATGGTGACAGTATTTCTAGAAATAGTATATTTTCAAAGTTTTCCAGAACATAATTAAGTCTGAGAAAAAATTATATTTTAATGAAATGTAACATATATGATTTTTGATAATTAAAATAATGAGGTGATTGGATTTAGCCAATAATATCCCCCTTTTCATGATCAAAAATCATGTATTTCATAACCATATAATTTTTTTAACATATTAATTATATATGAATAGAACAATGATATTATTTTTAAAAGTCAAAGTCCATATGTGTGATTCATGGTTATTCTTTTATCCCAGAAATATTCTCATGTGATATACCATACAATTATACCCCATTTTGTGATTATCAAAAAAGGTCAAATTGATATGAAATTAAATAAATGATATAAGGATTATAATAAATATAATGGTAAATGTATATCAATATCAAAAGATAACATCATCATAGGAAATAAAAATAAATCCCTATCATATTTGTAATCAATGCTATATGAACAATCTGTAACCCATCTAGAAGAAGGATCTTTTGGATCCTCTCTATTTCTAGTATGATGTGGGACATGACAGGCTAGAGGTGAATGTGGTTGAAACCATAGTGAAGATGAAACTATAATTCTCTTCTTCACATCTATTTTATGGTGAATTAAAAAAGGACTAACAACGAGAGTGGGTTTTTCATGATATTGATAGAGGTATAGAAATAGATTCAGTCGAAAGGATTCTTGGATTTCTAATGACTGTAGTCATAGATGTATAGAAAAATGTTTCCATTGACTCAAAAACCTGCATGACCACATGACCACCATACTCCGTAGCCTAGAACAAATTATCTTTATTTAAATTAATAGGTTTAAAATGGGTTCTATAGTATTCAAATTATTTATTTCCTCCTAGATGAGTGTCATTATCAAAATTTTACCCCAAGAATATTAATTGATAATTATTCTCATTATCGGTATAAATACTTTAGAGATAAAACCTTATAGATTTATTGATTATATCTGTGTAACACGTAGTTTCATTTCTGATTTCTCTGACAAGTTTATATGTTTTCTCACTATGATATTTAATTTTAAGAAACTAATCCTGACAATAATATGAGAGATCATCGATCACATCATGCATCTATTCAATTAGTATGGATCATAACTAATTTATATCCACTAGATCATAAATTTAAAGATGTTGATCTATATAAAAATAGGTTACATGATTAGGGAAGGAATCCAGCCACAATAAAGGATATATGTCTCTCATTATAAAATTCACATTCAAAGAAAACATAGTTTATTTAATAGAATCCAACTATTACATAAACTAATTATTCTCTATTTCTCTATTTTCTATTTTTAAGAACATTTTTTGCTGGATATGCGAAAAAAAGGAATAATAATCATTTTACTAGAATCACTGAGCATAGTTTTAAAAATTGAGGTGGACTGAATCATTTTACTAGGATCTATTAGAAAACATTCCATAAGGTCATCCAGATTATCTTATGTCAAATAACTAGGATGAGATGAAATAGGATTTGAAGGTGGACATTTCCACTCCAAATACTACAAAGAATCATCCTCATTCCCATATATATATTAGTATAAGTAAAATTAAATATTTATATAAACTCTTCCTGATATGTCCCCTCAACTAGAGAATCCCACAGGATCCTTCTACAAAACTAAGACGGTAGGTCTAACAAGGTCTGCTAGACTTCCTTTAACAACATAATCATCACATACATCATAAAATTCTAAATACACCATCCAAATATTATTAAAAATAAATATTTTTTACAATAATATGGTAATACATATTCATTTGTACTTGAGGTAAGTAGATAAATATGATTTATAGATCACATGCCTTCTTATGAAGCTGGATCAACACTTTCACAATATTACTGGTTTGATAATGTACATAGAGATATCCACTACTACATTCTAATAGAAGAATTTCTTGACTTGATTTCTTTCTGATAATGGTTAGAGTACTCATCCTCGTCATCTACATCAACATTATACTATAATTCATCAGAAAGAATAACCACATCCTTTGAGTTCCCAAATTAAGTCCTCTCAGAATGATCAGTATATGAGGATTCAACCTCTTCTGTTTCTTCATTTTTCTATGTAATCCCTCCATGGTAAGAAGGTAAACTGGAGAAATATATTTTCTATAACATACATTATCACCCTTATCCTCATATGTATCACTAATATCATCTACTGAAATTAGTACAAAAAAATATTTTTTATAAATAGCTTCTTAGAAATCAATATCAAACTCAACTAAGTCATCAGAGGAGTACTCTTCAAACTCATATTTATCTATTATATGGTCAATTATGTCTCTACTTTTGGTTTGATTCACATTGGATTAAACATTTCATATATTTTATCATCGTCTACTTCCAACTATTTCAATGAGTCTCCCATATTTATTATCATCCACTTGGAGGTTATCTGGCTTAGGAAGAAACCACCTCACATATTCAATTGAAGTTCTCTGTTAGGAACAAGACCTCATGATTCCAATGTAGCTGAGATCAACATTAGTTATGAAAACCCATTTTATCTTGATGGTAGTTTTTACATCTCTATATTATTGAATACTATATATCTATATGAATTAATCATGTATATAATTTTTATAATAAATAAGAAAAATATATACTAGTTCTTCATTATCTAGAAATCACCTTAACAGGGGAATAATATATGTTGTAAAATTTTAGCTATAAATTAATATTCATTATCATGATCTGCTATAGTAGGACTTAGTACATATTTATTCTCATGAATATAGAAAAATCATCCTCAATAAAAATATTCGCATAGTTAATATGATGAGCACTTTTATAATTCTATTATCTACCATTGTGGGGAACATTCCAATATATTTCCTAATCCTTCAACCAACATAAAATCTCTTTTACATCGGTCACTATTTTGATAACAGCCTTATTTTCCTTATATTGATTTATAAAAAATTAAAATAAATTATAAACTAACCAACCAAGGAAATTCCAATTATTCCATGACAATCATTTAACATATCACTATTCTTATATTATATTCTTCTTTGGTAAATTTCTCAATGAAAACCTTGTGAAATAAATTTCTTTCATAGAGATAATACATCCAGACATGATCTAGGGGTTTTATCGGTCTATAGGCCAAAAATAATCTCCTATTTATTTTTTAGAGGTATGGAACTCATCAGGTGATTTAATTGGATTATTTACTCTCACCATTTTTACACTGGTTTGGGTGTTGAAAAAAGGAGATGGAAGGATTCAAGTCAAGAGATATGAGACAATGTTCAAAAGAGATGTGTGAGATAGGGTACCTGAGAGATACATTTAAGGGTAATTTATATCATTTATAGAATCAGAAATTAAGAATTAAGTAAAAATAATACTTATAAAAAGATAAAAAATTTAATATTTTATTTATAAATAATAAGATTTCTAAAACTATGAATGGTTAGTCTTGAGGTATATTCTCATGGAAGCATGCAATTTTAGTATGTCATGGTAGCATCTGAAAGGTATAAGTTTATGGTAAAATGGCTTGGTATTATAAATATGATAACATGTTACACTACAATGTCGTGGTAAGATATAGTTGGTAATATGTTATGGTTCCACGTCGTGGTACTATTTGGATGGTTCCATGACAATGGTTCATCCTCACAACATCATGATTAATGGTATATCATCATGTTATCATGGATAAAAGTTGATCTTCATGGAATAATGTCTAATGGCCAATTATCATCAAAGCATGACTAAAAATAGATCATCATGGTAGATCATCCATGATAGTATCATTGTTATGTCTTTTCCATTCATGGAAAAAACTGAATGAAAGTCTAACTAAAAAATCATTTTACGTTCATTCCTCCTAGAGATAATTCTCTTAGAAATCAATGGATCTAGGAATATATTAGCAACATGATGTTGGGTAAAAATTATCTCCATAGTTTCATCAAAATTTTGAAAAAATATACCTCCATAATTGAAGTCAAATATTATATATTTTTCACTAGAGTGAGAAACAAATTATTGGAAATGTTTAGAGCACTTGAATTCTCAATATTTATAAATACATACTAATATTGGTATCTATATTCTTGTGATGTTTGTTTCATCCATAAAATATAAGAAAAAACTGCATAAGTATTTGTAATTATCTTTCGTAGTGGATAATACAACAAATTGTTTTCCCTAACTACACTATGAAACTAGAGATTTTCCCAAAAGGCAATAAGTTATAGAGTTTTCTTTTCTATATAACTTATAACCAACAAAGTAGTTTTATGAATAACTAACTAGTTTAAATTATTATCCACTAAAATATAATAATTTTAAATTGGTTTTAATACTTGGGATATTGAAAATTATTTGCACAACCTGTAAATTTGATTCTTTTGGTTTTTATTGAAAATAGGGACACTTACAAACACTAAGCATTATAATAGGATGGCTAGCAGTTAGGTAAAATATGAATCAAATCCTATATATTTTAGTGGTATGATTTTGACACCTTGATTTTATAAAATGATTACATTGTGTTTAATAGCTCATGTGACATGAATCACTATGATTAAATAGATGTTGAAATATGATTCAATTATTTTAATCTCTTTTATAATTTGTAATATATGCAACCCTAGGTCAAAATGAACTATAGTATAGTAAACCATAAGAACCTATCTCTTAAATTTGAGCGTCTTAATAGTAATAAATTAATTATGAAAAATATATTTTTAAAAAATTTATAAAATATTATAAAATTCTAACAAATTAGTAAAAATAAAGTGAGTGTTATTTGAAATAAAAATAAATGTTTTTATAGAAAATTTAATTTTATTTCATTTAGTTTCATTCCACATACAACACAAACATTAAAATTAATTTCTACTCGTTTTGAAAATTTTATGTTACACAATGTCGGTAAATTTTCAAATCATCATGAAAAAATTAAAAAATGGGTTATTTTTTAATATCTTCATGAAACGTTTAATGTTTTTATAAACAGTTAAAAATAATGGGTTTTTATTGATATATTATTTCACTTTTAAATCATGTAAATTTTCAATTTTATTGTAAAATTTTTCAATAGGAAAATTAGTACTATTTAATTATTTAAATAATAAATATTTTAATATAATAAATTTAATAATTAATTTAGATATTAAGACATGCTATACTTCAAAGAATTTTCTCTTTGGAAATTGATTTTTTATTTCATATGTGGGTTTATTTTGAAAATAAAATTTTCTAGTTATGTGACTCATATATGAGAAACTTTATTACAAATATAGAATACTAATAATTAATATTAGTTACATAGGTAAATTTAATTTCTATAAATAAAAATAAAGAGAAACACTAAAAAATAATTAATGTGGTTATGGTTAAAATGAGGGTTTTCACATTAATTGTGCATATGTTAAAATTAATTTTCCACATATTTGTATTTTTTATTATAAATTGAAAAAAATAGTAATATTATCTCCAAATTATATGATATGGATCTTTTGGAATAATGATTAATTTATAAATTATATTGTTTAAAAAAAGTAATTATCATAGTAAAAATTAAAATGCTAAATGTGAGTAAACATAATGGATAATGAATAACATGTCTAAAACATGTGTAATTTTATGTGGTAGTGGTTTGGATCAAATTTAATTCCATTATCTCCATTACTTATCAATGTTTGAGGCAGATGGGGTGAGAGTGGCTTTCCATTATTGAATAGTTTTGGGTACTTTCAATAATGAAAATCCTCCTCAATTTTAAAATTGTACTCCCTCCCCTCACTTATTAAAACCTAAAAAGGAATTTAGAATGAAAAAAACCTGAAAAAATACACACCCAACACTTTTATACACATTATATAGCATCTTATCTTCCAAAATAACATTCTTGGTGGTCCTTAAAAGATATCTAAAAGTTGTTTCTATAAGAGAAGATAATTGTATTCACTCAGATATTTATCTTCCTTCCTGATTTTACAACATCCAATTATGTATAAACACATGATATATAGTTAAAAAATTATCCCTCTTATAGATAAATATTATTTTCTTTGTGGAATAATATTTTTTCATATTCAATTCTTTGAAATGAGAAATTAAATCTCTGATCGTCTGCACAGTAGTCTACTACCTTGCAAACTGATGTCACGTTGATTACATCAACACATCTCATTGATTGATATAATTATGGGTGTAATGTTTTTATATACATATAATGATATAATTATACTTATCTGGTCATAATATCACATATACCTTATTACTTTCCATTCTGTTTGAAATATGATAATATCTCTTGTGTATACAAATAACTACCTCATTGTGAAGTAATGTGATTCATTGTTGGATTATGATTTACATAGAAAGATATAATAATATATAGTATTAATATATGTAATATATATCACATTATATTAATTATATTACATTAATATTTCATACACTTCAATACCATATCACTATTTAAGATAATGATATTATCACTCGTACGAACATCTAGCATTTCATCTCTATGAAGAGATGCGATTCAATTTCAATGTAGAATTTTCATGAATTCTTCCATGTATATATTAAATGAAAAAAATATAAAATTAAAGAAATTATTTATATTTCTTAATTATTTCAACAATATATGAACTCGAACTTTCATTAAAAAAATAAATTATAAAACTATGCAATGAAAACCCGAAATAATAAATATAATAAAAAATTATAAAAAATGGGAGGATAATGTTATAAAAGGATCATTTATGGTATGATATGAATTAGTACGTTTTGGTAATATATGTATAATTAGCCCATATTTATTATAAATGAGTTTTTTACACATATCAATGTAGTGAAACATGTGGTGAGGGTTTATCGTATATATTTACTTTTGTGAGGCATATTCCATATTCCACCCTTATTCATTTGTGTGGTTTATATACTACTCATTTTTATATTATATATCATTAATTTATAACTTTTTATGTTATTTAATTTTTCAATTAATATGTTTTCATTCTTGGAGATTATGATTCAAATGCTACCAAAGTGGTAATGGTTCATGTCACAATTACATCATTATAAATGATTGTTCATGTCTTTGTATTCATGGGGGGTGTAAATTTATATTTCTATCTTATATTATTTATATATTTTTATTCAATAGTTATTAATTAAATTTTTCATTTAAAAGGTCTATTATTTCCCCTATGGTACATGCAATTATTAAAAAAAATTAGGAAATTCTGAGTTTATTTCTCTCTTTAGTCGAAAAATGTTTTTCCTCCAATTTTTTTGTTTTATATGAAAATTAAAATTTCTTTTCATAGTTCTATATATAATTTATTAATTAAATATGTTCACTTTTTTTAATTCTTAGAAATAATTTTTAATTTAATTTATATGTTTTTTTCCGAATGAGGAACTTTTTAAACTTTTTACAACAACGTGGGTGGAATGCTTTTTAACATAGAAGAACAATACATAATTTCACATAATTAGGGAAAATAAATTATTTCAAAATTAATTTATAAGATTATAAGGATATATTCAATGAAAAATTTTCACAAAATATTTTTTGAACTTTTATTTTTAAAAATATTTTCAATGGGAAAAGGTAATTTTCATCTCAAATTTTTTCAACAATTGTTTTTTTTAATATTCCATAATGACATCATCCCCTTACTATACTCATAATACCATTGGGAAATGTATTATTCATAACAATATTATTATTTCTCAATATTTATAATGTTTAGTTTTATTTGGGGTCTATAATTCTATTAAAATTTTGTATACTACTTTGGATAGTTTATAATTATTATCATAGATTTGAGTAATTATTAACATTTATTATGTTTTTTTTCAATAAAAATGTTTATGTTGATTATTTTTTATCCCATTAATATAGGGAATGAATTGGAATTATTATATAATATGTGGGTCCCAAAATTACATATCCCTTCATTGCATCAGTAGGTCTAATGGTAAAAATATGTTTGAAAATTTATATGGGGGTTTACCCAAAGTATTCAACTATATTCCAAAAGGTTTTGAAAATGTGTTTATGATTTTCGACATTATAAATTACATTATTATTAGATAAATTATTGATTTTTAGGTGAATTTTTTTATTTATAATATCCACAAATATTTTTAGATCTCATGTGATTATTTAAATGGATTTAATTCCTCATCCATTATACCTTCAAAATTATTATCATGTTATATTTTAAATATCTTGTGATTAAATTTTTGTGAATTCCATATTGATTATTATCATTTTCTCATAATATATTCTATTGGAAGAATACCCATACTGAGCATCTGAGTTCACATATTTCTTATGTTTTATTTCCCACACAATACCAGAAATTATTTTGTGTTTGATATGTTGGGATATTATTATGGGTAATAATGACCTTATCAAATAAAACACTTTATTTAAATTTTTAATGTAGTTTAAAATTCAAATATATATGTTGTTTACCCCTACTACTAAAATATTAATCCCTTTAAAATTTTATTTCTTGTATATTTTACCAATCTAATAATGTAACCATTAGCTATATGCTAATAGGGTATAGGTTTTAATAGTTGGTATTAGAGAAATTTTAGTTGAAACCTTGGTAACTTGATTTATAATAACATATAAAAGGTAATGTAGCCTTATAAATTACGTTAATGATAAGTACAAGTATATGATAACATCCAAATGTTTTTGAATTGTAGAGATTTTTTTAAAATGAAATAAATCCATATCTTGGTACTATGAATGTGTGTAGTTTTACAACAGATATATCAATGTTAAATAACTCCAAAAATGGAATTTCATAATTGACTCTATAAATAACACATACATGAATATAGACCTTACTATAAACATGGTTTAAAACACCTATGGTATATGATTTGATTAAATCGCATTTTATTCACCAACTAATATGAAGGATTTTATATTATTTAAATGATTTGTAAAATATAAAAAGAACAAATGTTTATGAATATGATAATATACATCAATAGATTTTCATCTTATGTTTACTGTTTCACTATTATTGGGATTATATATTCATTTTTGTAACTTTAAGACATAATATTTTCTATTCCATTTATTATAAATGGAACATAGTGGATGGATTGGAAACTATATCAATTCAAAAACCCCATACCATGATTTCCCATATTAGAAATATAATAATGCTCGAGATGGATATATAACAGTAATTGGTCAAATCATAACCATATTGGGGAAGTTGACTCATGTTATTAAAAATAGCCTTTATCAAATAAAGGGGCATACTCAAAAACCTATTGGTGTTACAATGTCGTACTGATTTATGAATCACAAGCCTCTATCAATTAATGGTAAATATAATATATTTATAGAATAGAAACGAAAAAGATCATATGATAATAAATTTCCTAATTTGAGAAGAAATTAAAGCATAAAATTTTCATTAAAGTGTATTATCTTTTAGAATATGTGAATCAATAGTGGTCACTAATTCAAAATAGTATGGATTAATATGAAATAGAAAACACAGAATATATGTATTTTTTGACACTCTTCGTGGAAATTCATTTTCCACATAATCAATAATATAATATAGAGAGATGATTCTAGTTTTTATATAAAAATGAAGTTGAAAATGTTCCAAACTATGAATCCAACATTTCTATGTTATAAAGAAATTGATGGACTATATACACAATAACAATAGTATTATTGACCATTTATATGATGGGATTAATCTAATTCATCAAAGGGCCTTAGTCATCTGAAATTTATAATCATATAAGGACATAGTTTCATGTGGTACCATTAAATAGAAACAAAATTTCCATGTATAATGGATTCTACTATATTTTAGAGAAGAGTATGATTGAAAATAAAAATATTGATAAAGGGATGAGTGGAAAGAAGGAAATTTTCCTATGTGATAATTGTGGAATGAAGCACGCTAGTACATCCTTGGGGTAAATGTGACATTTTTTTATATTCATAGAGAATTTACATCATTCTCATGATTGTATGGAAAAGAACATATATTCCATTTTTAAATGATTCAATTGTAGTAGATTGGGTATTTCACCAATTAATTCCCAATATGTCAAGAAATGTTTTGTTAGAGGTTGATAAGGGATAAACGTAATATATTCATCTAGACTGATTAAATTGAATTTGAACGTGTATTAAATAATATTCTAATTGATTTAATTTGTAAATGATATTATATTTAATTGAATAGAGAATAATATAATGATTTTATAATGAAAATTCATTAAATAATTTGAGAATATATTCAATAATACCAATTACCATGAAAAGTGATTCATTTGAAGTTTTTTGTTTTAACACATTATTGATTGGAGAAAACCCAAAATATACACATGATATTGTGATAATGATGATAATGATAAATTTATGGTATATTATTAGTTATAATTAAATTTTTGAGTTACTTGATGGTTTATGATACCTTTGCAGATGATTACTGAAGACTAGGAATTACGGAATATATTAACTATTTGAGTATTTATTTACAGAATAAGGAGATAAATAATTTTTAGAATCACTTATATTTTCATTAATATGATCAATGTATTCACATATTAGGTATCTGACATTAATAGATACATTATGTTGTTTGGGGAATCAAATTATATGTTTATTTAAAAAATGTAGTTAAACTACATCTAATTTTTGGGACATTGAATTTTGATAGACATTTATTGGATGAGTATAAAGGATAACTATTTATGAAATGGATTAAAATGAACTATGGGGTTATCATTCAGGTTTCATATATTAATTTTTTATTGGATAACTCATACAAAAAAATTGGTCTTGGAAGATATATATAGATTAGATGAATGACATATTGAACGTTTTTATAATACATTAATAGTTAATTTATTCCTTCAGGAATAAAAAAATATTTTGATATTAATAAATTGGGGTACTAATTTAGAAAGGAATTGATCAAGATACAAAAAATTGAAGAAATTGTATCCATTAAATATAAAGATACTATGTAAATATATTTTCGTATATACACAATAAATATGATAAAAAGATCCCTAAAAACCTGTTAAAGTGTTTAAAAAACGTTATCACAGTAGCTTTATATTTCAAAAATTAAATGTTTTATTATATCATTAAATATTTATTATTTCTTGGTCATTCACATTATTCTAAACCTTGATCTCTATCACTCTCTAAAATTATTTGTTCTTTTATTATGTGCACATATTTTAACTTCCCACTTATGTTCTCTTCTTTGGAAACCTATTTATGTATTTTTTCATTTGATCATCATACAATCCTTTCACTTTTATCAAGAGGATGATTTATTAATGTTTTTTATAATTTTGGTTTCAAACACATGTATCTTAAAATGAAAAACCCATCATTATTGAGATAAATATTAAATTATGATGATTCAATTTATTTAAGAAGTAGAATATAACACCCATATGTTACAAAATAATAATATTTTTATTGAATAGGTAATTTAGAACCTCAAGCTTAAATGATTTATGAAATATATTTCTTTGAATTTAATCTCTTCCATATCATGTGATATAATAAACCATTATTCTATATGAACTATAATATAGTATACCATTATAACCATTCAATTATAATTCTAGGTATAAATAAGAATAATGAAATTATAAAAATTATATTGTTTACAAATTTATAAGATAAATTAAATGGATTTCTATTTATTATAAATAATATATAAATCATTTGAAATAGAAAAGAATTGTTTTCTGAAAAACATTATTTTTATAGAATATATTTTCATTGCACGAAGATCACATAATTTAGAATTAATTTGAAATTTTTTTCAATGATCAACATTATAAAACGACATTCATTTTTTAATAATAATTTTTAATAAGTTTTAATTTAAATTATTAATTTTATTTGAAAATATCAATAATTCAATAAATAGTTAAAAAATTGTTTTTATTGAAAAAACATATTATTTAAATCCATTACTAGTTTTCTTTTGAATTAAAATTTTATTAAAATACAAATTATTTCAATATTCTATAATAAATATTATTTCTATTAGCAAAATTAGTTTTATATTTTCTTCTGATATTAAAACATTGTGTTCATATGAGAATTTTCTTATTGGAAAACCAGTATTTCCTCACCTCTATGGGTTTAATTTTAAATTAAAAATTTCAACTTATTTAAAAAAAAATTAATATATTGGATCCCATATTTATATTACTAAAAATAAATATTAGTTAATAAGGTAAAATATATTATAATTATTACTTAAAATAGAAATAAATAAATTAACATTGTTAGAGATATGTCAATGTTTTAAGCATAAGAATCCCTAAGATTAAAATTAATTTTCCAAAATCATAAAAAATTTATGATAAATTGGATGTAATATTTAATTTATTTTGTTGAAAATTAAATAATAATGGTATATGAATTTTTTGATTAATTAATATGTTACCTAGGTTTAAAATAATTACCATATTGAAAACTAAAATGAATAAATGAGAGTAAAGATAAAGGCTAAGGAATTACATGTTTAAAAAATGTGTTATAATATTTTATTGAGGTTTTTATAGGTATAAATGTAAAAAAATCATTATATATCAATTATGGATGAACTTGGGGTGAGATTGACCTCCTATTATTGAATATTATTTAGTATTTACAAAAATACTTATATTTCCTACTATAAAAGGGAACTCACTTCTATCACTTATTAACACATGTAAAGCCAATTATATTGAAAAAAATGGTGAAATACCTAATCTACACCCTTATATACACTATATAGTTTATGATATTCCCAAAATACCGAGCCAAGGGTCCTTTAGAAGAGATCAAAAAGTGGTGTCTCTAAGAGAAGGTAATTGTCTTCACTAAGCTATTTCATTTCCATTCATCTTTCATAAACACGAATTATGTATTAAAAACCAATATAATAACCAAGTTATCTCTCATATACATATATGTAATTATTATTATGGAATAATTTTATCAAAATAAACTTATATCAAATGGTAAATGAAATCAGAATTCTTGTGTATGCCGGATTGTCGCCTGATGAACAAATGTAACTCATCTTCTATCAACAATTATCACGGTTGTATATAACAATGAATATAATTTATTTATATAATATATATGATATTATTATATATATGGAGTTATAATAACACATATACTTTGTAAATTTTTATTTTATTTAAAATAAGATAATGTCATGTTTGTGTGTAAAGCGGACTATAGCCTCACGAAGCCATGTTATCTATTTTCCACATATTCTTGTCATGGAAAATATTAATGATAAATGTAATTAATATATGTGATATATATTATATTATAAGAATTATATAAAAATAATATATCATACATTTTCTTAACATTTCACCCATTATGGGAATGATATCATCGCCCATGTATATGTACGACTTACTATCTCCACAAACTGATGTGATTAATTTTTTATGTCCAATATTAATAAAGGTTTTTAAATATATATATAATGAAAACACAATTATTTATAAAATTAATATAATTATGGTGATTATGTATCTATATCGTATGTACATCAATCAAAATGTTCATGATAAAACTCATTGATAAAACTACTCAATTAACACCCTAAATAAAGAAAATAATGAAACATAATTAGCCAAAATTTTGTAAACTACTATAATATAATTCTTTAGGATATAATATATATTATTATATATTTTTAGTAGATTTATAATAAAACCATATCTATTTAACAATAGTTTCATACATATAAGAAGGAATTAAATCCTAATGTAAGGGTTTCTTGTCTCACTTTTACTTCTCGAAGACATATGCCAAACTTATTAAATCTCCATTTGTGTGGTTTAAATTATATGATTTATGGAATTTTATATCAGGAATTTATTTCTATTAAGTCTATTCTATATTTTATTTTATGTTATTTCTTTTATAATTATTATGATTCAAAATATTCCAACGTGTTAAGGGTGTATTAGACAATCTATTCAATATTCCAGAATGATTCTGTTAATGTCTCAAATGGAGTAATTAATTGATTTTTATATCCAAAACTAAATAAATTTTATATGAATCTTTTTCTTAATGATATTTTTAAATTAATAGTACCTTATATCCTCTATTTCGTACTCAATATGATTGATAAAATGTTTCGAAAAAAATACAAATTTATTTCTCTCTTTAATCGAAAATAATTTTTCACCCAAATCCTTTTTACTAAAAAAAATGAAAAATATTTTCAACATTTCTATAATTCTTTGTTTATGAAATTTTAACCATTTTTATACATTTTACAAAAACACTATAATGTAATTTGATTTTAATTTTCTCAAACGAATGACTTTTTATCATTTTTATAATGGTATGAATTTAATGTTTTATTAACTTATATTAGATTTACAAAATTTAACGCTATTAAGATCACTCAATGATTGAATGATTCCATTAAAAATTTTAAAGTATATTATAAAATAATATGATTTTAAAAATATTTTTTTAAATCATTGTTTGGAAAATATTTTCAAACTGAAAATATTATCTTCCAAAAAAATTTTAATGATACATTTATAGTATATCTGTTCTTAAGAAAAACGGAAACATATTTTTTCTTTTGATCCATCAGGGATATGATTTATTTATAAAATCAATATTATTTCATTATATTCTTTAAAATATTTTTTGTTTGTGATTTACAATTTTATTAAAATTCACCATGTTGCATTGGATGGTATATGATTATGTTTATTGATTAGGGTATGTATTAGCATGCCATATATTAGTTTTTCAATTTGAGTGTTTGAGCTGATTATAATTCACCACATTCATATGAGTAATTATTTTAATTTTTTAGGTGATCCACTTGGTCTATAATTACATTTCCCTTCAAGGCTTTATTAATTATCATGGGAAAAATCAGTTTTCAAAATTAATTTGTGCCTTACCCAAAGTTTTATGTTTTCTTTTGAAGGGTCTGTATAGTATGTTTATTATGTCAAATATTATGTGTTACCTCCTTATGAGATCATATATTGATAAAAATTTGATTATTTTTTAGTTAAAACATCCATGGATAAGTATTAATAGCATTTCATGTTTTACATGTATTTATTTGATCGTCCATTATTCCTTTTGTATTATTCTGAATATATTGTTTTATTGGATTGTGTTTAAATTATGTTCATTTACATATGTTTTCTGACTTTTTACTCATGATATATTCAATTGTACATATACCATTATTAATAATTTTCTTTCACCCCTTCCATATGATTTATTTTCTGAAGTATACCAAGGAGTGTTTTGTGATTTATATGATGGGATGTGCTAAGGGGAATAATGGAGTTATCAAAGAAAACCTTATTTGTATTTAATTGTGTAGAAAATTCACGTGAATTTGAATTTTATATCTAGAATATGAATAATAATAAACTATTCTATTCATTTATATGTGATTTCTAGAATCTAGTGTCAATGTAATAATATAACCACTAGCTATGGGATTCAAGGGTTGTGGACATTACATTAATTATCCATTTTTTCTATGTCATCAACTTACTATTTTTAGATTGTACACATCTAAGTATGAAATCATTTTGTACAATCAATACCAAAACAATTTAAAATATCGTTGCTGTAATTTTTTTATTTAAAATAATAATAATAATTTTCTTAAATCAAATAACCACAAAATATTTATGTTAACCCAACAAAATAATTTCAAATACACATTGTTTTTTCTTTAAAAATACATCACACAAAAGATATATAAATGATCTAATAATATTTTCAATAAAATTTATTTTAAAAAAACTATTTTATATTATTTTAATATACACTATAGGGGAATAAAATCCACTATTTAAATATATTGATGTAAGAAAATGGGGAAATTTAACCATAATGAGCTCTTGGAGCTTATTTTAAACAATATAAATTGTTTTCTAATTGTATAAAATAATTTTTAATGATAGTGGTTTGAAATATATGGTTAGTTCCCAAAAACACTCACCTCTATATTCCCATTTAATAACACACTATTGATATCAATTTTATATAATTTTTATTTCAAATGTGCTACACAGGAGAGAAATAATATTGTGTATTTAATTCTTGAAATAATAGAAAAATTTTCCTTATATTCATTACAATTTTCTTGACTATATATTTTTGAAATCATTCTTATTTTTTTCTATTTATTGTTCTTGACCCACCAACAAATTTTCAAGATGCCCATTTATTTTTAATGGTTAGGTATTCTTTTTTTATTCTAACATGTTACCAAAAAATATATCTTTTAATCATACAGAACTATTCATTCAATTCCATTATTGGGAGTTCACCATTATTTTCTCTATTATTTTATAGGGTTTTGTATTTGACATGTTGGATTTATGTTCATATTGGTTTCAAAGAGAATCCCTTGTATGAGTTTCTTTATCTTGGTCTCCTACCACTATGTATAACAATTGAAATCTATATTCCCTAACATCAATACAGACCAAATTATATGACACATTATTTTCTTCTAAATGTTCAGATTCCTGCTATTTCTCAGTATAAATTAAATTTTCTACTAGTGGTCATGAATAACTTTCTCTAGGTTTAACATTAATTTCTAGATTAAAAAAAATCACCTTTCATATTTTTAAGGGGGATTTAGTCTCATGTGGATCTATCTCGTCCATAATGAAATACCAAAATTCTTTCACAATTATATTCCATTTATTAAATTACTAATATGTTTTACCAGTTGTATTATAATCGTTAAAAAAATCCTTTATCTCTTTTTGATTCCAATTTTTCTATATTTTATTTTTTATTGACTATAGATAATTTAAAATCTAAAGAATATCATGTTATTAAAATTTCATTTCATACCATTTAATAATTCATATGTGATTTTCTATAAAATATTTCTAAATGAATCTTTATTAATTATTTTGTATGTTGTGTTCAAAATATCTATCCCTAAATATAAAATTATATTATAGATCTTGAGCATAGTCTTGAAAATATAATAATTTTCTCAATTTATTCTCTCTACTACACCATTTATTTCTAGGGACCAAAAGGATAAAAAGATATTGATGTATTCATTTTTTGAGAATAATTATTCAAAATTATGGTTCTCAGAATTATGTCCATTATCACCTCTTAATATCATAATTTTATGTCCACTATGATTTTCTACACCTCTAGCATATTTGGTAAAACATAAAAGTTAATCACATTTATGAGAATGTATAGATACACATGTGTATCTAAAATAATAATCCACAACAATATAGTACTAATGTTGTCTTTATAAACTATATACTATATATGTATAAAAAGGATTCATGTGAACCATCTATAAAGTTTAAGATGGTGAAAATTATTTATTTGGTTTGAAGGATATTTTGTGTTACATTCCATTTTTTCATAGATTATATAATTTATCTACTTTTAATATAGTATTCTGTAGATCATTGCCTAATCTATTTATAGTAAGCTTAATAATAGATTTTTTTTTAATAATCTAGTATTATATTAAAAATCCAAGATTCATTGTGAATGAAACATCAATGAGAAATATTATAGGAATATAATGAATTAAAATCAACAGAATAAAAATTATCATGTCATGTAAATGTAAATAAATAACTAATGTTTGGAATCTAAATATTTTATACAATTGTTTCCAAAAATTAAATGATAACCATCATCACAAAATTTTTGATATAGTAAGAATATTAACTTTCACTCCATCTATAAATAATAATTTATATACTAAAATAACACTAGAGTTAACAATTTTAATGTGCCCTATTATTAATTTCATTAAAATTGCACTAATAACATGAACAAAATCCATTGTTAATAGGTTCTTGAAAGTTGAGAAGTCCCCAATCATATTACGGGAACATCTACTATCCAGGTATCATAATATCATACTAGAACCTTTTTTGTTGGTTTCCAATAAAAAATTATTTAAAATTGAAATTATTTTTTCACCCACATTTTCATCAATGTTGAGATGTTAGCAATTCGTAATTTAGTAATGAACTACTATTTTACTAGTTTTGTAGTGGTATTTTTTAATAATTCATTGATTAATAATTTATCGGGTCCTTATGAGTCATAGTTATTTAATTATTTGATAGAACAATATCACTAGAAAATTTTATTTTTATAAATCATTTTTTCTCATGGTAGGTAACCAATTCCTATATTATACATAAGAGTTGTTGATTTACTATGATTTTGGATAATATATTTTCTTACATTAGCGATTCTCTCAAAATATTTTTTAATATCACATTTTAAATTTTTGTCTCATTATTTTATTCTAGCAGTTTATCATTGTTATCCTTGTCAATAAAAAAAATCAATTTTAACATGAGTAAGCATAACATGTTCTTTATTTGTATTTATAAAATTATCCATTAATTCATTAAATAATTCCAAAAGTATTTTATAGTACTCTATTGGATCATCAATATTCAAATTTTCTTAAATTTTTTCATTATCATAAAAATTAATGATTTGGTCAATAGATACAAGAAAAATATTTTGATACCTCATATGAGTTTTTCATGAAACACATATTGGCCTTATCATTTTTTTTCTTTCATACTAGAATATGAATCACCAAAAATATTTGTTGAAGAACTATATACAAGGACTCAGCCTTAAAACATTACATAATCTTGAATTAAATGAATAATTCACATCGAGAATATTTTCAAGTTTAGAGCATTATATAATTAGGCCATGATTTATACATTAAAATTTGAATATAACATGTAGGCAGTTCTATATAGTATCCATTTTCTCATAAAATATAAATTTTTGAAAAAAAGAGGCATTTAAAGTTCAATATTTTAGACATTATTACATTTCATTGATCCCATCCTTGACTCTGTTAATCATTATGTCCAGTGAAAAACCTTTCCATGAAAACATGGTATGGGCAAAAAAATCCCAACAATAGATACACAACAAAATAAAACTATTAGTTCTTCAAAATATCAAGTAAACCATGAATATTTTATCATACTTAATGCTTTTCATTTTTATGAATTTGTAAATAATATTCACTGAATAAAATATATTTGCTTACCATTTTTTAACCAATATATTCCCATTAAACCCATATAATTAAAACATAACATATATAGGTAACTTGAGACATAAACGTACATAAATGGAATACCATACTTTTGACTTCCACTAATATCACTAAATAGAATAGCCATACAGATGAATTCCATAACCAATGGATTGGAGGTTATAACGTAACCACCCATCCTGCTTTATCACGACACCACCCATGATTTGGTTTATCACGTAACCACTAGTCAAATGTCCATGTACCATTATAAAATTATAACACCTAAAATATTTAAAATACAAAAAATTAGCTAATAACATATCAATTGAAATCACAAGAAATATTTTTAAGATATTGAAATAATAAATAAATTTAAAAAATCATTTTCAATACCAAAACATCCAAAAACAGAATAAAGGGTTTCTTTTTCATTTTAAAAATAATAAGGCTTATAGTGGAAGCCAACTAACGATTACACCGGCAGATATGTCATTGTCATCATAAACATTAAAAACATTCCTTTTATCATTTAGTAAATAAATCTGTAGAAACAATATTCTCTTTGAATTAAATTAAAAGTACTATGGGTTTAATATATATATTATATATGGAGTAGTATATTATCAAAACATGCCTCAATTAAAGGAGATTGAGACAAAGTCCCTTACCTTATGTCTGACTTGACCTGTTCGTTCTTCAATTTCATGAGTAATGAATGTAAGTTAATTTCAAATTTCCAAAGAACCTTTTTCAAGTTTATTATTCTTTTTTATATCCAATATTACTTTTCTATAACTATTAGTTAATTGTTTGAGTTCAAATCGACCATTTTTTCAATGTTAAGATCTTGAGTTAAAAATGAAATTGTTATAATTAAAAATTATCCATGTCTTAAAAATTATATTATACCCTGAATGATATTAATAATTTATATATCATATATATCATATATATCCAGTATATTTGTATTTATAACCGTACATAACATTTGGAGATGAAAAATGAAGTGCACTGTTCATGGAAACGATAGGTTGTACGTACTCATGGAACTACTTTCATTTTAATTTTTTATTTGAATTGAATTAAAACATAATTATACACAGGATTATTATAATTTAAGTATAATATAATATATAATTTCCTTAAATAAATCCTTTATATGTCCTATGTATGGCATGAACAAGTCATATCACTTGGAGGGAGCAGTGGCCTATATTTCCTCAAATGAAATTATCGCTTTTACCCATTATGGAAACCATAATGGTATAACATAAATGAAAAATATGAAAGTATAGGGACAATATAAATGTAATATATATTACATATAAATATAGTTCCATAATAATGGCCACCATAAGAGGTTTTATGAGAAGATTGAACAATCATCGTTTCCTGAGGCAATAGTTCCCTATTGACAGAAACAATATGTTATTTACCCATTAGAAGGAGGTGGGTGTAAGTGTAGTTAGAATCCATATAATAAATACATACTAGTATATCTAAGACACTGGTGTAGTTATAAAATAACGAAATAAATAGAGTTTATGGGGTTAGAGAAGTAAAATAATAGAAAAGAACATAAGATAATATGTTACCTTTAAATCGGGAATCTCCCTTTGGCTTGAACCAAAAGGTTTACATGAGGTGCCTTCTACATAAGGTAAGGATTATAGGTTGAATTGAGGGATTTAGGGAGTATAATTTTGTAGATTATGGACGTGATAAAGGGCTTTAGAGGTGTCAGTAATAGGTTAGTGGTGATGGCATTATATAATTGG
This sequence comes from Viscum album, assembly GCA_963277665.1. Lineage (NCBI taxonomy): Eukaryota > Viridiplantae > Streptophyta > Magnoliopsida > Santalales > Viscaceae > Viscum > Viscum album. The sequence goes on along the minus strand of OY728151.1, from coordinate 829,237,570 downwards.
GAGAAGGGGCTCTTTAGGATAGTCTAAAAATATTTTTGTACTATATAATTATTTTCGGTTTATAAAGTTCCAAAACTAATTATAGTTGAAGATATGATGACTCTTCTTCGAAATAAAATCATCCAATAAGAATTGGATAGGTTTTGGATTTTTATAATTTAAATAATATTATTTATATAAATCATTCATTAATGTGGTAAAAAATGCATCATTATTGTATCGTAAATAATTTTATTTATATGATGTTTAACAATTATAAATAAAATTCCATGAAGTAGGAAATTTTTTTATATTAAAAATAAATATTTATAGTCTATTATATAACTTATATAACCCCATGCAAAAATTGATTTACTAAAAGGTAAACGTTTAAGTAATCTTTGTCATTACTTAAATTTAATTGATATAATGTGTCATTATCACTCCCAGGTGGCTACATGGGGTCCCAAAATCAACCCAAAGATGACCATGGTCGGACATTTATCATCCAATAGTATTAGGACACATATTAGGGTAGCTTAATATTTTTATAATGTTATTTTTTACACTTATTTACTTGATATTCCCTTTAACCATGATAAATAAAATATTCATTGAAATAAATATTCATAATACCTAATCATTAAAAGTTAACTATTTAAAAAATTGGGACGTCCTGATTGAAAATATGGAATCCATTTTTCCAAATTCAAATCATAGATGTGGCCCAAATTAATTTAAAATTAGTTCACGCTGTCAAAACAAAAAATATGTTTTTAAGAAATAATAACTGTCCAAATATTGACATTTGTTTATGTCCAATTTCAAAGTGAAATTACATACACAGAAAAACATTGGATTAAATGGTAAAAAAATAATCTAATTAAAATTTAAAACCAGTTGAAACTAAAATCTAACCATATAAAAAAATTAGATTAAAAGAATGTTTTGAGTTAAAATATAGTATTTTTAACTATTCATTAAAAATGCCCATTATCTTAAAAATACAAAAATTTATTCCAAAGTAAATTTTGATTTCTATATTTCAAGAAATAATATTATTTTGTCAAATATAATATATAAAAGTGTCACAAGAAATATTTAAAAATAGTTGTCCATCAAAATGCGATAAATCAACCCTTTAAAGAATATTAGATAATTTATGATTAAGATTAGATTCTTTCTTATTTTATGTCTCAAAAATTTATTGGATAAATTTAAAAACATTTAACCAACATGTATAATCATATTTTAGTTAGTTTTCTTCATTCCCTATATTACAATATCTAGGTTTTAACTACCATTTTAAATAATATAATAATATTATTTTATTTTTTGGTATAACTACACGTTGTGTGCAACATGAGACTTTAAAGAAACTCGTTGTTTCATTTTATTTATGCCATCAAACGTAGCATCCCCTTTAAAGTAAAATAAATATTTAATTCACAGATATTAATAAATATGTAAATTTCATATTCTTTATTTACCTAGGATGTTACATCATTCCCCCTTTTGGAAATTGCGTCCTCTCAATTTTTATTCTCTTATCAAATAAATGTTTGGTATTTATCCCTCGTAGCATTTCCAAATTATCATGATGCCTCATCAACTATATGGATTTTCCATAGATATTTTATTTTATGAATTACCTTATTCCAAAACACATTCTATTTTTGTTCAAGACTATGGACAAGTTGTTCCTCATAAGAGAGATTCTCTTACAACTGAACTTCCTCTGGGCTCAAATCATGAGATGGATATAGCATATACATTCTCAACATTGAAACATGGAAATTATTGTGTACCTGGGATAAACACGGAGTTAAATCCCCTTATTAGGAAACACATCTGACTTTATATAGGGTTTCATGGGGTCTAAGGAACCTCGGACTCAGCTTTCCCTTCTTTCCAAAATGCATCACACTTTTCCCAGTAGAAACTTTGAGAAATACATGATCACCTACCTTAAAAGAATGATCCTTACTCTGATTATTATCATATATTTTCATCCTACTCTGAGTTTTTCTCACATGATTCTACATCTATTGAACTTTCTCAGCTATCTCTTCTACCAATTCTAGTCTCATTAGCTTCTATTTCAATAACTTCATCCCAAAACGCTGGAGTTTGACACTACTTCCCCTATAATGCATCAAACAGATCCATCTGTATACTAGAATGAAAACTGTTATTGTATGAAAATTCAACCAAAGAAAGATGTTGGTCCCAACATCCCTTGTAATCCATTGAGAAAACATGTAACATATCCCCCATGGTATGAATTGTTCATTATGACATCCCATCTGATTAAAGATGAAATGTTGTTCTAAAATTAAATTCAATACCCAATGACTTTTGAAGTCCATTCCAAAAGATAGATGAATACAAGGGATCACGATGAGATACAATGTATTTGGTAACTCCAGGTAACCTTACTATCTCTTTAAAATACAACTAAGATAGTTGATCTAAAAACAATGTATCTCGAATATGAAATAAATAAGAAGATCTAGCCATCCGATCAATAATAATCTAGATTGAATTGTTACCTTGAGATGTCTTTGGAAACCCCACAATGATGTCCATGGATATATTTTCCCATTTACACATTGGAACAAGAAAATACTGAAGCATCCCTTTGAGTAAAATCCACACCCCTTTAAACTATTGAAAAGTCAAACAATTCATAATAAAATCATAAATATCACTTTTCATTCCATCCAACCAGTAATACTCCCGAAGATCTCTGTATATCATAGTACTGCCAAGATGAACTGAAAATAGAGAACTATGAGTTTCACATAACAACTCATTCTTCAACTGTGGATCACAAGGCACACATAACCTCTCTCAAAATCTCAAAACACAATCATTATCAATGTTAAAATCAGTCAACATACCCTACTGAACCAATTCAAAATTTTTCTGCAACTCACTATCTACCTTCTATGCTTGCTTAATTCTATTAGAGAGAGATTATTTCACTGACACCTGAAACAAAACAGAAGAATTTCTTACACCAATAACTTCTATGAAAATTTATTTTCAATTCATTAATTAGTGGATCATGTTCCAAACATAACATGGTTAATGTAGCATTACTCTTTAGACTCAAAACATCAACCACTTTATTTTCATTTCCTTGATGGAAATGAATCAAGAAATCATAATCCTTGATAAATTTTATCCATATCCTCTATCTCATGTTCAATTATTTCTAAGATAATATATAATTCAAAATTTTTGGGGGAGTATATATTTTTCATTTTACTCCGTTCAGATGATACCACCAAATTATTAAAGCTAAAAAATATCAGCTAATTTTAAATCATGTGTTGGGTAATCTAACTCATGAGGTTTCAACTGACGTGTGGCATAAGAAATTAACTGATCATTCGGTACATGGACACAACCAAGTCCTTACAACGATGAATTACTATAGATAAAAAAGTCACCATCACTGGATGGTAGTGCCAAAACTGAAGCATTCCCTAATATTCTTTTCAATTCCTGAAACCAATCATCACATTATTCTGATCAAAATAACATAACACCATTTCGAGTTAACATACTCATTGAGATATATAACGATGAAATGATTTCACAAACATCCTCTAATAACCATCCAAACCAAGAAAACTATATATCTCAGTTATATTTGTGGGTCATGTCCATTCTTCAACAACTTTTGTTTCATCAGGATCAACAGTTATGCCATTTTTTGAAACGATGTGACCATGGAATGAAATTTTTTATAACCAAAAATCACAATTGATGAATTTCCCTTACTATTTATTTTCGTTTATGGATGGAAGGAAACCCTTAAACGATAACCAGGCTCCTCATTACTTTTTTAATAAACAAAAATATCATCAATGAACCCAACCACAAACTTATCAAAGAACTCACAAAAAATATTATTCATTAGATCCATGAATACAGAAGGAGATTTTGTTAAACCAAAATACATAACTACAAATTCATAATGGTCATATCTCATACAAAATGTAGTCTTTGTAATGTCTTATTCCTTTAATTTCAACTAATGGTACCCTGACATGAAGTCAAACTTTGAAAAATAATGATCTCCCTAGATCAGATCAAAGAAATCATCGATATGAGGCTAATGATATTTGTTATTAAAAGGTATGTTATTTAATGCTCTATAATCAATGAAATTTCTCATTGAACAATAATTATTTTTAACAAACAAGACAAGATAATACCATGGTGGTGTTCTAGGTCAAATGAATCCTTTATTTAATAACTCATTAAATTTTTTCAATAACTATAAAAGTTCAATTTGCGCCATTCGATAAGGGGGTTCTGAAATTGGCTTAGCATCAGGAACTAATTCAACAGTAAATTCAACATCCCAATTAGGTATTATACTAGGAAAATCATTAGAAAAAACATCAAGATACTCATTTACCACTAGGACATCATTAATCTAAATAGTTCATTTGTTTCCATCAATATGTGCAAGGTTACATACATTTCAATATTTTACAAGTTCCATAGCTTCATGATAAGTTTTCAAAAGGAAGGGTTAATTCTTGTAAAAAATAAAATTCATTCTAAAAAGAAACCACTTTAACTCTGTAATAAATATTAGCATGATAAATGGAAAGCCAATCTATGTAGAAAATAACATCAAACTCTACTAGTGAAAAAAAATAATATTTTAAGGTAGATTCTTTTTTCACACAAGGACATGATGGTTCTAATAATTTAATTTTGTCTCAACATTACCTCTAGGTATATTTTCCATAAGGTCGTGATTCATATATTGATATGGAATTCTGTATTTACAGGAAAAATTTTCAGAAATGAATGAACGTGTAGACCTTGAATCAAAGAACACATTGTCATAATCCGAATAAACAAATATTGTACCTGATACTACATCCTTCGATGGCCCAACATCTACTGAAGTAGTTGGAAATTATTTCACCACCACATTCGGCTTTTATTCATGCTTCTTTCCCTCAGTTAAATTATTTTCTGGACACTCATTTGCATAATGACCCATTTCATTGCTCTTAAAACATCGTACCACTGGAATTTCATTGTATTCTTGATCATCTCCCTTATAGTTATGAGAAATTAGACCATACTTACCACACTAGAAGCACTTTATATATCATAATAAAAACTATCCATGATACTCTTTACCACACTTCTCACAAGATGGATATTTAATTTTCATACCTCTAGGATTCTTTGATGAATTATTTCTCTTTTCCTTCCAACTGGACCTCTTCATTTGTTTTCTCTCTTAGAACACATTATCATTAGAAAACTAAATTTCTACCTTCTGGGCACATTTGAAAAGTTTATCATAGCTTTTGAATTTATGAGAGTCTAATTCTCTTCAATATCACAACTTTAGTCCAGAGTAAAATCGATTTATCTTACTATCAAGATCTTGAATTAAATTTGGAGAATACCTTGCCATTCAGATGAACATTTTTTTGTAAGTAGCCACTGATTCATCCTCCGGACTCAATTAAAATAATTGATTTTCCATCCTATTTTGAACCACCATAGTAAAATATTTCTCAAGAAATATAACATTGAATTCATCCAAATCAACAACATCAATATCCTCACAATCCCAGGTATTTTTCACTATCGACCACCACTGATCATCTTCACCTTCAAAAAAGTAAATATAGAGAAAAACCATTTGATTTTCTCAACACTCCATGGCATAAAAAATATTCTACACTACTTTAATCCACCCTTTTGCTAGCACATGGTTAGATGATCCTCATAATGATGGGGGGTGTTGGATCATGAAATGTTACACCACTGACATGTTCTTATGTGGTTGATCTAGTTGATCTCTTACATGTATAACACCACCATTTATAGCCTGATTCAACTGTTTCATCACTAAAAAAATCGTTCAGTTCCGATTCTGACTATCTCAAGTTGCATATTTGGAAGGTTATTCCCCTCTGTATGTCATCCCAACATAGTTTCCTGGTTTTCTCTATGGAAAACCATTCTGAACACAGAAATAACTTAGGAAAATCAACATGTTAATCTATAAATACTATATCATTTCATTATTAACATAAATTAATTTATGGATATTAATTTATTAATATCCTAACTCTTTTAGATATCTAAACTGACCTGTATTACCAAATATAAAGAATTTTCCTTAAAAAATTTCATAATATTGAATTATGTAAATACCTCACATCGAGGATCTTTTCATGTATAGAGATTTTTAGAATTAGATGATAACTTATACCTAACAATTTTAATATTACATGTAGACACTTTTGCTCAGTATCCACTTTTTCAAAAAAATAAAAATTCTTGGGAAAAAGAGTAATGTCTTGTTCTATATTTTTGACATCATTACATTTCTTTAATCCTATCCTTGACCCTATTAAAATTTAAGTCCTGTGAAAAAACAATTCAAAAAAACATGGGATGAGAATAAAAATCTCAGTAAGGGATACACAAATAATGAAAATTGTTATTTTTTCCAAACAACAACTAAACCATGAATATTTTATCAAAAGTAATAATTTTTAACTTTATGAATTAGTAAATACTCTTCATTGAATAAAAGATCATTTCTTACCATTTTGTAACCAATAAATTTCCATAAAACCCCTAGAAAGTACAAATAACATATATATAGGTAACTTAGAACATGAATGTACTTAAATGGAATAACCATACAGTTGACTTCCACACATATCACTAAATGGAATAGACATATGGCTTACTTCCAAACCCAATGAATTGGAGGTTATAATATAACCACCCACCCTGGTTTATCATATAACCACTCATCATTTGGTTTATCACATAACCACCCATCAAATGTCCAAGTACCATTATAAAATCATAATAAACAAAATATTGAAAATATAAACATTTCACTGAGAACAATTCATTTATAATCACATGAACACATTTAAAGATATTGAAATAATAAATCAATTTGAAAATCCATTTTCAAGGAAAAAATACCTAAAAATAGAATAATGGGTTTTTATTTCATTATAAAAACATTAAGGCTTATAGATGAATCCAACTAATGTTTACGGAGACAAAAAGGTCATTATTGATCCATTTTTTAAACACATTCCTTTTGTGGTTTAGTAAAATTATTCAATGAAAAAAGTTTCCCTTTGACTGAAATTAAAATTCATAGGTGTTTATTATATACCATATAATAGAAGGCGGTTTATATTATCAAAACATGCCTCAATGAATGGAGATTGAGACGAAGTCCGTTACCTCGTGTCCGTCTTGACCCATTCATTCTTTAATTTCATGAATAATAATTTTAAGTTAATTTTTACTGGATTAATAACATTTTTAAAGTTTATTATTCATTTTATATCACTTATTAACTTTCTATTATAATTAGTTTATTATTTGAGTTCATATGAGACATTTTCTTGATGTTCGGAACATGAGTTGAAAATGAACTTGTTATAATTATAAATAGTCTATGGGGTCAAAAGTACCTTGTACATAGAATTATATTCATGATTTATATATCATATATATCATATATCTAGTATATTTGTATTTATAATAGTACATAAAAATTGGAGATAAGAAATGAAATCCACCATTCATGGAGACAGTAAGCGGTACATACACCTAAACCCTACTTTCATTTCTATTTCACATGTTAATTGAATGAAAAAATAATAATACATTATTATATTATAATTAAATTATAATATCATATATAATTTCATTACCTATATCCTTTATACATCCCACGTATGGAATCAATGAGTCATATCACTTTGAGGGGCAGGTAGTCCGCACTTCCTCAAATGAAATTATCACTTTTACCCATTATGGAAACCATAAATGTATGATATAAATGAAAAATAAATAAGTATAGAGACAATATAAATAATATATATCATGTATAAATATAGTGACATCTTAATGGCCTCCTAAATAGGTGGTTTCAAAATATTGAACAATTATCGTTTCATGAGGCAGTAGTTCGCCGTCCACATAAACAGTATGTTCTTTACACATTAGATGAAGGAATCTATAAGTGTATTTCGATTCATTATCATAAACATATCCTACAATATTTAATATACTGTTTTTGTTATAAATTAATTAAATAAAGCGTGTTTAGGGGGTTAGATAATTAAAATAAAATAAATGAACTTAATAGAAGATGTTACCTTTAAATCGGGTATCTCCCTGGGGTTTGAACCAAAGGGTTTACTTGAAGTGAATTATGACTAAGTTAAGGCATCTAGGAGTAATATATGGATGTATTTAGCTTAATTATGTAGTGTTTTGATGATACATGGGGCTTTATAGATGTGAGTAATGGGTTATAATTGATGGATTTTTATAAGGGGGAAGAGGGGCTCTGTAGGAGAGTTTGAAAATATTATTGTATTATATAATGATTATCGGTTTCTAAAGTTTATAAAGTCATTATAGTCAAATAAAAAATAACTCTTGTATGAAATAAAATAATCCAACTATAAATGGATAGGTTTTGTATATTTTTTTATTTTTAATAATCCTATTTATTTTAATCATTCATTAATGAGGAAATAACTTCATCATTATTATCTCATAAATAAGTTTAATTATTTGATGTATAAAATTATAAAAAATATAACATGATGTTGGAAATATTTTTTTATTTCAAATTATTATTTATATCCGAATAGATAACTTATATAAACCCATGTAAAAATTTATTTACTAAAAGAAATATGTTTTGGTCATCTTTGTCTTTACTTACAATTAATTAATATAATGTTCCATTATCACACTCATGTGGCTCATTGGGGTCCCAAAAACGACCCAAGGATTCCCATGGTCAAAAATGTGTCATCTAATAGGATTAGGTCACATGTTATGGTAATTTAATATTATTATAATATTATTTTTTACCATTATTTTCCAGATTTACCGTTTAACCATGTTAAAAAAAATATTTACCCAAGTAAGTATTCGTAATGTCTAAAAATAAATTTTACCTATTTAAATAGTATAGACCTCTTGATTCCTAATAAGGAATAATTTTTCCAAATTCATAACACATAACTGGAAAAATTAATTAAAAATTAATTCCTGCTGAGAAAACAAAAGGTGTGATTTTATGAAATATTAAATATAAAAATATTGACACTTGTTTATGTACAATTTCAATGTGAAATTACATAAAATGATAAAAATTGGATTAAAATTTAAAAACATAATCTAACTACACTTTAAATCTAATTAAAAAGTTAATATATCTGTATAAATAAATTATATTAAAATTTAGTTTGGAATTAAAATACATTATTGTTCATTATTCTTTAAAAAAATGAACAATATTATAAAAATACAAAAAATTCATCCAAAGTAAATTATTTTGTCCCAATTCAAAATAATAATATAATTTTCTCAAATAGAACATATAAATTTCACAAAAACTATATTTAAATATGGTTACCCATCAAAAGGCAGTAAATCGACGCTTTAAATAATACTAGAGTATTAATGTTTAAAATGGTAATTTTTTCATATTTTAAGAATATAATATTTATTGAATAAATGTAAAAACATTTAGCAGACATTTATAATCATATTTTAATTAGTTCTTTTCATTCCTTCCATTATTGAGGATAGGCGTTAACTAAAATTTAAAACAATATTATATTATTTTTCCATTTTTTTGTATAACTCCAGATTGTGTGTAATGTAAGATTTCAAAGAATCACAATGTTGCATAATGGATTCTCTATCAAATGTAGCATCCCCTTTAAAGAAAAATTTATATTTAATTAAAAAATATTAATAAATATGAAAAGGTCATGTTCTTTATTCACCTGGGATGTTACACTACATGTTTCTTTCATATAATTTGTATATCATTTTTCTATTATCATCAAACTTTAATTTATATTAATACTTGGGTAATTCTATGTTTATGTGTCCATTTCTTATACACTTTTATAATTCTATTTCATGTGTGAAATAATATATTATCAACACTTTTCACCAATTTCATTTTCTATAAAACCTAACTCCTTTTGTTTCTTGTTAAAAGATGTTGTTCTTCCTATATAATTTCATGGAAATTTTGAATAATTGATCCTTTTCATCGTCACTATTAGATAACAATTCATTATCACATGAACACTCAACATTGATCCTCTCTTATGATTTTGAGATATAAGTCTTGGAGAATAATGACTTCATTTTAGATTAATAAAATTATTAATTGTTCCTTTATATCCATATTCACAAATAATATGTTTTCTAATGAGTTCTATCCCTGGTAACATATTAATATCAAATGATTCTCTGATGGAATTAGAGGCTCTTATCTATCTGTCTTATAATCATTTTGAAGTCGCATAACATGATCCTTGATAGAAATTTTTATTCCAAGTGAATTCTTAGTGTTCACAATTTCATTACACATATTAAAAATATTGGAAATGGATTCATCAATATTCATCCTTAATGAATCACAAATGATTGTATAAGTATTTAATTCAATTTCATTCAAATTGGATGTTACATCATTAGAAATAACATGTTCATCCAATATTACAAAATCGGTTCTATAAGAATATATTCTCTTAAATTAATATGTTCTTAAAAGAAATATTAAAAATCATTCATTTCAAAATAGTTACAATGATAATCATCCTTGATGGAACCACTCCAATATATTATCTAGACAATTGGTATTTCAAATTTATCATCAATAACTGTATAAATATCAAACATTATTCTATCTATATGAATTTTAATTTTATTATTTTATTAAAAATAGTTAGTTCAATTAATATATGGAATAATATTAGTAGAAAAATCATCAAGAAAAGATTCATACATAATGATATAAATTTAGATAATTGACAAATTGAAGATATTTAGGTAAAACTAGATCATAGTAAAAGTATTTTTAAAAATCTATAATACTAAATGTTATTCCCATCGGAAAAATTAAGAAGAATGTATTAATTTTCCCATGAAATTTATTTAAAAAATAAAATAATATATCTCATAATTTAATAGAAAACCCCTATTAAATATTTTAAAGTTATATAATTTTATCTTTTAAAATGCTTCCCAAAATAATAATCACATCTTAGTTAACATATCATTGAAAATACTTTAACTTTTGAAAAGTATTTACTTGTTTGAAAGCTAATATATAAGACAATAATATATGTTAACTATTATAGTGTAATTTATATTAACAACTTATAACTAAGAAATAGGTCTGAATTAAAATAAATAATACAAAACAATTTATTATGTAACAGTGGAATATAAACAATGTGTCCAACCTCAAGAAAAGACATGATCCCCTCGACATGGAAATCACCCACTACAAATAATATTATTATTAAATAAACTAATACACAAAGTAGATATGTATTTACAAATAATAAAACACAAGGTTTCTTGATCATTAATCCCCTTACTTAGTCGTTACTAAGATAAAAAATTATTACATGCCACACATGACCACTTCATCAATTATATGTGGGAATAAAAATAATAAAAAATTATATATAGTGTCAAAAATTCTCTAGATTAGTGTATGAGATTGTTTTTTAATGATAAACAACATAAAAAAACAAAACACATATTTATATCATAAAAAAGATACTGATATATGATATGAGAAAATATTGTGTCACATAATCCAAATCGCTTCATAAGTTTAGGAGTCCATGATTCCATATTTGAATGGATCATGAATAAGTTGCATATAAAAAAAAAAAATAGACTATCGTGGAAGTCTATAAAGCAATTTTATTTTTAGATTTAAATTATATAGTGTTATCCAAAACATATGTGTATCTGTGATTATATTTATAGTGAATGGGAGTTTGAATTTCAAAATAAATGTATGTTCCACACTCATGAATTTAGGTGACGTTATAAATATGTAGCACCAATTTCCTATAATTTGTGCCATACAAAATAATAAAAGACCTTAATCCTCACAATAAAAGACTTATGACTACTCAAACATTAATTAAATATCTATGGATATGTTTAATAATGATAATTATTATATAAAAATTCTCTTATCCAACATTAAATTTAAAAAGTAGGAACAGATAATTAATTTTGAAATTAATTTTGAATAACTACGATATCTCTCTAACACTAGATCGTTTGGTGTTATATGATTTTAATGTATTTCCACATAGTGAAATTTCAGTAGACGCACTATATATTAACACAATTGGATGGTAGATAGACTTTTCAGCAAAGTAGATCCATCTAATAGAAAGAGTATATTTTCAATGGTGGTTTCTCGATTGAATAATATCATTATTGAAATAGTAGTAGCATCAACAAATTTAAGCATGGAATTGTGGTATAACTAATCAATTATATTAGCCACTAATTTTATATTAACATGCTAGTAGTGTTATTTATAATAGACCATATCACAACCTCATGGTATATCCTAGTAGGAAAATGTTTTCTTGTGGTAGCTTTCTGAACTGGTGGTAGTTCGGAGTGGTATTATTCATTAAATAATTGTATCTTATTATAACTGGTGGTTAATAGTGATATAATATCACAACATATAAAATATTCAAATTTTTTCTAGATAAAATTATATAATAATAAAAAATTAAATACATTACAAATATAACTAACATTATTTTTCATCATCAAAATAAGGAGGATTGTGGACTAAAATCAACATATAAAACATAATTAGTACATGAAATCAACCATACACAAAGAAATTAATTTAATAAAAGGGGAAAATGGAAGAAAAAATAAGAATTACATGACTTTAATAAAATTAATATATTTATAATAGAACAATAAAATTACTATGATAAAATAGAGCATAATATATTACAAAAAAATCTAATTCTCACTATTCCCAATTAGCTGAAGTCTTCTTAGAATTACTTCTGATTATATATTTATAAACTATACATATCTCAATAAATTTTCCATTAAAAAATTTAAAGAGGTATTTTCATAATAAATAGGCCTCACTGCACTATTATATTCTATATTTCATTTCCATTAACTGATAAAACCTTCAATACATTATTACACAATCAGTGTGATCTATAAAAACTAGTAACCGATCTTGTATTTTAATGGTCAAAAATTGATGTGTGATACTTCCAATATAACATATAAATAACATCGATTGGTGTGAATCATATAAAAAAAATCTCCTCAACTATTGTGAGAAACCATATTCTTAAAAACATCCTTTCAAAATTCTCCTTCTAGAAAACTCATTCGGGAAAACTAGTAAGGCTTCACAAAACCCAATAATCTCTTACATGAAGTCTAATTTAGGGATTATGAAATCAGTTTTATATATTTAAGGTCATCAAATTGTATTATATGAATTTCTATCCATTTATTTCAATTCACATGACTCAAACTAAGGCATGGGGTAGCCATATAATTTCTTATACAAACTACTTTCTAAACATGTATGGGGGATTCTTATTTCCAGCCACCTCATAATGATCAATCACTTTTCCTTATAGAATATTATAAATTAATATTTATTTCAAGTACATGTATTTAATTATTTCCTAAAAAATTGAATTATTTTCAGTGTCAATGTAAATATGACAATCATAGAATTATATTCTCCAATCTGAAGCTTTCTCAATATCCTTCAAAATACATACCTACCTAAAGAACTCCCTAATTTCATCTATAACAATAATATATTAATCTTATATTTTAAATAATGTAACAGTATCCTATAATAAATACCCAAAAAAGACAAAATTTATTTTAAAATTGAACACAAAACATGTTGTTATCTTCTAAGAACCTATGTTTCCTGCATGATCTAAATCCACCGAACCCTTAAATGGATCAGCATCACTAAAGCGCAATGTTATATCTTCTATAAAATTTAGAGATAGGGTGACCTATATCAAATAATTTAAATGGATACTTATATAATTCGAAATGAAATAACTCAGGACACCTAGTTTAAGTAAAATTTCAGGATTCTTGTAGATTATTCCATGTATCAATATTTTGATAGCTAAAGTATAAAGATCATTTTCAATGTTATTGAATCCCTCTTCCAAATATTCAGAATGTAACATTGTAGTTTTAATGTGTCATGAAATGGGACATATAATAGGTTTCTATATATTCATTTAAAATCATTCATTGAAAATATAAATTCAACCGTTCTAAAATAATACCAAGGATTTATCATTCTAATACCTTTAAATTTTCATCCCAATGATTTCATGTAATTTCAAATAAATATCATTGAAAACTACCCTAAATTTTTCATCCCCATATCCTCATATCAATTAATTTATAGTCCCACAAGAAACATATCATCCATATATAATAGTAATATAAATAATTATGCATCATTCCATTACATTAAATATTAATATTCATTGGAATCACATCGAGTGAAAAATCATTTTTATTGGAAAGTATAAATTTTTTTATTATAATATTAATTTGAATTATTCAAGATATAAATGATTATCTTCAACAAAAAAATATATTTATCCTACTAATAAAATTTATAACCAATAGGAAAAACCATATGGATCACCTTCTTTAAATTACTATGAATAACAATTATATTCACATACATATAATTTAAGAATAAGTTATTAGATAAAATAATACCAAACACCAATTGGACAGTTTTTTATTGATTACCAATGAGAAAATATCTAAAAATAAAATTCAACAATTCTGTTGGAAACAAATCACCAAAAACTTGATTTTTTAATCTTGCATCCATCTGTTTCATGACTTATATGGATAACCCATTTGTTATAAATATCGATCATTATTTTCATAATTTTGGACATATCACAATATTTTATTAGCTTTATAGAATTCATTAATCCCTTAATAACATACAAAAAATGCTCTAATTTATAGAGGGGGTACACTTATTATAGACTTTCAAGTTCACCACGATATGTTAAAAGAAAAAAATTATATCAACCCCAAACCTCTTAACATGGTTCAGGATTTTATATGATATTTTAAACTAAATTGGTTATTATATTATTAGTGGATCCAATAATCCATTCAATACTTTTATTTTTGTAATCTCTCATTATTGTCATTAATTAAATAAATTTATGATATTTTTCTCTGGTTCTATATGGAAATATCCATCTAGAAAACTTGATACTCAAAAGTTGATATTCCCTGAAATTCATTCTTGACTATCTTTTGATTATTTTATAAAATATTACCATTGAAGAAAAAAATATATGATTTGGATGTACATTCTTCATCTCAATATCCAAAAAAAATATACATAGTTCTTATCACTATATTAGATATGAAAAAAAAATTATATAGCCTTCCACTTATCACTATCTTTGGAAACCACATACGTATTGGATATATTTCAAAGTGTTTGGATAAGGTTCGCTTTCAACATACTATCTAACCAATGTTCTTCTGAATGTTAAATCTCCTCAATTAATGTTGGGATTTTATTTAATGTGTATATAATCATGTTATTAGTTTCATAAAAAATGACCTTATGTATTTAACAATAATATCTCATACACTGGTCTTCCATGATCATAATAATATTAAATATTTCTAAACCACAATTAAATTGTGAATTTATAGGAGTTCTATTCTCCTTCCTGACTAAATTCTTCTAACAAAACATTTAGATTAATTTTATTTTTTACTCTCCACTATTTTCTTCAGAGGAACCTTACCTTCTATTCACACACAAATTTTGTAATATAATTTTATTGAATAAATGACTAAAAACATCATATTAATAATTCCATTATTATAAAAAAAATTTAAGTGAAATAATTATTAGAAGAAAAACATTATTGAGATATTATACTGGAATTCATAGGGGTAGGTCCCCAAATATAAAAATGAACATGTTCCAACATCAAATTCTAGTTTTTCCCTCTAACAAAATTTAATGAAAACTTTTTTGTTTTCCTAAACGTTAAAATCATACATCGTTGAAAAAATAGTTGATTGAGTTCATATATTACCTTTGTTGCTAGTAAATTTATATCCTTATCCTTAGTTTGGCCATATATATAGTGCAATACTTTGGAATATTCCTGTTATGTTCTTCCAATCATTGCAACATTAGATTTTATTCTAGTTAACTATTGGTTTCCATTCCTCACCCCATTAGAAAAAATTATAGATTGTTTGTTTATCATCCATAATAAATTTTTAATGGTGGTTCTGAAACATTATTCAATATGTTCTCTAACTAATATGACATTTTACTAGAGACCAAGAATGTTTCTAACATATATTATCATTAATTCACCTCCCCTATTAATCTAAATGATTACATTTACTTTTCTAATTGTATCTAGAATGTCATGATCTTAAATATTCCCCATATACTTGTTTCATGATACATAGTCCACCATGTACCCCATATCACTAGTTGAATGGAAATATATAAATAATTCAATATTCCATGATTCTTAAGGAATGTTTATAGTCTGAAAAAAAATTACCTCCTTTGACCATACAAATATAATTTATTCTTCTAAAATTTTAATCATTTCCCATAGAATAATTCATATTTGAATATTTCTTTTTATTGTGTCCCCTATTTCTATAATGAATACAATAAAACCCTTTACATGATGATCTACTCTGACTTATCTTTGGGGAATTTTTATCTGATGGCTTCTTTAGATGATCCATAAATTGAGGTGACTAACCATATCTGTCAATACTGTGGGAACTAATAAAGGGTACATGTAAATACACCTACCTAGAATTTTCATTTGAAATCATATTCTTAATTTCATCAAATACAATTTTTTTTTATTTCTATCTATTGTTTCATTATTTTCATTATATAATTCCATATTACAAAATAGGAATAAAAAAGAAGTAGCACCTACACATCATCTATTAAAGTATCCATCACTGATTTTAGTTGTCAATAGTTCATATTCATATCATACAAATTTTATATTACTAAACATTCATCTAATTATCTCAAGATAAATAATAATCACATCAAAAACTCTTTTTTAATTATCGTTGGTTTCTCAAATATATCATCAAACACTTTCATAACATTTTTAGTGTTTTTCTTATCTTGAATGATAAAATAAAAAATATATGAAAGGGAAACTCATGAAATGTATACATCCTTCCCATATGACCATGATCATTAAATTTTATCTACTTTGTTTGTGCACTCTCTGGAAAATGTAGTAACCATATATTTTTGTATCTTAAGATCTTAAATTTACATCCCCTAAAATTCAAAGGATTCTCCATCTGAACATTCGGTAAAATTTTACCTTAATATAATTATATTATTATTATTTATTTTTATATACAACTTCTCCTACCCATTAATAGAAATATTTCTAAGACAAACATGAAAACCCCTAAAATAATCAATTCCAATGAATATCCAACTGAATTACTGCCTTTTGAAAAAAATAGCCCCATAACCTAGTGTACCTAAAATAAAAAGTAAAAAAACTAATCACAACAACAATCTAACCATTTATGTATAAATTGAAATGGTAAAGGGAAAAAATAATGTACAAACAAAAATAAAAGTTTTAGATAAATTTAAAATGTCAGTTAGATAAGACTAAATCACTAAAAGTATAGATAGAAAAAAGATTACAAAAAATAGGACTCTCTACACTCCAATATATCCCATTATCATTTTTTTGAATTCGAATCATCTCTTTCAAATATACGAATTTAAAAAAAACTAGTACCATCTATAACATATAGAGTCTTCTGAATAAACTAGTTAATCATCCTCCAAGATTGATGGTTTTCCATTCATTTACTGACGATGAATCAAATACATTACTGTAAAACCATATTGACTTCTAAATCTCATAATCATTAATGATTCCTATATATGAATTTTATTATTCTATTACATCATACTGGACATTAGCACAACTTTCACCAGACTAAATCCTTCTACAAAATCCATAGTCCAAAGTATTTCTCAACAACCTCATTTCAGTAATCTACTTTTTGAAGTATCCTTCCAGAAATCACTATTTAGAAAACTGTATATAAATTATAAAACACAACAAAGAGTAATTTTATGATTAATAAAATAATAAATTAACTTATTATTGATGATGATCCCTAATCTAAAAACAAGATTAAAAATTTACTCTTGATAATGGATAATAATCACACAAGATTTGGGAAAAATTCTTGTGTAATTAAGAGAGAAAACATGGAAAACTTATCCGTATATGTGAAATACCTAATATTATCATTTCATTAATTTGAGATGCAACTAATTATATATATTTTTTGGTATAAAAATATGAAGGAAAAAGTTTAATAAAATATTGTGCCACATAATTCAAAATAAATTAAGTAAAATATCAAATAGAGATGTTGAATGATACATTCCTCATCTCAATAGAGAAGGAAAATAGATAATTTAATACTAATAGAAGGGGAAATATGGATAAAATATTTTACAAAATGATGCAAATCAAATACATATAGATACTTCAATTGATAAATAATAATATGAAATGTCCAATGAGATTAATCCATTAAAGATGATACTTCGAACTTAAAAATCATTGAGTGTTATATCGTAATGACTAATTAGATGTTAATTAAAAAAATTAGAAGCACGTGATATGTTTAATGTTTTCAAGACATGAAGTAAGAAATAACTAGGTTTTTTCATTAGGAATCATTGACCGAGTAATAGTAGGGATTTTACAAGAAAATCATTTGAAGAATACCCTAAAATATAAAAAAATATAAATTACTCTTCATATTACCTAACAAAATGTAATATCAAAGTGAAGGAACACAATATTTATATATATGGTGCGAGAAATTCTCACATAGATCAACATCTCAATGTTTTTTTATATGGAGGTTGTATGAATACCGTTTCATAACTAAAAATTATGTAGTCAATTACCCAATTCAAATATGACCTCTTATATGTTATGAAGTAAGATTAAACCAATTATGGACAATATATGAGTGTTTTTTAGTCACTAATTAATAATTAATAAAAATAATAACCTACTAATGTTGACCGGAAGGTCAATGTAGTTATATTTATATGATATTTGACCAATGGAAAAGGATATCTGATATGGAATGATGTAATATTAATGATGTATACTACTATGATATAATAATTTTTGAGAATGAAACAAATTATAAAAATTTAGATGTCTGTAAAAATTTATATGTGTATATCATGTATTATTCTAATGAAATATATATTAAAAATGATTGAATTGAAACCCATGTTATTTATATTGTTATAGTTCAAATAAGTGATAATGAATAGACAATTGAAAGTGAAAAAAATAAGTATTAGAAGATGAAGAATCATGTTAATATTGAAAATAGAATTGGAATCTATAGTTGTCTAGATTAAAATATAATATGTTTTATTCTAAACAACCAAACAACTATTGTCTTATAGATTGAGCCATAAATAGCATTTATGCCAGTCAAATATAATGATTTGGCCAATAAATTTATGATTAACTGTATCATATAGAAAATAGTTCCACATGGGATCCTATCCCTTGACCAATATACTGAACTATTGGGTGGAAAACTATGTATTTATAAATAAACATTAAAGTGAAGGATAAGTCTCAAGAAAGATGTCTAGATTTGTATGTAATGTCTATTCATGGGTTGAAGTATTTTATTATGAAGAAATTTTTTCCATGTTGTAATACTAGAATCCAAAAGGATATTCCTTCTATTTATAACTTATTATATGTATAAAATAAATTTTATGGATGTAAAATCATCATTATTAATTCGATAGATGTATGAGAAAGTTTAAATTGAGAAACTTGATAAATTTATCTATAACAATGATTGAACAATGTTATTTAAGATAAATAGGTACCTCTATGGGTTAAAATAGGCCAAAACATCCCAATATTATAATTTAGATAGATTAATTATATTTTTGAAGTCAATAAGGGAAAGTGGAATATATATATATATTAGAGATGGGAATGCTGGTACTCTAATTATAATATTATTTTTTTGATGATATTATATTTTTAGGTTTCCAACAGAGTAAATAAACAGCATTCTATAAACAAATGAAGGATAGTTTTGATATTTCCATATTGGGATAAAGGAGGCATTTTATAGTATTCAATGTGCTACAAAATAATTCATTTATAATTATTTTAAATGAAAAATTTTCAAGATAAATATTGATAATGTTTCAATAGGATGATTCAAGACTAGTTTCCACGCCCATGGATTGTTGTATGAGACATGGTAAGGATATATAATGATAAAGTGTGAGTAAAATGGAGTTTAGAATATTGATTGGTATAATAAACTATATCACTAAATCTATAATAGATAATTTCCATGCAGTGAGATTATGTGAAGGGTACTAATGTGACAAAAAATAATAACATTTAATGGATGATAAGAGTTATAATGTACATCAATGATATATTTAGCTTTTTTATGATGGAAAAAATGGTTTATGATTTAAATATATGTTATAGTTTTGACGAAGACTAGGTAATATGATTTTTATTTTAAGTGATCTACTTCCAATGGGATATTTGATCAAGGTGGATGTTATGGAACTTCGAACTATATGAAACATAACATAGTTAAATTAAAAAAAATAAAATTTGAATATAAGGCTTGTATATGATTATCCACCATGCTGATTTTTAGAAAAGAATATCTAGTGACTGGAGGCTAAATAATGATAATCCACCAAAGATTTCTTGTGGAAACAAATGTGATATTAGACACTCTAATAATATTATACAAATACATCATTTTGGACACATTGATTTCTATTCCAATTCATCAATGAAATGATTTCTAATAAAAATCTTAAGATTGAAATTATTCCAACCAAATATTATCATGTTGATAACTTCACCATAGAAACACCCAATGAAATAATTGAGTTTTTATAATGAATAAGGATGTTAATCCCAAACTACTCGATTAAAAGTCATTAGGAAGACTAACAATGTGATTTTGATGTTGTGGAAATGGGTATCATGTGGTACATCTCTATATCATCTCTATTCAAAATTATGATCTACAATTATAAAAAATAGGTAAAATTAGGATCAATATTTGGAATAATGGGAATGTATCTAAATACATTAGCTAAAATATTATTTTGACTAAGGGATGGAATTAAATAAAATGAACTATATTTTCTAGTCACGTTTAGTCATGGTAATTCTATTTGATAAGGGATATTATTAGATATTTTCTGAAGTGTTTTTTTTTTGTTTTTTGGAATTAGTTATGTAAGGATGGAAAAAATCAATGGGGAACATTATAACACCCGATAGATTTTTTGAATATTTTATTTGTTTCCAACAATGTATGTGTAAATATTCAGAATATAATTTTTTATATCTATGAGTTTACATGATGTATTAAATAAGGTTATGATATGGTTTGTGTTTATTTTTATTATAATTTTAATATATGTGTTGTGGTGAATTTGAAAAGGTTTATATCTCTTATAAACATTTTAATATTGATTCTTAACTACTTATGGATGATTTCAGATAAAGACTATGAAAAAGGAAAAATTAATGAATATAATATGGTTTATTGATTAAATTTTAAGGTTCATATGAATATTCATAAGGTCCATTAATAAACTTCATCAAGATCTATCATGTTTCAAAAGATTCATTTATATCTTCATTATAAATATTCCATTGTCAATGGGATCTTTTTACAGTAGTACCTTTAAATTATAAGGTATAATTTTAAAGGTTTAATATAAAGGAAACAATGTTTATACAATCTTATAAAATATCTAATTCATAAGGATCACATTAGAAATTTGTTTGGTTTCTATAGAGTTTATAAGGATCACTTTGAAGGGTGTAATGTTGATATAACCATACTATGTATGAACTTTTTAATAATAATATGGATCTTCATAAGGTTTGTACACATTTTAAAAATTGTGTAGTTGAATGAGTTCTTGAATATTGATCTTTATGATGCATAATTGGACTTTAAATCATAAATATTATATATATTTTATGAAGACATGATTAAATATAGTTGTTCTAAAGAATTTAAGGAGTTGATCATGGTGCCATATTTTTTCTAATTTTAAAATGAAATAGTTGAAATTCCTCATTGAGACCAATGACATAGAGTGGTTTAGATAATTTTTCATCAGTTCGATAGCTGGAAAATCTTGGGAACATCTTAGAAATAAATATTATAGATGTTTCTATATTTAAATAAGATACTATTTTTGTTTAAAATTTTTAATGACATAAAATAATAAAATGAAGACAGAGACGGTTTTCATGTATGAAGTATTAAATATTACAGGAAGAGAGAGAAATATGATATCATATAAAAGGTAGAAGAATAGATCAACAAGGGTTGCATCTATTTTTGATCTTCTTTATTATGTCATATGGGATACTGATCATATGGATTGTTTCTAATGAGTGGGAGGAAGAGAATTTTTTGTTTGAATGCTTTTATATACATTTTGAGTATACTAGAGTCTTGATATAGATGTATGACATGCATTATAGACTTTTGATATTCATCTGAAAATTAATGATTGACCCTAAGGAAGAAATTATTATTTTCAAATTCAGAGGCATCCTAATATGCATTGAATATCTCCTTCAAATATAGAGAATAATAACTTTTTGGATGATTGGTTGGTCCTTTATAAATAATTCCATATTATTATATCTGATCAATATTGATTTAAGGATATATTATGTTACTATATTATATTAAAATAAAAATCCATACATTTTTTAAAGGAATATCATTCTCCATTTTTTGTAATCACTAAAAATTATTGTGATGATCTATTAATCAAAACATGACTTGAACATAGAAAGGATTATTCAACCATATTAAGACTAAACCTTATAAAAACCATTTATATTTTTCATATTTTCATTTTATAATCCTATTGGTTGAGGAAGTGTTCAAATTTAGTGGTTTAATACCTAAAAAAGCATCAAATTTTTATTTTTAAATGAATTACTAAAAAAGTATTTAAACTCCATCCCTCTTACCCTTATCAACTGTACCATATGTAATCAGGTAAATTTATAAAACAATTATGAATTATTTAATCTATATTTTTAAGCAAAGATAGGCCTCTAGGAAAATATCTTAACTAAAAACTATAATTGGTTCTGGAATGGTCTCAATGAATCATATATATCTTAATACTTATTAAAAAAATTGTATCATGAACAATATGTAAAATGATATTATATCATTTTCAAACTCATAAAGTGTTTACATGACTCTAATTATTTAATTATCTATAGATAATTTAGTGGTTCTCTATTATCTCAGTATACACTAAAAATATGCATAAACATAT
The DNA here is from genome assembly GCA_963277665.1 of Viscum album. Classification (NCBI taxonomy): domain Eukaryota; kingdom Viridiplantae; phylum Streptophyta; class Magnoliopsida; order Santalales; family Viscaceae; genus Viscum; species Viscum album. The sequence continues at coordinate 829,214,205 of OY728151.1, read as the reverse complement.
CATATTCTATTATCGTAGAAAAATGAACACATCATTGTTCCCTAATCAAGACCGATAAGAATATGAAATGTCATTTATTAAGGTATGGACATATAGTTCATCAATATATTTCAATAGAGGTCCTAGATTCCATAAATTTCATGGGAGAGGAAACCCTCATTTTTGTTCAGCTTAAGCCGGTGATATGATCAGCAACCTACCTATACACCCACATATTATATCAACCATAGTATTGGAATAAGAATGGTATCAATGTATGAATTTTATCAATCAAATAATAATGAAAACCTCAGGTAACGGGGATTCAATATGAAAAATAGGACTCTATTATACCAAATATATAATGTATGAAACTATATGTTGTATAATTTTTTAGTCCACCCATACAAAAAACTCACTTCCTTCCATTTGAGTAAATTCTATATCACTAAACAAAACTATATTCATGTTATTCATCACATTATATCATAACCATTAAAACATCATGATGACCATAAAGTACACATAAACAAAAATTCATATTTTTGGGGTTAATTATAATTTCACTTCGTATAATATATGTAACAATCATGAAACATTGATAATGTTGAGTGTAAACTTGGTATAACAAGTTGCAATGGTTATAATCATAAATTCCATTAAGAATACAAAAAATTAATATATAAATTTCTCTCTAATGATATCCAATATTATGGGACAATAAATAGACCTTATGTTTACTCCACTTTTATGATTCGGTTGAACTAATTATATCAATAGGTAATTCAAGCCAAGTCTGTAAAGACCTGGAAATTTCAAGGAAATATTTTTTCTTAAATTATATTGAATTTTACAAGTCCACAGTTTCTGAAGGAACCTGATTCTGAGGCCCGGTGTGCCCAAAATCATTTTCTAAAAAAATCGTTTACATTCAGTAAATGTACATGTAGGTTTTTCTATCTTTTGATCCAGTCCTCGGAATTGAAATCTGAGGACATGGATGAACTTGCAGAGCTGATATTCTCTTAAGGGGACCTTTATAGTAGTTGGGTTTGGTCGAGAGCGGGAGTTAATTTTTGGGGTTTATTAATAATTTAAATAAAATTGTTGTGTTCACAATTTTATTTTTAAGCGGTGGTTATTTCTTCCAATGGGAAGTTGGGGTGGGGACCACACCCAACATAACCTCCCATGTTAGGATAATCTGTGGTGGGGCCCACACAAGCACCTAACTCTTCACATCCCCTTTAACTCCCTTGAACTCCCCTTTTCACTTTTGAACTTTCATTTAATGGAGGGGCCTCTCCACATTCCTCCATTAATTGTGCCAACCCCATCAAATTAATTAATTAAGCTCCTTTAATTAAATTATTATTTTGAACTGATTTGAAATGAATGAAATTATTAAATTGTAAATCCATTCATTTTATTTGCATTGGCAAATATTCTATTGGGGAGGCTCTGTAGAATTTGGAAAATAGTATTCCTCTCTCGGCGAAGAACACCGTTATTCAATGAAGAACATCTCCGACGAAGAATGCGAAGAACTTCTCCAATGATGATTCCTCTTCAGATGCACCCCGATTACAACAGAATCGATGTCTGTATTCCGCAATGCCCGACCTCTGCGACGCTCATGTTCTGAGGCTCGTCTACGTGCAACGTTCTTGAAATCTTGGTAGGTGTTTTTGATTAATTTTAATGGAATAAAATTAAACTCTTGTTATTTAATTTATGCCTTGGTATGACTTTGGCCAAATGATACCAACTAAAACGGAGGGTGCGGGTCTAACCAACTCAGCCCGAAGACCCTCTGTTGGTTATTGTTGTTTTGGCGACAGAGGATAAGTCAAAGGGGGGGGGGAATGGTGTCATTGCACTGTGCCAGAGGAGAAACACAGATGAAGGAGGTGGTGACATTGGTGACTAGAGGTTGTGGCAGTCACTCCCTAGACATGTGTGGAAGAACCGCGACCTGAAAATGCGGGCCTCTTAAACGAAGAAGAACCGGCCGGTCTCATGACCGGTTGGGCGGGAACAACCGGCCAGCTTTAGCCATCCGGGCTAGAGAACCGGGGCACCTCAAGGTGCCACGCTGTGGAGAACAATAGCTCACTTCCGCAGGCTGCTTCGGTGGGAAAACCGATTGGCCGCCTGCCGACCGAGTTGAACAAGGTTGTGGCATGCGAAGGTGCCACATGGGAGAAAAGTGGCCCGCATGTATGGGCCTCTCTCACCAGAGAAGACCGGCCACCTTTTTTCGGTAGGGCTGGAGGGTCAGCATCGCTCAGCACCACCGTTTTATAAAACTAGGGGTCTGCGCCCCCCGCACCGCTTGGTCAACGGGCCATGCCGCGGTCCGGGCCACCCTTAAGCCGGCTGAGCCGCCTACCATGTGGGCCAAGCTTCCCTTGTGTGGGTTGGGCCATGGCGCCGAGCCGGGCAGTGCCCCACCGAGCCGGGCCGACCATCTATCTGGGTCTAACCCGCCAAGCCAGAACGGGCCGACCCGCCAGCCCACTGTGCTTGACAGGCCGGGCCCGTTTCACTTAATCATTAATAACTCAAAGACCACGCGTCTGATCGACGCGCCCTTTGTAGCACTGGGATCCTCATGATGAGATGGTCCTATTACGATACTCTAGGTGAGTTTTTCAGGTCTTTGGAAAATGTTCGTGTTTGGACTGAGTGTAATAACAACCAGGCCCCTTGAACGGAGAAGCCAACAACTCTCAGACCGGGCGTCCGATTGACGCATCATCTGTCGTGTTGAGTTTCATTGACGAGACGAAACTTTTGGATACATAAACTTGGTACTTAGTTATAGTTGATGTATTCACCTTTCTCTCTAGAAGCTAACCCTCCAATAATCGAGCGTGTTTTGTACGGGAACCCTAGAGCTGGTTGTGAATGCGACGACTTCCATACTAGAATCCTCTGTGGGTTCAACGACGATTGCTATTGTAATAGAATCCTCCATGGGTTGGACATTGATGACTATTGTTCATGTATCCTATGTCGGTCTGACAGTTTTGACTACTGTTCTTGTATCGTGAGTGGGTCTGAAAGAGTAGCTAGTCTTGTATCCTATGTGGGTCCGACAACTTAGCTGGTCTAGTATCCATTGTGGGTCCGACAACATAGATGAATCAGTGACAACATCTGATCATCTCTAAGACTATACAAAATATGTATACCCGTGTGAGCTGAGTCTTGACATTCAATCATTATCATCGTTGTGATTGACTTACATTCCAATGTGGACTAGGATCTGCTTGGGCTCGAGATTTGGAGCCTAACTGTGATTGATAACTTAGGTATATGTGTGGGTATATACCTAAGTAGATTTGGTTGATACATTGTGATCGTATCATTCAATTGTGGTTTAGTATTATTGGATTCTAGGAGAAGTTCGGGGGTCTTGGGGTCTCTACTGAGTATCATATACTCACCCATGCACGGGCTATGCCCACACTACGTTGTGTTGGATACAGATGACAGACATCACTAATCGAGGTAATGATTTGTAGAGCTGGACGGTATCCAGAGGTGACCACTTGGTGAGACATACACGGAGCAGAGTAATGGACCTGAGGTGCTGAGGAGGCCATATGTACCAACCCTTCATGTGGGATTTCCTAAGGGTGACTTAGTGGTTTCTGTTTTACTTTACTTTTTAGTTGTACTGTACTTTACAGTTGGGTTTGTATACTGGCCCATTTACTTTCCAGAACACTCTATTGTATTTAGTTTTTACCTAGCGTTTACTTCCTATTGTGTACACTATTATGTTTGTTTACATTTATAAAGGAAATTCCTTCCCATATTAGGGATTTACGCCTTTGGTTCTAGTCTCCAGCCCCAATCCTACAGAAGGCGGGCTTGGGGTAGTCATGGCATGGGTCCAGAGGACGGGTCATGACAAATTGGTATCAGAGGAGTTGGTTCAACCACAAAAATCATGTCTCTAAACATTCTATTCTATGAAGAAATTGTTTTAAGAGTATTGAGTGTGGTTTTCAGTACCAGGGAGTCCAGTGTTAGTTCGGCGGTCGACATATCCATACACCAGGACTCTGACCTCTGATTTCCGACATAGTGCATGAAAACACTGATTGCATGTGTGTTTCAAAAGTTTTCTTTTTGATTACTTTGTGTCAGCTCACCAGGTATATAGTTTGACCGTGGCACACCTGTTTCTTTTCAGGATGGCCCCACAAAAGGTATCCAGCTAGGGTTACGAGTTATGTATGAGATGGTATACCACCGAGCGTTGAGGCCTCGGTGCAGGGCCCCATCACAGTGAAGGAACCAGCGGTACCACTACCCGTTGGGCCACCGATACCACCAGCCCCAGTAGTTGAGAGTGTATGCCACCTGAGTGCGTTTCACAAATTCTAGTGAAAAAGGCCACCCAGGTTCCATAGAGAGACGAACCCACAGGAAGCTGAGGATTGGATGGAATCTGTCGTCAGAGTTTTCAGATTGGTAGGGACACCAGCCAACCTTATGGTGATCCTTGTCACGAGTCTCATGCACGCAACAACATGTAGATGGTGGAGCCCGATACTCCAGGTGCATGACAAGGCATATTTACTTTGGATGGACTTCGAGAGTCTCTTCTGCTCGGATTTTGTTCTAGCCACCCTTCATGCGGTGCAGATTCAAAAGTTACTTTATCTGCAGCAGGGCAGCATTACAGTAGCTCTATACTGAGCGAGGTTCACTAACCTCTCATGATACTCCAAGAATATGGTGAGGGACCTGTTCTTCAAGGCCCGGACCTTCGATCATGGACTTAGGGATGAGATCAAGGCTTCGATGATTCTCCTCAGTATCCTGACGTAGGCGGGGGTGTAGGAGAGAGCCCTTCTGGTGGAGATTTTTCTCGCTGACCAATCACCAGCAGCGAGACACACCACAGGGCGACACATTTCAGAGTCTTCTACAGCTGGTAGTAGACTGATATCACAGAGGTCCAAGAAAACTAGTCCATCAGGTGGGTGATCTCATGATACAGGTTCGGTTGTGTGGGGAACATGAAACAGAGCTATCTATATGAGGAGCAGGCAGTTCTATGCATGTGTCGGGTAGGTCACATGGCTTAAGAATGCCCGACCCACCATGCAGATGAGCAGCAGACAGTAGAGGGACCTTTCATGCAGAGGCAGAGGTTCAACCATGGTGGTCCATTTGGAGAAGGTGGACGAGGCAGAGGAGATGGCCGAGTAGAAGGTGGTGGACGACGTTTCATGGCTCAACAACCACCACCACTAGGAGGTCCGCCCTGACCACAAGGAGCTAGAGGACAGAGGCGGGCTCAACTTCAGGCAGTCGAGGCCTACGACCACGGCGCACATGAGATGATTCATGGTACTATCTATGTCTACTCCACCCTTGTTGCAGTACTTATAGACACAGGTCTGAGACATTATTTTATTTCCTCTTCCATTGTTTAGATCACAGAGATTCTGACGGAGCCATTGGCTCGATTCTTACGGCTAGAGACTCCTACGGTAGTAGACTCGATGATTATGCACTGGTTCAGGTAGTGTGAGCTTACTCTAGGAGGTAAGATAATCGGCTGAATCTTCTTGTAGCGGTGTCAATGCCTTACGATGTCATCTTTGGTATGGACTGGTTATCTATAGTCCATGCTCAGATCGACTGTATTAGGTGAAAAGTTCGGTGTGTCCGCAGGGATGGATCAGGTTCAGCTTCACCAGCGAGTATGGAGCCTTTGCAGCGCCGGATGGATTTACGTAGAGGAGAGGGTAGTCGATCACACATCAGTTGGTTACATTCATCCTTGGAGTGGTTGATGTGTGATGTCCGAGTTTTCCTTTTTTGGTGGATCAGTACACAGATGTTTTTCCTGAAGATGTTCAAGGACTACCTCCTCGGTGAGAGGTGGACTTCTACAATGACCTATACCCCGGGACATCACCAATATATACTCCAGCATATCAGATGAATCCCACCAAGATTCGTGAGCTACAGGTACATCTGGAGGACTTGGAGCGAAATGGATTTATTTGACCCAATATTTCACTAAGGGCATATTTGATTTTTGTTTTCCAAGAAGGCAGATGGGAGCTTGTGACAGTGTGTCAACTACCGTCTCCTGAATATGGTGACTGTGAAGAACGAGTATCCACTCCCAAGGATTGACGACCTCTTTGATCACCTCAAGGGAGAACTATGGATCTCGTAGATAGACCTCAGGTTAGGCTATCACCATCTCAGTGTTTGAGAAGAGGATTTTAAGAAGATGACGTTGAGGTGTCAGTATGGCCACTATGAGTTCTTGGTTATGCCCTTCAGCGTAACCAACACTCCAGCGGTGTTCATTTGTCTCATGAACAGGATCATCCAGCCATACCTCAACCACTTTTTCATAGTCTTCATCGATGACATATTGATTTACTCGACTACAGAGGAGGAGCATGACTAACATTTGCAGGTAGTACTGGACACAATCCAAGAGAACCAGCTTTATGGTAAGCTCTCAGAGTGACAGTTCTGGATTCGAGAGTTTTACTTCTTGGGACACGTCATCTCAGAGGTTGGTGTTGTAGTGGATCCAGCAAATATCGAGGCAGTACTTGCTTGGGAGCCACCCAAGAGCGTGACGGAGGTTCATAGGTTCCTAGGTCTGGCTAGGTACTATCGTAGATTTGTGCCAGACTTCTCCAGAGTTGCATCACTACTCCCAGCTTTGATGAACAAATGGAAACCCTTCATGTGGTCAAGGAGATACCAGCAGAGCATTCAGGAGCTAAGGTAGAGATTGACTAGTGCACCCATCTTAAGGAAACCGGAGGAGGGCGTAGGGTACATAGTTTACTGTGATTCATCAGGGACCAAAATCATGTGTGTCCTGATGCAGGATCGAGAAGTGATCATGTATGGTTCGTGGTAGTTGAGACAGAACTAGTAGAACTATGCTACCCATGACCTAGAGTTAGCAGTAGTGGTCTTCGTCTTGATTATGTGATGGCACTCTCCGATGGGAGAGCGTTTTATAGTCTACTCTTACCACTAGAGTCTTAGGTACATCTTCTCACAGAAGGACCTAAACCTGAGATAGCGACGATGGCTCATGATCCTCCAAGACTATGACGTTGAGATAGTATATAATCCAGGTAAGGGGAACGTTGTAGCAGATTCTCTCAGCAAGAGATAAGGCATTTAGCTACTGGGAGAGGGGATGGAGCATCTAGCCGCATTTCAGATATCCTTTGTGGATAGAGATGGAGAATCATTTCTTTATTATCTCATAGTCACTCCTCCACATCATCAGCGAGTCAGAGAGGCCCAGTGTGGGGACATTGGTAGTGAGACACGACGTGATCAGATATCCATAGGGCAGGCACCTGATGGACATTCTAAAGGTGGAGAGCACGTCATCCTCTTCTGAGGACGTACCATGATACCAGTTGCATTATAGGAGCAGGTTTTTATAGAGTTCCACAATTCCCCTCTAACAATACATCCAAGAGTGGTGAAGATGTATCAGGACCTTAGACGATAACACTGGTGGCTGGGTATGAAGAAGGTTGTACCAGAGTTTGTCTCATGATGCCTCACTTGTCAACAAGTGAAGGTGGGGCACTGGGTTCCAGTAGGCTTGGTTCATCCCTTAGAGGTCCTAGAGTGAAATTGGGATGGGATATCCATGGATTTCATGACGGGCCTTCCACGTACATCCAGAGTGCACGACTCTATCTGGGTGATCGTTGAATGACTCGCCAAGTCAGCCCACTTCCTACCGACCAGAGAGCAGGGCTTGGTAGAGAGTTTGGGACGCCTCTACGTTCAAGAGATCGTACAGCTTCATGGGTTTCCATCGACAATCATTTCTGATCGAGATTCTCGTTTCACTTCCTGGCTATGGAAGGGATTACAAGAGGCTTTTGGGTCATAGATACGTCTGAGAACTTCCTTCCACCCTCAGACGGATGGTCAGACTGAGAGAACCATTTAGACTCTTGAGTACATGCTTCGTGCATGTGTCCTTGACTTTGGTTGTAGCTGGGAGGATAATTTACCCTTCGTGGAGTTTGCGTACAACAACATATACCACTCCACCATCGGGATGGCAGTATACGAGGCATTGTACGACTGACCTTGTAGATCACCTTTGTACTGGACTGACCTAGGGGAGTCAGCACTTGTACGACCAGAGATGGTTCAGGCTACAACGGAGAAGCTGCAGATCATCCAGGAGCGGATGAAGACTGCACAGAGCAGACAAAAGTCCTATGTTGATAGGAGACAGAGACCACTGGAGTTCAAGGATGGAGACCATGTTTTTCTATGGTTCTCACCTCGATGAAGACTACAGAGATTTATCCAGGGTGGAAAGTTATCTCTGCGCTTTATCAGGCCATTCCAGGTCCTTAGAAGAGTAGGCGAGGTGGCTTACCGCCCATCCCCTCTACCTCAGTTGTACCAGGTTCACAACATCTTTCACATATCTCAGCTGAAGAGATACGAGAATGACATGTCCCACATAATAAACCACAGGGAGATGGACATCAATGAATGGGAAACATTCATGGAGGTACCTGTGGAGATCGAGGATGGACAGGAGCAGGTCCTACGTGGATGGCCGATTCATCTGGTACGCATTCGCCGACAACATGGGAACCTCTAGGAAAGCACATGGGAGCGGGAGGCTCAGATGCGTGATTAGTACCCTGTTTTGTTTCCCTATTTTGTATTTTATCTTTACAGAGATGTAAAGTCCTGTGGTGGGGGTAATGTAAAGACATATAAATTTCAAGGTAATTTTTTTCTTATATTATTTGGAATTTTACTAGTCCGTGGTTTCTAACGGCACATGATTCCGAGGCCCGGTGTGCCTAGAATCATTTTCTGAAGTTTTGTTTGGGTATGTTCAGTAAAAGTACGTGTGGGTTTTTCTATCTTTTGAACCGGAGCTTGGAATTGATATATGAGGACACCGATGAACTCGCATCACTAGTATTCACTTGTGGGGACCTTTAGCGAAGTTGCGTTTGGTCGAGAGCAGGAGTTCATTTTTGGAGTTTTATAATAAATTAAATAAAATTGTTGTGTACAAAATTTTATTATTATGAGGTGGTTATTTCCTCCAAAGGGAAGTTGGGGTGGGGTCTACACCCCATATAACCTCCAATGTGAGGATAATGGGTGGTGTAGCCCACATGAGAACCTAACTCTTCACCTCCCCTTTAACTCCCATGAACCCCCTTTTAAATTTTGAACTTCCATTTAATGGATGAGACTCCCCACATTCCTCCATTAATTGTACCAACCCCATAAAATTAATTAATTATACTCCCTTAATTAAATGGATAGTTTGAATCATTTTGAAATTCATGGAATTATTCAATTGGAAAACCTTTCATTTTATTTGCGTTGTCAAATATTCTATTGGGGAGGATCTGGAGATTTAGAAGAATAGTTTTCCTCTCTTGAAGAAGAACATCGTTCTTCAACGATGAACATCTCTAATGAAGAATGCGATGAACTTCTCCAATGATGCTTCCTCTTCGGATGCTACCCGACAGTAAAAGAATCGACATCTGTATTCCGCAACGCCCAACCTCTGCGATGCACCACTTCTGCAGCTCGTCGACCTACAATGTTCTTGAAATCAAGGTAGAGGTTTTTGATTAATTTTAACGGAATAAAATTAAACTCTTGTTCATCGATTTATTCCTTGTTTTGACTTTGGTCAAATGATACCAACTAATATGAAGGGCGCGGGCCGAACCAACATGGCCTGATGAACCTCCATTGGTTATTATTGTTTTTCCAACGGAGGCTAAGTCATGAGGGGGCGCGGTGTCGCCGCACCATGCTGGAGGAGGAGCACAGACGAAGGAGGAGGCGGCATCGGCGACCAGACGTAGAGGCGGTCGTGCGCCAGCAGTGTGTGGAAGAACTATGGCCCACAACTACGGGCCGCTTCGCCGAAGAAGAACCGTCCAGTCTCATGACCGGTTGGGAAGGAAGAACCGACCAACTTTAGCAGCCCGGGGTAGAGAACCGCGCCGCCTCTTGGCGCCGCGCTGCGGAGAACTGCGGCCTGCTTATGAGGTCTGCTTCGGCGGGCGAACCTGTCGGGTGGGTTGAAGAAGGACGCGGCACCCGAAGGTGCCACGTGGGAGAACAGCGGCCCGCCTGTGCAGACCACTCGCGCCGAAGAAGACCGGCCTGCTTTGGCCGACCGGGCAGGAGGGGTGGCGCCACTCGGTGCATCCATTTCAAAAAACCGGGGGGCCACCCCCCCCCCCCCCCGCCCTGCTCGGCCAGCTGGCTGAGTCGTGGCCAGCTGCAGGCTGGGCGACAGTGTTGTGCCGGGTTGTGCCCCACCGGGTCGGGCCGACCCTCCAGCCGGGTCAGACCCGCCGAGCCTAAATGGGCCAACCCGCCAGCTCACTGGGCATGACGGGGCGAGCCCATTTCACTTAAACATGAATAAATCAAAGACCGCTCATATGATCGACGTGCCACCTGCATAACTGGGATCCTTGTGACGAGACCATCCTTTTGAGATATTATAAATGACTTTTGGAAGACGTTGGTAAATGGCTGGGTTTGGAACGAGTGTAATTCCTACAGGGACCTTGGAATGGAAAAGCCAATAACTCTCAGATCTAGTGTCCGACTGACGCAACATCTGTCACATTGGGTTTATTTTGACGAGACGGAACTTCTGGATACATCAACCATAGTCTTCGTGATGGTTGATTTATCGAACTTTGAATCGAGGAGCGGATCCTCCCAGAATCTAGTGTGCTATGTGTGGGAACCCTAGAGCTGGTTGGGACTACGATGACTATTGTACTAGAATCCTCCGTTGGTTTGAGGACAATGGCTAATGTACTAGAATCATTTGTGGGTTCAAAAACTATGAATACTATTCTTGTATCCTATGTGGGTCTGACAGTTTTTACTTTTGTTCTTGTATCTTGAGTGGGTCCAACAGAGTAGCTTGTCTTGTATCCTATGGGGGTCTGACATCTTAGCTGGTCTAGTATCCTATGTGGGTCCGAGAGATTAGATGAATCTGTGACTACATTTGATCAGGTCCACCACTATAAAAGATGTATACATGTGTGATCCTAGTCTTGACATTCAATCATTATCATCGATGTGATTGACTTACTTTCCTATGGGGACTGGGTTGTTCTTGGGCTCGAGAGTTGGAGCTGAACTGTGATTGATGACTTAGGTATATTTATGTGAATATACCTAATTAGAGTTGGTTGATACTTCGTGATCATATCTTTCTTCTGTGGTTTACTCTTCGTGGATTCTAGGAGACCATTTGGGGTCTCGGGGTCCCTACTGAGTATCATATACTCACCCCTACACGGGCTATTCCTGCACTACGTTATGTTGGATACAAAGAACGGAATGCACTGATCGAGTTAGAGATTTTTAGAGCTGGACGGTACCCATAGGTGGACCACATGGAGAGATGTAGACGGAGTGGACGGACAGACCTGAGGTGGTGAGGAGGCCATCTATACCCAACCTTTAGGTGGGATTCCCAAAGGACGAATCAATGGTTGCTTTTTTACTTTACTTTTCAGTTGTATTGTACATTACAATTGGGTTTGTATACTGGCCCATTTACTTTCCATCACACTCTAATTTATTCAGTTTTTACTTAGTGATTACTTCCTATTGCGTACTCTATTGTGTTTGTTTACTTTTATAAAGGCAATGCCTTCCTAGCTTAGTGGTCTATGCCTTTGGTGCTAGTCGCCAGCACCCGGCCTATGGATGGTGGGCTTGGGGTAGTTACGGCACGGGTCCTAAGGACCGGCTGTGACAAAGTCTTTGTGTGTCCATCATTTGAATCCTCCCACTATAATCCTTTAATCTGTTAACATTTATGAAAAATTTATTTTTGAAAAATTGTTAAATTGGTATTAATAATCCTAAAGTTCTAATATATTTAAAAATATTCATGTTTTTTACGTTACAACATATAATAATATGGTGCTAATAATTTTTTTTCGTTTTTTGTCCAACATAAAAAATAATCATAATCATCTCGGGTATTTTGTTTAAATATTTTAATTTTATATTAGTTCATTAGGTAATAAGTTTAAATGTAAATGTTTACATTATGATCATTAGATAACAATATATCTTTATCATATTTAGGATCAAATATGTATTTTTATTTTTTAAATCTAATTTAATCATTTATTTTATATTATTTAAATAAATTAAACTCCAAACATACTCTCAATTTCCCCTTAAAAATGATATTTTACTCTAAATATAAATTTATAGAATAAAAAACCATCATATGATGAAATAAAACAATCTTAAATTACTATAATATTTAAACTAATTAATATTAATACCCATATCATTTATAGTATCCTATATTTTATATAAATATTCAAAATAAAATATATTATTCCCTAAAATATTCCATTTTTGGTTTTGAGAAACCCGTTCCCTTATATTTTAACAAATAACATGGACAAAATGTCTTTATTATAGATAAATCAATTTTCTACTTCTCATAATTTGGAATATATTTTATAAATTTTTCAACAATGAAAAATTGGAATCAAAATAAACCACCTTATTTTATTCAAAACAACTCATTATTTATCATCAATCTCTTATCATATAGGGGAACAAAAATTATGAGCAATAAAAATATTTTATTTTTTAATTATTTTATATAGAATATATTACAAAAAATTACAGTGTAGTATGAAACAATTATTAATAGATAAGGGATGAGAAATAATGAATATAAATATTGTTATTGTTATTCACTAATCAACCATAATAACCAATTAAGTTAAATTAACTAAGTTATAATCAAATATTCTTGAAAAGAACACACCTTTACAATGTTAGTCAATTTAGTTCAATGATTTAATTTTTAGAACCAAACATCCAAAAAGAAAACAATGATGTGTATGTTTCTCCATTAAAAATGAATTAATGCATCTTTATCATTGAAAGGTAACATCTATTTCTACATGATACATTAGAGTTAGAAAATGGATTACATTGAGTGTGGTACATCCTGGATCTAATATTTGCAAATTTCCACATGAAATTTATATTTTGATCCCAGACATAAATAAGATTCATGATAATGATATATAGTAAAATGTATCTTCTAGAACCACCAAGATTATAAAATCCAATATCAATATAGTTTCACCTCATTTAAATCAATCTAAACATTAGAAGAATAGAATATAATCCTAATATATATTTTTCTAAACCAACTAATATTGTCCTGCTTTTTTAAATTAGAGATACTAAATTATAGTTTAATCCATGATAAAAATCATAAAAGGAATATAAACACACTAAAATCCAATGTATTCTATGTTATTCCAAAAAATATTTTAATCTTCATGATTTTAGAATTTCTATTCCAATGCATAAAATAATAAAGAGCTCAACTACTTCACCCATTCTATTTTTGATGTCTCTTATTATTACCTTTTTTCCTTCTAACCATGTCAAACTATTGTTATACAAATACTAAAAACACTTTTTTAATTTTATATTGATATTTATATCCAAAATCCATTAACTAATTTAACATATAGCTTTTATCACTTATTTCTCATTCTTGGGAACAATAATGACTTACTTTCCACTTTATATATATCAATGTCATAGAGATGATCAAGAAGAACGACTCTACTTGAAACACAAAATAATAAAAATCTAAACCATCTAAAATACACCATATTGGATATAAAATGTTATAATAGCATGTGTTATATTTATCTTCAAAATTATTCACAATAATCAATAAGAAACAAAAATTAACCATTCCTATAATCTAATTACCTTGGTTACCCCATCACAATATATCTTAATTTAAATCATCAAGGTGCTATAAATTCATTTACATTTCAGTAATCTTCAAGAAACATCATGGATGAACATAATTAAATAATATGCTCTACATTGTCGTGCAACATATATATCATGATGACCAATACACACATCATCTCTAAAAGATAATAAATTGTGGAATAATTATGGATATTTCAGTTGTAATTTCCTCTACATAAAAAATATTCTATAATACCTTTTTTCTCTTCAACAAATTTTTAGATTAATTTTGTACTATATTCAACATGTTACTCACATAATCAATTCACCATACCATATTTGGGTCAACTAATTTATCGTTTTCATATTTGTGAAACAATAGTACACTGTTATTCTTAAAAAATCATATTACTCCCACTAAACAAATATATTCCCCATTTATAAATAAAATATATCATTTTAATATGACAACATTTAAATATCTTCTTGTCCATAATAATCTACATATTTAGATTTTTTTTCAAACTAAACAAATAAAAAATCTCAAAATAGTAATGAATTTATATTCAATTATATAGAGACTATTGGTGTAAACATAGGGTATGTAACAAGATTAATGATAAATAATTTCAAATTTTCATACTGAGAAGCCATAATTCACTTCCAAACAACCCCATAAAGTTCCATTAATAATTTTATCTTCTATAAAACTATCATAATTTGTTTTTCTAAACCTATTATTACATATATAATCAAAAAACATGTTATAATAGTTGACACATCAAGCAACTCAAAATAAATATTACATCATAGGTTCATACTTTCAAAATCATATATGTGTACCGAATTCATCGATTTCCCCCTGTAAAAACACACCATATGTATATACTCCTCATTTATATGAGATTTTTATCCCCAAAAAATATCATTGTCCTTATGATTTAAAAATTACCCCTCATAAATAAATGTACCAAATAACAAGAACAAGGGGTAAGAGACACAATACCTCAACATGGATAATATCAAGGATGAATCCCCATTTTTTAAACAAAATATCTATAATTCATTAATTTTTAGTATTTTCTTAAATATAATATACTACATATTCCTCAAGAAGAATTTATATTTTCATAAATAAACCTTCATCTATTGTCTCTTAGAAAAAAATGTTACTTGATATTAATTCTTGATCGTGGGTATTGATATATACTTCTAAATATATTTTTGGAAAATTTGTTTTCAGGGAACAAAAGCATTGGTAACATCACTTCCACAGTCAAATAATTAAATTATGTCTTCATTTACAACCATTGGGTTACAAATAAGTTAGGAAAAAACTATTCTTCTTAATTCTCAATAAAATCAAAAAATTCTACTTCTTCTTATACCATATGTCACACTCTTCCCACAACAAAAACATCCCACTTGATTTCGACTTCCAATCATCAACTCCTTAATCGCAATATTCATGTATAACCATATAGATTAGAATTAATTTTAATATTATTAAATAATAAAAATATTTTATAGTGACTTTTTTGTGCCTTATTATCCTTTTAATTTAAATGAAATTAGATTCCATAAGTGTATTATGACCCCCTAAAAACAATGTAACAGCATATGTGACATTTAGTCATGATAATTTAAAATAAATAAATCTCCAATTAATTTTATACAATCTTTTCTATCAATCGCTATTAAATATTACACTTATAAAAGAATTATTCCCACTAATATTTTGGTAAAAACATCATAAACACTTATATTATAAATTATTATAAAATGTATTTGGAATATTTTTCATGAGAAAAAAATAAGTAATCCTTTTCATGAAATAATTTACATCTATGAAACACTTCATTTATTCCATCACTAAAATCTCATGCATCTCCATTGTTTTAGTGGAAATTTTTATTAATGAATATTTTTCTTTTCTAGAAATGATTACATCAAGAAATTAGGAAAAAATTATAGATGCTTCAATTAATTTTTTTTCTGTATAGGTTATTATACACTACATAATTATTGAATTCCATATACATTAAGTACAATACAAATATAAATATCTATTATTTAGAAACATTTTATGACTAATATATTTCATCCCACATAATTTATATAATTTTTTTTAATTTTTGAAAATAAATACATTATGATTATAAAGGAAGAAATCCTCTTTAAGTACATAATAGATAAACGTTGATTTGAAATTATTTTATAATGTTCTTTTACATCCTTTGAGTAGAGATATCAAGATATATACTAATAATTTTGATCCTATTAGCTTGATTGAATGTATAATTTATGTCAATGACATCAATCAGAGAATATATTGTGATGATATCCCATCCTTGACCCTTATCACTTATCCTTTTGTTTCCAAAATCTATAAAAAACCACATTTTCTTAAATTAAATTGATATTCATAAAATTATTTACTAACTATAATTATATTTCTCCTCAACCTGATCTAAGTCCCCATTCATGGAATTAATTAATTATTGATACATCTGTTAATTATCAACACTCCTCATATTGAATTGAAAAATCAATTAGTTTTGCGATACTCTACTCAAATATCATGTTATTTGAATAGATTATCCCTAATAACCAACGATTTTATAAACCATTACTTACTCACTCAAAAATTTATGTACTAAATTTAGTAATTCTTAATAATTACATATGGTTGAATAAACATATTCATTCTTCTCATCAATTATATATAATATAATACCAAAATTTTCGACATATTTTCAATTCAATTCTCTCTATTATTCATTAAATATTTATAAGTTAATTATTTTATTAATGATATCTGATTCCTTTTACTATTTATCCAGGAAAAATTTCTTCAACACCACTTTCCAAATCTAACTCATATTTGAAACCATAAATTTTATGTTGTAATGGTTCTCAAACACCGAGAGATACTTTACTTGTAGGGCCATACTATAATACATCTAATAAGAGGACATATTAATGTGTTATGATATATATAATGTATTTAAATATGTATTATTATTCTGATCACATATATCAAAAAGAAAAATTGAGTTTCCTATTCCAACAACATTGTTGGAGTCATCCCAATTGAAATTTTATTCTCCCTCTTAATGGAACCATTTTTTGATATAGGGTATAAATTGAACTATAATCAAGAAGAATCTCATGATTATATAAACACAATTAAAAAATTTCTCTTATACATTTAATTTAGAAATCTTAATGAAATTACTTCAAATAATAACTACATTATATTTCCACACATCTTTAAAAACAATTGAACTTAATTGTTGAGTCAGAGTTGTGCCTCATTAACATGATATGAGAAATAAATGTAAATTAAAAAATTAAAGAGATGTGTTTTTTATATAAAACCATTAATTTGTTTCTTATTGTCAAAATAACACAAAATAAGAAATTTCAAAGGGAATAGTTATTTTCACTTATACTATTTTAAGTAAATAATTCACAACCTTCCTATTTAAACATATATTTCATTCCCTATTCCATTATATTTTCAATAATATTTCATATATAACATTATATTCTCAAGTCAACATATTCATTATATTGTTTCTAATGCATCTAATCAATTTTCCCCAAACTATATCCTTCCTTTGTACTCAAATAATGATTATCTGAAGCTTCTTAAACATTAAATAGGTTTTCTTTCATCCATTTTAATTGAATAGTAACACATAAATCATTTAATATCATCCACAAATTTCTTCATTTATAAAAATAATATTTTCACCACATAATTAAAAAACACCAAAAATGTGGTTTTTCACAGAATCAAAAAAAGATTCACTCTTGAAGTTCATCTTATTTTCTCAAATTTCTGTTAATAAAATCTCATTGATTTACAATGATCTATCATCAAAAAATGTTACTAATCATAATTTAAACATTTCGAATCATTAAAATAGTCTCATTTCACCCATATTATATAATTAAAACACATTATCTAGTATTTATGGGTTATTCATTTCAGATTCTTTCAAATAAACTCCTCCCACAAAAAAGATTCATTGTCTTTTTTAATTTTATTAAAAAAAGATTAATAATTATTCATACAGAATTTAATCTGAATAAAATATAGACATTCCTTAACCAAGTCACATATATAATAACATATTTTATAAACATCTTTAGGAACATGAAAATGATACTTTAATTAAATATTTTAATTTTAGGTTTCTTTTAAAGATATTTTCTTCATTATGTAGGTTTTCTATTTTACAATCCCTAAAATAAAAAAAACAAAGTATTTTTTCTATATATGTTATTATTTCAATATGTCCATTATACATGCCCATATCCACTACACCACCAACAGTTTATAGGAACTAAAACTTCTCTGGCGTACACTACTTTTTATAAATACTATGACAACCAATTTCACATAATTTTATAAAATGAAATTCTTTAATACCCCTGGCATATTTCACTAAAAAGTTTATATCTTTTTATTCTTTTTTCAATTAAAATTATTTAATATTTCATGTTTGTATTGAAATTTATATTATTTTAATAAATCATGAAATCACCATAATAGGGAAACATCTTCTTCTTTCAATTTAACCTCAATTGATCCTTCTTCACCATAAATTATAGAATTGTTATATATATATATATATATGAATTTATACTTATATTGATATCCCCTAGTATATACACACACATATATAAATATATATATCAGTAGTTTTCCCATGGATTTTAATCCATCCAAAAATTCTTAAAAGGATTTTTTGAAATCGAACTAGATCTTATTAGATTCCCCTTTGTGCAATATACTTTTTGAGTAAAATAAATAATCTATTATTATTTTTCATCAACAATATTCCCAATTAATCGTTTAATATGATCTCGTCATTAATTTAGTTAATTTTACATTCAATATCATCCACTAATTATACATATTTTCCCCCTTGGGGTTTCTCAAATTCATTGAGAACAATATGTAAATTTAAAAACTTGTTATTATCATTATAAAAATTAGAGTTTTACATGATAGACACCTTTAACTATCACTTTTTCTACAATTAAATTTTGACATTTTATTTATCTTAATTACTATATAACTAGTCATCACGCACCTTAGAAATAAAAAATTTCTCAAAATGGTAACTATTTGATAAATGTTATCCACTTTTATTATCTTCACATAATAATTCCTCTATTTCAAGAAATCAAATATTTTTTAAAACATAATAGTTATTTTTCATTAAATTATATATATAATTTTTATACACAATTGTAAAGTATTCTTCAATGAGAAATTATTTAATGACACATCATCACTTTACCTCTCATATTCCTCCAACAAAATAGAGTTTGATGTGAAAAATATATTTCACAAATATTTAAAACAATTATATGGTATTTTACCATGGTATTAAAGTTTTATCTTCTAGAAACTTATTTAGATGATAATCATGAGTTTTTAAAATCTCACATAATATTTTCTATCCAGATATAAAACCTAATCATTTCTCTAACCTTCACAAAATCATTCTTATTACATAGGGATTTGTAAAATAATTCCTTTTAAAAATTAACTCTGTTATTAAAATATGTAACTTTTCTCATTTTCTAAATTTCCAACAAAAAATTTATTTCATATAGTGGAGATAAATTTATATCATACTCCTTAATAAATGAGACATATAAATACCCCAATCCAAACTAATATAATGAAGATTCATTATTATCACTAAAGCCACTTCTATTTCTCCAAAACAGTTATTGGAGATCAAAATCACATTTTCTATATTGGATAAATAATATTAAATTTCTCTTTCATGTATATAAATAACTTCATGTAATGTCCCGGACCTCTCTGATACATTCCTTTGTGAAAATGTGGTGTTGTAGGCGTTCTGTGAGGTCAAGGTGGCTTGGAGGTTCGTTTGAGTGGCATTTTTAAAGAAAACTGAAAGTTTTGTAGCTTTCGCACGGTTGGCGCACAGTTTGTCTAACCGTGCGGCCAACTGTGCGATTTGGGTTTGATGGAAGTAGAGACCGCACAGGAGGCACATGGTTTGTCTAAACCGTGCATCCAAACCATGTGAGCTGGGTGTCCAAGGCAGGGGCAACCGCACGGTTGGGACACGGTTTGTCTAACCGTGTGGGCACTTAAAGTTAGATCTGAAAAATTTAGGATCTTGACCGTTTAGTCTCTATCTTGGTCGTTGAAGCACCTAATCAACCATAAATCGACATTACCTTTCCTGGGAGGTAGGAGAGTCTCTCCCATGCATTTTTTAGGTGATTCAAGGGCTTCCCTTGGAAAATCAGAGTCGATTTCTTGAGTTATGTGATCCTGTTTGTTGGGTTTCTTAGATCTATCTAGATCTACTCCTCCTCTTCTCTCGGGATCATAGATATACGCCTGATATGGGTAGATCTAAGTTTTTGGATGTCATTTATAATGATCTTTGGTCTTTGATATGTTAGGAGAGGATATCTAAATAGGATTCATGGTGAATCGACCCGGTTCCTGGGGCATTCTTCGACCGTATTGGTTTTCCTCAAAAACCGTTGAGGTAGAGGATTCGTTGGTTCTGTTCTGTATGTGTAATGGTATCGATATCATGTTGAATCCCACTGGATGATAATGGAATTGACATAATAAATATATTTGAACCGGATAAATAAATTTCATTGATCATTTGTTATTGCCTCTTGTTTACTAGATAGTGTAGTATATATTCCTTGCTTATTAATTATGTTGTTCTTGAAGAAATTCATAAAGAATTTAAAGCCTGAATTAATTGATAATTGGTTGGCTAAATATAAAGAGGCACGAAAACAGAACTGGTTCTTGTGGTAAATTTATATTGATCAAATTTGCATAGTAATCATGGTCAATCATCGATGATAGATTATAGAATTGGTTCATGATGTTGGAACCAAAGAATTGAATTTTTTAATTCAAGATAGATTAAATTACTTGATTGAATTCCATGAAGGGTTTTGAATAACCCACTTGTTGTGAATTAGGGCTAAAATCCCATTTGATGTGGTGTTGTTTTTCCTACTGTTTGTGTTGTGATGTGACCCTAGATGGGTGTTGTGACATGTGTAGGCAGGGAGGCCTTGTGGTTGTGGCAGCGGATGACGCCGAGGGTGGCGAGATGCATTGGTTTATATATGTTGGTGTCAGGGAGGACATCAGGGATGATGGTATGGGATGGATGTGATGGGTAGATGTTTGGTGGTTTTGATTGGTTGTTTATCTACCTTACTTTTCTCCACTACTCAAGGCAGATAGTTTTGCTTACCCTTCATCCAAAAGGGGCGAAGACACACTGGGTATTCCACATGCTTTCCGTGTTTAGCCTCTCAAGGGAGAATGGGTCTAAGCTCTTTCAAAAATCAGCAAAGACATGATGGGTAGTATATCTACTCACCGTGTTGATCCCCCTTGTGTTTAGTAGCATAGGATGCTTTTCTAGAATTCCTGGGAATATGGGAAAGTAATTCTAAAATGAATGTTTGAATAAATCATGTTTACCCATGGGGTTGGAGTTTGTTGAAACTTAATGATGAGGTTGAGATATTTTGAAGGGACAGTAAATTTTGGATGTGATGTTAATGGAATTTAATGTGGAATTGTTCATGGATAATTAATGATTGGAGAATTAATTAGCATAAAGTGGAATTGATAAAAATGGAATTAAGTAAGCTAATAATGCCCTTTGATTGTTTGTGTGCTTATAGGATACATAGTCTTAGAAATAGCATCCCGGAGTCCGAGAGATGTTAGCCGCAGTTGAGACTAAGACTAGGTTGTGCCCATAGTGTGGTTTTGAGTTATATATTCTGTAATTTTTTTTGTTTCTATACACTACTCCACCCTGTCAATAAGGGAAACTGACACCCCAGGGATTCTTAGCCCTGGGGGGTGTTTTCCCCAACATTCTGATGGGAGGTTGAATGGATGATTATCCCCTTTAGCCCTGCTCTCTTTTCTTGGTAGATACTAGTGCAATTGGAACAGTGGTTAGTTTCCCCCATATATGTGTGTAGAGGGCTGTATTGGCTTGTGGTTATCTCCACACATATATTCTGGATATAGTATCCTATGGAATACTATAGGTGTAAGGTGTATAGGCAGTGATGGATTGAGGATCCTTACTCGGCATATGGGCTATAATGGCATGGGATATAATACCTAACGTATGATACACGTTATGCGAGCTGTGGTGGATCCCGAATACTACCTCGTTACTTTTGGTTGTGAGGATGGTTTGGGGATTTTCCCAGGTGTCTATGGGAAAGCCTTTGTGGTGCACGTGGTGCAGATTGTGGAGCTTAGCCCTGGTGTATACGGGTAAACCTTTGGAGAGAGATGCACAGGACGTATGTCATTGGAGAAAAGTGGGAAAATAGTGGGGAATTAGTAGCGGGGTACCCTTGATATTCATTATTATATGATATATTCTTGTATGCGTTACTTGGTGAGTGTATCCATGGTGAGGTTGGGAATGTAGTATTCCCCTCTAGGTGACGAGTTAGTTTCACGGTCGTTCACTGTGCTTTAAAATGCTTTCTTTACTTTTGCAAGAGAGGCTTTGGGGAGGATCCTACCGAGTATACTGTTATACTCACTCTATGTTTATATAAACTGTTTTTCAGGTCACTTGGAGTAGGTTGGAGATTAGGCTGGTTACTACTAGATTGTGGTTGCAGGAGCTGTTCGGGCTTGTGGTCGCTGCAGTTTTTCCTTTCTTTTGGGTTATTGTCATTTCCCATTCAGTTGTAGTAATTTTGCATGACATTACATATGTACTTGGTTTTTCATTTATACTTTAGTTCCGTGTTGGATTTGGTTGGTGTCTATCTTATCTCTCTCTTTCGCATGTGTTCTCTTAGAGGGAAATGCCTTCAATTTGTGTGATTATTATACCCTCGGTGCAAGTCTCCAACCCGGGGCCTACTGGAGACAGGACTCAGGGGGTCATTATCTCCATTTTCACATTTCTGGTCCAAGAGGGGTATACTTTGTGAGGAGGGGGTGGTGGAAAAGTTGTATAAGAGGTCTGGTTATGGGATAGGATGGAGTTTTGAGTTAGGCACAGGTGAGGTTGCCTGGGTTGGTAGGGAAACAGTGTCATTCATGTTTAGAAAGTGTGGTAAACACTGGATACCGGATGAGACATAGGTGTTTAGGGCCCCCTATGATCTGATGTATGGACCTTTAGTTTACAATGGATACTAAACATGGTGATACTAGTAGTAGGGTAGAGACCTAGGAAAGGATCATGCATAAATCATCTTTGTGCCTATGTTTGAATGGGTAGACCTTGGGATAGGTTAACCTAAATTGAATAAAAGAAAACAATTAATTAATAAATATTGAGTCTTCCATATTCGAGGCTTATGAGATCTATGTGTTTTTCATTTTCCAGGTATGGCTCCAGGTCGACGTCCTCGCCAGGGTTGCGTAGAATATGTCTAGCAGGTTGTTCCGGAGGGTTGTCGTAGGGTAGAGGTTGACGACTAGGACACTTGCAGAAAAACACTCTGAGAGTTTTAGCACTAGAGTCTGCAGAAGTAAGAGGGCTCTGTTTCAGATGAAGTCATGGAAGACTGGTTAGAGGAGGTTGAGATAGGCTTCAGTTCGATCCGTGATCGGAAAGAGCACAGGGTGTCCTTGGTTGTGACGATTCTACGTAGAGCATCAAGGCACTAGTGGTTTTTGTTCCTCGGGGATCGTGATGAATAAGTGATTACATGGGAGGAGTTCCAAAACAATTTTAGATCTGAGTTACTTTATTCGACTATGAAGGCATCTAGTCGCTAAAAGCTTCTTACCCTTCAACAGGGGAGCTCTACTATTTGAGAGTTTGGAATCTGTTTCAGGAACATTTTACGATATGCTTCGGACCTGTTACTAGATGAGGAGGCCAGGGAGAGGCACTTCGAGGAGGCTTTGTGTCCATAGATCCAACACCAGGTCACCCAATTTTTGTTAAACACATATCTTGAGTTTTTTGCGAGGGCAGAGGTTGTCGAGAGGAATTTGTCCAGGACCGGATCATCACAATATTGGAATCAACATGATTCCTCAAGAGGCAGTGATGTGGTATGGGGTACTCAGTTTTTAGGGTAGAAGAGTTTCCGTTCAGCTGGGGGTAGGTCCCAGCCATTCACATCTTGTTTTTTCGAAGGCAGAAACTCTCAAGCCTATTCCAAGGGATCAGTCACTTTTTTCTAGTGGTGGTCATTGTCATTTGTAGCGGTGGTACCCAACCATTCAAAACAGTCATCTTGCACCGGGCGCTCTGCTCCAGGTTCCTCCGTTGAGGTAGTTTCATCCAAGGCAGCAGCAGCAGATTGCACCAGCATTCGATCAGTAGAGGGTATATAGGGTAGGTAGAGGACAACCCCATGACGCTCCCCGTCCTCAGAGAGTAGAGCGCGGTCATGGTGGTGGTCGTCATCTGGGTCAGAGAGGCCATGGAGGAGGTCGTGGCCAGCTTCATGTTCTAGTGTTGCCAGCTCCAAACAATCCAGGCATCATTCAAGGTACCATTTCCTTGTTTTCTACCTTGGTGTATTCCTTGTTTGATTCAGGAGTGACACACTCGTTCATATCACCTACCCTTGTCCATGCTTTGGGACTTGAGGTAGAGATGCTTTAAGTTCCCTTGGTGTTGACTACGCTAGTTGGAGGTCGAGCTGACCCGTTTGAAGTATGTAGAGACTGTGATCTAGTGTTGGGGAAACACCGCTCTTGGGGAGATTTCCCATGTTTTCGAATACAACCATATGATTTCTTCCTTGGTGTGGATTGGTTGTATTCGATGCAGACTATTGTGGATTGCTTTAGGAAGAAGGTCGTCTTCATTGGTGCAGATGGAGAGAAAGTGGTGTTTTTTGATGAGCGAGATCCCCAGATGGGTCACAGGTGTGTTCCATCCTTATCAACCACGGTTTCTGAGATGATGCTGAGTTCTTCAGTTGTCGTTTCCTAGGGTCGTAGAGGAGTACCCTGATGTCTTTCCAGAAGATGTTGTAGCAATACCCCCTCAACGAGAGATCGAGTTTGGGATCGAGCTACAGTCAGGAGCGTCTCCTATATCTATGTATCCGTATAGGATGGACCCTTATATGTTACAATAGCTATGTATACAGCTTGATGGTCTATTGCATCGCGGTTTTGTTCGACCAATTGTGTCACCATTAGGTGCACCAGTTCTGTTCGTGAAGAAGTCCGATGGTAGTTTACGGTTGTGTGTTGATTATCGTCTCTTAAACAAAGTGACAATAATGAATCGTTATCCTCTTCCATAGATCGATGACTTATTCAATAAAATGAATGGTGGAAGTTGGTTCTCAAATATCGAATTGCGGTCAGGATATCAACAAATTCATGTAAAGGATGAGGATATCTGGAAGACTGCTTTCTGTTTTCATCATGGGCCTTATGAGTTCATTGTAATTTCGTTTGGTGTGACGAATGCTCCAGTTTTATTCATGGGATTGATGAATTTTGTGTTCCATGAGTTCCTAGACATGTTCATTTTAGTTTTCATCGACGACATCCTTATGTAATCTAGATCTGATAAGGAGCATGCAGAGTATCTACGAGCCATTTTGGGAGTTCTTCATCGACATCAGTTGTTCAGAAAGTTGTCAAAGTGTGAGTTTTGGGCTCGAGAAGTACATTACATGGGGCATGTTGTGTCCCAATAGGGAGTATCTATCTATCCATCGAATATAGAAGCATTTGTGCCTTGGTCATCACCCAAGACAGTTTCAAAGGTGTGAAGTTTCCTTGGTCTCCTAGGATACTACTGGGGGTTCATAGCCAATTTCTACCAAGTTAAAACTCCTCTGACAGCATTGACCAAGAATGACCAGGCTTTCATATGGACTTATGAGTGTCAGGCAGCATTTGAGTATCTGAAATTGAATTTAATAAGTGCTCCAGTCCTTTGTCTTCTAGCTGAGGGAGTTCAGTTTGATGTTTTCTGCGATGCTTCACATCTGGGCTAGGCTATGTTCTCATGCAGCAGATGTCAGTTGTTTATTATGGGTCTCGGCAGTTGCGTCCCCATGGACGCAACAATTCCACATTTGATCTTGAGTTGACAACCGTGGTGTTTTCTCTGAAGTTGTGGAGACATTACCTCATTGTTGAGCGCTTTTTGGTTTTCACCGATCATAAGAGTTTGAGGTATGTTTTCACCCAGCATGACTTGAACATACGACATCATCGGTGTATGGAGTTCTTATAGGAATACGACTTCGAAATATCATATATGCATTGAAAATGGAATGTTGTAGCTGATACATTGAGTTGAAAGTCGTGTAGTGATGGTGTGCATGAATCTGGTGATTCCTGGAGAGTAATGGAAGAACTATATGCATTAAATCTTGATATGGGAGAATTCAGAGGTAGAGGTTGTCTTTTTTAGACAATGGTATAGTCATCCCTGATACAGAAGGTGGAAGAGTCCCAGTTTGGAGATCTTGAGGTGGAGGTCTTTAGATAGCTAGTTGTTTGTGGTGAGGCCCCTAATGGTTGGTCGGAGGATGAACAACACCGAGTGTTATATCATGAATGGATATTTGTTCCCTTGGCGATGCACGAGAGGGTTCATAGAGAGTTCCAGTGTTCACAATTAGAAGTACATCCTGGCATGAAAAAGATGTACCGATCCTTGAGGAGTCAGTTTTGGTGTCCTGGGCTGAAACGTACAGTTGCAGAGGTTTTGTCTCGATGTTTATTCTGGAAGAAGGTGAAGGCTGAACACTATGTTCTATGTGGTCTTCTTCTTCCATTAGATATTCCTCAATGGAAGTGAGAGTACATCTCAATGGACTTTGTTACTGGTTTACCTCGATCTCTGAGAGGTAATGATGCTATTTGGGTGTTAGTAGATCGTTTAACAAAATTGGCCCACTTCATAGTGATCAAGGAGTCAAGTTCAGTGGAATTTTTGTCGAGGGAGTATCTGGAGTTGGTGGTGAGACTGCATGGAGTCCCCTGGATGATCATTTCTGATCGAGATCCTCGGTTCACCTCCCGGGTGTGGAGAGGTATCCAACATGTGTTTGGTTCTCAATCGAACCATTGCACTTCTTTTCATCCTCAAATGGATGGTCAGATGGAGCAAACTATCCAGACTCTTGAAGACATGTTGCGCTCATGTGTTCTTGATTTTGGAGGGTTATGGATGAGGCACTTACCCTTGGTATATTTCACTTATAATAATAGTTTTCAATCTACCACCGGTATGGCTCCGTTTGAAACCTTTTATGGATGACATTTCCATTCTTCGTTGTGCTGTATTGGGGTCGGAGAGTTAGAAATTATCGTACCGGAACTAGTGCAGAATACAACAAAGATGGTTTAGGTGATTCGTGAGAGGATGAAGGTAGCGCAAGATCATCCGAAATCATATGCCGATCAAAGAAGGATACCCTTCGAGTTTAATTTTGTGGATCATGTGTTTCTGAAGGTGACTCCCCGTCGTGGGTAGTGAAGGGTTGGAAATGGATGTATGCTTTATCCCCGGTTTGTTGGGACTTTCGAGGTGTTAGCTCTTGTTGGAGCCGTGGCGTATTGACTGGCACTTCCCCCGCAGATGATTCAGATACATGATGTTTTCCATGTATTACATCTTTTTTGCTATCTTCATGACGACTCTCACATCATAGATTGTGGAGGGATCAATGTGATGATGAAGCCACCATTGAGGAGCGACCTATGGAGATCCAAGACCACAAGGATAAGGTGTTTCCTGCGCATTCTATTCCTTTGGTTCGTGTCTTATAGTGGCATGGTGGAATGGAGAAGAGTACCTGGGAATGTGATTCACAGATACATGCTCAGTACCCAGATTTGTTGGATGTTTAACTCTTTCCATGTATTGTTGTAGCTAATGTGGTTATGTACATTCATGTTAATGATATGGTATCCTTTTTTTCTTTAGTGTCTTCCTCTCTTTTGAGATGTATCTTGTTGGGTGGTTGTTCAGACCCTGTTTCATTTTATCTTTAGGTGGGTTTTGGATTCTCAAGGATGACAATGTTTTGAGAGATATCAGATGTAATGGCCCAGACCTCTTCGGTCCATTCCTTTGTGAAAATGTATTTCTGGAGGTATTCCGGGAGGTCAAGGTGTGTTGAAGGTGAATTTGGGTGGCCTTTTTAATGAAAAATGGAAGTTCTGTAGCTTTCGCACGGTTGGCACACTGTTTGTCTGAACGTGTGGCCAAACCATGCGATTTGGGTTTGATTGTAGTAGAGACTGCATAAGAGGGGCACCGTTTGTCTAAACCGTGAAGAAAAACCCTGCAAGCTGGGTGGCCAAAGAAGGGGTAACCGCACGGTTGGTACATGGTCTGTCTAACCTTGTGAACAAACTGTGGGGGCACATAATGTTAGATCCTAAAATTTAGGATCTTGACTGTTTAGCCTCCATCTTGCTCATTTATGCCTCTAATCGGCCATAACTCGGGATTACATTTCCTGGGAGGTAGCAGAATCTCTCCCAATAGTTTTGGGGGCGATCCAGAGGCTTCCCTTGGCATATCGGAGCTAGTTTCTTGAGGTTTGTGATCCTTTTTGTTGGGTTTTTTAGATCTACCTAGATCTACTCCTCCTCTTCTCTTGGGATCATATATCTACGCCTGTTATGGGTAGATCTAAGTGTGTGGATTTCGTTTATGATGAGATTTGATCTTGGTTGTGTTAGGAGAGGAGATCTATGGAGGATTCATGTAGAATCAACCCAGTTCTATGGGCGTTCATCGACAGTTGTGGTTTTATTCAAAAACCGTTCATTGTGGGGATTCGTTTCTTCTCTTCTATATGTGTAATGGTATCGATATCATGTTGAATCCCACTAGATGATAATGGAATCGACCTAATAAATATATTTGAACTAGATAAAGAAATTTCTTTGATCATTTGTTATTGCCGCTTGTTTACTAGATAGTGCAGTATATATGCCTTTCTTATTAATCATGATGTTCTTGAGGAAATTTATAAACAACGGAAATCCATAATTAATTGATAATTGGTTGGATAAATATAAAGAGGCATGAAAACAGACTTGGTTGTTGTCGTAATTCGATATTGATAAACTTTTTCATAGTAAGAATGTTTAATCTTCTGTGATAGCTTATTGAATTGGTTAATGATTTTCTAACCAACAAATTAAATTTTTTAATTCAAGATGCATTAGATAACTTAATTTAATTTCAGGAAGGGTTCTAAGTTACCCTCTTGTTGTGAATTAGGGATAAAATCCCATTTGTTGTGGTGCTGTTTTTCCTGCTGCTTGTGTTGTGATGTGACCCTGGAGGGGTGTTGTGATAAGTGGAGGTAGGTAGGCCTTGTGGTTGTGGTAGTGGATGACGCCTAGGGTGGCGATATGCATCGGTTTATGCATGTTGGTTTCGGGGAAGACACTAGGGATGATGGTATGAGATGGATGTGATGGCTTGATTTTTTGTGGTTTTGATTGGTTGTTTATCTACCTTACTTTTCCCCACTGATCAAGGAAGCTAGTTTTGCTTACCCTTCTTCCAAAAGGGGTGATGACTCGTGGGGTAGGCCACGTGATTTCTGTGTTTAGCCGCTCGTGGGAGAATGGGTCTACGCTCTTGCTATAGGTGGAAAAGACTCGACGGGTAGTATATCTACTCACCGTGTTGAGCCCCCTTGTGTTTAGTAGTATAGGATGATTTTATTGAATGCCTGGGAATATGGGAAAGTAATTCTAAAATTAATGTTTGAATAAATGATGTTAACCCATGGGGTTGGAGTTTGTTGATACTTAATGATGAGGTTGAGAACTTTTCAAGGGACGGTGGATTTTGGATGTGATGTTAATGGAATTTAATGTGGAATTGTTCATGGTTAATTAATGTTTGATGAATGAATTAACGTATACTTGAATTGATAAAAAGGGAATGAAGTAAGCTAATAAATCCCTATAACTGGTTGTGTGCTTATATGATACCAAGTCTTAGAAATAGCAGCCTGGAGTCCGAGAGACGTTAGATGCAGTTGAGACTAAGACTAGGTTATTCACATAGTGTGGTTGTGAGTTATATATTCTATACTTTTTGTGTTTCTATACGCTACTCCCCCCTATCAGTAAGGGTAACTAACACCCTGTGGATTTTGAGCCCTGGAGGGTGTTTTCTCCAACATTCTAATGGGAGGATGAATGGCTGACTACCCCCTTTAGCCCCGCTCTCTTCTCTTGGTACATACTAGTGCCCTTGGCACAACGGTTAGTTTCCCCCACATATGTGTGTAGAGGGCTATAATGTCTTGTGGTTATTTCCACACATATATTCCAGAAATAGTATCCTATAGACTACTATAGGTGTAACATGTTTAGGTTGTGATGGATTGAGGATCCTTACTCTATGTATGGGTTGTAACGTCTTGAGGGATAATACATTACGTATGATACACATTATGCGAGCTGTGGTGGATCTTGGAAACTACCTGGTTACTTTTGTTAGTAAGGATGGTGTGGTGCTTCGCCCAAGTGTCTACGGGTAAGCCTTTGTGGTCCACATGGTGCAGATTATGGAGCTTAGCCCAAGTGTATACAGGCAAGCCTTTGGAGAGAGATGCACCTGATGTTTGTCATTTTGGAAAAGAGGCAAACCAGTGGGGAAGTAGTAGAGGGGTACCCTTGATATTATTTATTATATGATATATTCTTGTATGTGTTAATTTTTGAGAGTATCCATGGTGAGGTTGGGAACATAGTATAGCGTTTTAGGTGTCGAGTTAGTTTCACTGTCATTCACTGTTTTTTAGCATGCTTTCTTTACTTTTTCACGAGAGGATTCGGGGAGTATCCTACTGATTATACTGTTATACTCACCCTACATTTATATAAACTATTTTTTAGGTCACTTGGAGTAGGTTAGAGATCGGGCTGGTTACTACTAGCTTGTGGCTACAGGAGCTGTTCGGGTTTGTGGTCGTTGTAGTTTTTCCTTTCTTTTGGGTGCTTGCAGTTTTCCCTTTCAGTTGTAGTACTTTTACATTACATTACATATGTACTTGGGTTTTCTTTTATACTTCTGTTCTGAGTTGGAGTTGGTCAGTGTATATCTTATCTCTCTCCTCTTCATGTGTTCTCTTAGTGTTTAATGCCTCCCATTTGTGTGATTATTGTACCCTCGGTGCTAGTCGCCAACCCGGGGCCTACTGGAGGTGGGACTCGGGGGTTCATTATCTCACTTTTCACATTGCTAACCCAGGAGGGGTACACTTGGTGGGGATGAGGTCGTGAAACTTCATGTTTGAAATTTAAAATTTTATTCTATTCATTATCTACTCTAACATTTCATTGATGATTATTTCATGGATTCTCCAAAATTTCATTTATTGTCTTGATCACCATAATATTTGAAAACAATTTCATAATAAGTTATTTAAATATGTAATTCCATTCATATATATAAATCTCAATAATCATATTATCAGTCTCAGTTGTCACTAATCCATCTATGATTGAAGTAAAAATAATTAATTATAATGTTAACTATGTTAATATAAAATAAACGAAACTGTGGAATTATTATTTCTTTTCAAAATATGTATTTTTTACCCTTAAATATAGTATAAATTTTCAATTGAGAGAATTAATATATTCTATTATTTATGTAAAAATTTAAGTCTCTATTTGAAATTAATATAGATAACTTCACAGAGGTAGTATTAAATAGACTTGATGACTTTGAAATAATGACATACATTGTTATAATATTAATTATATAAGACACTAAAACTAATTATATTGAGTTCTTATAAAAGTTTTCAATAACAAATAGTTGAATATGTAAATGAATTTTTTTGACATTTTATTTGTAATCAATCTTCATTCTATATTAAAATGAAAAAAACAAGTTATTAAACAACATTTTTCGTCTTGATCAAACATTATGGACAAAAAGAATATAGATCTCTTTTTTCATTTTTGTATTCAAAAAACATAAATTATCAAAATGATGTATATTTTTTACTATTAAAATTAATTGAATATTCATTGGCATGGAATGGAATTAGTCAATGTCACATGATTCAATTGAATAATCTAATGGATTAAAACAAGGTATATCTTTCAACCCATGTGTGTAAAAACATATCAAAACAAATAAAATTCCATCACGCACCCAAAAATAGTCCCTATAAGAATATATATTAATGGAGAACATCTATAACCATTTAAAATATATGAATACATTCTCGTTTGAATAAATCGTTTTCTTATTCTCTTTGATCACTTAAACTCTAAAATTAATAAACCAAACATTAAATATTCTAAAACATAAAGATAAAAATATCCTGGTGAATCCTTAATCATCAAATAAAATAAAAAAATAAAAGACACAAAAAAACCAATTTATGATATTTTATCTAAATCAAGGATTTTATATTCCTAATTTATGGATTCCTCTTATAATAACATGCGAAATCAAGAGCTAATCATCTTCACTATTTATTTTTTTATTGAAGTTTCTACTTCTATATTTTCATAAAATCGTATCAAAAATCTATTCAACATTGATATAAAAAACATCAGTAGATTTACATAATCTTATTAAAAAATTAAAATATATTATCCAATTCAAATGCCAACATCTCAAAATTATTTATCAATTATTTAATCAAACATAACATCCAAGTCACCTTTAATATCACAATGTTATGTAGAGTATCAAGCAATAATGAATCCGTTTAGAACACAAAAAGAAATTAAATAAAACAAACTAATAAAAAATGAAATGAATCATGAAATAATAGTATATATTATGTATTAATGGATGTAGTAAATATGTTATTACAATAAATTTCTCCTAAAATTGACATTGTATTCAAAATAATAGTGTCATAATAGATCACTATTGCAAGATAATTCCCATGACACGAAAAGTATTAATTGAAATTAAACCATAACAGACAACCCATAATGGCTAGTATATATCAACATTTTTACACCATCACACTATGCCATGATTTAGAGATTCATGACACAATAACTTCCTTTAAGATGGAATTATATTCTCTCAACATCAAAATTAATCAAATTTGAATCGTAGACTTATCATTATGGGGTGATACATATTCAATGTATACCATTATATTAATCATCACTTAATGATCATAAATCATCTTATAATTACTGATATTTTCTACATGATTATATTTGATTCAATTAAAACTTATACAAAACCATTTTTTCTCATCCAAACTATATCAAAACCAATTAAGTGATTTGAATCACGTGATTTATTGTGTGAGAACTTGATAAAAATTATAACACCACTGATATAAAATCACATTCACTTCACTATTTTAAAAAGACATGATTATTCTTTTATAATAATACATATCTTGGGGATTATGACTTCCATTAACCATATTCTTCGCCACAACACATTTTGGATTTGAAGAAATACTTTACATAAAACATTTGGATGTAACAAAAATTTTATTAACCATTTGAATTAAATCTTCAAGCTTTATCCATTGATTCTTCTATATTTTTTTCACACGTATATTTATTTAAATTTAATAATATATAGATTGTATCATTTATGTTTCAAAATATAAAAACTTATTTTCTGACATTGTTATATATAATAGACTCTATTAATATTTGGGAAACTATTCACGTGTTTTATAAAATTCCTCCCCGGGTGAAAAAATTTTGTATTATGGAAGCATGTCCTGATTTTACTAATATCTCACTTATGATTAAATGTCCTAGGATTACTATTAAACCCTATAATAAAATTATAAAGGAATCAAACATTACCATTATATACTATCAATATAACACTCGAACTAGGAAATACTATGTCTTACTCAGTTTTCCTAAAAATATAAAGATTTTTTGATTTTTTTATTGAGATCATTTATATTATAGTTTACATTGAACAATAGTGGCCATTATAGTATAACTTTACTAAAAAAATTGGATTTATATATTATCGATTCTTTTCGAATCTAATAACATACCTAATCATACTTATTGCATTAGTGTATATGAAATGTTTTTTTTAAATATTTACAAAAATATGACTTTTAATTATTATACCTCTCAGACATATATTTTTCTTGGTAAAAACTTATTATGTTATCTATCACCTTGAATGGAACAATTTTATCATAGTAATATTTTAATATGAGACTCCATGGACACATGTTTGAGATTAAAGACATCCGAATATTCCTTATCATACATCTTATAAGCATTAATATTCATATGATGAATTGTTTATCGATCTTACTACTTATGAATGGGAATTTATAACTCATAAAAAATTAATTATAATATAAATCTTTTAAAAAGTACAGATAGAATTATAGGATGTTACTTTAGGTATTATTATTCTTTTCCAGGCACGATCTCAAAGTAAAGGATAATGATGATTCCATTTTAATATAAAAATAGAATTTTATTAAATTATTTTCATATTTCATAACCATATAATACAAAATTTTATTATATTTTATCTAATTAAAAAATATCTATTTAAAATTTAAATAAAATTTATTAGAGGCCAAGATTCATATTTTAATAAATTCTTTAGTACACTATTGAATTACTCACTTCATGTACCTACTTTTGTCAACAATCATTTTAATCATATCATATATGACTTTGGGAAAGTTGAGTGAACAACTCCTTTGATAAATAAAACACATGTATATCCCAAATTTATTACTCTTATACCCTAAAATTTTAGTTTTTCTGTTTACTTTTGTCTAAAACTCATTACCAATATAGGTGATGGATATGTGAAATGAATGTGAAACCATGATGTGGTGGTTTAGACCACGCCATTATCTATCTTTTTCCACAATAGAATATTGTAAGACTCTCTATTATGGTAATTGTGTATGGAAGTATAGTTTTGTGTCTTAATATTTATTCCAAACAATATCTTTCACACAATATATGAATATTAGTTATAACTAACAGACAATGATGTTTATGAGTATATTGAATGTCATACATGGTTATTTTAATGTTAAAAAATTGATTTATTGATTAATATGAGTTCATGAAGAGTTGAAAAATTTGATGAAATTTATAAAATCTATGGTTAATTTCTACTAAATAATTTATGTTTATGGATAAATATATAAATTGTTTTAAATATTTATTGAAAAATCATTCCATTTTTTTAATTTCATTGGAGAAATCCTTAATTTAAATCTCATCAACCCCCTGATACAATCCTAAATATGAAAAAGGTTCTAGAAGAAAATTTTAATGATAAAATTATTTATCAATAATTAGGGTATTTTTTTTAAATCCATGGATACCCAAAGAGGTAGAATTCATTAAGATAGTATTTTTGAAATCTAAATCGTGATCATTCTAAGCTTGGACAGGACAAAACAACTAAGTGAAAGTTACATCATTTATTCAATATTTTATTATTATTTATAAATTTAAGTTTATATACTTGTGTTTTTTGGGATTCTTTGTTATTATGAAATGTTGAGGATGAGTTTCATTCCTTTGAGAATCATCAATCCTATTAAATAAAATGTTAAATAGTTAATCGATTCCTGAGAACTACCACACATGAATTGTGATGAGTTGTTTATCTCTACTCAGATGCTCTATTATTGATATGAAGTGTTTCATAACACAAATAATTATGAAACTATAGTAATTTAATTTTACCATATGGGTTTGATGTTGGATGTGTTCATATGTTAGATTTTATCACACCAATTACAGGTAACAGAGATGATCTATCAATGATTGGTTTCAAATTTGAATGAGTGATGAAACATGTAAAATGATTTTTTAAATAAACTTTCCATAGAAAAAAAACATTTTATTTTATCTTATTTATTTTAGACCATGACATACAACAAAATTCAAATAGGCATTCTGTTCCAGAAACTCTTGATACAATGAAGTTTTCATTATGAAACACCTATTCTAGAGTGAGATTATAAGTTAAAGAAACATAGAATCATATGATAATGATCTACACCATAGTTTTCTGAGAAATATGATCTAGTGTCTTCCACTAA
Organism: Viscum album; assembly: GCA_963277665.1. Taxonomy (NCBI): domain Eukaryota; kingdom Viridiplantae; phylum Streptophyta; class Magnoliopsida; order Santalales; family Viscaceae; genus Viscum; species Viscum album. The sequence continues at coordinate 829,178,325 of OY728151.1, read as the reverse complement.
AAGGACCAGCAATAATGTAGTGCATGAATCCAAGCCAATTTGAGACATTGAATGTCCTTCCCCAAACACCTTAGTATGGGACAGTTCTCCTAAAACACCGAACCTAATTAAAAAATTATGGGCTTGAACATCCATAAAAAATATCCATGGTGTATCTCAATGTAAGGGTTGTCACCGAGGGATTAATCATTTCATTTCATATACATAAATGATTTGGTTATAATGCTAAAGTAGTTATTTTATTCTGTAATAAAGAGTTATCACCATGGGGAATATCATATTCTGAAGTAATGCATTTTGTGTATAATTTTAATGAAAATTTTATTTTTCATAAAAAATTATATAAAATTTATGGAATGGCATTGATGGGGGATTTAAAGAAAACCGAAAATTATTTGGTGGATGTGGTCTAGGATTATTAAGGATTTTCTCTATGAATAAATTATAATTTGATAAATTTATTAAATGTCAAATTTAAAGTGTTTATATTTTTTTATGAATTGTTAATTAATGTAAATATAAATTTTTTATAATAATGAATTAGTTTTAATATTTTTTATTCCATTGAAAAAGTGTTTTTGATGATGATATGATCAATTGTTTAAATAAAATCAAAAATGTGATTTTTATTTTTTAAAAATTTATTACATATGATATGAAATGATTACTATTTGATAATAAAAATTTCCATAAAATACCATATATTTTTTAATGACAAGTATTTAATATTATAAAACTGTATATGATAATATGAAAGGTTCATATTGGATAATATTGATGTGCTCAAGATTATCTATGCCTAAATGATAAAATGTTAATAAATTCATTAGTTATGTATCATTCATAAAATTTATCAAATGGTTATTTTTATGAAATGTTAATGTTTTTAAATTTAATTTCCTTTTTTATTATTAAAAAAAATATATTTTATATTCTATATTTTTTAGTATGATTTAATTTAAATATGTTAAATTAATTCATCTAATTATCATATATTCATTTTAGTTGATATATGTTACATATAAAAATTGTTTTATATTTCTCCTTCCATGAATTTAAAGTGTATTGGGTTATGAGATTGAATTATGAAATTAATTAAATTTTATAGTTATTTGGATTTAGAATTATAATTCACTACAAACTGTTATTGAGTAATGAAATATGGGTTGAGAGACTTTGGGATGGACTACTCGCTAAAATAGAAACTTATAGCTTGTCTTGAAAATTTGGGGTTGGATAATTGTTAATTCATACATCCTCATGTGAGGATTAGTTATTATATATAATTATAATTGTTTAAATGAAATGGATTTATATACCATATTCATGGGATTCACTTAAAAATTTAATTTTGAGTGACATTTTACATTAGTTTGGTAACACAATCCCAATATTTTAAAAAGAGTTAAACATCAACAAGGTTTGACCATATTGAATTGATTAAAGGAATATGTATTCTAGACTAAATATTTAGATGCATGAATATAAAAATAGAATTCAAGAGATAAGATAGTGTAATATTAACTAATTATTAACAATATTAAGAGTGATATTCCTTCAAAATAAAATGCTTTTCAATACCTCAATCATCAAAAAAGTTATTTCCATTGAAATTATAGGTTATATTGTATTATATTATGTATGAAATGAATGTAATTATATTATCATGGTATTAAGGTGCCTCATTTTTATATTTTAATTGGGAAACTCTTATCTGAGAAATACATGGAAATAATACCTTATAAAGAGTGATTATTTTATGAATGTGATGGATTAGGTGAATACATATCCACTCAGATCTCTAAGACTAATTTATTTTATTTTTGGAATAACATATTTTCAAATTAACTATGGGGTGAGATGAATAGAACAGATGTATAATTTCCTAGTGAAGTAATGATCATGGACTACTAATGGATATGATCGATTTAAAATTTTTAAACTTTTTAGTGAAATAACATTTTATAAAATCAAATATTAAATAAATATGATACCTGATACTCATATAATGAATAAATATTTTATTTATATATGATAAATATCATCAATCATAACCTTGAGACCAATCATTACAAAATAAATAGATTATTGGATGGAATTTACAAGACAAGTGAATGAACTTTTGATTCTTTCTTAAGAAAGAACAAAAATTATATGTGTTAGAGAAATATGTTCATGAGTTACCACAAAATAAAATTATTTAACTAGATGGTCTAAATTAGTATGAAATCAATAGATTAAATAACATAAATTTTAAAAGGAATTTTATAATTTTATAATGAATTATAAACATTAGTCTCCAATATTGTGTACAAGATGATATGGTACATTAGTGACTAAATTAGACCAATGGATTTTGATAAATCATGATATAGATATAGAATTAGTATTTTATTATCATTTAATTAGTTACAAAAAAAGAAAATTAGGTTTAAATGTATACCATATTTTCTGATTTTGCTATGTCTTTATGAACTATATATGATGGGTTCATTTTATTGTGTTTTGCTGACAATATAAGTCTGTAAACCATTTTACAAAAAGGTGAAAATTTATTTTGAAATTCCAAAAATGGTTATTTAATAAACCAGTCAATGTTATTGAAATATAATTAATAATTAATGAGTTAAGAACAATTTTTTCCTATGATGTAATTGTTACAAAACCTATTGGATTTTGAGAGAATCATGGAGATCCTATTTTAGGTATCAGTGATATAGAATCATTTTTTAATGGTATATGATAAAAAAGGTATATTTGAAGACCATTGTAAGTATAATGATGATTAAAATCAAGGTAAAAATTATAGAAACTTGTACATTCATTATGGTGACTATGAAAGGTTTCGTTAAATCATAGAGTTTGATTTAAAAGAATACTTAAGGATTAAATGGATCTATATAAAGGATGTGTAATTTAAAATTATTTCTCTTATGTGATAAGATATGTTATTTATTCATAAATATTTATTATTAATAATTGACATGATGAAAATATTATATAATTATGAAAATTGACTAAAATAATTTAGAAGAAGGTATAAATAAAATTATTTTACATAGAAAACAAGTTGTTTTCTAAAATATTTATTTAAATTTTATGGAGGGAGTTCTATCATCCAATATTTGAATAATATAAATTATAAAGTCTTATTTTTAGAATAATTTTCTAATAATATATAATACTATATAAGATATGGCTTTTAATTTTTTTTAGAATATTCTCACTAGAATAAATAAGTCTTACTTATTAACTGTAAACCTATATTAGAATAACATTATAGAGATAATATAGATAGTTGGAGTATATTTGGATACAGATAAGTTTAATGTTTTATAAGTGAAATATTATACCAATAATGTTCAAATGGGATGAATAATTATATACTAAAATGGTTTAAGGAATCTTGGTATTGAGAAATGTAAATATTTTAATTTAGTTATAACAATTATGTGAATGTCACTATATATCCGTAATGATTTTAGGATGCATTTATTAAAGACTGATATTAGTGGAATGTGTTATATTTTTTATCTAATGATCTTTAATAATTATTTTATTGGATATGTTCCAAGATGATGATGATGAACATTGAATGAAAACTATGTACAAAAAATTAGTTATTCACTTTGTAATATGTGATGTAGTCAAGTTAGGGAGTTTTAATACCACGTAAAATAGTATAATAAAAGGAATATGATTTCTAAGTCTCAAAATTATTAAAAAAATATTTCATCATAGATTTTACTCACTATATGAGTTTACTAATATGTGTAATAAGATTTCCATATAGATATGTGGTATTAATTACATTGAGATGCAGCATTATTTATAAAACTATTATAGTTATGAAAAAATAAGTCCTCTCTCGCAATCTATAATATGTGATATGATTATATGGTTTCTTATGAATAAGTTTGTTTGTATTCTTAAAAAATTTTACGAATATAAAATGTGACATTTTATATTAATAAAAGTTTCCACCTTATCAATCTTTCATGATAGATACATATAAATAATATAAATTTAACTAATAATTAACCACCTTAATTAATACAATCATTTATCACTCATTGATGTTCTTCATGAAGTAAAATATTTTTTTGGACAAATTTAATGGTTTTAAAGTGTAGTATTTTGAATAAAGTTATAAAATATATTCATCAGGCATAAAAGATGATTTTTTTTAATATATGACATTCCATGTAGGGATTCATGTTTCATATTGAATTCTCATAACCTTGGTTGGATAGATACAAAGATTCAAAACCAAAATACATTGATAAATTTCATATTATATACTTGTGTCTTAGCTAACAAAAGGGGAGGTTGGGTATGTTGTTGATCATTTTTTTAGTTGAGGCTAAACCAATATTGAATTTATCCTCTGATATGAAAATTATGACATCATATAACATGATTTATATGAAAAAATATAGTGTATTGAAATACCAATATAAGGATTATTAATTGTTATTATTTTTCTATCTGATTTACTAATTCACATAAAAGATTGACATGTGGTGTATTTATTTACCTGGTTGGTCTTTATTAAAAGAATTGTGAACATATTTGGAGGCCATATTAGTTATTGAGACCACTCTATATCATAGAAAAAAGGATGAGATGATTATTAATAATTATATATGATAGAAATGGGGGATAGAAGTATATATATATATATATGTTTTCTATAGAGGTCATACTAGATCCCTTTTTTGATTGAGTGGATTTGAAGATTATTTAGCAGATAATATTTATTTAAATTTGTATATTAGTGAATTCATAACTATTATAAATGATATATTGGTTCATTGGGTCACACATTGTGGTTATGAACATGATGATATGGTTTATTAAACTTTTGATGATACCACATTTGTTTAGGGTATCTGAAATTATTTCATAATTGATTTTTAGAGAAATGTATATTTTATGTAACATGTGCTGAAAATGATTTATATATTTTCCAAAAAAATTTTTGAAGTTATCCACATGATTTTGTGAATTTGGATTCATAATATGGTACACATGCTGTAATATAATTTAAAAATACCAAAAAAAATCTCTGAGTGATTAAGTTTAAATAGTAGATTGAGGGATATGCGAACAAAAATTCTAACCATAGTGTTGTGGAGGATGCTTTGGAATATTCTTTATTTGTGTTCATGAAGACATAATGTAAGAAACTATTTCATGGAATTTTTGTATGGGGTTGTTTTTTTAGATGATAATCCTATATTTTTCCACCTACATCCACACAATATATCCTGATCATGTATAACCATCATATAATGATAATTATTGGATGTTTAAACAAATTTCATGATTTCATTAATGTTAGGAAATCAATCTGATGATTAATATGAGTTATTCAAATGCTAAAATGTTGGATAAAATGTATGAAGTGTTACACTAATATAGGTCAACGATTTTATCATCTTATAGGCACACACAGACACAGACACACACACAGATATATATATATATATATATGGGTTCAATATTTATATAAGTTGTTTTTTTAATTTGAACTAATATAATTTTTTAGAATTTATTAGATTGAATCTCTTCAAGCACTAATATCTTTTATATCATTAAACATAGTTCTAGTATACCATTGTAAAGAGATATGTACTTCCTATTTTTTTAGATATTTCTACAATATTTAGATACCCTAGGACGGATAATTCCATATAATACACCTTTTTTGATATTACTCAATATTTTTTGAATCTTAGATAGCTTGAATCATCAAAGTGAAAGGAATATAAAATTTTCAACATTTTTTATTCATTCCATATTTATAGATTGATCCTAGTCAATTTTGGGTTATTGTATTGTACTTATGCTACATTCAGGATGCCTTTAATACAGATAAAACCCATAAACAGGTACCTAAATATATTTCAAGTAGCTATATTTTTATTTCTTTTCACCTAATCTGTGGGAACTATTATTTCGGAGATTCTACTTGTATAAATTATTAATATCATGGAAATCATTCACTTTTTGTGGAATCTATAACTAAATATTTCAATTTTAAAAAAATTCTCATAGTTTTCAACATGTATTCCTTTTATGTATTCAGGATTCCAATAATTTAGTTTTGGTATATTATACATCCCAACAAATTAATATTTTCAAAGCATACTATTGTACAAAATATTATACCAATAATTATTTATCTTAATTATTTAAATTTAAAATATATTTATTTATAAACATATCCAAATAAATATAATTTATAACATATATGATATCCCTTAAAATAAATATTTATAATCATATAAATCCAATGTCCCAATAAGAACAAGAATGTTGAGATAGGTAACCAACCATCAAATTTTGAGATAGAACCTAAGCCACAAATCCATTAAGATGTCTCGCCCAATGTGAAACTATCTATAGATCAATTATCAAAATTAACCATAATTTTAGTAAAATCATGACTCATAATATTCATAAATAATGACTTCACTGTACAGACACATACATTACCAGAGAAAAATCATGATCCTGGTTCAACATAGGTTTTTTCAAGAAGATCATTTACACATTAAACAAAATAATACATTAATTCATAATTAATAAAATTTAAATTCAATAAATAAATAATGAATGTATAAAATAAATAAATTTATAGGTTATAAATTATCAAATGGGATAATATTTTTAAACAATTTCATAAATAAATAATTATAAAAACATTACAATTAAGAATTATTTATAATATTCCATAAATAAATAAATATAAATATTCCATATTTATTTAAGTTTAAAACCTTTAATATTATTAAAATATATTATATTAAATGTAAAATATGTTATATTTTAATTATATGACATATGTGAAATACAAAACATTTATATTTTATATGATCATTTCAAATTTTATATATATCTTCTTCATATTTTAATTATAATTTTTTTAATTTTATGTAAAATACGTTCAATTCCACTGAAAAATTATTGTAATGGTTAAAATAAAATACCTAATAACGCATTTTAATATAAAAAATAATATTATAATTTCTGTAATTTTATAAGTAAATATATACATCTTTATTTTTTATTTTTTATTCATAACACTGTATAAAATAATCAACCATGTAAAAAATGTAATTATACATCACATCCACCAAACAATTTTTTGGTATAATTTAATACCCCCCTTAAATGCATCATGTTATAAATAATACTCATAATTGTGATGGATTTTTATTATTTAATGGAAATGAATTTTATTCATTAAATATATAACCATGACCATTTTTAATAATTGTTAAATCATTGTTTTTATTGAGTTAAAAATATTTCAAAAAGGAGCCTCATGATTTTTCATAAGAATTTAAATTTCATGTAGATACTTAAAATGATATACATTCAAAACCATGAAGTTTTTTTGAACCATATCCATTTTTCATTAAACAAATCGTGATTCTAGAAAAAAAATCTAAATTATTCATCAATTTTAATATTACGTATATATGTAATGGAATTGGATATGATATTTTAAAACCAATCAAAGGGAAAAGAAAATATAATTTTATCTTGAATCAATGGTTTCTTTTATATAGCATCGTTTAAATATATGTTAACATTTGAGACACGTTATGGTAATTATCCACCATTTGATAAACTCACTCACACTCATATGGAACAACATAAGCTAGAGAGTAAGGAACATTGTTTTTTACAAAATTTAGATCTAATGAGGTTATCTACTCTGTGTTGTGTTATGGATTTCCGTGTCTATTTTTTCCAATTTAATAAATCACCAATAAAAATGGTTTGGGGAGGGAACAATTTTAACCAAATGATCATCCCACACTTACATATCCTGATAAGATGACTATTCTAGTTCTCACTGGTATCAAAATGAAACTTTTCTTTAGAAAATTTTGAATATAAAATAGCTTCTACTCACATCCACCAATTTCTAAAACATATATTTATAGAAAATGTATCTACTAGTAGACCTACACCCATTCACCTATGCTCTGTGAGGATATTCATAGAGAAAATATATCATTTGGTCAATGTTTTTTGGGATACTTGATAATCTTTTTCTGACAAAACTACTAGTGTAATTTGAAATAAATACTATATATTGAATTGTGGTATCAATTTATATAAATAATACTCAATTATAAATGTCGATATTGAATGGGAAGATATTGGTAACTCTTCCTTACATCATGTATTTGTTCAATTTTTTTGAATATAATCCAAAGGCGTAAAATTTTAATTTCAGAAAATCATCTATTTTACAAATAGTCAAAAACATTAAATACATCCAAAAAACATATATGAATAACAAAATTTTCCATCAGGGATATTGGATCCTTTATTGTTGGACTCGATTTCATCATCAGGGTTGTGACTTCACAATGTTAATGTAAAGTCACTCAGCATCCTCTAGTTTTTTAACCTCCATATACATAAATCTATAATTATTTTTCTTGAACCATTTGTTTATCACCACTCAATCTCTTTATTCATATTGTACATTAGATATATCTATCATTATAATTTATTTCAGGTGATCTAGATCTATTTCATTACGTTAGGTTTTACTTTCTACCTGTAACATCCAACTTGGACCAACATAACTTCTAACATCCCAGGTAAATAAAGAATAATAAATTTTCATATTTATTAATATTTACTAACTGAATTTTAATTTTACTTTAAAGGGGTTGCTATGTTCGATAGCGTACCCGATACGCAACAAAGAGTTTCTTTGAAATCTTATGTTGCACACTAGTAATATTATAATATTATTTTAAATGGTAGTTAACACGTAGTTGTTTTATTGGAGGGAATGACTAGAAATTACTAAAATATGATTATATGTGTTTTTAAAATGTTTTTACATTTATCCAATAAAAGATAAAAGCTTAAAATAAGAAAAGAATTCAATTTTAAGCATAAATACTCTAATATTCACTAAAAGGTCGACTTATCGCCTTTTGATGGAGAACCCTCTTTAAATATAGTTTTGGTCACTCTTATACATTCTATTCGACCAAATAAAATTCTTCTTTAGAATTGGGACATCAAAATTTACATTGTGTAAATTTTGGGTATTTTTCTGATAAAGTTCATTATTTAATGAATAGTGAAAATGTTGAATTTTAATTCAAAACCACTTTTTAATCTAATTTATTTTCACGATTATATTATCTTTTGAATTGGTTTTAAAGTAAAATTAGAATATATTTTTACCGTTTAATCCAATGGTGGTTATTGGAAGTAATTTATCTTTGAAATTAGACTTAAACTAGTGTCAATCTTTTAATATATATTGTTTCTTAAAAACACGCTATTTGGTTTGACAGCGGGATTTAATTATTAAATTAATTAATGCAACTTTTATGTTTTGAATTTTTTAAAATAGACAACATTTTTGAATTCTGAATATCAAATATAGATTAGGGTGAATTTTTGGTATTTTTCTGAAAAACTTCAATTTTTGATGAATAGTGAAACCACGAAGTGGTAGTTAGAAAATGATTTTTAGTTTAAATGAAAATGTACCACTTCTGTGATTTGAATTTCAAAAATCCGACATACATGGTTGTCATTAATATTTAAAATGTGGTTCAATGGGATTAAAATAATTTTTTGGTGAATAGTAACTTTTAAGTTTTATTAATCACGATTAAAGTTAATTAATGTAATTTAGGGTAAAAATAATGTTATAATATTATGAAATTACCTTGACACATTTCCTACCCATATTTGATATTTCATGGACGACAAAAAAATCCATGGTTCAACTTTGGGACCACATGGAGCCACTTTGGTAGGAAAATTACATTAATAACTTTTTATTTAATGTTAAAATAAAAATGTCACAAACATGTATTGTTTTGATAAAAAAAAATTTACATGGGTCATAATTTTTACTATAAATATTAATTGGAAATCTGAAAAGATTTTCTACATCATAGTATTTTTTTTGTAATTTTTAGACATTAAATAAATTAAATTATTTATGACACCATGGTGATGCAGCGATTACATCATTATTTAGCGATTTAAATAAAATGAAAAGATAATGTAACATCTAAAACCCACACTTGTCAAAAACCTATTGCATGTGTGGATTTAGAACTCTTATCACCTTATCCTCTAAATATATAATTTTGGGACCTTTAAAACCCGAAACTCATTATATAATAAAGTAACATTTTATAACATTCTAAGAGTGACCCTCCTCTCCTCTTATAAAAGGCCCCCACCTATACCTCCTTACCCACACCTCTCAAGCCTTTGGTTCAGCCAATATCTACTCATTTTATCTCTCCACATCCCTCTCCTCTTCCTAGAAGCCTTACATTAGGCAGGAATCACTTCAAGAAACTCTTTTGGTTCAAAACAAACAGAGTAACCCGATTTAAAGGTAATGTCATCTCTTGTGTCCTTATGTTTTATTTTGCTTCCCCAACCCCCTAAACTCTTTTTATTCATTTATTTTATAACAACACAAGTATCTTAAATATACTAGGATTTTTTTACGAGTATTATTTGAGCTACACTTACACACACCTGCGTCTAATGGTTAAAGAACATACTGTTTCTGTGGTTAGCGAATTTCTGCCTCACGAAACGATGATTGTTCAGTATTCTTTTAACACCATTAATGGTGGCCATTAAGATGTAACTTTATTTATATATGATATATATTATTTTTATGTTTTCCTTATTCTTCTGTATTTTTCATTTGTGGAATACCTTTATGGTTTCCATTATGGGTAAACACGATAATTTCATTTTGGGAAATGCGGACTACCGCCCCTCAAAGTGATTTGATTTGTTAATGACATATGTCGGATGTATAAATGATGGAGTTAATGATATTATATATGATATTATAATAGAATTATAATATAACTTTATATCAATATGACTTCACTCCATTAAATATGAAAAAGAAATGAAAGTAGCGTTCATGCGTACGTACGGCTTACCGTCTCCATGAACAGTGAATTTCATTTCTTACCTCTAAATGTTATGTACTATTATAAATACATGTATATGCTGGATATATATTATATATATGATATCTAAATCATGAATTTCATTCTAGATATAATGAACCTTTGACCACATGAACAACATGTAATTGTAAGAAGTCCATTTTTGACTTAAGTACCAAATATCGACAAAACAAACATTATTAACTTAAATGATTACATAATGTTTATAAAATGGAAATAAGTGATATGAAATAATAATAATCTTTAAAAAGTATCTTATGAAAGTATGAATTAACTTTAGTTTATTATTCAGGAGATTAAAGAGCAATCGAGTCACATCGGACACGTGGTAAGGGACTTCGTCTCAATCTCCTTTCATTGAGGAATATTTTGTTTTATACACAACATTCTTTTATACGGTGTATAAACCCCATTGAATTTTAATTTTATAAAAAATGAATCTCTTTATACAAATCATTCTACTAAATGACAAAAAATATTGTTTCTTTTAACATACGTGGTGACAATGAACTTTTCCGCCGCCGCGAGTATTATTTGGTTTTTGGCTTCCTCAACAAGCTGTAATGTTTTTAAAATGAAATAAATACCATATAATCTTTTATGTATTTTGGTATTGAAAATGGATTTTATAATGGATTTTTTATGTCAATATATTTAAGTGATATATTGTGATCGAAATGTGGAAATGTTTTCTTTCAGTTATATTTTTTTTATATCTTATGATTTTATAATGGTACTTGGATATTTGATGGGTGGTTATGTGATAAACCATATGATGGGTGGTGCCGTGAATACCAGGATGGGTGGTTATGTTATAACCACCAATGCATTGGGTATGGAAGTCGGCCATATGGAAATTCCATTAAGTGATATGCGTGGAAGTCGACCGTATGGTTATTCCATTTAAGTTTGTTTATGTCCAAAGTTACCATTATATGTTATGTGTTCCTTATATGGGTTTTATGGTAATATTTTGGTTACAAAGGGTAAGTAATGATCTTTTATTCAGTGAAGAGTATTTACTACTTCTTAAAGGTCAAAAGTGTTTCTTTGATAATTTATTCATGGTTTACATGATGTTTTTAAAAACTAATAGTTTTCCTTCTTGTGTATCCCTTACTGAGCTTTTTATGCTCATCCCAAGTTTTTTTGAAATTTTTTTCATAGGACATAATGTTGAATAAGGTCAAGGATGCGATCAAGGGAAATTCATGCTATCTTAAACATGGAACTAGACATGAATTTTTTTTCAAGAGTTCATGTTTTTAAAAAAAGAAACTATGTAGAAGTTTCTACTTTGTAATCTTTTGAAATGTAATAGTTATGATCTAATTCTCTAAAACTCTAAACCAGAAAAGATCCTCAATGTGAATTATTCATTTAACTCAATATAAACAAAGGCTTTAGACCGGGGCCTCGTAGTTGGTATCAAAGGTCGGTTTAGAAAACATTATGAGTTAGAAAATTGTTAAATTATAATTTAATTTTTGGTATGATTTAAATGATATAGAATTTAATGATTTCCATGTTGCTTTGCCTAAGATATTTCTGTTTTCAGAATGGTTTTCCGAAGAGGAAATAAGGCATCTATGTCGGGACGACATCAGGAAGAAGACAACCTTCCAAATCAGCAACCTAAGATTCTCGGAATCGGAACTGAACTGTTTGTTACGGTGATGAAACAGTTGACTCAGGCTATAAATGGTGGTGGTATCCATGCACGAGATCAGTCAGATCAACCGCAGAGGAACATGTCAGTGGTGGAACATTTAATCAGGCAATATCCCCCATCATTCATAGGATCATCTGACCCTGTGCTAGAAGAAGGGTGGATTAAAGCACTCGAGAAGATTTTTGATGTCATGGGGTGTTCAGAAAATAAAAAAGATAGTCTTGTTGTTTACCGTTTTGAAGGTGAAGCTGATCTGTGGTGACCTATAGTGAAAAATATCAGGGATAGTGATGAGATTGATGATCTTCATTGGGAAGAATTCAAAGTTCTGTTTCTTGAGAAATATTTTCCTAAGGTGGTTCGTCTTAAAATGGAAAAACAATTCGTATAATTGAGGTAGGAGGATGACTCAATGGCTTCTTATGAAGCAAAGTTCACTTGACTGGAAATGTATTCTCTAAATTTCATACGATATATTGATAGTAAAATCAAACATTTTTTCTTAGGGATAAAGCCAAAGTATTGAAGGGCTTTAGCATCTTGTGAGTTCAAAAGTTATGAAAAACTTGTTGGATGTGCAGAGATGGTTGAAATTGAGTTTTTCGATGATCAGGTGTTCTTTGACAAACAACAGAATAAGAGGTCCAGTTGACAGGAAAAGTGGTAGAATTCATCAAAGAAGCAAGGAGGTAAGAAAACCAAATATCCATCCTATGATAGGTGTGGTGAAATGAATCCTAGAGATTTATTATCCATGTTTGGAAAGTGCTTTAGGTGTGGTATGTCTGGTCATATTGGTCGTAACTGTAAGGAAGATGATCAAGCAGGCCATGAAAAGCCAGCGGTAAGATGTTTTAAGTGTAATGAAATGGGTCATTATGAAAATGAGTGTCTAACAAGGAACTCAACTGAGGGAAAGTAGCCAGACTACAAGATGAAAGGGGTGGTGAAATACTTTGCAACTACTTGAGCAGATGTTGGGCCATTGAATTAAGTAGTATTAGGTACACTGTTTGTTTCTTCAGATTATGCCAATGTGTTGTGTGATTCAGGGTCTACACATTCCTTCATTTCTGAGAAGTTTTCTATTAAATTGGGAATTCCAACTCAAGATATGAATCCTGAACTTATGGTGAAAACATCCAGAGGAAACGTTGAGACAAAAAGAAATTATAAGAACCTTATTATCCTTATGTGCGGAAAGAATCTACCTACATACCTTATTGTTTTGCCTCTAGTAGATTTTGATGTTATTTTGGGCATGGAATGGCTTTTTTTTATCAGGATAAGATTGACTGTAGAGCTAAAATTGTTTCTTTTCAGAAATATTTCGAGTTTGTGTACAAGAATGAACCCTTGCTTTTGATAACATATCAGGAATTTGAGAAACTAGTAAAAGATGGAAATGAATGTTACCTTGCACATATTGTTGAAAATAAAGGAACTGTCCAGATTATTGATATACCAGTGGTAAATTAGTATCTTGATGTTTTTTCTAATGAGTTTCCTGGTATTATTCATGATCGGGAAGCTGAATTTACTATTGACTTAGATCCTGATTATAAGCCAATTTCAATACCCCCTTGTAGAATGGCTCAAGTTGAACTTTTAGAGTTAAAGAAGAAATTGCAAGAGTTATTAGATAAAGGTTTCATTCGACCTAGAACATCACCATGGGTTGATACTGTATTTTTTAAAAAATAAATATGGTTAAATGATACTTTTCATTGATTATAGAGACTTGAATAATATCACTGTTAAGAAAAAGTATCCTTTGCCTCATATCGATGATTTTTTTTATCATCTCTAGGGAGCTCAGTATTTTTCGAAGATTGACTTGAGGTTAGGGTACCATCAGTCGAAAGTAAAAGAAGCAGACGTTCTGAAAATTGTGTTCCGTACTAGATATGGCCATTATGAATTTTTAGTTATGTATTTTGGGTTAACCAATGCACCTGTTCTATTCATGGACCTTATTAATAGAAATTTCCATGAGTTCTTGGATAAGTTTGTGGTTGTTTTCATTGAGGAAATTTTTGTGTTTTCTAAAAGTAAAGAGGAGCATGAAAGTCATTTAAGGGTTATCTTTCAAACCTTAAAAGAAAATAAACTATATGGAAAATTCAGCAAGTGTGATTTTTGGTTACAAAAAATTTCTTTCCTTGGTCACATTATTTCAAAAAATGGCATAACTGTTGATCCTGCTAAAACAAAAGTTGTTGAAGAATGGACAAGACCCACAAATGCAACCGAGATCCGTAGATTTCTTGGTTTGGAAGGTTACTATAGAATGTTTTTTGAAAACTTTTCACAGTTATCTAGTCCAATGACTAAGCTATCTCGGAAGGGTGTTATGTTTATCTGGACAAAAGAATGTGATGATTGTTTTCAGGAATTGAAAAAAGATTGGTGAATGCTCTAGTTTTGGCACTTCCTTCCAGGAATGGTGAGTTGTTTATCTATACAGATGCCTCATTGAAGTGACTTGGTTATTTCCTTATGCAGAATGATCAGTTAATTTCTTATGTTTCACATCTGTTGAAAATTCATGAGTTAAATTACCCTACACATGATTTGGAATTAGCTGCTATTGTTTTGGCTCTAAAAATTTGGAAGCATCATTTGTATGGAGTAAACTGTGAAATATATACTGATCACAAAAGTTTAAAGTATATATTCACTTAGAATGAATTGAACATGAGATAGAGGAGATGGCTAGAATAAATCAAGTATTATGATTGTACAATTCATTACCATCCGGGAAAAGCAAATAAAGTGGTTGATGCTTTCAGTCGAAAAAGTAATGCTTCATTAACCATACTACGTTTGGAAAGATATCCTTTGGTTTTTGATTTGATGAACTTTGGCATAGAAGTAGTTGGTGCAGGATGTTCATCTATTTTGTTTCAGGTGTCAGGTAGATCATCCCTATCAGACGGAATTAAGCAAGCACAGAGGAAAGATAGTGGGTTGTAGAAAATGTTAGAGCTGGTTCAGAAGGGTAAGTTACCTGAATATAACATTGATAATGATTGTGTTTTGTGGTTTGGGAAGAGATTATGTGTGACTTGTGATTCAAAGTTGAAGAATGAGTTGTTATGTGAGCCTCATAGTTCCCCATTTTCAATTCATCCTGGTAGTACTAAGATGTACAGAGATCTGCGGGAGTATTACTAGTGGGATGGAATGAAATGAGATATTTCCGATTTTACAGTGAAGTGTTTGACTTGTCATCAGGTTAAAGAAGAGTGAAAGTTATTGAAGGGGATGCTGCAGTCATTACCGATGCCAGAGTGGAAATTGGAAAATATATCCATGGGCTTTGTTGTGGGATTACTGAAGACATCTCGAGGTAATAATTCAATATGGGTTATTGGTGATCGATTGACAAAATCTGTTCATTTCCATCCTATTCGAGATACTTTGTCTCTAGATCAACTTGCTCAGTTGTTTGTTAAAGAGATAGTCAGGTTGCATGGATTTCCCCTCTCTATTGTATCTGATCGTGATCCTTGGTTTACTTCTAACTTTTGGAAAGGCCTTCAGAAGGTGTTGGGTACTGAATTAAATTTTAGTACATCTTTTCATCCTCAGTCAGATGTGAAGTCAGAATGAACAATTCAGACTTTGGAGGATATGCTACGTGATTGTTCGATGGATTATCAGGGAAGTTGGGACCAACATCTTTCTTTGGTTGAATTTTCATATAATAATAGTTTTCTTTCAATTATACAGATGCCTCTGTTTGAAGCATTATATGGTAAACGGTGTCGAACTCCATCTTTTTGGGATGAAGTAGGGGAATGGAAGATGATGGGACCAGAATTGGTAGAAGAGATGGAAGAAAACATTCAGTTGATTCAGAAACACATGAGAACAGCTCAAAGCAGGAAGGAAAGTTTTGTAGATAACCGGAGGAAGGATCTATCTTTTGAGGTAGGTGATCATGTCTTTCTCAGTGTTTCACCATAGAAAAGTGTGATGCAATTTGGTAAGAAAGGAAAGCTGAGTCCAAGGTTCATTGAACCATATGATATTCTAGAGAGAGTAGGATCAGTTGCTTACCGAGTGGCTCAAAATCCGATTTTATCTCAGGTAAACAATGTTTTTCATGTTTCAATGTTGAGAAAGTATATGCCAGATCCGTCTCATGTTTTGAGCCCAGAGGTTGTTCAGTTGGAGGAGAATCTCTCTTATGAAGAACAACCAGTCCATAATATTGACTTTAGAGAGAAAGTGTTGTGGATGAAGGTAATTAACCAGGTAAAGGTTTTATGTAAAAACCATATGGTTGAAGAGGCAACGTGGGAATCTGAAAATGCTATGAAGGATAAATACCCCACTTATTTTGATATGTGAATAAAATTTCTAGGACGCAATTCCCAAAAGGGGGGAAGGATGTAACATCCCAGGTAAATAAATAATAATACATTTTCATATTTATTAACATTTGTTAATTAAAAATTAATTTTAATTTAAAGGGGTTGCTATGATCGATATCATACACGATATGCAACAAAGAGTTTCTTTGAAATTTTACGTTGCACACTAGCAATATAATAATATTATTTTAAATGATTGTTAACACGTACTCATTATATTGGAATGAATGAATAGAAAATAACTAAAATATTATTATATATGTTTTTTAAATGTTTTTACATTTATCCAATAAAAGATAAAGGCTTAAAATAAGAAAAGAATTCAATTTTAAGCATAAATACTCTAATATTCACTAAAAGGCCGACTTATCACCTTTTGATGGAGAAACCTCTTTAAATATAGTTTTTATCACTCTTATACATTCTATTGGAACAAATAAAATTCATCTTTAGAATCGGGACATCAAAATTTACTTTGTGTATATTTTTGCTATTTTTCCGATAATGTTTATTTTTTTAAGGAATAGTGAAAAATGTTGAATTTTAATTCAAAACCTTTTTTTAATCTAATTTATTTATAATATTGGATTATCTTTTGAATTGGTTTCAAAGTTAAATTAGAATATATTTTTACCATTTAATCCAATGGTGGTCATTGGAATTAATTTCACTTTGAAATTGGACTTAAACTAGTGTCAATCATTTAATAGATATTGTTTCTTAAAAACACGCTATTTGTTTTGACAGCGGGAATTAAATATTAAATTAATTAATTAAACTTTTATGTTGTCAATTTTGTAAAATAGACATCATTTTTGAATTCATAACATCAAATATATCTTAGGGTGATTTTTTTGTATTTTTCCGAAAAACGTCAATTTTGATGAATAGTGAAACCACTAAGTGGTAGTTAAAAAACTAATTTATCGTTTAAATGAAACTTTACCACTTCTGTGATTTGAATTTCAAAAATCCGACATACATGGTTTTAGGATGTAAAATTTGGTTCTATGTGATGAAAATAATTTTTGGTGAATAGTAACTTTTATGTTTTATTAATCGCGATTAAAGGTAATTAGTGTAATTTAAGGTTAAAATAATGATATAATAATATGAAATTACCATGTCACATGTCCTACCCTTACTAGATATGTCATGGCCAATCAAAAAAATCCATGTATAAACTTGGGGACCCCATGGAGCCACTTTGGTAGGAAAATGACATTAATAACTTTTTATTTAAAGTTAAAATAAAAATGTCACAAACATGTATTGCTTTGCAAAAACAATTTTTACGTGGGCTTATACATGTCATAATTTTGACTATAAATATTAATTGGAATATAGAAACTATTTCCTAAATCATAGTATTTTTTTATAATTTTTAGACATTAAATAAATTAAATTATTTTTGACACCATGATGATGCAGCGATTACCTCATTATTTAATGATTCAAATAAAATGAAAAGATAATGTAAAATCTAAGACCTACACATGTAAAAACCCTATTGGATGGGTGGTTTTAGAACACTTATAACCTTATCCTCGAAATATATAATTGTGGGACCTTTATATACCGAAACTCATTATATAATAAAGGAACATTTTATAACTTTCCAAGAGTGCCCATCCTCTCCTCTTATAAAAGGCCCCCACCTCTACCTCCTTACCCACAACTCTCAAGCCTTTGGTTCGGCCAAGCTTTGATCATTTTGTCTCTACACATCCCTTTCCTCGCTCTAGAAGCCTCACCTTATGCAGGAATCTCTTCATGAAACCCTTTTGGTTCAAACAAATGGGAGTTGCCCGATTTAAAGGTAATGTCTTCTATTGTGTTCTTATGTATTATTTTGCTTCCCCAATCCCCTAAACTCTTTTAATTCATTTATTTTGTAACAAAACCAGTATATTAAATATATTAGGATTTTTTTATGAGAAGGATATTGTCTAAAATTACAAACAACTCTGTCTAATGATTAAAGAATATACTGTTTCTGTGGTTGGCGAATTTCTGCATCCCGAAACGATGATTGTTCAATCTTATTTTAACACCATACATGGTGGCCATTAAGATGTCACTCTATTTATATATGATATATATTATGTTAATGTTTTCCTTATGATTCAGTATTTTTTATTTTTGGCATACCTTTATGATTTCCATTATGAGTAAAGACGATAATTTCATTTTAGGAAGTGCGGACTACTTCCCCCTCAAAGTGATTTGATTCGTTAATGCCATATGTGGTATGTATAAAGGATGGAGTTAATGGTATTATATATGATATTATAATGGAATTATAAAATACCTTTATATAATTATGATTTCAATCCATTAAATTCTAAATAGAAATGAAAGTAGCATTCATGCATACGTACGGCTTACCGTCTCCAGGAACGGTGCATTTCATTTCTTACCACTAAATGTTATGTAATATTATAAATACATGTATATGATGGATATATATTATATATATTATATCCAAATAATGAATTTCATTATTGATATAATGAACCTTTGACCACATGAACAACATTTAATTGTAAGAAGTCTATTTTTGACTTAAGTACCAAATATCGACAAAAAGAACATTATTAACTTAAATAATTACATAATGTTTACAACATGGAAATAAGTGATATAAATGGAATAATAAGTGTCACGACTTGTCCTCGGGGCCCGTTCCGTGACTACCCCAATCCCGCCTTCCATAGGCCAGGGGCTGTCGACTAGCACCAAGGCGTAAATCCTGGTAAAGGGAAGGCATTTCCTTTGTAAAGTAAACAAGCACCACAGAGTAAGCAAGTGGAAAAAAGTAAATACTTAGTAAAATTTGGTACAAGAGTGAAGTGCAGAAAAGTAAGTGGGCCAGTATACAAACCCAAACTGAACGTAAAGTACAACTTTAAAGGGAAAACAACAACTGAATGGTAAATCCGCAATGACGAGCTGTCCACTGGGAATCCCACCTGAAGGGTGGGAACAGAAAGCCTCCACTGCTCCTCGGGTCCAGCCGACTGCTCCGAGTACGTCCTGCCCAGTGGTCCACCTCCAGGTACCATACTGCTCTGCAAGCCTCCACCACAATCAACGTTGTCCGTCTTCTGCAACCAACACAACGTAGTGCGGGCATAGCCCGTGCATGGGTGAGTATAAGCTACTCAGTAGGAACCCCGAGACCCCCGGAGGTCTCCAAAAATCCAAAAAGGATAAACCACAAGGGAAAGACGAAATCACGAAGTGACAACCGACACTGCTTAGGTATATGCCCATACATATAACTAAGTCATCAATTCCAATAAGCTCCAACCTCCGAGCCCAAGTACAACCTAGTCCACACAGGAAAGCATACGTATTCCACACAGGAAAGAAAAACGAAATCCACACAGGATAGCACTACACAATCCACATAGGAAAGTAAAACAGGATTCAGCTCACACAGGTATACTTCTTCGAAAGACGATAGAGATGATCACTGATCCATCTAAGTCGTCGGACCCACAAAGGATCGATAGGTACTAACCCCCGCAAAGACCCACATAGGATCGGGCCCACACAGGGCCTGTAGGCGCTGGCTCACACAGAACCGTTGAGCGCTGACCCACACAGGATCGGATCTACACAGGATCGATAGAACTGATCCAAACAGGATCGCTTAGTGCTGTAGTCTTTGTCGTCGAATCCACTGAGGATCTCTGCACAGTCGTCGGCGCAGTCATAGTAGCAATCGCAGCCAGCACTAGGGTTCCCACACATAGCAAGATCGTTCGGGAGGGTCCACTCCACGAGCCGAGAGGTTGATACATCAAATTACACATAGTCCTGAGTTAATGTATCCAAAGTTCTGTATCATCAATAGGAAGTCAACGTCATAGACGGTGCGTCAAACAGACGCCCGGTCTGAGAGTTATTTGCTTTTTCATCCTAGGGGCCCGGTTGGTTTTTAAGACAAAACCAACCTGACCATACTCCAACTGCGTCCAAACCTCGGGCTGAGTAAGCCAAAAGATCCATCTCACTAAGAGGAAACCAACAAAGTCGACGGCACGCCATTCGGACGTTCGGAGCTTAAGATATGAGCGTTTCCGCTCCAAGGGCCCGGTTGGTTTCATGTACGAACCAACACGACCGAACTCAACATATTTCGAACCTTGAGTGCGATATACCGAAATGACTGTCTCGTTCCAAGGATTCTGTCACCACTGACAGCGCATTGATCGGAGGTCCGTAGCCCGAGTTATGGGCAATTGAACCCAAACGGTCCGAAAACGGGGGTTTTGGGCCCGGACCGACCAGACCCGAGACCCCCCGATTGGCCCGAACCGGGTCGACCTGCCCCGGGTCCAGGTCGACCCGCCCCAGTTCCGGGTCGGCCCGGATCGGCGACACGCGCGCTGGGTGCGCCGGTCGATGCTCAGCCAAAACGGCCGAGCCGTTTTGGCTCGCGAGGGGGGGGGGGGGGGCGGCCCGGCACCAGCCGCCGGTCACCCTGCTCTGCCGCGGCCCGGAACTTGCCGCGGCCCTTGTCGTCTGGCGCGGTGCGACGGCACCGAGCCCCTCTGCCGCGGCCCCACTCCGGCCGCGGCATCTTCGGTTTTCTTCGACCCGGCGCGACGGCGTCACGTCTTGTTCAACTTCACGGCGCGGCTCAACGGCGTCGCGAAGTACTTGTCGTGCGATTTGCGTGTGGTGAGATGGCACCACACCATTCCGTCAAATCCAAAAAGTATCAAAAAGGATAAAGAGGAGGGTCGGTCGTGTTTGTGCGGTCCGGCCCCCTCTCGTTAAACAATAACATTTAGTCGAAGATCGACAAACTATAATCATGAACGGAAGTAATTAAATACAATAAATCCCCTACCTCAGTTTCAAGAACGGTGCACGTCAACGAGCCACGGAAGACGAGCGTCGCGGAGGTCGGGCGTCGCGGAAAAACGAACATCGATTCCATTGTCGTCGAGGTGCGTCCGAAGAGTAAACGTCGCGGAAGAAGAACGTCGTGGAAGAAGTTCTCCGCGTTCTTCGGCGGAGATGTTCTTCGTTGAAGGACGGTGTTCTTAGTCGGAGTCCGAGGTGTTCTTCACGTTCTTCGTCAAAGTAGAAGATGTTCTTCCCGAAACCTCTCAACTACAAAACTCTAACAACAAAATAAAATAAGCTCCTTTCTTATTTTATTAACACAACAAGCCTTTTGAAATTCATAGGTTTCAATTTCAAAAACTTACATTAAACACTCAATAATTAAACCATAAGTTTGATAAACTTAAGTTATCAACATTTAAAAGGGAGTTGAGGTGGTTTAGAGGATAGGAAGGGGTGGGGTTCATTTGGGCCCCACCACCCTCATAACCTCCCAAGGGAGGTTGGGTAGTAACCCAACTTCCATCCAAAGGATAAATCACTTAGGACAAGATAAAAATTTGTAGAATAATTATGAATTAAACTTCCACAATTTTTATCATTAACTCTCGTGAAAACGCAACTCCGGAACAGGAGATCCTAAGCAATTACCGGTGCTGCGGTTCCATCGATGCCCTCAGAATTCGATTCCGAGCACTGGTTCAAAAGTTAGATATTCACGCTTGTTAGTTCACTGAACGTACCCGAGCTAAACATCGGATAGAAATTCCGGGCACACCGGGCCACGGAATCAGGTGCCGTCTGAAACTACGTTCTTGTAAAATCCCATATAAAATTAAGAAAAAAATTCCCTTGAATTTTATGGGTCTTTACATTACCCCCATCTCAGGGATTTACGTCCCCGTAAAGATACATCTAAAACTAGGGAAACAAATGAGGGTACTGAGCACGCATCTGAGCCTCCCGCTCCCAAGTGCTCTCCGGGAGGTTCCCGTGCTGTCGTCTGATGCGCACTAGAGGAATCGACCGTCCACGTAAGACCCGCTTCTATCGATCCTCTATCTCCAATAGGACCTCTGCAAAAGTCGCCCCATCATCAACATCAAGCTCCCCATGGTTAATGATATGTGTCGTGTCATGCACGTATCTCCTTAGCTGAGATACGTGGAAGACGTCGTGCACCCAGTGCAACTGAGGTGGTAGAGCCAGATGATAAGCCACCTCGCCAATCCTGCTGAGGACCTAGAATGGTCCGATGAAGCGTGGAGACAACTTTCCGCCTCGGCCAAATCTCCATAATCCACGTAGAGGTGAGACACGCAAGAAGACGTGGTCGCCATCCTCAAACTATAGTGGCCTCCGCCTCATGTCAGCATAAGACTTTTGCCGGCTCTGAGTAGTCCTCATCCGCTCCTGGATGACCGGGACCTTCTCTGTCATGGCCCGGACCATCTCTGGTCCCACAAGTGCTGACTCCCCAGGGTCTGTCCAGCACAATAGAGATCTGCATGTTCTGCCGTACAACGCCTCGTATAGTTCTATACCGATGGTGGAGTGGTAGATGTTGTTGTACGCAAACTCCACCATGGGTAGGTGGTCCTCCCAGCTGCGACCAAAGTTGAGGACACATGCACGGAGAATGTCCTCGAGAGTATGAATGATCCTCTCCATCTGACCATCCGTCTGAGGGTGAAAGGCGGTGCTCAAACGTAGCTGCGTCCCGAGTGCCTCCTACAACACCTTCCAAATCCAGAACGTAAAACTATCATCTCGATCGGAGACGATAGATGATGGCACACCGTGTATCCATACAATCTCTTGAACGTAGAGACGTCCCAAGCTCTCTACTGAGCCCTGATCTCTAATGGGTAGAAAGTGCGCCGACTTGGTGAGTCGGTCGAAAATCACCCAGATAGAGTCGTGACCTCTGGAACTGCGTGGAAGTCCAGTCACGAAGTCCATAGATATCCCGTCCCACTTCCAATCAGGGACCTCCAAGGGCTGTACCAAGCCTGCTCATACTTGATGCTCTGCCTTCACGTGCTGGCATGTGAGGCATCGTGAAACGAACACTGCCACATCATTCTTCATGCCTGGCCACTAGTGCTGTCGTCTGAGATCCTGGTACATCTTCGCCACTCTGGGATGTACCGCTAAGGGAGAATTGTGAAACTATCTCAACAATTCCTCCCATAAAGCAACTGGTACCAAGGTACGTCCTCTGAAAAGGATGTCGTTCTCTGCTCCAAAGGAGAAGCCATCAGGTGCATGTCCTGAGGATATATGTGCACTCCGTGTCTCACAGTCAGCGTCCCCACGTTGTGCCTCTCTAACCCGCTGCAGTAGTGGAGGGGAGATTGTGAGAGACTGAAAGAAGGATTCTCCATCCCTATCCACGAAGTATATCCTCAAAACGTCTAGCTGCTTTGTCGCCTCCTCGAGTAGCTGAATGCCCGTCCTCTGGCTGAGAGCATCGGATACCACGTTCCCCTTCCCAGGAGTATAGACTATCTCAAAGTCATAGTCCTGGAGGAACTCGAGCCATTGCCACTATCTCAAGTTCAGGTCCTTCTGAGAGAAGATGTGCCTAAGACTCTGATAGTCAGAAAAGACTGTAAAGCGCTCGCCCATCAGATAGTGTTGCCATGTCTTCAGAGCGAAGACCACTACTACTTACTCCAGGTCATGGGTAGCATAGTTCTGATCATGTGGCCTCAACTAACGTGATACATAGGCGATCACGTCCCGCTCTTGCATCAGGACACATCCGAGTCCATTCCCTGATGCATCGCAGTAGACTACGTAACCTACTCCCTCCTCAGGCAACCTCAAGATAGGTGCGCTGGTCAACCTCTATCTCAGCTCCTGGAAGCTCTGCTGACATTTGTCTGACCACATGAAGGGTTTCCCCTTCTTCATCAAATCTGAGAGTGGTTCCGCAACTCTGGAGAAGTCTGGCACAAATCTTCAGTAGTATCCAGCTAGGCCAAAGAAACTCTGCACCTCCGCCACGCTCCTGGGTGGCTCCCAAGCTAGAACTGCCTCGATCTTCGTAGGATCCACCGCAATACCCGCCTCAGAGATGACGTGTCCCAAGAAGTGGACCTCACGTATCTAGAACTGGAACTTCGAGAGCTTACCATAAATCTGGTGCTCTCGGAGTGTGTCTAGTACAACCCGTAAGTGGTAGGCGTGCTCCTCCTCAGTCGTCGAGTAAATACAAATGTCGTCGGTGAAGACCACGACAAATCGATCTAGGTATGGCTGGAAGATCCTGTTCATGAGGTCCATGAACACTGCTGGAGCATTGGTTATGCCGAAAGGCATAAACAAGAACTCATAGTGTCCATACCGACATCTGAAGGTTGTCTTCTGCATATCCTCGTCTCGAACTCTGAGCTAATGATAGCCTGACCTGAGGTCTATCTTCGAGAACCACCATGCTCCCTTTAGCTGATCGAAGAGGTCATCAATCCTCAGTAGCGGATACTTGTTCCTCACTGTCACCTAGTTTAGGCGACGAAAGTCGGCACAAAGTCGCAAGCTCCCATCTTCCTTCTTGGCAAACAATATCGGGGAAGCCCAGGGTGAAATACAGGGTCGGATGAACCCCTTGCCCTGCAAGTCCTCCAACTGTACCTGTAGCTCTTGAAGCTCAGCGGGGGCCATCCGATATGCTGGAGTCAATATCGGGGCTGTCCCGGGGTACATTTCAATATAAATGTCTACCTCTCTACGAGGAGGTATCCCTAGAACGTCGTCGGGGAAAACGTCTGCATACCGATCCACCACTGCAGGAAAACCAGGACTCCGCACGTCAACTGCTCCTAGGATGAGGCTTGTCAACTAATGAGTTATGGGTTTTCCTCTCCTCTGCGGACGTATATCATGTATTGTGAAGGCTCCCTTCTTGCCGGTGAAGGTGAAACTGCTCCCATCGGTGCGTACACATTGCACCTTGCGCCTAAAACAGTCAATCTGTGCATGGACCATAGACAACCAATCCATGCCCAAAATGACGTCGTAAGGCCTCGATGCTGCTACAAGAAGATCCCAGCCGAAGCTCCCGCCTCCTAGAGTAAGCTCACACTACCGGCACCAGTGCGTAATCGTCGAGTCTGCTCCCGTAGGAGTCTCTAGCCGTAAGGATCAAGCCAATGGCTCTGTCGGAATCTCCGAGCTCCGAACAAGGGCAGCGGCTATGAAAGAGTGACTCGCTCCTGTGTCTATAAGAACTGCAGCAAGGGTGGAATAGACACAGATTGTACCTCGAATCATCTTGGGCGCACCGTGGTCGTAGGCCTCCACTACCTGGAGTTGTGCCTATCTCTGCCCGCCAGCTCCCTGTGGTCGGGGTGGACCTTTTGGTGGTGGTGGTGGTAGAGCCTCAAAGCGTCGCCCACCACCTACTGCTCGGCCAGCTCCTCTGCCTCATCCGCCTCCTCCCTACAGACCGCCATGGTCGACCCTCTGCCTCTGCCTCGGTGGTCCCTCAACCATGTGCTGCTCCTTGGCACGATGGGTCGGGCAGTCACGAGCCATGTGGCCCTGCCCGCCGCATGAGTAGCACTCCCTGCCTCTCGGAAGACTGGCTTCGCGATGTGTGTCCCGCACTGCGGAGCTAGTGTCCTGAGGTCATCTGCCTGAGGGTTTGGTCTTCCTGGACCCATGAGTCATCCTTCGACTGCCTGCTGCAGAATACTCTGCTACATGCCGCCCTACGGTGGGTCTCGGCACTGGTGTAGACTCAGCAAGAAAGCTCTCGATCAAAAGGGCTCGCTCCAGTACTCATGTCTGATTCAGAATGCTGAGGGAGATTAGCGATTCCCTAATCTCGTGTCTCAATCCCTGCTCAAAGGTCTGGGCCCAGAAGAATGGGTCTCGTACCATGTCTGTCGAGTAGCGCGAGAGATCGGTAAATCTCGCCGAGTACTGGGCGACCGTCAAGCTGCCCTGCCGCAGCTGAAAAAGCTCCTGGATGCGCACCGCACGGAGGGTGTCCGGAATGAAATCTAAACAGAAGAGGCCCTAAAAGTATATCCAGAGGAGTGATGTCTCATCGTGCACCTGGAGCATCAAGCTCCACCATCTGACTGTTGCTGCGTGCAGTAGGCTCGCTGCGAGGATCACCATGACGTCTGCTGGGGTCTTCACTAACCTAAAACTTGTACCACTACCTCCTGCCAGTCCTCAGCTGCCTGGGGGTCCATCTCCCCACGGAACCTGGGTGGTCACTGGTGCTGGAATTCATGTAGTGCACTGAGGAGACGTGCATCGTCAGCGGCTGGTGCTGGAAGAATCGGTGGCTCGGCGGGTAGAGCTACCTCTGGTGCCACTGCTGACAAAGGCCTTGCACCGAGGCCTCATCGCTTGGTGGGATGTCGTCAAGCTCGACTCTCGGAACCCTAGTCGGTTGCCGTCGTGGGGCCATCCTGAAAAGGAAACAGGTGCGCCACATTCAGAACAGTATACCTGGTGAGCTGACATAAAGTAATCACAAAGAAAATTTGAAACACACATGCAATCAATGTTTTTGTGCATTAAGTCGGAAATCAGAAGTCAAGGTCCTGGTGAACGGATACGTCGGCCGCCGCACCAACACTGGACTCCCTGGGCTGATAACCACACCCAATACGCTAAAAACTATTACTTCGCATAGAAAAGATTAGAGTTCGCGGTAGAACCGAACTCCTCTGATACCAATTTGTCACAACCCGTCCTCGGTGCCCGTGCCGTGACTACCCCAAGCCCACCTTCCATAGGTCAGGGGCTGGCGACTAGCACCAAGGCGTAAATCCCGGTAAAGGGAAGGCATTGCCTTTGTAATGTAAACAAGCACCACAGAGTAAGAAAGCGGAAAAAAGTAAATACTAAGTAAAAGCTGGTACAAGAGTGAAGTACGGAAAAGTAAGTGGGCCAGTATACAAACCCAAATTGAAAGTAATGTTCAACTCGAAATGGAAAACAACAACTGAAAGGTAAATCCGCAACGACGAGCTATCCACTGGGAATCCCACCTGAAGGGTGGGTACAGAAAGCCTCCACTGCTCCTCGGGTCCATCCGACCGCTCTGAGTACGTCCTGCCCAGTGGTCCACCTCCAGGCACCATCCTACTCCGCAAGCCTCCACCACGATCAACGCTGTATGTCATCTGCAACCAACACAACGTAGTGCGGGAATAGCCCGTGCAGGGGTGAGTATAAGCTACTTAGTAGGGACCCCGAGACCCCGAAGGTCTCCCAAAATCCACAAAGGATAAACCAAAAAGGAAAGACACAATCACGAAGTAACAACCGACACTGCTTAGGTATATGCCCATACATATACCTAAGTCATCAATTCCAATATGCTCCAACCTCCGAGCCCAAGTACAACCCAGTCCACATAGGAAAGCATACGTATTCCACACAGGAAAGCAAAATGAAATCTACACAGGATAGCACTACACAATCCACACAGGAATGTAAAACAGGCTTTAGCTCACACAAGTATACTTTGTCGAAAGATGGTATAGATGATCACTGATCCATCTAAGTCATCGGACCCACAAAAGATCGATAGGTACTAACCCCCGCAAAGACCCACACAGGATCAGGCCCACACAGGACCTGTAGGCGCGGGCTCAGACAGAACCACTGATCGCTGACCCACATAGGATCGAATCCACATAGGATCAATAGCACTGATCCACACAGGATCGCTGAGTCCTGTAGTCTTCGTCGTCGAATCCACTGAGGATCTCTGCACAGTCGTCGGGGAAGTCATAGTAGCAGTCGCAGCCAGCACTAGGGTTCCCGCACACAGCAAGCTCATATGGGAGGGTCCGCTCCACGAGACGAGAGTCTGATACATCAAATTACACATAGTACAGATTTGATGTATCCAAAGTTCCGTATCGTCAATAGGAACTCAACGTCGCAGACGGCGCGTCAAACGGACGCTCGGTCTGAGAGTTATTGGCTTTTTCATCCCAGGGGACCGGTTGGTTTTTAAGGCAAAACCAACCCGACCGTACTCCCCCTGCATCCAACCCACAGGCGGAGTAAGACAACAGATCTGTCTCACTAAGAGGAAACCAACAAAGTCGACGACACATCATTCAGACGTCCGGAGCTTAAGATATGAGTGTTTCCGCTCCGAGGGCCCGGTTGGTTTCGTGTACGAACCAACCCGTACGAGCTCAAACTATTCCAAAACTTGATTGTGATATACCAAAATGAATGTCTCGTTTCAAGGATCGTGTCACCACTGACGGCGTGTCGATCGGAGGTCTGAAGCCCGAGTTATGGGCAACTGAACCCAAACGGTCCGAAAACGGGGGTTTCGGGCCCGGACCGACCCGGCCCGAGACCCCCCGGTCGGCCCAAACCTTGTCGACCCTCCTGGAATCCAGGTCGGCCCGGCCCGGCAGGCGCAGCCCGGCCCGGCCCGGCGACCCGCGCGCTGGGTGCGCCGGTCGGTGCTCGGCCAAAACGGTCTAGCCGTTTTGGCTCGCGCGGGGGGGGGGGGGGAGCTGCCCCTCCCTATTCTTATAACCGCGACCCCTTAATTGGGGGACACAATGATGGCCGGCTGGGTGAATTAATTCCACCGGCCGGCCGAACCTGGCCGGCCGGTTCCTGCCTAACAGGACCGGCGATGGCCGACCCCTTCCAGCTCCGTCACCAGCGGCCCGACACCGACCGCCGGTCACCCTGCTCCGCCGTGGCCCGGAACTGGCCATGGCCCTTGTCGTCCGGCGCGCTGCAACGACACCGCGCCCCTCCGCCGCGGCTTCGCTCCGGCCATGGCATATTCTGTTTTCTTCGACGCGGCGCGACGGCGTCACGTCTTGTTCAACTTCATGGCGTGGCTTAACGGCGCCGCGAAGTACTTGTCGTGCAATTTGTGCATGGTGCGACGACACTATGCCATTCCGTCCAATCCACAAAGTATCAAGAAGGATAAAGAGGATGGTCGGACATGTTTGTGCGGTCCGGCCCCTCTCGTTAAACGATAACATTTAGTCGAATATCCACGAAGGTCGACAAACTAGAATCATGAACGGATGTAATTAAATAAAATAAATCCCCTACCTCGGTTTGAATAACAGTGCACGTCAACAAGCCACGGAAGACGAGGGTCGCGGAGGTCGTGTGTCGCGGAAAAACGAATGTCGATTCCGTTTTCGTCAAGGTGCATCCAAAGAGGAAACGTCGCGGAAGAAGAACGTCGTGGAAGAAGTTCTACGCGTTCTTCGGCGGAGATGTTCTTCGTTGAATAACGGTGTTCTTCATCGGAGTCTGAGGTGTTCTTCACGTTCTTCGTCGAAGGAGTAGTTGTTCTTCCCAAAACCTCTCAACGAAAAAACTCTAACAACAAAATAAAATAAGATCCTTTATTATTTTATTAACACAACAAGCCTTTTGAAATTCAAAGGATTGAATTTCAAAAACTTACATTAAACACTCAACATTTAAACCATAAGTTTGATAAACTTAAGTTATCAAAATTTAAAAGGGAGTTGAGGGGGTTTAGAGGATATGAAGGGGTGGGGTTCATGTGGGCCCCACCACCCTCATAACCTCCCAAGGGAGGTTGGGTAGTTACCCAACTTCCATCCAATGGATAAATCACTTAGGGCAAGATAAAAATATGTAGAATAATTATGAATTAAACTTCCACAATTTTTATCATTAACTCTCGTGAAAACGCAACTACGGAACATGAGTTCCTAAGAAATTACCGGCACTACGGTTCCATCTGTGCCCTCAGAATTTGATTCCGAGCACTGGTTCAAAAGTTAGAAATTCACGCTCGTTCGTTCACTGAACGTACCCGAGCTAAACTTCGGATAGAAATTCCGGGCACACCGGGCCTCGGAATCAAGTGCCGTCTAAAACTGCGTTCCTGTAAAATCCCAATGAAAATTAAGAAAAAAATTCCCCTGAATTTTACAGGTCTTTACAATAATCTTGAAAAAGGTTCTTAAGAAATTAGAAATTATCTTTAGTTTATTATTCAGAAGATTAAAGAGCAATCAAATCACATCGGACATGAGGTAAGGGACTTTCACTCAATCTCCTTTCATTGAGGCATATTTTTTTTCTACACAACTTTCTTTTATATGATGTATCAACCCCTTTGAAATTTAATTTTGTACAAAAGGAATCTATTTCTACGAAGAGTTTTACTAAATGAAAAAAATGAATGTTTCTTTTAACGTACGCGGTGACAATGACCTTTTCCCCCATCGCGAGTATTATTTGGTCTTTGGATTCCTCAACAAGCCGTAAGGTTTTTAAAATGAAATAAATACCATATACTCTTTTATGTATTTTTGTATTAGAAATGGTTTTTATAATGGATTTGTTATGTCAATATATTTATGTGATATATTATGATTAAAATGTGGAAATGTTTTCCTTCCATTATATTTATTTTATGTCATATGATTTTATAATGGTACATGGACATTTGACGGGTGGTTACGTGATAAACCATATGATGGGTGGTGTTGCGAATACCAGAACGGGTGGTTACGTTATAACTTCCAATGCATTGGGTATGGAAGTCGGCCGTGTGGCTATTCCATTAAGTGATAAGTTTGGAAGTCGACCATATGGTTATTACATTTAAGTATGTTTATGTCCCAAGTTACCTGTATAAGTTATGTGTTCTTTATATGGGTTTTATAGTAATATTTTGGTTACAAAATGGTAAGTAATGATCTTTTATTAAGTGAAGAGTATTTACTACTTCTTAAAGGTGAAAAGTGTTGCTTTGATAATGTATTCATGGTTTACTTGATGTTTTGAAAAACAAACAGTTTTTCATCTTGTGTATCCCTTACTGTGCTTTTTATGCTTATCCTAAGTTTTTTTCAATTGTTTTTTCACATGACATAATGTGGAATAAGGTCAAGGATGGGATCAAGGAAAAGTCATGATGTCTTAAACATGGAAATACACTTGACTTTTTTTCAATATTTCATGTTTTGTATAAAAAAATAAACTATGTAGATGTGTCTACATTGTAATCTTTTGAGATGTAATAGTTATGATCTAAATCTCTAAAACTCTAAACATGAAAGGATCCTCAATTTTAATTATTCGTTTAATTCAATATTGATTAAGGTTTTAGGCCGGTTCCTCATATAACTCATGTTCAGTATTTTGATCAAAAAATTCCCAGTACTTAAAATTTTCTATAATTAGACAAATCTTAGATAGCTTCTCCTCTAGAGCATCTACATAAATCTTTCATCAAGTTGATATAATATTTTACCCAATCATCTAGAAGAATGATCAAAAGTATATAAATGTTTTATTCTTCCGTTCAATCGATATAATATAATTATATGAAATAACTTCTATATCTCCCTAAAAAAACAATAAACCCTACACTTTTCTATGTGCTTTCATTGAACATCACAAAAAATTCAGACATAGTTTCATATATTTGAAATATATTACATCAAAAACAAAAAAACATAAATCTAATGGTTTCTAAAAATAATTCAATAACATCAAAATCCTATGGGTAATCCAATCTACCCATTATTTTTTCTTATCAAAAAAATTTATATTCAATACCCAAAACTTTTCCCTTCCATCACATCAAATCATTTCTGCAATATATAATTCATCAGACAACACCACTTGATAAAGAACTATTTTAATGAGAATTTCATCTCTCTGTTGAAAATTGCTTTTGAAAAATTGATTTTGATGTAATCCCATATAATTAATTCGATCTATATGACATACCCTTATTTATAAGAACTATATCCTCAGATCTATCATATGATAGAAAATTATTGACTTATCCATTTTAAAAAGAGTTTTAACACACTCACCATTTTTCAATATATTCCATGAAATATTGTGGAATTATCAAATAACTTCTATTATGTGTGAGGAGAATTATGAAACTATATATTCAAAAATAGATAATCAAAACATTCTCTTTGAATCTCCTTGTTTAATATATCAATAATTTGATCCCTTTTTTATGTATTATCAAAAACGACTTCATCAAATGAAACATTTTCCTTGATAAAATGAATCATCATATCAAAATATATTGATCTAGAGTGTTTCTCCAGGTTATTTGGAAGATCAATACCACTTTTATAATAATGAAAAACATTAAATAGACTTTCAAAATTCAATTCAAGTATTCTAATTTAACTATCATCAATATCATTTGAGTGATATTATGGGTGAAAAGAAACCATATTCTAATTCCATCATATATAATGTTTCTTTGTTTTCTTTCTTCATATTCCCAAAAACAAAATTTCCAACCAAAAATAGTGTTCCTATAAATGATGAATTATGGTCATCATAATAACTATGGAATTAATAATTCATTAATCTATGTAAATTAAACATACTACTTCTTCGAAAAAAATACATACATTATTTTTCCATTAATAAAACTCAAGATTATTATAGTAGCCATTATATGGGATTAATTTGGTTCACTCTGATATCTATCACCCAACTTGACGATATACAGAATACTTGATTGAGATATTGTGGGATAATTAATTTTTTTTTACTACCATCGAGAAGTATATTTTATTATCACTTTTACTGAATTTATATTTCTCAAAATTACTCCAATAGAGATAGGAGTAAAAACATCCTTATAATTTTATTAACTTTTTCAATATCTCATTGAACTATTATCCCAATGAAAAGTAGATAAAATTTTTGTTCTATATAAACATTATGTAATGAAATAAATTCATCATACAAATAATTTAAATTCCACAATTCAATTTCATTTTTCTATGATCTCCGTACATGATTTATTTTCTTTACCAGATAATTTTATATCATTAATATAAAAATTGAATATCATGGTTTCATAACATTATTTCTTTATATATAATATTCAATGAACTTTTACATTAGAAAGGATCATTGTGTTCATGAAAATATTAATTTTATAATATTATTCATGAGGGGAATGCATTGAACCATATAAAGATTTCATTAGTTTATAAGTAATATTTACAACATCATAAAATCTGAATCTCACTGGTTCTTTAAAAGAATCATCTTCTTCTAGTTCTCCATACAATAATTATTACTTTAGTTTTATTTCATAATAATTGTATTTCCTATGAGAAAAACAACAAAACGATTTGGATGGTTTCATGACATGAAACAAGGTAAACCATTTTTTCAAAATAAACACATTCCATATATGAATATTCTATTAAAAATTACCTTGTTTATTTTTTAAAACATATCGCTTTACAATGAACACATTATTAGAATCAGATTCAGTTCTAATGATATTATTTTCTTTTGGTCTTAAGTAATGTTGCTCGGTGCCATTATTCTAAATATAATATAATTATAAATTAATATATTCTTAACTATTCCCTGTGATTTACTTATTTTTATATTGAATATAAATTATCTTTTGATATAAGTGTCCTTTTATTATCTATTATTATATTTCTCTTTATCTAAATTTGATCATCAGTGTTTGCAATAATATTATTGGATTGATTATACTTTTTTAATGATTATAAAATTATGTGTAATTTTTTTGTATAGAATTTGTAATAACTATATTATTCATATCATGATTGATTAATATTTGAAACTAGACATTATTCTTTATTGGAAATTCTTCTTGATAAATCCCTAACATATTTCATTTGTCCATTGGTTTCTTGTTTTTCATAATTTTTCTTGAACATATATATTCCATCACATTATCATAAAAAGGGTCTAGAATTTTTGTTGATAATTTATCATGAACTTGTAGCTTTTTCAATATTTTTGTATCCAGGAAAATTTTTTTTTTCAACATTTTCATAAAATTTTGATAAGTTTGGATTTTTAATTTGTATTTGAAAAGTAATTCTAGGAAATTTAAAATATTTCTCTATTTTTTTTATAATATATCTCTTAATTATAATGTAAACTTTCATTTTAATTAAACATATGTTATAAACATGTACTTTTATAGATATAGCTTATCTTTAATATAATTTAGGGGGTTTATTCTCTATAACCTTGGTCCTTATAATGTCAACCTGAATTCTATTTTCCATTACAGAACCCAAATTTTTTGATGTGTTTAGGGAGAACTATACTAATGTTTTTTCCATTTTTTAAATATATTAATTGAATTTTGTACATGTAAACTCATTTCTATTATTTTTTTATCTTATATATAAGTGAACCATGTTTTTTTTCACATCAATTCTGTTAAATGTAAACATTTATGTAATATTTGATTTCTGTTTCATAATCAGAACACTATTAATCTAGGTGAATTAATCAATAAAATTGTAAAATTATAAATTGCACTTTTTTGGATTTATTCCTCATTGATCCATGTAAATTGGAATATATATATTTTCAAGATGTTAAGTGTAATAAATTTCATCTCTTTTGTCTTTTCATCAATTAATCTAACTTTCTTAAAAGCTTCAAAAACAATGGTTTTTTCAAATTTTAGTAGAGTTAAATTCCCCAAATATTATTCAATTTATATTAGTCTCATGTTGTGTTTTTGAATATTACAATTTATTCTATGATATAACTAATATTCATCATTATCAAATTTGTAACATGAGTTACTATGATTTCTAATCGGAAAAAGATTTCATTTTGTCTTACTCCTTTGGAGATGGTTCTTCAGTCCTATAAAAAACAAATGATATAATATTTTCCACAAAATATGTATTTATTTCCACAATCCCCTATATTACATACACTTAGTAACATAAATTTATTTCAATTAAAAAATATAATTTCATTGGAAATTAGATTTTGTTCAAATATAATAGATCTTCCCCTTCCTTTTATTTTATAGAACTATCATTTTCAAAGATAATAGGTACTACATTAAATTATCTTCATTTTTTAATGTTTTTAAACTCACTTTTCATATGAGACAAGAATCCACTATCAGGATCCACAATTTATCTTTACATATGGCTTCCATAGTAACTTCAACTATAGGGGCATTTTATCTATCATTTGGTTTCCTTTATAATTTTCTCCTATAGTGTACTAAGCCAATACATGTAGATTTTTTAGGTATTGTTATGTATATTGGTTAGTTTTACAACATCGTATATAATTTTATTCCAATATGTACAATTTTTTAGGTGAGGATTTAGTAAAATGTTTTTCTCATTCTATGAGATAGAACCTCTCAACTTTTGGCTCAAATTTTATTTAATTTTTGAGTATCCCCTATCCCTATAACACATACTTTCTTCCTTTTAGTGACATGTTTTCCCATAAATTATAGACTTTTTTCCCACAGTCTCTACATCACCAGTAATATTCATTCAATTTCCACATTCTTGAAAGATAGATATTCTGGTTAGAGAACTATCATAATTTTTCATCAATTGATATGAGTTCTATTTTTACATTATAATAAAGGATATTTCTTCTTAACATTGTGTCAATATTATAATTTTTTAATAGAAAAACATGTTCTATTCTTCTCAATCCACACTCTATATGTTTTTTATGAATCCTTTATTATTAGTATAAATTTATCAATCTTCATAATTAGTATGAATAACTATAATATATTATTCATGATGATGCATTTCAATAGATTATGATAAATCATATTTAACATTCATTAACTTGTTTAAATCAGCATTAAAAATTGTCATATTTTAATCAATTTCAATACATTTAGACTGTTTATTCCCAAACTAATTTTTTAATACATCCTAGGGGGTCCTTAAGTACCCCTTGACAAAAGAATATTCGATTATATGGTTTCTATTATTAATTAATATTATCACACAACTATTCCATTTAATAAGGTTGAGAAAAATTTGTTCCACTTGTTTGTGGTGTATTTCTTCATCTTTAAAATCCACTACTCTGAGTCCGTCCTCTATTGGTGAATCATTTAATGAATCCTTCTCTGTTGTAATCCATAAATAAGGGTATCATGGGAATTATTGGATGTCTATGTCAGATCATCTAGGCACCACTGCATATGATGGATTCAATCAAATTTGGTTCTATTTGTGGGTTAGTTTTTCCATCCATGGTGCATGGTTATATAAATTTCAAAAAGAAGTTCCAAGAATTACATATTAATTTTATTTGTGTGTATTGGTTTTCAAATAATCCCTAATGCACTATCTACTCATTGATATTTATTATATAGGGATTAGATGTCATGCGTCCATACCTGCCACTGGTAGCTAATAAACGTAGTTCATAATTATGGCCACTAACTTATTTATGAAATGGTTAGACTGAAATAAGGACTATATATGTGATTTTGTTTGTGAAATCTTATATCATCAATCGTTTTGGGATACCTCAAACCATCCAAATGGAAAATAGAACTATATTTTGAGCTAAAAATGCATAGGAAATAGTATGACAAGTATTTCATTCGATATAACCATAATTATTTCTACCATAAATAAGAAAATGTATCGATTTTGGCATTAAATAATATACCCTATCTCATTGAACATAAAATTTTGTATCATAAGAATAATATATGGTTGGATAATCTCTCCAATATCCTTTGGTAAATATTGTAGGATGAAACACACTTCCAATGAGATACCCCCTTGCACCATGGTATATGAAGCAGAAGATGTAATGTCAATTGAGGTATACCTTCTATCACCTTTTACATCCTTCTATTATAATTTAATGCTTAAAAAATAAATTTGGTCTATCTAGTTGGGATCCCATATTGAGAGTTGGATCCAAGCATTTAGAATCCTTTTGGTCCCCCACAATATGTGTACGATTCATTCAATAAAAAGGTTTTCCTCTACTCATTCCTCCATGGTGACATGGTGCTAGTTTTAATAACCTTAATGTTACCGTGAAGGAAACCAATAATGATGGAGAATAAATTGATGTTCCCATTCTCCATTTATAAATCCAATTCCTAAAGTGATTACTCACTGATCACCATAGAAACAGAGCACATAAGACCCACTAACAATTCTATATGCCTTAAAATATAATTTTCATAACTGTAAAATTTATTGAAAATTATGTGTTTACATGATGTCAAACTATATAACAGTTTGAGTTGAAAGACTACAAACCCCATAGATAAAGTCAACTATCCATGACTATAACCTATTTGGAATATGTCTGATTGAAAAGATCATATATTTTATGCAATCGTTATACAAGTTGCATGATCATAAACTATGTTGTATTTTTAATCATCATATTATGTTAAATGAAATAACTAATCTCTTAGTTGTATCATGATAAATTACATAAGATAATATCCTTTTTATAACACATTAAATATCATGATCAATGCCCATTTCATATTATGTACCACAATTGGATACATTCCCATCTATTTGAAATTAAATTATATATCATCCATCATTCTATATAAATCATAAAACTATATAATAAGATTATTTAACTCACTTGAGATTGAAACTCATCCTACTACACCTTTATCATAGGATGACTAATTTTATATTCATTCCCACTTCACAAGATATGTATGGATGACAAGAACTACAACCCAAGGACCATATACTAAAGCCCTATCATCCATGTATTTCCATGAAAATCAAGACCCTTATATTGATTTTTCACCTACATATCCTTTGGGTAGATATCCACTTAGGAAATATATTTGAATCTCACTCACCGATACATACCATTATTTTTCTTTAGTGAATGCCTATTTAATATCTATATCCTTTAACTCTTCCCAAACACCCATTCTATTTTCCATTACTATTTGGGTATTCCTCAATTTAGATCCTAATCACCCTCCATGTTCAAACAGGTCCCATAAGGTGAGTACATAATTCTAAATATAACTAACTCCCGTATATGGTACATTATCTCGTGGACATCATATAGTAACATGATAGGTATCGTGTCTCAAAAATAGACAGAAATCAAACTTTCTTTCCATTCCACATCCTTTAAAATGTGATAATGGGATCTACATTTTAAATTTGGTCAACATTAATCCTCTAATATTTTTTCTCCACCTCTTGATTAGAATATTAAAAGTCATGATTTACTTATTTTCCTACCAATATTATTTTAGTATAACTTAAACAATATTTATGTCACCCCTCTAGGATATGTTCACATGGACAAAAAAAGTTTTCTTCAGAATTTCACTATTGAGTATTCTCATGGGTTATGGGAGGTATACATATACTCCTTGTTATCCACACTAATCACATCTCACATAGACTTAGGGGTCTTGTTGGATTTTACCTAATATGATCAAAGCATTTTGTATTAAAAATTATTTTTCATTAGTCATTGAGGAAATACTTTGAACTCCATATCCCCTTTCACCACTTCAAATAACTCCATAGCCCCTTTCACCACTCAGTTATGGTATGAGTTTGCATGAATCGTCCAATTTGATTCCTTCCAACCTTAACCTATTGAAAACTCATGAATCTTGACACATAATCAACAATATCCCTTTTCATTTTGTCCCAAATAAAATGTACCTTCAAATATCTATTCATCGTGATGCTACCAGGGTGTATAGAGAAATTGGAGCAATAAGCATTCCAACAATTCCCTTTTTTGATCAGGTATATCGAGAACAAATAGTCATCTCCCATATTTAAAAATTCTCTTATCATATTCGATGTCAATCAATCTCCCATCATTCAATGCTTTAATTTTTGTTCGAAAATCCTCGTCCTTAGTATGATAACTTTCTATCCATTCTAATAAATATGGTTTGGTAACCATTTGGAAATGTATCGATGTTTCACCTTCCTTGATTATTACCATATCTATCTTTACAAGATCCATTAACATAGGATCCCTTTCAACACTCATATTGTTCAGACTTCATGATCCTTTATGCTCAAATCAACTTCCACCATTTTTTCCATCCTCAGTTGGTATTTTATAGTGACATCATAATCCTTGAGTAGTTAAAGCCATCATATTTTACTCAATTTTAGTACTTTCTCTATGAAAATATACTTCAAAATCTTCTAATCTATATATCCTTATCATTTTTCACCAAAGAGATAGTGCCTCTATGTATTTAAAGAAAAATATTACAGACACTACATCAAGATCATGAGTAAGATAATTTTTTTATGATGTTTTACCTGTCATGATGCATTGAAAATAACTCTATAATTCTTCATAATGAAACATCCATGTCCTTTCTTGGAAGCATTAATAAAAATAAAAGACCCATCATTCCTTGATGGTAGAGTCAAGATAAGTGAATTTATTTATCTTCTCTTCAGTTACTCAAAACATTATGCACACTCTTTTGTCCAAACAAATTTAACCCAATTATATGTGATCTTTGATAATGGGCTAGACAATCAGGAAAAATTCTAGACAAAATGCTAATAATTACCTACTAAACTAAAAAAGTAGTGTACGTCTGTTATGCTCATCTATGCTGGACATTTTTTACTGCTATTGTATTAGAAGGATCAACAGAGATTCCATTAATAGAGATAATATAGTCAATAAAAGAAATCACTAAAATCCATAATTCACATTTTATAAACATCACATATAATTCATTTCTTTAATGAGTATTTAGAATAGTGCACAACTGATTTTCATGATCTTTTAGCATTTGGAGTATACCAAGAGATCATCAATAAGTGCCACTAAAAATTCCTCAAGATATTATTTGAAAACTCTATTAATTAGATCTATGAAAACAAAGTGTTCATTAGTCATTCCAAAAGGCTATACTGAAAAATCATAATGCTCATACCTGGAATGAAATGCTGCCTTTGGAATATATTCCTTCATCACACACAACTAATGATATCCACATTGACGGTCAATCATTGAAAAATATTGAGCTCTATGAAGATGATTGAATAAATCATCAATGTGAGGTCAGGGATACTTGTTCATTATTTTTATAACATTTATCTTCATGTAGTCCATGAACAACCTCATAGATCCATCTTTCTTCTTAACAAAAAGAACAAAGGCTCCCCTTGGAGAAACACTAGGGTGAATAAATACTTTATTACTCAATTCCTCTAGTTTTTTCTTTAGTTACACAAATTCCATAGTGGTCATTCTATAAGGGGTCTTTGATATGTGCCTTGATCTTGGAATTAAGTCAATGGAAAACTCAATTTATCATTTTGGAGGATGTATAGTTAAATCCCTTAGAAACACATCAACATATTATTACACAATTGGTGTGTCCTATACTTGAACATTTATTTCCTCAGCCATAGTTATTTCACTCTCTTCCTCCCCAATTATTGAATTTAGTGAAGCTATAGTGTGTGAATGTAGATGAGAATTAGATGGTGATGTTTCTGATCTAAAGATAAGGGATTTCTTATCATCATCAAAAATTGAAACCACGTTTTTCATATAATAAATGTTCCCATCATGTTCTGAAATATAATCCATTCTAGGGATTATATAAAATAAAATCATTTGTAGGAAATAAGATCAACAGATAATGCACATTTATATGCCCTAATGGTAACTAATTGGAATTTTTTTTTGCAATGACACTTCCCTTAAGAGTATTGACTAAGAATCCATTATTAAATCAAATTGAAAATAACTAATTTTATTGGAAAACTAGGAAGATATGATAGAATGCGATGATCCAAAAATCAAATAATTCATTTTGATAAATTTTAGGAAATGATTCATCTACCTGCCACCACATCATTCGGGACTTCAACCTAAGAAGTTGTGATCACATAAGTTTGTTCGTTCCCCCTTGGCTTTTATGAGGTCCATTTCCCTGATGCTTAGGCCATTCATTATCATAATTCCTCACTTCTTAATAACTATTGCATCCAAAATTGTAATTCTATTTTTCCCCTTACAATCACGATCATTGCGGCCTTTTATTCATAATTTTAACAGACTCCCATTCCCTTCAAGAAATTACTAGTGTGTTTCTTTTCACACTTACCTCACGATAAAAATTCAAATGTTACATTCTTTCCTTTATTTCAATTTCCATATTGTTCAGTAGAACCCTTCTTCTCTTGAAATTCTTTAATGTTGTACTATTTAGAAAATTTATTTTCTATCTTGATATCACATGAGACAATATCATCGTACGATTAGAAGGATTATGAGACTAATGCTCGACGATGAAATGTTTTTAACCCATTAAAGAATCTTTCAATCCTACTTATTGGGTTAGGTATATAATTTGAAGTATTCTTTTCTAACCTTGTAATCTTGTCCTCACACATTGCAACATTCTCAACCTCATTTTTCCTTAGACTCGGAAATTTCCTTTACATATTTTCTCATTGTTCATGAGGAATTTATTTTTCTAAGAAAATATCATTAAACAATGTCCATTCCATATTTGAAAATTCCTCATCATCCTTTGTGTTTTGAATTAATGAACACCATTTATTTTCACCTCCTGTTAGGAGATAAAATTCCATGATAACTTTTCCCTTTCTATACTCCCCAAAGCATGAAATATTACCTCTAAAGAAATTATCCATTGCTTATATACAAATGGATTTTTAGTCCCAGCAAATACTAGTGGTTATTTCCTCATGTAGCGGTCTAACATTGATCCTCTATGTTTTGGATCATGGTTTTCCATATGGTTAAGGTTATTATTCATAACCCGAGTGAGATTTTTCAGTATGGTTATAAGCTATTCCGCACTAGTTGCATCATCATCTCTACTAAATGTATCTTGAGTTGGAGGGAAATCCCTACATAGATTACGTGCACTGATATGGTTTTCATTCCTTCCATTAGTCACCATTTCTAAACCATGATATACAGTAGATTATTATATGAATTGTAATACATAATTCAAAAATAGTAAAATACCTAACATAATTTGAACAGTTTATGCATATAATCTATAATCATAAAAATGTTTTCATTGAGAAGGTATTTACTCTTAAATACATTATATTTGATTGTAATAAAAATGTGAATTATCCTATGAATATTCCTCAGGAGTTTCATAACCAAGTGTAACACCCCGACCCCAGTTACCCGGAGTAGGTGCATTATTTTAATATATTAGCATGATTACAGGGAATAAAGTCCCGAAGGACCGATCAGTTTAGCAGTCTTGGAAAAATAGATCACATACATGAATGTTACATTTGCACTTTAAGATGTAAAAAAACAACATAAATAATCTTTATGAACCCCATTATTCCCTTGTCTTAACCCTTAATATCAATCACATTACACTTCTTGGAATCCTGGGAAAAATAAAACATAGAAAGGGGTGATCTCAAATGTTCAGTAAGGGTAAGAAATATAGCAGAAACTTTCATAAATAAGCATAAACATT
This sequence comes from Viscum album, assembly GCA_963277665.1. Taxonomy (NCBI): domain Eukaryota; kingdom Viridiplantae; phylum Streptophyta; class Magnoliopsida; order Santalales; family Viscaceae; genus Viscum; species Viscum album. The sequence continues at coordinate 829,135,119 of OY728151.1, read as the reverse complement.
TAAGGCATTGTATAACTAAAAAAAGCCTTTTAAACTTGAACTTCAACATAGTATGGGAAAAAATAAAATGAAATAATGCCGTTTACTTTTTCACATGGATATTCTACTAATTGAATGATCACATGCAATATCAATAACCACTTTCATAATGATGGAATGCATAATGGTAGACTATCATAACCACATAGCCAAGGCCTCGTGCCAAGACTACAAATAAGATTTTGTCAAGGCCTTGTTCCATGATAGTAGTTTGTATAATGAGACTTACCGATGCATCGAGGAGCTATAGCGGTCTCCACCCATCACATATTAAGTCCAATGCATTCCTCATATGAACAGGTTTAAACATAACATAAACATTCGTATGAAAACTAGCATACGAAATGTAAATACTTCATCCATAAACCATGAATGGTATAAAAATATCACATCCACAGTCAAACATATCACAAAACCGTCAATACAATATAGATGTTTTGTATCATAATAAATCAACTTCAAATAAGTGTAAAATCCATCAAAGGATGTTGACATACATGAAATCAAAACTCTTTTTAGAGTAATATATATTTTTATTTTGAAATCATTTAAGAGTCATATATTTATAAAATATAACATTTTATTTGAAAATATTCTTATAATCTTGTAAGGGAAACATCTAAGATTTTATAACATTGGAAAATAGCCACACCCGCCGTATAAGTTAAAAAACATTCTTTCCTTAATTCTGTCAAAAAACGTTAAAAAGAACCTTGTTTGGAAAACGACAGAAAGATTCCTTTATAAACCACTTATAAAAGTCAACAAGGGTATAAATGACTTTAACCCATATTCTAGTAAATATAAAAAATGTTTTGAAATACATTTTTAAGAAACATGGATGTGGATGATAAAGAAGTCCCAGTAGATTATTACGTATAGAGAACCTTGGATAATTAAGAGATCGCGAAATGAACCCTTACCTTGTACTTTTCCTTGGTTGGGGGTAGGGTAACCTCATTTATAATGGTGAAATAATTTTTATTAAATTATACAATAATCATACACATTAATATGATATCATATATGATCTCTTAACATTGATTTGTTAATAATATCTTAATATTATTGTCGTTTCGGGTGTTAACTTACTCATTTTCTTTTATATGTTTTGTCACGTAAGACATGTTTTTTATGGAGAGGTTTTATCTTATTCAAATCCATAATGATATTAAGTCATTAAACATTATTATTAATCGTAAAAAGATAATTATACTTGAATGGATACAATGGGGAATAAATCTCATCGTGTTCGTGAAGCCGGTAGTCCGTACGTATGCACGAGCGACAATATAATTCTTTTGATATTAAAATAATATATAATTGGATGGTATATTATATATACAGAATAATAATCATGTTATATTTATTATTTTAATTAATTAAATATCTTAATTATACCCATCCAAATGATAATGTTTTGAATAACAATTACACCATGACGTGGAGACGGTAAGCCGTACGTACGTATGTATGGTGATATGTCATTCAAAGGATGGATAGAATACTGAAATACGGTTGTACCATGATTATAATAAAATAAATTTATATATAATATACTGGAGTTATTATTTTAGAATGTTAATAACAAAGAAAGAAGAAGTGCAAGAAGAAAGGAACTTGAAAAAGGGTGGTGAAATCATTACCTCTTCTTCGGGTTCTTCCTTTTGATTTGATAAAAAGGGCTCCATAGGTTGGATTTATGACTAAAGGAATGCCTCTAGGATGAAGTGAGGGAAGTTTAGAGAGTATTTGTTCAGTTTTTGGCTGAACCAAATGGCTTTGAATGTGTGAATTAGTGAGAAGGGGGAGTGCCCTTTTATAAGAGGGGTGAGAGGAACCTTTGGAAAAATAGAAATATTATTTTATAATAAATAGAAATTTGATTTATAATGGCTCCAATGTGGATTATTTAAAGTTTAAGGTGTTTACGGGTCGAAAACCACTCAACCAATATAATTTAGACAGGTTTGGGTCACTATATTAACCTTATCTTTAAGTATTAACTCTTAGTTAATTAGTTTCACTTTTACAATGTCTCTTTGTAATTTATATTATATGTTTAATTAACTTACTATATACATCCAAGATACCCCCAAGTGGTCCATTAATGATACACCTATCATGATATAAGTCTCTTGTCCGAACCTTAGATTTTTAGGAGTTTAATATCAATTGATAATATATTATTTGTTGTAAACACTCTTTTATGTCAATTTTGACACTATTCAATAATTGATTTTTTTAAAACACATAACAGAATTATTACTTAGAAATAAGATAATTAAATCAATCCTAACATTCAATATTAACCTATAAATTATTTTTATTTATAAAAATTCTCAAATTATATTTATTTGGGTATTTATAGTATCAATTATTCTAATTTTTCACTATTATGGTAATTACTGCATCACCATTGTGTCATAAATAAATTAAATTATTTAATGTCTAAAAATTAAAAATAAAATACCATTATGTAGTAATGATTTTTATCTTTCTAATTAATATTTATAGTAGAAAAGCCAACATATATAACCCAATGTAAAAATTGTTTTTCAAAAAGATATATGCTTGTGTCATTTTTGTATTCATTTTAACTTAATTAAAATAAAGTGTCCCTATCACTTACAAGTGGCTCCATGGGGTCCCAAAATCAACCCAAAGATTCCCATAGTCGGACATGTATCAACCAATAAGGTTAGGACACGTTTTAGGGTAATTTGTTATTATTATAATATTATTTTGTTTAACCCTTATTTACTGGATTTACCCTTTAACCATGGTAAATAAAATATTTACCAAAGTAATTATTCAAAATGTCTAAAAATAAAACTTATCTATTTACACATTTTGAACATCCTGATTCCAAATATGGAATTCATTTTTCCAATTTCAAAACACAGAAGTGGAAAAAATTAATTTAAAACCAATTCCCGTTGTTAAAACAAAAAGCATGTTTTTAACAGATAATAACTATAAAAAGATTGACACTTGTTTATGTCCGGTTTAACTGTGAAATTTTTTCCAATTACCAACATTGTATTAAATGGTAAAAATATATACTAAATATAATTTAAAACCACTCAAATTCATAGTTTATCACTACCAATTATTTTGATTAAAAAAGTAGTTTTTAATTAAAATTTAGTAATATTCACTATTCATCAAAATATAAAAGTTATCCGAAAAGTACCAAAATATCACCCTAGGCTAAATTCGATATTCCAAATAAACAAATAAAGTCCATTTTGAGAGATGAAATTTATAAAATTTAAAAAATGGGTATTACTATTCATAACAGCTAGTTTGATTGGTTGTGGTGTGTGTTAGAACTCGAAGTTGCGTACAACACGCGCTACTCTATTATTCAAAGGGAAGCGTACCGATGAAGTTTGGGGTGTAAATTTTTGATGTCCCCATTTTAAATAATATGTTTTTTAGTCAAATAAAAGTTTAAAATAGTGGATTTAAAAAGGGTTCACTATTAATGTTGGTAAAAGTGCATTTTTGAAAAATACTACTTTTATTTAAAAAAATGAATTTGTTATTAAATTATGTCTAAGAAACTCATAATATGGATTATAAAATTATATGAATTATATAAAGTTTAAAATTTAGTTAATACTATTCATAATCTCTTTAGAATAGCTTGTTTGGTAAGTCATCGTGTGCTTGAAGTCGGTGTTACGTGTTGTGCAAGTTATTGAATTGTTTTGAAGAAGCATATACTATGAAATCTTGGGGTGTTACATTCTTCCCTCTTTCGATAAATTGCGTCGTCACAATTTTATATTCTTCTTTGAAAATAATGTATGAAAATAGAAAATATCTTTCTGGGAAAACCCACATCAGAAATTTGGTTAATAAAATTTAGTCTTAATAAGAGGAAAAGAGAAATGAAATGTTCACCACCAAATTATGATCTCTATTCGGAGAACATTGGTGGAAATTATAGACATATAATTAGAGGAAAAACCTAAATATTTATAGGTAGTGATTGAGGTCATCAATCACAAACAAGTATATAATTGAGGGCCTTAAATTCATCAATCTATGATGATTTAAAATACCATCAGTTCAGCAAAACATATGGTATTCAGATAACAAAATTTTTTTGTTTTAAGATCCCTTCACTAAATTATAAGAATTAATATTTTCATTGAATATGAGAAGAATAAAAATATATACTTGACAAGTAGTGTCTCATCCATTAACTATGTTCTTCCACAAACTCATATTTCACTCTAAAAGATAATAGAACATAAAAATAATATTCTATTTATCCTATTCGTATAGGGTTAAAAAAATCAATTTATAATTCATCTAGTAGAAACATTAAAAAAACTACATTATTAAATCTAGTACATCACATGGGTAAGTGGAAGGTGATACACCCTTTTCACCCTTCGGTTGTGTGTCCAAGTCTCGCGGCCTTGCCGGATGCGACAGGTTGCCGCCCGACATCCGGGTTGTCCTTTTTATGGCAATCCAAAGTAATCCAAACTAGAACTATCCAAAATCCTTCAGTCCAAAATTTATAAGGAAGGTAAACACAATGAAGATCCTTTTTTCCGCGTAATTACATGTGAACACCTTCATCATGTATTCTTTTAAAACACTGCAACATACTGAATTACCATAAAAACTTATTGATTACATTCATGATCCCTTATTCCTTAAAGAATAATAGATATACTCCTTAAATCCTAAAATGTTGTAAACCCCAAAAATGATGGAATATACAAATCATTAATCAGTTTCAAGGTAGTCAATAATATCCAATATAATTTATCCAAATTAGTCATGTATTATTCTAAAATCACTACCTCAGTATCAGAACCATATTCTGGTTTATCTTTCTCTCAACCATATATTTGCCAAAAATTTAACCTGCTATTGAGTCACTTTTCTTTGTTCCACACAATCACAAGTCCTTAATGAAATAGTAATGCAGTAAAATCCTTATATACTCCATAATTATTATAACAAGTACATTGTTGCTACAACACTCAAATGACATAATCAACATAAGAACTCTAATCATTCCACTTCATATGTGGTAGTATAATAACTTGATTATTATCCAATAGCATCATTTGCGACATAGTCTGATGACTTGGACATAGGTTCGCGGAGTGTCCAAACTCCATGAAAATGAAACATTGTGCATTTGAAACCATTTTCTTACCCTTACAGTCACGTACTTTGTGCCCTTTTCCTCCACACTTATAACAAAATCTCATTCCTTTCAGACAAGTTCCATGGTGTTTCTTCCCATAGTTATCACATATGGGAAAATTATTCTTTTCCCTCTTCCCTTTATCCATCTTTCTCTCTTACATCCTTTTCTTCTCGTTCTTCCCTTCAAAGCCATAGGACTCAGTAAAATCGTTACTTATCTTATCAATACATAATATTATTTCTTCATATGATGATAATACATGGGAGACTATTTCTCTTATAAATTCTGGCTTAAGACCATGAAAGATATGATCCTTCTTTCTCTTTGGATCATGTGCATTGCTGGAGTTTTCATTCCTTCTATTGGGTGTCATTTATAAACAATGGAATACACTAGATTAGTTTATGAATAACAATACCTAATCCCAAACTTGTAAAAAACAGAACATAAATTAAATTGTTTATGGATATAGTCCATAATTATATAAATTTCTCCTTTGAGGAAATATATACTCATAAACCCTTCATAATTCTTTGTAAAGAAAACTAGAATTATCCTAAACATATCCCCTAGGAGTGTCCTAACCAAGAGTGCAGTAAGGCCCATTGTCGTGCACCAGTTCCCGTTCGAGCCTAGCTCAATGTGGTGTTTTCGGGTTTTACCCCTAGGTAAATCTATGCCAGAGCCACCTCTACCTGCTCGTATCTAGACAGGGATGTATTACTAGGAAAACTCACAAAATTTCTACCATACCAAAATTCTAGGAAGTTGTTCTATACTAATCCTCAAATTCCATCTTATATCTATGTGCTCTAATCAGATTTTATCTAAATCTAGCTTCCATGGATTGTACTAAAGTTCCTCTGATACCAACTGTAATGCCCCGACCCCGGTTACCAAGATTCGGTGCATTATTTTAATACATTGGCATGATTACAAGGAAACAATTCCTGAAGGACCGATCAGTTTAGCAGTCTTGGAAAAATAGATCACATACATGAATGTTACATCTTCACTTTAAGACTTAAAAAACAACATAAATAATCTTTATGAACTCCATTATTCCCTTGGCTTAACCTTGAATATCAATCACATTACACTTCTTGGAATCCTAGGAAAAATAAAACCTAGAAAGGGGTGAACTCAAATGCTCAGTAAGGGTAAGCAATACAGTAGAAACATTCATAAATAAGCATAAACATTTAAGGAAATGTATAAATAAAACAAAATCCTTTTAAACATAACATCAACATAGTATGGATAAAATAAAATAAAATAATGCCATTTACTAATTCACATGGATATTCTATTAATCGAATAATCACATGCAATATCAGTAACCATTTTCATAATGATGGAATGCATAATGCCAGACTATCATAACCACATAGCCAAGGACTCGTGCCAAGAATAAAAATAATATTTTGTCAAGACCTTGTTCCAAGACACTAGTTTGTCTCATGAGACCTACTGATGCATCAGGGAGCTATATCGGGCTCCACCCATCACATATTAAGTCCAATGCATTCTTCATATAAACAGGTTTAAATATAACATAAACATTCGTATTAAAACTAGCATACAAAATGTAAATACTTCATCTATAAACCATGAATGGTATACAAATAGCACATCCACAGTCAAATATATCACAAAACCTTCAATACAATATAGATGTTTTGTATCATAATAAATCAACTTCAAATAAGGGTAAAATCCATCAAAGGATGTTGACATTGATGAAATCAAAACTCTTTTTAGGGTAATATATATTTTTATTTTGAATAATTTAAGAGACGTATATTTATAAAATATAACATTTTCTTTCAAAATATTCTTATAATCTTTTAAGGGAAGCTTAAATGATTTTATAAGTGCGTAAAATAGCCGCACCCACCGTATAAGTTAAAAAAACATTCTTTCCTTAATTCTGTCGAAAAGGTTAAAAAGTACCTTGTTTGGAAAAAGATGGAAAGATTCCTTTATAAACAACTTATAAAAGTCAACAAGGGTATAAATGTCTTTAACCCATATTATAGTAAATAGTAAAGATGTTTTGAAATACATTTTTAAGAAAAATGGATGTGGATGATAAAGAAGTCCCAGTAGATTATTACGTATAGACAACCTTAGATAACGAAGAGATTGCGAAATAAACCCTTACCTTGTACATTTCCTTGGTTGGGGGTAGGTTAACCTCCTTTATAATGGTGAAATAATTTTTATTAAATTATACAAGAATCATATACATTAATATGATATCATATATGATCTATTAACATTGATTTGTTAATAATATCTTAATATTATTGTCGTTTCAGGTGTTAACTTACTCATTTTCTTTTATATGTTTTGTTATGTAAGACATGTTTGTTATGAATAGGTTGTATCTTATTTATATCCAGAATGATATTAAGTCCTTAAACATTATTATTAACCATCAAATGACAATTATACTTGAATTGATACGATGGGGAATGAATCTCATCGTGTTCTTGAAGACGGTAGTCCCTACGTACGCACGAGCGACAATATCATTCTTTTGATATTAAAATAATATATAATTGGATATTATATCATATATAAAGAATAATTATCATGTTATATTTATTATTTACATGAATTAAACATCATTATTATACCCATCTAAATAATAAATTTTTGAATAACAATTACACCGCGACGTGGAGACGGTAAGCCGTACGTACGCACGTATGGTGATATGTCATTGAAAGGATGGATAGAATACTAAAATATGGTTTTACCATGTTTATAATAAAATAAATGTATATATAATATACTGGATTTATTATTTTTGAATCGTAATAACAATGAAATAAGAACTGGAAGAAGAAAAAAACTTGAAAAATGGTGGTGAAATCATTACCTCTTCTTCAGGTTCTTCCTTTTGATTTGATCAAAAGGGCTCCATAGGTTGGCTTTATGACTAAATAAAGGCCTCTAGGATGAATTGAGGGATGTTTAGAGAGTATTTGGGCAGGGTTCGGCCGAACCAAAAGGCTTTGAATGTGTTAATTAGTGAGAAGGGGGAGTGCCCTTCTATGAGAGGGGTGAGGGGCACCTTTGGAACAGCTAGAAATATTATTTTATAATAAATTCATATTCGGTTTATAATGGCTCCAAAGTGTATTATTTATTGTTTAAGGTGGGTATGGGTCTAAAACCACTTAACTAATATAATTTATCCAGGTTTGAGTCACTTTATTAACCTTATCTTTAAGTATTAACTCTTAGTTAACTAGATTCGCTTTTACAATGACTCTTTGTATTTTTATATTATATGGTTAATAAACATACAATATACATTAAAGAGACCCCAAGTGGTCCATTAATTATACAACTATCATTATATAAGTCTCTTGGCCGATCCTTATATATTTAGGAATTTAATATCAATTGATAATATAATATTTCTTTTAAAAACTCTTTTATATCAATTTTGACACTATTCAATAATTGATTTTTGTAAAACACATAACAAAATTATTACTTAGAAAAAAGTTGATTAAATAAATAATAACATTCCATATTAACCTATAAAATTATTGGTATTTATAAAAAGTCTCATATTAATTTTTTTGGGTATTTATAATATCAATTATTCTAATTTTTCACTATTATGGTAATTACTGCATCACCATTGTGTCATAAATAAATTAAATTATTTAATGTCTAAAAATTATAAATAAAATACCATTATGTAGGAATGATTTTTGTCTTTCTATTGAATACTTATAGTCGAAAATCCAACATATATAACCCTATGTAAAAATTGTTTTTTTAAAAGATATATGCTTGTGTCTTTTTTGTATTCATTTTAACTTAATTAAAATAAAGTGTCCCTATCACTTAAAAGTGGCTCAATGGGGTCCCAAAATCAACCCAAATATTCCCATGGTCGGACATGTATCAACCAATAAGTTTAGGACACTTTTTAGGGTAATTTGTTACTATTATAATATTATTTTTCTAACCCTTATTTACCAGATTTACCCTTTATCCATGATAAATAAAATATTTACCGAAGTAATTATTCAAAATGTCTAAAAATAATAGGTACCTATTTACACAATTTGAAAATACTGATTAAAAATTTTGAATCCATTTTTCCAAATTCAAAACACAGAAGTTGGAAAAATTAATTTAAAATCAATTCTCGTTGTTAAAACAAAAAGGCTGTTTTTAAGAGATAATAACTATCAAAATATTGACACTTGTTTATGTCCGGTTTAATTGTGAAATTTTGTCCAATGAACAAAATTGTATTAAATGGTAAAAATATATTTTAAATATACTTTAAAACCACTCATATTCATAATTTATCACTACAAATTATTTTGATTAAAAACGTTGTTTTTAATTAACATTTTGTAATTTTCACTATTCATCAAAATATAAAAGTTATCCAAAAAGTACAAAAATTTCACCCTAGGCTAAATTCAATATTCTGAATCCAAAAATTAAGTCCATTTTGAGAGATGAATTTTTAAAATTTAAAAAATGGGTATTACTATTCATAACGGCTAGTTTGATTGGTTGTGGTGTGTGCTAGAACTCGAAGTTGCGTACAACCCATGCTACTGTATTATTCAAAGGGAAGTGTACCGCGGAATCTTGGGGTGTAAATTTTTTATGTCCCCATTATAAAGAATATATTTATTTATTCAAATAAAAGTTTAAAATATTGGATTTAAAAAGGGTTCACTAATAATGTTGGTAAAAGTGCATTTTTGAAAAATAAATCATTTATCTGAAAAAAATGAATTCGTTATTACATTATGCTAAGAAACTCATAATATGGATTCTAAAATTATAAGGATTATATAAAGTTTAAAATTTAGTTAATACTATTCATAACCACTTTTGAACAGCTTTTTTGGTAAGTCATGGTGCGCTTGAACTCGGTGTTACGTGTAGTGTAAGTTATTGAATTGTTTTGAAGAAGCACATACTATGAAATCTTGGGGTGTTACACCAAGAGTGAGGTTAGCCCCATTGTCATGCAGTAGTTCCCATTCATGTCTAGCTTAAAGCACTGTTTTCAGGTTTTACCTCTAGATACATATGAACTAGAGCTTCCTATACCTGCTCATATCTAGTCAAGGATGTATTTCATGGAAAATTGAAAAAATATATACATTAACAAAAAAAATTGAAGTTCCTCTATACTAATCCACAAACTCCATTTTAGGGTAATGTTATCTAATAAGAGTTTTTGTAAATCTAGTTTCCATGCTATGTACTATACTTCCTCTGAATCCAACTGTAACTCCCAGACCCTAGTTACACAAAGTTAGTTCTGTATTACATAACATTTGCACGATCACAAGTTATAATGTCTCAATAGACCAATTAGTTTATTATTTAGGGAATCACTAAATACATACATATGTTTTACATTAAAATGAAATGGAAAACGACAACATTGGGTCCCCATTGAACACACTCATATACCCTATCATATCACGTATGTAAATTATAATATACTTCTCTAAGTCCTATAAAAAATGAAACATAATAAAGGGGAGAACTCATATGCTCAGTAAGGATAACAATATATCAAAAACTATCATAAAAAACATTAACATTTAAGGAAACATATAAGAATAGGACTCAAGACATTTAAACATAATATTCAGCATAACATGACAATGATAAATCAAATAAAACCATTTACTTCTTCAAATGGATATTCTACTAGTTTATTTATCCTGTGTAATATTAATAGTTAATTTCATAATGATGGAACACATTATTCTGGACATCATAACCACATAGTTAGGGCCTCGTGCCAAAACTACAAATAATATTTTGTGAAGGCCATGTTCTGAGACACTATTTTGTCTCATGAGACCTATCTATGTTTCAAGGGGCTATAGCGGGCCCCATCCATCACTTACAAAGTCCAATGTAATCTTTTATGAAAAGGTGGAAACATAATATAAACATTCATATTAAAAATAGAATATGAAATGTCAATGCTTTAACCATAAACCAGGAATTTTTTAAAAATTGCATATTCGTAGTCAAACATATCACAAAACCATATATACACTATGGAAGATTATATTATAATAAATAAACTTCATTCAAATGTAAAATCCCACAATGTTTATTGACATTGATGAAATCAAAACTATTTGAGAAAAAAATCTCTTTCTATTTTGAAATAATTTAAAAGCCCCATAATTACTAAAGAATACATTTATTTTGATAATATTTATATATTCTTGTAACGGAAGCTTAAATGGTTTTATAATAATGGAAAACAGCTTCACCCACCGTATATGTTAAAAAAACATTATTTCCTTAATTTATCGAAAAGGTCATAAAGTACCTTGTTTGGAAGGGGATGGAATGATTCCATTCATACCATTTTACAAAAAGTCAAAAAATTGTATAAATTACATTAATCCATAGTCTATTAAATAATAATAATAATGTTTTGAAAAACATTTTTATGAATCATGGATGTGGATGATAAAGAGGTCGCAATAGATACTTACGTAGAAAAATCCTCAGATAATAAAGAGATTATAATATTAACATTTACCTTTTAATTTTTTTAAGTTGATGGTAGGTAAACATCCTTTATAATGGTTAAATCATTGTAATTAAATTATAAAAGAACCACATACATAAGTATGATTTCATATATAATCTTTTAATATTCCTCTTTAATGATATTTATATAGTTTCGTTATTTTGGGTGTTAACTGATTCGTTTTCTTTTATATTTTTTGTTACGTAAGTCATGTTTGTTATGGATAGGATTTATTTTATTCATATCCATAATTATAATAAATTCTTAAAAATTATTTATAATCATCGAATAAAAATTATCCTTGAATGGGTACGATTGGAAATTGAAATCTATGTGTGTCGTGGAGACGGTTAGTCGTACGTACGCACGAGGGAACATTTCATTCTATTTGTGGTGAAACAGTATGTAATTGGATTGTATATTATATATATATATAATCATTAACTAGTTATATTTATTATTGACATCAGTTACACTCATTATTATACCCATACAAATAATGAAGTGTTGAATAACAAACTACGTCGTGACGTGGAGACGGTAAGTCGTACGTACACACGTATGGTGACATTGTCATCCACATGATAGGTAGAATAATGAATATGGTTGTACCATGTTTTTGATAACATCTCAGTATGTAGAAAGTACTAGAGATATTATTTTATTATGTAAACAACAAAAAAAATGAAGTGGAAGAAGAAAAAACAATGAAAGATGTGATGAAGTAATTACCTCTTCTTCAAGTTCATTCTTTTGATTTGAAAAAAGGGCTCCTTAGGTTGCCATTATAAACAAACTAAGTCCTCATGGATGATTTCATGGTAGTTGGTCAGATATTTGAGAAGGGTTTGGATGAGCCAAAAGTCTTTGGATGCATGTAATTAAGAAAAGAGGAAGTACCCCTTTATAAGAGAGGTGATGGAATGTTTAGAAAAATCATGAAATATTATTTTATTATAAAATAATTTTCAGATTCTAATATCTCCAAATAGATTTATTTATATCATAGGGTATGTATGGGTCAAAAACCTCTCAGAAAATAGGTGTTAACAAATATTTGGTCACCGTATAAACTTTATCTTTTGGAATTAACTCTTTGTTAAATAGTTTAACATTTATCATGTCTTCTTGTATTTTTATATTAAATTTTTAATAAACATACTATAGAATCCCATGAGAAACTCAAGTGGTTTTTCAATGACATATAAATCATTATAAAAGTCATTTATTTGAAACTAATATTTTTAGAACTATTATACAATTTAATAAAATTATATTCGTTTTAAAAACTCATTTATGTCATTTTTGACACTATTTAGTATTTTGATTCTGTGAAACTCATAAAAAAATTATTAATTCGAAAAAAATATATTGAATCAACGCTAACATTTCTCTTTTATCTAGAAATTTTTTGGAATGCATAAAAATCCTCAAAATAAATTTATTATAAAATTTATAACATCAATTATTTTAATATGTCATTATTATGGTAATTACTACATCATCATTGGGTCATAAATAAATCTAATTATTTAATTTATAAAAATAATAAATAAAATACCATGATGTGGGAAATAATTTTAGATTTCAAATTAATATTTATAGTCGAATTTATCTTATGTATAACCCTATATTAAATTTTTTTATGTTATTAAAATTGGAAATTAACACTTTAAACACTTCTTTAATTAAAAAATAATAAATTTCCTAATCTAATCTAAGGGGATAAAAACAAATCATTTTTTTCATTACGTTGATTTTGGTCGAAATAAAATTATCCAATAGAATTAGGACATGTTTCAAGGTAATTGTAATATCATTTTTACCTTTATTACTTTATTTACTTTTAAACGTGGTAAATAAAATTACAACGTTAATTTCCCGAAAAATTATTTTCATCCTAATAAACCAAATTTTACTTACTGATGTCAATCGTGTCTCTCAAATTTTTGAAATTCAATTCACAGAGGCGGTAAAATTACGTTTTATACAAATTTGTAAATATGCCATGATGGTGGGTAAATCGTTTTAAATAGTTCAACAAAATTTTATATATCTTATCTTATTTTTATATGACTCCAATTAATTATATTGAACTTATATAGGTATTATTAATCTATTTTTACTTAAAATAGATTTAATTAAAAATAATAATTTTTTAATTTAAAAGACGGTTTTAAACAACAACGTAGTGTTATTTACTATTCAACAAAAATTGAAAGTTTTCATAAAATTAAAAACATTTACCCTCAGAAAATTTAGATATTCCAAATCCAAAAATGAATTAAATTTTACAAAATAAAATTTATAAAATTTCAAGACATGGGTATTACTATTCATAACAGATAATTTGACTGGTCATGGTGTGCAAGAACTCAATTTTTTGTACAACACATGCTATATTATAATTCAAAGAGAGGTGTACCGTGGATGCTTGGGGTGTTACAGAAACTCAAATCCATCTCTATTGTCCCATTAAATAATATTTATATGTTATTAAAGCAAGTTGGTCTGGTAGAATCCTCTTTAGACTGACCTCCCCTTCATTCAGAAAGCTTCTTTTGGTTGATGTTTCATTCTAAGCATAATGATTACTTCCCTATTGTGAATCTCTTAGGGCATGGATAATATTATTCTACTCCTTGCAGTCACAAAAATAATTTCTCAAAAGAGATTATGTGCTTAAATGAAATAATTCCCTACATGAGTGAGTCACAATGTGTTTATGGGAAGGGATTCCTTCCTTTCCAAGTATAATGACATTAAACTGCATGAAATCCCCATGATCCATTAAAAATGAACATAAAATTTTTGAACCTCTTTTAATATGATGAATTAATTAATAAAAGATATTATTATTCCCCCTTTCCTTGTCTTCACATCAGGTTTTCTTTATTCTAAATGATAAACCTCCTCTCCCACAATAGTATAATCACCAAGAAATTAAACAATATGCATTATATACTTCTAGGGTTTTTCTATATTAGCTTGTGGGTTTCCAATTCACATCACATTTTTGACCCTAACATCTAGTAATATTGACCACCTCATCTACATGGTCCATGATCCATGATCATAAACACATAAAACCTGTTTTTCCTTAAATCATGACATAAAGAATTTTTTATTCTATTATGGGGAGGATTTTATGTCACTGATAATCAGTCTACCTCATATAACATCAATTTAATGTTTCATTTATCACAATATAGACTCCCCAGAACACATTTCATTCAAGGATAATTACCTCAAAATTTGTGAAAATTGTTTTATGGTTATCCTTATAAATATGAGATTTCATTTATCTGAAGCATCACATTTCCTAATATAATTCATGGACAATATCACCCCATTCGAAAAAATCTATACAAACAAAATCTCTATCTGACCCTCTTCATCCCAATCATTCAATGATAGTATGTGTGTCTGATGTCTTTACCTTATAACATTAAAGTATAAAATAGTTTCATCAATGCACAATAATACACAAGGTTTCTAAAATACTTACATCATGATGTTAAATTTCATGGTATTTTACTCAATTCAGGATGTTTATCTATATTTCCATGGCCCTCAACTCACAGTGCTAAACTATAGAGTTTATTCCCAATCAAATTACATAAAACTATGTGGTTCGAAAATATTTTCTCAAGTGGATGATCCCTTAGTTTCTAAAATTTCTTTATACCATGAAAAACCACCTTATAGTAATATATTTGGATAGATTCCCATTTGATGGTATACATATTGATTCTTGGATAACTCACTATATACCCAACAATTAGATTTATTACAATTCCCCATTAATTCTAGTGATGAAGATTTGGTCATTTCTATTAGGATTTGTACCTCTTTTTCACCGAATATAATTTTCTATTTCATACATATTCTATACATATATATATGAATGTTCCATATAAAATACATTGACACCATATATTTTTGATCTTATATCACACCATCTACCGTATTAGGATTATGTATGTCTAGATTCCCACATCATGGGATACATAGTGATACCAGGGTCCCATATCTCTGGACCAACCATATGTTCTCCATCACATCATAGTCAATGTTATATGACATTAAAATTCATAAATTATATGTTCCATGAATCACATCATAAAATTGTGTGCACCTCCACTCAATGGGATTCTCTTCTGTTGCACTGATCCTATTGGTGCATTTGACTATATATTAAAACCATGTTTTCCACTACATTATTTCATTTATATTCTCTCACTATAGTCCATGCGTCTTGAATATATAATATATTCAATTTCCCCCTAAGGTAATATTATCACGACCCATCCCCTGTGGTCCATGCTGTGACTACCTTAGGTCTTCCTTCTATAGGCCAGGGGCTAGCGACTAGCACCCAAAGGTGTTTTCCCTAAAACAGGGAAGGCATTGCCTTTATAACCTATAGCTTCACATAACCATGAACATAGTAAGATACGAACACATGAAAACTGTATAACCAAAAAAGTACTGAATGTAAAGGGGGCCAGAATACAAGCCCAACAGTAAAGGTACATGTATAACTGAAATACATTACAACTGAATAAAGTAAAAAATACAGATATTGGATCGTCCTCTATGTTTCCAACCTGAAGGGTCGGTATAGATCATCTCCTCAGAACTCCACGTCTATCCATCTCTTCAGTGTACAGACTCGTCATAGGGTCCACCTCTGGGTACTGTCCAGTCCTGGTACTCTCGTCCTCAGATAGTGTTGTCCGTCGTTTTCACCAAACACAACAAAGTCCAGGCATAACCTGTGCAATGGTGAGTATAAGGATACTCACTAGGGACCCCGAGACCCACATGTTCTCACAAAAAATCCCCATAGGATAAACCACATGGTATGAAATGAATAGATAATCCTACTTAGGTATATGTGCATACATATATCTAATTTATTAAGTAATCCATCTCAATAATGAAGAAAACACCAAGTCACTAACTCAGCTAAAACCAAGGTTTATTCTAGGGGTATTATCAAATTGCATCCCCAGTCACATCTTTGAACACCTCATCTACTAGATAAATCCTCCTCTATCGAGAACAGTGGGTTTGTCGCTTCACATAGAGGCGCTTCCCACTAACCATGGACAGATGAGGTAATCAAACGGTTGAAAACCATGGGTTTGCCGCGTCACACAGAGGTGCTCCCAACTGTGGTTTTGTCACATCACACAGAGGTGCTCCCCCTGGTGAATACTGAGGTACTCCTCCTATCGAGTACCGTGGGTCTGCCGCGTCACACAGAGAAGCTCCCCCTCGAAGCATTCAATGGTACTCCTCCTATCATGTATCGTGGCTCACGTGTGTCCCACAGAGGCACTACCCACCATGGGACTGTTAAGTCACACAAAGTTCCTCCCCACTGGGCCTATCAAGTCACTCCGAGTCGAAATGGTCACCAGTCGTCACATCTCAGCCAGCTACTAGGTCTCCTCACTAAGATCGCTCATCTCCGGGAGGATCCGTTCCACAAGCTACTGGTCGATACTCCAATGATCACGATGTCCCATGAATAAGTATCTCCAAGTTCTGCCACATTGTATGGGTCTGAAAGAAAAAGACAACAAATCAATTAGACGCTCGTTCTATGAGTTATTAGACTTTTATTCATGGGGGCCCTGTTGGATTCATGCTCGATCCAACCAGACTATTCCCCATCTTAATCCAAAACTCCAGTGTGGTATACTCAAACATACTTTCTCTCTCCAAGATTTCTAACACCACTGAAGGTTCATCAAATGAACGACTGGTGCCAAACTTATGTCCAAAAGAATGGAAAAGGGTCGTAGTGGGCCTGGGTCTGGTCCGACCCATTCGGACCAACCCAGCCCAACCCTCTTGGTCCATCCCGCAAGGGCTGTGAGGGGTCATGGGGTTCACAGGGGTCGCGAGGGCGTGGAGGCCACGAGGGCACCGCAGACAGCCACAAGAGCGTGACAGGCCGTAGGAGCACGGCAGGCCACAGGGAAATGCGGCCTGGGTAGCGCGGTGAGGGTGCGATGGTAGTTTTACAGGGGCGGCGCGGCGAGGCCAAGGCGGTAGTTCAGCCGGGGAGGCACGGCGAGGTCGTGGCAGCAGTTCTGCTTGGGTGATGATTTCCGTGGAGCGGCGCCATGGCGTCTTCGCAATTGTCACATCTGGTGGTGGTGCACACCGCCATTCTCCTGCCCCTTCGTGGTTGGTCTCCACCCTCCGCCATCGCAAAGAACACCACAATTAAATACAATAATTACATAGAGGAAGGGCCAAGTTAGTTTGGCCGAAACACTCCACATTAGAGTGTTATCAAGCGGCTATTCTACTTGAACCACAAGAATATTAAGAACATGTGAGGAGAAATAATTCAAATACCCTCCCTTCAAGCTCCCACAATTATACATTAACAATCCCACAAAATAAAAACATTCGCAGATCAATCTAAAATAGTGAGTTGATCCACATTCATTGTTTTTAGAAGAGAGTAACATGGAAATATAAAATCCCTCATAAATAAACCCCTACCTCATTCACATGATGACATGGATGAGGATTCGAGGAAGAAGACAAATCATTGGGAAAATATGGGTGGAGTTCAAGATGTTTAGGCCTCGAGTGGTCCCCACAACCATAACCTATCATGGTAGGTTAGGCTCGAGTGGTCCCCACCACCATAACCTTTCTAGGGAGGTTAAGGTCTGTTTATCCCACTTCTAAACGTACACATGGAGATATCCTAATGAAAAATAAAATAAAAATAAAATTAATTTTATTTTATTATTTCCACGAATAAACTCAAAAATTAACTTTCACCCTCGACCAACTACTGTCGAGGTTAAAGTCTACATATGCTAAAATCGATGTTGCAAGTTCAACGGTGCCCTCTTATTTCAATTCCATGAACCGGTTCAAAAGATAGAAAACCCCACTCTCTCTTTCTCTGAACATACCCAAAGAAAAGTTCATAAATTCATTTCGGTCACTCTGGGCCTTAGAATCACGCACTGTCAATTTTTTCGGACTCGTAAAATTTCCATATATTTAAAAAAAATTACATCAAATTTTCTGGTCATTACATTCTCCCCACCTCAGTGCTTTATGTCCCCGTAAGACACAACTCATTCTATAGGAGCAAGTGGGGGTACTTAGCATGCATCTGAGCCTCATGGTCCCATTTTCTATCCTTGAGGATCTCGTGCTTCTAGAAAACGCACACCAGAGGTATTGACTATACATGAAGGACCCACTCCGGTAGATCCTCAATCTCTACTGGAGCCTCTGTAAAAGTTTCCCCATCATCGACGTCTAGTTCTCTATGGTAGATGATGTTAGAAGGTTTGTGCACGTATCTCCTGGGCTGGGATACGTGTAAGATGTCATGCACCCAGTGCAACTGAGGTCGAAGAGCTAAGCGGTATTTCACCTTGCAAATTCTGCTTAGAACCTGAAAAGGTCCAACAAACCTCAGAGAAAACAAGTCTTCTCAGCCAAATCTCCATAAACCTCATCGGGGTGAGACCCGTATAAGGATGCGGCCACCATCCTCGAACGCTAGAGGTCTTTGTCTTCTATCATCTTATGACTTCTTCTTTCTCTGTGCAGTGTTCATCTGCACTTGAATGATCTGCATTTTCAATGTGGAATCTTGTACCACCTCTGGTCCCACTAGTGCTAACTCCCCAGGGTTATACTAACACAAGGGTGATCTGTAAGGTCCCCCATATAACGCCTCGAATTTTGTCATCCCAACGGTTTAGTGATAGTTGTTGTTGTATGAAAACTCCACAAAAGGCAAGTGATCCTCCCAGCTATTATCGATGTTGATAACGCCAACACGTAGCATGTCCATGAGAGTCTTAATAGTCCAGTCAATCTTTCATTTTGTCGGAGGAAGGAAGGTAGTGCTCAAACAAACCAGCATCTCGAAAGCCTCCTACAACCCCTTCCCAAGCTAAAAAGTAAAACATGCGTCATGATCAGTGAAAAATCGTCAATTTCGCTTCATGTAGCCATACAATATCCTGCACATAGAGGCATCACAAGCTCTCTACTGAACCCTGCTCTCCGATCAGTAGGAAGTGGGTTGACCAAGTGAGTCATTTGATGATATCCCAGATAGAATCATGGACTTTGGATGTACATGGAATTACTATCATGAGGTCCATGGATATCTTGTCCCACTTCCACTCAGGACCTTCTAAAGGATGAACTAATCCTACTAGTACCAAATGCTCTGCCTTCACTTGCTGACAAGTGAGGCACCGATAGACAAACTCTGTAACTTCTTTCTTCATTCCCAGCCACGAGTATTGTTGTCATAGATCATGGTACATCTTCACCACTCCTGGATGTACTTCTAGAGGGGATGTGTGGAACTCCCTCAACAGTTCCTTTGTAAGTGACACTAGTACCATGGTACATCCTATGAAGTGGATGATGTTCTCCCCACCTTCAGAAAATCTATCAGGTTCATCTCCTTTAGATATATGATCAAGTCGTGTCTCGCAGTCAGTGTCCCCACGCTGTGCCTCCCTGGCTCGCTAAAGAAGAGGGGGAGTGACTGTAAGAGATTGAAGAAATTATACTCCATCTCGATCCACTAAGAATATTTGCAAAGCGGTCAGCTGCTCCATCACCTCACCAAGAAGTTGTATACGATATCATTTTCTGAGTGCATCTGGAACAATGTTCCCCTTCCGAGGAGTATAGACTATCTCAAAATCATAGTCCTAGAGGAACTTAAGAAAAAGTCATTGTCTTAGGTTTAGATCCTTCTAAGAAAAGATATACCTGAGACTTTTTTTATCAGAGTACACTGTAAAGTGCTCGCCCATTAGATAGAGTCACCACATTTTCAAGGAAAAACCCACTACAGCTAACTCTAGGTCATGGGTAGTGTAGTTCTTCTCATGTTGTATCAGCTATCGAGAACCATATGTGATCACTAATAGTCCCTGCATCATGACACATATGAGTCTGGTCCCTGATGTGTCACAATAAATTATGTACCCTACACCCTCCTCAGGATGTCTCAAGATGGGGACACCAGTCGTCCTCTGCCTCAGCTCATAAAAACTTCGCTGGCATTTCTCCAACCAAATGAAAGTTTTCCCCTTCTTCCTCAATGCAGATAGTGGTGATGCATCTTTGGAGAAGTCTTGTAAAAACCTCTGGTAATACCTAGTCAAAGTAGATGTCCCACTCCCTTCAGAGAGGTATACAAACGTTTTTGACAAGATGTACTCATGCTCTTCCACTATTGTTTGGAACTAAAAACTCAAAACTTGTATGCATGTGTTTATCTTGTTCTGCCCGTGATTCCTTTTTCACCGATCGTGGAAAACCTCATTCTAACGTTGTAGGTAAACCACAACATTTTTTCCTAATATATATAATCTTAGAATGAATTGTGGATGTCCAGTCCATACCCAAACTAGCGTCGTAAGGCCTAGACGCTGCCACGAATAGTTTCCAACCAAAACTCTCACCTAAAGGGTCAAATAACACCATCTGTGTATGTGTGATTCTCAATTATCCTCTCAAAGGTTTCTCCAGATGTGAGGGTCAAGTCAACGGTTAACCAGAAACTCTAGGTCTTGGGCATGTTTCTTGGAAGGAAGCAATGATTGGTACCTATGTTTATTGGGACAGCAGCTAGTTGTAGACCCAGACTGTACCTTGAATCATTCCTAGAGCCCTTTGGTCCCACTCCGTGACTGCATGAATCTAATCTCTTCCCCTGTCCTCCAACTCCGGGAGCCTGGTGGGGTCCACTAAAAAAGGGGTGGTTGTGACATGTCGAAAAGTTCACCACCTCATGGTGCTCTCCTAGATCTGCTTCCACGTCTGTTGCCATGTAGAGTCATTTGTCCCAGTCACGTCCACTTACTGAAACATCTTACACGCCCATGTCTCTGAGACTGGCACCAGTTTTCTGCTTTCCCACTACTAACATTCAGAGGTTGTATCCGCTCATCCAAAGAACATTCAACCACAAAGGTTTTCTCTATCAACCTAACATAAGTAGGAAAACATAGAGAAATAGTGCTGGATCATACATCCTTAAACACACTATGCTCAGAATTCCAATCCCTGAAGCACTGATCGTATCGTATTCATCGAGTACTAGGAATGATTGGTACGCCTCGATGAATACTCAGCTACCGACATGTCGTTTTTTCTAAGTTGTATAAGCTCTATAGAACTCTAATCCACCTCCAAAATCTTTTCCTCATCCACCTGTGAGAAATTATTACCTCAGTACCTAATGGGTATCTGATGCTAAATCATGCGTAAGGCACTATGCTTATAATTGTCATCTACCAGTACTATCGGTTGTAACTGCTGACCAACGGGAAGTGATATAGATGACACACTACCTGAAGTTACTATCTCAGGTAATGGTCCACATACCTATGACTCATCATTATGCAGACCATCCTCAAGGTCACTAATAAAAAAATAATAGTAGGTAAGATTAACATCTGCTGTACTGGGGTCTCAACTAGGCAGAAAACTCTAGCAACCTCCTCCAGCCAGCGCCAAGATTCGTGGGAATATGTCTCGCCTCGAAACCTCTAAGGCCTCTATTGCTAGAACTCGTGCAACACGCTCAGTCGGAGTGCAGTGTTCGCTAGTTCAACTTGTGGTAACTACTACCCAACAGGTGGTGGTGCTACTGGTACATCACCTAAATGTTCCAACATAGTAAGAGGGCCATGCACTGGAGCCTCGTCCCTCAGTGTTCATCATCGTATACTCTCTCAGGAATCCTAGATGGTTGTCTACGTAGCGGCATCCTGATAAGGAATAGGTCTGACATGGTCATTTAGGTATACTTATTGATCTCACTAAAAATATCATAAAGAGAACTTTTGATAACACACACATATTCAGTGTTTTCATCCACCAAGCTAGAAATCCGAAGTCAAGGTCATGGTGTATGGATACGTCGTCCGCCACACCAACACAGGATTCCCTAAACTGATAACCACACTCACTACAATTAACACTATTTCAATTAGAAATAATGATTAGAGTCCAATGTTCTATGGTATAACTGACTCCTCTCATACCAATTTGTCATGACCCATCCCCTGGGGTCTGTGCCGTGACTACCCCTGGCCCACCATCCATAGACCAGGGCTAGTGACTAGCACTGAAATATGTTTTCCTTAATAATAGGAAGGCATTGCCTTTATAACCTGTAACCTCATGTAACCAAGCACACTGTAAAGTATGAACACAAGAAAACTATATAACTAAAAGAGTACTAAATGTAATGGGGGACGGAATACAAGTCCTGCAGTAAAGGTACAAGTACAACTGAAATACAATACAACTAAAGAAAGAAAAAAAGTCAATGATTGGATAATCCACCGAGGTTTCTACATGGAGGGTAGGTACATATTTCCTCCTCATCACTCCACATCTGTCTGTCTCCTCCGTGTACAGACTCATCGTAGGGTCCACCTCTCGGTACCATCCAATCTTGGTACTCTCATCCTCAGATAGAGTTGTCCATCATTTTTACAAAACACAATTAAGTGCGGGCATAGACCACGTAGTGGTGAGTATAATTATACTCAGTAGGGACCTTGAGACCCACAAGGTCTCACAAAAAAATGCACAAGGGTTAAACCACAAGGTATAAAATCAACAGATAACCCTACTTAGGTATATTCCCATACATATACCTATGTTATTAAGTAATCCATCTCAATAATGAGGAAATCATAGAGGTACGGACTTAGCTCACACTAAGATATATTCTTGGAGTAGTATCAAGTTACATCCCCAATCACATCGTAGAACACCTCGGCTGTTGGATAACTCCTTCTCTATCAAGAACAGTGGTCCTGCCGTGTCACATAGAGGCACTTCCCACTAACCATGAACTACTAAGGTACTCCTCTTGTCGAGTATCATGGGGATTCCGCATGACACAGAGGTTATCCCCACTATGGGTCTTCCACGTCACATAGAGGTGCTCCACCTAGTGTCTACTGTGGTACTCCTCCTCTCGAGTATTTTAGGTCTGCCACATCACACAATGGTGCTCCCCCATGAAGCCAGTTGAGTTACTCCTCCTTTTGATTATAGTGGATCAACCGCGTCACACAGTGGCACTCCCCACCGTGGGTCTGCCGCCTCACAGAGAGGTTCTCCCCACTAGGACTGTCAAGTCACTTAGAGTTGAAACGGTCAGTAGTCATCAAGTCTCAGCCAGCTACTAGGTCTACAGACAATGCTCGCTCGTCTCCGGGAGGATCCGCTCCACAATCTACTGGTCAATAATCCAACTACCATGAAGTCCCAGGAAGTAGTATCTCAACGTTCGACCATGTCATAAGGGTATCAATGCAACAGATGGCGCATCAATTGGACGCTCGGTCTGTGAATTGTTAGCCTTTTAGTCTCGGGGCCCCGGTTGGATTCGTGCTCGATCAAACCAGACTATTCCCCATATTAATCAAAAACTCTAGTGGGGTAAACTCAAAGGGAGAATCTCTCTCCAATATTAACAATGCTTCTGACGGTTCGTTAAACGAGCGTTTGGAGCCAAAGTTATGGCCAAAAGAATGTAATTGGGTCGTAGTGGGCCCAGGCCCGGTCCGACCCGGTCGGAACGATTCGGCCTGACCCAGACCGATTCGCTAGGTCCGGACCCATCTAGCATTCTAGTCTTTGAGGGTCGCAAGGGTAGCTGAGGCCGTGAGAGTGCGGAGGCCACGTGGGTGCCGCAGAGGGCCGTTGGAGGCCGCGGCGGCTCGACGAGGCCGTGAGATGGCCCGGACTAGGCGGTGCGGCAAGGCAGGAGTGGTGATTCAGCTGGGGTGGCACGACAAGGCTGTGGTAGGGTTTTGGCCAGGGTGGCGAGGTGAGGTCGTGGCAGTGGTTCGTCTGGGGTGGCCCAACAAGAGCGCAGCAGCAATTCGGCTAGGGTGGCGGTGGTCGCAGAGCGGCCACTACGACAAAATCACGATTTAGCAGCGGTTTTTTTTGTTTCACAGCGGTTTAGACCGCCGCTAAATAGATTGGCGGCAGTTTTGAAAAACCACCATGAAATCATGCGTCGAGAAACTATTCGCGGCGGTTTATAAAACCGTCACAGAACGTTTCCTAACGTTTTTTTTTTAATTTTTTTTAATTTTTTTAATTTTTTTTAAAAAAAAATTTATTTATTTATTTCGTAATTATTTTATTTATTCTATTTCTGTTATTTATTTTATTTATTTCATATTTATTTTATTTATTTTATTTATTTTATTTATTTCCTATTTATTAAATTCATTTCGTATTACTTTATTAACTTTATTTATTCATGCATGCACATCCCATGCACATGCACATGCACATGCCCATGCACATTCCCATTCACATGGCAATGCAATATAATGAAATACTGTTTTTGGTGAGATTTGAACCTCTAACCTCTTGCATATTTTTAAAAGACTTTACCACTCCAGCAAGCTCGTCATGTGGTTAATAAACAGAATTTAATATACTTATATATATTAATTGAAAAAACAAATAGTACATAAATAATAGATATAAACTCAATAATAATAAATAATAAATAATAAATAATAACTAATAAATAGTGAATAATGAATAATAAATAATAAATAATAAATAATAAATAAATATAAATAATAAATAAATATAAATAATTAATAATAAATAATAAATAATAAATAATAAATAAATATAAATAATAAATAATAAAAAAATATAAATAATTAATAATTAATAAATATAAATAATAAATTAATATAAATAATAAATAATAAATAAATATAAATAATAAATAATAAATAATAAATAATAAATAATAAATAATGAATAATGAAAAAATATAAATAATTAATAATTAATAATTAATAAATATAGATTATTAATAAATATAAATAATTAATAATAAATAATAAATAATAAATAATAAATAATAAATAAATAATAGATATAAATAATAAATAATAAATAATAAATAATAAATAATAAATAATAAATAATAAATAATAAATAATAAATAATAAATAAATATTAATAATAAATAATAAATAAATATTAATAATAAATAAATATTAATAATAAATAATTAATAATTAATAATTAATAATTAATAATTAATAATTAATAATAAATAATAAATAATACATAATAAATAATAAATAATAAATATAAATAAAAAATAAATAATAAATAATAAATAATAAATAATAAAAAACAAAAAATATAAATATAAATAATAAATAATAATAAATAATAAATAATAAATATTAAATAATAAATAATAAATAATAAATAAATATAAATAATAAATAATAAATAATTATAAATAAAAAATAAAAAATAAATATAAATTGTAAATAATAGGTGAATATAAATAATAAATAATACATAATAAATAATAAATAACCAGCTACAAGGTCTCCTCACTATGATCGCTCATCTCCGTGAGGATCCGCTCCACAAGTTACTGGTCGATACTCCAATGATCAGGATGTCCCACGAAGAAGTATCTCAAAGGTCTGCCACATCGTATGGGTCTCAAAGCAATAGACGACATGTCAATCAGATGCCCGTTCTATGAGTTATTAGCCTTTTAGTCACGGGGGCCCTGTTGGATCCATGCTCGATCCAATCAGACTATTGTGCATCTTAATCCAAAACTCTAGTGTGTTATACTCAAAGAGACTTTCTCTATCTAAGATTTCTAACACCATTGATGGTTCATCAAACGGACATCTGGTGCCAAAGTTTTGTCCAAAAAATGCAAATGGGTCATAATGGGCCTGGGTCCGGTCCGACCCGTTCGGACCAACCTAGCCCGACCCTCTTGGTCCACCCCGCAGGGGTTGTGAGGGGCCATGGGGTTCACAGGGGTCGCGAGGGCGCGAAGGCCACGAGGGCACCGCGGAGGGCCGCTGGAGGCCACATGAGTGCGATAGCTCGCAGGAGCGCGGCAGGCCACAGGGCAACGTGGCCTCGGCGGCGCGGCGAGGGTGCGATGGTAGTTTAGTCGGGGCGGTGTGGCGAGGCTGAGGCGGTAGTTCAGCTGGGGCGGCACGGCGAGGCCGTGGCGGCAGTTCAGCCTGGGTAGTGATTGCCCTGGAGCGGTGTCGGGGCGTCTTCGCCTTTTTCGCATATGGGGGTGGTGCACACCACTATTCTTCTACCCCTTAGTGGTTGGTCGCCACCCTCCACCATCGCAAAGATAACCATAACTCAATACATGAATTACAGAGATGAAGGGACATGTTAGTTTTTTCAGAACACTCCACATTAGAGTGTTATCAAGAAGCTATTATACTTGAACAACAAGAATATTAAGAAAAGGTAAAGAGAAATAATTCAAATACCCTCCCATCAAGCTCCCGCAATTAAACATTCACAATCCCGCAAAAGAAAAACATTCACAGATCAATCTAAAATAGTGAGTTGACCCGCATTCATTGTTTTTAGGAGAGAAGAACATGGACATATAAAATCCCTCATAAATAAACCCACACCTCGTTCACATGATGACATTGATGAGGTCGCGTGGAAGAAGATGAATCATTGGGAAAATATGGACGTCGGTGTCGTTTGCATTTTCCTCAATTGTAAGTTCATGCGCCATTAGAGATCCATCAATGAAGCTTGTAAAATAATTCATTGATGTAGAGGTGTTCTTCGTTGGCGTTCTTCATTGGAGATCATTTCTCCAAAATCTCCTCCTCCCAATTCCACCAAAATGAATAGGTAGGAACAAAATAATATATTATGATATCTATTATTTAGTTTGTTGTCTTAAAATTCAAATTGGCTAAATTAATGTGGTTTTTTGGCATTATAAATTAAGGAGGGTTGGTACAATCATTGTTAGAGTTAGTTTAAAAGGCTCCTCTACATTAAAGGGGGAGTCGGGAGGGTTTCTCCTCTATTATGGAGGGAGTTCAAGATGTTTAGGCCTCGAGTGGTCTCCACAACCATAACCTGTCATGGTAGGTTATGCTCGAGTGGTCCCCACCACCATAACCTCTCTAGGGAGGTTAAGGTCTGTTTATCCCACTTCTAAACATCCACATGGAGATATCCTAAAGAAAAATAAAAGAAAAATAATGTTAATTTTATTTTATTATTTCCACAAAAACACAAAAATTAACTTTCACCCTCAACCAACTACTGTCGTGGTTAAAGTCTACATAAGAAAAAATCGATGTTTCGAGTTCAATGGTGCCATCATATTTCAATTCTGAGCACTGGTTCAAATGTTAGAAAAACCCGCTCTCTCGTTTTCTGAACCTACCCAAAAAAAAGTTCATAAATTCATTTCGGGAAATCTGGGCTTTAGAATCACGCACCGTCAATTTTTGCGGACTCATAAAATTTCCATATATTTAAAAAAAATTACATCAAATTTTTAGGTCATTACATTCTCCCCACCTCAGCGCTTTATGTCCCCATAAGACACAACTCATTCTACGGGATCAAGTGGGGGTACTGAGCATGCATCTATGCCTCCTGGTCCCATTTTCTATCCTGGAGGATCTCATGCTTCCCGCGAATGCACACCAGAGTTATTGACTATACCTGAAGGACCCACTCTGGTAGATCCTCAATCTCTACTGGAACCTCTGTAAAAGCTGCCCCATCATTGACGCCTAGCTCTCTATGGTAGACGATGTGAGAAGTGTCATGCACGTATCTCCTCGGATGGGATACGTGGAAGACGTCATGCACCCGGTGCAACTGAGGTCGAAGAGATAAGCGGTATGTCACCTTGAAAACTCTTCTTAGAACCTGAAAATGTCCAACAAACCTCATAGAAAACATTTTTTCTCAGCCAAATCATCATAAACCTCATCAGGGTGAGACCCGTATAAAGATATGGTCACCATCCTCGAACTCTAGAGGTCTCTGTCTCCTATCGGCATATGACTTCTGCCTGCTCTGTGCAGTGTTCGTCTGCTCCAGGATGATCTGCACTTTCAATGTGGAAGCTTGTACCACCTTTGGTCCCACTAGTGCTGACTCCCATAGGTCAGTCCAGCACAAGGGTGATCTGCAAGGTCGCCCATTTAATGCCTCGAAAGGTGTCATCCCAATGGTTTAGTTATAGTTGTTATTGTATGAAAACTACACCAAAGGCAAGTGATCCTCCCAGCTATTATCGATGTCGAGGATGCCTACATGTCACATGTCCACAAGGGTCTTAATAGTCCAGTCAATCTTTCCATTCTTCGGAGGATGGAAGGTGGTGCTCAAACAAAGCTTCATCTCGAAAGCCTCCTACAACCCCTTCCAAATCTGAAAATTAAAACATACGTCATGATTAGTGACAAATCGTCGAGTTTACTTCATGTAGTCGTACAATATCCTGCATATATAGGCGTCACAAGCTCTCTACTGAACCATGCTCTCTGATCGGTAGGAAGTGGGCTGACCAGGTGAGCCGGTTGACGATCTCCTAGATAGAATCATGGCCATTGGATGTACATGGAAGTACTATCATGAGATCCATGGATATCCCGTCCCACATCCACTCAGAACCTTCTAAAGGTTGAACTAATCCTGTTGGTGCCAAATGCTCCACCTTCACTTGCTGACAAGTGAGGCACCGATAGACACACTCTGTAACTACTTTCTTCATTCCCTGCCACAAGTTTTGTTTTCAGAGATCCTGGTACATCTTCGCCACTCCAAGATGTACTGCTAGAGGTGAAGTGTGGAACTCCCTCAACACTTCCTCTGGAAGTGACACTAGTACCATGGTACATCCTTTGAAGAGGATGGTGTTCTCCCCACCATCAGAAAATCCATCAGGTGCATGTCCTTTGGATATATGAGCAAGTCGTGTCTCGCAGTTGGTGTCCCCACGTTGTGCCTCCCTGACTGGCTGAAGAAGAGGCGGAGTGACTATACGAGACTGAAGAAAAGATACTCCATATCGATCCACTAAGAATATTTGCAAAGCGGTAAGCTTCTCCATCACCTCACCAAGAAGTTTTATACTAGATCATTTGCTGAGTGCATCTGCAACAATTTTCCCCTTCCTAGGAGTATAGACTATCTCGAAATCATAGTCCTAGAAGAACTTAAGACAAAGTCGCTGTCTCAGGTTAAGGTCCTTCTGAGAAAAGATATGCCTGAGACTTTTGTGATCAGAGTACACTGTAAAGTGCTTTCCCATTAGATAGTGTCACTGCATCTTCAAGGAAAAATCCACTACAGCTAACTATATGTCATGGGTAGCGTAGTTCTTCTCATGTTGTATCAGCTATCGAGAACCATATGCGATCACTAATGGTCCCTGCATCAGGACACATATGATTCTGGTCCCTAATGATTCGCAATAAACTACGTAACCTACACCCTCCTCAGGATGTCTCAAGATGTGGACACTAGTCATCCTCTACTTTAGCTCCTAAAAACTTCGCTGGCATTTCTCTGACCAAACAATGGGTTTCCCCTTCTTCTTCAATGCAGATAGTGGTGCTGCATCTCTAGAGAAGTCTCGTACAAACCTCTGGTAATACCTATCCAAATTAGATGTCCATCTCCCTTCAGAGAGGTATACATTGAAACGTTTTTGAGAAGATGTACCCATTCTCTTCCACTGTTGTTTGGAAGTAAAAACTCAAAACTCGTATGCATGAGTTTATATTGTGATGCCCATGATTCCTTTTTCACAGACCATGGAAAACCTCATTCTATTGTTTTAGGTAAACCACAACATTTTTTCCTCATATAGATAATCTGAGAATGAATTGTGGATGTCCGTTCCATACCCAAACAAGCGTCGTAAGGCCTAGACGCTGCCACCAATAGTTTCCAACCAAAACTCTCACCTCAAGGGTAAAATAACACCGTCTGTGTATGTGTGATTCTCAATTCTCCTCCCAAAGGTTTCTCCAGATGTGAGGGTCAAGTCAACAGTTAACCAGAAACTCTAGGTCTTGGACATGATTCTTGGATGGAAGGAATGATTGGTACCAATGTCTATTGATACATCAGCTAGTTGTAGACCCGGAACGTACCACAAATCATTACTAGATCCCTTTGGTCCCACTCTTTGACCGCATCCATCTAATCTCTTCCCTTGTCCTCCAGCTTCGTGATCCTGGTGGGGTCTACAAAAATAGGGATGGTTGTGACATGTCGAAATGTTCACCACATCATGGTGCTCTCCTAGATCTACTTCCATGTCTGTTTCCATGTAGATTCATTTTTCCCTCTCACATCCACTTACTGAAACATCTTACCTGCCCAAGTCACAGAGACTGGCACCAATTTCTGCTTTCCCACTACTAACATTCATAGGTTGTATCCACTCATCCAAAGAACATTCAACCACAAAGGTTTTCTCTATCACCCTAACATAAGTAGGAAAAAATAGAGAAATAGTGCTGGATCAGACATCCATAAACACGCTTTTCGGTCTTTGTACTTCCTTTTATAGCATTCAGCTCCTGTAAAAAGAATGATTACCTTTTTCATGGGTACTAGGTACGGTTCCCCGAAATGCCAACAATACACATTAAATATCATTGATTGAAATAAAATTATAAAATATAACCATTTCTTTAAAAAATAAATAGTATTGAGAGTACAGAGTTTGACTGGTCAGTCTTTCATCAGTAGCCTTCTGTAGGTAGTGGTTGACTTTATATAACAGTGAACTTCTATCGGTAGATCTTTTATCATGTATTGGTAGCTCTCATTATCGGTAGATTTTTGATCTTGTATCATTAGATCTTGGTATCGGTAGTTGTTTCTTTGTGTATCAGTAGATCTATTAATCGGTGACTTCATCTATCGGTACCTCTTGTCTATCGGTAGCCTGCTTTGTATCGGTAGACTTACTCTATCGGTAACTCTGGTGTAACAGTAGCTTGTATCAGTATAATTTTAGTCTGTGCATATCGGTAGCTCTATTTGGTTCCAGTTAAGTGTATATATCGGTAGACTAATGCATACCGGTAGACTTCTTCTATCAGTAGCTTGAAGTATCGGTGACTGTCTGTATCGGTGAACTTGATCTATCAAAGACATGTGCTTACCGGTGAACTTATACATATTGGTAGCTCTACGTATCGATGACCTTAGATTATCGGTGACTATGTCTATCGATAGACTATGTACCGGTAGATCTATATCAGCAGCTATAAGCATATCTGTGACTTAACTCTTATTTGTTTTATGGAAAAAATATCTGATTGAGTTATAATTATTTCAAAAGTCATATAAACATAGATAAACATTGAGTAAAATATTTCAATGATTATTTTACTATAATTATCAACTTGATCATTGATTGAAATAATTAATATATAGATGAACATTAACTGGGATTATCAATGTATGTGAAAGCATAATTGGGATTATTAAAACAGGTGAGGTCAACAATATCCCCCGTTTTGATAATCACAACTTATGATATTATAGGCTCAAAATAAGGATTAATAGTATCAGAGGATATATCATTAAATCCAATTGTAGCAATGAAAACAACACACCAGAGGTAAAAATGAAAATTGAAATGTATCAGAGGTAGAAATAAATGCATTGGTATAAAAGTTACAAAGCATATTAGCTCACCCTTAGATAATATTTATCCCCCTTTTGCATAAGAGTTAGTATGCCCAGATATGTTACCCTATAATATTTATCCCCCTTTGGGATAATCAAAAAGTGGGAAACAAAAATGAAAAAGGAAAAAAATAGTAATGAAATGAAATCAATTTGTATTTAAAATTGCAAAAAGGTACATGGAAAGAAAACAAAATACAATGGATTCATATCGAATATATTATCCACCAAGTCAATCAACATCCTCAGTGTGAGATTTTCCCTTGTGATCAGAAGAGTATTCAGGATGTGTGGATGCAAGTGAAGGCTTAGGAACACTTGAAATGATCACAGGAGGCTAAGCCACTGAAACTATTGATGGCCTATACTGAGTAGTTCTTTGAGTTATCATAGGAGTAAGGCTTTAGATGGCATGGGATGGAGTCATCGGAGCAGGAGACGTAGTAGAGGCAGAGGAAGGTAAATCTGGAGGTACAATCACTGGCCTAACATCCACATGAAAGATAGGAAACAAAAGATTTATGAAATCCATAATTATTCCTCCTCCTCTCTCCATGGAATATATTAAATCATCCTTGTTCTCCATTAATTTTTCCAAGACTGGAGTCAACACCCTTATCTTGCTGACTTGCTCTCTGAAGTCTTGATTAACAGGAGGTTACATCATGTTTTCTAACAGAAGTTTGAAGTGATTGTTGAGTTGTTGTTTGGTATAAATACTTTGAAAATAGTAATCTACCTTTTCTTTCACTTCTTTGTGAGAGGAAGAAGCTTCACTCATATAGTTCTGAACAATATTCATTATCACTCTAGTGGTATATCTAGTAGAAATCACCACTTTTCTTAGGTCGGATGAGTGCACAGAGCCACTGGTTGATGCTGAACCAAGATCCTCCTTCATTACAGCTCGAATTTGATTTAGTTCTATTGAATGTCTAGAGGAAAGAGAACTAATAGAGAATGTTACTATTTCCTTGAAGTTTTTGGTCAACCCACTAATAAGATTTTTTACTTGGGAATCTTGGGTGCTGACATGATCTTTCATGGAGGTTTTAGAACATTCAAAGACTGATACCATCTGGCTCAAAACACCTTAGACATAAGCTAAATATTTATCTGATTGGGATTTAGAACTCATATATGATTCTAAAGAGATAACATATTTCTTTAGAGCTTCATCAATTTCTTATAGGCTAGACAACTGATTCTGGAATGCTGCAACTTCATCCACTGTCTCTGCCACAAAGGTTGAGACATTACAGCCAAGAGAGTGTTCAAAAGAATTTTCTAAATTGATCATTTCTTCAACAAAGCAGTCCTTTAACTTGGAAACAGAGGCACTAAAAGACTCTTTCATCTCATTATTCAAGGATTCAATATCAGCCCTGGTGATAATATCAGCAGTTGCAACCACAACAGCTGCTCTTCCAGATACTATAATGGTTACTGATTCATTCATAATCAATTGAATTGATGCTACCAGTGAGGCTTCCATTTTCCTTATTTCTTCCATAAAACTAATTTTGATATCAGACTTGAGCTTGTCCAGATCTTGCATTCTGACCACATCTTCAGGTAACAACTCAGTCTGAATATCATAATTTTTTTGGTCTATTGAGGGATGCCTCATTATCAGAATCAGGATAATCCAATCCGCAAACTACAAAACCTGGGTCTTCTGCCCAATCCTCAATTTCAACATCCACTGAAATACTACCAAATCTTGTTTGGTGCTCGCCCTCAATGGGTGTATTCTCTTGTATAGAAATAGCATTCTTAGTAGGTATTTCTTCCTCAGAATAATATTCTATAATCAATTCCATTTCTGCAATAGCTGCAACAACAAGAGGCTCTTCTAGATTAGGCACAGGTCCTTCCATCTCACCCACTAATTCCTTAATAGGTACAACTGAGCTTCCAATCAATGGACTCAGACTTAATCACACAGAATCAGAGGCTTCATATTCATTTTCCCTTTATTCTTCATTCTCAGGGACTGTCTGGTCTTCCTCATCAGCAGGTTTCTCTTCTTTTAATATAGTTTCTTTTCTAGATGATACAATTTCAGCAGCAGTACTTGAGGGAAAGTCTGGATCCCATCCATCAGCCATAGAAGTCTCCTCTTAACCAGTCTCATCATTGTACTCAGGTTCTTCTTCATCAGGTCCTAGACTTGGATCCCTCACATCCTTAGGCCTTGAAGGATGATCGAGAGGATTGAATTTATCATATAACTTCTTTTCATCATTAAACTATTATACTCTCCATGGGTTCCAGTTTATCTTCATATATTTGCAAACTGTTCTTGTGATATAGAAGTTATTCCTTACCACCACTGTCTGATATTGAGACTCAGCTACTCCTTTCACCTTAATAATTACTGAGGTCAACTTGGAATAGAATAAGGAATTAGTCTTTGATTTTGTCCTGGTCATGTCATCCATTTGAAACATTAGCAATCTTCACAGGCTCACTTTCACCCAATGTCACAAGAGATGCAGAAGATAGATATCCTGATATCTTAAATTTGCAAAGTCCCCACTCCTTGGTATTAAGACATGCTGAACAAATTTGAACATCAATCTATTCTCTCCACCCATTTCAGCAGCCACCACTTGTCTTTGATTTACAATACCGGTGAGCTCCTACAAGGCAGTATCATAATCGAATATATCACTTGTATGTGGTATTGGTTTCGATACATATCCAGAATCACCTTCGTGTGGAACCTTCAAGCATTCAACCCACTCAACAGATTAAAAAGATATCTCCTTTCCATTCACAAAATAAATCACCTGGTTCTCATCTTCTAACTTCTCAAAGCTCACAAACGCATAAAATTGTTGCATTATCATGGGATAGTACAGAACATTGTTTTTTGAAAAGAAATATACCCACTATTGATCTTCCAGCACCTCAAGCACTAATGATTTTCTAGCCAACAAACATTCCATGCACAGATCCTTTTTTATCACAATAATTATATATTTCAAATAAGGATCCACTGGTCGCCTCCCCAAACTTGTTCTACCAACACTGCCACTTGCTTCTAGCTCGGACTTTTACTTATTTGCATTGGGCTCATCAATGTCATCTTTTATTGTAGGGAGTTTGGTTTTTTCCATCTCTGGTTCGAGGAACTTAGGGTTTTCGAGAAATTCGGGACCTAAGGCTTAAGGGTAAAGGGTTTGAGGCTCAGTGGATTGAGAAGTAACTAGGACATTGTTTTATCATTTAGGAATCATAAAATAAATAAAATAAAATAAAATATAGACAATACTGATTCTGGTGGAAAACAGAAGTTTAAAACAGCGTGTATTCATCGGTAGGGTT
Organism: Viscum album; assembly: GCA_963277665.1. Lineage (NCBI taxonomy): Eukaryota > Viridiplantae > Streptophyta > Magnoliopsida > Santalales > Viscaceae > Viscum > Viscum album. Next base: position 829,099,417 of record OY728151.1, on the reverse strand, counting down.
TATCGCTGAGAATTCCTATCAGTGAGGCCCATCGGTGAGGTTTTCACATCGGTGAGGTATCTACATTGGTGAGGAATCCACATCGGTGAGGTATCTACATCGTTGAGGTATCTACATCAGTGAGGTATCCACATTAGTGAGGTATCAACATCGGTAAGGTATCCACATCGTTGAGGTGTCCACATTGGTGAGGTCTCCACATAGGTGGGGTATCTACCGATTAAGGATAATCATTCCTAACTCATGTCTAGTGTAATTTAACCTATCCAAACATAACGTTTTTGTAAAAATGTCAGCTATTTGATGTTTAGTACCTATAAATTCAAGAGTAATATCACCTTTTTGGTAATGATCTCTCACAAAGTGGTGCCTTACATCAATGTGTTTGGTCCTAGAGTGAGATAGAAGGTTCAAAGAAATGTTAATTGCACTAGTGTTATCACAGTTGATTGAATCATGCTTAAAATCATATCCATAGTCCAAAAGAGCATGTTTCATCCACATAATTTGTGCACAGCAACTACCAGCAGCAATGTATTCTACTTCGGCAGTGGACAAAGCTACAAAATTCTACTTCATACTACACCAAGATATTAAGGATTTTCCCATTAAATGACATGTTACAGATGTTATTTTTCTATCCATCTTGCTACAAGAAAAGTTAGCATCTGAATAAATCATTAGCTCAAAATATTTTTCTTTTGGGTAAGATAAACCTAAATTTATATTTCTGTTAAGATACATAAAAATTCTTTTAACAACAAGTAAATGCGATTCTTTTAGATTAACTTGAAACCTTGCACACATATGCACACTAAACATAATATCTGGTCGACTAGCAGTAAGGTAAAGTATGCTTCCAATAATACCACTATAATTGGTTTGATCCACTTGTTTCCTAGTTTAAACTACATCCAATTTACATAAAATACTCATACGAGTATCCTTTTCTTTAATACTATCCAAACCAAAACTTTTTCAAATATCCTTTGTATATTTACTTTGATTCAAAATAATACCATTTTCATTTTGAAAAATATGAAATCCAAGAAAATATTTGATTTCTCCCATTAAAATCATTTCAAATTCATTTGGAATACTCTTTAAAAAATCAATACATAAAGAATGTTGAGAAGATCCAAAAATAATATCATCAACATAGATTTATACTATCAAAACATCTTTAGAAATTATTTTAATAAAAAGATTTGGATCAGCAATCCTTTGGGAAAAAACTTTTTAAATACCAAAATTTCTAAGTCTATCATACTAAGCTCTTTGATCTTGTTTCAACACATATAATGCTTTAGATAGTTTGAAAACTCTATTTGGAAAATGAGGATTAGTAAATCCAGGTGGTTGTTCCAGAAAAACATTTTCAATTATAAAACCATTTAGAAAAGCACTTTTGACATCCATTTGATATAACTTGAAATTCAGATGAGCAGCATAGGCAAGTAGAATCCTAATGGCTTCTAATCTAGCAACAGGTGAAAAGGTTTCTTCATAGTCTATACCTTCTTCTTGACTATAACCTTGTGCATCTAACCTAGATTTGTTTCTAACTATATTTCTGGATTCATCATCCTTATTTCTAAAATCCAATTCTGTGCCTATTGTCAATGTGTCCATAGGTCTGTCAACTAATTCACAGACTTTGTTTCTTTCAAATTGCTTTAACTCTTCCTGCCTAGCTAGTACACAAAATTCATCCTTGATTGCATCATTGAAATTTTTAGGTTCTAGCATTGAAATAATGGCTTGATGTTCAACCTGGTTTCTTATAGAAGCTCTAGTCTTTGTTCCTCTTTCAAGATTACCAACAACAGCATCCAAAGGATGATTCTTTATAATATTATTTGATCTAGTAAAGGTAGGACTAGAAATTTCTGGTTCATCTATAGGTTCAGGTTTAATAGAATCAGATCCTGAAATATGTCCAGAACTTTTTGTTTTTACAGTAGGTTCTTTTGTTTTATCATTAAGGTTCAGAACAGTCAAATCTTCTTAATGATTTTCAAAACAAGACTTAGGTTCATGTGGATTAATTTCATCAAACATGATGTGAACATATTATTCCATTTATTTGGTTCTTTTGTTAAAGAATCTATAGGCTTTTCTTATTAAATAATATCCTAAGAAGATTCCTTCATCACTTTTGGAAGAAAAATTGTCAAGATTATCCTTTGTATTGAGAATAAAAACATTGCATCCAAAATCTCTGAAGTAATTAACCTTAGGTTTCCTATTATTCTACAATTAATAAGGGGTCTTCTTAAGAACATGTCTAATAAAGACTATATTAATAATATAACAAGCAGTATCTACAGTCTCAGCCCAAAAATAAACAGGCAGGTCATACTCATAAAGCATGGTTCTTGCAATTTCTTGAAGGGTTCTATTTCTTCTTTCTATTACACCATTCTGTTGAGGTGTCTTAGGGGATAAAAAGTTATGACTTTAGGCATTATTTGAGAAGTAAGATTCAAACTCTTTATTTTCAAACTTACGACAATAATCACTTCTCAAGGTCTTAATCTTAAGTCCACTAAGGTTCTCTACAGACTTGGAGTTTTTAATAAAGTAAGAACAAGCTTAACTTTTGTGAGCTAAGAAGTATACCCAAGTATATCTAGAAAATTCATCTACTGAGACATAGACATAGTTCTTCCCATTTAAACTAGAAACTCTAGAAGGTCCAAAAAAATCCATGTGAACCAACTAGAGAGGTTGAGAAGCTGAAACTTCTTGCTTTGATTTAAAAGAAACTTAATGCTTCTTTCCCTTTTGATGGGGATTACAAACATTATCTGATGGGAATTCAAGATTAGGTAGGTCTCTAACTAAGTTCTTCCTAATCAATTTTCTAAGTGAATAAATGTTGGAGTGTCCTAATATTCTGTTCCATTGCCAAGACTCTTTATTAAAAGAATTTAAACAAGTAACATTTTGTTTGGCTAAATAATTCAAATCAACAGCATAAACATTTTCATTTCTCAAGGAAGAAAATACTAAATAATTTTTAGAGTTAAAAAAATTACAAGAATCATTTTCAAACTTCACATTGAATCCATCATCACTTAACTGAGAAATACTTAACAGATTCTATTTAAGTCCGTCAATAAATAAAACATTATAAATTAAAACTGAATTAATGTTACCAATCTGGCCAAGGCCGATGATTTTTCCTTTAGAATTATCACCAATGGGGACATAGCCTCCATCAACCTTTACTAAGATTTTAAAGCATGAGTAATCTTATGACATGTGCCTTGAACATCCACTGTCCAAGTACCATACCTTCTTGTGATAAATCTTCAAGAAGGTCTCCTACAAAAATTGGTTTAGATGGAAAATGATTTTGGTACCTAGATCTTCATGGGTCCTGATAGGTTATCAAGTAACGTTTTAGGTACCCATATTTGTCTTATGGGTATCATATAATTTACAGAATCAATAGATTTTGAAAGATAAACATTATTTGATCTATAATCATATGAATGACTAGTTGAAGCATACAAATTTCCAGAACTAATACTGGCAGCATTCTGTCCAGATTTCAAAATAAATCTAGTTTTAGTAAACTGTCTCTGTCCAGGATGATTTCCTATTCTAGTAGTATACTATGGTGCCACTTTTTTTCCTAGAATTTTTGTAAGTGTATCTTTTCTGTTTGTGATTTTTCTATGTCCTTATTTAATTTATCACTAGACAACTTTAGTTCCGTATTTTCCTAAAACAGTTGAGCATTCTTTTCCTTTTCAATCTCAAGGGCGGATTTAACAGTGCTAGATAAAGCGTATTGTTTCTTTAAGGATTTGTACATGTCCTTAAGTTTATTACAGGTCTCTTCTATCATATTACAGTATTCAAATAATTCTTCACTGGACATATTTTCAGATTCAAAATTAGAATCAGAATTAACTCCAGAATAGTATGAATTTAAAGCAGGAGGGTCCAGTGTTACCTCAGATGTGTTTGTCATAAAACACATGTTAGATTTATGAGAATATTCATCATTAGCAGAATCAGAATCACTTGAAGTGTCTTCATAAGGACTCCGGGTTGCTTTCATTTTTTTCTTATACTTTTTGTCCTTATAGTCATGTTTCTTCTTCAACATCAATTTTGGACAGTCATCTTTTACATGTCCTTTACTTTATCACTCATAGCAAATAATCTCATCACCTTTATCAGGATTCTTCCAGTCCTTCTTAAAATGACCATTATTATCATATTTACCTTTGTAGTTTTATTTTTTTTATGAATTTATTCTTCCTATATAACTTCTTAAATCTTCTGGATATTTGAGCCATCTCAGTATCACTGTCAGAGTCTGAACTTTCACGTGCTGAGATTTTAGTAGGAATGTGAACTTTCTACTTGTCCTTAATGTTTGAGGCAGTTGACTTAAAAGCCACTGAATTCCTTTTCAGTTCATAATCTTCTCCCTTATTCACCTTGAGTTCTTCCTCATACATCATAATCTAACCTGTTAATTCTTTAATAGGCAGTTTGCTGATATCGCACGATTCTCTAATGGAAATAGATGTGCCTCTCCATCTTTCTGGAAAACGTCTTAATATCCTCATAATTTGTTCCTTTGCTGGAACAACCATTCCAAGGGATCTCATAGTATTGAAAATCTCATTAAACCTGAGATACACGTCAGAAATGGGTTCATCAGGCTTCATTTTAAAATTCTCATATTTAATAGAATAGATATTTAGCCTCATTTCTTTAACATTGGTTGTTCCCTCATGGGAAACAACCAAAGTGTCACAGATTTCATAAGATGTTATACAATCTGATATTCTATTAAACTCGTCATCTCCTAGAGCACAATACATGGCATTCATAGATTTACCATTATTATAGTAATCTATTTTAGTAGGTTCATCCCACGTAGTCCTATCAGTGTCTGGAATTTTATATTGAGTCTCTATAGCAGTACAAATATCAAATTCCATACTCTCAAAGTAAACTTTCATCTTAAGTTTCCACTGAGCATAGTTTATACCATTAAAGAAAGGTGGTCGGTTTGTAGCAACACATTCTATTCTATTTTCCATAGATAGAGTTTTAAAAAAATAAATATATAAAATTTAGAACTAACATAAATTTAAGATCTTTAAAGAAGAAACTAAAATCATAGTTGAAAAACATAGGGTTTTGAAAACTTTGATAAAAAAACAATACTCTGATACCAAATGTCGGTCGGAGTGGTTACTCAAGAGGGGGGTGAATTGATTTCCAATTAAAATTTATGTTACAAATGTTTCTCTTAAAATCTCTCTATTTAAAAACAAGATAAACTGTAGTGAATTTATAAAGATAGTAAGTGTTAAATTAGTTTCTCAAGGATTGATTATTTCACCGTTAATTTAATTAGAAGATTCAATTAACTTTTGAAACTAATTTACTGGTTCACAATAATTATAAACACTTGATATTTTAACTATCAAAGTAACTCTAAAAAAATTGTATTTCAATGTAATTAGTAGCGGAATATAGGATACATAGAATACTTTATACTTAAACTAAAATGCACAACAGATGTAACCAAGAGGTTCAGTCTCAATCAGAGACCTAGTCCTCTCAAACAATTTATATAAATTTGATCCACACCCTGGATTGGGGTAAAAAACAGTGAAAACAATGTTCCAGGTACAAAGTCATCAACCACAGTTCTACGTGGGAAGACAAACAACATCACACATGCTATACATGTCTTACTTGACCTCTACCACTATCCACTATGGGATACAAATGAGTTATAGAAACGTTTTTGTGAGGATTTATAAATCCTCCAGCTTAGCTCACAAGACAGTGTGTATATAAAATATACAGAGTATACACACCTCTCGAAATGTAAATAAAAGAATCACTAAGAGAGTAGATAAGAGTTTAGAATTCTCTAGTGATGTGAAGTGAAGATCTGGACTCTTTTGATTAATTAAATATTCTTCTGAGTCCTTCTTTGGTTTTTGTCTGAAAAACAGAGGGTTGTTTTTTTGAAGATGAGTTTTATCAGCTTGAGTGCATGAAGAGCTCGTAGTAGTTCTTCACTCGTTGACTAAGATGCAGCTTGTGTTCTCCTTCAGGAAGAGTGGCTTCGTGTATGTCCAGTGATCCTTCAGTATGAATGCATATTTTTCCTTTTGCGTGAATGCATCACGTTTCAATGTTGTTCAGTCCTTGCTTTTTTCACCCTCCACGTGCCTTCTTAGTTCTCTATCTTGTTCGGTATTTTTCCTTCCTTTTATAGCCTTTAGCTCTGATAAAAAGAATGATTTCCTTTTTCATGGGTACTAGGTACGGTTCCCTGAAATGACAACAAAAAACATTAAATAACATTGATTGCATTATAATCATTAAATATAACCATTTCTTTAATAAATAAATAGTATTGACAGTATAGATTTTTACTGGTCAGTCTTTCATCAGTAGCCTCTTGTAGGTAGTAGTTGACTTTAGTTAACAGTGACCTTCTATCGGTAGCTCTTTGACCATGTATCGGTAGCTCTTGGTATCGGTAGCTGTTTGATCTTGTATCAGTAGCTCTTGGTATTGATAGTTGTTGCTCTATGTATCAGTAGCTCTATACAATGGTGACTTCATCTATCGGTAGCTCTTGGTCTATCGGTAGCTTGCTTTGTATCAGTAGACTTACTCTATCGGTAACTCTGGTGTAACAGTATCTTGTATCAGTATACTTTTAGTCATTTCATATCGGTAGGTCCATTTGGTTCCAGGGAAGTGTATATATCAATAGACTTATGCATACGGGTAGACTTGTTCTATCGGTAGCTTGAAGTATCAGTGACTATCTATATCGGTGGACTTGATCTATCAGAGACATGTGCTTACCGGTGGACTTATAAATATCGGTAGCTCTGTGTATCGGTGACCATAGATTATGGGTGACTATGTCTATCGGTAGACTTAGTACCAATAGATCTATATCAGAAGCTATAAGAATATTAGTGACTTTACACTTATCTGTTTTATGCAAAACATATCCGATTGAGTTATAATTATTTTGAAAGTCATATAAACATGGATAAACATTGAGTAACATATTTCGAAGATTATTTTACTATAATTATCAACTTGATCATAGATTGAAATAATTAATATATATATGAACATTAATTGGTATTATCAAAGTATGTGAAAGCATAATTGGGATTATCAAAATAGGTGAGGTCAACAGATATGAATCATACCTTGTTTCCATGTGATCAATGGTAGGAACTACATACTGTTGTATCATTTTTTATTATACAACCATCAAACATAGTGTATCTACTAATCCACTAGTGGCTAGGTGATAGATCAATGCCATTGGTAGAATATTTTCTTCTCATAATTTGTCATGACATGAAAAATGTATCTAAGATATTTATCATTTAGAATGTGAATAATATCATTTTTGGACACTTATTAATAGCACTATTAAACAAAATAATATTAATCTATAGAATTGGAATATTTTAATGGAATATTTCCCAATTATTACATTCCTTATATTATAAGAAAAAATATGGAGAAATAATTCCCTGAGCTTATCAAAATGGATGATGAATTTATTGGCACTTATGATGTTAATTTAACTACACATTCAAGGTACATATATAGCTTAATCATCATCCCTGAAAGAAAAATAGATTAATTCATCGGTCAACTAAAAACAAGTCTTAGAAAGTCTTTATCTAGGAGATATGTCAGTAGATGTTAATAAGTTGTTACATGGGTATAGAATGTTGTAATTGAAATTGGATATTCCCACTATTCCTTTAGTTTTTTTAATAAATTGAATGTCGAGTCACATGATAACTTGAATGGTGGAATGAAATTTCATACATATTCATTACATAAATGTGGGAAACATCAAGGTAATTGATTTAATGAACTACCCACACTCTATTTGTTTCAAATTCATGGATTTTGGGAATTATGTGAGTCAATTCCCCAATATTAGAGATAATGGGGATGGTAAACCAAAACACATTTAAATAAAATATAAAAAATGGAAACTTATGAAATCAAAATGGATGATGTAAATCATTATATTTAGGGAAAAAATATACTACCCACTTTTTTATTAGTTTTGTGTTTTATTTTTAATAAATTATCCCTATGAAAATTATATTATTCTAACATTATTTTAATTTAATGTTATATCCCCCATCTACATAGATTCTAGATTAGTGAAATGACATTTGATTTTAAGCTGTTAAAGGTATGAAATCAATCTTCCAATGAAAATTATTTTCAATATGATAAGAACTTATATAAGGTAAAATGGTGACTTATATTCTAGAAGTTTGTATGTCTCCATTAACATAGGTACAAGTATACCATCATGGATTTATGATTATATGGTTTATTAGAAGATAAAATTCCATGTCCCAACTATTGAAATATAAGGGGATGGGATTTTATCTAGATTAAGGATATTTTAATAGATTTATTTATAAATATAACCCTTTAGATTTGTATATGTTTTAGTGATGAATTTATTTTAGAATTAATTCTTTTGAACTTTGTGAAAACATGATTAAAGGTACTACTAAAAATTATAGTTTATCTTTTAATTGATTTTGATATAATTAATTATTGTATATTATCGCATTATTAAATCAAAACACTTCATTTCTGTCAAATAAGATTTTTTACTTGAAAATATTTACAGAATTTACAATAAGGAAGTGGTGTGGTTTCATGAGGTACCACATTTCATTGTATATGATTGGGATCTGATGATTACCTCAATGTTTTTTCAATGTCTTCAGCAAGACCTTTATATTGATTTGTTTTTTAGAACTATGTATCATCCTCACATATATGATCTGTCTGAGAGAATTATTAAAACCCTAGAGGATATTCAAATATCATGTTTTATGGATTTTAGAGATGGTTGGCATCAAAAACATTCCCATGTCCTGTTTTCTTATAACAATAGTTTTCACTCTTGAATTCACATGTATCATTATTAATAACTTATTTTTAACATAATTGTAATAATATACCATAATAGAATAATGTTGCGTAAAGAAATCTATTGGGACCAAAGAAAGATTATGATATGGTATATAATGTTAGATCCTTTAGGAAATACATAAGGATATCACAAAGGTTAAAAAATATTAGGATGATAGTATTTGATGAGATCTAGAGTTTTATGTTGGTGAGAAGGTATTCATAGAAATTTCTTCATAAAATAATGTCGGTAAAACAAATAAATCGATTTATTGGCCTATTTTAATTACATGAAAATATCAGGATAGTATCTTGTTGTTTGGTACCTCCACCAAACCACTATGAGTTTAATAATGTGTTAGAGTATCTCTCTAGAGGATGTTCATGCCTGATCCATCCCATATACTAAACTCATATGTAATACAACTGGATAAATATATTTCATATAAAGAAAAAATGATAGAAAATATATATCATAGAGAGAAATTTATATGAAACAAGAGCACTCCCGTAGTAATGTTTTTGTGGTGAAACTGCCACTTTGAAGAGGATACATGGGAACCTGAGGATGTGATTAGGTAAAGGTATCCCCATTGTTTCAATCTTAATGATGAATTTCAAGGTTAGAATTTATTTTAAGGGTGGTATAATGTAATACCCAATGATATTTATGAAATAATTCAATTTAAATAATTTTATTTGTTCAGTAGCTTACGTTTCACACAACCCCAAGAATAAATGAACAATTATACACTATTAAATCATTATTATATAATGTGTAAGTTATAACATAGATTTTAATTTTTTCTTCATGAATATTCACAAAAAAATTTCTAAATATATATTAATTTTATAGAAAATTTAAATTTACATATAAATTCTTAGTAAATAAACGTAAAATATTTTTTAAAGTCGTTTTATTCATCAAAAATAATTTGTCTCCAAAAATGGTTTTTCATATGAATTAATATTTTAAGTAATTTATAAAAATTTTGGAAAATTTATTCAAAAAATTTTATTTCATTTTTTTAATATTCATGTAAATATTATCTTAAAATGTTTTATTTTATCATTTTTCAATAAAAATTAATTTTTCAAAGAATCGTGAAAAATAATGATTTTTACAAAACTATCATTTTATTTAGATTAAAATGAAACTTTTTGTTTTTAATTTTATCTCAATGTTACATAAGTACTATATTTTTATTTATATTTTAATTAATTACATTTTAATCTCTTAATTGTTTCTCTTAGAATAACTACATATCGTTCTTGAAACACATTTTTCCAAGACAACTATTTCTCATTGTGTTTTGCAAGATTAATTTTTAAATAAATTCTTACAATTATGTATGTTGAATATTGAATATTTTATTGCATAATTATAATCAATGGATCTGAATTTAATAAATAGGGTCCTTTTATTTATTTTCATTAGGAAATGAAACTATATTAATTTTATTACCATGGTAAGGGTAAAACAACTAATTTTGGAAATACATAAAATGATAAGGACATGTAAATAATCCAAAAAAATCTTAAATTATATATTATGATTCCATTTCACCTATTCACGTACATATTTTATTTTTATTACATTTTTGGGCCATTAGGAAGAGATTATGACCTTTGTAGTATTTTACTTCTAGAAAAGTCAAATATATCACAATCTTGTTCTAGAAAAAATATTATATTTTAAGATGGATCTTCTTAGAGGTTTTGTTATAATATAAATAGTTTTTTTAAAATATAAATTATTTATCCTTGTAATTTTTTTTTATTATCAATGAAATAATTTATTTTAATGCTTACACAACACTGACATAGTAATTATTCAATTAAAGAATTAATATAATATATAATATTAAAAATATTAAAATAAACATAATATGAGATACTAAATTTAATCCAGTATTTCTGTTTATTACCTTGAAATATATACGATATAATAAAATATTTAGATTAAATTTTACTTTTCTTCTTGATTTTGTTCTTGTCTATTTAATGAATAGTATCAAAATTTAAAATAATGATAATGTATGGGATCAAAGTTTATAAAAATATTTACAAATCATATAAATATTAACTAAGAATAAATAGGAAAATATATTATATAAAATTTTATTCCCTATTCAATTATATGCCATTTGGATTCATTAGTATCAATAATCGTCTCAATATCATTAAAACTTTTTTGAAATTCCAAAAGTGACCCTAACCTCAATTATAAATGGACACTTCCTCCCCCACATTATTTCACAAAAAATGGACTTATATAATTACCATTATCATTTGAATTTTCTTATCTACTTCCATTTCAAAATTATTGTGGTTCTTTTCATCCCAAAAGACCAACCCTATATCCCATTAGTGGAAATCAAAAGGAGTTGTTCCCATAAAGAGGTTATCATGCTAACCAATTACATTATTTTTCGACACTTATTAACCTCATTTAGATTTTTTTCATTATAAAATAATCTTTTTTTTCCGAAATATTCTGAAATTCAAATATGGTTATGAAAAATCCATTTTCACTCCCTTCTCTCATCAATAAGGAAATGAAATCATCATGCATGCGTATAAATGGCTTATCATCTCCACGTAACGATACAATTAATTTTTCATCACTACATATTATGTATGAGAATTATGATGGGTTTATTGTTTATATATTTAAATTTTAAACTATTATACTTATGTAATTATATTATCTTCTCTAGAATCAAATAATCCTATCTTTTGAGAAATGATAAAGTTCCATGTGCATATGTATGAACTAAAATCTCCACCATGTAATGTGATTAATTTTTTATTTAAATTTCACATGGATGGTGATAATTATGGATTTTCTTGAATATATATGATATAATTATAATTATGAAGGTGTTACTTAAAATTTACCTTTCATTCATTCAATCAATTAATAAAATTGATACAATTATTGGGTGTCCATACGGCCAACCGTCTCCATTAAAGATGTAATAATTTTTTAAAATTTATAAATTTTATAAATGATTATATATATTAAAATAAATTATATTAATGGTATGTATAAAATGATTAACGTTATAGAAATTATGTGATTGTGATATACTTATAAGGATTGGGACAACGAAACCAATACTTTCATTGAAAATGAAGTAGTTATCACCTAGAACATTAATAAATGGGTGATAAGATTTTATAAATAAATCATACATGGTATGATTGATATATAGTAATGGAATAAATTTTAAATTACCCCATATTTATTGTACAATATCTTTTAATGTGAAAAATTAATGTTGAGACATGAATAATGATTTTATTTTACAGTATCATTATTATTTTAGATTATTAATGATTATGTCTTCGTTGGAGAATATATATCTCCGATGTTCATGTTTTATAAAAATCAAAAATATTTAGACAAATATCCTAAATTTAATCATATTCATTTTTACCCATGTTTTAATTTTTACTAAATGGTTTTAATAGAATCATTTTTTTTATTTTTCAAATAAGGTACATTGTGACATTTCTAACCAAAAAGGAAGGAATGATATTTTTTTAACCTAAACTTCCTGAGTGAATATTCACACAGTCATGATGAATATGATTTGAGCTATACATTACATACTTAAAATTATATATTCATAGAAATATTTTTATTTCTAATTTCACATCTATTTAGAAATGGGAAAGTTATTTTCCTCAAGAATTGTTTCATGTGATCTATCAAAAATTATTTTTCATCTATGATGACATCTGTTGATGTTACATACAATTTCATTGGGTTATGATCAAAGGATATCATCTTTATTCTTCCTCAAGATTGTTTCTGTCTATAATGAAATGATGTTGGTGAATATAGTTCTGTTTTCCATGGTTTGTACATTAATGAAATGTTTATTAAATATATTTTATTTTATGAGTTCTATGATATTAAATGTTTTATTACCATATTGAAAACATATATATGATTTTATTTATTTTAATGGTGAATCCTATATCTCCCTACTATGAATGGGGTAATTATTAATATCATAGGATATTAAAGTGGGAGTCAATTTGATGGGCTTGGTCCCACTTTGGGGAATAGGTGAGTCCTAATCAACTATCATAAATTCGAGAATCCAGATTCACTATTGGAAATAGGGGTATACAATTCCACTATATGGTATAGGTTCATCCTAGTCCACTATATGGAATAGGTGCGTCCTGGTCCACTATTGAAAATAGGTTCATCTTAATCTCTAATGGGAAATATATAATAAGACTTAATCTTATATATTACAGTTCTTGGTAGATTACATTTAAATATGAAATGTTTTTCTATATTTGTTATAGTTTTCTTGGTTTTATGACCTGAGGTATTTATTTATTATTGATTTATGATGATTTCTTACTCTTATTTCGTACATTTTCTTAAATGGTAATCTTTAATTCCATGAATTATATATAAGATATATAACTAGTTGGGTATGAACATTATAAGTTATGTTAATAATCACATACCCTTATTCTAATCATATTATTGAATATGATAATTTATTTATATGTACTATATTTACCCTTTCTGACAATCTAATCATACCATTTCATATGTTTCCTATACCATGTAATAATGAATGATTTAAGTTGGGTATGCCTACGAGGAGTTCTATTTGAGAAGATATTTTTGGGAGATTTTGATTATATTTCACAAAATTAGAATAATATATTTCTTTCTAAAAAGGCCATAAAATTATATAGTTTTTGGGAATGTTTTATAATTTTTTTTAATATTAATCTAAAATGATGTTATACTTATGCATGAAAATATTAGTTCGTAATAATAATAATATGACCTCACACCCTTATCTATTTCCATCCAGGTAATTATTCTTATAGACACTCATCATGAGATATAATGTAGTAAAAATATCTACATATCATTGAAGTGTTAAAGGAAATACACATATCTCAATATATAATTATTATTCATCCATAGATATCAAAGTAAATACAAATCTCAACGTTATTGTTGTATACCAGGATATAGGGGAAATTCATTTATCATAGAATTTATTTTTATAAAGGGATAACATGGTATCAAAATGGACATCCAATTCCTTTTGGATAATATTCTAGGTCATTTTCTCTCATAAGTTTAAGGATTAGTCACTTATTAAGTAAATTTTCCTCTTTTTCTATGTAATTAATTATAATAACATACACTAATATTATTTTTCAAAACCATGTTTAATATACTAGAAATTATTAATTATTATGGTTACATATATGAAAAACATTTTTCTAATTTCAAATCAAATAAATGATAGAAATTAATTAAAAATCAATCCTATATACGGGATGATAATGTGAGTTTTCAATGTATCATGGCCATACTATTGCTATGTTTTTATATTCATATTCATAGAAATATTAATTAATATTACATAAATTGAATTAATTTATGTATTCATGGTCTAATGGGACTTTAAAACCAATTTATTATAAAATTTATCACTAATAAATTAGATGAAAAACACTTTTTAATTAATATTCAGAATTTTTCACTATTCATAAAAAATAAACCATCATCAAAAAATACCAAAAATTCTCCTTAACATAATTTTAATTATTCTATTTAAAAATTTATTTTAATTTTGGAAATTTGGTTTTATTAATGATCCAAAAATTGGATTTAAAAACGTCCTCTATTAAAAGAAGGTAGAATTGCCTTTAGAAAATTATTGTTTTTATATCAAATATTTTGTTTTCTCTCATATTTTGAATAACAAATCTATTGGATAAATGTATAAAATATTTTTGTTAATAAAAAACATATATATATATATATATATATATATTTCAATCATATCACTCAATAATTATAATTATTTTAATTTATCATGATAAAAACAAATTTTCGGACATAAAAATAGTTTTCTATAAAAACATTCCCTTTATATTTAGTTAGTTCTTATATTAATTTCTAATTATGTTCTGACCAATGAGTTAATTTTATATTTTATTAAATCATATATTTTCATATGTTTTTTAATAATATTCATAACAGCAATTTTAATTCCAAAGTTATATCTTATAATATTTAAAAATAATTTTTTATTACTATATTATTGCTCAGTAAACCTTTATCTTGCATATAACGCAAGTAATGAACATGGGAATTCATTCATATAAGTAATGATAACATTTTTCTTCTTGAATTGAATTATATATAATATATTAGAACTAGTAAATATACTCTAAAGTCTCAGGATATTATTTTTCCTTACAAGTTTGGTATCGCGATTCATACATACTATTAAATATAATATTCTTACATTATAATTTCAGGGTGTTATATGGTTTCCTTTTAATTAATTGGTTAAAATAATTCGAATAATTTAATTTTCTTCAAATATATTTTGACTCATGTTTTACCTATGTCCTAAGTGTTTTGGTAACTCAATTTTTATTTATTACATTATTATCACTCACTAGAAATTATTTGATATATGATTGGTACATTATTTGATTTGATTTTATTATAATGTATTCTATTATTTTTTCTTACTTTTAAATAAATAAATTTTTTTTTGGAAAATTTTATTTCCCAAGGAGTGTAATTCCCATAAGTGATTTGGATAACACATGTATCATTTCCCTAATTTAAATTAGTTCATAAAAAACATCTTTATTCCTTACATAACTTCTCATACCATAGTATTTTTATTATATTCTATTTTATAATCATTTTCATAGAATGGGTTTTCAAAAAAATAATTGTTTTTACTCTTCATAGAAGGTGAGTTTTCACAATGATATTTTGAATATAATAAACATGTTTTTTTCTTTTAATTTCATATATTTTTTCCTCCTCTCCTCATTTCTCCAAAATAAACATTATTTATTTTAAAGACTCCATTATTACAGATTATTTTTAAAATTAACGGTTTTACAAATCTTTAATGTTTCCTTTTAGAAAATTTAACCTTGAATGTGATATATTTTTTTTTTTACAAAAATGCTAAAAAAGATTTCTAAAACCTAATTTATGTTTTCATTTCCACTTACCTTTCTATTTTCATAATGATTTAACTTATCATGGTCTATTTTTTATTTCCATATAATGTATGTATTATATAATTTGGAGGATAAAAAAATGTACGAAACAATTTGATTACTGATCCCTGCATTCAGGATAATATTTGAAGCATTCATTTTAAAGGAGTGTTTTTTATCTATATCAACATATTTCTATGTTTTCATTAATAAATTGCGGTAATTTTCTTTTGAAACCATCCAACATATTTCCCTAGATATCTTATGATCATTTATTCTACTATTGAATTTTTAATATATTAATCTCACTATATGGTGTGAATGTAAAATTTTTTATATAACTTAGATTTGATGATAATAAACTACAAATATTGTTATCATATTATCTTGGGAAAAGGATTTTAATTTATATGTATTTATTCATATACAAATTGTTATTAGAAATTTAAATATGTATTGTATGACCATAAACATTGTTTATATGAATGTTTTTTTCCATTGTATCATTTTTACTAACATGTGGAAAACTAGTGATGTTCTTAATGATTATTTCCATCTTTCACAGGTTGATTACGTATTTAAATTTTTAGTCTTTAATTTTATTCAAATTCATGTTTTATTTTGTAAGATATTTCTTAGGTAGTTGAATGAAAATTATTTTTCACTCTTATAGTGATTTCATTGATCTTAAAAAAGTAATGGGTCATGACTGGAATTATATATCCCCTTAATGTGTTAATAGGTCTCATGAGAAAAATTGGGTATTTGGTTTACGATGTACTAATTATGGTCTCGAGGATATGTAAATTTTTTTTAACAATGCCTTAGTATTATGATCATTATGTACAGTATTATGCATCCAATTAGTATAAGATCATTATTACTGATGTCAATGTTTTAATTTATATTCATTTATATAGAATTATCTAAATATTAGGTTGGTTATGGATTAATATTGTTTATATATTCCTTCCATTATATTTATTCCATGTTTATAACATGATTTATTTACATATATATTTCACTTACTACAAATTTGATCTCACCCCTTTCTTATGTTTCCACTTTCTATCATGTTAATAAACGTAGTACATAAAACTAGTTTATAAGGATAGTACATGTGTAATAATTTATGGGAGATATTAATGCCTTAGCTTGAATTAGTTTTTGAATATATATAATTGAAAAATTCCCATTAGTTGAAAATGAACTTGGATTTTCCATTTTTTATGTTTGTTTATTATATAAAGATATAAACCATAAAATATCCTTCAAAATGTAAAATATTTAATACTAATTTGAATTTTTAAATTAAGGATAGTTATATAAAGGATTTTTAAGCTCTTATTAAATTTTATAAACAAATAACGTGATTATGGAATTACATCCTAGAGCACGATACTCCGGAGTCATATTGGATATTTCAAAAAGGGTAGAAAATATCTATAAGTATGTTTTTTCCCACTTAATTTATATAAAAAATAATTGACAAAGATCCAATGGCTATCAATTACATAACGAGTATCGTGAAGGAATTATTCTATGTGAATCATTCCGGGAAACATTTGTTTCATAAAGAATGAAAATTATTCCACTATAATCATGTTATTTTCAAGAAACACTACTAAGTATTAAGACATATTTTGAGATTTATTAAGGTTAAATATCTCATGAAAAATTTGGAAGGTTTCAGGAAATAGAATGTTATGTGAAGTATAATTAATTTCCTATAAAATCTATTGATATTTGATATTCATCATGTGGGTAAAATATGACCTTCATGGAAAATCTAATGTGGGTTAAGGAAAATTTATTCAATAATACAATGAAATAGTTTTATCATGTATTGATGGTATCACTGAGTTTGAGAGAGAAGTGTACTATAAAAGTTTGACCATTAGTGAACTAGTAAGGATAGTGATTCTATACCAAAAATTATAAATGTAGTAAACTATAGATTATCTACAACATAAACAAATTTCCTTGGAATAATCCATAGTCCTTACCAGTTAAGGGGGAACTACGTAAAATTTCTATGACACATGAATGATTTCATTTCTACTCATATATTTCTTTGGTAAGGAGAATTAAGAGTGTTTTGACTTAGGATGAAGCATGATCCAAAAAAGGGAGAGTGTTTTAAAATGTTATACCATGATTATTCCCCCCTCCCACCACTCAACAAAATTAAACTATTAGGGGAAATATGTTCTTAAAGTAAAATTATATGTGTTAGAAAAACACCAACATCTATAAATGAATTATGGATGTTGAATAGAATTTTATTCACGATGCTTATAAGTAGAATAGACTAATGGAATAACATTATTATAAATTCTTATTATATCTATGGATTTCATTTTGTTTTAATTGATGGGAATTTTCCATCAATGTGAATGAATTCAAAAAAAATTACCTAATATGCTCTAAATGCTGAGGATAATTGAACTATGCATATAATGTCTAGGATTAGATACTATGGCGAGAGCCCACGTGGATAAAATTTAAAATTAAAATAATAAATCTTTGGGTGGGAATCTTCCCATGTCTCTTATAGTATCTATTAGAGTTTATTATATCCCATAAGAAGAGTATTTAAGTAGGGGGATTGTTTCCAATTGGATGTAAATTTTATAGGAAACATAAAAGAGTTTATATAAAATCAATGAAATATTCATTTCAGGTATCATTGTTATTGAATTTAATTATTTTTTTCTAAAGGATATGTGATACCAAATATATAGATTCATTTTTTGACTATATAGGTGTTTCTCTATCATGGAATTAAATACAAATGAAGAAATCAGGATCAGATTGATCTATGTAAATGATATATACCTTCATCTTAATTCTCTTATATGATTGGAGAAGCTGTTAACTAACAAATGTTTATTATTATCAATATAATATGATGGTTGAAATATAACTTTTTTAATATCCATTAGATTCTATACCATGTTTTTAAAAGTGGAATTGATAAAAAAATATTTTATCAAGTATAAAATTATTCATTTTGTTGTTTAATAAATACTAGAGATTTTATCCCACTAACTCTAAAGGTATATATTAATGAATAGTAATCCATTTAATAAATTGATTCAAAAAACATAGAATACAATATATGATATAGAAAGAGTATTTTAATTGATAAATATTATCCCTAAATAAATTTTGTATTATTTTATAACCCAACATATATTGTTCTTCTAAGGATAATGTTTTGATGTGGTTATAGTTTCTAAGAGATTAGTGGGTGTATTTTATACATAAGAATTTAAATGTTTAATAATGGAATATCATGACAATCAATATGTAGAATTACTATCACTTAATATCCTAAAAGAGTTTAGGAGGTGTTGGTGAAGTTATAATGTAAATATATTCATTAGTTAACAAAATATATGAAGGACATATTTTATGGAATTGGTTATAATGGATAATTATAATTATTATGTAGTTATAATGATTTATAAATAGACAAAAAAAATTATTAACACTGCAACATTTAATGTTGTGGATATACAGTTTTTGGATATGTTCATGGAGTTTAATATTAGGAATATAATTCCTAAGTCACCCAATCATTCAAATAGGACTACATCATATATTTTAGACCTTGAAACTTTTAGTGATGTAAATACCCATAAATTTCAAGGAAATTTTTTTCTTAATTTTCTTTGGAATTTTACATGAACTCAGTTTTTGACAGCACCTGATTCCGAGGCCCGGTGTGCCCGGAATCATTTTCCGAAGTTTGGCTCGGGTACGTTCAGTGAACGAATGAGCAGGTTTTTCTAACTTTTAAACTGGTGCTCGGAATCGAATTCTGAGGGCACCGATGGAATCGCAGCGCCGATACTTGCTTAGAAACGCCTCTTCCAGAGTTGCGTTTGCTCAGGTGTGGTTTTTAATTTTTGGGCTATAAGTTAAGAAATAAAATAAAGTGGCACGACAACTTTATTTTTATTTCACTTAAGCCACATAAAAGCCACTTAAAGCTGCTTAAGCTGAGTTGATGCGGATTGGGTGCAATCCAAAATATCCTACCCTCTTGGTACGATATTTGTGAGGTGGGGCCCGCACAAGCCCCACCGTTTCTTTTCCACTAAGTAACGCACCCGCGAAAACCCCTATTAAATGAAAGTCAACTGGGGCGTTTCCTTAAACAATTAAATGATCCTTTTAATTGGGCGGTTTATTCATTGAAATTAATTCTATGCATTAATGGGTCGTTTCTTAGGTTGTTTTTTATTTGTTGGCATATAATAAAATAAGACCAACACTTTTTCTTCTTGAGTGTTGATCGTTGAGAGGATTTGACAGAAGCCTTGAGTCCTTCATCCTCCTTCGCGAAGAACGCGAAGAACGCGAAGAACGTGAAGAACGCGAAGAACGCGAAGAACGCGAAGAACGCGAAGAACGCCGGCCTTCGACGAAGGGCGACGAAGAACGCCGAGCCCTCAGAGATCAACGACTCGACGCCGACGATTCTTCTCCCACGACGATCAATTCCACGAAGAACGCATGTTCGATGACTTCAACGAGGTAGGGGTTTGATTCTTAAAAATCTTTGTGATTTATACCCACGACGTTTGTTAAAATTTTCTTGTGTAATATTTCTTTTAAAACCGCTAACGTAGTGAGTGCGGACTAACGAACAAGTCCGAACCCATCGCACTTTTTCGTTCTTGGTGCACGAAATGGCAATCGATGACAAATGGGGCCGCAATGGCGATTTGAGGGCCTGGCAGTGAAGAATGGGACCCGGGAGGAGCCACTGCACAGACAGAAGTGGAATCGGACCACCGGAGCAACTCCGGTGGCCCGCGGAACCCACCGGTGGCACGGGTCGCCGGCGTGGCGGCGCCTGCGGCCGGAGGTGGCGGCGGCTGACCAGACCTGCGACCGCGCGGGTCCGGTGACACATGAGACACGACAAAGCCGCGTCCGCTGACCAAGTGCGGCCCCACGCGGGGCCGCGGCACCTCATCCCGCGAAGCGCCCCCGCAGTTCCTCCGTGCGGCCGCCCGGCCGAGCCGAGCCGGGCCGACCCGCCGGGTCGGTTCGCGCCCAGGCCGGGCCGGGTCGGTCCGAGCCCAGACCCCCCGTTTCCAGGCCTTTTTGGTCTTTTTTTCATAACTTGAGCTATAGGCCTCCGAACGACGCGCCGTCAGCGGCGATGCGATCCTTGGATCGAGAAGGTCGTTTCGCTATATCATACTAAAGGTTTATGAATACTTTGGGTTCGTCCAGGTTGGTTCGTACACGAAACCAACCGGGCCCTCGGAGTGCAAAACGCTAATATCTTGAGCTTCGGACTTCCGATTGACTTGTCGTCAACTTTGTTGAATTCCTCTAAGTAAGACGGATCTTTTGGAATACTCCGCACGAGGTTTGTATGCAAGTGGAGTACGGTCCGGTTGGTTTTTCCTTAGAAACCAACCGGGCCCCTAGGATGAAAAAGCCAAAAACTCTCAGACCGGGCGTCCGATTGACACACCGTCTGCGACGTTGAGTTCCTGTTGCCGATACGGAACATTTGGATACATCAACTCTGGACTATGTGTCCGTTGATGTATCAGCCTCTCAGCTCGTGGAGCAAACCCTCCCGAACGAGCTTTCTGTGTGCGGGAACCCTAGAGCTTGCTGCGACTGCTACTGTGACGACAACGACTATGCAGATATCCTCAGTGGATTCGACGGCGACGACTACATCACTCAGTGATCCTTTGTGGGTCAGTGAAACCGATCCTGTGTGGGTCTGATCCTGTGTGGGTCAGCGCTCAGCGGTCCTGTATGGGCCAGCGCCTACAGGTCATGTGTGGGCCCGATCCTGTGTGGGTCTTTGCTGGGGTTAGTTACCTATTGATCTTTTATGGGTCAGATCCTTTGTGGGTCATTGCGGCGGTTGGTACCTATCGATCCTTTGTGGGACCGACGACTTAGATGGATCAGTGATCATCTCTATTGTCATTTGAAGTAGTGTACCTATGTGAGGTGAAACCCTGTTTTTCTTTCCTTAGTGGATTGTGTTGTGCTATCCTATGTGAATTTACGTTTTTCTTTCCTGTGTGGACTGGGTTGTACTTGAGAACGGATGTTGGAGCCGAGCGAGAGTTGATGACTTAGGTATATGTATGGGAATATACCTAAGCTGTGCCGGATGTTACTTCGTGATTGTATCTTTACTTTGTGGATTATGGGAGACCTTATGGGGTTTCGGTGTCCCTACTGAGTAGCTTATACTCACCCCTACACGGGCTATGCCTGAACTACGTTGTGTTGGTTGCAGACGACAGACAACGCTGATCATGGTGGAGGCTTTCGGAGCAGGACGGTACCTGGAGGTGGACCACTGGGCGGGATGTACTCGGAGCGGTCAGCTGGACCCGAGGAGCAGTGGAGGCTTTCTGTACCCACCCTTCAGGTGAGACTTCCAAAGGACAGCTCGACGCTGCGGCTTTACTTTTCAATTTCTGTTTTTTCCCTTTCAGTTGTACTTTACAGTTGGGCTTGTATTTCTGGTCCCCTTTACTTTTCCGCACTTACTGTTGTACCCGTTTTTACTTAGTGTTTACTTCTTCTGCATGCTTACTCTATGGTGCTTGTTTAATTTACAAAGAAAATTCCTTCCCTTTCTACCGGGATTTACACCTTGGTGCTAGTCGCCAGCCCCTGGCCTATGGAAGGCGGGCTTGGGGTAGTCACGGCACGGGCCCAGAGGACGGGTCGTGACAAATTGGTATCAGAGGAGTTCGGTTCTACCGCAGACTCTGATCATTCTTCTATGTGAAACAATAGTGTTTAGCGTATTAAGTGTGGTTATCAGTCCAGGGAGTCCAGTGTTGGTACGGCGGCCGAAGTATCCGTACACCAGGACCCTTACTTCTGATTTCTGACTTAATGCACGAAAACATTGATTTCATGTGTGTTTCATGTTTTCTTTGTGATTACTTGTATCAGCTCAACAGGTATACTGTTCTGACCGTTGCACACCTGTTTTTTTTTTCAGGACGGCCCCACTACGGCAGCCAGCTAGGGTTCTGAGAGTTGTACGTGACGACATCCCGCTGAGCGACAAGGCCTCGGTACAGGGCCCTTTGACAGCAGAGGCACCGGAGGTACCTCTACCCGCCGAGCCGCCGATGCTTCCAGCACCAGCCGCTGACGATGCACGTCACCTCAGTGCACTGCATGAGTTCTAGCACCAGTGACCGCCCAGGTTCCGTAGGGAGACAGACCCCCAGGCAGCCGAGGACTGGCTAGAGGTAGTGGT
The DNA here is from genome assembly GCA_963277665.1 of Viscum album. NCBI lineage: Eukaryota > Viridiplantae > Streptophyta > Magnoliopsida > Santalales > Viscaceae > Viscum > Viscum album. The sequence goes on along the minus strand of OY728151.1, from coordinate 829,076,124 downwards.
ACGAGTTTTCAGGCTATTGAGGACACCAGCAGACCTCATGGTGATCCTCGCAGCGAGACTACTGCACGCAGCTGCAGGACGATTGTGGAGCTTGATGCTCCAGGTGCACGATGAGGCTTCTCTCCTCTGGACAGACTTTGAGGGCCTCTTCCGCTCAGAGTTCGTCCTAGCCACCCTCCGTGCGGTGTGCATCCAGGAGCTTCTTTAGATGGGGCCGGGCAGCTTGACGGTCGCCCAGTACTCAGTGAGATTTACCGATCTCTCTCACTACTCGACAGACATGGTACGGGACCCGTTCTTCCGGGCTCGGACCTTTGAGCAGGGATTGAGACAGGAGATCAGGGCACCGCTGATATCCCTCAGAATTCTGACTCAGGTAGGAGTACTGGAGCGAGCTCTTTTGATCGAGAGCTTCCTTCCTGAGCCTTAATCAGCAGTGAGACCTACCGCAGGGCGGCAGGTAGCAGACTCTTCCACAACAGGCAACCAACAGATGACTCAGGGGTCCAGGAAGACCAGACCCTCACGTAGATGGCCTCAGGACACTGGCTCAGTAGTGTAGGGCACACAACGCGGAGCCAGTCTTTCGAGAGGCAGGCAGTGCTACACATGCGGTGGGCAAGGTCACATGGCTCGTGACTGCCCGACCCACCGTGCCGAGGAGCAGCAGACAGTGGAGGGGCCACCCAAGCAGAGGCAGAGGGTTGACCGTGGTAGTCTGTCGGGAGGATGCGGACGAGGCAGAGGAGTTGGCCGAGCAGCAGGTGGTGGGCGACGCTTTAAGGCTCTCCCACCACCACCACCAGGAGGTCCACCCCGACAACAGGGAGCTGGCGGGCAGAGACATGCACAGCTCTAGGCAGCGGAGGCCTACAACCACGGCGTGCTCGAGATGATTCGAGGTACGATCTGTGTCTATTACACCCCTGCTGCAGTTCTTATAGACACAAGAGCGAGTCCCTCTTTCATAGCCGCTGCCCTTGTTCGGAGCTCGGAGATTACGACAGAGCCATTGGCTCGATCCTTACAGCTAGAGACTCCTATGGGAGCATACTCGACAATTACGCACTGGTGTTGGCAGTGTGAGATTACTCTAGGAGTTGAGATCTTTGGCTAGGATCTTCTTGCTGCGGCGTTGAGGCCTTACGACATCATCTTGGGCATTGATTGGTTATCTACAGTCCATGCACAGTTTGACTGTATTAGGCGCAAGGTGCGATGTGTGTGCACCGACGGGAGCAGGTTCACCTTCACCGGCGAGAAGGGAGCCTTCACAGCACATGATATACTTCCGCAGAGGAGAGGATAGCCCATCACTCATCATTTGGCTAGCCTCATCCTAGGAGCAGTTGACGTGCGGAGTCCTAGGTTCCCTGCAGTGGTGGATCAGTACGCGGACGTCTTTCCCGACGACATTCCAGGGCTACCTCCTCGTAGAGAGGTAGAATTTTATATTGACCTATACCCCGGGAAAACCCCGATATCGACTCCAGCATATCGGATGGCCCCCGCTGAGCTTCGAGAGCTACAGGTACAGTTGGAGGACTTGCAGGGCAAGGGATTCATCTGACCTAGTGTTTCACCCTGGGATTCCCCGATATTGTTCGCCAAGAAGGCGGACGGGAGCTTGCGACTGTGTGTTGACTATCGTCGCCTAAACCAGGTGATAGTGAGGAACAATTATCTGCTACCAAGGATTGATGACCTCTTCGATCAGCTCAAAGGAGCACGGTGGTTCTCGAAAATAGACCTCGGGTCAGGCTGTCATCAGCTCAGAGTTCAAGACGAGGACGTGCAGAAGATGACCTTCAGATGTCGGTATGGCCACTATGAGTTTTTGGTAATGCCATTCGGCGTAACCAATTCTCCAGAAGTGTTCATGGGCCTCATAAACAGGATCTTTTAGTCATACCTCGATCGATTTGTGGTAGTCTTCATCGACGACATTTTGATATACTGGACGACTGAGGAGGGGCACGACTACCACTTACAGGTTGTACTAGACACACTCCGAGAGCACCAAATTTATGGAAATCTCTCGAAGTGTTAGTTCTGGATACGTGAGGTCCACTTCTTGGGGCACGTCATCTCTGAGGCAGTAGTTGCAGTGGAACCTGCGAAGATCGAGGCAGTGCTAGCTTGGGAGCCGCCTAGGAGCGTGACGGAGGTGCGGAGTTTCTTGGGACTAGCTGGATACTACCAGAGATTTGTGCCAGACTTCTCCAGAGTTGCGGCACCACTCTCAGCTTTGAAAAATAAGGGGAAACCCTTTTTGTGGTCAGAAAGATGTCAGAAAATCTTCTAGGAGCTGAGACAGAGATTGACCAGCGCACCTATCTTGAGGTTTCCTGAGGAGAGAGTAGGGTACGTAGTCTACTGCGATGCATCAGGGACCGGACTCGGATGTGTCCTGATGCAGGAGCGGGCAGTGATTTCCTATGGATCACGTCAGTTGAGGCCGCATGAGCAGATATACGCTACCCATGACATGGAGTTAGCAGCAGTGGTCTTCGCTCTGAAGACATGGCGACACTATCTGATGGGCGAGCACTTTACAGTATTTTCTGACCATCAGCGTCTCAGGTACATCTTCTCTTAGAAGGACTTGAACTTGAGATAGCGGCAATGGCTCGAGTTATTCCAGGACTATGACTTTGAGATAGTCTATACTCCTGGGAAGGGGAAAGTTGTAGCCGATGCTCTCAGTAGGAGGACGGGCATTCAGATACTCAAGGAGGCGACAGAGAAGCTAGCCTCTTTTCAGATATCCTTCATGGATAGAGATGGAGCATCCTTCCTTCAGTCTCTCACAGTCACTCCTGCACTACTGCAGTGGGTCAGGGAGGCACAACGTGGGGACACTGACTGTGAGACGCGGCGTGCACAGATATCCTCAGGACACACACCTGATGGCTTCTCCTTTGGAGCGGAGCACGACATCGTTTTCAGAGGTTGTACCATGGTACCATTTTCTTTACGGGAGGAAGTGCTGAGAGAGTTTCACACTTCTCCCTTAGCGGTACATCCTGGAGTGACGATGATGTACTAGGATCTCAGATGACAGCACTGGTGGTCGGGCATGATGATGGTTGTGGTAGAGTTCGTTTCACGATACCTCACCTGCCAGCAGGTGAAGGCAGAGCATCAGGTACCGCAGGCTTGGTACAACCCTTGGAGGTCATGGAGTGGAAGTGGGATGGGATATCTATGGACTTCGTGATTGGAATTCCACACACTTACAGAGGTCATGACTCCATTTGGGTGATTCTCGACCAACTCACCAAGTCGGCTCACTTCTTACCCATCAGAGAGCAGGGCTCAGTGGAGAGCATGGGGAGTCTCTATGCTCAGGAGATTGTACGGCTTCATGGTGTGCCATCATCTATCTTCTCTGATCGAGATGCTCGCTTTACTTCCCGGCATTGGAAGTGGTTACAGGAGGCGTTCGGGACAGAGCTACGTCTGAGCACTGCCTTTCACCCTCAGACGGATGGTCAGACGGAGAGAACCATTCAGACTCTCGAGGACATGCTCTGTGCATGAGTCCTCGACTTTGGTCACAGCTGATAGGACCACCTACCCTTGGTGGATTTCGCATACATCAACAGCTACCACTCCACCATCGGGATGGCACCATACGAGGTGTTGTATGGTAGACCTTGCAGATCTCTGTTGTGCTGGATAGCCCCTGGGGAGTCAGCACTTCTGGGACCAGAGATGGTCCGGGCCACGACAGAGAAGGTCCAGGTCATCCCAGAGCGGATGAGGAGAGCTCAGAGCCGACATAAGTCTTATGCTGATAGGAGGCGGAGTCCACTAGAGTTCGAGGATGGTGACCACGTCTTCTTGCGTGTCTCACCTCGATGTGGATTACAGAGATTTGGCTGAGGTGGCAAGTTGTCTCCATGCTTCATTAGACCATTCCAGGTCCTCAGTGGGATTGGCGAGTTGGAATATCGCCTGGCTCTACTACCTCAGTTGAACCGGGTGCACGACATCTTCCACGTATCTCAGCTAAGGAGATACGTGCACGACCCGACGCACATCATTGAGCATGGGGAGCTAGACGTTGATGATGTGGTGATTTTTGTGGAGGTCCCATTGGAGATCGAGGATTGACAGGAGCGGGTCCTGCGTGGATGATCGATTCCTCTAATGCGCGTCAGATGCCAGCACGAGAACCTCCAGGAGAGCACTTGGGAGCGGGAGGCTTAGATGCATGCTCAGTACCCACATTTGTTTCCCTAGCTTATGATGTATCTTAACGGGGATGTATAACCCTGAGGTGGGAGTGATGTAAAGACCCGTAAATTTCAAGGAAATTTTTTTCTTAATTTACTTTATAATTTTACAAGAACTCAGTTTCTAACGGCACCTGATTCCGAGGCCCGGTGTGCCCGGAATCATTTTCCGAAGTTTTGCTCGGGTACGTTCAGTGAACGAACGAGCGGGTTTTTCTAACTTTTGAACCGGTGCTCGGAATCGAATTGTGAGGGCACCGATGGAATCGCAGTGCCGGTACTTGTTTAGAAACGCCTCTTCTGGAGTTGCGTTTGCTGGGGTGTGGTTTTTAATTTTTGGGCTTTAAGTTAAGAAATAAAATAAAGTGGTGCGACAACTTTATTTTTTTTCACTTAAGCCACTAAAAATCCACTTAATGATGCTCAAGATGAGTTGATGCGGATTGGGTGCAATCCACAATATCCTACCCTCTTGGTAGGATATTTGTGAGGTGGGGCCCACACGAGCCCCACCGTTTCTTTTCCGCTAAGTAACGCACCCGCGAAAACACCTATTAAATGAAATTCAACTGGGGATTTTCCTTAAACAATTAAACTCTCCTTTTAATTGGGCGGTTTATTCGTTGAAATTAATTCTATGAATTAATGGGTCGTTTCTTAGGTTGTTTTTTGTGTGTTGGTATATAATAAAATAAGGCCAACACTTTTTCTTCTTGAGTGTTGTTCGTTGAGAGGATTTGAGAGAAGCCTTGAGTCCTTCATCCTACTTCGCGAAGAATGCGAAGAACGTGAAGAACACGAAGAACGCGAAGAATGCGAAAACGCGAAGAACTCGAAGAACGAGAAGAACGCGAAGAACGCCGACCTTCAACGAAAGGCGACCAAGAACGCCGAGCCCTCGGAGATCGACGATGCGACGCCAAGTACCGTGACGCCGACGATTCTTCTCCCACGACGATCAATTCCGTGAAAGAACGCACGTTCGATGACTTCGACGAGGTAGGGGTCTGATTCTTAAAAATATTTGTGATTTATGCCCGCGACGTTTGTTAAACTTTTGTTGTGTAATATTTCTTTTAAACCCGCTAAAGCGGTGGGTGCGGACTAACGAACAAGTCCGAACCCACCGTACTTTTTCATTATTGGTGCGCAAAACGACGCTCGTTGACAAAAGGAGCCGCAATGGAGATTTGAGGGCCTCGCAATGAAGAATGGGACCCGAGAGGAGCCACGACGCAGACGGAAGTGGAATCGGACCACCGGAGCAACTCCGGTGGCCCGCAGAACCCACCGGCGGCGCGGGCCGCCGACACCGGCAGCCGGAGGTGGAGGCACCCTGACGCGCCACCGGATGGAGCCGCTGCGGCTGAATCCGCGTCCGCTGTGGCTGACCAGACCCACGACCCCGCGGGTCTGGTGACACAGGGGACGCGGCAAAGCCGCATCTACTGACCAAGCGCGGCCCCACGCGGGGCCGCGACACCTCATCACGCGGGGAGAACCCCGCGGTTCCTCCGCTCGGCCACTCGGCCAAGCCGAGCCGGGCCGACCCACCGGGCCGGGTCGCGCCCAGGTCGGTCCAGGTCGGTTCGGGCCCAGACCCCCCGTTTCCGGGCCTTTTTTGTCGTTGGCTCATAACATGAGCTACGGGCCTCCGAACGATGCGCCGTCAGCGGAGATGCGATCCTTGGATCGAGATGGTCATTTCAGTATATCACAGTCAAGGATTCAGGATACATTGGGGTTCGGCCGGGTGGGTTCATACATGAAATGAATCAGGCCCTCGGAGTGGAAACGCTCATATCATGAGCTTCGGACGTCTGATTGACGTGTAGTCGACTTTGTTGAATTCTCTAAGTGAGACGGATCTTTTGGCATACTCCGCCCGAGGTTTGGACGCAGGTGGAGTATGGTCGGGTTGGTTTTGCCTTAGAAACCAACCGGGCCCCTGGGACGAAAAAGCCAATAAATCTCAGACCGGGCGTCCGATTGACGCGCCGTCTGCGACGTAGAGTTCCTATTGCCGATACAGAACTTTTGGATACATCAACTCTGAACTATGTGGCATTTGATGTATCAGCCTCTCGGCTCGTGGAGTAGACCCTCCCGAACGAGCTTGCTGTGTGCGAGAATCCTAGAGCTAGCTGCGACTGCTACTGTGACGACGACGACTTTGCAGAGATCCTTAGTGGATTCGACGGCGACGACTGCAACACTAAAAAATCCTTTGTGGGTCAGTGCTACCAATCCTGTGTGTGTCCGATCCTATGTGGGTCAGTGCTCAGCGGTCCTGTGTGGGCCAGCGCCTACAGGTCCTGTGTGGGCCTGATCCTGTGTGGGTCTTTGCGGGGGTTAGTTACCTATCGATCCTTTGTGGGTCAGATCCTTTGTGGGTCATTGCGGGGGTTAGTATCTATCGATCCTTTGTGGGTCCGATGACTTAGATGGATCAGTGATCATCTCTATCGTTATTTGAAGAAGTGTACCTGTGTGAGCTGAAACCCTGTTTTTCTTTCCTTTGTGGATTGTGTTGTGCTATCCAGTGTAGATTTACGTTTTCCTTTTCCTTAGTGGATTGTGTTGTTCTATCTAGTGTGGATTTACGTTTTGCTTTCCTGTGTGGACTGGGTTGTACTTGAGCTCGGATGTTGGAGCCGAGCGATATTTGATGACTTAGGTATATGTATGGGCATATACCTAAGCCATGTTGGATATTACTTCGTGATTGTATCTTTCCTTTGTGGATTCTGGGAGACCATCAGGGGTATCGGGGTCCCTACTGAGTAGCTTATACTCACCCCTTCATGGGCTATGCCCACACTACGTTGTGTTGGTTGCAGACGACGGATATCGTTGATCGTGGTGGAGTCTTGCAGATGAGGATGATACCTGGAGGTGGACCACTGGGTGGGACGTACTCAGAGCGGTCGGCTGGACCCGAGGAGCAGTGGAGGCTTTCTGTACACACCCTTCAGGAGGGACTTCCAGAGGATGGCTCGATGCTACGGCTTTACTTTTCAGTTGTTGTTTTTCCCTTTCAGTTGTACTGTACAATTGGGCTTGTATTTCCGGCACCCTTTACTTTTCCGCACTTACTGTTGTACCAGTTTTTACTTAGTGATTACTTCTTCCTCTTGCTTACTCCTTGGTTCTTGTTTACTTTACAAAGGAAATGCCTTCCCTTTCTACCAGGATTTACGCCTTGGTGCTAGTCGCCAGCCCCTGGCCTATGGAAGGCGGGCTTGGGGTAGTCACGGCACGGGCCCCGAGGACGGGTCGTGACAAGTGAGATGTTATTTTTTGGGGTTCATATAGTTTTGTGGAAAAAAGAACACAAATATGTAATTATATTAACAAAAACCAAAATGTGTAGAAAAACACTATTTAGAAATTCTATAATATATGATTTGTAAGATAGGTGCTTAGGTGTGTTTTTTATGTATTCATAAATAATATTTAAAATATAAAATATTTCTTGTCATACAAATGGTAATCTATAATTTAACATTTGTTGTATGGGTCGCATATGTGTGTATATATATATCATGAAGTGAAATAATAATTGAAATATCAAAGTAAGTTGTGTGTTATCCCTAAATTATTTTTGTCACATTGAATAATAGGTTTGGATGAAATTTTATGGTTACCATGATTAGTATAGTAACACCAATATACGAAATATTTTCATGAGGAATGAAATGGGTTTTTGGGATAGAATTTATCATTAAGTATATACCATATGTAGTGTTATCCACTATGAATTTAGTACACATTAGGTGATTGGTTCATGTATTATGTCAAAAATTACTATGGATTATGAGAAACCTAAGAATATAACTTTAATACTTTGATACCATTATTATAAAATCCTTGAGTCTTAACTAATAAGTGGATTATTCGTTACATTTCTGATCACTTTGTCAGTTTTAATTTTATAAATATGGTATTTATTTTATAGTATAGAGAGTTTTAAATCCATGAATAAGGTTGAAATATATTGTGGAACATTATTTCCATACATAGAAAGTAAATATGATGTTATTATCTACCAAGATAAAGGAAATATGTTGTGATCATCCGTAACTATGGATGACATATGATATATTCATTGAACTGGTTACTCAGTACTTAGAGAGGCAAGAATGTATGAGTTGGATATGTGGTATTAACATACTATATGGACTATGGTCACATTATTTCTATGAAAAAAATATCATATAATAATGAACTATAGCATAAGATAAATCTAGTGGACATAGATATAGAGATATTTTTGTTTTATGAAGATCACACAATATCCAAATATATCTTGAGTAGAATAGTTGTTTTCCTTGAGGAATCTTTTTTCTAAAATTTATGAATTTTTGAATTCATAATTTTCTCTATAGTAAAAAGTCCATTGGGTAACACTTTATTCTTAACTAAAGGGGATAGAGTTTGACTCATAGAGATGCACTAAAAGTGTTTTAGAGTTGATTAAAATTGAATAGTGGATGGTTAGTCTAATGGTATTGTATATGGTGTAAATCAAGGTAATGTTAGTTATATCTTCCCAAAAGTGTTTTTGTAGATATACAAAAGGATTTTTTAATATGGTTTCAAAAATTATTATATTTGATAAAATATAATCTGATAGAGAAAAAATTCTATAAGTCTTTAGTTCTTGTTAGAGACTGAAGGAGATATAAAATAAATCCATCAACACATATGATTATTTTTTTCCATATCACATGGTATGATATCGGTACATCAATGTTTTTGTAATATAATATTATAAGTATGTGATATTATAACACTACAACATTTTTTATTTTATGCCTTATGATATATTGATATTTCAATGCATTGGTATATGTATGGCAGTGCATTTCAATTATCACCCGCACTAGCTATCATTAATGTAATGAATATATAATCACAATTTTAAGATGAGGAGGTAAAACACTATAACTAAATATTAATTAATTATATTTTATTATTGTATGAGTAAATTGTTTTTTGGATTGAAGAGAAACATATAGAGAAGAAAACACCATTTGGATGGTGTAATTTCACGACTAAGAAAGCCGCTAGCCCGATTCTCTGGTCCTCAACCGAATGTAACTCCTTCTTCCTTCATATCCATGTTATATATTATCGTATAATGATCAGATGGATGGTCCTACCCATATGATGGATGATTCGTTTTTCATCTCTTGGATTTTCCATTGGAAGGAGTTTCTAATAGATTCCTTTGAGTGATCTTCCTCAAACATGGTAATGAAGAAATTATAAAATGATGATTACTATAAGTTATATATTATAGTAATATATTTTATATATACCACATGGTTTTGGTTTTCTTGAATAATTATATTGGTTTTTATGGGTTTCAAATCACTTTTGCATCCCTTATTAATTGTTAATCAAACCTAATAAACCCCAATAGTGGATTTCACATATATTGAATTATGAGATACGTTCTCATCCCTCAAATGTGATTGATGGAAATTTGATGAATCTAAATATAGATGATTAATTCAAGGACTAGAAAATATATATAGTAGATCAGAGTAAAATGGATCTTCAAGGAGAAATGGTTCCTCTTTTATGGGTATAGTGGAATCTAGATATTGTCTTTTAATGAAATATGGGTGTGAGAAATGTACATGAACTCAAATAATATAGTTTTGATAAATGTAAATTCTTGATTACAATTCATGGGGATAATAATCCCTATGGAGGTTATTTTATAATTACCCCAAATTTTAATGTATATTTTGGATTAAATTTATAACACTTGGGTATTTTATCTTGGAAGAATATATCTAAATATTAAGTATTTGAGTTTAATTGTATATTTGAGTAAATAAATGGTTGTGGTGTTATTTTAATATTTCAGAAAACACCACTTTGTACACAATGAGATCCATTCAGTAAATTTTAACCTTTTATAAGTCTTATAAAAGCCATTATATATTCATCATTTATTCAATGTATTGGGAATTTCTGGTTAATAGGTCACCGTGTACAATGATATATGTGATGTTAAATTCAATGGATGGAGTTTTTATTGATTTTATACAAATGTAAAATTATTTTTCCCCTTTGGAAGTTATATCATGGAATTTCTTCTATTTTATATTGTTTCTTATACTCCCTTTATGTCATGGATTACTATGGTATTCTCATTCAATCTATCTTTTATTTTATTATTTGATGGTATGTCACACTAAAACCCTAATTTTGTTCATTATGATATGTTCCTTGATTATATTTTATTGAGGTTGAAGAAGACTATGATTTTTTCTGTGTTAAATTATATCAATTAGAGTTAGGTGGTCCTTAGTATCATTTATGATGTTATATGTGTTTTTTATTTTTGTTATATACATGTATGACTAAAAATTAGTAAGGGGCTTAAATAACATCCTAATGATTTTAGATGATGTGAAAAATAGGTGTGACCCATTTGATCTATGGTGTATGATCATCAAATTATACCTTTAACCAATATTTTCTTATAAATGATATTAATAATTATCTATATGACCATTATAAGTTAGGATCTAATAAAGATGTTCGTAATGGTTCTTGTGTGTAGTAGAATAATCGGGATAGTCATAACCAATGGGTTTTCATCCACTTCAATTGATAATATCTCACAAACATGATAATGAAACCTTGAAACCTTCAAGATAGATTATTTCTTATTTAATTTGTAGTTGATTTATAATATGAATTACATCAACCATGATAATTATTTCTTGTTGAATTTTGTTTCAACAATTTTGACACCATCATTATAATGGATAATCTAATTATGGTTTTATCTTTTTTTATTCACATGTTATTCAAAAATATCTTTACAATTCATGTGGAACTTTGTGTGCTGTCATGAATGTACATAGTTCTTTTCATATATCATCCTTGGTCACAAAATGTATTTTTTATCTTCATCTATAGTCATTCATATGATTGAGAGATGAGAATTTTTCTCTAGCGATTGAGATAATTTTGGACTTTCACAATAGAAAACAAATCTAATTATCTAAAATAACATAATCCAAATATTATTCTTAGGGATAAACAATTAATAATTGTACAATTGACCTTTATCTAATTTTATTACCCAATTAAAACCCATTTAATAAAGAATTATTATAATTATTAGTGTTATTAATTTCATTTTCTCATTACATGCACTAAAGTCATGGTTTAATAAGTCAGCTCCATCAGGACCTTAACTCGGCCTATAAAACTCCTCGAAATTTATCAAAACATGAATAATATAAAATTTAAAAAAATAAATATTATTAACTAACCATAATATATTACATAAACTCATGAATAAATATTTATTTTAATATTTAAAATGAAAATTGAATATTTATATTATTCTATTAACTAAAATTTTGAATAAATATTCATTTATTTTTTAGCATGATATCATTAAACAAGTGGTTAAATAAAATTATATTTAATAATAATGTGAATAAATGTTTAGTTAAATATTCAACTCATATATTCTAAACTTAAATATAAGCAGATTGATTTTATAAGATTAGTGATGCTCAAATTACTATTATTCTAAATTCTATGAGAAAAATGTATTAATAATAATAAATTAAATAAAATTTAATGAGATTCTAGAGGAACATTGTGAGAAACCCTCTATGCATTTTTCACAATGGCATTAGTTAAAATTACATAATGTATAATATTAGTGTCAAGAACCATGTCGTGTAACCCATAGAGAAATAATTTAATGCCTTATTGAAAAAATACATCATATAAACACTACAACATCATATACTCCCTTTATCATGATATCTCATTGAGCATGTTTCTTACATGTGTCATCTATCGATATTCTTGATTTATTATTCTTTGAAACGTTGAAATGAACACATCGATGAACTATCTTGGACGTGGATTTAATCAGATAGTTATATTTAAATCAAAGACCTATAGATATCATCTTCCAAAAGCATATATGGTACATATACTTTCCTAACTTATTAAATTAATATCAAATCATTTAGGATGTACCCCACGTATACAACCTCACCATGAAAATATGCCGTGTAAATTTTCATCCACACATCAATGTAAATTATAAATGATATATATTTTTCATAATATCAAGTATAAATACTAAGAACCATGTATATGTATATAAAAATATAACGAAACATTTGGAATGTGGAATTCAAATTGTTCGTTTGGCCATCATAACTTCCCCATATTTGATATTTTCAAATAAAAACTTCATGAAAGGAAGTCAAAAAATCATATTTGCCTCTAACAACTGATAGTAAAAAATCACATATATTACAAGAGGTTTACATTATAAAGACTATATGATATATGTTAAAAAATATTATCATATCATTTCTATGTTGTCATTATATAAGGGAATTATTATAACCTTTTGATGAAACAAATGCTCAATAGAAAATATGACATTAATGTTATTCATAATAAAACTCATAATGCGATTATATATATTAAATTTTAAGGTACTCCAAATTAAAATTTTAGTTGGTTCTAAAGATGAAACTCAATTATTCTCCAACTTTCACTACTGATAACTGATAAAAAAATTAGTCCTTTATCGCTTAGATGATATTAATTTTTTTCTAATTTAAAACTCTAGAAAACACCACTACCATGTTATACTTTTTCGATACTCTACATACAGTACCCATACCCCTTTCAGAGAAATACCTCAACTGATTATTATGGTAATGTATATGCTTCAATCATTGATGTGACATTACCTACATAAAAAGGAAAACTACTACAATGTTATCTCAATTAAAAATGATATAATATTTACTTGTACGTACAACTTGATATCATGATTAAATTTTTTATCCATAATAACTATTTTGTTTCATCATCATCCATGATATTCTCATTCTTTTTTATAGAATCTATGACCACTGGATTCTTATAATTATTCAAGATCATATCTCTTCATTTAATGAAAAAAATCTATTATCTAGGATTTAAATTCTATCTAATATTTTTGGAAACTATAAAATTAATATCCCATCATAACTAGTTTTTTGTATCCTCTTAAAACTAATAACATATCCTTTGTAAACCTCTGATGGTTCGTGATGGTTTCTATAGCTGACTAATGCAGCTCTCTTATATCCATTTGATATCTATATCACATGTCTATGTTATAATAATCATCAGAAATGGTGTATATCATGGAATATATGAAAGATCCAATCTCTAATGTCTAAGTAATTCTACTCATTCACTCTCTGCTCTAATGTCTCTGGAAAATATTTATGGAGAGATTTATAATATGTGATATTAGAAAAACTACAGTTTTGGATTCTTCTATACTGAATATCTACAATTCTATATCAATTAATATAAATTATATTTGTATAATTATAAACATAGTTCTATCATGATATATCATTATCCCTAGAATGTATTATACTTTACCTATGTCTTTTATGTAGAATAATTTTTTAGCCGTGTCTTAGTTGAATGTATGATCAATATCGTACGTCATACAAATAGTATATTATTATATTATACTAAAAATATAACTATTATAATCTCATTAGACATCATGTATATATATTTATAACATTTATTCATTATGAAAAAATTATCTAACATCTTGATAAAAATTAATGTCCCATGTTGATGGTGTTTTCTTCAACCCCCAAATAGATCTTTGTAACATGAACAACTTATTAACATCAAATGGTGTCATGTATCCTTCTAGTTTTATTATATATATATCTTCCATTAGTTTTTCATTATAGAAAATGGTCTTAAATTCCATTTTCCAATTTTTAAAATCATGGTAAGATTCTATTGAAAGTATAATTCTAATTAATTTTAGTATAGAGGCTAGTAAAAAATGATTCATTATATTTTATTCGTCAAAGTTTCCAAAACTTTTTAGAATGAATTCATTCTTTATTGGTGATAGATTCACCTTCCAAGAATATTTTCTTCTTGAATGAATATTTATACACTGTGTAATTTTCAATAACTGGAGGATCTATCGAAATTCAAACATTTTTCTTGTATATGGAATGTATTTCAAAATTCATGAATTCTTACTACTTTAAATGTTCTGAGCTATTTAAAATTTCCGTTTAGGAGAGATGTCCTCTATCATCAAATAATAATATTTCACCTACATTGGTTACTATAATAACATATATCTATGGTGTTATGTCCCCTCTAGTGCTTTTATTTAGTACTTATTTCTCTTGAAAAAATTCTTCAACTACATATTTTGGAAAAAAAATCATGTGCTAACTATTGTCTATATTGATCCTTGATTTCAAAAAAGTATATATTATTATCACTATAACTTTCAGATGTTTTCTCCATTTATAATGAATTAGAGTCTCTTTACACTATTACATTATTATATGAGTTATTATATAGATAATATCTTCTTATTTAATTAACATATCCAATAAAGATACACTTTTTAATGAAGTAGACTGTGTCGGCTTGACAGGTCAACCGATCTAAATAGCCACATGGCCCCAAGAATGCCACCACATATATAAAATGTTTATAAATTATACTCAATTTTTAAATAGATACTATTGAGAGACTATACAATAACACAACAGTACAATAACAGAAGTAAATATCACAAGACATACACATATATAGAAACTAGATTACAATTGATAAATAAAATTGAATCAAGCTATAATAAATGGAATATAGCACATAAAATCATGATCATGATAGCACACATCACTATATATACTAATATTATATTTATATATATAAAATAAAAAAATAAATATTTTTAAGGATATACTTCTATCCTAGATTTGTACCTCAAACCAGGCCTCCAACAACTATCGACCTACTCTAGCCTAATTATAAATCTCTATAAGAATGGACCTGCTTCACCATGAAACATTTGATGTCCGCCCCATATACTATACATCATACTCATAGCCTAAAATCATATATAATGGTCGGAACATATTCCATGGTTCTCATTTAGGGGGTAAGAAATAAATTCTTAGAAGTCCAAACATAACAGTTTACTTATCATATACTTTCATAACAACTACATGCACACATTAATGCATAGAATAATTTACTAAAAACTAGAAAATTATTAGAAAATAAATAAATATATAAACCATCATCAATCCTTGGGTGCTAATGTTCCATATATGAATGACTAAAGATACATCAACTAGTGAAAGATGTTTCTAAACATGATGATCACCATGCCACATAGAATCAAGGGAATCTTCGTAAACCAATGTTTTCATTCAAGAATATAAAACAATAAAAAGAAAAAATTTAAAACCCTATGATATCTCTATAGTCATACCACACCACTACATTAATCATTAATGGATTCTAATAATCCATTGGTGTGATATGAACACAAAACGATATCTCTAGAATGACACTAGATGTCTGTGAATGTTTAAATAGTAAAAAAGAATAAGAAAATATATCTAATCCATCATCTAGGGGATATAAGAATCTATGAGTCATAATATACTAGGAGAACAACAATGTCCGTTGGTCACAAACCCCTCTAATTTTTGGGTACTACTAACCATGGAAATGAGTGCACTCATCCTAAACAGCGATTAGATTTATAGAACCTACCTAACACCAAACAACCAATGGAGTAGGTCTTCTAATAATCTAAAGTCCAACACATCAACCCATATCACCTATGTATATTTTTTCTCCTCAAATAACTCTATGAGAAATATCCTCTTTCATCCAATCCATAAATAATAATGTTACGTCACATCAAATTCTTGTATATATTTTCATAAATACTGAAACTATAATTGAACCTCTTAGGTTTAACATAACAAGGGACCCCTCAACTATACCTTGAACCACTATAGATATATGATTCCCAATAGAAGTTATCCTCCATTTCATATTAAACTTAAAGTCAGTCATAACATAGGAAACCTAAACAAGCCACTTTGGCATAGAACTCTTCATCAATAAACACCTAAATAATAAGGGCATCTTCATGTCTACCTCATACCTATCTCAACTAGTAATCAATGCCACCCATCCATTCCTGATATCCCGTGGTTCCATCCTAGCCCAAAGAATCCATCTAACGAAACTACAACTATCCAAGACTCTAAACGCATCCAATAAACTACATTGTCCTATTTTTTGGTAACTATCCCAAAAAACTCAATCTAATCCACTAAAAATATCCTATCAATATTATCCCAAGGCCCAGAATTATCTCTTAAATTTCATAACACTCCTTCCACAAGATAAATCTTAAACCAAACCATAAGGGAAACATCCTATTATAGCTCACCAAACCTAAAACACCTCATCTACATCCATTAACAACCAAAAGGTCCTCACCATCATGTATTGTGAGGAATGAAACTATGAGTGAACTAAATATAACTATAACTCTGGATTTTATGAATGATAATGATTAAAACTCTACTAATGGGAATGTACATGGAATGTACCTCTGAGTACACGGTGTGTACTATAAAATCTCCCCTCTGGCCATGTACCATTTCTCATTTTAGAATATACTTACCATGTATTGGATGTGAATCCCTAAAATATAGATTGTAACCTACATAGGTACCTATCCATGTTCCTCACATGCCCCTTTTCCAAATACCTCAGACAATATTTTTCCTTTTACCACAACTAGGGTTTGGTCATGTGACCTACATGATCAAATTCCCCCACATAGGGTGTTTGGAAGAGTATTTGGCCACACCCTGAGTCAACATTCATATAATTTCCCCATGTAACAACATCATGGAGTCATGTTATTCAAACCTTTTCCAAATATGAATATCATACATCATGTGTTCTTTAACTACACATTAGCTAATTGGGTTTTTTGAATTGAAACCCATTGTGATCTCCCGAAAACCGCAGTTTACCCCCAAATCACCCCACGATAGCCCTCAAGGGGACATTTTTAGTCTATAAAATATTTTAAATGTTAAATAAACTCATATATAGGGATATAGGTGAAAAAAAACATCCTACCACCTCGGGAAACAATAATGATTTCTAACGATATCCACATTCGATTTCAACCACATCCAGATCTACCTCATGGAAAGATTCCATATCCATTTTTCCCTCTCTCTCTATAATCTATGTCTAATAGAGGAGAACCCCATAAATTTAATGTACATAACAAGGAACAAAGGAGAAAATTTTAAATATAAAATAAAATGAACTATTAAATTAAATTAAATTAAAATTCCCCCTTAAAGGCTTGAATAAAGTCCAAAAATATGAATGAATTTTGTACCTCTCCTATGAAAAACCCCTCATTATAGACTCAATTGTGAAGCAAAAATTTCAATATTAGATTCTATAAAAAATATATCATTATTTAAACATGTAAAAATATTAATATATTTTAATTAGATATTTAATATTCCATAATAATATGACAAGCACATAATCCCACTAAATTCAAACCCTAGGGTAAACACTCTATTCTGAGGCCAACTAAACAAACATAAAATTATAATAAATGCTTATTATATGGTAAAATTTTTTATTCTCATAACCATTTAGGAAAAAATTATATTTTCCCCTTTTTTATCAACAAAAAAACTATGTGGGTCATTACAATCTCCCCAAACATGATGTTTCTCAGCACTATGTTGCACTAGTGTTTTCTACTCATCATCATATCACCCCATGATTCGGTGAATCTTCAATATGACCCAACCTTGGATTAAAAAATATTCATCCTAAGTCTAATATAAATTTTTTTACTACATAACACTTTTAAATTTCAAACCACAAAATAGTTACTTCCAATAAAATTGGATAAATCTACATTATACTCACACACCGACATTGGATTCCACCAAGATTGTAAATTAATCAGTCTCACCATTCCCATAACTCATCCAACACTAGGAATATTTTTCCATGAATAATAAGATATTCCCAACCATAGGAGAATCCTTATCATCCTCCTATTACTAACACACCAATACCCATTTCCCATTCTCTGTCAATAACTGAATGTAATGACTATACATGGTCAACTCACTCAAAAATGATTGCCAACACGAATCACTAATGGTCATGCATTCATGCCTCACTAGAAAAAAAATCCCCTATGATCAACCATATACTTAAAAGAGGATCATATCATCTAATTTATTATGGTTCTCTCTACACCATAATGTTTCCCTTACAACAATCCTAAAGAATCAACCTCAACAGGTCCATGGTGGATACTCCACTCTTGTTCCCCCAAGACCAAAATAATTCAAAATAGTCCTAGACACCTTATATCCCACGGATCCATAAAACAACTAGAACTATTCATAACCAATGGGAATATTACCTTGTGATCCAAGGCTATTTAATATATATCCATTTCAACCATTATTCTCCTTCTTAATGTAGAGTGATTATCTAATAACCTCTTGTTGGTTTTCACAAACTCTCTTACTAGGTCTCATTCGGTCACAACGATCACACATTAATGGAAATCCATATCGCACACCCCGAAACACCCATATATGAATTTCATCAATTTCAAAACATGTATAGACTATTTATAATACTCTTATATATTGTTAAATAAATGTAACTATATCACCCTAGGTATTCCTATTCAAAAATTATGAATCATACCCATTATTAGTATAAAAGTATGACCCTATACACTTGGTAATCATTGAAAAACCATAATTGTCTACCCACCCACTGATTATGATAGTAAAAGCACACCCAATACACTATGGTACAAGAATCCATGAAAACAAACACTCTTAACCCATCGTTGATACCAATAATAGTCTTAGTGCTCCACCTCACATGTTCATGTAATCCATATGCCTGTACACAAACACTTCCAAGATATCCACATATAAAGGGTAACTCGAACTTGATACAAACACCTAAAAAGAATCATATCCCCCATTGATCCATCATCTGGACAACAAATGCTCGAACCAACCCACTAGGGTATTCATAAATTTCTCTAGGAAGGGAATGTATTCCCCCCACTGAAGAGAACTGCACTATAAAATCCATATGATCTGTCATCAGAGGAATATACATGTATACATGTTAAGTAGAATGCCACCAGGAGAATATTATTTTTAAAACCATAGAGGTTTCTAATGACACTTTAAAGAATTTAATAGCCTTAATTAGGGAAACTAAACACATAAATATGAATATATGTTTTGACTACTATGTAGATATATTAATTAATGTTCACCAGACTATTTCTAGTGGGAAAGGAACCATAATACCCAATAAAAATCTAATATACACACAATGTGTAAATAAATATATGAACCATAATTATAAAATCCAAGAAAAATAATCATGTCACCAGGCTAACTATGATATCCCACTGAAATTGTTTTTGTGATGAACCTTCCCAAGATCCATCACATGTTCCAATGCAATCCTAACCCTCATTTCTACCATCTTTCAAAAAAATAAGATAAAATAAGAGGTTTTAATTCCAAATTTTAATGATCCTACCTAGGTGAAAATGATATGTAACCCATTATCAATAACTAAAAGGCCAAAACCAAGGCTCCATATATTCCAAACACTATGAACTGGTGGTCAGGATCTAAAGAGATAGAGTGGAGAAACTTAACTTCACATAAAAGTATAATAATAGTACAAATATCCTAACACATATTCATCCACAAACATCATTGTATGATAGATAAAAAATGAAACAAGCTATAATAAATTATATGCTTCATAAAAACTCAATGGTCATGACTATACACATAAACTAATCACCCACTAGGTCGGCCACATATAATGAATAAATAAAAGATAAAAATATGAAGGTATCCACGTCAACCCATAATCCATACCTGGAATTCGGTCTCCAATATATGTAAATATACATAAACCAAATCCTTAAACTTTATATGGTAATTCCCTCTCAAACATGTTAAAATGGGTATTTTCCCTATCCCCATGGCATAACATCCTCAACCTAAATGTAGATATAAGTACTAGAAAACCCACCAAGGATCTCATTCAGGGGTGAAAAATAAATTCTATGTACACCACCACAAATTGTGTACCTAAACATGGTTTTCATAATAAGATAATGCACATGTCATATACCCAAATCACTTGAGTAACAATAGAAATAAAAAGAATAAATAAATAAACTATTATCGATCATATGGTTTTATCGCACCACATAAGTGAAACAAAACCAAGTTAAACATGAGTTGGATGTTTTGGAATGGGTAGATCACCATGAAATATCATATTATGACCATCTAAAACAAAATAATAATGTTTACAGAAAAATAAATTAGTATCATAAATATATATATACACTTGGAACCTCCCCAATAGAATCCCACACAAAAACATGCACCCCGCTAGATTTTGGGACCCCAATTATACAATATAAACTAGCGACATGAACTCTCGTTTGAGACTAAAAACCTATCATTGTGTCAGTAGTTTTGTAGAACAAACCATTCTTTTTAATCCATTCTATTGAATTACTCTGCATTCACAAGACATGATCCATAATCTAGAAGTGACATAACATCCATGGGTCACAAACCCATCTATCTAGGTCATAATACTAAACTATAAGGGGTCTCACTCATCTATATCATTAAATAACTCCTAAGGATCTTATTAGCACCAACTGACCAATCGATATGGTCATTAAAGAATATTTGTGTTAGTGACTCAACCCAAATAATATATAGTTCTTCTTTCAACCCCAATTCACCCAGATGATATAGACTCTATCATCCAATCCATATATTATAAATCAATTATCATCAAAATGACAGAACCAATTATCATCAATGTTGAAACCATAATCGATCCATTTGGGGTCAACATAAAACATGTCACCCTTGATGGTCCCCAACACCACTATAATAATATATCAACCTATATAGGGGTCTTTATCACATCCAATACCTATGGTTCATCCCAACACTAGATTCCTTAGTCAAAATCAATTGCATACAACCCATTATAATTTAACACCTCACCCATATGTTCATTCTCTATGGTCCCTCAATTATATATAAACTTCTATTCTGAGGTAACTCTATGTGCTTAACAAACCGTGGGTGTTGGCGCCAAAATTAGGGACAAAGAAGAGGCCCAAATAAGTCCCCAAAGGATTGCCTCAGGAAGCCCCTTCACAGAGATCCCCCAGCACCATGGCCACTGCGAAGTAAGGAGGTGGGATGCTCCGCGACCGCACCTAATGTCTGCGCACCCGCCGTGAAGCAAGGAGGCGTGATGCTCTGCGACCGGACCTGAAGTTCACACACTCGCTGAGAAGCAAGAAGGAGGGATTCTTCACGACTGTATCTAACATTTCCTAGCCCACCACGAAGCCACCAGTTCCCTCTTCTCTCCGTGTGATCTCCTCTCCGTAGAGCCTCTTGCCTATAAATATCGGGCTCCCCCTGAGCCCAAACGATGAACAATATGTCATTTTCGCTTCCCAGATCCCGAATCGCAAAGCATCCTACTGCTCAGTGAACCATGAGCTGGGCGAGGTACTTCTGCTCCACAACGTGCCTCCTCTTCATCCTGTTTTGATCACCTCTTCCAAGAGGGATGCCCTTCGTGAAGCCTAAGGGTCTTCGCGAAGGAAGGGGATCCCCAAGGGGACCCGGGTCATCGCGAACCGTTTATTCTACACGAAACAAACTTCATGAACACATGATCCACATGATAAGGCTAGGTTAATATACTTATCAAATCCCATTGATTCTCAACACCTTTTTCACGAGGAACCTTTTCTCTGTGAGGCTTTTCTCTGCGAATTCCCTTCCACTTCACGAAGAACCTCTCATTTACACCTGCTCCACATGTTAAGGCTAAGGCACCCCACTTCACGAAGCACACCCATTTGAAAGTGACCTCCTCCACACAGAGCAACGAAGCTCCATATGACCCCCACCTATGGACCCCTCTACTTGAAAAATCCCTTTCCCGTGCAACCCTCTAGGATTGCGCAATGTGACTTCAAAGTCCCATGGATGATACCGCCCGTTGCGTTGCTTCGCCTAATGCTTCTTTGCATAAGAACACTAATGGCTATTTCTTCTTCGCATAACCATGCTAACGTGGACCCGTGGATGGTTCACTCTGAGACACCCACTCAGTACGACATTTTCGGTGCCTTCCCTCCCACAAGGAGATGTGGGTACTGGTTATGTTAAGACCTAGGGGTGCGGAGAAAACCCACCTCATCCGAGCTACATGACGTTAAACTGCCAAGAACCATCGTCCTCAACAAATGATGTTAAATTGTGACCTCGCCCCATGCCTCAGATACGGGGTTCCCCTACCTTAGACATTCTCCACGACCCCAGGTCTCCACAGGGGATGATATCCACCTTCTGGGAGTGGCGTTTGTCCATGGGGGAAGGGGAGCCATCTTGGTTTAATCCCCTAACCAATCTTGTAGGAGGCACCACCCCTGCTCCTCTTCACTTCCTCCGTCCCAAGGCCAGTGGAGGGAACGATAGGGAATGGGGATCCTCCTTTCGTCAGTCCCAAATCCCTCTCCTGCTGTGCATTGTCGCACTCGGGCCTTCATCCTGTAGTAAGCCTTGACACTTCTTGGGACGCTCAACACATAAGCCCCTCTTCACTTCCCACAGATGCACCTTTTGCGACATGGTCCTCAGGCCTTTGCTGCCTCTTGTTTCTCTCACTGAGCATAACTGACATGGAATTAGAGTATGCAACGACCATGACAACTCTCCCATCCCACATGACATTAAACTGTATTCACATACTATTCCAAACTATGGGGACTTTGATCCACATCAAGGCATGGTAGTTAGGAAGCCTCCACGAGGTTCAAGACCACCACTCGGTCGTTACGACCTCCTTCACATCGGTTCACCAAACACCAAACCATTCCGAACTATGAAGACTTCAATCCATGTCAAGGCATGGAATGTAGGAAGCCTCATCAGGTTCAAGCCCATCACCCATTAGACCCCCGGTCCATCTTCACATTGGTTCACTGACACAACCCATCCTGCACTACGTGGAATTTGATCCATGTAAAGGCATGGTACGTAGGAAGCCTCACGAGGTTCAATCACATCAACCATTGGACCCATGATCCACCTTCATGTCGGTTCACCGGTGCACCCCCCCCAAACTATGGGGACTTTGATCCATGTCAAGGCATGGTAAGTATGAAGCCTCCATGAGGTTCAATCCCACTACCCGGTCGTTCCGACCCCCTTCATGTCGGTTCACCCCCTGTCCCGCATGACGTTAAACTATATTCCAACCCATTCCAAACTACGAGGTCTTTGATCCATGTAAAGTCATTGTATATAGGAATCCTCCCTGAGGTTCAATCCCATCACCCATCGGACACCCAGTCTAGCTTCACATTAGTTCACTGACACAACCCATCCCGAACTATGAGGTCATTGATACATGTCAAGGAATGGTACATAGGAAGCCTCAGGAGGTTCAAGACCATCGCCCATCAGACCCTCAGTCCATATTCATGTTGGTTCTCTAACACAGACCATCCCCAACTATGATGAATTTGATCCATGTTAACACATGGTACATAAGAAGCCTCCACGAGGTTCAAGCCCACCGCCTGGTCATTCCAACCTCCTTCACGTCATTTCGACCTCATCCAGCGGTATTCCATTGAAACCTCCTTCTACAGTAATTCATTTTCAACATCATTCGATGGTAATTCATTGCCAGATGAACTATACAGACTTTTATTCCCTACCACGAGGATTCATAGGAGGTCTCTTCGAGTCTCGTGCCCAAAACCATCGTCCATCCTGATTCATACCCAGACCACCACATCCTGGTGATATCATGCCACCTCATTCCCTCCCACAACATTCATGATGCCGCCCACATGTTGGCCCCAATATCATTGTTCCCTCCAAGGGGGTTCCCCCACCTGATCCACTCTAATTGGTGTTTTGGTCAGTCTGATCCATCTCCGCTGGATGTTAAACTTGAGGCATACACTGTGTTAAACATGGGAAGACGAGGAAAACGATATATACATGGCATGGCATACAATTCCCCATGTACGATGTGGGATTCCATGGGCTTCTACACCCCCGATAATCCCTATAATAAGGGATTTAAGAGAGACACACAAATCCCCAGCGTCCAGACACGCCAGTGATGCCCAGCTTGACTACTCCCCTAACCGAAGGATGCTGACATGATAGGACCCCTTGGAATGTCCTGACAGTCGTAGTGTAATTAACTGGTATCCAAGAAGATATCGCGCCCAGAATAGTTTCACGAACAATGTATTAAATCTATGAGGGAGACCCGGACTAGGTGACGAGTTCCAAGGAGGAATCCACGGAAGGAAGAACCAACATCCCATCATCCTATTTTGACAAAGGAGAAAATTTCACTGAATAATGAATGGATGCCACCATCCTTTGGAAATTTGGAATACGGGGTAAAAAATCCATGCCTATCACAGTCAAGTAGATGGACACATGCGCCCCAGGGAAAGCATCAGGAACAAAAATGGTGAACCAGACGTGAAGACCTTCTCCTCAAAATGGAGATTTGTAATGTTTGGGGCATCCATGGATTGATGTTTCACTGGATCCATCTATCCAGTGCTAGCTCCCACCAAGAAAATAGTGGGCCTGGAGTGAAACTCACCAGATGTTGGGGTAGTAGAACATTGGAAATCCCGTTCTGTGACATTGTCAGTGTGGATCCCTCTTACCTTTCACCGAAGGTGGGATGGAGTTGGGGCATTGGTCATCGATTCCTTTTTCCTTTTAGCACTGACGGGTCCATCTCTCTACTTCGCCGGAATCAGGTTGCTGCCAATGGAATGTGATCTCCACCCACTTTCCTACATAGGGGCAGGGGAAACTCCATCACAGCCCCTCCACGTGGCTTCACCGCTCCCACAACAGATTCTACATCCACGACCGTGGGGCGCCCACGCCCCATCTCACCATTGAAAGTTATCCAACAAAGTGTAATTAACGACCTTGTACATCGTTACGAGGTGGAGGAAATAATCTCAACCCATGATATGGCCCACCTGAACATGGAGGCATCCAGGCCCTACTGTCAACGCCTCCCACGAGGGCCGCGCAGGGAGCCATTGCTCCCAACCCCAACATTCAATTATTTCGGGAGCCTGTCCCCGGTGAACTTTGACGACTCCATGCCTTACGCTGATGAGGTGGGTGATGTCTGGCCCAGCCCGATCAGAGTATCAATCCAAGGGCTCCTAGTAGAGGCCCCCACTCGGCCGCGTCAGCGTCGCCGCCCAGCCTTGCCGGAGGAGCAGGTAGGCTTTCCGCCAGCACCACCAGCACCGGATCACCTGAGCCGACGCCAGCATCGAGAACGATCTGAGGACACCCACCAAGGGGCATCAGCGTAGACGACTATTGTGGCCCTAGCCACCACCGAAGAATATCATCAAGTCCCTCCACAAACTGAGTAGGGGCATTCCAACACCCAACCGGGATCAGGGCCCCAACCTCCCCATGGGCAGGCTGGGTCTACTCTCCTGGTCATAGGCATGAGCGGGGGTCATCGTGAACCAACCCGAAAAAATGACACCGCATGAAGGTGTCCTCCCCGTACCACTACCATAGAGATAATGGGTCTTCCTCGTTTCTAGCCTCAACATGGAGGTCTTCCTCGTGCCACCCCCAATCTGAATGAAGGTCTGCCCCATGGTGGTGATGTTCGGTACGGATGCCTCTCCCATGCCCATCACACAGAGTATGGATCCCTTCCTCCTGGCCCCGACCATCGACGTGGAGACATTACCCATCTGGTCTCTATCCAACGTGGGGATCTTCCCTATTCCCTCTCCACAGTTGGTGAGGGTCCTCCTCGACTCGATAACCAGAGGGGTGAAGGCCAGCCTCGCTCAACCTGCACCAAGCATGGAGGTCCTCCCCATGATCCCTCCAGTCTCGATGGATGGTTTTACCACTCTAGTGCAGTTCATGGAGGTCCTCCCTAGGTCCCCTTCGACATATGTCCTGGATCTCTTCGCACCCCGGCTGTCTCAAGTGGAAACCCTCTCCGCCCTGGCACTAGTGCGGTTGAAGGACCACATGTCAAGAATCAGCCTTGTCCTGAGGAGCCTCCCAGGGGAAGGATGGTGGGTTGTTGCTGCCACAAGAAAAACCCTGGGAAGGCCTGGACGGAGATCAAACCGGTCTTATTCTCAGACTCTGAAGCAGAGTGCGACTCAGATCAGGAGCACTCCCCTCACTCATCCGAGTCAAGGGATAGGGAAGGGATGAAGCACATTTTCCTGGTACTACCAAAATGTGAGGTCCACATGATTCCCACCTCCCTCTATCAGTATATCCAGGAGGATAAAAATATGGCAACCCTGTAGGTTATGGTCGTGCAGTCACCACCATAATCGCGGGAAGCGCTTTCTACCTCCACAAAAGATCACAGAGTGCTATTCTGAGGACCAATGGTAGGTGAGAAGCATCGCGACCCACCCCCACTAGCCCTGGCCCCTGAGCCAGGAACAGTAGATGTCAGCCTGTCCTATCACGCTGTAGTGGCCAGGTCACTACACTCCTCGGAGGACATCCCAAGAATCGGCGGCCAGTCATCACGTTCACCGTATTCTCCACCAGCCAACCTGTCATCCCAGCGGTCTACCTCAGCACCACTACCAGTTCCTCAACCAACACCAGTTGGTGAGTGGGGAAATCAAGGGCCAGACCATGAATTTGAGCCGAGGAGCTTCTGGAGCATCCTTGCAGCGGACCACTTTCCCGAGAAATTTTGGCCCCTGGCTGTGTAGGATTTCCGAATATCAGAGTCCCTCACGACAATTGAAGTTGAGTGTTTCCGCTACACCCTCTGGTCGATGCATTTTAGTCTCCATTATCAGCACATGTTTTATCCAAGGATCTAAGCGCATTTTGAATACACTAGTGAGAAGTGTCTTCTAGTCGATCTGGCCGCACTCTCGGTGGCCTAGCGCCCCGAGACACCAGGTCGTCATGAGGCCCTCCATCAGCAATGCGTTCAGTGTATCAAGGTCTCTTCAAAATCATCATAGAAGATACCCCCAATGTGAAAGTCCATGGATGGGGCAGTATGATGACTTCCTCTTCAGCCCTATCTAACAGCTGCCTGACTCACTACACAATATTGATGACATGCCCCTGGGAAAGGACACGGTCCAAATGGCTGACATTATGGAAAAAGAGGATGAGTTGGAGTTTTTGGATGGAGACGTACCCCTTGAGGGTGTTCCACCACTGTTGGAAAAATAGAGGAGGATTTCTCGTTAGCAGAGGAACCTCCTAGGTCTCCCAGCACCCACCGAGGCATTGGTTCTCAGCTGGAATGTCATTAATGGAAAAGATCATGTCAGAGATGTAAAGCACTCTGAATCGTCTACATCAGTATAGAAGATGGAGGAAGACTCCGAGAAGGCCATGTTGTGCCAAAAACATGCTGAGCAGAATAGGTTAGTTGACGAAATCATGGCTGAATGCACTGTAGAGCGACGACCCAACTATGGTGATCCTAGTCCGAGGCAGCAAGGGCAGGAAAAACTACACCTCCGCGAGATGCCTCTGGGAAACCACGATCATACATCTCTTACAGACAAGGCTGAAGCCGGAACACATGGAAAGAGGGTGCGGTATGTCTCACAAACCCTCTCGAATGGCACAACAATCCATAGAATCTAGCCCGGGTTCACCCAGCTGCCCCGCATGCCATTCCACCAGTCACTCCACGAGCCGCTGAACCTGTCTACCGTGTTGAAGTGCCCAAAAATTCACTCGTGGTTAGGGATCCCCATAAAGACAGGGAACCCCACTCAGATGATCATATGGAGGCACTCATAGCCCGCCTTGAGGCATTGGAAATGGAGCAGGTGGCTATCCCACTAGATGGCAAGCCGTACCCAGCATGGGTGGATAATATGTCGACACCTCTAGGTTTCAATAATCCCACCTTCTCCCCCTTTAATGTGACGGGGGACCTGATGTAGCATCTGATCCACTTTAACTGAAGGTGTGGGCCCATGTTGGGGACTCCAGCGTAGCAGGAGGCTACCAAGCTCCGTTGATTCGTTCAGACACTGGAGGGGCCGGTATTCGTCTGGTACAGCCAGCTCCACATCAGATCCGTGACCTGCTGGGAGGAACTTCACAGGAAGTTCCCTTTCCAGTTCAGCTCTAACACCTAGAAGACTAGCATCGCAGACCACTTCAAGTGCAAACAAAGGCCTGATGAGCTAGTCGTAGACTTTATTGCCTGGTGGAAGGGGCTCACATACTCCCATGACATGCCACTTACGTAATAGAAATTACCGACGATGTGCATAGGGAATGTCAATATGGACCTGGTTCCCTCCCTGATCACTCAGAACTATCTCGGAGGGTACCAAGACTTCTCATATAAGGACCATCTCCTCATAGAAGCCCTGCAACAGGTCAGATCGGCCCGTCCTTTTCCCCCTGTTATCCTAGTATGGAGATCTACTAGAGTTGAACCCACTGTGGTGGCCGAAATAGAATCCCCCTAGGAAACTAGAATTGCTACCAGTAGCACTGGACTCATAGCCTCATAGAGGCCCTCCACCTCTGGAACAACCTCTGGCTTCAGGGCTTCCTCTGATTAGGCAGAATCCCCCGCAGAAAGCACCACCACCGCCATGGAGGGACAATCAGGGTCCACCACCTCGATAGGCCCCTCCAGCTCCACATCAAGGCCAGGTCCCAAGGGCTCCCTATCTAGAAAGAAGACACCAGAATTACTCATTCTGTGAGAGTCAGGTCCCCGGTTACATATGTAGTGCCCTAGAGCAGGGGATTGTATGCTTTCTTAAGTGCAGAATGCCGGATGAGGCGAATCTCACGGATTTCCATAACTATTTCCCCTATCATCGGATAATGGGGCACACAGTCATGAATTGCTATGTGTTTAAGGACTATCTCCATGACAATGTCGATAACAACATAGTCAGGCTGGGCCCGGACCTAACACAAGTGGTCGGTGACTTTGTGAGGTCAGATAGCAGTAGTGACGGTGAAGGTGAGTGGCAGCAGGTTCCTAGCAGCAGATCACAAAATTACGTTGACTAGATAGATTGTAAAATGGTTTCTTAGGACCATTGAATTATTTGTGCATTCCTGAATCACCCGGAGCCATCTAAATATGTGACCGCCACCTCTGCATCATCATCTATGTTGGCCTCTTCCCAGAATATCCATCACCAGCGGCGCAAGAAAAAGCAATGTGCCCCGATGATTCCATCGTCGTCCCACACTCTTGGTGACTTCATGCCCCTTGAGATGGGGATCCCTCGCATAATCTACCTAGTGGTGGATGATTCTTTGAGTGATAGTCAAGGGTACGCTTCAGTTAACACCGTCGAGTTGGTAAACCCATATAGGACTCCCAACATAGGGGAACGTCAGGCGAACCTCCCCAATGCCCCCAGCCGACGCCAATGTTGGAGAAGCTGCAACCATATGGTTCATCGAGGCACATCAGTCGACACCTCCAGCTAGAACATACAAGCCTCTAAGACTAGACAATAGGCCCAACACAGAACTCAGCACGTGCGGTCGCTTCATCCGGTATCGTTAGGACCGCCTCCACCAACGTTTGTGCTAGTGGATCAGGCCAAGCCACTTCTGCCATACCGCAACTAGCTTCACCCCACTACTATTCTACCTCAGCCGTCTGGAGCTAATCCGTTATCTACTCTTCAGGCTTCGACTAGTGAGAAACTGGATATTCCCAGCACTTTCCATTCATCGGTCCAGCTGACAGGGACTACCATGACTCTAATCGCAGAGCCGCCTTCTTTAAGCAAAAGTTCGAGCCTGTCATAGAAGTATGATGGTATCAAGAACCTTAGTGGAATCCAACAAGGCATTCCATCCTTGAAGCCCTCTTCTTTTCTTCGGATATGTGTGAGGACCTCGCTGAGGCTTTAAGGAGCCCCGTCCAATTTGAGACCGAGGTAGCTGATGCAAAATCCATTCATGATGAAGCAGTTGAGACTACCGAATTCCATTCCATCATTTAGTTATTCATAGAGGATGAAGGCTCTCCCATACAGGTGAACATCCCCCCACTGTATATCACTATCCAATTTAATGGTGTGGAGGTTTACTGCTATCTCATTGACACCAGATCTTGGATTATTCTTATCCCGACATAGATGATGTGGATGGTGGGTTTATCCGAGGATAACCTGACTCCCTCCGATTTAGATATCTAGGGATATGACAGGACAGAGCTGATCTCAGTCGGCAAGATCTGTTTGAAGCCCCAGTTCGATGGCTTAGTTTCGATCACTGAGTTCATGGTCGTGTCCTAGGACACTACATACAATGAAATTGATGGGTAGACATGGTTCTCTCTGCACGCGGCGGTCCCCTCATCATATCACCAGTGCCTCAAGTACTCCCTTAATGGTCTACTAGATGTACTCAAAGGTGATGCATCTCATTTCTCTTCTTGTGAACCCCGTTATCTGGACACTGACTATTACAAGAGAAAGGATATGTAGATTCTGGCAAGTGAGGTTGAACCCGCCCCGGTCACAAGTGACCCTTGGGCAGGTCTCGATGATGCCTATGTCTTCCCAATCCATCAATTGGAGTCCACGACCCCCGAAATGGGGCAATGATTTGTCGTCTCTTGTCAAGACCCGTCCTCGGGGCTCGTGCCGTGTCTACCCCATGCCCGGCTTCCAAAGGCCAGGGGCTGGCGACTAGCACCAAGGCGTAAATCCCGGAAAAAAGGGAAGGCATTGCCTTTGAAAAGTAAACAAGCACCACAGAGTAAGCAAGCGGAAAAGTAAACACTAAGTAAAAACTGTAACAAACTATGCTGAAAGTAAAGGGGCCAGAAATACAAGCCCAATTATAAAGTAAAACTGAAAGGGGAAAAGGAAACTGAAAAGAAAAGCCACAGCGTCGAGCCGTCCTCTGGAAGTCCCACCTGAAGGGTGGGTACATATAGCATCCACTGCTCCTCGGTCCACCTGACTGCTCCGAGTACGTCCCGCCCAGTGGTCCACCTCCAGGTATCGTCCTACTCCGCAAGCCTCCACCACGATCAGTGATGTCCGTCGTCTGCAACCAACACAACGTAGTGCGGGCATAGCCCGTGTAGGGGTGAGTATAAGCTACTCAGTAGGGACCCCGAGACCCCCGAAGGTCTCCCATAATCCACAAAGGATAATCCACAATGGAAAGATACAATCACGAAGTAACATCCGACACTGCTTAGGTATATGCCCGTACATATACCTAAGTCATCAATTCCCGCTCGGCTCCAACGTCCGAGCTCAAGCACAACCCAGTCCACACAGGAAAGAAAAACATATACCCACACAGGATAGCACAACACAATCCACAAAGGAGAGTAAAAGTAATCCACAGAGGATAGTTCAACACAATCCACAAAGGAGAGTAAACAGTAAATCCACACAGGATAGATCAACACAATCCACAAAGGAGAGTAACAGTAAATCCACACAGGATAGCTCAACACAATCCCCAAAGGAGAGTAACACAGGATTTAGCTCACACAGGTATACTTCTTCGGATGACGATAAAGATGGTCACTGATCCATCTAAGTCGCCGGACCCACAAAAGATCGATAGGTACTAACCCCCGTAATGACCCACACAGGATAGATAGGTAACTAACCCCCGAAAAGACCCACACAGGATCGGGCCCACGTAGGACCTGTAGGCGCTGGCTCACACAGAACCACTGAGCGCTGACCCACACAGGATCAGATTCACACAGGATCTGTAGCACTGATCCATGTAGGATCGCTGAGTGCAGTAGTCGTCGCAGTCCATTGAGGATCTCTACACAGTCGTTGGCGCAGTCCACTGAGGATCTCTGCACAGTCATCGCTGCAGTCCACTGAGGATCTTTGCACAGTCGTCGTTGTCGAAGTAGCAGTCGCAGCCAGCTCTAGGGTTCCCGCACACAACAAGCTCATTCGAGAGGGTCCGCTCCACGAGCCGAGAGGCTGATACATCAACTGACACAAAGTCCGAGTTTGATGTATCCAAAAGTTCTGTATCGTCAATAGGAAGTCAATGTCGCAGACGGTGCGTCAATCGGACGCCCGGTCTGAGAGTTATTGGCTTTTTCGTCCCAGGGGCCCTGTTGGTTTTTAAGGCAAAACTAACCCGACCATACTCCACCCGCGTCCAAACCTCGAGCGGAGTGAGCCAAAAGATTCGTCTCACTTAGAGTAATTCAACAAAGTTGACGGCACGTCGATCAGACGTCCGAAGCTCAAGATATGAGCGTTTCCGCTCCGAGGGCCCGGTTGGTTTTGTGTACGGACCAACCCGGCTGAACACAAAGTATTCTGAAACCTTGAGTGCGATATACCGAAACGACCGTCTCGATCCAAGGATCGCGTTGCCACTGACGGCACGTTGTTCGGAGGCTCGTAGCTCGTGTTATGAGTGAATGACCAAAAATTGTCCGAAGACGGGGGGTCCGGGCCCAGGCCAGCCCGGCCCGCCCCCCCTCCCCCCGGGGTCGACCCGACCCGGTCCGAACCGGCTGGACCCGGTCCAGTCCGGCCAGGGCGCGGCTCGGCCGGTCGGACCGCCCTGGCTCGGCTCGGCCGAGCGGCCGAGCACTCGGGTTCCGTGGGGCGCTGCCCCCGCGGTTTGGAGGTGTCGCGGCCCCGCGTGGGGCCACGCTGGTTCAGCGGACGTGGCATGTCGCCGCGTTCCGTGCGGGCGAGCCGGACCCATGCGGCCGTGGGTCCGCTGGCCGCCGCCGCCAAAGAGACCCTGTCCGGCGGCGCGCCGGGGCCACCACGTCGGCGTCCTGCGCCGCCGGTAGCTTCTACGGGCCACCGGAGTTGCTCCGGTGGTCCGTTTTCTTTCTCGCCTGCGCCGTTGTTCCTCTCGGGTTCCGTACTCCACTGCGGGATCATCAAATCGGCCTTGCGTCACGATTTGTCGTCGCCCTCCAAATTTGCACAACAACGAAGAATGACGGAGGGTTATCGAGCCGTGTTCGTTTGGCCGGCACCCTCCGCGTTCGATAAAAACAACGGGAGAATTATTCAACACATGAATACATAACCGAAAAGAATTTTAATGAATTAAAATTGTTTTATGAAATGGGTTCTTCATTTTGAATGGAAACCAACACGAGAATATAAAACATCCAAATAAAATCCCTAACTCGTCAAGTCATCACACGCGGGTTCTTCACGGATTTGATCGACGCGGAAGGAGGCGATCGTCGCGTCGCGGAAGGCGTCACGTCGTCGCGGAAGGGTGTCACGTCGATGAACTCCGAGGTTCAAGAACAACAGATTTAATTAATAATAATTAAATCCGTGCATTGTTAAAAACAACAAAGGAGTTTTAAGGAATCGCAAACACTCACCTAAATGGATGATTGAAGGTTTTTGTCGCGGTGGAAGGAACATCGCAGAAGAACGTCATGGGAGAGGAAACGTCGGCGTTGCGGCACGCGGCGTCGCGTCGTCGATTTCCGCAGGTTCGGCGTTCTTCGTCGGAGGTCGTCGTTCTTCGCGTTCTTCGTGTTCTTCGCGAAGAAGGGTGAAGGCACAAGAACTTCTGTCAAAAACCTCTCAAGGTGTAATCCTCCAAAAGTCGGCGTTGGTCTTATTTTATTATTACGCCAAAAAACGAAAAATAGGTAAGTAACGACCCATTAATTCGTAGAATTAATTCAACGAAAGAAACTGCCCATTTAATTCCCGAATAAAACCGCCCAATTAAATGGTGCATTAAGAATTTAAGAAAACGAGTCAGTTGACTTTCATAATGATGGGTTTTCACGGGTGCGTTACATAGCGGAAAAGAAACGGTGGGGCTCATGCGGGCCCCACCCCACAAATATCCTACAAAGAGGGTAGGATATTTTTGGATAGCATCCTATCCGGAGCAAATCGGCTTAACCCGCCTTAAGTGGGTTCAAGTTGCTTCCAAGTGCCTTAAGTGAAATAAAATGAAGTTTGTCGTACTATTATTTTATTTCTTAACTTTAAGCCCAAAAATTGAAAACCACACCCGAGAAAACGCAACTCCGGAAGAGGCGTTTCTAAGAAATTACCGGTGCTGCGATTGCATCGATGCCCTCAGAATTAGATTCCGGGAATCGGTTCAAAAGTTAGAAAAACCCGCTCATCCGTTCACTGAACGTACCCGAGCCAAACTTCGGAAAAAGATTCCTGGCACACCGGGCCTCAGAATCGGGTGCCGTCAGAAACTGCGTTCTTGTAAAATTCCAAAGAAAATTAAGAAAAAAAATTTCCTTGAAATTTACGGGTCTTTAAATTACTCCCACCTCAGGGCTTTACGTCCCCATAAAGATACATCATAAACTAGGGAAACAAATATGGGTACTGAGCACGCATCTGAGCCTCCCACTCCCAAGTGCTCTCCGGGAGGTTCCCATGATGCCATCTGATGTTCACTAGAGGAATTGATCATCCACGTAGGACCCGCTCCTATTGATCCTTGATCTCCACTGGGACCTCCGCAAAAGTCTCCCCATCATCCACGTCTAGCTCCCCATGGTCAATGATGTGCGTTGGGTCGTGCACGTATCTCCTCAGCTGAGGTACGTGGAAGACGTCGTGCACCCGGTGCAACTGAGGTGCTAGAGCCAGGCAATAAGCCACCTCGCCAATCCTGCTGAGGACCTGGAAGGGTCCGATGAAGCGTGGAGACAACTTGTCGCCTCGGCCAAATCTTTGTAATCCACGTCGAGGTGAGATACGCAAGAAGACGTGGTCGCCATCCTTGAACTCTAGAGGCCTCCGCCTCCTGTCATCATAAGACTTCTGCCGGCTCTGAGCTGTCCTCATCCGCTCCTGGATGACCTGGACCTTCTCTGTCATGGTCCGGACCATCTCTGGTCCCACAAGGGCTGACTCCCCAGGGTCTTTCCAGCACAAAGGAGATCTGCAAGGTCTGTCGTACAACACCTCGTATGGTGCCATTCTGATAGTGGAGTGGTAGCTATTGTTGTACGCGAACTCCACCAAGGGTAGGTGGTCCTCCCAGCTGCGACCAAAGTCGAGGACACATGCCCGGAGCATATCCTCGAGAGTCTGAATGGTCCCCTGCATCTGACCATCCGTTTGAGGGTGAAAGGCGGTGCTCAGACGTAGCTGCGTCCCGAACACCTCCTGCAACCCCTTCCAAAGCCGGGATGTAAAACGAGCATCCCAATCAGAGACGATAGACGATGCCACACTGTGAAGCCGTACAATCTCCTGAACGTAGAGACACCCCAATCTCTCCACTGAGCCCTGCTCTCAGATGGGTAAGAAGTGTGCCGACTTTGTGAGTCGGTCAAAAATCACCCAAATGGAGTCGTGACCTTTGGAAGTGCGTGGAAGTCCAGTCACGAAGTCCATAGATATCCTATCCCACTTCCACTACGGGACCTCCAAGGGTTGTACCAAGCTTACTGGTACCTCATGCTTTGCCTTCACCTGCTGACAGGTGAGGCAGCGAGAAACGAACTCTGCCACAACTATCTTTATGACCAGCCACATGTGTTATCGTCTGAGGTCCTGGTACATCTTCGCCACTACAGGATGTACCGCTAAAGGGGAAGTGTGAAACACTCTAAGCACCTCCTCCCGTAATGCAACTGGTACCATGGTACGTCCTCAAAAAAGGACGTCGTGCTCTAATCCAAGGGAGAAACCATCAGGTGCCTGTCCCGAGGATA
The DNA here is from genome assembly GCA_963277665.1 of Viscum album. Taxonomy (NCBI): domain Eukaryota; kingdom Viridiplantae; phylum Streptophyta; class Magnoliopsida; order Santalales; family Viscaceae; genus Viscum; species Viscum album. The sequence goes on along the minus strand of OY728151.1, from coordinate 829,040,125 downwards.
TCTGAGCACGCTGCGTCTCACAGTCGGCGTCCCCACGCTGTGCCTCTCTGACCCGCTGCAGTAGTGGAGGAGTGGCTGTGAGAGACTGAAGGAAGGCTGGTCTATCTCTATCCACGAAGGATATCTGCAAGGCGGCTAGCTGCTATGTCGCCTCCTCAAGTAGCTGAATGCCCGTCCTCCTGCTGAGGGAATCAACTACTACGTTCTCCTTCCCAGGAGTATAGACTATCTCAATGTCATAGTCTTGGAGGAACTCGAGCCATCACCGCTGTCTCAGGTTCAGGTCTTTCTGATAGAAGATGTACCTGAGAATCTGGTGGTCAGAAAAGACTGTAAAGCGCTCTCCCATCAGATAGTGCCGCCATGTCTTCAGTGCGAAGACCACTACTGCTAACTAAAGGTCATGGGTAGCATAGTTCTGCTCATGCGGCCTCAGCTAACGTGATCCATAGGAAATCACGACCCGCTCATGCATCAGGACACATCCGAGTCTGGTCCCTGATACATCGCAGTAGACTACATATCCAACTCCCTCCTCAGGCGACCTCAAGATAGGTCCGCTGGTCAATCTCTGCCTCAGCTCCTGAAAGCTCTACTGACATCTGTCTGACCACACAAAGGGTTTCCCCTTCTTCTTCAAAGCTGAGAGTGGCGCCACAACTCTGGAAAAGTCCGGCAAAAATATCCGATAGTACCCAGCTAGTCCCAAGAAACTCCGCACCTCTGTCACGCTCCTGAGTGGCTCCCAAGATAGCACTGCCTCAATCTCCGTGGGATCCACTGCAACTCCCGCCTCAGAAATGACGTGCCCCAATAAGTGGACCTCACGTAACCAGAACTGGCACTTCGAGAGCTTGCCATAAAACTGGTGCTCTCGTATTGTGTCCAGTACAACCCACAAGTGTTAGGCGTGCTCCTCCTCCGTGGTCGAGTACACCAAAATGTCGTCGATGAAGACCACGACAAATCGATCGAGGTATGGTTGGACGATCCTGTTCATGAGGCTCATGAACACTGCTGGAGCGTTGGTTACGCCAAAAGGCATGACCAAGAACTCATAGTGGCCATACCGACACCTGAAGGCCGTCTTCTGCACGTCCTCGTCTCAAACTCTGAGCTGATCATAGCCTGACCTGAGTTCTATCTTCGAGAACCACCGTGCTCCCTTGAGCTAATCAAAGAAGTCATCAATCCTCGGTAGCGGATACTTGTTCCTCACTGTCACCTAGTTCAGGCGACGATAGTCGACACACAGTCGCAAGCTCCCGTACGCCTTCTTGGCGAACAAAATCAGGGAAGCCCAGGGTGAAAAACTGGGTCGGATGAACCCCTTGCCCTGCAAGTCCTCCAACTGTACCCGCAGCTCTCGAAGCTCAGCGGGGGCCATCTGATACACTGGAGTGGATATCAGGGCTGTCCTGGGGTACAGATAAATATAAAATTATACCTCTCTGCGAGGAGGTATCCCAGGAACGTCATCGGGAAAGACGTCCGCGTACTGATCCACCACTGCAGGAAAACTAGGACTCCGCACGTCAATTGCTCCAAGGTTGAGGCTAGCCAACTGATGAGTGATGGGATGTCCCTTCCTCTGCGTGAGTCCCTCCTGTGCTGCAAAGGCTCCCTTCTCGTTGATGAAGGTGAACCTGCTCTCATCGGTGCGCACACATCGCACCATGCGTCTAAAACAGTCAATATGAGCATGGACTGTAGATAACCAATCCATGCCCATGAGGACGTCGTAAGGCCTCGAAGCTGCTACAAGAAGATCCCAGCCGAAGCTCTCGCCTCATAGAGTAAGCTCACACTGCCGGCACCAGTGCGTAATCGTTGAGTCTGCTCCCGTAGGGGTCTCTAGCTTTAAGGATCGAGCCAACGGCTCTGTCGGAATCTCCGAGCTCCGAACAAGGGAAGCGGCTATGAAAGAGTGACTTGCTCCTGTGTCTATAAGAACTGCAGAAAGGATGGAATAGACACATATCATACCTTGAATCATCTCTGGAACACCGTGGTCATAGGCCTCCGCTGCCTGGAGCCGTGCCTGTCTCTCCCCGCCAGCTCCGGGTGGTCGGGGCGGACCTCCTGGTGGTGCTGGTGGCAGAGCCTCAAAGCATCGCCCACCACCTGCTGCTCGGCCAGCTCCTATGCCTCGTCCTCCTCCTACATGCGGACCGCCATGGTCGACCCTATGCCTCTGCCTAGGTGGCCTCTCCACCGTCGGCTTCTCCTCGGTATGGCGGGTTGGGCAGGAACGAGCCATGTGGCCCTGCCCGCCGCAGGCGTAGCACTGCCTGCCTCCCGGAAGACTGGCTCCGTGCTGTGTGCCCCGCACTGCTGAGCCAGTGTCCTGAGGTCGTCTATGAGAGGGTCTAGTCTGCCTGGAACCCTGTGTCATCCATTGGCTACCTGCTGCCGAAGACTCTGCTACCTGCCGCCCTGCGGTAGGTCTCGCTGCTGAAGTAGACGCAGCCAGAAAGCTCTCGATCGGAAGGGCTCGCTCCAGTACTCCTGCCTGGGTCGGGATGCTGAGGGAGATCAGAGATGCCCTGATCTCGTGTCTCAAACCCTTCTCAAAGGTCTGGGCCTAGAATAATGGGTCACGTACCATATCTATCGAGTAACGAGAAAGATCGGTAAACCTCGCCGCGTACTGGGCGACCGTCCAGCTGCCCTACTGCAGCTGAAGAAGCTCCTGAATGCGCACTGCACGGAGGGTGGCCGGGACGAACTCTGAGCGTAAGAGGCTCTCGAATTTCATCCAGATGAGAGAAGCCTCATCGTGCACCTGGATCATCAAGCTCCACCATCGGCCCGCTGCTGCATGTAGTAGGTTCGCCGCGAGGATCACCATGAGGTCTGCTGGTGTCCTCACTATCGTGAAAACTCGAACAACTGCCTCCAGCCAGTCCTCAGCTGCATGGGGGTCCGTCTCCCCACGAAACCTGAGTGGTCGCTGGTGCTGGAACTCGTGAAGAGCTCCGAGGCGACGTGCATCATCAGCGGTTGGTGCCGGAAGCATCGGGGGCTCGAAGGGTAAAGGTACCGCAGGTGCCTCTGCTGTCAACGGGCCCTGTACCGAGGCCTCGTCACTCAGCGGGCTGTCGTCGCGCTCTACTCTCATAACCATAGCTGGCTGCCATCGTGGGGCCATCCTGAAAAGGAAACAAGTGCGCCACGGTCAGAACAGTATACCTAGTGAGCTGACACAAGTAATCACAAATAAAACTTGAAACACACATGCAATCAATGTTTTCGTGCATTAAGTCGGAAATCAGAAGTCAGGGTCCTGGTGTACGGATACGTCAGCCGCCGCACCAACACTGGACTCCCTGGACTGATAACCACACCCAATACGCTAAACACTATTTCTTCACATAAAAGAAAGATCAGAGTCTGCGGTAGAACCGACCACCTCTGATACCAATTTGTCACGACCCGTCCTCGGGGCCCGTGTCGTGACTACCCCAAGCCCGCCATCCATAGGCCAGGGGCTGGCGACTAGCACCAAGGCGTAAATCCCGGAAAAAAGGGAAGGTATTTCCTTTGAAAAGTAAACAAGCACAACAGAGTAAGAAAGCGGAAAAGTAAACACTAAGTAAAAACTGTAACAAACTGTGTTGAAAGTAAAGGGGCCTGAAATACAAGCCCAACTGTAAAGTACAACTGAAAGGGGAAAACAACAACTGAAAAGAAAAGCCGCAGTGCCGAGCCGTCCTATGGAAGTCGCACCTGAAGGGTGGGTACAAATAGCCTCTACTGCTCCTCGGTCCACCTGACTGCTCCGAGTACGTCCCGCCCCGTGGTCCACCTCCAGGTACCGTCCTGCTCCGCAAGCCTCCACCACGATCAGCACTGTCCGTCGTCTGCAACCAACACAACGTAGTGCGGGCATAGCCCATGCAGGGGTGAGTGTAAGCTACTCAGTAGGGACCCCGAGACCCCCAAAGGTCTCCCAGAATCCACAAAGGATATTCCACAAAGGAAAGATACAATCACGAAGTAACATCCGACACGACTCAAGTATATGCCCATACATATACCTAAGTCATCAATTCCCGCTCGGCTCCAACGTCCGAGCTCAAGAACAACCTAGTCCACACAGGAAAACAAAATGTATACCCACACAGGATAGCACAACACAATCCACAAAGGAGAGTAAAAGTAATCCACATAGGATAGCTCAACACAATCCACAAAGGAGAGTAAACAGTAAATCCACACAGGATAGCTCAACACAGTTCACAAAGGAGAGTAATAGTAAATTCACACAGGATAGCTCAACACAATCCACAAAGGAGAGTAACACAGGATTCAGCTCACACAGGTATACTTCTTCGGATGACGATAAAGATGATCACTGATCCATCTAAGTTTGTCGGAAACACAAATAATCGATAGGTACTAACCCCTGCAATGACCCACACAGGATTGATAGGTAACTAACCCCCTCAAAGACCCACACAATATCGGGGCCACACAGGACCTGTAGGTGCTGGCTCACACAGAACCGCTGAGCGCTGACCCACACAGGATCAGATCCACACAGGATCTGTAGCACTGATCCACATAGGATCACTGAGTGCAGTAGTCGTCACAGTCTACTGAGGATCTCTGCACAGTTGTCAGCGCAATCCACTGAGGATCTCTGCACAGTCATCGCTACAGTCCACTGAGGATCTCTGCACAGTCTTCGCTGTCGAAGTAGCAGTCGCAGCCAGCTCTAAGGTTCCCGCACACAGCAAGCTCGTTCGGGAGGGTCGCTCCATGAGCCGAGAGGCTGATACATCAACTAACACAAAGTCCAAGTTTGATGTATCCAAAACATCTGTATCGTCAATAGGAACTCAACGTCGCAGACGGCGCGCCAATCGGATGCCCGGTCTGAGAGTAATTGGCTTTTTCGTCCCAGGGGCCTGGTTGGGTTTTAAGGCAAAACCCACCCGACCGTACTCCACCTGCGTCCAAACCTCGGGCGGAGTGAGCCAAAAGATCCGTCTCACTTAAAGGAATTCAGAAAAGTCGACGGCACGTCAATCGGACGTTTGAAGCTCAAGATATGAGTGTTTCCGCTCCGAGGGCCCGGTTGGTTTCGTGTACGAACCAACCCGGCCGAACCCAAAGTATTCTGAAACCTTGAGTGCGATATACAGAAACGACCGTCTCGATCCAAGGATCGTGTTTCTGCTGACGACATGTCGTTCGGAGGCCCGTAGCTCAAGTTATGAGCGAAAGACCGAAAATGGTCCGAAGACGGGGGGTCCGGGCCGGCACGACCCCCCCCCCCCCCCCCCCGGGGTCGACCCGACCCCGTCCGGTCCGACCAGGGCACGGCCCGACCGGTCGGACCGGCCTGGCTCAGCTCGGCCGAGCGGCCGAGCGCTCGGGTGCCGTGGGGCGCTGCCCCCGCGGTTTGGAGGTGCCGCGGGCCCACATGGGGTCGCCCTGGTTCAGCGGACGCGGCATGTCGCCGCGACCCATGTGGGAGAGCCGGACCCGCGTGGCCGCGGGTCCGCTGGCCGCCGCCGCCACGGCATCAACTGTGGCGGCCCTGTCTGGCAGCTCTTCGGGGCGCCTCCGGCGACACGCGCCACCTGTACCTTCTGCGGGCCACCAGAGTTTCTCCGGTGGTCCGTTTTCTTTCCCGCCTGCGCCGTTGTTCCTCCCGGGTTCTGTCCTTCACTGCGGGATCATCAAATCGGCATTGCATCACGATTTTCCACCTCCCGCCAAATTCGCACAACAATGAAGAACGGCAGAGGGTTGTCGGGCCGTGTTCGTTTGGCCCACACCCTCCGCGTTAGATAAAAACAATGGGAGAATTATTCAACACATGAATACATAACTGAAAGCAATTTTAATGAATTAAAATTGTTATATGAACTGGGTTCTTCATTTTGAATGGAAACCAACACGGGAATATAAAACATCCAAATAAAATCCCAACCTCGTCAAGTCGTCGCACACGGGTTCTTCCCGGATTTGAGCGTCGCGGAAGGAGGCGATCGTCGTGTCGCGGAAGGCATCACGTCGTCGTGGAAGGGTGTCGCATCGACGAACTCCGATGTTCAAGAATAAAAGATTTAATTCATAATAATTAAATATGTGCGTTGTTAAAAACCACAAAGGAGTTTAATGGAATCGCAAACACTCACCTCAACGGATGATCGAAGGTTTTTGTCGTGGAGGAAGGAACCTCGCAGAAGAACGTCACGGGAGAGGAAACATCGGTGTTGCGGCACGCGGCGTCGCATTGTCGATTTTCGCGGGTTCGGCGTTCTTCATCGGAGGCCGGCGTTCTTCGCGTTCTTCTCATTCTTCATGTTCTTCGCGAAAAAGGGTGAAGGCACAAGAACATCTGTAAAAAACCTCTCAAGGTGTAATCCTCCAAAAGTCGGTGTTGGTCTTATTTTATTATTACGCCAACAAACGAAAAAGAGGTAAGTAACAACCCATTAATTAATAGAATTAATTCAACGAAAGAAACATCCCATTTAATTCACGAATAAAACCGCCCAATTAAATGATGCGTTAAGAATTTAAGAATACACGTCAGTTGACTTTCATAATGACGGGTTTTTGCCGGTGCGTTACATAGCGGAAAAGAAACGGTGGGTCTCGTGCGGGACCCACCCTACAAATATCCGACCAAGAGGGTAGGATATTTTTGGATAGCATCCTATCCGGATCTACTCAGCTTAATCCGCCTTAAGTGGCTTCAAGTGGCTTCCAAGTGGCTTAAGTGAAATAAAATAAATTTTGTCGTACGATTATTTTATTTCTTAACTTTAAGCCCGAAAATTGAAAACCACACCCGAGCAAACGCAACTCCAGAAGAGGCGTTTCTAAGAAATTACCGGCGCTGCGATTTCATCGGTGCCCCCAGAATTTGATTCCAGGCACCGGTTCAGAAGTTAGAAAAACCCGCTCATCCATTTACTGAACGTACCCGAGCCAAACTTCGGAAAAAGATTCCGGGCACACCGGGCCTCAGAATTGGGTGGTGTCAGAAACTGCGTTCTAGTAAAATTTCAAAGAAAATTAAGAAAAAAAATTTTCCTTGAAATTTACGGGTCATTAAATCTCTAGTAAATGATGAATGAATATTCCTAAGTCCAAGCGACGGTGGAAAATCACCTCATACTCCTACATAAACTAGGCTCAGGTGATCCCATAACCTTCTACCCCCGTACGATATCGGGACAACCGCCCCATGCCAACGATAATAAATCACATGTGCCTGTTTCACCGGGATGCGATTAATCGGCTCAAGCCGACGTACCACTACTACTGTGATATCATCAAACATGTCCCCCTTGTCTGAAGGCCATATGGGATTGGATCGACTGCCTTCATCGCCATGGTATCAGCGGTGCTTGGATCTCCTGATGTGCTGTCCACTGCTGTCCAGGCTGGTACCAGCCTCCTGTCAGGTTCCTCCGACCAAGGGGAACCCTCACCATTTGGTAATCCCTCCTCTGCAAGTGAATAAGATAATTTGGAGGATGCTCCCCAAACTTTGATGAAGGCCTCTCTTACACGATTGATGAACTGGTACAGGTGAACCTTGGAAGCGAGGCATATCTGAGACAAATGTTGATCAATGACGATATGTCCCTCGAGTAGTAGAATTGGTATGTGGACTTCCTTAAAAGCACTATGATGTATTGGCCTGGTGTTACGAAGAGATTCCAGGACAAGATCCTCTGTTAGCCATCCACCGTCTTGGTCTCCTGACAAACCATCGTGGGTTCAAGAAGCCTCCCAGAAAGATGCACCCTTCTCACGGTGCCATGGTCGAGGCTGAATTTGACAAGCTCATCAGGGCCAACTTTATCAAGGACGTCCAGTACCCCAAGTGGCTAGCTAATATTGTGCTAGTAAGAAAGACGAATGGATAGATCAGTGTCTGTATCGACTTCCGAGATCTCAATTGTCACTGTCTGAAGGATGATTTTCCCCTTCCGATGATAGAATTGTTCATTGACGATATGGCCATGTTCCAAGCCCTCTCATTCTTGGATGGATACTCTGGATATAATCAGATCCTAATGGACCCCAAGGATGAAGAGTCCACATCTTTCAAGGCACCCCAATGTACTTTCTGGTACCTAGTATGCCCTTCGGCCTGAAGAGTGCAGGTGCCACCTATCGGCGGGCCATGCATCACATATTCAAGAAAATAGATGGGAAATTGGTGGAATTATATGGGGAAGATCTAGTTATCAAATCTCTCCAGTTCTAGGACCATCTCAAGGACCTTGATAAAGTGTTCGGTTTCATCCATTCCCGCCACTTGATGATGAAACTGTTGAAGTGAGCCTTCGGGGTCACTTCTAGGATATTTCTTTGCTTTTTTTTTCAGATAGAAAGGCATCGAGATCGAACTAGATAATATAATGGAAATCAACTAGATGCCTCCACCGAGAAATATTCATGAGCTTCAAGGTCTCTAAGGCCACTTAGCCTACATACTCCGATTCATTGTTAATCTGGCAGGAAAGTGTAAGCCCTTTTCTCGAAAAATGAAGAATGGCTCCACCTACGAATGGGATGAAGAGTGCCAGACCACATTTTAGGAAATAAAGAAATATTTTCTCTTACCTCTGGTCTTGATGACACCCATCTCCAGTAAGACACTAATCCTACACATGAGTTCCCTGGATTGATCTCTAGGCACCCTTCTCACCCAGAAGAACAATGAGGGGATGGAGAACAGTCTCTACTACTTTATCCATGTGCTTCTCGATACAAATAATAGATACTATCACATCGAGAAGAGCTGCCTTACGCTCGTATATGATGTGAAAACAGTTGTGACATTACCTGAAGCACCATGATGTACAGCTGTTCTCCTGGTTAGACCCCTTGATGTACATTCTGAATATCCCCATATTGACCGGTCATCTAGAATGGTGGGTCCTCCAGATGTTTGACCTCAGGTTCACGCCTCAGAAGGCTATCATGGGGTAGTCATTAGCAGACTTTCTACCTACCCATCCAAACTCCATGGACCAGTCCCTGGACATTGATTTTCATAATGAGGCAATCCTCTTAGTCGATAAAGACGTCCCATGATGGAAAATTCACTTTGATGGTTCCTCCCGGAGCCCCACCTATAGGAGGCTCAATGACCCTAGGCTCAACAGAGTGGGCCTGGGTATCATCTTCATTACCCTGGCACTAGCCATTCTTCAGTACTCATTTCTATTGTTAGAAGGCTGCACCAACAACGAGGTAGATTATCAGGCTCTTATCACTTTCCTCGAGCTATCCCTCGAGATCAATGTGCCCCATATGCATGTTAAAGGGGATTTTGAGTCAGTCATAAAGCAAGTCAACTATGGATATGTTGTCAAAAATCCAGATCTTGTACCATTTTTGGAGTGCAACCTCCATCTAATGGTCTGGTTGCCTTCTCGACCAGAGCATACCCATGTCCCTCGATCAAAGAATGGTCATGCGGATGCTTTTTATAGCTTAACTGCATGACTTGCAGAGCCTAAGAAGGATGATTTGATTATACATGTGGCACACTAGAGAGTCATTTCCCCCGTCACCCCAGAGGATGATGACGACCTGTGAGAAAGCCAACTTACAACCGGGTCCTCCACGTCCGGACCTCTAGGCTCTTCAGACCCAGTGGTTGAATCGACTGCCGACTGGAGAGCCCCTTTTTTCAAGTGTCTCCAAAATGGTTGCCTCCCAGATGATCGGGTCGCGCACGAGCGAATCTGATGCTGCACGCTGCAGTTTACCATCCAGAGTGGTCTCAGTCTTGAGAAGATCCTCTATAAGCGCAGCTTAGATGGTGTTCTCCTCCGTTGCATCCAAGGAGTCGAGATTCCATAGGTCATGCAAGAGGTTCAGGCCGGTTCCTGTGGTTCACACTAGGATGGGCAAAAGCTGTCCCATCAGATCCGGAGACTGGGGTACTTCTGGCCCTCTATGATCCATGATTATATCAAGTTTTCCAAGAGATTTCACGCATTCCAAGTTCATGATAATTTCTGGCATCTTCTGCTACAACCTATCCACTCCACCAAGTATTCTTGGCCATTTGCAGTGTGAGGACTCAATTTCATGAGACCATATCCACCGGCGTTATCTCTACAATGAAGGTTCATCCTGACAGCCATAGATTTCTTTTCCAAGTGTGCAGAGGAAATTACTCTCAAGAAATTCAAGGCATGTTCCGTCATTGACATTGTGAGTTCCAATATAATCCACATTTTTGGAGTCCCTCATGCCGTCCTGACCGATAATGATAACAACTTCTGAGCAACTGAGATGATAAAATTTTATGCCAATTACAATATCTGTTCGAACCATACCTCCCACTACCATGTGCATGAAAATTGGAATGATCTAGGTGTTCAAAAAAATCCTTTCTAACATTTTGTAGAATATGGTTGGCCAGAACAAGAAGGGTTGTCTAGATAAGATCCCCAATGACCTCTCGGCTTATAGGACGACGACCCCTAACTCCACCCAGGTGACCCCTTATTCCCTGGTGTATGGGGATGATGTCGTCCTGCCCATCGAGATCCAGCTACCTTCGTTACGCACTACGGTCTATGTCCAGCAGGAGCAAGATAGAGTGGCCAAAATCTATCTAGATGAATTGGAAGCACTTGACGAGAATAGGCTCTACGACCTGCACAATCTAGAAAGGAATCAGAATAATATGGCTTGAGCCATCAATAAGAGGATTCACCTCTGCTCTTTTCTAAAAGGCGACCTGGTATTGGCCCTCCAAGCACCAATGATCCATGGTAGGAAACCACCCAATTTGGATCCCTAATGGGAAGGACCTTACATAGTCCACAGAGTTTACCCCAATGGAGCATACTCCCAAGTAACCACAGATTGTTAGCGTATAACGCCTTCCACCAATTCCAAGATCCTAATGAAATACTTATCCTGAACCTAATGGTTCGACACAACATTAAACTAGATGGTCATGAACCAACTTAAATTGTCATGTCCTGCTTGACTTTAAACTGTGCATCCTCCAACATGACGTTAAACTTTATTTCGAGAACTATGTATGTCTTGATTCCCATTCTAATGGGATACGTAGGAGCGCCTGGAAATTTCATCTGTTGGCTCATCCCAAACGCCGGAATCTTTCCCCAGGTCAAGACGTATGGAAGGGGTGAAAACATTTTCCCTAATCCACATCGATCTAACCTCAATCTGGCCATAAATCCCGCTCCCTGGAGACGTTCGCCTCTTTTAGAGATGGATACAGCTATGCTTCACCCAATCCTTTGATTGGGACTCCATCACCTTCCCCGTCTGGAAGGGCCCCTAAATGGTATGGATGCTAGGCCTAAGGGATCCCTCTAACCACTTCGGGCAATGACCACAAGGATGTCGATAAATAATCCGATACATGTCCCGCATTTTGAATAGGATCAGTGGTCAATACTGTTTTGTTGCTCCCATTTCATGTCACTATAGGGACATTGTGTTTCAAACATGGTCAACAGTTGTCATGGACCATTGGGGACACCCCAAGATGTCCCAAACATGTAGTGTGGTTGTTCATTATACTTTATTGTATCTCCAAGTGAAGAACTTCATCCGGGCGATGCCAACCATCATGCCCCTTTCCATTTTTGGAGCCCATGTCCTGCGTTCTATCTTATGGGATTTTGCGGTGTGGTATGGGATTATGTCCTCATTCACGTAGGGTTTCTCAACACGCTGTACACATCCCTAGATGAGACTCCATGCCCCTGACCCTCATCCTCACTGCAAGACATTATAATCCAAGCTGGTCAGGCCTCCCTGACCGAGGCCCAACCTCAGGCCCCTTGGTCTTCTTGGGCCCCCATACCTCGTCCTCATTACAAGACGTTACATTAAAAGCTGGTCAGACCTCCCAGAAAGTGGCCCAACCTCAGGCCCCTTGGCCTTATCGGTCCCTCGTCCCTCATCCTAACAACAAGACGTTAAACTTCAAGCTGGTCAAGCCTCCCTGACCGAGGCCCAGCCTTAGGCCTCGTGGCCTTCTCGGCCCCCTAGCACTCTTCCTCACTGCAAGATGTCAAACTGAAAGCTAGTCTGGCCTCCCTGACTAAGGCATATCCTCAGGACCCTTGGCCTTCTCGGTCCCCCATACCTCATCCTCACTGCAAGACGTTAAACTGAAAGCTGGTTAGGCCTCCTTGACTGAGGCCTAGCCTCAGGACCCTTGGCCTTCTCGGGCCTTCTGCTATTATCCTCACTACAAGACGTTAAACTGCAAGCTGGTCAGGCCTCCCTGACCGAGGCCTAGCCTAAGGCACATTGGCCTTCTTGGGCCCTCGACCCTTTTCCACACTGAAAAACGTTAAATTGCAAGTTGGTCAGGACTCTCTGACTGAGGCCCAGCCTTAGGGCCCTTTTCCTTCTCGGGTCCCCATCTGTCATCCTCAATGTAAGATGTTAAACTGCAATCTGGTCAAGCCTCCCTTACCGAGGCCCAGCCTCAGGCCCCTTGGATTTATCAGTCCCCTAGCCCTCGTCCACACTACTAGACGTTAAACTACTAGCTGGTCAGGCCTCCCTGACCAAGGCCAATCCTTTGGCCCCATGACCTTCTCGGGCCCCCAACCCTTGTCCTCACTACAAGAAGTTAAACTACATGATGGTCAGGCCTCCCTAGCTGAGGCCCATCCTCAGGAACATTGGCCTTATTGGGCCCCCGACCCTCATCCTCACTACAAGACGTTAAACTGGAAGCTGGTCAGGCCTCCGTGACCGAAGCCCAGACTCAGGCCCCATGGCCTTCTTGGGCCCCGATCTAAGTTCTTACCTGGAGTGTACAGTGTGGTGTGGGATTATGTACTCATTGACGTCAGGTTAGTCACCGTTCCGTACGCCCCCCTAGTTGGGGTATCATACCCTCGGGTGCCTTTAAGAACTATGTGTTGCTTGATTCCCACCTCTATGGGATATGTAGGACCACCCTAATGTCTAGTCTTCAGGTCGAGCTCCATCTCTCATAAATCTCCATTTCACCTTGGCCCCTTGGCCTACCCTTCTCCTAGGAGGGGATTATATGGAATGGCATGGGATAATGTCCTAGTTCACATTGGGCATGTAATGGCCATTCCATGTACCTATCCCTCCTTGGAATTATCTATCCCCTTACTCTCAATTTGAGTACCTTAGTCAACCCTCTTTGGCAGTTCACCAAAATGCCTAAGGGTACTCTGGTTTAGTACCCAAAATTTAAAACTCTGCTCGGACATGCTTTCACCTGATCATCAGGATTTGTGCTCAACTTAATTAGGGTTTCCATCACCTTTCACACCCGAAGGGACCCCCGAGTGGCATGGATGCTAGGACTAAGGACTTTTCTACCATTATGGGCCAACACCCCTGAGGGTTGCTGACAACAAGCCGATACAAATCCCGTGTTACGAATACTCTCAGCGGTAGATGCTCATTTGTTGTCCCACTTCAGGAAAACATGATACGAATGATGGGTTTCGAAAATGGTCAGCAGTTATCCTCCATGTCCATTCCAACCCCATTAAGCCCAGAATGTCAGTTACATGATTCACATCCTTCTCCACCTCATCATGTCCAAGTAGAACTTCAAAACTCTTGGCACAATTCCTCAGTGTGCATCTACGCTTTGGGAGGACAAAAGCTGCGATATGGGTGTCATTCGTGGCTACGCACTGATTTCCCTTTGGCGTGTGTTCTAGGTATTGCAATATAAATCTTCATCCCTTGTTTCCCTCACCGAGTTTAACTCACATGGGCTTTGGGATCGGGTTGAGGTCTGCACTTACGTGGATGATTTTCCCCCTCTACGGTTCGAGATCTAAGTCCATAAACTAAGATCTCATTTATAACTATGTGTGTCCTGATTCCCATCCTTATGGGATACGTAGGACCACTTAGAAACCCCATTTTTGGGTCTAGATCAGTTAGGAGCTAGTTTCTCCTACCCCTTTCCCTCTTACCCCTATTTGGGCCCCTTGCCCCAAGGTTCCCCTCTCAGAACTGCATACGGTGTGATATGGGATCATTTCCCTACTCACATCATGTATGTCTTATTGCACCATACACATTCCCCACCTAGCATCCTCTCAACTACATCTACGTTGCATAACATTAAAATTCATTCCTGGTCCTATCACATGACCCAAAACTGGGACATCATCATCTTAGCCGCATAACAAAAAAACGACACTGCATCGTGATATTCTCGCTCAAGGGGACACCATGTTCGGTATTGGGAACACACCATCCCATTTATCAACTCCTGATACGTCTTGATTCATGTGGAGATTCCAGGGCCTCTGACCCTAGGCCTATTGCTTAACCAAAAAACCACTCACCTTAAAATACAAACAAGATTTATCCAATTCTGCTACTCTTGGTGCGAGGGCCACACCCACACGCCCCTTTTTTCCCTAGCACTGGTACCTTACCGTGCCACCTCAAGAACTATGTGCATCTTGATCCCCATCATCATGGGGTATGTAGGAACACTTGTGCACTTTGCCTCAGGCCCAGCTCAACTCTCTTTTTTGGTCCCTCGACCTAATACCTCTCCAAGGAACACGTGGCGGTCAGAACCCCCGGTTCCCATTCACCTCAGGATTTGGTAATTACCCCACCATGTGTCTCCAGCATTTCATACCATCCATGGATTGAGTTCTACGACCCTAAACTAAGATCTCCCTATGGTAAGGGACTCGACTCCCTCTATCTAATATGTCTCGTTGCCGTATTCAGATGCCTTTTGACAAAGATCCTGAAGTGTGGAATTTTCATTCGGACATTCCCCCCATTCCATGTCCAAGTTTCATGAGATTGCTATTTGGATCCTTATCCACTTCCATATCTTAAGGGACACCTAAAAACCAGGTCCCATGCCACATTGGTTCACCTACCATCCTTGGCCAACGCCCCTAAGGATTTTTTCCGACATTTCCGACAAGTCCCGTGTTTCCAAAAAGGCCAATGGTCGACCCTCGTCTGTCTGTCTCCATTCCATGCTAACATGATGTGGATGATGTGTTACCTCCATGGTCAAAAGTAATCCTCCATCATCATGCCTCCATCATTGTGTTCAAGATTTTGTGCGTCAAGATTCACACATTTCCACTTCCTTATGTTGAAGTGGAATTAAGACATAATCGGCTTTACCTCTTCGCACGTCAGGGTGATCTATGTGGACAGGTTAGCATCATTGGGCTTGTATTCACCGAGTGTCCCTTATCCCTAACATTCCCCTTCATGTGTTGGGAAATTACCACCACTACATCTTATTTCCCACATCGAGCACGACTCATGTGGGCTTAGTGGTTTTGGTAGGATGTACACCGACACAGCTAGGCTTCTCATCGTCCCGTATAAGGTTAAACTGTGCTTCCAGAACTACGTGTGGCTTGATTACCAAACTAATGGGATACGTAGAGACACCTTAGTATTTCGCCCAGGGTCCAGCCCTAGGAATCATAAAGTCCTGTTCCTCCCCATTTCTGGCCCCATGGCCTAACCCCTTGTGGGGAACCGTGCGACTGCAACTTGGCCCTGAACAAGTACAGGATGCCCCAAGATTACATTGGGATGCAGAGAATCCCTCTCTAGAGGGGCTCGATCTGATGGAAGGAATTTTACATGAAGAAACTGATGTGACCATCTAGTGTGCTTCCACCATAGTGGCGTAATTTTAGGAGTGTTGGATTCTGTATGAAAAAACCCTCACTCCATATTCCATGCATTTCATGCCCCTTATTTGGACCCTCGTCCTCTTTCATGTTTGGAGGAACACCCTAACAAGATCGATGCTCGCCCTATGGCCCTCCTATTGTCTTGGGACAACGTCACGAAAGACTAACGGATGACATTTTGTGATGGGTCCCATGTTTCGAACATTGTCAACGGTCGACGTTCATTTCCATCCCCACTCCAGGCTAATGCAAAAAGAATGTTGTGTTTCGAATACGGTAAACAGTTATTATTTATTGTCACACCACCCCAATAATGTTCTGAATCTTGGGTATCGTGATTCACACCTCCCTTTACCATATGTTTGGATCGATTTCAGGTCCCTTGGTATTACCCCGTTCTTGCAGGAGAGCACACTAGAAAAATGGTAATTCATCTATTTTGAGAGCTTCACTCTCCAGCCAGGTCTCATCTATTTCCTCCATGAAATCCAGACCGTTTGTTCAGACCCCGGATACTCGAATCTTGGTCTACACTACTATGTTTGGATAAGCTGATAAAGTGGTCACCCCTTGTTTCTCACATTGGGCCCGACCCACGTGAGCTTAGGGGATGATCACTGGACACTTCGCAAACATCACATGGATGAAGTAAACCAATGTGAACAACGGAACTCATGCATGATATGAAATTCAAAAAAATAAAAGCATGAAAGTATATTTAAGGGTTTCTAATCGTTTCAATACCCGAGGGTTGACACCCCCCATGGATGGATTGACCTCATCAAAAGAGTTTTGAAGCTCTGCCACCCTCTGGCTGGTGGTGCCCAGGAGTTTCTGCCTCTTGTTCAGCTCCCACTCCTCCTCAGCGGTGAGAGGGTGCAATTCGTTGTCCATAATCTGGGCCTACTCCACGTCATCCCAGATGGCGATCATCTCCCCATAATCTCGCTTAATGCCTTCTTTGGATTCTGCTAGCTAGGCCTTCAATTGTAATATTAGCTCAGATTGCGCATTGAGAGAGGTCAAGTGCTCGTCTGCCCAATTCTGCAACTGTTGGACCTCGTCTTCAGCCTTCTGAAGCCTCTTGATATTTATCGCCTTCCTCTACTGCCAGTCCACGCCAAGGCCATGATCATACTCCTGAATCTTTTCTTCTATAAGATCTCGAATGAGCATGTGAGGACACTGGGCATCCAGTCCCCCAGCACATAGTTCGCACAGTCGCGAACAAAGTCTATCCATCTCATCCAACCATAGCACATGGGGGTGTAATTGACAAAGCGCGTGATCAGCTTCCACAATCTTCAATGGACTATTTTATTGTCCGCATCGTCAGAGGCTGTCTTTTCCCAGTCAGCGTGATTGGTCAACTCGTATGTAAGGAATTCCCCCAGGAACTCCTCAGCCAGGTCCACATCTGGCATTAGATCATTCGTGGATAGTCCTGAATAATCTAGATGATCCTCATCATTGGATCCCACCTAGATAACCTCTCTCACAGTCTCACTAGCTTCCCCACCAGTGATCGGGAGCGCTGTAGTTCGGTCAGGCTGGATGTCCACCTCCACGTACATTAGCATACCCCTGGGAAGGGGACTAGCAAAAGCCCGACGAACTTCGCCGCAGTAGCCCAGGAAAATTGAAGGACTGTACGCAACAAGAAGGAGACGTGAATATCAGTTAACGTGGTTAGGGGATGAAAATTATGAATTTGGTAGAGAAGACTTACAGATGTCAAATCCCTTGTCTCGATCTTGGGCTGATGTCGTCGAAACCCTGTGACACGACCCCCCATATATTTTTGGTAGGTCTGGAGACTCCAGGGTAGTTGCATTGACTATCCCAGCCCCTCCATACACAGAGGATGATGCATCCATGGGGGCGGATCCAGAAGGTCCCGCGTTGGCGCCCACTGAGGGGCGGGAACGAGGTCTTTGCACAAGGTCCTCCTTTAATGTGCAGACACTGATAAGCAATACAGAGTAACGTAATGGTATACTCTAATGAATGAACATGGGATTTTACCTTGAGGGACTCTGAAAAACCTTCAAGATCCGAGGATTGATCGCTGACTACACCTTTCTCTGGCGGACTCTCTCTACCAGCCTCGTCTCCCTAGGAGGACTCGTCTGATTTGTCCAGCAGGGGGAAGTGCTCCTCAGGTCAGTGGCTGATAGGTATGAAGGGAATGTATGACCAAAAAGCACCATGACTCAGTCTTTCATCAGGTTCGGGGCACCCCATGAGTGGATGAAGTCTTCTAGCTCGGCTATGTACTGCTCTGCCTCTACCTGTGATACTGTGAAACCAGTCCCACTAGGGTCGATTCCTGGTAAGTCCATCCCAAGGTCGTTGAGGTGCTTCCGTAACTCAGATGGACCGAGGAATTGTTGGTTGACATCCTAGATGTCCCAGTCCTCTGTGAATATATCATTTTATGGCATATCAATGTGACACAATCGTTTCCCAGGGTCTTAAGTAGAAATCATGCGGAATCCCCTAGGTGGTCGCCCCTCTAGATGACATTGTTCTCTTGGGACCACCAGCTCCTTTTCCACTGTCGGATCTACTACCGTTGCTCCCCCCTCAAACGGGAAAGGCATCGCTGCTAAGCATCCCCACCCCTACAAGATGCCTTTGTCGCCTTCCAGCCTCAGCCCCGAAGATGGGGAATCTAACCCTCTCCGACCAGGACGGTTGGATGCTTCAGTATCTCCCCTGGATAGGCCGCCTCCCTAGTCTGGGAATATTCTTTTATCATCCAAAGGATGGCGATCGGTGGAGGTAATACATTCCACATCTTCCAATCTTACCATGTGAACATTATCCACATCTGCCTCATCACACATGGGTTCTCCTCGTAGTGCACACCCAGGTAGACCTGCGGGGTCAGCTGCTACAAGAACCAGAATTGCCTAGAAAACCAGTGTGGGGTGTATGGATCACATAGATGCTCGCGGTCCAACCTGGCCACCAATACCCCACCTCGAAAGCTCAGGAGGTAGGCTTGGTGCTCTTCCATTCCCTGTCCAACATCAGTGAATGACCTCGTCAGCAACGAGAATGGGTGGAAATTGAATTCCTCCACCCTCCGCACCTGGTCCAGAACCGATGGTGCGGTCAGCTTGGTCAGAAATATCCCCATGGTGTTCAAGATCGATGGACTGAAGTTCGCACTTGGTGGCAAGATGGGGTTTGGATAATCATAAATCCCTCTGAAGTGAGCTATCATACATCCATATAAAAGGTGGAACAACCCGCATACCCTTTGTGGCCTCTTCCACTCATTGATGTGCCACAACATTTGGTACAACATGGAGCGAATTGGGACCCCTAGGTTGACCTTCCCTCCTATTGCCAATGTGTCATCCATGATGAAAGTGTTTAGCCACACTCCCATGTCTGTATCCCACACCGACAGGATGCCACCATATATGGGTGTTGCGATGAATGCCACCAGCCTGACTATTGGTTGTTGTTTAGTGATGACATTGAACCCCCATGTCTTCCACGGGCTATTCTCCAACAGCCTCCAGTTTGATTTTTCATTACTCCAGGTCCCCTTTGGTCAAGTTCTAGGCCTCACTGGGAGCTGCCTATTCTTTGAGAAGTTCAGAAACTTCTTGAACCACTACCTGAAATGGACATCCCTTACCGCCTCCTTAACCTCCACGAGCACAAGCTCCATCAATTCCATCGCCAGACGTGGCATCTACTCCGGATCCTCCCACGCACCCATAGCCGGGTGGAATTTTTCGTACATCACCCCTAGTATCGGGACCCCCGAGATATGATGAAAGTCCCATAGGATGATGCCGACCTCCCAGTGATGCAAGTGGATGGTATTGGTCTCCGGTGACCACCGGCTCAAAAACTATGGCATTAACTACTTCGGCTGGTAGATATGGAATTGGGAAGCCTAGGCTGCATCACACAGGACCACCCTTCAAAGCTCCGCTATAAACTCCTTGAATGAAGCACCTACCCAGTAGGCCCAAGCCCAATTGTCTATAGAGTTACCACCCTGGCGCAGGTTCCATTCTTCAAACGACCCTTTCATTGGGTTCCGTAGTGCCGCCTTCATGACGGTTTGATACAGAGGAGGGGGCATCTTCGGCTACAATGCCTTCCCGTCGACGTTGTTCGTATGATTGTATAAACAGTCAGCAATGATAGACGTGATGTCCTCCTGAGCATGACTATATGGTGCCCTGAACCATCGATGTTGACATGACGTGCTCCAGACCCAGTAAGCTGTCACATCCATCAGCCTGAAGCCATACAATGGAAACCTTATACACAACAGGTAGTTCTTATGAATCTCCGACAGCAGCTCCACCAATGAACTATGATCTATGTGGCTCTAGACTAGCTCTCATAGCCCCAGACTATTCGCCATTTCATCCCTCCAGGGGGCATCCGCAAGGACCCCTTGGGCAGCTTCTTAGTGGGCCATTCGTTCTAGAGCTGTGATGTTTGTTTCGGCTGGTTCGTGAAGATCGTTCGAAAAGAGTGTTCATGAAGCACGATCGTGAATAATTTTCGCAGGGTGCTTCCTCGACATTTAAAGATGGATCACGGAGCACAAACGTGGAGTTGAGGACTCGCTATGTGCCATGATGATTCAATTCACAGAGACCACTCGTGGTGTATGCCATGATTTGCAAATCAGAGAGCAAGAAGAAAAAGTCACGAACAATGGAAAGGAAAAAAGAGAGGGCACTCCACCTATTTATAGGCGACGGCCTTCGGAGCTTCGCGGTTCTTCCAAGTTATGCGAAGAATCACGACGCGCTGATCTCGCGCGTCCCATATCCGCCTCGCAAGGACTCTTCGCAAGTCAGCATCATGAATGACCGAGGATATTGGCAATTTACCTAATACTTTGACCCTTGATCTCTCTACGGCTCCATGTTTGAGGGGTGCATTTGTTGGTGCCAAAATTTGGGACAATGAAGAAGCCCAAAGAAGGCCCCAAAGGACTGCTTCGTGAAGCCCCTTTGAGGAGATCCCCCAGCACCGCGGCCGCCGCGAAGTAAGGAGGCGGGACGCTCCACGACCGCACCTGACGTTAGTGCACCTGCTGCGAAGCAATGATGTGGGACGCTCCGTGAACACACATGCCTTTTGTGCACCCTATGTGAAGCAAGGAGGTGGGATGCTTCGCGACCGCATCTGAAGTTCGCGAGCCCGCCAAAAAGGCACCAGGCCCCTCTTCGCACCACATGAGCTCCGCTCTCCAGCGGCTCTTGCCAATAAATAATGTCTCCCCCTGATCCCAAACGATGGACAATCCAACCTTTCAGCTTCCAAGCTCCTGAATCATGAAGCATCATTCTTCTCTGCGAACCATGAGCTATGTGAGGTACTTCTGCTCCGCAATGTGTCTCCCCTTCATCCCATTTCGATCCCCTCTTCCGAGAGGGAAGCCCTTCACGAAGCCTAAGTGTCTTCGCGAAGGAAGGGGATCCCCAAGGGGTCCTGAGTCATCACAGAGTATTTATGCTTTGTGAAACAACCTTCATGTACACATGATCAACATGCTAAGGTAGGGTCACTGTACTTCCCGAAGCCCATTGCTTCTCGACACCTTCCTTCACAAGGAACCTTTTCTTTGCAAGGATGTGATCCACAAATGCCCTTCCACTTCATGAAGCACATCCCATTTTCACCTCCGCCCCATGTTAAGGCTAAGGCACCCCATTTCGCAAAGCACACCCCTTCGCAAGTGCCCTCCGCCACACGGAGAAAAAGAGCTCCATAAGGCCCCTGCCTATGGACCCCTATGCTTGGAAAATCCTTTTCCCGTACGACCCCCCAGGTTTTCACGATGTGACTTCAATGTCCCCTAGATGATATCGCACGTTGCGTTGCTTCACTTAATTATTTTTCACATAGGCACGCTAATGGCTATTCCTTCTTCGCATAGACAGGCTAACATGGACCCCTCGATGGTTTGCTCCGTGACACCCCCTCAGTATGGTGTTTCTATTCCCTTACTTCCCACTAGGAGTAGAGGGTACCAGTTATGCAAGTCCTAGGGGTGCAGAGCAAACCCACATCATCCAAGCTGCAGGACGTTAAAATGCCATGCACCATCGTCCTCAACACATGAAGTAAAACTGTGACCTCGCCCCTTGCCTCTCTCGAGGGCCGCCCCATCCTTGAACATTCTCCACGCCCCCTGGTCTCCACAGGGGATCATATCCTCCTTCTGGGAGTGGTGTTTGTCCGTGGGGGAAGGGCAACCACCTTGGTGTGAGCCCCTAACCATTCTTTTCGGAGGCAGTACACCTGATCCTCCTCATTTCCTCAGTCCCAAGTCTTGCAGACAGTGCAGTAGGGAATGAGGCTTCTCCTTTCTTCAGTCCCAAATCCCTCTCCCACTATGCTTTTTCTCCATCTAGCCTCCATCCCGGAGTAATCCCCAACACTTCTTGGTCCACTCAACACGTAATCCCCTCTTCACTTCCCACGGTTGCACCTTCCGCAACTTGGTCGTCAGGCCTTTGCTGCCTCTTGTTTCTCACACCAACATGACTGAAGTGGGCTTAGTGTAAGCATCGACCATGAAAAATCCCCTATCCCACATGACATTAAACTATATTCCAATACCATTCCGAACTATGAGGACTTTGATCCATGTCAAGGCATGGTATGTAGGAAGCACCCACGAGGTTCAGGCCCACCACCCGGTCGTTCCGACCTCCTTCACGTCTGTTCACCAAACACCAACCCCTTCCGAAATATGAGGACTCTGATCCATGTCCTGGCATGGTATGTAGGAAGCCTCACGATGTTCAAGCCCATCACCCATCGGACCCCCGATCCATCATCACGTCAGTTCGCTGACACAACCCATCCCGAACTATGAGGATTTTGATCCATGTCAAGGAATGGTACATAGGATGCCTCAGGAGGTTCAACCCCATCACCCATTGGACCCCCAGTCCACCTTCACATCGGTTCACCAGTGCCCCCCCCCCAAACTACAGGGACTTTCAGCCAAGTCAAGGCATGGTATGTAGGAAGCCTCCACGAGGTTCAAGCCCACCACTCGGTCATTCTGACCCCCTTCACGTCTGTTCAACCCCGTCCGACATGACGTTAAACTATATTCCAACCCATCACGAACTATGGGGACTTTGATCCATGTCAGGGCATGAAATTTAGGAAGCCTCCCTGAGGTTCAAGCCCATCACCCATCGGACCCCCGGTCTATCTTCCCATCAGTTCGCCGACAAAACTCAACTGGAACTATGAGTACTTTGATCCATGTCAAGGCATGGTACGTAGGAAGCCTCACGAGGTACAACCCTATCACCGATCGGACCCTCGGTCCATCTTCACAATAGTTCACCGACAAAACCCATCCTGAACTATGAGGACCTTGATTCATGTTAATGCATGGTATGTAGGAATCCTCCATGAGGTTCAACACCACCAACCGACCATTCTAACCACTTTCACGTCAGTTCGACCTCATCCGGTTGTTAGCCGTTGCAACCTCCTTCAGTGGTAAGCCATTTTCAACCTCATTAGATGGTAAGTCGTCGCCAGATGAGCTACAGAGACATTGATTCCCTTCCACGGGGATACGTAGGAGGTCTCTTTCGAGGCTCAATCCAAAAACCATAGTCCATCCTGATTCTTACCTGGGCCTCCACATCCCAGTGAGATCATGCCACCTCTTTCCCTCCCATAGAATTTGGGAAGCTGCCCACGTGTTGGCCCCAATATCAGTGTTCCCTCTAAGGGGGTTCCTCCACCTGATCCACTCTAATCAGTTTTCTGATCAGTCCGATCCGTCTCCACTATACGTTAAACATGCGGAATACCCTGTGATAAACATGGGAATATGAAGAAAACCTCATATACATGCCCATGGAATAAAATTTCCCATGTCCTATGTGGGATGCTTCAGGCTTCTGCACCCTCGAGAAGCCCTATAATAAGTGACAGAAGAGAGACACACCAATCCCCAGCATCCAGACATTCCAGTGATGCCCATCATGACTACTCCCCTAACTGAAGGTTACTACCTTGACTAGAACCCTTGGAATGTCTTGAAAGAAGCAGCATAATTAACTGATGTCCATGAATATATGGCACCATGGAGAGTTTCCTGAACAACGTATTAAATCTATATGGGAGACCCGGACTAGGTGATGGGTTATGAGGAGGAATCCATGGAAGCATGAACCGACATCCCATCATCCCGTTTCGACCAAGGAGAAAACGTCACTGAACAAGGAATTGATGTCGCATGCCTTTGTAATGCAGGAATGTGGGGTAACAAAGCCACGCCTATCGAACTCAAGTATACGGATAGGCACACCCTGACGAAAGCATCAGAAACAATGGTGTTATCCAAGCCCAAGGGATTTATCCAACTAAACCTCAAGAATGTATATATTTGAAACTATACAAGCCACTACGTGGTCCCATATTCTATAAACCATCAAAATGATCTCTAAAAAATTGAATAAAAAACTTCTATGAAAATTCATCCACAAGGTCACTACCCTCACTTTGGTCTCATACCAAACTTTCCTAAAAACAACACTAAAACAAAACCATAATGAAAACTTCCTTTCAAAATTTCCCAACCCCAAAGCTACTCACCGATGGACTCTAACCACTACATATTCCTCACCATCACCTACTACAACAAATGTCACTTTGAATGGTCTACCTACAAGTCTAATTTCTTATCTAGTGTATGATAATGTGGACAACTCATCCAGAGAGACATTATATGGTGTGTGCCTATGTGTACATTGTGTGTAATCACAAATACCTCTTCTAGGCATGTACCTTATCTCAACATAGTGTTTACATCCAGACTAGATGACATGCATCCATTTAACATGGCATGTAACTCATACGGGGTAATTTTCTATGTGCCTCCCATGCCCTTATGAGAAATACACAACACATACTTTGTCTATGTACCACACAAATTAATGTCCTTTTGACCTACATAACCATGTTTTCCTATAAGGGGTGTCATTCCAAGTACCCATCCACACTCGTATATTTTGTCATAATGGTGATGTTGAAGACACATGAGTGGTGGAATGGTTTCCATTTAAACAAATTATAAATTTGAATTTTACCTCATGAAATTAAGAGATAATTAACTTCTCTATTAATGTCAGGTAATTTATAGAATTTAATAATGTAAATAAAACTAAGGAATGTAGTAGTTCAGTGAACATAAGTCCCCTAATCCACTCAAACAATTCTCTCTCCATGATCTTGGTGTTTTTACTAGTAAGCCCTTTTTATGGGGACATATAGATCTGTGTGTAGGTAGTTGACTCTTTACAACAAGTCATTTACTGGGCCTTATGGTTTTAATATAGATAATATAAAAATATATACCTTAGTATGAGAAATTGACACACCATCATGATTGAGTACAAGAATTCGATACTTAAAAAGAAAATAAATGATATATATATGATAAATATGGGATTGTCTTACATTTTTTGTAGAAAAAGATAGATGTATATGATATTCAATAATGGAAAAAATATTAAAATAATACCTTATATCGTATAATATTACACTTCTTTAAGGAATATAAAATTGAATACTTCTTTTTGGGTGTAGGTTGTATTCTTCTTATTTTTATTCTCATAGTTATAGAATAACGTATATTAAAATTATTTCAACAATCTCTTCAAAAGTGTCATGATATGATATGAGTAATTTCATTACATTATTTTTTGTAGAGTATTCACATCAACAATCTTATGTGCATCACTTAATCTTATAGATATATATATATATATAAACTAATAAATATATAGAAATATTATTTATCCTATTTCATTTGATATTAAAATCAAATATATCAAAGAGATTGCCAAAATATTTCCATAAACATTGCAACATTATTTCCTATATATTTTTGAAGAAAAAATATCTAGTAAAATAATTTAAACAAATTTAAATAAATACACCAATAAAATATCTATGACAATAGATGCATTTACTAATTCTATATTTTAAATATATATAGTTTCAATATCGAAAATGAATGCTTTAAAATTAATTAAAAAATCGTGAAAAGTAGAATCTAGAAAATTTGAATATAATAAATATTTTAATTATAATTATAAAAAATCCATTTTTATCATTATATTATTTCCAAACATGTGATATTACATGTAGAAAATATCCATTCTTCTCAAGATAGACTCTTTTTTTATCATGAAATACATTGAATATCTATTTTAACATATTACCTCTTTTAACACATCTCATATAGACATCCATTATATGACTTTATTTTAGAATATTTTAATGTAAGTGGAGAGTTCTGTATTCATCCTACTCATACAAACTGTGTTAATATTAATGGTGGTGATAAGGATTATCTAGGATGAGTAATATCTATAATGAACATCATAAGCATAAGTTACAACTAACATATATAATATATTTCTAGTTCATTTTTTTGATTTTTTGAGACATCAAAATCTGGAATCCACCTCTTGTAATTAACTCTAACATCATGGCACACAACAAACCATTATAAGATATTAAGACGTAATCTAGAATTTTAACATAAAGTAGTGGCTCATGAATATTGTTTCTAAATTTCAATATAATAATAGAAATCACATTTTTCTTATCCGTTTAAGCAGAAAACATTTTCAAATATGCAGCTATTTAATAGGCTGAGTTATACTATTGAAGAAACATCAAATGTTGGGTTCTTTTCCAACAGAATGAAGGGCCCAAGAAAGTAGTGTGGGGTACATGAATATAGTGTATGGCTCATTTAATTAAAATTTAATTCATATTAACCATAATTTTGATTCAATATGTGGTTAGTTTACAATAATTTGAACTTAATATAGGTTTTTAATGTTTCGTATATAACACTCTAAAAATTCGAACATCATACCTTTCGAATTCATTAAATTTCTAGAGCCTAAAACATCATATTCGTAGATTTTAAAAGATGATTTATTTTCCTATAATTGTTATGATATATATAATTTATAAATGGTCAAACCAAATTAAAATCCATGGATTTTAATTTATTCATGAAAATGAGGCCATAATTTTTTTGAAAAGATTTAGTTCAATAAAATCATTGTAGAAATTTAGATAAATTTTTCACCATTATGATGACATTTTTAGCCATTGATTCATACAAAATAAATCTTTATAAACCTATTTAATATCCATTTAACCATGAATTTAATAATTCAAATATCTTTATATCGTGTTTTAAATTAAATACTTTATCTTTTCAGTTTTGAACATTGTAGTGTTTCGAAAATGATGATAAACATTGCAGCAAATTCGGTTATTTTAGGGCATTAAAACAACCTTAAAATAGCTTCTAATAAACTAATGAATTTATATAATCATATTATATATCTAATTTAATAATATCCATAAAAATATATGATATTTATTTGAATATATAATCAAAATAATGTGGGGAATGTATGAATTTTTTTATTATTACCGAATAACTTATAACTACTTCGGATAATTTTTTCCCCATTGAAATAACTAAATAGTATTTTTGTATAAACAAATAAAATGAAGATAATATTATTATATTTATAATATTATAGATATATTAATAATCTAATAGATATTTATTCTAACAAAAAAATAACAAGGCATATAACATAATAAACCACTAAAACAAATTTATTTGTAAATAAAGAATGAAGGGTTGAATAAATTATCAAAATCAAACTAATATGTTAGTGACATAGATTGACTCAAAATGAACACCATTTCTGATAATTAGAAAACACTAATTCCCTACCATCCTTTTATCCCCCATTTGTTAAAGATCATAATTAATTAGAAAATTAATAAATCTATTTTCTCCCCCTTTTTACAATATTAAAAAAATGAGTTATTGTTGGTGGTATAGAAAATATATTCCAAACACATACAACAATATATAAAGTCCCCATAAATTCATTATTCTCTCAAAAGGATTAAATAATATTTTAAAGGATCCAAGAAAACATTTAACATAATTTTCAATAAATAACAATATATTTTAACAGAATGAAAAATATATATTTAAAAATTTAATTCATTCCATAATAATAAAATATGTAAACCCATGTTAGGGATTTATAAATCATGCCCCCTATGACTAAGAAAAAATATTCATGATATTAAAAAAATTTAAACAATAAAATTTCAAGTAATTTTAAATAAAAAAAAATTAAATAATATAAAATAACATTTTCGCATGTCATATTTTTTCTCATTAAACAATTGATTGAATAAAATGATAAGAATAATTAAATGTTGAGAAATAAAAGATAAAAAATTTAAAAGTTTTGTATTTTATAAATTAAGAAGTATATTTTAAAAAATATTAAAAAAATATAAATTACTTCCAAGATTATATAATTTTAGATATATAGAATTTATAAAACAATGGACTACTTCAAAGTTGGTAATCCTTTGTAAAATAATTTAAAAAAGTATCCATGAATTTATAAATAAATCACTTAGTTTTAAAATTATGAATATGAATGGAACACAATTAAAAAATATCCAAAAACAAGTGCCTTTAGGTACCCATATTTGTTTGGTTCCAATAGTGTCACCAATTAAAGACTTAAAAAACAAGACTAATTTATTTTGAGTAGAATATTAAAAATTGAAGGTAGATAATTATTTTGAGTAATGAACACACTTGAGAGAAATAAATTTCATATTCATAAATTTTGTACCGATAAAAAAATTCTTTTAATACAATTATAAAAACATTTAATAGTGAACATGAATTTTTTAAGAACCAAGTAGAAAATAATTCTTATATAATTTTTGATTTTTTTTATTACTTCCAAAACCAAATTTTTGTTTTTGTTTTTTACTTTTAATATGACTTTAATTAAAATATTTTTCTCCCTTGATCAGAATAATAAGATATTATATTAATGTATCATCCACATCAAATAATTTTTCAGTTATATTTTCATGCAGATCTGAATAAATTTTGGTTGAAATTGGTCTTAAATTTGTAGAGTGTTTTGAAAAACATTCATTATTATTTAAAATAGAGGCATAAGTTTTTTTTAATTTTTCATATTCACTGTAATTAAATATTCAAAATTTTATTTTTGTATTAAAAAATATTTATTATATTCAATATATGATAAAATTTATAATTATGAATTCTGAGTTTAATAAGATTATACATCATAAACGTTATCCATAAGAAATATATTTTCCTTTTTAATTTTCCTGGTCATATTTAGATTTTGTAGTATATTAATCCCTTGAATATTATTATAAAATCTAATGTTCTATAATTTCTTCTTTATAAATTGTTTTATAATCATATTCCATTTGATTTTCATGAAAAGGACACTCAAGTAACAAATGAACTTTTTCTACATTCATATAATAATACATCCTCCTATTTATTCTTATTTAATTTGTCCTATATAATTTTTAAATAGGTTTATGAATTTTTAACAAGATTTGATAGCTCATTAGTTGATCCTAAATGATTATAATATAAATTATAAAATTCCACTATCTAATCATTGAGTGAAATATTTTATTTTATCATAGAAAAATGATTTTAATATTTTTCTTGCATCTCACATTCGTACAACATCTTACTTTTGATAAATTATTTCATATTTAATATTTTAACCAGTTTAATTTAATGAATATTATCAAATATTCCATTACACTTAAAGGGTAAAACCACAAGTACCTTTATGGAATGATCTTGTTTTGTAATTATAATTCCCAAGGCAGCAACATCATTGATTTCTTCTATCAATCTCATATTCATTTGAGTGATTCTTTCATCTTCCTTCATCTTGAAAGTTCCCAATTAATTCTTTTTAGTATTCTACCATAGTAATAAAACTTTATAGATTCCTTCATATGAAACTACAACAGTCAGCCACATTTCATTTGAAGTATCACATTGAGATACATGATTAAATTCATCAAGAACAACTCTACATGTAATTTCATTCATGGATTTTGAATTAACATCATAATTATCTTACATAACATCATCACACAATTTTGGTCCTATAGGGGTTTAAAAATGTTTTAAAATATTCATATAATCATTTAATATAATATTGTTTAAATAAGTAATCAAGCAATATTTTTAGAAACCATAGTTATCATAATCAAAATAGGAAGCATATATCATCTACATACCTTCTCTAAGTTCATCAATTGATATTTTTCTTCATTAAAATATATAACTCTTCATTTTTAGAGCCAATAGAATTATTCCATTCTCACAAATATGCTAATTTTGGATAACACTAGTTGTGTTGAAAAGACTACGATGAATATTTAGGAGAGGGTGAATTGTGTCATTTGAAAAAACATACAAAATTCAAAACATACATCCTTAAATGAAGTGATCATATACTTATATATACAAGACAAGTAATTAGTGAAAATATGTAAATAAAAGAACATAGTGATGTATAGTAATTCTAGGAAAAGAAATCCCCTAGTTCATTCCACCAATTCCATGTTGATTGTATTAGTGATACTCATTTGAATTTCTTTTTTTTTCTATAGGGTTCAACAACACAGTGCTATTATTTTACATCATAAAAAAGTCTTCTATTTGGCATTATGGTTCTTTTATAGGGATTCGAGATATCTACAACTTTATACAAGAATCATACATGCCCTAAAAAATGATTACAAATAATTAATAGTTCAAAAAAAATTATATGAGATTTAGATATTTAATATGGTTTTATCTCATAGTTTCAACCATAAATGAAAAATTTATATCATCTTCAATAATTCATAGAAGACTCAAAATAATCGTAAAAATTGTGTAGGCTTCTACTACATAAAATAATAAAAAGTAAAATATTTCTCAATTAATACATGATTAGTTTTTTTCATCATACAGTGAGTGAATAATGCATATTCAAATTATTTCATTTCAATCTTCAAAACAATCAATATTAAATATGAATATTTTTATGTACTTTCCTTTTAACAGATTATTCAGGTATATGATCTTCTATGTCTTTCATCATTTTCCATAGAAATATATATATATATATATAATGAATAAGTACATAGTAGTTTCCATACACATATGAATTTGGATAATAAAAATAAATCTATCAAAGAGATATCATAAATGTATCTATAAAAATAAAATAATTGTTTCCTCTTTATCCCTATAGAATAAATATCTAGTACAAGAATTAAAAATAATTTAAATATCTCCTATAATAATATCTCTAGAATTATAGTATAATTTTATACATCCATATTGGAAATTGAAATAATTTACATCTCTAAAAAATATCCTTACAAATCACTAAAACAAATCCAAAAAAGTCTTGGTTGAAGGTTCAGAATAATTTAAATATTTATGTTTTAATTTCAAAAATTCTATTTTTATCATTAGATTATTTACATAAATGTTATATTATTTCAATATAATTTCCAATATTCTCAAGATACACACTTTTTTTATCATGAAGTGATGACAAATATATTTTGACATATGAGTTCTTTAAGACATCTTATATATGCATATGCTATGTTAACTACATGTTCTATATTTAACAGAATGTGGAGAGTGTTGTAACCATCCTAGTTTTCAAGCATGAGTGAATAATCATTATGGTGATAAGAATTATGTTTGTTGAGACATATATATACAAATAATAAATATATTGAGTTATACCAATCATGAATAAGTCATTTATATTTCATTTTAGTGATATTGTGTAGAATTAGAATGTGGAATCTTCCTCTATTTTTTCTCTCTAGCATCATGGAATAGATTTGACCATCCAATGTGATAAAGACATCATCCATTATGTCGAAATGTAGTGGTGTATCCTGAATTTTTTTTTGTTTCATACAATTCATGCACATTAAATTTCTCATCTATTTTGTAGCATGAATCACCATCTAATCTACAGGTTGACAGCATGTTGAGTTTGAAATTTGTAGAAATAAAAAATGCAATTTTCCTTTCAAATTGAATACAGGGTTCTTGAAAGTAGTGAATGGTTATAAAAAGTGGAATATGGTTTATCTCATTACAACCATAGTTACATTGACCCTAATTTCGATCAAATGTATAGTTCATTAACAATATTTTAAACTCAAAATTAGGGTTCAAATGTAGGATAAAAACCCTTTCAAAATATGAAAATAAAAAATTCAGAAATAAATTATTTTTAATACTTCTTAACATCATATTTATCATTTTTCCTATAATAAATAATTTTAGGAAATTCTACGACCTTCCAGAGAGATAATGAATATAATCAATTCCACATCCACATCTCTTAAAAAAATTTAAAAAAAGAAAACAATATAATTCTAAGAAAAATAAAAAATGTAAAATCATTGAAGAACATTAGATAAATTATTAAATATAAAAATTATTTTTTGCATTTAATGTATAATAAAAAAATAAGAAAAACATATATTTATATTTTATCATGTTATGAGAGACTTAAATATCTATAACAGATATAGTAAATTATATATATAATACATTAATTTCATTAAACTATAGAGTTTCTAAAATATTTCTAAACTTTTGATTCAACTTAAGATAATTTATAGGGAACTGAAAAAAACATTTCATAATTCCTTATAAATTAATGAATTTTATATAGTCTTCTTAGATATCTAACATTTAAAGATGCATGTGAATACATGAAATTTATATTAAGATTTAATAAAAATATATTTGTTAATTTATACTAAAAACTATAATGTTCCCGAAAAATTACAGTAGTTTTGGTGATTTTTTCACCATTAAAACAACTGAATAGGTTTCTGACATAAAAAAGATGAAAAGTATATAATAATAATATATTAAAATATTTTATATGGCCTAATAATTCAATAAGTATTTATTTTTATGTATATTAATTATCGAGGAATATTAAATCAGAAAAAAACATATAAATTATTATTAAACAAAGAGTGATGGGTTAAAGTAATTACAAAAAACAAACCAATATGTGAATGAAAATGGTCAAATCAACACACAAGTTAGCCTATATGTTGTTTCCTTATGAAAAAAATGTTGTATAATCATCATATTTAACTGTACATCAAAAATAAATATCACATAGTTTGTGTTCATGGACAACACATTAAGGGATTGGGTTTCCCCAATAGAAACAAGATACAATCTACAAGAAGCATGCATTTCTCCCAAAATCACCCCACAATGACCTTCAAGGGACTCTCATATGTCCAAAAACATTACAAACTAAAACAATATAATATAAAATTATATAGATTAAAAATAAAATACATATCCTTCATCATGGTGAAAAAATGAAGCTTCAAGCATAAACCTACATTCTACCACAACCACATCCTGTTGCAGCTCATTAGATGATGATCGGTTTGATAATTGTTATCTCAATTCCTCTACCTTTCTCTCATAAAGTTATGTGTTAGGGAAGAACATATACCCACTTTTCAACAAATGAAATCATAATATTAGGATTAAAAAATAAATGAAATTAAAAATAAAATAAAATACCAGCTTAAAGGATCGAGCTGAGTCCTAAAACCATAATACAATCTACACATCACCTAGGGAAAAAATTATCCCAAACTAACCTGTGAAGAAAAACATTTAATTAAGGACTCCATTAAAAAAATTTCATCATTATAACACATGAAAAATAATAATATTTCTTAATTTAATATTAAAATTACCATGAAAATAAAATTTTCATAAAATCCCACCAAATTCTAACAATATGGTAAACACAGTATTTGTTGAGAAACAATAATGGAATTAATATATGTTTTATCATATACTAGTATAATTTAAAATTTTAACAACATAATTTTTTTTTTCAGGACCAACATACCAGCAATATAGTAGCCGGACAAGTGGGTAACATGTCCTCAAGCATGTCTCTCTAAACCAGTGGCATCTAACTAGCAGCGAAGGTCTTGCGAGGGTCTGTCGAGGTCATAGTGGGATGACTATTCCCCCTAGTTAGAGTAGACGATTAGTAAAATAAAATATGAAAAAATATAAATTAGTGGAAACAGTAATAAATAATGCATGAATAGTATAAGAGTTGTGATAATCAACGGATTAAAAAAGGACAACCCTAATTTACAAAAATTAATTTTTGATCGATTATGATACAAGTAAATGTTAGGTTTCCAGGGCCCATAGTGGAAGACGGTGGGATAGGGATTTTAAATTTTTGTGTCGTCGGCGGGACGACGAAGCTTGTTTTCGTCGACGATCTGCATCCTGGAAAGGTCTGAGGATCTCGTGTTAATTATTAAGAGCACAAAAAATAATGGAAAACAAACCCATTGCAGGTCTATGGACGTTGTCAACCACAACATGTCGACGGTGATCATTGCATGATGGATCTAAAGTATGATCCCTCTAGATCGTCCACACACACCTCAAAAATCTGCGGGAACGCCGATCGTTGAACTCTGGGTTCTAGCGCAGCGATTCAATGATATATTCAACGTCTTGACGATCACCGCATCATCGATCTTGCGATACGTGAGGAGAAACTTGATCCAAGCACATATTAACTACTTCTCTCTCTAGAGAGTGGGAGGAGAGAGGTGCTCTGGCCAAAATGAAAAGAATAGTTGTTGCGCTTGAGCCCCTCACATCTATTTATAGTGGATTGTGGTAATTACCCGGTTGAGTTCCCGGCCCCCGTTAATTCCACATCCACTAAATAAATAACTATGATGACTAAAAAATTCATCTATATTATTTATTTATTTTATCACATACTTTTAATATATATATATATAATATTACATGATAAAATCTGATCCATTTAACTCGACTCGTTGTCCCACTTAATATTAAACAAACCGTGAATATTAAAATAATATTCCTACGATTAATATTTTCTGGTATTTACTAGACTCTAAAATACTTTAAATAAATTCAATCCGAAATATTAATAACTTGAATATTAATAAATTTATTTAATTATTTTTGTGATCGACAACATGGACAATGCTCGGACCCGTGGTGGGGCCCACTGTGTCTATATACCTATCCAACTGAATATGGAGGATTCTTGAATACAATATTGTGTGTGAACCTCTAGGCCCTCGTCTCGATAGTAGTGAAGAAAATCCATAGACCAAGAGTGGATTCTAGCAACTCATCATGGCCCCTAAAGAGATAAAGAGAGTCATAGAAATGACTACCGTCCTACGAACACTGACTTTTTACTATAGTCTCTTTGTCATTTGATCTCTCATAAAGCAGGATGCACACTTGTGTCACCATCCTTATCTTGATTTATTATTTTTTGATATATCCGGATGGATTTTCCTTACTACTGCTTTGGCCAAAGACTTATGAGGGTGGCACTATCCTGATCAACCAGGCCTGAGATATACAACTTCATAAACTTGGAAGCGACAAATCCTTTTTTGACCATTCAACCAATGTCATACCACTAACGACGCACCCAACACAAACTACCTCACCACAAAATTACTCCCATGGTTTTCTCCTTGCATCAAAGATGTAATTAAATGATATACATTGGTAATGGTCTCAAGTCAAGATACCAATACACATGTATGTAGATAGAAACAACCAATGACACCAAAAACATGTGGTGTTTCTATTGAATTGTTTTTCCTCATTATCTCACTTCTATAGGTCACCAAGTGAGAACTTTATGAGAAGAAGTCTCAATGATTATGATCTCCCAGCACCTGATAGTCATACATCTACTGTGTCCAGTCAGTAAGATGTATCTAGACTATAGAGAATATATTTAAGATCAATGTCATTGTATCTCGAGGTTCTCATTATAGCCGGGGATCTCTTATAACCTCTTGAAATGAAAATTAACCTTTGGACATTACCATTATTATAGTGGATTTAGAAAGGTATTCAATATAATGGTAAGATATCATCATGCATATCTAATTGTACACATGATATGGTAATCAAAAGTACTACAGAGTTGGGTCTAGGGCACCCACTATTTCAACACTCCCACTTGCACTAGAGCCAACTGGCTAACCAAACTTGTTAGCTACTCACATGATAAATACCAGGCTTTTTCTGAGTAATGTCTTTAACTACTAGGCCATCCACATTTTCACCGCATGGCATGTCTACTATATGCGACCACATATGCTTGAGTAAAAATTCTCAATATAAGGTATCTCTGAGTATATTACTTTTTTCCGATGTCATAACTTGACAACTTTGATAGTAAGAATATCATAAATCTTATTATGATAATAATTTTATCCCTATGTGAGAATCAAAGAACCTAGAGAAGTTGTTGCGATTTATAACTGCTTCTTAGTAACCTTAGAAGCTACAACGTACTCAGTATTTGTAGGTATGGCTACCACTAGCTTTTATGAGCTTGACTCGCTCATCTCGTTTTCCTAACTACGATACTAGATCAAATTTATCTAAGTATTATTAGTTTGTGTCCCAAAAAAAACTAGTATATCTCTCTCTCCATATTCCAGGTACATATCATTTGAACTCTCCAAAATACAAGATGATAGTTCTAACTACATAACTTGCAGTGCTCCTAGAAATAATAGATATATGCCTATAATAAGTTATATCATGGCATTATCAATTATTTTACATATTATGGCATATGTGATTGATCCATCACTAAAGAATATGGTATCAATTCACAACATTAATCTCTCCCTATATTCCGAACATGTTAACTTGAAGATATTAAACCATGTGACATAGGGAACAATTCTGATCTTGAATTGTTCCAACTTGTATTTTTCAATACAATATCACTATATATATGATTGAATAGAACCAATAAACCTTTGGATCTACCTCAGTAGAGCTGGGTCCATAGAACCCAGGTTTCTACATTAATTCAATCATTGGAGAATTTCTTTTAACCTGATCTTATCTAACTATAAGATCAAAATATGTTTCCATATGTTTTCGAACATATTTCACTTTGAAAACATTTCCTCTCCCAAAAACATTTGGTAGACACAAGGAAAAGATTCATTTATAATGAATGTTCTAAGATCTTGTCATTAACTTTAATCCAAAACTGGATTTCAGTAACCTGCAACCCTTATTGGCATCACTTGATGTCATCATATCTTTCTGGTTGCATCGTATATACACCTTCCACAAAAGATGATCTTGACATCTAATGACCAATAAAATGATCATATAAATTCATCTAGGGCAAGTAAAATTATAATATATTAAGGAGTACCAACTTGGTATAACCAATAGAGCCTTATTGGTACCGTACTTGTACCATCCATCTATCATTTCATTTGAATACCCACCGCAATATTCAATTTATAATCCCCTTTTCAATTTGATACATGGAATCCATTATTTAATTTTAGTTAATCTTTTCAATCTTAGCATTTTTCCATATACTACTTACTTGTAGGATTTATTATTCTCAATGAATAATATATCACCGACCATGGTGAATATAAAACCATCACCATGGTTTCATACTTCCTACATAGTATGTGTCTCTTGAACATTCCTATTCCACATGTA
This sequence comes from Viscum album, assembly GCA_963277665.1. NCBI lineage: Eukaryota > Viridiplantae > Streptophyta > Magnoliopsida > Santalales > Viscaceae > Viscum > Viscum album. The sequence continues at coordinate 829,002,892 of OY728151.1, read as the reverse complement.
CCTGTGCAACATTTTCCTTATGGTAACCTTTTGTGCATCTCGGGCATTGTCTAAGTCCAAGTCAATTCATCTCCCACTATCTCTAATAGATATGTGCACCCTTGTATAGAAATGTAGTCTAATACTTGACTACATATTTTCAATCTTTAGGATTTAGTTAATATCTTAAACAACTGTTAGGATAATTAACTTAGATGCACAATGTGTTTAACTTGATGCAGGTTTGTTTAAATCCTAACAAACTCTTTTCATCTAAACACATCCTATGACATAATGGTTTTTCTATCATACAATGACTCGTATGATATCCATTTGTCATTTTAGTTAGAATATTGGTTAAGGGTTTAAGCCGTTATTTGCAAAGCACATCATAAAATATAATTGATGTATCTGCTAGTTGTAACATTGATACAACATATATCATAACATTGATGTATAAAACGTGCGTCTAGGAATTTATCCACGCAACATTTTGATGATAAATTTTAATATGTAAGAATCATCATCGATCCTTCTTATGAACATCAATATAGTTATGTAGATAAGGTAACATGTGTTTAGGAATTACTCCACAATACATTATCATGATCGATGATTTTTTAGTCAAGATATTATTTGGCATGTTAATCCGAATCAACTCATATTTTCTTACCAAACTTATACTTCACCATTCCTTAATGAATTAGAGGAAACTTATGAAGTATCTTTACCTCTTGTTTTATTTGGAATAGTTACACTGTCTTGTTGAACTAACCATGAAAATCATTGTGGCGTACCTTTATTTCTAAAGTTTTCTTTGTCTAAACGAAGGATGTCAATAATACCAAAGGTGTTTAGCTATGTCGAGCCTAAATACTATAATGTGTATATAGTTGACCTCCAATTTTAGTTTTACATGACAAAGAATCACATTTCAATAACTGGGTAGGTCTTACATTTTATATTCATTATGTATTGCCATTGATTCAAGTAGCAGTGTACTATTTGTTGAGTTTGTTACCAAAAACAACATTCATTCCAAAATATGGAATAATGTCTCATCATGTCCAAATGGGAACATGACATAAATGTTTTTGGATATACTCCACAACTTGTTCAATTTTAATCAATCACTTGGCAATTTGAAGTTATGTGTTTCTCACTCCTGACATAAGAATCACCCTTTCTCAGCTGCTTTGAGAAGACACTTTACTTCTAGTAATGTTTCTCAACTTACGTGGTTATTTTATTTCAACACATATATATATGAAAATCATATTTTATTTTAATACCCAATAAGTATTAGAGAAAATAATACTTTTATTTGATGAATATTAACAAAATGAGGAGCAGGTACTTGCTTCTTGTATTTCAGTTTTTAAACTTCCATGAATTTATTTAATTATTCAATGAAAAAAACCTCCTGTTAAATAACCATCCACCTTCTATTGAAGGGCATGACAAAGGGGCTGTTTGCGTAACTTTCCATATGCCTTTTCACCATATCATTCAATTTATTCACCATTAGAATAAAATATGGTGTTATCTCTAATATTCTTATCACTTGGCGAATTTTACCTTTGGGGTAATAAAGCGCTTACTATATACCATCCTTTTGTACCTTTAAATGAATCTTGAGTAATTGGGTGTAAAAGTTATAAGAATGGGATTACATGAAAGATTGTGAAATGTCTTTCACATAAAACAATCTGAGTGCAATCATCGCATTCAAATCTTGCTTCACTTTCTCCTTGAAAGGATATTGGAGATGAGACTACATGTTACATCATCCATGTCTTGATGTTGAGATTGCAACTAACATTAGACATTGATGATAGAATTATGATAGAACCATTATATTCTTGATTCACGAGTCTCCTATAAGCAGTTTTACACTGTCTTTTCATAAGGTGGCTAAACAGGTCGTGACATTAGCACCTTGAATTTTCATTATAGTAGAAATGTGTTCAAGTGCCTATACAATACTTGGAATTTTTTGCTTTTTTGGACATTAACATTTTCCAATGTTTATCGTAGTTTTATTACGGTATTTCTTTCCATTATCTACAAATATACTTTAGGATATTGTACTTTTATGTGATTACCTAATGTGACATTACTGACTATTTAATCATTAAATGTCTCCCACTAATTTTTCAAATTCTAGAAACCCCATGTACTAGAATCAGAATACTCTTGAGTATTCTAGTGGCATGTATCCCTGAACCTCCCTCATAGTCTACAAGATAGGGCTACACCACTACTCATAGGGGCCTAGGTAGGCTTTTGACTAGCCAACCACATTAACTTGAGGTTCTTTAATATGTTGAGTGAAGTCCCAGCTTCAAATATCATTTACATATTTACTCAAAAATTTTCCTCTAAAATTACTACAAGCTATCTAAGGCTATTAAATTGCTATAATTTTAGTTACGTCGACCCACCACATGAATATGAACTCCCTGGTAGTAAGAAAACCCTCAGCTAAGGCATGAACCGACACTCCAGCCCCCAGTTTTGTTCAAACTCTAATGATGGAAGGCTGTTTGTGACATAATATTTTCATTTAGGGTTTTATGTTTTTCTCTTGATGAATGTAATCCATTTATATTAATCTTTACCATATATGTTGTCGCGCTCACAACTGAACATCAATAGAAATCAAACGTCGCTTCTTTATGCATTTTATTTTTATCATTTTATGTATTTTCCCGCTGTTCTAAAATGTATAAAATAATAAATAAATGCATAAAGTCCATACTACTACCCAACTGATCTTGAGCATCTAAACGACCTAAGGGGCATAATTCTTTTATCAAAACATGACACTATATGCATCTCAAATCATGATGTATGTCAGCTTTTCGTCTGGAACATCACCTCGCCTTGGTGGACTCCACGTTACATCTTGGAGTACCACCTCATCATTGTGGGGTCCACGTCACGTCATTGCATCATCGTGCACCGCCTAATCTTGGTGATGGTTACGTCGCTCGCCGTCTTTGTCTGAAGTACAAAGATACTCACACACTGGCGAGAGGAACTCGAGTATAAATTTACATCATATAAATTGGGCACACAAGACCTTATACTTTTTAACCGAAAAAATAAAGATGATGTGCAGACCATCTATTTAATTAACTACAATCATAGCATGCATTTAAATAATTAATTAAAAATAATATAATGCAGACATACAAAGGTTGATTCTCAAGACAAGAAGATGGGTAATATAATGCATGATAAAATTAAAATGCATAAATCGTTACGAGGGTTATTAAATTAAATTAAATTAAATGAATTAATAAATTCAAAAAATTTAATTAATTATCGGTCATGTTATTAATTCAATTTTACAACTTAAGAATAAAAAAATTAATTTATTTATTTAACTACAAAAAATAAATTAATTTTAACCTTGGGTATTAAAATTTATTATCACTACAATTAGTATATTAATTAATTTAATTAATTTAATTAATTAATTATATTAATTGATTTAACTAAACCCGGTTCAGTGGTTACCTACCCACTAGGAGGACCGGGTGGTGGCTGGCAGCAGGATCACCAGTCAAGGAGCCCATGACTGAGCTCTTCCAAACTGCCCGGGAAAGGCACACCGCGCGGTCTACCGCTGCTGGAGGTGACACCTCTCTCAGTAGTGCACGAGAGCTACGTGCTGGGGAACTAGCTACCCAGGGTGCTCTAACTTGCAACGCGTGGTCGGGAGAAGACTGCGGTCTGCTCACGGAGGCTAGGCACCGGTGAAAGACCCGGACTGGATTCCCTAGGAGGCAGCCAAAGCGGCTGCTGGAGCTCCAGGCGGATGTTTAGCCGGACTAGCCTATGGGTGTGCGGCGGGAGTGGGGTGAGGAGCAGGCATGGCCCCTCGCCTATCATGCTAGTGCGACTCCTGCTCGCCAAGGGCAGAGGCGAAGGGAAACACCCGGGCGACCACACGACAGTTCTCCTGGTTCTAGAAAGGAGGGGAGGGTGGCAGCTCGACCCCGTGTTCGTGAAGGCTCCTCAAGGAGGGTGCCGGCGGCGTGGGTCGGTCGGAACTGAAGAGTAGCCAGCGGCCTGAGGAGAGCCGAGCGGAAGCACGGTTAGGGCACGCAGGCATCGCCCGAGGAAGGAGGCCGGAAGAGGTGGAAGGTCAGCGGGGGAAGGGCCTGGGTGAGCAGGTTCCGGATGGGAGAGGGGGTGCGGCGCTGAAGTGTGGGTGCGGCACCAGAGGAGGGGTGCAGCGGCCCTGGCGGTGTCCCGATGGCGTTGTAGTGCGACGTGCGGGGAGAAGGGAGGGGGCTTGCTTGGACCCCTATATTTGTTTTTTTTACTTTCCACGTAGTAGACCCCCTTTTGTTTTTTTATTAAGTCGTAGCAAGACCCCCTTGGGTCATTCTTTTGGTTCTCCACGCGAGAAGACCCCCTTTGGGGTCTTCATTAAATATATTTTTTAACTTTCTAAAGGTTATTTTAGCCTTTATATTTAATAATAATAAAAAATTATAATATTATAATTATATATATATTTATAATTATAATAATTATAATTATCATGATAATAATTATAATTATTAAAATTTCTTTAAAAAACATGCATTATTTTTGATAAACGGAAATAATCAACACAATTTAAAACCTGAGTAAAAACATGAACATGATCCATGCCATAAATTTATAATGACCATGTATTGGTCATTCAAAATTGGATTGAAACGCGTTTCGATCCGTTTTGACCAATTTTAAACCCTCTACATAAATTTTATGCAAATTAATTTTATTTGGATCAAAAAATCTACGCGCTCCCTCTGATACCATTGTTAGGTTTCGGGCCCCACATCGGAAGCCGGTGGGCCAGGGATATTTTGTTTCATCAGCAGGATTGAGAAACAGGTCGTTGTCAATGATCTGAGCCCATGAAAGGTCCGAGGATCTTACATAAATTATTAAGAGCAGAAAAAATAACGGAAAACGTACTCGTTGCAGACCTGAAGCCGTTTTCGACCACAACATGTCGACAGTGATCGTTTCATGAAGGATCCATAGCAGGATCCCTCTAGATCGTCCACATGCGCCTCAAAAATCATCTGGAATGCCGATCGTCTAAATATAGGTGCTTGCGCGGCGATTCAATGATATCTTCGACGTCCTGACGATCACCACATCGTCGATCTTGTGATGCGTGAGGAGAAACTCGATCCAAGCACAGATCAACTACTTATCTCTCTAGAGAGCGAGAGGAGAGAGGAGCTCTGGCCAAAATGACATGAATAGTTGTTGCGCTTGAGCCCCTCTCCACTATATATAGTGGATTATGGAAATTACCCTGTTGGGTTCTCTGTCCCCCGTTAATTCCACATCCACTAAATAAATAACTATGATGACTTAAAACTACATCAATATTATTTATTTATTTTATCACATACTTTTAATATATATATATATATATAATATTACATGATAAAATCTGAGCCATTTAACTCGACTCATTGTCCCACTTAATAATAAACCAACCATAAATATTAGCATAATATTCCTTCGATTAATAATTTCTCCGATTTACTAAACTCGTAAATACATTAAATAAATTCAATCACAAATATTGCTAAATTGAATATTAATGAATTTATTTAATTCTTTTAGTGATCGACAACATGGACAACGCTCGGACCTCGTGGCAGGGCCCACTACATCCATATACCTATTCAACAGAATAGGGAGGATTCTTGAATACACTATTGTGTATGACCCTCTAGGCCCTCATCTCGATAGCAGGGAATAAAATCCACAGACCAAGAGCAGAGTCTAGAAACTCATCATGGCCCCTAAAATGATAAGGATAGTCATAGCAATGACTACCATCCTATGAACACTGACTGTGTACTATAGTCTCTTTGTCATTTGATATCTCATAAAGCAGGATGCACTCTTGTGTCATCATCCATATCATGCTTTATTATTTCTTGATCTATCTGGATGGAGTTTCCTTTCTACTGCTTTGGCCAACGACTTATAAAGGCGACGCCATCTTGATCAACCAGGCCTGAGATATACTAGTTCCTAAACATGGAAGCTAAAAATACATTCTTTACCATTCAACCAACATTATACCACCAATGACGCACCGAACACAAACTACCTCGCCATGACATTACTGCCATGGTTTTCGCCTTGCATCAAAGTACGTAATTAAATGATATACATTGGTAACAGTCTCAATTCAGGAGACCAATACACATGTCTGTAGATAGAAACATCTAATGACACCCAAAACAGGTGGTGTTCCTATTAACGGGACTATCCTCATGATCTCACTGCTAGAGATCACCAAGTGCGAACTTTATGAGAAGAAGTCTTAATTATTATGAGCCCCCATCATCTTATAGTCAGACATCTACTGTGTGCAGTCAGTAAGATGTATCTAGACTATAGAACATATATTTAAGATCAATGTCATTGTATCTCGAGGTTTTCATTATATCATGGGATCTGCTATAACCTCTTGGCATGACAATTAAACATTGGACATTACCATTATTATAGTGGACACAGAAAACAATTCACTATAATGGTAAGATATCATCATTTATGTCTAATTTTACACATGATACAATAATCAAAAGTACTATAGAGTTGGGTCTAGGGAACCCACTATTTCAACAGTAAAAGCTGGGAAAATTACAATTATAAATACAATGAAATAAAATAATAACTTCCCAAATACTATATCCACGAGTATCTTTAGCACCATATCATTCCTCTATGAAACACTCCCTCGTATAATCAATATATCATAAGCAATAGTCCATGATCATGAAAACAGAAGGTCTACTCAGGTGCCCTAGTGCAATGGTGGCCCGAGCAGGGTGTGAGAAATAAATCTCAATAGGTTGGCACTAACAGTGGCTAGTCAAATCCATTTTTTCAATATAAATTAAAGAGTGTTTTGTTAATATGATACAATAAGGGGTATTAAAATAATAACACAGGTCTGCTTACATACCAACTAGACATATAGCCCACTCTACCTTCTTCAGATGACTTCCTGAAAGAATCTCTGATCAGTATATATATATATTTATAATTATATAATTGTATAATTGTATTTTATCCACCTATATGAACCAAATGTGTTTCTATGCCTAGTGGTCATACAACTAGAATACAAGTGATGGATGGACTATGGTGTAACTCAGATATTCACAGCCAGTTTAACTTGCCTAAAATCCCATGCAATATGTTACATTCCCTACATCCTATGAAGAGTTAGAGACATCATGCTACAACACCAGGGATGGAAAGTAAGCCACTATGGAAACACTATAATCATGGTATGTGGTGTGTAAATCAATTCACCCATATAGTATCATTGATGCGATGTGTCATTCTTAACACATGATATATGAGAGTGAGATGCTCCATGCTCAACTAAACACTTACCATCATTCCATATCCTATAAATAAGGCATAATCATATATATAATAAATGAAGAAAATGAAATAAATCTCATTCCATTCATTTAATTTCCACATTATATAATGGAGTCATAATTTTTATAATACAAGCCACGAGGGAACACCTCTCTTAATTTTCATTTAAAATAACCCATTATAATCAAGGAAATCATATTACAATTAAATCATTTAACAAAACATAAAAAAATATGTAGCATTTCAAACATTTACATTTTTAATTCAATTCACTATTGTAGTGAAATCCATCATGCATAGATATTCAAATCAATTCATTTCATTTAACTAAAAAATACAGATTCTATTATTGAGATTAAATATTCTCTTAGAAGGTTCTATTTTCATTTAGTCAATTACCTACATGGGTAATGTCCTTTATACTTTTAGATAATTCATACACATAGATGGGATATTAATCCAATAAACACATATAAATAAAGGAGAAACATCACTTAAGAAAACAAAAGATCCCACGCACTATCATGCCTCATAATAAGCACAAACATTAAGTAATAAGAAAAAATACCACCAATAAACCAGGTGTGGCATAAATAACTAATCGTTAATTTTTATCTTAGAATAATTGTTCCCTCCAAGGAAGAGTTTTTTTATTAAAACATGGAATTATTCTTCAAAAAATAAAATATCATAATAAACATCCCATTCATGAATCATACTCCATTAACATTACATAATTATTTATTCTAAAAACCATAAAGCACTAATTAAAATCTATGGAATGTGAAAAAATAAATAAATTAATGAATTATTAATTTTAAAGTGAAATCGAAAGGGATCCTACCTCAAAGAGGATAGGACAATGTTGTACACTTTGATATATGATGTTTTCCAAAGTGACCACTCGAAGCTTCTCTTTCCCTCCCCTCGATCAAATGCACCTACACATATACATAAAGACACCTAACCCCTATGTACATATTCTCATGGCCATGAGTATGTACATGGTTATCCATATATATGCTCATATATTCATTTAACAATTTTAACATTCTCATAAATGAAATTTTCATATACATGCATAAGCACAACTAGACCCTATATATATATATATATTCATGCCGCCATGGGTGAATATACCCAAAACTAGCGCGGAAAGGTCTAACCCAGTTAATGAAAATTACCAGAACACAAAAACTATAAAATCCAAAAATAAAATTTGAGCAATAAAGTAGAATGGAAAGAAAACTACCCAAAATTGTTATTTTCTAGAACAAAAGGCTTTACCTTCAGTAGAGAAGGCTGAAATATGCCAAAAAATGACCCGATAGTCCAACGACACACCCTAATCATGTAATTTAAAACACAAATCAGAATAATCCCTAAACCATGGGTTTGGTTGAAATGAATAGGAAATAGGGAGAGGAAAATTATTTATTAGAGGAAGAAGAGGGATCCATGATTATTATGAGAACACATTGACTAAGAAAATAGAGAACATCGGGTGGGTATGGTTTAAAAATAGGAGGTCAATGTGGGGGTGTCGTGATCTCGATGAAGAGGTTTAGATTTGGGGTGTGTGTGTCATGTGAGTTAGGAGGGGTGGGATGGGTGTATATGTTTTTTTATTAATTTAATTTCATTGGTAAAACATCGCATAGTTTGTGTCGCATGGATTGAACTTTTTTTGCACCAACCATGTGATAAAAAATGATATAATACTATCAATTTGGCACTAACCATGCTAAATAGGCATGCAATTTTGGTAAACATTGTGCATCCAATGCAATACATTTTTTCTCCTTTACTGTACCCACAAAATTTCAATAAAACGTGCACCCTATAAAGACCCTCTAAACCTTTATTTTAGGTTTTTGGATCTCTTAAAACTCAACAATACTATTGATGGACCCATTGGGACTTTACCCGTGTCTAAAAAAAACACAAAAACGTGTTCCAAATCATGGATTTATGTTCTGATGCTCAGTTTATAAAATGGCATGTCTAGTGAATACAATTGTAAAAATTCCCTTGAAATATAACTGTCTCCAATCATGGGTCATTACAACCACACCACCTTAGAACTTATTATCATCATGAATCCTTCATGAACAATTTCTACATCACCAGACCTACAAAGGTCATTAAGTATCGTTCAAATGGTTGCGTTTCATTTCAAAATCCTTATTGCACCTTCGAGTATTTATTTATGCAAACATCACTTAAACAACTAAAACATCATCCAAAGATAATTTTCAAACTAAAACATCAAGATGAAATTTACCCAATCCCATTTATCTAGAGACATGATCACATTGTTGTCTCATTAATGATCTAGCCAAAGGTTCTACCCAGCTTAGTCTTTAACTCTTGAAGGGCCCAATTCCAAACCACAACACCACCACAGTTAAAATTTCCCATGAAGCATGCCTAATGATTTATAATGATTCTACCAGTGTGGTTTCTTTAATTGGTTGAACCCAGATTGCATTTAGGGTTATATCTGGAACCTAATTTTAATGAATGGTCAAAACTGATTGAACTAACTAAATGTGGCCACACAATCGTTGATCAAAATACATTGAAAACCTTTTGATCAGACCCTCTTTAACCTAGAATCATGTTCTAATATAGTTCCTCACATAACATAACCAAATTAAAAAGGATAACAAGTCGAGAAACCTCTGGCTAACCATTATCAAAATGCTCAGATTAGACAGTCGGTGTATTTCCAACGAAACTATGATGCGTTCTCCCAAGGAATCTTGTGTTCAAAACACAAAAATTCACTAAATCTCATACTCATATTCTAGTGAGGTTACATGGTCAAATAAAAACCTATTAATTTAACTATAATTCATCATCACAAAAGATGGGGAACATAGATCCATCCCACTTGAATCATCGCCCTTTTTAAAAAACATCACCATCATGCCCGAAAAATAGTCTGGGATAACCATGGATTCATTGAACTAGAGTCCAATGAACTAGTAAAAGTAGTCCATACTCCATGAATACAAGTGGGAAAATGGTACAAATCAAAATTTTTTGCAGCTAATCATCAACTGATCCTAGAGCAACATTTTCTTGGCACTCAATCGGAATGAACAGTTGGGGTCCAAGATTATATCCAATGCTTTCTTATATGAGAATCCAGGTTACAAAAATGACTAACCATGCCTCAATATGAATAACGTTTCTAGCTTGAAACAATGTGGAGACCACAAAAACCATTCTAACTACTCTAACCAATTTAGGGATGTGTAAAATTGATGCTATCTTAGCGCATCAATGACAATGTCAAGATTGGAAACAAGTTATTCTCTTTTAGAATAGTACACTAGGATCTATTTCATGGTTTCCATTTAATAATACAAATCTATTATCAATAAGGATATTAAAACAACAAATGATCAAATTATATAAGGAATATCTGCTTAGCATACCTATTCTCTATCTTAAAATAATCATAATCCTTCACCACATGAAGCATTATGTGATCAATCGTGTTCTGTCATTGAATTCCATTGCAGGCCAAAAAAATTTCACATAGATGGCATACATAGCCAACCAATTCAATTTGGTTCTACCAAAAAATCATTTGCATGATTCAAAACATGAAATCCATAAGTGAATTCATGTATGATAAACAATTTTCAAATTGTTCTATTTGGTTTTGTTCATTATACCTTGAAGGAAATGTATTTAATATAACCTACATAATTCTCCCCCCATTAGTATTGTCATCATATCCAGAATATGGGATAATCCATCCAATCCCTAGTGCACTTGTTCATATCCACATTAAACATACAAGTGTCACTCCTTTAGGTCACATTCACCACAACACAACGTAAACACATTTGGCATGAAACCAGATCCAACCTGATTATTGTGTGAAAAAAATCGATATTAGTGAATGTTAATCCCATGAACTAGGATGCATTATATTTCATTAAAACCCAGGTCACACTACTCATTGATAACCTATGACTGCACTCAACAACCAAAGGATTAACGATTCCACCAAATTCAGCCATTTCTTCATATCATTTAACACTCGACGAGAATTGTGTATGTGAACGTATACAACCCCAATGTTTCATAAGTGAGTCAAAAAATCCAACATACTACCCACATGATTATCATCCCTATATATTCAATTACCATATTATGAAATAAGAAAATTGGATCAAGTCACATTGTCACATATGACTTTAAAACTGACTAAAAACCTCCCAAGTCACCAAGGAAAAGAAATAGGGTCACATGACCACTTAAGTGGCTGAACAAGCCCTAGGAATGTCTAACATACTAAACCCGAGCATTACGTGATGCCTAAACCCACAAAAAGTCCTTGAAAAGAAAGATCACCCATTCAAAAATGGTTTTCATTAGAAAGCTAAGATTCCTACTTGGGAAAACGAAACCTAATCATCAACAGATGTCAAGGTATAGCTCCTTACAAAACACAAATGTGGACCCAATTTCTAGGTCACAACTGTAGATTTCCCTATGATCATGATACAATCATTTAATCCATTGATGAAAAAGAGAAGACAATGCCTATGAAAAATGCATATTGGTCTATTTCATGGTAACCTAAATGAATGATTAATCTGTCCTTGAATGACAGTTTAAACAAAGGATGCTACCTTAAAATCCACACTCAATCAATTATATTGATTCACATTCATCCTTAAAAAAGTTACAGATATTTAAAAAAAATAGTAAGTCATAATAGGAAAGTCTCAATAATATTATTTTTTAACATTAAATTGATAGTAAATTTTATTATTAAACCAATTCATTTCAAATTAAAATTGAACAATTCTTAAATATTAACCATTAAAAAATATTTTATGGTCAAATAAACAATGGTTCGATTACATGGGTTACTACCACACCAATCTATAAAGCACCCATCCAATTTATAGACCGAATTCTAGAACCCATTTATTCTAATCCAATTCCATTTCATAATATAACATGTTTATATATATAGTGGTTTAGCTTAATGGGTGTCTATTTACCAATGAATAAGGAGCCCATAAACATTTCTATTTGGCACATGGATCCCATTAATCGAAACCAAATCACATTATCATTTAATCTCTAGTATCCATTTATATTTTAACAAGGGTCTCTATACATGTATAATCTCCAAGATGGTTCGTGTATATAGGTTACCTTTTCCGAATTAAAAAATTCTCGTACACAATTAATCTAAAATTTGGTTCCCATTCAATCGCAAACAATAATTTCTTCCCTCACAACCACTTACATCTTGAAGTTGGACTAGCTGGTCATTACAAGAAATAAACATAGATTACATGATAATAATATATAATCACAATAAATATGAATTAAATTATAAATAAATAAGAATCATGGAATATATTAACCATAAAATGTTATAAAATTTGTCAGGCTAGATATCTTCTAAACATGTACGAATCTATTTTTTTGGGTAAATACCATAAATAGTGCATTATAACCATGCTAGTAAAAACAAAGGAATATAATAACATTCTAGGAACATAACCAAATTAGTAGGAAAGATGAAAATGAAACTATATAGCATGATATATGCAAGACATGTAAATTTATCTGTGCCTAATATCATCCATGATATGTTACATCCTCTCAAAATAAGAACAAGGAAAAAATTCCCTAAACTCCCTAAATAATTAATTAGTGAAAAATACACCAATCACTCTAGATGAAATTATATCGACCATAAAATTGAATTGTATATACAACAAACCTAACCCAGTCTATTTTTTCATTTTCCCTTGGGTGGGTGATCCATCCTAGGCATGGTTATTCACCAATTGCTGACACATTCCTAGTATTTTGTATTCCATCGGGAAAAAGTAATAAAAATGAAAAATAAGACAATGATAACACTATGTAATATCCTAGATTTTTTACTGCTACAAGGGTTCTCGGACTGGTTGGTCACATGGCCTCAAGATCGTCTCCATGTACACCAAATGCTACCTACTAGCATTGAGGTATTAGGAGGTGATAGCTCGGAGACAATACCCTCTTACAATAGTTGCATATTAGTACAATAAAATATGAAACAATATAAAATACTAAAATCAGTGTAAATAATGAAAGAGTAGTGGAAGAATAGTGACAATCAATTAAATAAATGTTGATAATTCCAATTTACATCTATTCATGTATGATAGATGATACTACAGGTACATGTAGTGAAGTATAAAATTTTCAATACAATGTAATAATATAATAATTTCCCAATTAATATATCTACAAGCATCTTGATAACCATCTTTACCATCAAATCCTAAATCCCATGTATAATTGTGACAACTCAATGAATAGTCCATGGTCCTACAGATATAATGTCTTCTCGGGTACCTTAATTCAATGCCTTCCCAAGGAGGATGTGAGATATAAATCTCAGTAGTATGACACCAGTTGTGTCTAGGCCAATAAATTATGTGCAATATAAAGTAAGAAGTCTGTAGGTAAAAAGAAACAATAATCAATTCTGAAATAATAACACATTCCATCTCACATTCCCACCAGAGACCTTACCAACTCTACCTGCTTCGGCTCAATTCTGGAAAGAAGGTATGATATGTAACTATATATATATAGTAATAATTATATATATTTTATTTATATATATCATCCAACTATATTAACCATGTTTTTTTCAATGACTAAAATCCATATGCAAGGAATACTAGTGTTGGATGTATTGTGATAGTAACTCAAACATTTATGACTTGTCTAGTAAGCCTAAAAGTACCTAAAATAAAGTGTATTCCCTATATCCCAATAAGTGTGAGATTCATCACTCTAAAACACATGGAATAGAGAGTGATCCACCATGGAAACACTTTAATCATGGTATGTGAGGGGTAAATCATATTTCCCATATATTATCAATGGTGTGAGACATCATTATCTACCCCCAATTTAATGGAGTGTGATCTTCCATGCTCAACTGAATGATTACCATCATTGCATATCCTATGAATAATGTGTAATAATAATTATAATAAACATATATAGGGAAATACCTCTCATTTCGTGAATATAAAAATACAATTTTTTAAAGGAATCATCTTTTTAATAATATAATCTAGGACAAAACAGATATCATGACTTTTATCTAAAATTAACCATTGTAAAAAAGGGAATAAAATTTCAATTAAATTATTTATCTTTATATAAACAAATTGAATGGCCATTCCAACCTTTAACTTTTTTATTCAATTCATTCAAGAAGGGGAAATCTACCATTCATGACTATTCAAATCCATGCATTCCATTTAATTAAAAAAACTTGAAAATTAAATTAAAAATCCTAAAGATTCAAATAGAGGGTGATATTAATATTTAGTCAATTAAATACATGTCTAATTCCCTTCATAGTTCATGCTAATTCATACATATAGAAGGTGAATTGTTCTAATTAACTGTTGTAAAAAATGGAAAACAACATATAAGAATAACAGAATTGTCCATGCACTATAATTCCACATTATTAATCTCTAACATTAAAAAATAAAAATAACTCCCAAAAATATAAAAGAATTATCTAAATAAGTAATCATTACATTCTAACTCAGAAAACACATGACCTCAATTTATGTGTTTTATTATAAAAACATGACATAGTTCTTCAAATAACCCATTTAGCATATTAAACATTTCATTCAATAATCATAATCAATACAAATTAAATAATAAGTTATTATAATAACCATTCAGTACTAATTAAATTATATGGATTGTGGGAAAGTCAAATAATTACAGAATTCGTAAATTTAAATGGTAATAGAAAGGGATCATACCCAAAGGAGAATAAGATTAATCTAAAAACTTTGGCACTGGATGTTTTCATCAGCGACCACTGAAATATTCTCCCCCAGGTAATATATTCATTTTTATATACATAGATACACATATCACCTTTGTAAAAAATCTAATTCCCATGAATTTTACAAGGTATTCCTCAGATATATGCTAATATATTGAAATACTCATCCAAAAATACACATGTATGAATTTTTTATATACATACATTAGCACACATAGCCCGAATATATATATAGTCATACCACCATGGGGGGATATGTGTGTAATGGGGGAACTAATATATATATATATACACACATATATACCTACCTATGCATGCATAGGTACATATCCTTTGAAAATAGAAAGCCAAAACAAACCTAATAATGTCTGACGCACTTAAAGAGAATTTCTAGAAATCAAAAACTAAAAAATCCTGAAATAAAATGTGATCTATAAGGAATAATTGAAGAAAACCAACTTGAAAATGATGACTAGATAAAAAAACGTTTTATTTTGTAGTGGATGTCAAAACATGACCAAAGACGGCCTGAGAGTCCCACTCCTTGACCTATGAATATAAAAAAACAAATAATGTGGATCAGCCACAATCAGGGGGTTTATCCAAAACTAAAGGGAAATGGAGAGAGTGAATATAGTTGTTAAGAGGAAAACGAGGGAGCCATGATTCATATCCAAATACATTTTCCACGAAAATGTAAAAAATATTATGCAAAACGATATGATGGGATGAGGCTTAGGATGTGGGTCTCGTATTCTCAATGAAGAGGCCCATGGCTGGGGTTTGGGTGTCGGATGAGTTAGGATGGGTGGGATCGGTTTTTAGCTTTTATTTTATTTTATTTTTAATCATTTTAATTTCATTAAAAAAACACATTGAAAAGTTTGGTTCTCATGGATATCCAAACCGTACACCACTATGAGATGAAAAGTGTGACCATACTGTCCATTTGTAATTAAATGTGTAGGATAGGGATATAGTTTGGGTAAACCCATGCACAACCTATGTAGGATTTTAATTCTGCATTATTGTAGCTGCATAGTTTTTTAGTGGGGGCTGCACAGTTTCTGAAAAATTATATACCCTGTAATGTCCCTCCAAACCATTTATTCTCATGGTCTAGTGCTCCAGAAACTCAAAGAGTCTCCCAGTAAATCCCTCGGTTATTCAACCATATATAAAAATAATCCATAAATGTGTTCCTACTCTTTGAATTTTGTTCCAATGATTGGTTTTAATAAAGGCATGTCCAAGAAACGCAAAATTTCAAATTATCTTAAAATTTACCTTGGCTCAAAACATGGTTCCAAACTCTCTCCCAACTATAGAACATCACATCTCTAAGACTCCTTTAGTAATAATGAAAACATCACCCAACCTATATGGGTTATGATGTCTCATTTAAATTATCTCTTTGACTTTCCAAATTCCCACACACCTCTGAGTATTTATTTATGCATTCAACACTTAAGCCACCAAAACTCAAGACAATTCTCATTATCCAACCAAAACACAAAGACATAACTTTTCTATCCATGTTTAGCTAAATATGCAATCATTTCATAGTCTCATAAAAAAGTTTGTAGAAGGTTCTCCCCACCGTAGGCAAAAAAATGAGAAGTGTCAAATTCCAAACACTGGAACCTCCATCATAAGAATTTCCTACAAAAGAACACCAGAAGCATTGGAATAATGCTAATATCATGGCCTCTTTCTTTATGAGAACTTTATTACAACCAAGGTCACATCAAGGACATTGTTATTAAAAATGGTAGAAGCCCAATTAAACCAACAAAAGATGTTCATGCAATATTTTATGTAAATACATAGCTGAAATTTATATGACACTCACCTTAACTTGATGGATGATTCTAAAATATTTCATTAGTGACTATAAACTCATTACATGATGGATAACATATCAATTCACGTACAAATAAAATTACTCAAAATGCTTAGTATAGATATCCAGCACATTTCCAACTGAACTGTGATGAATCCTCCCAATGAATCTTATATTCACAACAAAAACATTCAATGAAGCTCATAATCATATTCTGGTGATGTTCCTTGGTCAAACAACCACATGGATATTTAACTGTCATGAATCATCACGAATAAGGGGAAACCGAATTCCATCCCACTAGAATCATAAACCTTTTTAAAAAAACCACCTCTAAGACCAACAATAATTATTAGATAAAATTGTATTCATTGAAATGGAATCCACATAATTAGCCATATTATTTAATACTCCATTTTTACAAGTGAGACATTGGTAAAAATCCATAAAATGAACACTAGATCATCGACGGAGCCTAGAGTAGCATCCACCTTGTGGTCATGTGAAGGAAATGGATGGTGACAAATATTCCCTCCATGGGATTCCTACATTGGAATCCTTGGGTCACTCAATACTGACCATATCTCAATTGGAACCATTCCTCCTACATGTAACCCAGAGAAAAACACACAAACAAGCCCTTAAATTTTGAAGGATTAACATGGTGTAAAAATGATACACCTTTAGTTCATCGAAGACATTACCAAGAAAAGGTACATGTTCATCTATTTTCGAATAGTACACTATGATGAGTGGCATAGTTTCTTTCCAATCATACAAAACTACTAGACTGAAAGAAATTCGAGCCACAACTGGTAAAATTATATGAAAAACATCATCTTTACCTATTCATGCACAATTAATAACTGATCACAAACATTCAGAACCTGAGACATTATGTATTTAGTCAAGATTTATCACTGAAGTCCATCCTAGAACAATGGAGTTTCTATAAAGTTTCATACACATCCAACCAATTTAATGTTTTGTTACCAAGAAAGAACTAACATGATTATGAACATGCAAGACTCAAGGGAATTCTAAAAAGATCAATCATTTTAAAATGGTCCCCTTTAGGATTGTTACTTCTTCTGAGAAGGACACTTATTCAAATGAACCGACATGACTCTCCCCACAATAGAAGTGTCATATTCATTGAAAGAAGGGATAAACTAGTATCTCAAAATTTCTCTTGGTCAAATTCACATTAAACATATATGTGTCACTCCTATGAGTCATGATCACCACATCACAAAATGAATGACATTGGCATGAAGGCCAGATCCAACCTGGCCAGCATATCAAAAATCATTATCCTCTTAAAAATTCATCCTAATCATTGGTATGAACTTGATTTATTTAATGCTCAGGTCACTCTACTCATAGACTACACGTGACTGCACTCAACCGTATATGTTTTAATGATTTCATCATTATAATCTAGATCATCATATCATTTAGCACTCAGTGGTCACCCTATACATGAATGAATACTACCCCAGGATTTTAGAAGAAATATGGCGCAACGTGGATAAACCTTATAGTCTTTTCATACCTATGCATTCAAGTACTATATGGCCCTGGAAATAAATTTCTACTAGTCACACTGGTCCATATGACTATAGACCTAACTGAATACCACCTGAGTCACCCACGAAAACTAACATGGTTCCAAGACCTATGATGATGCTGACCATGCCCCAAGATTGTCTAACCTGCTGAAACCAACTATTATTGGCTTCTTAAAACCACAAAAAAGTCCAGTAAAACATTATCACCCATCCAAACTAGGATTTCATTAGAAAGATAAAAATTCTACAAAGAAAAAAACCCACAAATGAACTAGAAGACACAGAACATAAATCATTTTGTAATGAATTTAATCTCTGAGGGAGATACTTACAATGGTCTACCACATTAAAAAAAACAATTGAACCTATCACTAGTCCATTTAAATAGTTTTCACAATACTTAAGAGCCTATCATTTAATCCATTAATAAAAATATAAGAGGAATACTACAAAAAAATTTCTATAGTTCTATTCCATTAAATCAGAAATTAAACATTAATATACCCTTACATGAATGTTTGAACTAAGGATACCTCCTAAGGATCCACTTTAAACCCATTATATTTATTCATATTAAATATTTAAACATTTACAATGATTTTAAAAAAAATCACCAAGTCATAATTACATTTTTTATCATGATTCGATTTTAACATTAACTATTTTATAAAATTCTATGAAAATTGGGATGTTTATAAAAATAACATCCTTTAAAAATTATTATAGATAAGGTGACCTATGAGGTTCCCTTTATGATAAGTTGGGTTCATTATAATGCAACATAATAGTAGATTCTTAATTATATAAGTTAGGAACACCCAATATGGTCATCCCATAACATAAATTCATCAACTAAACAACTTGGGTTTAGTTGTGAATTTATAAAGTTAACCAATTCATTTTAGATTAAATTTTAATAATTTATATATTTCAACCATTTCAAAATAGATTATGGTCACATAAATAATTTCACAATTATATGGTTTTATACCACCCCATTATATAATGTTCCCATAGAGTTTATAAAATTAGTTATGCATACCATTTAATAAGAACTCATTCCATCTCAAAATAAAACATGTTTATATATAAAATTGTTATATTATTTGTGTGGAAATATACCAATGAATATGGTTCCCATAAACATTAAATTTTATCATTTGGATCCCATTAATCAAAACCAAATAACATTGGAATTTAATATTTAAAATCTCTTTACATTTTGACATGGGCATATAAATATGTATAAATCTCAAAGACGTCTCATGTTTGTAGGTTACATTCTCCCAATTATAAGGCTTCTATACACTATAAAAATGAAAAATTGTTCCCATTTAAACATAGACAATAAACTTCTCCAATACAATAATTTATATATCAATATATAACTATCATTTCATTAAAAAAATTCAATATGGATATAATTCTAATAAGCACATAATCAGAATACATCGGCAACTCACTCTAAATAAATTGGCAGCATGTCATATAGTTTCATAAAATGTTATAAACGTTGACATCCTAAAGAATTCATAAATAGTATCCAATTTGAATGTGTTATTAAAATAAATTACATAGCACTAAACATGAATTCTAGTAAAAAAAATTTCATGAAAATGCATTCAAGGAAGACATCAAAATCAACTGGAATGCTACTAATACAACTACATGGTGTGGAATATGCACGAAATGTCAATTTATATGTGACTAATATGATTCATGCAATGATTCAACCTTACCATTCTTGGATAAGGTAGACATTAGATAAACACCATAAATAAATAAGTAATATAAAATACCCCAATCACTCTAGGTGAAATCATATCAAATGTAACATGGAAAAGTATGAATAAAATTACATCCTGACCCACATGGTAATTTCCATACGGGGGGTGGTGATAAGTCCTAGACATGACTATTTACTAAGCTCCAACACATGTCCAATACCCTATATACTAGCCCAAAATAGTAAAATAATGTAATAATAAGTCTATGATAGCATTTTGAAATTCCCCATCCTGAATGACCCCTTATACTGTAGCCAGACGGGTGAGACACATTGCCTCAAGAACATCTCCCCATATGCCAGAGGGATATGACTAACAACAAGGGTCATAGGATTTGATATTGGGGATAATATACCATTTTTTATAAGTACGACAACAGTACAACGAAATATGAAACAACATAAAACATATGGAATTAATAATAAATATTTACAGAGTAGTGGAAGAATAGTGATATTCAACTTAATAAAAGTGGCCAATGCCAATTTACAATAATTCATATCTGAGAGGTGATGATACAAGTACAGGAAGTAAAAAAATTAAATTAGCAATAAAATGTAATAAAATTAGATTTTCCTAACAACTAGCTCCACTATCATCTAGATCGTCAGCTCAGTCCTTTGCTCCTTACTCCCATGTACAAGTAAGAAAGCTCATGAAATAGTCCATGGTCCTACAAATATAAGTTTTACTCGGGCACCATAGTGCTATGAATGGCCGAGTATGGTTTGAGATATAACTCTCAGTAGGTTATCACCCATGGTGTCCAGAACAATCCATTTTGTGCAGTATGAATTTTTCAATGTTTATATATGAAAAAAATTAACATTAGTAAAGTAGTAACAAAGGTTGGACCAAGATCCAACTTTACACCTGGTTGACCCTACCTACTTCTGATCATTTCTGTAAAGAAGTATTGATAAAAAACTATATATATATATATATATTAATAGTTATGTATATATATATAGTGTATTTATATATTTCAACCACTTATATGAACCATGTATGTGTCGATGCTAAATGACCATATACCTAGAATACTAGTGTTGGCTGGACCATGGTGTAACTTTGACATCCATGACTGTTATAATGATCCTAAAACCCATGTAATAGGCTACATTCTCTACATCACATGAATAGTGAGATATATCATGATAAAACACTTAGAATGGTGAGTGATTCTCCAAGGAAACATTATAATCATGGTATGTGGATCATAAATCTCAATGCACATATAGTCTCAGTGGTGCAAGACTTCATTCTCAACAACTTATTTAAGGGAACATGATGTTCCATTTTCAACTGAACCCTTACCATCATTACATATCCTAGGTATAGATAATAATCATATTTATAATAAATATCAATGATGAAATACCTCTCATGAATGGAATTTAATAGTTAATTTATATAATGGACGCATCGTTTTTATTGTACAATCCATGAGGAAACACCTCTCATGATTTTCATTTAAAATAACCCATTATAATATAGGGCATCACATTACAATTTAATCATTTAACCATTCATAATAAATAGAATTTCCATAAAACCCATTAAATTCATAATTTGATTAATTCATAGATGGTAAATCCATCGTGCTTGGCTATTAAAATAAATACATTTCATTTAATAAAAAAAAATATGAAAATTCAATTACAAAGCATAAATACACACTTGATGATGGTGTTTTCATTTAGGAAATTACCTATTGGGGTAATTCTATTTACATATCACACTAATTCATAAACATATAAGGGGGAATTTTCAATCAACAATTATAGTGAAATGGGTAATATCATTAATGAATAACCAAAGTGGTTTTGGAATAGGATGAAATGTAAAAAGCACTTACAATAATGAATAAGAAAAACTCCCAAAAATAATCCCTAAACGATATAAATAACTAATATTTTTTTTCTTCGAAGGCATCACACCTCCATTGAGGGGTTTTATTATATTAACATGAAATTATTTTCACACAACTCATTTAGTATATTAAACATTTCATTCAAGAATCACACTCAATTGGCATTAATAAAGAATTTATTCTAAAATCCATATAAAAATAAATAATATCTAATTAAAGTGAAAAACCAATTAGTTAATGCATTTTTTACATTTAATTGGTAGTGGAAAGTTATCATTCATCAAGGAGAAGAGGATGAAGACAAACACTTCAGTATACAACATTTTCATCGCTGGCCACATGACGATGTGCTTTCCCAGCCACCCCCCTCCTTGAGAATAAGAACTATCTCATATACATAATGAATCCAAAATCCTATATACATATTAACATGTCTATGAATATGTACAAGGGGATCCTCTCATCTATGATCAAATGTGAATATATTTGTTTACACTTATACATGTAGGTATTTTTCAAATATATACATAATCTCACTAGGTCACAATTTATATATTCATTAATACATTAGTGATTATATATATAACAGGGGTATATATATATATATTTATATTTCTACCTTTGAATATGCAGGTAAGTTACGTTTCCCAACTGTAACCTATCACCAAAGTGGAAAGTTCCAACACATTTATTGAAAATTACCTAATCTTAGAAACTATAGAATACACAATTAAAAATTTAATAATAATTAAAAAAGGTGTAAAACCTTCTCAAAATTGATTATGGGAGGACTGAAATTATTTTCATTCATCGATGGAAGACGAAACACACCTGAAGATGATGTTTGAGTCCCCCCACATTCTTGAAAAATGGATGAAAACCCAAAAATCCAGATCAACCCTAACCTAAGGGTTTGAATAAAATGAATAGGCAATAGATAAAGTGAAAATATTTATATTAGAGGAATAAGGGAATCTAAGAGTCTAACCTCAACACATCAACCATGAAATTTGAGAAAATTTGTTGGAAACAGCTTGAAGAGAGGAGGTCACGGAAGGGGTGTCACACGCTTGGTTGAGGGTTCCAGGGGTGGGTGTATGTTTCACACATGTTGGGAGGGCTGGGAGGGTTTTTTTGTTTTAATTTATTTAATTTTAATTTTAAATAATTGAATTTCATAAAAAACACTAGTCAATGTTGTGTTCATGCAGTTAGTCAAACCGTGCACCACGCGTTTGATGAACAGTGTGAGAACATCGTCCATATTTAATTAACT
This sequence comes from Viscum album, assembly GCA_963277665.1. Lineage (NCBI taxonomy): Eukaryota > Viridiplantae > Streptophyta > Magnoliopsida > Santalales > Viscaceae > Viscum > Viscum album. Next base: position 828,979,265 of record OY728151.1, on the reverse strand, counting down.
ATGCAAGTTGGGTACATGTTTTTGGTAAACCATGAATAGAATGTGTGGGGAATTTATAGTCCTTTGCTATAACTGCATGCTTTTCTACTATGGTCTACATGGTTTCTGATATGTTTTTTCCCTGTGCGGATCCTCTAAAACTTTTATTCTCGTGATCAAATTGTCCTGAAAATCATCTTGAATCACAAGGGACCACTTAGGCCTTTACCCAAGTATAAAAAAAATGATAAATGGTTATCCAAATTTCAAAATTATTTTCTAAATCTCAGTTTTAAAACTTCCATCATGAAAACAAATAAGATCAAATTCCTTTGCAATTTTCCATGGATCAAAACATTGGTCATTACACATAACCATTTAGAAAAAAATAATAATATTTCACTTTATTTTGGTAACTTTTAAATGTATATGTAGTTACACACTTCATTCCTTGTGATAAAGTTTTTTTATAAGAATTATCCTTAACATGTGATTCACATCCCCACACATGTAAATGCGACAAAAGGTATTAGTTCCCTTACATTAAATCATGTGGTATTGTACGTGTTCATTGAGTTATCACTTGGTTTATTATGTGTGTTATTTAATGTAATTTGTATCCCAAAAAGAATAATGGAATACTTTAATGACTCATTATCAATCTCACAATATCCAAATGGTGTGGTCCCACCTTTCACTTATACCATTCTATAATGTATATTTTTTCTAAGGGTGAGTCAAGATTGTGACCCAAAATCTTTTAAATAATAGCAGAATTATTAGTTAAGATATTCCCCACCTCTATATTCGTAAAAATACTTTATCTTATTTACAATATAATTCATTAATATATTTTTATATTCCTTAAAATTATCAAAGGAATTAGACTTATACCTTATTACCTATGTATATTAATATCTACTAAATCTCTTAGTTAACGTTATAATGTAAGAGTATCCACCTTGATCTACAATTATAAAAGGTAAAAACACATCTAGGTTATCAAATTCAAGAATCTCTATGGATCAATTAATTTTTTTACTGAATAGAGTTTCAGTGATTTTTTATTTGAAATAATCATGGAATATATTCAAGGATTTTGGTTCAATATATTCACAATATCCATCTAGATATTATTTTTACTAAAAAATTTTTTAACATTACTAATCCCATGGTGTTATAACTGTGGGTAATATGAATCTTGTTAGCTTGGCTTTTTTTTCTAATATGAATTCTTTATTTTCATATTAATGTATATAAAGAAAATTATTCAAATGTGACATTTGATATGTAAAATATGTTATCTTTATAAAAGTAGAAAATTTTAATTCTAAATTTGAAAACAAATACATCCAAGATTAAACTGCGTATAGATATTATATTCATGGTTACAAAATGAGTATATGAACATTTATTTAAAACTAGAAATAATTAAAGAAATAATGTGAGGTTGTAGTCCTTAATATCATGTGTGTATAATCATTCTCAAATAGTAACTCAAATATCCATCTAATCTCTAGAAATCTTCCAGAATATAATTGGTTTCTATATTTTGAAAGGTATGTGAGAACCATGAACTATATATAATTCCCAATCTGTAGAATTGGAAGGATCACACTAGATAATGAATATACTTGAATATTCATTACTAAGGCATATTTAATCCTCAATTTTCCATAATTTTCATATAAAATACATGTCATTTATTGTTTCCTAGCCAATATATGGATATTTCTCTTCATATAAGGGATGTTTGAAGCTTCCTTATATTTTAAATAATCCTTTGACCTCTTTATCATTCCCTTCCTCTTATTCACATAAAGGGAAAATGTTTTTAATGTTTCATGTCATTATCAACCTGGTGAATCAATGTTAGTATTTCAAGGAGAAATTTACCTATACTTTACATATTAAAATTTATAATAAAAATTAATATTATCATAAAACTTTAGAAAAGTATGACGTCTATGAAAAATTACATGGAAAACATCAATCCCATAATTCTTATATGATCAATGTAGAAAATAATTATAATTAAAAGTGGTCTAGTTATCCCATATTTAACTATATTTTATTCAAATATAATATTTTATATGTTAAACATCTCATTTAATTATTTCTCCTGACAGATATCATATATGTGTGAAAATATGGTTTATGGATCCATGTCTTTTTGAATTTTTGGGACCTCACTATCCATAGTGGATAACATTAGTAGTTAGATTTCCAATTCAGCAACTATATGTTTCAAGAATAATTTGAGTGTCTCTTCAATATATTACATAGATTTATCATTAAAAGTAAGGTCCTATAGTTTTCTCAACCCCCCCCCCCAACCTGGTACCCCTATTGGGTCAGAAATGATGAGGGGGAGTGACCCCTAAGTCCCGCCTCTAAAAGGCCATGGGTTAGTGACATGTTATGTGTTTATAAAACACACAATTTTTAGGATTTACCTTAATAAATAATTTAAGAATAAGATATAAGAAGATATCCTCCAATAAACAAAAAATAATTTCCACTTGATTTGTGAAATGAAATTTGATAATACAAATAATACATTCATTTAAAATGTAAGACATAAATAAAAAACTAAATAGAATCTCTAGACTCCAATCCATCTACCAACTCCATTCATTATAAAAAAATCATAACTCTTACTCTAGTTATGTATCTTGAGAAATCATAGGAATCATTTTTTGTATGAGAACATTCCAGTAATTATTATTATTTTACTTCTTTTAAAAATCTTCATTCATGTAAAATAAATAGTAAGAGTAAACAAAAGTGAAACCATCCAGAAAAAAATCAAACAATAACTATAATAAATAATAGTACAACCATATAAATGAAATAAAAATCTATAATTACTTGATAACACGTTATCATATTAGCATTTCCCCAACTATTTGTTTGAAGGGTAATTTAAACATGATAGTAATCAACCTCATGCCCTTCCCCTTTCATGCAAATCCTCCAGCTATTTACCAACACATCAAGATACCTCAACAAAATATACCAAAATCATAATTACATAGCCATCATAGTAGGGTATTGTGAAAATATAGATCATCAAACTAATTCCCTCCCTCTAACAATCATGACCCCCACTATGTGTCATCATTATATCCACATGAATGATTCAACTGGAATATTACATACTGTTAACTTCAAGCCATTGCATCCCATATGTCAATACAAACATTGAGCCATCATAACCCAAAAATTTTATACTACATCATTTCCCATATTTTCTACATTTTTTAACCATGAGAAATTCTAAAAAATAAGATTCTACAAAACAATCGTGTAATTAGAACTTTATTTTACAATAAGGGAAAAAACTCAATTGCTCAACCGATGATTTGGGAAAACAAATTACACAAACAACAATTTAACATTTTCATATTACCTAAAATCTCATCATTTAACATTTACTAGAAATATTAGATTCATTATATCAATCATTGAACCATAAAAAATTTATAACTAAGCCATAAAAAAATTATGTTAAACTTATTCAAAAATTATTAATATCATATGAAAAATTTTAAATTACAACATTCCAATATTTTATTAATATTAATTTCATAAAAACCATCAAACATTATATATGTGAATTCTATTTTTATGTTACTCACTACCATTTATATAAAACATTTTATCATAATATTCAAACTAATTTCCTCTATCATTACCAATTAAACTATAAAATTTTTACCCAATAACAATACAAGTTCACAGAATAAAGTACAAAATTTATTTGGTAAAACAATAATGGATTATATATTTTAGTCATTAAAAATATTCAGTAAAGGAATATTAGTAGAAAATAATCTGTAACCATTTCCCACCATCTTACCTTTTGAGATGCATTAAAATGTTTATTCATTCACAATCTATTATAGATACATTATTCCCTTCAAAAATACCATTGTTATTTTTTAAACCAATTCATCCTGCTTCATGGAAAATATATCAAGAACACTAAAACATGAAATTAATTCCAATAATTTTCAATCCCTTTTTACACTAATATTGTCCTTTATTACTATAATTTAATTATTCCCTAATTATATCAGTGATAAATGTACATAATAAATTTATCATTAATAATTAAATAATAATAAATATAAATTTAGAAGCCACGAGGAATAATAAGATTCTATCTTTAAAACCATCTTCCACCCAATTGGTGTATCATTACCTTATTAATCCCATTATCCTTTAATGTGTTTTTCAAATAATCCTTCTCTATTATTAAAAATGATGAAACACCATTAAGAAACAAAAATCAATATAAAAGTAAAACATAATTGTTTTTAGTTAAATAATCATGGTAGGTTTAATAAATAATATCATTCTAGGGGTTATATTATAAATCCTAAAATCCACTACCTCAGTTGGTTCATAAAAAATTATAGAAAAAATTGAGGAGAATAAAGGAACATCCACAATGCCATAAATGCACCAAAGTGGTGTCTGAAACATAGAACATAATTCCCTCCACTAATATATTTCCACAAAATCTCCCTAACAAGTAATTCACATAACCATATCCTTATATAAATTAATTATAATAAAAAAATAATGAAGTTAATGGAAGGGAAGACACCATAGATTACTAAGAATAAATCTCTTGAAGTCTATAATTAATAAAACTGAAAATTAATTGAATAAAATACCAAGATTCATATGATTTTAGGTAATAAAAGGTAGAGTGATGTGTTTTTAATGAGTTCTATAATTTATACCCAGTATATTCTTAAGGGGGACCATGGTACAACACCCCTAACAATTCCATATTGAATAGGGGCTTACCCCAAACCACGATTCATGACAATGTGCTATGTAGTAACCGACCCTAGTCCAACTCCCCTATAAAATCCATTACTTATCCAATAAAAAAATCCTATGTACATGGGTTATGATTGTAGTAAAGCTCATTCATCACACATTAGATAACATAAATTAATAATGAAACAAAATTGAACCTCCTATGTCCCTACACTACAATAACAGATCATGCTATAGAACAAGATCCCCAAAATTATGTACTACTCCAAAGATCTCTTACATGTCATATCCACCCTAAAATCAATAAAACCACTAGAACCAACCTCTATTGTACTCTACTCTACATCGTAGATCTACACTAAAACAAAACTCCTCTTATGTATCATCTATCCCCCACTTTGTTTCATGGACTAGGACATCATCGCAATCCCATTTTCAAAACCCCACCATTCCATAATCCAATGGACTGCACATCCAATTAGGTTTGACATTTATTTGGTCTAAACCTTATACAAAACCCCGTATGATATCTTCCTCACAAAGTATGAGATATACCCTTATGTAAGAACCCTACACCATAGGGACAATGGTTTCACTACAATCCAATCCTTATGGAAACCAAGTGAAGTGAGTGACTCTTAGGTGATGTTAGGATTTACCCTTATGCGAGTACCCCTACACTTCAAGAAACATTGTTTCACCACAAGATCTAACTCTACATGAAAATATATACGACTAAACTATATTATTTCTATTCCAGAGGATATAACCTCTTTATATCAACTAATCTCCCCATTATATTTCCCCAGGAAATTCATACACTCAAATATCACAAATTAATAAGACAGGAATATAAGATTCATTAATTTGGATACCTCTCAAATGATTATAATCATGAAAAATAAATACCAAACATAAAGAAAAAAAAAATAAATCTAAAACAACTTCCAAGAGATGCCACTCAAATGAGATTAATGCACCAATAATACCCTAGTAATGGGTTGAACCATGAAAAATCCAGAATGAAAAATATTAGAAAATACCTCAATATAATAGGATAGAATTTACAAATAATTAGGAATCTACTACTAAAACCATACATGGAACCAACCAACCTCACATACAACTGACTCCAAATAAACTACTCATTTCACCTCATCCTTGATTCCATATAATAATACATTGAAGAAAACCCTTCCACAAATTTGAAAACCCCCTGATGGAAATCATCTAAAATGATTTCAATGAAAAATAATACATATCGTTTAAATACCATCACACAAAAACTCTTAAAATAATTTTTTGAACCCCCCCCCCCCCCCCACAAGGTCTCATAAAAATGATTTTAGTCACTAAAAACATTCCCATAGCTCACTCTCCACCATATATGGAGGAAAGTATTGAATCTTTGGGGAATCTCATAGATGATGAACCAAATCATTGTAGAGAAAAAATTCAATATTTACAAACACTAGAATCCTCAAGAAACTCACCCCTTGGTATCAAAACCATGTTTTGGATATAGAATACCTCCCTCACACTCCTCTTCTACAAACCCAAGTCCCCGCAACATAAAAAATTCATCTCAAGCATCCTAAATATTTTGGGAGGGACCTTTAATGAAACCATATATCATAGATAAATCTCTTCCCACTATCTTCACTCGATATCACATCACATCCCAATAAATCAACATAAGTGGCAAGATATACAGCTGAATATTTAGCCTCAATGTATACATGAAAATATTTCATTTTCCATTTCATTGATTAGATAATTCCTAAACTAGGTAACATGAACCATGAAATGATTCCAAAATAAATACACACTTTAATCCCTCATTTTAATATCCTACTTATTTTTTAAGAGAACATGCATAAATATTTGGGAGATGAAATACTTCTTGATTATCCTAAAAATTCATCACAAGGAATCTCCCCACATCAATTTGCTTCATCTCCCACCATTTTGGAGAAACTTTATGAAACAATATAACTCTAAATGAGGCTCAGAATTGATCAAGAGCATTTTGAAATACATGTGTGACCTTAACATATTCTATTCAATACTCATCATTAAATAAAAGGATCCACAAAAAATAATTTTTACTTATTGTCACTTGAATTTCAATAAGGGGTTATCAATAGTTCCCCATTATCTCTCCCATTCACCACAAATAAATAGTTTTGTTAAAGGATTAAATAAAATGAAACAATAAGAAGGGTAGAATAATCCATAAATGCGCAATAATCATCATAGATAAAAAAATATTTCACATAAAGGACACATCATATTTCAAACGTTCATCCCAAACTGATCACCCACACAATATTACATATTACCACATCACTAATCAACATCAATCACAAAACCATACCACCCCAATTAAATTACCTACATCTCCTCATGACATCCAATAAAAACCCTACAGAAACCAACACCCATCATTTCTCACACCACTCCACAAAAAACACAATATAATACACTCTTTCACATAAAAAACTATACCACCATTAAAAACAATAGGTAATCAATCACATAAACCTGTAAAACATATACACAATACCTTATTATCCCACATAACTGTCCTAATCCATCATTTATACACTAAATAAAAACTTCCCATTACTACCATTTAAAAAATCCATACCCCACTACCCAACTCATCCAATGTTTCGAAGTCATTCATAACAATCCCCGAATACTCCAACACATTTCAACGAATACAAACATTTAGAATCCTAGAAACATTTATCCAAATTAGAACAAAAATCAATCAATTTTCATCATTCCATTCATAAGAATCGTTTCTGGACAACAATATTACATTTCCAATGTTCATATTTTTAAAACAACCTTTCATGTACTCACTCTAAACGATAATCCATTTATGGGAGGTGATAAAATAAATTCAACCACTTAAACAAAACATACTCATATCTGTCGGAAGTATTTTTTAATGAAACAAATTCATACTAGTTTTAAACAAATTAAATCTAACATTCAGCCATAAAATTTATTATAAGAAAACACCAAATTTTCTATCTTATTAAATGAAAAATTTTATGGTTTTAAAATTAGGTTTTAAATAAAAAAATTACTTCAATGAATTTCATAATAGTATAAAAAATAAAAAAAAACACATCTTAGAGAAATAATTATAATCCTCAATTTATTTATATCACATAGACATGATTTCAAAATTTTAAATGAAAATACTCATAGAGTATATTTTGATGTATATGGCTTGACATTTTTAAATGATACATTCTTCAAACATTTGACTACCTTGAAATCATACAATCCTGTGATAAAATAATTATTTTTATTTACATCCATATTAAGGAATAATATTATAAACACTGAACATGTTTATGTTAAATTATTCTGGGGTTTCTAATATTAATAAAAAAATACATTAATCATAAAGATGAAGGTTTAATTTAATGAATCTACATTTAACCCTTACACATGCTCATTTATATTTCAATAAAACATTCTCTATTGGTGTAGTGTGATGTACATGTTTATGTACCACATATAGAAGTTATCATCGATCATGTGGTAATCTTTCTCCATGATTAATCAATGGTATAGTATGATGTTCAAATGGAAGACAATTTTCCATAACAAATAAAATAATATTTTAGAACATTATCTTGAGTACAAGTTGAATAGTAAAAAATTAATTGTACATGTCCCCCGATATAATATTAAATCCTAACGTACCTTGCTTTTCAATTTGTAATACGCTATTAAATTTATATTCTTGTAGAAAACATCTGTATTCCCCTTTAAAGAAACCATATGGAGGAGTTATAAAATTATTAGAATTTATTTATAATGTTTATACTTATAAATACATATATGTGTTGAAAATTTATTAGTTATGTGGAACCCTTGATCCTAAATGTTTTATCATAGATTTCCTCATTGCATGCCTCTAAATTACACCTAGTCTTGAGTGAAATAAGAATATTGATGATAATATAATTAAGTCAACCTTGGACTCTCATTAGAAATCCCTAAAATATGAATGTATTATTATAGGGTCCAAACCATTATATTGGTCCATGGTTTCATTCTAACTTATGTTATGGAAGGAGATATCTGACTTAATATTTTCATTAATGGAATTTAACACATAATAATATATATTTTTTACCTTATTATTCACTATATTTTTAGTAATATGTAGATTTTATATAATCAATTGGATATTTTATATAGAATAATTTATTCTTGTTAAATTTTTTATTCCATCTCAGTATAAATGTACATTTAGTTCCTATATATGATCTCATTTAATATACCAAATAAACCATGTGTCATATAAAGAAATAAACAAATAATCAAGAATTTATAAATAAGATAAATATTCTCTATGGTTAGGATATTATTATATATTGAATGGTTTAATAGGTGGAGATAAATAAACTTTTACCCTTGGATACATAAATACTTAATATCATTACTTGGCTCATGTTTTAGCACTCATTTGTTAACCTATGTATCTCCATGGTTGGTTTCTCATCCGTTTTCCCATGAATTGTCTTGTCAATATATTTTAAAAATAAATTACAAATGATAAATCAATCATATGTTAGGGAAACCATGTGTTGGTGATTTATAAAATAAACCTTCAGCATAAAAACCAATACATAATAATGAAATAAGGGGTGATATTCATATCGTGATATGTAATTTAATAAAACATTTATCGCCAAATTCATGAAATTAATAGTTAAATTAAATAAACAAAACACTAATCTAGTCCAGTTAATCTCATTATCAATAAAAACATGAAACAAATACTCAATTACAAATGATTACATTCACTTCAGGACAATATAATTATGATAAATTTACAGGAAGTAAAAAAATAATCGTCTTATTTATTTATTTAATTATTTATCTTTTTTTACATCCAAACTATCCAAGAACATTAATTTCAAGAGCCATGATAACCCACTATAAATATATATTATTAAATATTATTAAATAATGATATAACAAGGGGGATTGCAGTGGGTATTATACAGGTTGAAACATTCATCTACCTCTAAAAATTCTGAGAAGAAATATAGGGCCACAAAACACCATATTCATATTCACTCCAAAATGGATCCCTTTTATAATGAATAAACTGTAACACCCCAAGCTTCCACGGTATGGTTCCTTTGAATAATGAAATAGCTTTCATTGTATTCAACTTTGAGATTCTAACACACCTCGACCAATCAAAGTAGCCATTATGAATAGTAATAGCCAATTTTTGAAATTTTATAAATTATATATTTCAAAATTGACTTCATTTTTGGTTTAAGAATATCGAAATTAGCTTAGGGTGACATTTTGGTACCTTTCAGATAACTTTTATATTTTGATGAATAGTGAAAATTACTAAATTTTAATTAAATCAAGTTTTTTAATCGAAATAATTCATAGTGATAGATTATGAATTTGAGTTATTTGAAAGTATATTAAGAATAGTTTTTTACCATTTAATACAATTTTTGTCATTGGACATAATTTCACATTTAAACTAGACATAAGGAAGTGTCAATCTTTTGATAGTTATTATTTGTTAAAAACACACTTTTTGTTTTGACAGTGGGAATTAATATTAAATTAATTTCGTCCACTTCTGTGTTTTGAGTTTAGAAAAATGGATTCCATATTTAGGATCAGGAGGTACAAATTTTTTAAATAGATAACCCTAGTTTTTAATCATTTTGAATAATTATTTCGGTAAATATTTTAGTTTTTGTGGTTAAAGGGTAAATCCGATAAATAAGGGTAAAATATTAATATTATAATAATAATAATTTACCCTAAAACGATTCCTAACTCTATTGGTTGATAAATTTACAACCCTGGGAATATTTGGGTCGATTTTGGGACCCCATGGATCCAATTTTATGTGATAATGAAACTTTTTATTAATTAAGTTAGAGTAAATACATAAATGACATAAGCATGTATCTTTTAGAAAAATAATTTTTACATAGGGTTATATATGTTATATTTTAGACTATAAATATTCATTAGAAATATAAACCTATTTCCTAGATAATGGAATTTTATTTATAATTTTTAGAAATTTAATAATTATATTTTTTATGACACAATAATGATGTCGTATTTTCTTTATTAATGAAAGAGTCATATAATTTGTATTATAAATATTTCAATAAATATAATATCAATTATTTATGCCATCCACTAGATTTATTGATTATTATGACATGGTAGGATTTCATAAATTAATTTTTTTCGAATTAATAAATTTTTTAATACTTTAACAGAAATCAATTATTAAATAATGTCAAAATTGACATAAAAGAGTTTTTAAAACAAATATTATATTATTAATTCATATTCTATTCCTCGAAATCGATGGTTCAGACAAAGGACTTATATAATTATAGTTTTATCATTAATGGACCACTTGGGGGTATCTTGGAAGTATATAGTATGTTTATTAACCATATAATATAAAAATACAAAGTAACATGGTAAATGTCAAACTAATTATCTAAGAGTTAAAACTAAAAGATAAAGTTAATATAGTGACCCAAACCTATCTAAAATCAATTGGATGAAAGGATTTACACCCATATCCACCTTATACCTTCAATAATCCACTTTGGAGCCATTATAAACCGAATATGAATTTATTATAAATTAATACATTAATTTTTTTTTCTGAAGAGCCCCTCCTCCCCCTTATAAAAGGACACCACTTATAACCAATTCTTTATACATTCAAAGCCTTTTGGTTCGGAAAACCTCTACGTAAATACCCACTAAAATATCCTTAATTAATCCTAGAGGCCTTCCTTTAGTCATAAATCCAACCTATGGAGCCCTTTTGATCAAATCAAAAGGAAGAACCCGAAGAAGAGGTAATGTTTTCACCACCCTCTTCCAAGTTCCTTTCTTATTCAACATCTTCTTTATTTTTGTTTCCATTATAAAATAATAACTCCAGTATCTTCTATATACTGTTATGTAATTATAAATATGGTATAAACATATTCAATATTCTATCCAGACTTTGAATGACATTTCACCATACGTGCTTACGTACGGCCCACCATCTCCACGTCGTGGTGTAATTGTTATTAAATACATTATTATTTGGATGGGTATAATAATGTTGTGTAATTCATGTAAATAATAAATATAATATGATAATTATTCTATATATATGATATACCATCCAATTATATATTATTTTAATATCAAAGTAATGATATTGTTTCTCGTGCGTACGTACGGACTACCGTCTCCATGAACGCGATAAGATTCATTCCCCATTGTATCCATGCAAGTCTAATTCTCATATGATGATTAAAAATAATTTTTAAGGACATGATATCATTATTTATATGAATAATATAAAACCTATCTATAACAAACATGTCTTATGTAACAAACCATATAAAAGAAAACGAGTAAGTTAACACCAGAAATGACGATAATACTAAGATATTATTAACAAAGCAATCTTAACAGATCATATATGATATCATATTAATGTATATGTTTCTTGTATAATTTAATAACGATTATTTCACCATTATACATGAGGTTAACCTACCCTCAACCTAGGAAAATTACAAGGTAAGGGTTTATTTCACAATCTCTTCATTATCCGAGTTTGTTTATACGTAATTATTCATTGGGACTTATTTATCATCCACATCCATGTTTCTTAAAAATTTATTTCAAATCATTATTTCGATTTTAAAAACTATGGGTTAAACTCATTTATACCCTTTTTTTACTTTTTATAAGATGCTTATAATGGAATCTTTCCGTTGTTTTCCAAACAAGGTCCTTTTTAACCTTTTCGCCAGAATTATGGTAGGAATGTCTCTTTTTAACTTATACGGAGGGTGCAGCTATTATCCGCTGTTATAAAATCTTAGAAGCTTCCTTTACCAAGAAAATAAGGATATTTTCAAATTAAATGTTCTAGAATTATGTTACTTTTAAATGATTTCAAAAAAAGAGATATTACTCTCAAATAGTTTTGATTTCATCTATGTCAAAATCCTTTGATGGATTTTATTCTTATTTTAAGTTGGTTTATTGTGATCCAAAACATTCATATTGTATTGATGGTTTTGTGATATGTTTGACTGTGGATGTGTTATTTTTATACCATTCATGGTATATGGAGAAAGTATTGACATTTCTTATGCTAGTTTTAATATGAATTTTTTATGTTATGTTTAAACCTATTCATATGAGGAATGAATTAGACTTAATAAGTGATAGGTGGAGCCCGCTATAGCTCCCCGATGCATCAGTATGTCTCATGAGACAAACTAGTGTCTTGGCATAAGGCCTTGACAAAATCTTATTTGTAGTCTTGGAACAAGGACTCGACTATGTGGTTATGATAGTCAGACATTATGCATTCCATCATTATGAATGTGGTTATTGATATTGCATGTGAATTTTCGATTAGTAGAATATCCATGTGAATAAGTAAATGGAATTATTTTATTTTATCTATGCCATATTATGCTGAAGTTCATGTTTAAAAGTCTATTGTTTTAGTTATACATTACCTTAAATGTTTATGCTTATTTATGAAAGTTTCTGATATATTTTTATCCTTACTGGGCATCTGATCTCACCCCTTTCAATGTTTTAATTTTTCCAGGATGTGAAGAAGTATTTTATAAATGATCTGTAGGGAATGTATGAGGGGATATAAAGACAAGATATTGTTGTAGTTTTTTTTTACTTTATGATGTAATGAAAGAATTATTAATATATCTATTGTTTCCAAGGATACTAAACTAATCGGTCTTTCGAGACTTGATCTTTTGTGATCATGAAAATATTATGTAATAATGCACCGACACTGGGTAACTAGGGTCGGGGTGTTATAGTTGGTATCAGAGAAGTTTAGTAAAAATCTTGGATGCTATATTTAGATAATCTCTTATTAGAGAAAATAAACCTAAGATGGACTTTGAGGATTAGTGTAGAAGAACTTCCTAGAATTTTGGCATTGTAGAGATTTTGTGAGGTTTCTGAGAAATAAATCCCTATCTAGATACGAACAGGTAGAGGCAGCTCTGGCCCAGATGTACCTAGTGGTAAAACCTGAAAACACCACCTTGAGATAGACTCAAACAGGAACTGGTGCATGACAACAGGCCTTGCTTCACTCTTAGTTACGACCCTCCCAGGGGATATTCTTAGGATAATTCACATTTTCTATTCAAAACATTATGATGGGTTTAGAGTATATACTTTATCAAAGAAAACATTTTTATGATTATGGATTATATCCATAAACATTTCAACTTATGTAAATTGTTTTACAAGTATGAAATTATGTATTTTGATTCACAAACTGATCTAGTTCATGCCATTGTTTAGAAATGGCACCCAGTGAAATGAATGGAAACTGTATCAATACACACACTCCATGTAGGGATTTCCCTCCTTCTCAAGATAATTATAATGGAGCTGGTGATGCAACTGGTGCTGATCAGCTAATCACCATACTGGGACAACTCTCTCAGGTTCTGAATAATAACCTTACTCGTATGGAGGACCCTAATCCGCAGCATGGAGGATCAATTTCAGACCCCTTCATGAGGAAACAAACACCAACATTCAATAGGAGTACAAATCCAATAGTAGCTGAGCAACAGATAAATTTCTTAGATAAAATATTTCATGCCTTGGGGTGTAGTAAAAGGGAAAAAGTTATCCTAGCAGTTTACTGCCTCACTGGAGATGCTGATCAATGGTGGTCATTGATTCAAAACACCAATGAAGATGATCAAGTATCAAATATGGAATGGAGGGACTTCAAATAGCTTTAATTAGAAAAATAATTTCCCTTTGACCATCGAGAAGATATGGAAAGGCAATTTCTGAGTCTGAGACAAAAGGAGGATAAGAATATCACAAAGTATGAGGCTAACATTACCAGGTTAGTGAGGCATGATGCAGATTATATATGTAACCCAAGAAGTAAGATTGATTGTTTCTTTGATGGGTTAAAACTATTTCTTCGTCGATCATTATTCTTATAATACTTCTCTTCATACGAAGATATTGTCTCATGTGCTATCAAGATAGAAAAATAATTCTCTAAGTCTTATGACTTTAAAGAAAAGAAAGAGAAGAAGAGATCTTGTAATCAATCTGGAAATGGAAATATGGGGAAGAAGGGAAAAGTTGAATATCCATCCTGCGGTAAATGTGGTAAGAAACACCCCGGTACTTGCTTAAAAGGAATGGGAGTCTATTACATGTGTGGTGAAAAAGGCCACCAAGCTCGTGAATGAAAGGGGAAGAAGGAAGCTACCGATGTCCAATGCAACAATTACAGGGAGATGGAAAATTATGCAAATGAATGTCTTAAGAGTCAGGGAAACTTTCCTCATAAAAGGCCAAGGGATCAAGGCCAGGCTGATGATATCACTACTGCTGAGGTAGAAGCTCCGAAAGATGTGGTGGCAGGTAATTTAATTGTTTCCTCAAGTTTAGAAAATGCATTATTTGATTCTGTATCATTGCATTGTTTCATATCTTCCTAGTTTGCTAAGAAAATTAGATATTTCCAATTTTATTTAACAAGGTAGGTGTCAGTCAAAACTCCTATGGGAAGTATCATTGCTATAATGTTCTGCGAATCAGTTCCCATTAGAGCATATAAATGTTCTTTATCTGTTGATCTCATCATCATACCTATGATTGAGTTTGATATAATCCTCGGTATGGATTGAATTTAGGACGATGATGCGAATATTTATTGTAAGAAGAAGGAGGTTACAATTATTGATGATGATAATAAGGAACACCTTATCTTTAGAGCAGAATCATCACCACCTAATTCTTATCTAGATCCACCCCAAGTAGCTCAACTAAATTCAATTATTAGGTAGGAAGAGAATGAAATAATTTTGGGTGAGGAAAGGAATGTTCAAATAGAGAATGTACCTATTGTGAGAGAATATGTTGATTTGTTTCCAAAAGATTTACTTGGACATCCTCCATAATGGGATATTGAGTTTTCCATTGATTTAATTCCTAGTTTAAAGCCCATATCAAAGACCCCTTATATAATGGCCACTGGGGAGTTAGTTGGAATAAAGAAAAAACTAAAGGAATTGAGTAATAAGGGATTTATTCTCCCTAGTGTTTCTCCATGGGGAGCCCCTATCCTTTTTGTTAAGAAGAAAGATGGATCTATGAGGTTTTACATTGACTACAGGGAGATCGATGCCATAAAAATAATGAACAAGTATCCCCTACCTCGCATTGATGATATATTTGACCAACTGCATGGATCTCAATACTTTTCAAAGATTTACCTTTGATCTGGATTCCATTAGTTGTGTGTGAAGAAGGATGATATTCCGAAGACTGTATATCGAACCAGTTACCGGCATTATGAGTTTACAGTAATGCCTTTTGGGCTGACTAATGTTCCCTCTGTTTTCATGGATCTAATGAACAGAGATTTCATGGAATATCATGAGGAATTTGTAGTGGTATTTATTGAAGATATCTTGGTATACTATAAATTCTATTAGGAAAATGAAAATCACTTGCAAATTATACTTAATACTCTTAGATGACGTGAATTATATGGGAAGTTTAGCAAGTGTCAATTTTAGCTTCATAAGATTTCTTTTCTTGGCCATATTGTCTCTAATGATGGAATCTCTATTGATCCTTCTAAGACCAGAGCAATCCAAGAATGGCCATCACCAACGAATATAAATGAGGTACACAGTTTTATTGTCTTAGCAGGTTATTATCATCATTTCGTCCAAAACATTGCCTGATTGGCTAACCCATTAACAAATCTCACACGTAAAGGGGTTAAATTCGTTTGGAAAAAAGAGTGTGAAGAATTTTTTGACGAACTTATAAGAATATTTGTCAATTATTATATATTGACTCTACCATCGGGGAATGATCGGTTTGTTATTTATAGTGATTCTTCAATGAAAGGTCTTGGTTTTGTCCTTATGCAGAATGATAGGGTTATTGCCTATGCATCACAGAAACTACAAATTCATGAGAAAAACTATCATACTCATGATCTTAAGTTAGCTGGTGTAATTTTTTCTTTGAAGATACGGAGATATTATATCTATGGTGAAAAATGTGATATTTATACTGATCATAAGAGTTTGAAGTACATTTTCTCATAGAAAGAACTCAACATAAGGCCAAGGAGATGGCTTGAGCTACTCGAGGATTATGATTTCATGATACACTACCACCCAGGGAAGGAAAATAAGTTGGCCGATGCTTTGAGAAGAAAGGATCATGGAGTTTTGAACAATATGAGAATTGAAAGGGATCCTATTTTCATGGATCTAGGGATGTTGTGTATGGAATTAACCATGGAAGGTGAAACATCGATACTTTTTCAAATTGTTTCCAAACCATTTTTCTAGAAAGGATTAAGAGTTCTCAGACCGATGATGAAGAGTTTCAAAAGAAGATTAAAGCTGTGAATAATGGGAGATTGAGTGACATTGTGTATAAAGATGGAATTTTGAAATTTGGGAAGAGACTTTGTGTTCCCGATATACCTGATCTAAAAAGGGAATTGTTGGAAGATGCTCATAGTTCCAATTTCTCTATACACCCTAGGAGCACCAAAATGTATAGAGATTTAAAGGAAAATTTTTGTTGGGACAACATGAAGAGGGAGATTACTGATTTTGTGTAATGATGTATTGTTTGTCAACAAGTGAAAGCTGGAAGGCAACAGACTCGAAGAGTCATGCAACCTCTTCCCATACCTGAGTAGAAATCGGATAATATCATGATGGACTTTGTCATGGGAGTACCAATGACTCATAGAAGGAACGATACAATATGGGTCATTTTTGATCGTATTACCAATTCAGTGCATTTTCTTGCTATAAGGGAAGATTTACCACTTGAACGTCTAGAAAGACTATATATTAATGAAGTTGTGAGGATTCATGGAGTACCCCTATAAATTGTTTTGGATCGTGATCCCCGTTTTACATCAAGATTCTGGAAAAGTCTACAGAAATCCATGGATACTGAACTCTATTTGAGCACTGCTTACCACCCTCAAACAGATTGACAATCAGAATAGACTATTCAACCCTTAGAAGACATGTTGAGATCATGCTCACTTGACTTTCTAGGTATGTAGGATCAATATTTACCTCTGGTGGAATTCTAATATAACAATAGCTTTCATTCATGTATTTGAATGGCACCATATGAAGCGTTATATGGAACGAGATGTCTCACACCAACCTATTGGGATGACATTGGTGAAAGAAAACTTGTAGGCCTAGAACTAGTGGAAGAAACTATGGAAGAGGTGAAGGTAACCCAAAACCACATCAAAGCAGCTCAAAGTAGGCAGAAGAGCTATGTTGATAACTGAAGGAAGGATTTGGAATTTTAGGTATAAGATAATGTTTTCTTGAAGGCATATACAAAGAAGGGAGTTATATGTTTCGACAATAAAGGTAAATTGAGTCCTAGGTACATAGGACCTTTCGAAATTATAGAACGAATTGGGGCTGTAGATTACCAATTGGAAATGCTTCCAAATCTCTCCAAAGTTCATGATGTGTTCGACATATCACTTTTGAGAAAATACATGCCTGATCCAACACATGTACTCCCCTATGAGGAAGTAGAACTGGAACCCAATCTATCTTATTGCCAAGAGCCCGTCATGATTCTTGATAAGAGAGAACAAGTGCTTAGAAACCGGATGACTCGTCTAGTAAAATTTCTATGGAAGAACCATAAGATGTAAGAGGCAACGTGGGAACCTGAGGAACTTATGATGAAGAACCACCCGAGTCTTTTTATGTAGTAATTTTCTAGAAATTTTGATGATGAAATTATTTGAAGGAGGGGAGAAGGTAACACCCCAAGCTTCCATGGTATGTTTCCTTTTAAATAATGCAATAGCTTGCATTGTACGCAACTTTGAGATTCTAAAACACCGTGACCAATCAAAGTAGCCGTTATGAATAGTAATACCCACTTTATAAATTTTTTCTTTCAAAATTGACTTCATTTTTTGTTTTGGAATATTGAAATTAGCTTATGGTGATATTTTGGTACTTTTTGGATAACTTTTATATTTTCATGAATAGTGAAAATTAATAAATTTTAATTAAAAACAACTTTTTTAATCAAAATAATTAATAGTGATAAATTATGAATTTGAGTGATTTTAAAGTATATTTAGAATATATTTTTACCATTTAATACAATGTTGGTCATTGGACATAATTTCACATTTAAACTAGACATAAGGAAGTGCCAATCATTTGATAGTTATTATTTCTTAAAAACCCACTTTTTATATAATGGAATTTTATTAAATAGAAATGAAAATAGTACAAGAAAAATAAAAATAAGAAACACCAAAACCATAAAGAATGGTTAAGGTGAAAAGTAAAAAACCCAAGCAGACAAACACCCAATAAAAATGGTGGGCTCTGGGATGAAAGCAAAATAAACAAAAAACTGACCACCGAGAATGATCCTAGTGATGCTCAGCCCATTCCACTCCAGCTGCCATTACTGCCATTGAGGATCTAATTGATTTCGGTATTATCTCCTCATCACCATTTTTTAGGTAGGAAAAAACATCCCCAGTGGGAAAAATAAATGTGGAGGATGGATCTTGTCTGATTTCTCCACGACAGAAGAAGCTCCAGCGGCCCAGGCCAGAAAAAAACCTTCACGCCCAAGGGTATTATGGCTGGCTCACCAGAATTTGGGAAGACCACTGCAATAGACCAGAATTTGGGAAGACTGCTACAACTGAATGCATCACAATAGGTTCTACTTCAAACCTGTAGAAAAATAAACAAGCCTCTCCAAATAAGAAAAAAAAGAATAAAACTAAAACAAACAGACCCCAAATCGAAAGGCAGGACCCAAAGATGAAAAAGTCCTTACAAAATAGCCACAAACATGGATAAGAGATAGCTTTCCAAAGGCTAAAAATGGGAGACTTTTCACAATTATTTTTAAGAAATGGAAGGAGATCATTAGTAACTTGATCATAACAAAAAAATCAACTCTATTAACACCATTATTAGCCAGTCCATCAGCAACAGAATTGGCTTCCCTATAAATGTGAGTGATAATATGATTCAAAGAAAATAGAGTCTCCAAAAAATTAATCCAACGATTAGTAAGCTTCCAGAAAAAGTGATGGAGACCCATCCTTATGGAAGAAAAAAACAGAAGTATCAATCTCAAACCATAAATAATCCCAACCACGCTTCACAGCTTGATGGATAACAATGATAATGCCAATAATTTCAGCCTCATATGAAGATGAAAAACCACAAGAACCATGAAAACAACCAAGTACATCGACCTTATGATTCCTGAAAATAATACCATAACTGGAACACCCCGGATTACCCCTATAAGCACCATCCGAATTAACTTTTAACCAACAAAAAAGAGATTCCTTCTAGAGAACTTCTAATGTACCACACAGAGGCTTGAAATTAACCATAACACCAATCTGGTTCAGAACGGACAACTCATTAACTGAGTTTAATAAAAAATGATTCTTTGGAATATCAAAATTACGCAAAACACCAAGAATAGCTGATAAAACTCCACTTACTGAGAAGGTAAATATATCATGAATCATCTTATTCCGAGGAAACCAAATAAAATGAAGGAGTTCAGAAGCAGTGACTCTAAATAGATCCATCAATTGGGGATAGAGCGAAATAGAATGACAGCCTTGAGTGAAATGATGAATTGAAGACATATTAGGCATAGGTATTTTAAATATATAAAAAACATCCTTCTACAATGAAGAGTCATTGACACAACTAATAAAAAAATGATCAATATCTTCCCTATTTTGTTGAAAAAACACACACGAAGAGAAAAGAAAGATGCCACATTTCTGAAGGAAACAATCAGTAGGAAGTATCCCATGATCCAGTCTCCAGGAAAAAGTTTTCCAAGAGGGCCTAATAATGTTTATATGAAGATCCCTAATCCATTTACACCCTATCTTGCAAGATAGAGAATGACTATAAAATTTTTTAGAAGTCAGCAGGCCATTTATAGCAGGTTCCCAAGCCCAAAAATCCCTTCTGTTAGAGAAACAATAACTATTGATAATATTAACAATATGATTAATGAGACCCCCCATATTATCAAGATGATGTTTAATAATATCATCCAAATCAACATTAAAATCATCATTCACTAAGGAATCAGCTAAAGGACATCCAGTCCAATTGTCATTCCAAAAGGATAAAGATGAATTCCTTGAAACAAGCCATCTGGCATGAGAGTCAATGGAAGAAAAAATGGAATTAAAAGCATGCCAAACAGAAGAATCCAGATAATTAAAAACTCCATTCCTGATCCTGTCCCTGAATTTATTACGGAGAAAGTCCAAATACTTAGAATTACTATTGACCAGCCTCCAAATGAACATTTCATGTAAAGAATCATTAAACACCTCAATATTTTTAATACCAAACCCCCCAACATCATAGGGTTTACTACAATTATTCCAAGAAACCATAACTAATTTTCTATCCAAAATATTTCCTCTCCAAATAAAATTTTTAATAGTAAAATTAATTCTCCTGATAAGAGAGATCAACCAATTATAGACCATGAAAGAATAAACAAGATTAGGAATGATCACATCCCTAACCAAGCTAACCCGACCATCCAGGGAAAGGGACTTACCCTTCAATGTAGCAAGATGTCATCTGATTTTACATACAATATCATAAAAATAACAATCTTTAGGCCTCCCCCAAAACATTGGAACACCAAAATATGTAATGGAAAAAACACCTTCATGAATACCCAAAATCCTTGATAATTCTAGTATTCCTAGAAATAGTAAAATTTCTACCAAAATAAAAAGACTCATTCCAACTAATCTCTTTCCCAGAGACATTTTCATAATGAAAAAGGTCATGCTTAATATTTTTAATATTTCTCTTATCCCCTTTAGTGGAAATAATAATATCATTAGTATATAACAAGTTAGTGGGAGCAAAAAAGCCTCTACCAGCACTAATAGACTACAGTTTCCCATTGCCAGCCATAATAGAAAGTAATCTACTAAGTTAATCCTCTGAAATGGAAAAAATAATGGCCGAGAGAGGGTCACCTTGTTTGAAACCTCTAGAACAAGAAAAGAAGCCCTCAGGAGAGCCGTTAACAAGGACAGAGATACGAGATAACTCAAAAATTATTTTAACCCAATTAAAGAAAACATTATCAAAACCAAAAAAATGAAGAACCTTATAAATTAAATTCCAATTTATTGTATCAAAATCTTTCCTGACGTCCATCTTGAGAGGAATATTACCATCCCTTGTAGATTTCATAAGAAGGTTTTCACATTCCGATGCAGTAGTAAGACAATATTGAATAGAAATACCCTTAATAAAGACAAACTGAGAAGGATAAACAATCTTACTGGTAATAGAGGACAACCTTGTAGCCATGATTTTGCAAATAATTTTAAAATTTTTATTGATCATAGAAACTGATCTGAACAAATGAATCTCATTTGCATTCTCAGTCTTTTTAATAAGGCCAAGGAATCGAGCATTCATGCCCTGGGTAAGAGACCCACCGTTAAAAAAATGAGTCACCAACCTGCAAACATCATCATGAATGACGTACCAATAAGTCTAAAAGAAAATATTCCCAAAACCATCTGGACCCGGGGAGCTGTCAGACTTTATACTAATGGTCGCATCCTTGATTTCAAAGTCCAAAGGGATGGATGTAAGATTGGAATTATCCTTCTGATTAACAAGAGTCGGAATAATACTCTCCATAGGATCATCAAGAGGGACATGACCGGTAAAGAGATCCTTAAAATAAGTAACATCATGCTCATAAAGATCCCTTCTATTTTCTAACACATTATTCCCATTTTTAACCAAAGAGAGATGCCTTGAGACTTTTTAAATTCTCTGCAAAGAATTTATAAATTTATAATTTCAATCCCCATATCTCAACCAATTAGCTTTAAAATTGTCTCTTTGCAAAGCATCTTTGATATTAAAAAAATTATTAATATTGGAAACCAGATGAGTCTCACCCAAAACATCATTAGAGAAGTCATTTGAAGAATTATTCTTCTGTATTTGTTGAATGGATTCCTCAAGAGAGGAAATTTCAGAATCAAGGGAACTGAAATGATATTTACTCCAGAATTTCAAATTTCTTTTAAAGAGTTTGATCTTGATGACGCAAGAAAAATCATTGGCCCGACCATTCCAAGAATTCCTAGTTTATTCGACAATAGTTCTATATTAAGGATGATTAACCCATGCCTTATTAAATCTAAAAGGAAAAGGAGGTTTGGGATCCTTACTCACAATGTCAAACAAAATAGAGTGAGGATCAGAGTTGATTCTGGAAAGAGTCATACAAGAAATAGAACCATAGAAATCAAGAAAAGACTCGTTGACAAAAGCCCTATCAATTATACTAGTAACAAATCTATCCAAAACTTTAATGTACCATGTATACTTAGCCCCAACAAGATTAACTTCAATCAACCCATTATTATCAATACAGGCTTTGATATCCCTAGAAGAGATGACATTATTCATGGATCCAATCTTATAATCAGAATTCATGATGGCATTAAAGTCACTAAGAATAGACCACGGACCAGAGATCAAAGAGTTGAGATACCCAATATCCAACCATAAATTCTTATGACCCTGATAACAATTATGGGCATAAATAAAAGAGAATAAATGATGGATACATTGAAGAAATAATGGGAATGTGACATGCTGATCAGTAATATCAATGAGGGAAATATGAGATAAAAAACAATGAGCCAATACCCATAACCATTTAATATCCGATGAGGATCTATTGGATTCCACAAAATGAAAACCATGGTTTTAAAAATTGGAAATATTAGGAGGAAAAACTCTATTGAGTTTAGAAAAACCAAAAAGAAGGGTCCTATGTTTTAGAATGAAGATCCTAAGGGACCTCATGGTATCATGATTGTCCAAGCCTTGGCAATTCCAGAAACGAAGATTCATTTAAATATAATACCAGGATGATTTCCCTATTTTTTTGACCCCCAAATTTACCTATTTTCCAGACTTAGGAGGCCTTCCATCCTTTCTCTTAGTAATAGAGACCCCTTGTAAAATATCACTTATATCCAGATTGCTGATGGTTCCTTTTCAATTTTTAACATCATCATTAAGGATGCCAACTAGACCATTGGATGAAATAGGGAAAACAATATCCTACACTGTCACATTACTAATAGGAACCTCAATATCCTCAACCAATTTAGTAGTACTACTAGAAGAAAAAGAGGCCCCAATCACCTCTTCTGAAGGAGCAGAATCTCTAGCCACCTAAACTCTGGAAGTGAAAGGTGCAATAACAGGATCAATAAAGACATGGGAAATCCCAGAATTCTCACTATCCTGAAAAGAAACCACAAGTGCACAAATATTATCCCCCAATTCTGAAAACATAACCAGGGCATAAATCTTATAATATATATTCTGATCCAAAATGTCATCTTCTATTCATGTGAATCCATCATATTTATCCATTTCCTGACCAATCATAGAAAGAGGACTAGGAATATCAAGAATCCTACCTTGTTCAACATCTGCAGAGATATCTTCCCAAGATTTATTTGATGTAACTTTAACTCTGGAGGGACCAGGTATATCCATTTAGGGACCCTCCTTTTCCACAAAGATATTCTTTTTTACACTGATTAACCTCCTTCCAATCCTTCTCTTTGGGAACCTCATTAACATTATTTTGAAGCATCCTACAGTTCACCACAGAATGACCAACAATCTTGAAGACCTCGCAAAAATAAAGAAGACGTTCATATTCTACTTTAACATCAATATTATTGCAATTATAAATCAAAGTGACATTACCCAATCTTTTATTTTCCTAGTTAACATCAACCATAATTCTAGAAAAATAACCAAGATCCCCCTCCAATGTTTTCTAATCCAATGTAATTGGAGTGCCAACACATGAGGCTAGGTCATTAAGGATCTTAGGATGCTAGTACATCCAATTCAACCCATGATGTCTGATCCAAATCTGGGCGTTAGTTTGCTTATGGTTAAAGGGATTAAAATTAACATCCCATTCGGATAATCTCAAAGAACTAGGGTTGCGATGAAGATTTCAAAAATCCCAAGCCCTATTAAAATCATCCGCTGATTGAAATATGAGATGAAAAAATCTCCTCCCAATAGGAATCAATTCCCAGTTACTAAAACCCCAGCAATGAGAAATTCTATTTTTAAGATCAACGTAAAAACCAGGGTTTATCACCCTTGGAATAAATATTATAATAATAATAAATTGCCCTAAAATGTGTTCTAACCCTATTGGTTGATACATGTCCAACCATGGGCATATTTGGGTCGATTTTGGGACCCCATGGATCCACTTGTTAGTAATAATGACACTTTATAATAATTAAGTTAAAGAAAATACAAAAATGACATAAGCATATATCTTTTAGAAATTTTTTTACATAGGGTTATATTTGTTATATTTTATACTATAAATATTCATTAGAAAGCTAAAAATATTTCCTACATAATGGTATTTTATTTATATTTTTTAGACATTGAATAATTAAATTTATTTATGACACAATAATGATTAAGTATTTTCCTTATTAATGAGATAATAAAATAGTTGTTATTATAAATATTAAAATAAATATAATTTGAACGTTTTCATGCCATAAACGAATTTTTTTGATTAATATGACATGTTAAGATTGCTTAAATGAATTTGTTTTGAATTAATAAAGTTGTTAAGACTTTAAAAAAATAAATTATTAAATAGTGTCAAAATTGTTATAAAAGAGTTTTTAAAACAAATATTATATTATTAATCGATATTCTATTCATACAAATCTTTGGTTCGTCCAATGGGCATATATAATGATATTTGTATAATTAATGGACCTCTTTGAGGTGACATGGAATTATATACTAAGTTTATTGACCATATAATATAAAAATACAAAGTAACATGGTAAATGTCAAACTAATTAACTAAGAGTTAAAACTAAAAGATAATGTTAATATGGTGACCCAAACCTATCTAAAATCTATTGGATGAAAGGATTTCGACCAATACCCACCTTATACATTTAATAATACACTTTTAATCCATTATAAACCTAATATGAATTTATTATATGTCATGACCTGTCCTCAGGGCCCATGCTGTGACTACCCCAAACCCGCCTCCCATAGGACTGGGGATGGTGACTAGCACCAAAGGTGTAAATCCCGATAACTGGGAAGGAATTTCCCTTATAAAACTAAACAAAACACCACAGAGTATAAGCAGAAGTAATACATTAAGTACAAAAGAATGTGATGAAAAGTAAATGGGCCAGAATATAAAGCCAATCGAAAGTACAGTTACAACTAAATGAAATTACAACAGAAAAGACAAACAGCCGGAAGAAAGAAGCAGCTCATGGGTCATCCACCTCGGATCCTACCTAAAGGGTAGGTACAGATAGCGCAGCTCCAGGATCTTCCACCATGGATCCTACCTGAAGGTTAGGTACAGATATGGCAGCTCCTGGATTGTCCACCACAGATCCTACCTGATGGGTGGGTACTGATAGCCTCCACAACGCTCTCGCCCGTCAACCTCCTCCAAGTATCATCTAACCGTGAATTACACCTCCGGTTACTGACTCATCATGAGGTCCACCTTCGGGTATCGTCCAGTCCTCAAACACTCGGCCTCTGTCAGCGCTGCCTTTCGTCTGCAACCAACACAACGAGGTGCGGGCATAGCCCGTGCATGGGTGAGTGTAACGATACTCAGTAGGGACATCGATACCCCCATGTTCTCACTAATCCAACAAGGATAACCACAATGAAAGATCTCAACAGAGAACCTCTTCTTAGGTATATGACCATACATATACCTAAGTTATCAAGTAACCCATCTCAAACATGAGGAAACACAAAGGTTATGAAATCAACGGATAACCACAACCCATGTATATGCCCATACATATACCTAAGTTATCAAGTGACCCATCTCAATCATGAGGTAAACACAAAGGTCATAGAATCAGCTCAAACCAGAATTTTCATTATGGAAATTGTAACTGTTGAAGAGCCCCGTCTCTGATTAGTATAGTTATCCTGTCACGACTCCGAGGTACTGATCACTAACCTAAGACTGTTGAGGTACTCCTCCTATCGTGTACCGGGGGTCATCCACCCAAACACAGTAGTGCTTCCTGCCGGGGTCTGCCACCCAAACACAGTAGTGCACCCCCCCTAATAGCCTGCAGAAGTACTCCTTCTGTTGAGTACCGCGGGTCTACACCCAAACATAGTAGTGCTCCATCTTCCATTGGTCTGCACCCAAACATAGTAGTGCTCCTTCCACTAGGCTAGTCGACTCACTCTAAGTCGATTCGGTCAAGCAGTCATCAGGTCTCAGCCAGCTACACGGTCTCCATACTCTGTACGCTCGTCTCTGGGAGGGTCCAATCCATGAGCTACAGGTCGATACTCCAAGTATCACAAGTCCCACGAAGAAGTATCTCAAAGGACCGCCTCGTCGTAGGGGTCTCAACGCAACAGACGGCGCGTGAATCGGGTGCCCGGTCTGTGAGTTATTAGCCTTTTCGTCCCTGGGGCCCGGTTGGTTTCGTGTACTAACCAACCCAGCCACATCTCAACTGTACCCCAAAATATTATAAGTTATACTCATAGGGACCGTTTTTTCAACATAATCACCATCTTCGTTTACGGTTCGTCAAACGGACGTCCGGTCTGAAAGTTATCAGCTTTTCCGTTCTAGGGGCCCACTTGGATTTCTGGTTCAATCCAACCTAGCCACTATCCAACTTCATCCAAACCTCAGGTGAAGTATGCCAATAATTTTTCCTCATCAAGAGGAATCCAACAAAGTTGACGACACGTCAATCGGGCGTCCAGAGCTCAAGTTATATGTGAATCTTCTCCGCGGACCCGGTTGGTTTCATGTTCGAACCAACCCGGCTGTACACAAAGTTCTTCTAAACCTTGAGTGTAATATACTGAAACGGCCGTCTGTATCCAAGGATCGCATTGCAACTGATGGTGCATCGATCGGAGGTCCATAGCCCAAGTTATGGGTGTTTGAAAGAAAACTGCCCGAAAATAGGGGGTTCGGGCCCGGTCCGACCCAGCCCATGACCCCCTGGGTCGGCCCGAACCGGGTCGACTCGAACTGGGTCCAGGTCCGGCCCACTAGGGCACAGCCCAGCCCCCCTGGCCTGGCCCTGCCCGGCTGGCGCGGCCCGGCCCGGCCTAGGCGGGCGCCGCCCACGTGGCCAGACACCTCGGCTCGGCAGAGCTGTCGCGGAAAGGGGGGTGGTGCCCCCCTGATTGAAGCTGCGACCCCCCCCCCCCCACATGGGGGATGATCCCTTTGACCGCCGGGGTTTATGACCCCCAGTCTCCCCTGGTCTCGCGCGGTCGTGGGACCGCCACCTGCCGTCGCAGCTTCAGCCGCGGCATACCCTCCTGGCGGCGCGCTGGGCGCAGCCAACGGCGCCGCCGGGCCGGCGGGGCGCGCTGACAGGATCTTCCACAGTCCACCAGTCGCACTTTGGTAGTCCATTTTGCCTGCGGTCTTCGCCCGTTCTTCTTTGATTCCGCGCGGTGCGATTTCATCGCGTCACCTTCGTTCGAGCCGCAATGAGTATGACAGCAAAGAGGTGGGAGGGTCGGTCGTGTTTGTGCAGTCCGACCTCCTCTCGTTATAAGGATAGCAAGCAGCCATCAATTATCAACAAAGTGCGTTTAGATAAAACATGAACAAAGATTAAACCCCTATCTTGAAATTGACGTCGCACGTCATCGAGTCGCAGAAGTCGATCGTTTCGGAAGTCGGGTGTCGCGGAAGAACGGTATCGATTCCGTCAACGTCGGAAGAAGTAGAAGAATGTTTTTGTTGGTGTCGGTCTCCACGGTCATCGTCTCCTTCCTTATCGCAGAAGAGGAAGGTTTTCGTTCTTCACTAAGGAAGCGTTTTTCTTCGTTGATGATTCATTGTTCTTCAACGAGGAGAAATTATCTCCTCTTTCTTCTTCTTCTTCTTCTTCTTCTTCTTCTTCTTATCATAAGGCTCTCTCTCTCTCTCTCCAAAATCCTCCACACAAAGTGTGTCCCCCAAAATAAAATAAAAGGGCTCAACCAATTATTTTATTATCACATTATATTTGAAATTAAAAACTCAAAATGTTTAATCAATTAATTGAGTAGGTTCAACTAATCAATTAGTGTATGTTGGAAAGAGTTAAGAGAGGGGGTTTTCCTTTGAGAGTTACAAATTAAAGAGGGGAAAAGTTATGAACGTTAGGGGAAGCTGAGGGGTTGGGCTCGTGTGGGCCACACCCCACATTAATCCTCTCAAAGGTAGTTATCTAAAAGTGGGTCCAACCCCCAACTCCCTCACTTAGGATATAACCACATAAGAGAGGGAAAAAGTGTTGTGACACAACACTTAAACCACTTAGCAAGAAATAAAAATATAATTGTAAAACAATTATATTTTTATTCCTCACCTTTTTTTAAACAACTCCTCCTGAGTAAACGCAACTCTAGAAAGGGTCTTCTTAAGAAATTATCAGCGCTGCATGTTCATCAGTGCCCTCAAATTTCAATTCCGAGCACCAATTCAAAAGTAAGAAAAACCCGCTCATTCGTTCACTGAACATACCCGAGCCAAACTTTAGAAATTGATTCCGGGCACACCATACCTCAGAATCAGGCACCGTCAAAAACTGCGTTCTTGTAAAATCTCAAAGAAATTAAGAAAAAAAAATTTCTTTAAATTTATGGGTCTTTAAATTACTCCCACCTCAGGGCTTTACGTCCCCGTAATGATTTAACACAAACTAGGGATACAAATGGTACTGAGCATGCATCTGAGCCTTCTTCTCCCATGTGCTCACCTGGAGGTTCTCGTACTTCCAGTTAAAGCGCACCTGAAGAATCGACCGTCCTCGTAGTACCCTCTCCTATTGATCCTCAACCTCTACTGAAACTCCACAGAAGTCACCCCATAACCAAAGTCCACCTCTCCGTGGTCGATGATATGCATCGGGTCAAGCACGTATCTACTCAGTTGAGATACGTGGAATTCGTCGTGCACCTGGTGCAACTGAGGTGGATTGGTCAAGCTGTAAACCACCTCGCCTACCCTGCTGAGGATCTAGAAAGTTCCGTTGAATCCCAGAGATAACATGTCGCTTCAGCCACATCTCCATAAACCTCGTCGAGGTGAGACTCGTATAGGGACGTGATCACCATCCTCGAACTCTAGAGGCCTCCATTTCCTGATTAGAACTGAAACTCAAAACTCCTCCTCCCACGAGGGTAAGGTTGGTCGACCCAAGAGTGATCGACCAAACCCTCCTATGCATGAGTTTATCTTATGATGCCTGGGGTTTCTTTTCTGCCGACCAAGGAAAACCCATCCTAACATTGTAGTAACACCACAACCTTTTTTTCATAATACAGTCAATATGAGAAAAAACTGTGAATCCAATCCATACCGCGACCAATGTCTTAAGTCCTCAATGCTTCAACCAAGAGATTCGAACTAAAACTCTCACCTAGAGGGTCAGACCACACTGTCGGCGTAAGTGTGATTATTGAGTCTTCTCCCAAGGTATCTCCAGACGCGAGGGTCAAGTCTATGGCTTACTGGAAACTCTAGGTCAGGGACAAGATTCGTGAAAGGATGGAAATATTCATATCAATGTCTGTTATTATGGATGCTGGTAGCGTACATAGACAGTCCCTTGAATCATTTTTAGATCCATTGGGTCACACTCATTGACCACATGCAAATGCACTCTTCCCCTGCTCTCCAGCTCCCTAATCTTAGCGGGGAAAACTAAGGTGGGTGGCTGTAGCATGATAAAATGCACACCACCTCATGATGCTCTCCTAGATCTACCTCCACATCTGCTGCTTTGCAGACTCATCCCTCCTTAAATCTTCTTCTTCTTGAAACATTTGACATGCCCGAGTCTCTAAGACTGGCGTCGGTTTCCTATTTCCTACTGCACTGTGCAGTCTTCATCTGCCCCTGGATGATCTACACCTTCTTTGACTATGATCGGTATGATTTTCTATGATTTCTCCTTTGACGAAAAGAAAAACTCCGTCTCATCCCCTGGATGAACCACACCCATTCCCTAATACAGTCAATCCTGACATGAATGATGCATTAATGCCATGGATGATGTCGTAAGGCCTCAACGTTACTACCAAGAGATCCAACAGTCACTCTCTCCTCCAAGGGTCGAGTCACACTTTCGGCATCAGTGTGAGGTCATTGGGTCTTCTCCAGTAGAAATACTGAATGAGAGGGTCAATTCAACAGTTTTAATTGGGACCTCTCAGTATCAACCGAACAAAATTACAAGAAAGAAAACATCACAAAGATAAGTGTCTTTTTATTACTGCAGCTCATAGTACAAAGACACCAATACAACAAAAACATGGAACTAGAAGTACCAAGAACAAAGTAGTCCACTAGTTCCGCTCCTTTCCACATGCTTCCTAAGCTCTACTACCTTGTCCACTGCTCGGCTGTTGCTCAAGCACCCGCCACTGCACCTACCTCGGTGGCTCCTACAAGGCCTGCGGATTAACTGTGCGGGGGGTCGGACAGTCACGTTCCAGGTGACCCTTCCTGCCCAATTCATAACACTTCCTACTCCTCGTATAGCTGGCTCTGTTTCTCTTGGACCTCTGCATCATCTGTCTACTACCTTCATATGACTCAGCTACTGATGGAAAATCCTGCGGCAAAGGCATCATCTCCTGAACACGCTCGGGGTGTAGAGCTACTGGTACAAACTCCACCCTGAAGAAGGTCTCAAGGTCTCCCCAGGTGAAGGTCATCTCATCGAAAAACTGGAACAAGTGGCTCCACCATCTCTCAGCTATTTTCTGAAGGAGACTGGCAGCAAAGATCACCATGAAGTCTGTTGTAGTACCCACTATCCTGAAAACTCTCACCACAGCTTCCATCCAATCCTCAACAGCCTATGGTTTTGTCTCTCCCCGGAACCTGGGTGGCCTCTGGCGATGGAACTCGTGAAGCACGCTCAAGCGGTGTGCACTCTCTGCAGTTGGTGCGGGTGTCATCGGTGGCCCAACGGGTGGTAGTACCACTGGTGCCTCCGCTGGTGCCTCAACTAAAAGAGGTCTCTATACCAAAGCCTCATCGCTCGGCAGGCTGTCAGTATGTACACCCCTCTGGGATCTAGCTGGTCGTTCGTGAAAAGGCATCCTGAAAGAAACATACCTGACATGGTCAAACAATTTATACCTGGTGAGCTGACCTGGTTTGAGCTGTTTTAAGGAAAAACCTTTAAAAAAACCCATGCAATTAGTGTTTTCGTGCACAAAGTTGGAAATCAGAAGTCAGGGTCTTGGTGTATGGATACATCGGCCGCCCGCACCAACACTAGACTCCATGAACTAAAAACCAAACTCGGTACCATTAACACTATTTCTTCACAGAAAAGGAATATCAGAGTTATAAGTTCTGCGGTAGAACCGACGTCCTCTGATACTAATTTTTCACGAACCATCGTCGGGGCCGGTGTCGTGGCTACCCCAAGCTCGCTTCCCATAGGCCAGGGGTTGGCGACTAGCACCAAAGTCGGAAATCCCGATAACTGGGAAGGAATTTCACTTATAAAAGTAAACAAAACACCATAGAGTACTAGCAGAAGTAATACACTATGTACAAAAGAATGTGCTGAAAAGTAAATTGGCCAGAATACAAGCCCAATCGAAAGTACAACTACAACTAAACGAAAGTAGAACAGAAAAGACAAACAGGTGGAAGAAAGAAGCAGCTCCTGGGTCATCCACCTCAGATCCTACCTAAAGGGTAGGTAGAGATAGTGCAACTCCTGGATCGTCCACCACGGATCCTACCTGAAGGATAGGTACAGATAGCGCAGATGCTGGACCGTCCTCCATGGATCCTACCTGAAGGGTAGGAACAGATAGCCTCCACAACGCTCTCACCCATCGACCTCCTCCGAGTATCGTCTCGCTATGAAGTCCACCTCCGGTTACTGACTCGTCATGAGGTCCACCTCTGGGTACCATCCAGTCCTCGAACACTTGACCTCTGTCAGCATTGCCCGTCATCTACAACCAACACAACGAGGTGCACGAATATCCCATTCAGGGGTGAGTATAATGATACTCAGTAGGGACACCGAGACCCTCAATGTCTCACTAATCCAATAGGGATATCCACAGATAAAGATCTCAACAGATAACCTCTACTTAGGTATATGCCCATACATATACCTAAGTTATCAAGTAACCCATATCAAACATGAGGAAACACAATGGTTATGAAATCTACGAATAACCACTACCCAGGTATATTCCCATACATATACATAAGTTATCAAGTGACCCATCTAAATCATGAGGTAAACACAAAGGTCATAGACTTAGATCAAACCAGGATTTTCATTATCGAAACCGTAACTGCTGAAGAGCCCCCTCTCTGACGAGTATAGTGATCATGTCATGACTTCGAGGTACTGCTCACTAACCTAATACTACTATGGTACTCCTCCTATCGAGTACCGCGGGTCAGCCACCCAAACACAGTAGTGCTTCCCGCCGGGGTCTGCCACCCAAACACAGTAGTGCACCCCCCTAATAGACTGCAGAGGAAATCCTTCTGTTGAGTACCGTGGGTCTGCACCCAAACACATTAGTGCTCCATCCACCATGGGTCTGCACCCAAACATAGTAGTGCTCTGTCTACTGGGCTAGTCGACTCACTCCAAGTCGAGTTGGTTAAGCAGTCGTCATGTCTTATCCAGCAACACGGTCTCTGTACTCTGTACGCTCGCCTCTGGGAGGATCCGCTCCACGAGATACTGGTCGATACTCCAAGTATCACAAGTCCCACGAAGAAGTATCTTAATGTACCACCTCTTCATTGGGGTCTCAATGCAACAGACGACGCCTCAATCTGGCGCCCAGTCTGTGAGTTATTAGCCATTTCATCCAAGGGGCCCGGTTGGTTTCGTGTACGAACCAACCCGGCCGGAACTCAACTGTACCCCAAACTCTCATAGGTTATACTCATAGGGACCGTTTCTCAATTTTTTGACCATCGCCACTGACGGTTCGTCAAACGGACGTCCGGTCTGAAAGTTATCAGCTTTTCTGTTCCAGGGTCCCGGTTGGATTTCGGGTTCAATCCCACCTGGACACTATAAAACTACATCCAAACCTCAGGCGAAGTATGCCAAATGTTCTGTCTCATCAAGAGGAATCCAACATAGTTGACAGCACATCAATCGGACGTCCGGAGCTCAAGTTATAAGTGTTTCGATTCCGTGGTCCTGGTTGATTTCGTGTTCGAACCAACCCAGCCGTACCCAAAATTATTATAAAACATTAGTGTAATATACTGAAATGACCGTCTCGATCCAAGGATCGCATCGCAACTGACGGTGCGTCGATTAGAGGTCCGTAGTCCATGTTATGGGCGTTTGAACGAAAACACCCCAAAAATATGGGGTTCGGGCCCGGTCCGACCCGGCCCGAGACCCCCTGGGTCGGCCCGAATCGGGTCAACCTGACCCAGGTCCGGGTCCGGACCACTAGGGTGCAGCCCGGCCCTGCTGGCGCGGTGCGGTCCGGCTCGGCCGGTGTGGCCCGCGTGGCCAGACAGCTCGGCTCGGCCGAGTTGTCGCAGAAAGTGGGGGGGGGCACTGCCCCCTGATTGACGCTGCGACCCCCCCCCCCCCCCGCCCCACACATGGGGGTCGCTCCCTTTGAACACTAGGGGTTATGACCCCCGGTCTCCACTGGTCCCGCGCGACCGCGGGACCGCCACCTCCTGGTGGCCGGGCGGTGCCGGCCGCTGGCCCTGCCGTGCTGACGCGGCGCGCCGGCAGGATCTTCCGCGGACCACCGGACGCGCTCTGGTGGTCCGTTTTGCCTGAAGTCTTTGCCAGCTGTCCTCCCGGGACTGTCTCTTCAATTCGATGTCTTCAAACGCCTCTGCGGCCCATTCCGTCATCGCCTGTTGATCGACACATCAAATAAACAAACCACGGCCTCTTCGTGGTTTTCCGGAACGGTGCGACGACGCCGCGCTTCTTCACCTATTCTTCTTTGTTTCCTTGTGGTGTGATGGCACCGCGTCACCTTCGTTCGAGCCGCACCGAGTATGACAGCAAAGAGGGAGGAGGGTCGGCTGTGTTTGTGTAGTTCGACCTCCTCCCGTTATAATGATAACAAGCAGCCAACAATTATCAATGAAGTTTGTTTAGATAAAACTTGAACGAAGATTAAACCCCTAACTCGAAATTGACGTTGCACGTCATCGAGTTGTGGAAGTCGAATGTCGCGGAAGTCGGGTGTCGTGGAAGAACAGTATCAATTCCGTCGACGTCGGAAGAAGTAGAAGAATGCTTTTTTGGGCATCGGTCTCCACGGTCGATGTCTCCTTCCTTGTCGCATAAGAGGAAGGTTGTCGTTCTTCGTTAATGAAGTTTCGTTCTTCGTTGAAGAGGCGTCGTTATTCAATGAGGAGAAATTCTCTCCTCTCCTTTCTTCTTCTTCTTCTTCTTCTTCTCAAAAGGCTCTCTCTCTCTCTCTCTCCAAAATCCTCCACACAAAGTCTGTCCCCCAAAATAAAATAAAAGGGCTCAACCAATTATTTTATTATCAAATGCCATTTGAAATTCAAATATCAAAACGCTTAATTAATTAATAGAGTAGGTTCAATTAATCAATTAGTGTATGTTGACAAGAGTTAAGAGGGGGGTTTTCTTTGAGAGTTACAAATTAAAGAGGGGAAAAGTTATGAACATTAGGGGAAGGTGATGGGTTTGGATCGTGTGGGCCCCACCCCACCTTAATCTTATCAAAGGTAGTTATCTACAAGTGGGTCCCACCCCCAACTCCCTTACCTTGGATATAACCACATAAGAGAGGGAAAAAGTGTTGTGACACAACACCTAAACCACATAGCAAGAAATAAAAATATAATTGTAAAACAATTATATTTTTATTCCTGACGTTTTTTTTAAACAACTCATCCCGAGTAAACGCAACTCTAGAAAGGGTCTTCCTAAGCAATTACTGGAACTACAATTTCATCAGTGCCCTGAGATTTCAATTCCAAGCACCGGTTCAAAATTTAGAACAACCCGCTCGTTCATTCACTGATCGTACCCGAGCCAAACATCGGAAATTGATTTCGGGCACACCAGACCTCGGAATCTGGCTCCGTCAAAATCTGTGATCCTGTAAAACCTCAAAGAAATAATCAAAAAAAAATTCCTTGAAATTTCTGGGTCTTTACATTTTTAATTAATACTTTATGTTTTTCCTAAAGAGCCCCGCCCCCTTATAAAAGGACACCACTTCTAACCAATTCTTCAAAAATTAAAAGCCTTTTGGTTCGGCAAAAATCTACCCAAATACACTGTAAACTATCCTCCCTTAATCATAGAGTCCTTTATTTAGTCATAAACCCAACATAAAGAGACCTTTTGTTCAAATCAAAAGGAAGAACCCGAAGAAGAGGTAATGTTTTCAACACCATCTTTCAAGCTACTTTCTTCTTCAACTTCTTCATTATGAATTATTTCCATTCTAAAATAACAACCCCAGTATCTTCTATATACTGTGATGTAATTATAAATATGTTTCAACCATATTCAATATTTTATCCATCCTTTGAATGACATGTCACCATAGGTGGGTACGTACGGCCTACAGTCTCCACGTCGTGGTGTAATTGTTATTCAATACATTATTATTTGTATGGGAAAAATAATGATGGGTAATTCATGTAAATAATAAATATAACATGATAATGATTCTTTATATATGATATATCATCCAATTATATATTATTTTAATATCAAATGAATGATATTGTCGCTCGTGCATACATATGGACTACCGTCGCCACAAACACGATAACATTCAGTCACCATTATATCCATGGAAGTCTAATTATCATTTGATGATTAAAAATAATTTTTATGGACATGATATCCTTATGAATATGAATAATATAAAACTTATATATAACAAACACTACTTATTTAACAAAACATATAAATGAAAATCAGTAAGTTAACACCTGAAACGACGATAATACTACGATATTGTTAACAAAGCAATGTTAAATGATCATATATGATATCATATTAATGTATAATATTATTGTAGAATTTAATAACAATTATTTCACCATTATACAGAAATTTAACCTACCCTCAACCAAGGAAAATTACAATGTAAGGGTTTATTTCACAATCTCTTCATTATCTGAGGTTGTTTATACATAATTATCTACTGGGACCTCTTTATCAACCACATCCATGTTTCTTATATATGTATTTCAAATCATTCTAAATATTTTACAGACTATGGGTTAAAGTAATTTATACACTTGTATAATTTTTTTTAGAATTTTATAAAGGAATATTTCCATTGTTTTCCAAACAAGGTCCTTTTTAACCTTTTCGACAAAATTATGGTAAGAATGTCTCTTATTAACTTATACGGCGGGTGCAGCTATTTTCCACTGTTATAAAATCTTTGAAGATTACCTTATAAAATAATAAGGATATTTTCAAATTAAATGTTTTATAATTATGTGACTTTTAAATGATTTAAAAAAATAGATATTTCTCTAAAAATGTTTTGATTTCATCTATGCCAACATCCTTTGATGGATTTAAGTTTATTTGAAGTTGCTTATTATGATCCAAAACATCCATATTGTAATGTAGATTTTGTGATATGTTTGACTATGGATGTGTTATTTTAATTCCATTCATGGTCTATGGAGAATTTATTGACATTTCATATGCTACTTTTAATACGAATGTTTATGTTATTTTTAAACCTGTTCATATGGGGAATGCATTGGACATAATAATTGATGGGTGGAGCCCGATATAGCTTGTCGATGCATCGGTAGGTCTCATGAGACAAACTAGTTTCATGGCACAACGCCTTGAAAAAATCTTATTTATAGTCTGGGCACAAGGCCTTGACTATGTGGTTATGATAGTCTATCATTATGCATTCCGTCATTATGAAAGTGGTTATTGATATTGCATGTGATTATTCGACTAGTAGAATATCCATGTGAAAAATTAAATTTCATTATTTCATTTTATCTCTCCCATATTATGCATATGTTCAAGTTTAAAAGGCTTTTGTTTTAGTTATACATTGACTTAAATGCTTATGCTTATTTATGAAAGTTTCAACTATATTGTTATCCTTACAGGGCATCTGAGCTGACCCCTTTCAAGGTTTAAATTCTTCCCAGGATGTAAAGATTTATTTTATGAATGTCCTGTATGGAATGTATGAGGGGATATGAAGACAAGATGTTGTTGTAGTTTTTTTACTTTATGATGTAATGTAAGACTTATTAATATATGTTGTGTTTCCAAGGCTACTAAATTAATTGGTCTTTCAAGACTTGATCTTTTGTGATCATTCCAATATTATGTAATAATTCATTGACTCTGGGTAACTAGGGTCGGGGTCTTACGTCAACAACCTAATTGGATCCCTTGTAAGAATGAGTTTATAATTTAGGATGATACAATTGTTGAGTTGAATGAATTAAATATAGAGTTTTATCATTCACTATAGAATATTCCTTGATTAGGAACTCAACACATACACTTCTGTGGTTGTATCAGACTCCATCCAAATGAGTTTCTAATCATGGTGGATAACATACTTAATAGCCCTGATCATTACTGATAATTAAGCTTCAAAGATTTTTTAATTTCCCATTATGAGATTGAAAAATCCTTTAAAAAATCTCTTATGGGTATTGAAGACACAGACACAATCCAAAGTTCTGCGTACACCAATATTCTCCCCACCACATAGAATTTAATACAAGAGGGGATTGGAGGAATCCACCTAATTTACATCATCATCAGAGGTTTCCTAGTCTTTTTAGGAACACGAAATATTATCATGAAAATAAGGTGAACATCATCATTATTCATATGAAAGACATGACGATTTTCAAAAAGTAAAGATAGTCGTGTTAATTGAATTGATTCCCCATATGGTTCTAAAATTATATTACATTTTATGCCCTGCATATATGGTCAATGATTGCCAAAGGTTCTACAAGCAGAATACCTTGATCATACCCACTATTTCTATCTTCAACAATAGATTTCGTCATGAAATAAAAACAATCGATATTAGGTTCACAACCAAATCTATCATGGATGTAATCTCAGAGCATTCGTGATAACATAAAAGAAAAAAATTAGGATTGATACATTCCTCATAATTAAAGATGATATAACAGGTTGATTCAATATTCATTCCACTATTTCTTTGATTATGTTGTGTATTAGAAACTTCCCCCTCCATGTCCTCTAGATTAATAGCTTTATTGATGGAGGAATGAAGTATTTCTTGAAGATCATTTTTTATAGAGGGACCAAGATATTTCAAACAAAATTTAACATATACCACTCCCTAGATTTGAGTTTTCCACTAGAGTTTGTTGTCTAGATGGGAGTATCCCAACTAACATAATCAGAACATTGAATTTAAATCTAGATATGAGATGGAATATATCCAAAAGTTCCAGTATCATTAAATTCAATTTCAATAATGGGGATTTAATTCATGGGGAGAAGGACTAGTACATTATAATGTAATATCCTTGTAAACTATGTTGTGATCCAACAATTAAGATTAGATTGCTTTAATACCATCCATTTTAATAAATTAATGACATATTTATATGAATGTTTTGTGGATATCCAAATAGATGAGGATAATTATGAGGATTACCCAATATATATTTTGGAGATATATATTCATTGGAAGAACATCAGAGAGTTATTATTGGATGTACAAAGATTGAAAGAGAATTTATATAGTATATATTTAGTAATGATCCCCATTAATTTTATTCCAAGGCCTCCCATGTCTTTGGGAATAACACACAATTTCTGGGACACAGTAATTAGAAATCATTCATGAATGGTCCTAGTTTAATTAATGTTTTCTATTAAAACATTAAACTCTTTAAGTAGTTCCTTGGACCATCTATACACCAATAAGGCATAGAAAAACTTAGAATTTATCAAAGCGATGAATAAAAAAATTATTCCTTCTTGAGAAATGGTTTTCCCTTTCAATGTTTCCATCAATGAAATTATTAAAAATTATGTATTTTCTATGTGAAACCTTATACAATACCCCAAAAGAGGGTCGCAATGAGATTTATAAATAGTAGAGATCCTCTATTCACCTCAAGAGTTCCTGAAACCATTTTTCAAAGAGATAGGCATCCCATCTATAATGGTCACAAAATATTGTTTCTATAAAATGACCTGAATGACCACTTATTCATAGTTCTACATATTAATTTTAAAAAATTGATGGTTCTTCAATCATCTTTCCCAAAGATTAAAATATTTTATATATAAATAATTTTCAACAATGTGAAAATATCTCTCCCAAACATGATTTTACTATAAAAGACATCATTCAAATGTTCATTAAGATATAATATTAGATAATCCTTAGCCATCGCAAATAAGAGTCTGGAGAGGGGATCATATTTCCTGACCCACTAGAATAAAAGAAATAATCCTCTCAGGGATCCATTAACAAGGAAATAAAGCTCATAACTCTGGATAAGGGTGTGGATGAAATTGATATGAGTGTTCTAGAATCCATGTTTTCTATGAATTATATGAACAAAGATGAATTTTAATTTTTCAAATTCTAGAGATATATTAATTTAATGAGAAATATTTTCATTTTTAACCTTATTCTTTATGAAATTGAGGCAATCAGAGATAGTAAATAGAAAAATATAAATATGTCTTCTAGGGAAAATCCCAAAATGATTTAGATTAATGAGTCCCCTAGCAATGTCTCTTAAACATATGGTATTGATTTTGCTGATTATTTTGGGGTATTTTTTCCCAATCACAACATTTCTGTTCTCCATTATTTCCTTTACATTTTTGTTTTATTGAGAATAATTAAATAAAGATAGAGTTAAAAACATAGGGAATGGAAGAATAGTTGAAAAATTACCTCACTTTATTAGGTACCTCATAATTCACAATATCCAAACTAAAACAAACTATAACAGAGATACTATAAGACCCCAATACAATTATAATTTTTAATAAATTAACTAAACATAATAATAATTTAAAATTATTAAATAAATGATGTGTATTCAACAGTTTAAATAGTGCGTATATTTTTTACATCATATTATATTTATTTCTATTATAATATATATATATATATAAACGATATATACTAGATGTGTCACAGAATGTGGACTTCAATGTCTGATTAAATCCATTTATTGAATTTAATACATAGATGATTTGTTTTTTAACTCGATGTGTCTTGTGACACAAGTTATGTAAATTATGTGTCGTTTACTATGTGCATTCACAACATACTGGCCTTCATGACATGTTGTTATATACACAACCTAATTTTCCATGTAATGATATAGAAAATGATACATTATTGTGTTGCTACAAAAAATGTATGTCAACATACATCTTTACTTTTTATTAAAAGAATATTAATAAATATCATATCATATGATGATCGTTATTTTTCATAACATTGATGTGATAATATCCATTCAGAATTTTTTATATCGAATGGTTATAACACTTAACTATAATGATGAGAACTTATAAATTTTATGATAATATTATCAAACATGAGTATTATAGTCAATATAACACCAAGATAACATGAAAAGATAATTATTTTCAATCATATATTATTGTCTCATAATACATTGATACTTATTCTCAAGAATATAACACTTTTTAAAGTCTAATATGGGGATGTTATGAGGGAAAACAATACTGAGGTTCTTAGTGTACATTGCAGACACCCCAATGAGGGGTGAATCTTGTTTTTTCTAATTTTTCAAAATTCTAAAAATTTAACCATTAAAACACTACTGAACATAAACCTATCATTTTTAAAATAAAATTTTATCTTTTTTCTACTAATACTAGCATTTACTATATTAAATACAAATAATTAGTAAATAGAAAATGTGTTTTACATTGTTTAGACCCTCTCAATAATCCAATTAATTTTCATGAAAACTATTATTGAGTCATGTATTATCTATTATGATATTATCACAAATATAAGTGTATTTGTATAGTTGTCATCATGTTACCAATAAAAATAATATTATATATTTCTGGTCACCAAATTACACAAGTGACAACTTCTTCTCTTATGGGTTCTTTATACTCATATCCCACGGGTTCCTTCCCAAATTTTTCTGCCTATAGTAGATCATGGTTTATCAAGGGATGTCACTACCCCCAAAAATATGACCTACTTAATAAAATTAGAGATCATAGAGTACCAAGATATCTTCAAACACATCACCAAATACTCAGACTCTAAAACATTAAAGCTTCTAGTTCATCACAGAATCTACAGGTATGTACTCAAATCAAACATTCCTCAAGACACAGAATATTTACATGCTTCATAGACTAACATGGTTTATTATTCATCACGAAATTTTATAAGAAATAAAAAATTCTCCCTCTACAAACCAAATTTCTCATGACATATATTTTGAATGCATCACAAAATAAAGTACAGTTTATTTAACAGTAATAAAAAATTTATACTATTTTTAAAATTAGATTAATCTTTTTAATATTTTGTCTTACATGAAAAAAATAATTTTTTAAATTAAAATTAATACTATGTTTATCTTGAGTTACACACAAAAAACATTTTTATTATGTCACACATAATACTAATTTTACCATGTGTTATACACAACACCACATTTAAATGAAATGTGACATATTATAAAAATATTATTATTCATTATCATATTTCAAATATCCAATAGAATGAATGTTTTAAATATGATAAAATAAATTTTAAAAAATATTTTTTACCTATTTTTATAGAATTAATTCATTGGTTACCAAATAATTAAAAATGAATATAAACCACTTTTAAAAACAATATGAATACTTTTTCAGAAAAAACATTTTTGATGAATCCAAGTGTGCATTAAATCAGTAAATTTAAAAAATAATTTTAATGAATTATATTAATTATATTTATAAATTACATTTTCAATATAATTTATATAATTCATCTTATTTTTTCAAGATAAAGGACAAGAATAAATCCAACTTTACACTTAAAGACTGTATTTTTCAAAAAATAAATTATGCCACATTTTAATAGAGCACATTTTTTAAAACTAATTTTTGAAAATTTTATAATTTTTTATTTAATTAATTAATATTTTTTAATTTTTATATAAAAATTATCTTTTTGTGAATCATTAGGACTTTTCTAAAAAAATTCAATTTTTAATGAATAGTGAAAAATAAAGAATTTTAATCAAGAACTGTGATTTTATCATAATTATTTATATAGTTAAATTATATATTAAATTGGTTTTAAAGTATATTTAGTTAAATTCTGCATATGATACTCAAATTTAGGTCATTTTAATCAATTTCATATTGAAATTAGATGTAAAAACAATATAATCTTTTAATATTTTTCCCTTTAAAGCATGCTTCCTCATTGCTTTAGTGGGAAAATTTTTAAATTAAAATCAATCACTTATGTTAATGGAATTTGGAAAAATGGATTACATATTTTTAATAATATGAAAATATCTTATCTAATAATGTAAAAATAATATTTACCATAATAATAAGTGTAAACAAAAAATTTATTAGCACCACTAAAGTTAAAACTATGTTTTGGGAATTATGATTGTTTGTATTAAATTTAATTTTACACACCCTTCAGATTAATATTTAATAAAATTTATTTAATATTAAAAAAACATGGTATAAATTATCAATTTAAACAAATATAAATTATATTATTAAAAGATAAATTACATTAATAAATAAAAATATACAAGTTGCCATTTAAAAAACTAAATGGTTAAAACAAAGTAATCCTAAAGACTAATAAACAACATGATAAAAGTTATATTTGTGTTATTTTTGGGGATGTTTTTATCAACAAATTAATTCCAAAAATCCAATATTAATTAATTATTGACCCACATGATGTATGTTAGAACACTCAATAGTGAATACTTTTTAGTTATTTATGAATTTATCGCTCCTCAATTATAATGGGAACTCACTACCTCCTCCCTCTTCACACATCTCAAGCCATTTGGATCGTCTAAAACCTGAAAAATGCACTACAAAAATTCAATCCCAATATCCATGAATAATTATTTTGGGCACAATTCCATCCTACAAATTATATAGGGAAATCCTAAGAAGAATACATGAAGAAGTTGTAATATTCTTCAATAAAAATATTTATTTTATTTCATTCTCCCCATTTTTAAATTATTATTATAACATGCCTATATATTTACCTAATAATATAATATATACTGATATTTTTCTTTGTTAAAGGTATTACTTACAACCAGAATAAATTACATCAATTGGGTCCCTAAATAATCGTTCATGTATATAGTAGACTGCCACCTTGCAAACTTATGTCGTCTGTTTTTTCATTACCACCTTCTATGGTTAAGAATAATTATTTACTTATAGGTTAAATATGTTATGTGTTATAATTAAGATTTTAATTTGATTATTTGATTAATATATCTCACAGTCATTAATAATTTCAATTTTTTGGGATATGATATTGTCATTCATGTGTATAGCAGACTACCACCTCGCGAAGCGATATGATTCGTGCATGATTTTTATGGAATTTATTA
Organism: Viscum album; assembly: GCA_963277665.1. Taxonomy (NCBI): domain Eukaryota; kingdom Viridiplantae; phylum Streptophyta; class Magnoliopsida; order Santalales; family Viscaceae; genus Viscum; species Viscum album. Next base: position 828,934,556 of record OY728151.1, on the reverse strand, counting down.
GGAATATGTTCTATATAAATATGTGAAATAACCATTATTATTACATGATAATATATATCATTTATTTTTTATTCCTTTCAACTAAATATGAAATTGGAAAAAACTATGTTCAATTGTACGTACGGTCTACCGTCTCCATGAACTGTGTATTTCATTTCATATCACTAAATTTTATAGATTACTCTATATATATATAATGAATATATATAAAATGTATATAATATCTAAAATTCTTTAGATAATTAAATAAAGAACTTATTAAGATGTCTAAAAATAAAAATTCAACACATACTAAAAAACAAAGCAGTTATTGCCCAAAACATGACATTAACTCAAAATTTTTTATAAACTGAAAATAAATACTCCAAATCCAATTATATATGCTTATATATATATATATATTATATATATAATTTTAATAATAAAAAAGTGTTGATTAGAAATGAATTTTTAATGATAATGATGGAATTCAAAACATAAGCTAAGGGATTTTTATGTCACGATTCACTTCTTTGAGACACATGTCAAATATTCCATCTATTTATTTTATGTGGTTTATATACTACCAAATCATGTATATTACGATAAATTTAATTAAATTAATGGTATTTATATATCCATTTTATGATCTCTATTTCATTGGTTATATAATTCAAAAGATACCAAATCAGTAAGTTATTTTTATATGAAATTGAATTATTTGAGACACACATTATGTTAAACACCTATATTCTATCACAAGGGTGTATATACAACCTCGTAAACATATAATATCATGTAGGTAATTATATTCATTATATTTTGAACTTTTTTATGTTATTCCTTCATTGGTCCTATGATACAATTTTACTAGTATGGTAAGGATTCTATATTACAATATCATCAATAATCAAGATTATTTATGATCCAGTCTGCAATAATTTTATCTCATGATTTCCGTTATAATAATTCTATTGAATTTTACAATACACTTTTTAATTATAATATCATCATTTAATTATACTATTTTCCAACTCTTTGAATCTTATGAAAATTAATAAAATGTTTTTTAGGAAAATATGAAAATGTTTATCTCTTCATTCAGAAATTTGTTTTCATTCAAAAACATTTTTTATAAAAAAAATTCAATGAAAATTATTAATACCTTTGGATTATTCAATATAAATTTTTATACATGTATTATTTTAGAGAAAAATAATGGTTTCTTCATATCAATTTCAAATTCATCGACGATTATATTTTAGAACAAATGTGAATGGAATATTTTTATATATATATGTAATGTGAAGAAGATTTTATGATGCCATGACCAATCATTTATTGAATGAATCCTTTATATGTTTTCAACGTTACCATAAATGAAAAGTCTTATAAACAATTATGTTTTAGAATTTATTTTTCAGAAAAGAAAGTTTATTTTCCCAATAAAAGGTTGAAAATGATTTTTAAATTCATTTCATATAATTTTTCATGTTTATTTTGAAAAAAATAATTTTTATAATGTTTCTTGTTTCAGAAATATTTTTTATATGAAAATCTATTTTCCTCTATGAAATGTTTCAACTATTTTTTAAAATTTATATTCCATATAATATCACATTCTATATAGATAATTTTTCATTACTAAGGATACGATCCTAGGATAACATTTTTATTCTTTCTCAGAATTTTTTATATCCAGATGACATGATTTTTGTTAAATACATTTCCATTCCATGGGTTATAACATGATAAAATTATTATAAAACATGTTTCTTTTCATGGGTTTTTCTATAGTGAAATTATTATTAAACTTTCACCTTTTCCATAGGTTTTGATTTGTTGTTTTTGATACCCATTTCATTTCATGGGTCATAATATTATGAATGAATATGATCTTGTGACACACATAAATATAGTTTTCATTATTTGTTGTGTGGGACCTATACCTCCCTCAAATTCATCGGGTAAATATTTATATCTGGTTAGATAAAGGAAAGAATAAACGGTCTCCATGAAATAATATCCCTTCCTATATGTGTATTAGGTACATATGTACCTAAATTTTACAACCCCGAAAACACCATGTTAATCTATACATGATCCAAAAACGGGGCATGACAATGGGCCATGCTGCACATTTGGTTTGAAACTCCCATGGGATATGCATTAGAAAATTAAAATACTCTTTATGAACCATCATGATGGATTAAAATAGACAATGATTATAAATAACTTATTATTAACCTAAATTTTCAAAGATTAAAAATAAGGTGTCATTATTTAGACATCCTATAAGTGAATTTCATGATTATTTGGTTTCCCTTTATGATTATCATTTCTCACACTTTATTGTTTGGTTTTAGTTAGTTGTGAGAAACATAAGAAACTGGGTAACATTTTTTTTGATGGATTATTTACCAATGAGAATAAATATGGGGTAATTATAAATGTGAAGGATATTTTATTTATATTTAATAAGATTTCACGGAGCATTTTTAAAAATATGTACATTAAACAACTCTTAGACTCACCAAAGAATATAAGGATAAAGTTTTCTGAGAATTTAGGAAATGGAAACCATGGAGGATTGAAGATTTAGATTCCTATATGTTGGGAATGTTGAAATAATTACTCAAGATAATTGATCATATGGATGATAATATATTTTATCTAGAGATAATAAGTGCATAAGAAAAGAACCTTCTAAGGGAAAATGAAAAGTTTGGTAAATTAAATGGATGAGAATAATGGACTCTCTAATATATCATCGACTGTTGATTGTTTTAAACATAGAATGAATGAAAATTATGAAAATTTATTCCCTAAGGGGAAATATCATGAATAGAATTAGAAATTTGTTATGAGTAATGATTATACTACTGATGATTAAGAGAGTATAAATGACATGTGAATTCTAACTACTATTTTTTACGTTAAACATACAAATCATGATTAAATTGATATTGATGATTTTCGAGACATGATTAATATTTTTTATTATATGAAAGATTTATTTGGAAATAAGATTATTAATAATAGTTAATGGATTATGTAAGTGGATGAATAATTTTACTATTTATGTATTGTAAATCAATAATTATGAATATATAAGGGTTGTTTAGTATGAATTTTTTATTCAGGGTATCCAAGAATATGTTGAATGATACTAATAACCTAGAATGATGATTTAATTTTAATTTTATATTTTATTTAGAAACCATTATTTTTGGAATGTAACTATTAATATGTTCCTAATGTTGAGATAATGATAAAGTGATGATTTATTAGGATAATGTAAATTGGACAGTAATGTCGACCATGGAACTGAATAATGATTTGCAGAAAAATTGGTTTATGTTATATTTGATGGTGTTTAAAACAATATTGGATATATGTAATATATCCAATAATTTTTTTTATTCAATTAATGAGATATAAATCCTTTTTTAGTGATATCTATAGTAATTACCATGTTAAATCCAGTTTTATGCTTAACACGTATTATTTTAAATAGAAATTTTGTGTCATTTTTATAGATCACTTATTTTAAAACTAATTTATGAACAATTTTATTATTTTTATTTGATAAATTAAACATTATTTTTTAAATATTTGTAACAAAATTATAATAGGGTGGGTTTTTGAGTTTTTTTGAAAAAAATCATTTATTGTTTAATAGTAAAAAATAAGAACTTTTTATTAAAAACTATAATTTCACTTATGTTATTAACTAATGAAAAATATATTTTAAATTAGTTTCATTGTATAATTTTTACATTTATAAATATTTTAATAAAGTTTATTTCATTTTATTAATTTTACATATTGATATTTTATGTACATCATTATAAAATTTTTAACTTTTTCTGTTTAAAACCAATCTTTATCATTGTGTGTGTGGGAAATATATTAAATGAAATTATGATACATATGTGAATAGAATTTAGAAAAATATATTACATATTTGAAATCATATTAATTTATATTATATAATATGGTTACTATATTTTATACCATAATAATTAATTAAATTAGTTATAATTAATTAATGTGATTAATGTTAAAACAAGGTTTTGGGGATTACATGTATTGTATTAAAATTAATTTTACACAACCAAATAGTTATTATTAAACATATTAGATTTAATATTTAGATAAATTGGGTTTAAATTATATAATAAAATTCATTTTAATTATAGTATTAAAGGATTATTTATCGAGGAAAATAATAAGATTCAAATTACCATGGTTAAAAAATGGATAAAATTGAGTAAACTTATGGAATATGGAATAATGTGATATATAAGTGTGTTTATTTTGTATAATGGATGTTTTTATAGAACTATTCCACCATAAAATCTATTATTGATTGATTTTGAATCTACATGAGTTAAAGGAGACCTCACTATAGTGAATAATATATGGTATTTACAAAAGGGTCACTCCAACTCATTTATAAAAATGTACTCCATACCCTACCTTTTCACACTTCTCATTACATTTTCTCAAATAAACCCTACAAAAATTACATACCATTTTTCCTACCCTAATCCTAAAATATTTATTTTTTGATTAAATCTATCATAGGAAGACATTATTGAAAAAATATAGAGAGTTCCTAAAGAAGAGGTAATGTTCTTCAATGAGAATGATTTTTTATTTTCCTCTACACAATCTTAAATTATTATTATACCATTACCAAATAATAATATATATATATTAAAAATACTTATTTGTTGTTATTTTAATTGTATTACCTAAAACAACAGACACATGCATCAAACGGGTTATAGAATCATCGTTCTTGTATAAAGGGCACTACCACCTTGGAATCTAATGGCATTAGATTCTTATTACCACATTTCAAGGTCATGAATAATGAAGGATTTATAATTTATATTTGATATGTATTATATTTATAATTTTAATAGGATTCATTAATTAGTTTATCTTGTATATACTCATGATTTCAATTTTTTGGTAATATGATAATGTCATTCATGTGTACAGTGTACTACAGCATTGTGAAGTGATGTAATTCGTGCATTTTTTACATGGAATATTCGAAGGATGGTTTAAATAAAGTAAATTGATATATATAAAGGAACCATTATTCTATAATTATAATATATATCATTTTTTCTTAATTTTAACCTAATCAAGAAATTTAAAAAAATGTGTTCATGTATATGTATAGCCTATAGTCTCTATTAATAGTGTATTCCATTTCCTATTACTAGATTTCAAGATTTATAAAAAATATACCGAATATATATGATATTTGTATCATGGTATTTATTCAATATAGGATTAAATCATGCTAAATGTTTCAAGGCCAAAAAAACAAGTCAAAACATACTCGAAAAATGTAGTTATTACTTGAAATATGACTTCAACAAGATATTGTAAATAAAATAGAAATAAATGGTCTTAATAAAATAATATATGGTATTATATTTTATATATAATTTTTTAATATATTTATAATAAAATTAATCTATTATGCATGATTTTGTAATGAGTATGTGGCAAGTCAAGACTTAAGGTAAGGCCTTTCTATCTAACTTTTTATATCCATGAAACACATGTCTTATTCACAACAAATTAATTTTATTTGATTTATATATTTCCCATGAATTGGCTTTATTATGACTATAATTATATTTATTTATATTTAAATATAAATTTTGGGTTTTCTTCTTCATGGGGATTACAATTAAAAATTTACCAAATTGGTAAGCGACTTTTTTCTCAATTTTCCTTCTCTGAGACATAAGTAATGTAATGCACCTATATTATTTAATTTGGGTATATACATACTATTTAAAATGTAATATAATTAATTTAATTAAACTCATGATATAGTAAATTCCTTTTTATAATATTTCTTCATATGGCCTATGATTCAATGTTACCGTTGTGGTAAATATTTCGTGCAACAATCTCATAATTCATTGGGATTGTTTAGGATCAAGTCTCCAATGATCAAATTTTATGATCCACCAACAAATTATTATAATTTAATTTATTATAATACATTTATTAATGGTATCATAAAGTAATGGAACCATTTCTATACTCTATTATATTTAAGATAATTTGAAAAATGTTTGTAAAAAAAGATTGAATTTATATCTCTCTTCAATAAGAAATCTATTTTCATTCAAAACCATGTTTTCTAAAAATGTTTTATAAATATTGTTATTATTATTTTATTATTTTTTAAAAGGAATTGTTAACCATGTTTTATATTTTTCAAAATTTTCTAAATATATTCATTGTATACAATAATATAAATTTACATTTTATTGCAAAGATGAAATGAATAATCACTTTTATGTGTATTGAATGAACATAATTTTCTGACCTCATGAGCAATCATTGATTTGATTATTACATCATATATTTTCAAGTTTGTTTTTATAGAAAAATTATTTCAAAAAATATATGATTTAAAATCATATTTTAAAAGGGGAAATGATATTTTCATCAAGAAATGTTTTAATTTTTTTTAAATACATCATATAAAAGTTTTCATATTAATATTCAATGAAAAGTATTTTCATAATGTTTTATTCTCTTATAATTGATATTAAATTAAAATATATGTTACAATTAAAATTTAACCATGTAATCATTAAAAATTATTTTCCATATAATATGACATTATTTTAAGTTATATATTCTTTAATGTGGATGTAATCTGAAGATACCATTAATATTATTTATCCATATGGTTTTGGATTTTATGAAATGATAATTTGGAAACCCATTTCTTTTTAGTAGGTTACAACATGACAAAATGATTGTGAAACCCACATCATTTCACTAGTTATTCTATGAAAATGATTTCGAAAACTATCTCTTTTCCATATATTATGATAAGATGTATGTTATACCTATTTTATATCATGGTTTATGATATAATGATTTCTTATGATATTATGGAACACTAAATATGATTTTCATTATGTGATAGGTGGGAGCTATATCCCTATTAAATTTATTTGGTAAATATTTCTATATAATGGGTTAAAATTTACTAGAATGGGGAGTGAAGAATGTAGAGTAAGTGACTTTGTCCGTTATAATGGTTTGAGGAGTGAACACATTACATTATAAGGATTGGGATGCCACTTGGGATTATAGTGTGTCCTGCCCAATAGGTGTAGTTCCCATGAAGCTCCCTGATATGTTTTGGAAATAAGACTTCTCATTAATGGATTTATTTTTTATGCTTATTTTATTACCACAATTCTATATACTATTCACATGCTATGCTCTAATGAATTATTCCCATGATTCCATTTTGATTCTTGTCTTATGATCTTCTGGTATTTTTGTCACGAATCATTATTTCTATATTTGAAATAATGTTTATGATATTAAAATCTTATCATAACTTTTTAATATCTTTATATTTATGTTATTCTTACATATCTCAATTATTTACCTTTACTAAGAATCTAAGCTTAAACATTATTTTGTTTTTTCCCTAGGTTATGAAGAAAGGTTTTATATTTGTTTTTAAGGGGTATATCTATATGGGAGAAATTGAAGATATTTATCCATTTTATAATAGTTTGCTTCAATGTTTATAAAGGTAATAAAATATTATCGTCTTTAGGTGTGTTTTTTTAATATAATGAGTTTTCAAAAAAATTATGTAAAATCTATTTAGGAAAGGATTTATCCAACCATAACTTTTTATTTTATTAATAACGAGGGTCTATCAAGAAAAGAAAAAAAAAACTAACAAAAATTGAGCATAAAAATAGAAAAAAATGCAATGTCAAAAAAGGGGGACTAAGGGGGGCGAAAATAGTGCAGTCCAAGGGCGTCAGCCTGCAAAAAAAATAGAGCCTTCCGCTGGAAATGACCCCAGACCTGAAAAAAATAACAAGTTATCATTCGTCGTAGCTTTAGCGGAGAGACAATCATCCATTATATTCCCCTCCCGCCATGTGTGTATGATAGACGTGTGACTATCTAGAAGCATCTTGCATCGTCTAATCGAGTACTCAATGCTCAATGGTATTGAGCCTTTTCCGGAGAAGGCCTTGATGATGATAAGATAGTCAAACTCCACCACTTGGATTGGAATTTACCTCCGTTTAAAAAGGATCAAACTAGTGAGTAATTCTTGAGACTCCTCTTGAAGAGAATCGCCATTGCCAAAAAAATCCGAGAAAGCCACCACCACAGATCCAAGAGAATCACTAACAACTCCGCCTCCACGCATCAAGAACGAGAAGCACGATCCATTAGTGTTGAGTTTGAATCCCCTGCTAGGTGCTTTCCATTTGAACCACATCCCTTGAATGGACCTGCTTGTGGTAGGAGATGAAACCAAAAAAGAAGAGCCCTTAACCACATATTTACATAGACTACCCAAATCCAGAAGGATCAATCTAGCTCAAAAAATAATTCCAATTGTCGACACAGGCATGGATTGATGCCGCACCCTATTCCTAGACATCCATAGAACCCAAAACCCTGCAATAAAACATAGAGCTCTAAAATTTTGTTCAGGTCCAGGCCTCATCACTCCCTAGAACCAGCTTTTGAGAACGTCTGAAACGGTCTCCACACCATCCGGACGCCCCGCAATATGTCCAAAGAAACCCCAGACCTCCATAGCCCACTCGTTGTCAAAGAATAAGTGAAATAGAGACTCGTATCGCACCTGTCTGCAAATACAGCATTTAGATGCCAGATTCATCCCCCTCTACTATAAGTTTTCCTCTATTGCAGCGCATTATGTCGGACACGCCATACTAGGAAATAGTACTTCACTGGTAGCTCCTTGCACCAGAGGATATCACCCCAAGGTTCCTGATGAGACACCACATTATGAGCTTCGGTAAAATCTTTAATGTTAGATGTACCTGATGATGATCCTGTGAAAACACATCTATCTTGGTCATTTCTCATATGAATTCTGTAAAAAATGATCTGTTGTGCATCATCCAAAGTATAGTTGATGAGAAATAAAAAAACACAAGCTTCTCTGATGCTGATAGATGGTGAGGGATAGTATGGATAACCCAGCACCGACCCTACCCAGTTATGATGCCAGAAGCACACATCCCCATTGCCAATGATCCACCTAGAGTGTTGCTGGAGAAAATAAATGTAGGGCTGGACCAACTTCTACACACAAGAAGTCTTAACTTTAGGAATGATTCTATAAAAATCATAGGCATTTTTTCATGTAACTACCCCAAAGGGATTTTACCTCAATGATATCCTAGGCCAATTTGGCATGCAAGCCAAAAATAGTGCTTGAAATACTTTTAAGGTTCATACCTCCATCCTGCACTAGTTTAGCCAGTTTATCCCAAGCAGCCTAGTGGTACTTTCCTTCTAAGTGACCATCCCAGAAGAAGGAGTTTAAAAATTTCTCTAAGTTGGAGATAACCTTCCTTATAACCGTATTGGTAGACATAATATGCATTGGAATAGAAGCCAAGACTAAATTGGATCGCAATAGTTTACACTATTGTTTCTAGTTTCTTCTCCATAGTATTCTAAAAAACTAACATCAATTGGAATCTACATTAAATTAATTATATTATTAGTTTACTATATTGTTGTCGAATATCATAACTGTAATGTTTATAAGAGAAAATTGCTTCCAGTTAAATATCATTATAATATAATATCTCGTTTGGGTTTCAATGAATTATAGGGTAATGAATTTTCAACTTAAGGTGTATTTGAGAAACACCCTTAGTGTATGCTTCTCATTTGGTAACATAATTGAATAAATTTTTCATTTATTATAGTGTAATATTGGGTTCTTCTTCAAAAATGTGTCCAAAAATTCTATACCTAATTGATTTCTATAGCTTTATAAAAAGTATATAGAAAATAATTTCTACTATAGAATGGAACTCACTAATATTTTTCAAATTATTAAAATCAAGATTCCTTTTAATTAATAAAGTATTTAAAAAATTATTATACCTTAATATCAATTACTGAAGAAAACTCAAATAACCACAGTTTAAAATACTGTAGGCTATATTAAATAATAGGTCATGGTTTGATATTTCTTCATCGACATTATTCATGAAAATTAGATAACTCTATTTTGCTCTTCTAAAATAATTTAAAATAGAACTTGTTATTTTTTATGACACCAAACATGTTTTTATCAGGGATCAATTAATCATTCCAACATTTTTAACTCAAAACCACAACATCAACATCATCCTATTTTCATATTAAATAAAATTAAATAATTTTAGAAACTCACTTTTCATTTTTTTTATCAACCCTTTCCACAAATGAAGATCATATTCCCTTTCTTCTCAATCAGGGACGACAAAACAATATATGGGTTTTTAATGATTATACCTTTAATGAAAAACTATTTATGCATCCCAAATTATTTTCAACATCATCATTTTTTTATATTTTGAAACATGGTTGTTCATATAGTAAAACATTGAAATTTTACTAAGTGTTAAAATATAATGTTAGGAACATCAGTGTTTAATATTTGGTAAATATTTATTTTTAGAGACTTATACTCAGTGACCATAGACTTATGTTTAGGTCCCTATGAATTATCCTCATGACTATATTAAATTGTACCATACTCAAAGCATAATGATATGAAGTGAATTCTTAAGATGAACCATTATATTCAATAAAAAGATAATATTTTTATATTTATATAATGGATAATGATATTTTTATCAACTAAATTCTTTAATCATAGTTTCTAAAGTCTTGTGTTAGATAGTAAAGTATTACGATCATAGTAGAAAAACCCTTATATTTAGGACTTGGATATTTTTCATGAACTCCAAAATTTTGACTTCTGACAGAATCATAGAATAAACATGGTCTTACTCTATGGATTCACCAAACATATTCAAATCATCTTTTAACTTCTTCACATGATATTTTTAATTATTATAATTATTCCAAACATCTTCTAATTAATTTTTAGGTGGTTCAAAATATAGAACACCCTAACAAGATATGTTCATCGGTATCCACAACTGACACAGGTACATACAACATTAGTCAATCTGGAGCCATCTTCATTTATATTTATCCTTCATCCACAAGATTAAAAATATTAATTAGATTAACCAATATACTATATACTCAATGAATGTGTTCTATAATTTTATGTTCTAATGAATCTATCCATCCAGCTATTCTAAGGACCCATGATATTGTTTTTTTTCAATTTATTCCTCATGGAAGAAAGTTCTCCGTTATGTATGGATAGTTAGTTAATCACATGAATTATCTTATTAACTTTAAATCATATCTTAGATATGATAATTGAAAAAATATAAAATAAAAAACCTTTGGATAAAACAATCTCCCCCTTCTCGTGATTTTCAAAATAAATAGTATGATAGGAAAATGATTTTTTGTCCATATTTTTAAAAATAAATAAAAATGGTAATATTATATTCCCATTTTTAACATAAAAAGATGGTATATTTTGTTTAGTTATCCTCCCTAAATTATTAATATCAGTTGATATTTATAAAAAATGAAATAACAAATGAGATGTATCGAAAAGATCATTTTTTAATTCATCGCCCTTTAATAATTTCCATTCATGAGGGTTTAACAAACACATATCCTATAAAAATGATTTCCCTACCCCTTTATAGATAAAATAAACTCTTATTTGAAATAATGATTCTATAATTAATAAATACTTGACAATTGAAAGTTATTATCGGTACTACATAATAGTACAACATAATATTCTGTACAATTGGTTCTCATTTATATTAGAAATGTATCAACAAAAAATCAACACTAAGTATATATAGATGATCATTTTAAAGATAATAATTTTGATAATATTAATAAAAATTATCCGTATATTAAAAATTGATACAAGTTTGGGTCTTTCACATTTTATGGGAACCACATGAATATTTTCTCGAATGTTAAGACAAACATGCTCACTTGAACAAATATATAAAATTGTTTAAATTTCAATGTATTAACCAAATGGATAGAAAATCCCTAACACTGATAACCATAATATATAAATGTAAAATGTTTTATAGGAGAATAAAATCATAACTCATCCTTAATATGTTTAAGGGGAATTCTAGTTTTCTAGATTTAAGTAGAATTTTTAAATATCTGAAAGATGAAAATAATTTTAGATACCCCCCTCAAGGGATACTCTACAACCATCATAACCTTCTTCAATAATCATCGAAAGGCCACTACAGAAATATATGATTATAGTGATTCTTAAAAAATATCCCTAATTTGAGCAATATGTTTGAGTCTATTTTCTCATCTTGAAAACTCATAGGCATGTAGGCCTAAAATGTATTATCCTCTACATTCTTTCTTCATCTTTCACGTTTCAACTTTGTTTACCTTTGGATAGAATATAATAATTTAAATATTAAATATTATTAATATCAAGAATGGTTTTTTCAACTTGTAAAATAAGATCAATATATTTTTTCATATTTTTTTACATATTTATATAATTCTATTTAATCTGGACAAAGGTTAGATGACCAGTATACTCATAGTCATGATTCATCTTGGGTATGGATTCATTCTTTGAAATGGTGTGATTAAAAACTAATCCCAATGGGGTTTCTCAAACTTTATTTCATCATATTTTCTTATTATGTATGTTATATCATGAATCTAATAGCTCTATGGGCTTCCTCGATGAACCTTCCATGAACCACTTCGTTAAATTTTTCTTTTCCCATCTATATAAACATCTCAATATATTTACAGGGAGTCTAAATCACTATACCAACTCATTTATATATTTCATAAATTGGATACCTTCTAGATTTTATATTTCACCAATCCTTATTTATATTCAGGGATATTTTTCAATATTTTGTTATGTGGGCACTTTTTCAAAGTATAATAATATCTTTCATATTGGTTAAGACTCATGGATTTTATTATTAATTTCCTTCTTGGGTAAACTCTTTTCATCTGATTTAGAACCCTATATTGACTCAATTTCCTTTTTCATGACCTATTTCAAGTTTTGTTTTTGTTATTTATTTTCATTTGTAATTAGATGATATCTGGATAGATTTTACCATCATTCATCATAACATTGACCACTAATCTTCAAAAAATAGAAAATCTTAAATATATAAAAACTATTAATTAAATTGATATTTTTCTTTTCTATGTGACTTTCTTTACTGCCATATGGGGTCTCCACATTTTAACATTCCACCATATTTTAAAATTTCATATTAAACTTGTAAAAAGTTGCCTATTATAGAATCAATCAATGTATTTTCTGGTTAATTTAAAGTAGTAGAAAAAACATCCAATTGTCCTTATTCTTTTCATTTCAGGAGAATACTCTTGAAATATTCTTTCTTATAGATTAAGGGATAAAACAATAACTATTTGAATTAATTTTGGGATTAATTTCTTCATATACACACTCACATTTTACTTAACATAGGAGTGGTTTTCAATGAATTTTTATACTTCTTTTTTTACAGATTCTTTATTTTTTCTTGACCGTTACGAAATTATAAATTTTGTGCGAGGAGATTTATATTCCAAAGGGCTTTCTTTATTCCCATGATCTAGAGGTGGGTACCTTTCCACATGATCCCAAGATCATTAAACTAAAATTTTGATCCTTCCCAAATATATAAATAACATATGATGTTTTTATGGAAATACATATTTTCTCAAATGATTATGGAGTTCATTATTATTCCTCTTATATATTTTTCAATATCACTTCTAACTCACGAAAAATTATGTTGAGGGTATAAAAATTATAATCCTATTATCTCAGTCATCCTTCCCAATTACAATTCATCTTATCAATTTTATCCTCAGTCATTTTTTGTGTATCCACTAGAAAATTTTGGAACTCTTTCACTCTTAATATTTTAAATACAGTTTATAATAATTAAAATCCAATGAGACTTTATTTAAATTCTCTATTACATTTAAAACACCATAATACCCATTTATAAAACATCCTTATCACATTATTCTGTATAGAATTTTTTCATTATTTAATGAAATTTTTTCATTGAAAGGTATAATATATTTTTCTTGGGTTTTAAATTATATATTAGAGTTTTGTAGGAGTTCATATTATTTTCATTGATTTTTACAAAATAATAACCTCTTATAATAACATTGATAATTCATAAATAAATTTATTGATGAATCTGAGTATATATTTATCCAATTTAATAGAGATTGTGTTTTAATAATAATTGACTTCAAGATTGAGGTATTTATCTGATTCGATTAATTCACTATGATATCTTGAAGTTATTTTATTTAAGTAATAATAGTAAACATCATTAACCAAAAAAATTCTTTACCACTATGATTACATTCAACTAATGGTATTTTCAATTCCATCATTTTCCTCTTTCTTATTTTCTTCTACTCTTTATTTTTCATGTTTCTAAAATTCATAGTTTATACATCCATGTCATTTATGGAAAGGACATAATATTACTTTTCCATATAAAGAACATCTTAAAGAAAATTAATTTTACACTTCATATATATAATTTAAATCAATAAATTCAAATATTAAAAAACTTTATGATATATCCTAATGATTCTAATTTGGTTGTGATGATTCAAAACAGAAAATTATAGGGAACATATTATTTGAAAACACTTGAGGTTTCTAACAGATCACACAGAAAGAACTAGGGTGAATCGGGTTTTTTCTAGTTTTACCAAATTTTAATTCATAAATATTTCAACCCATATTGGACATAACCCAATAATTCTAGTTAATAAAATTTAATCTTTTAAAATTAAACTAATAGATAAATATAACTTATGTAGATAAGTTGTAAATAGAATTGGTGTTTTCACACTGTTTGGAAGCTCGTAGGAATTTTAATTCTTGTCGAGAAAACTCCCATTGATTCATAGATTCTCGAATATAATATTACCATATGTAAAAGTAGTTTTTTCCAAATATAAGACTTATATATCTCCCTAATGTTCATTATATTCTTATCCAGTGACATAATCCTCGGCTTGATCCTCCTAATGTTGATTATAATCTATCTTGGGATTTCACTTCACCCATAAAAATAATCAATATATTCTATTCAGAGAAAATTTACAACCATGATATTGTCAAACTCATATCATATAGATCTCCCTTTGAAACTATTAAAAATATAGTTATTTACAAAAAATTTAGCTTGATACTCAACTAAAAATATCTTTAAAACCAATAAAGTTACACCAATTTGGCATACTTTCTATTCTAATTCTTAATCACTATATTTTTCATAAGATAATCTTTATTCTTCTATGATATTTATAGTTCTCTTGTATTCTCTTCAAGTAATCAAAAACATGTGATTTTAGTTTCTTCTAGATTTTCTCTTTTCTTATCTTCAATATTCAAAAAAATTAATTTAATTGGTGTATATATTAAATTTATTATATATTTATAAATTAATATAAAACTAATATTGATAATAAAAATACTATCCAATGAAAACCCACAATAATATAATTCCCAATTTAGGTTTTATTGAATTCCATTGCATCGATTTTTCAACTCAACGATTATTCCTCAAATATCATTAATAAATGATTATAATATAATAAATGGTCTCATAAAATATACCATTATTATTTAGCAGGCTCATCATATTATTCTCAAAATAATCCAAAAAATACTCCCTTTTTAGATCTTCATAACAACAAAAAAACATAATAAATAATTTGTACTTTGATATGGAACCCATTTATTTTCTATATTCATGAAATTTAAAAGACATATCATTTATTATGTATATGAAAATTTTCCAAACATCAAAAATAGTTACTCATTAACACTCAAATATCCTCATATAAAGAATATGTACACCATGAAAAACTTCATATCAAGGATCTATTGTTTTTCATTTAGATCATTCATTAAAAATATGATTCTTTTTTCTTCTCCAAGAAGTACATGTGGTGGAAATTATAATTCATTCTCACAAAAAAAATCTTTGATCTAGGATTGGTTATATTCAAGATGTTTTAAAAGCAAAACCAGGTCTTTTATATAGAGATCATATCTCTTGATACATTCAAATTTACATAACATTTCCGTAATAAATAAAAAAATATACAAATAGATTCCCAAAGACGATAATACTCTAGTTCCTTTGGTAACATGAAAACATAAAAACTGGTAGATAAATTAACTACATCAACTCCAATTAGGTTTTTTATGACTTTCACCCTACTTAGAAACATAAATTTAAAACCCATAATCCTAATATGGTAGAGGAAACATAAAAATGGGTGATTTAAGATGCTCAGTAAGGGTATAAAAGGGAGATACATAAGCATAATCATGAAAATAATGGTATAAGAATATGATCATGAAAATAGATGATCATACCCTACATATAAAAGAAAACAAACATGAATCAGGTAATAAATAATAGATGTAAAAAAGACACGAATAATAAATAAATAAAGAACGTATGCCATGAAATCATAACATAACAATAAAACCTAGAATTATGGAAGACACCTATGTATATATAATGATTTATATTATAGTCAATAAATTTTAAATGACATCATATTAGTGAAAAAAATAAATTTACTGAACCATATTCACACCCCATTCCTTCCCTATATTATAGAACTGATTTCACTCATAGTTCCATCCTTGTAATACCGACTTGATTTCATTTCCTATTCAAGCCCTGTAACACTAAACCAAGTTCATATCATAATCCATACATGTTTATCTCTAGAGATATAAATAATTAACTTATGATTTTGAGGGGGATATAAGTCCCACAAATCTTTGTAAAAGAGAAATGGATTTCATAAAAACCATGACATGAAGAATAATCCATTCAGGTAAATAATATGACTAGAAACTATATATCATTTCCTAGAAGGGCATGAGTGACATCAACACATGTCATCTTATATGGAAAATAATTTTAAAATATCTTTCAAAAAAGTTTCTTAAGGAAAATATTATTTTAACTATGAAAATTTATTTTCAGTATATAAAATCTTTTATAATCATTTTCTTTGAAAATACCTAAAAATATTAGACATAACACTTGAAATCATTTAGAAACATATTTTCCTTGAAAAAATATAAAATGATAATGAAAATATTTTTAATTCCATTTTCATTGAAACTTATTTAATAAAATCATAAAAATTAAACTTTTAAATGTGTAAATGAATCCTCACAACAGTGGTGTAGGATAAATTCATACATATTATACAATTTAAAAATTAACATTCCATTGGCAAGTTAAGAAGTTTAGAAAAATGAATTGTTCTAAAAGAAAAAAAATAGATTTGATTGAAGATATTATTAAAATATAAAAAGTAGTAAAATTTAATTTTAAATATATTTGGTTAATATTATAATATTTATTGTAATCATTTTTAGAATACCTTGTTTTGAAGGACCATAAATTTATAAGAAATGAGAGGGTAAATTCTGGATTTAAAAAATATATTCAACTATATTATGTACAAAATCGTAGAAATGGTAATAATGAATATACCATGAATAACTAGTGGATAATAATATTAATGAGTGTTATTCAGATAATATTTATAATATTTCATCAAAGGAAGCATAAACATAAACTAACAAGAAAAAATGATGTAATTTTTTTGATTAACCATTATCTCTTGGTAACTTTAGGTCACACTATCCATGTATGAAAAGGAAATTATATGAATCATATAATATCATGAAAAGAATTATATTTGTGATATAACATATAAAAATGAGTTATATACACCTTGAAATAGAATATAGGGGCATACCCAAACATGAGTATCTAATAAGGCATATTGATAAAAAACTATCTTACCGATTTGGTAACTTTTGAAACATAAACCCCATGAAATAAATATCACAAAATGGATATGTAAATACCTATAAATTGAATTATAATAATAATTTAACACATACATGGTAATAATACACACCACAACAATGTAATGTGTTATGAATAAAGTATATATCTTTTTGAAATAAAAAGTGAGATGAAATCCCCCTTAATACGTGTATTGACTCCTGCCATACACATAAAAATCACCTGTATAATAAATATATATTAATTATAAATTTTTTATAAAACTTTATTCTCAAATATAATACCATATCTGGTTTGATTATGACCTTATATTACCCTCTTTTTATCAATCAAATTTTAAGGCTTCAAATTGGGTGATATTCGCTTTAATCTCTATATGTGCCTTAATTTATTATATATTTAGTAATTATAATTATATCATGATTTATAAAATTTAAACCATGATATAAATATAATTTATATTCATTATATATTTTTATAATAATATACATAATATATATGTAGATAATGGAATACACCGTTCATAAAACTAGTAAGTAGTACATACGCATGAACGATGTTTCCATTTTTATTATCATATTAAAAGAACGAAATATAATGAAATAAATAAACATATATTTATATATATAATATAATTCTATAATAATTATTATTTAATATATATCATATAATTTCACCAAACATATCCTAAATACATTCCATGTTGTTTGAGAATGAATCACATTGCTCTGAGGGTGTAGTAGTCTACACTTCCTCAAACTAAACTATCAAATTTAAGAATAGTAGAATGTATAAATATATTTTATAAAAAATAATTAAATAAGATTAAACACATAATATATATAATATATAATATTAATGTCGATCATAATTTCTATAATGATAGGTGGTAAAGGAAAATTTAACAATCATGTTTTTGAGAGGCGATAGTTCGTCGTACAAGTAAATAGTGTGTCCATGACCCATTAGATGGAGGTGTGTTTAACTGTTGGAAAAACCATTATAATAAAAAAAATTGTTTTTTTTAATTTACTGTTTTTATACAAGAATTTAATAATGAGATTGAAGGGTTTTAGAATAAAATTAAAATAAAGGATCTTGGGAGAAGACGTGACCTCATAATTGGGTAACTCCAATTTATTTTTTTCCCATATAATTCCATGGATTAATTTCTACCCAAATGTTGGATTAGTGGAAGAAGTTTGGAAATTTTTTAAGTCTATTTAGAATATATTACTCATAGGTAATTGTTTTGATAGGTGTGAATAAGAGATAGGGGTGGTGGAATTTTATAAGGAAGGGAACATACAATCTTGTCAATTTTTAAAACAAGTTAGATGTCCAACGTTTTAACCAATAAAAAGACATAAAAAACCAAAACAAACTCTATAATGGAAGGTGAATTTATGTTTAATGGTTATAAAAGGTGTTTTGTAAAAGTTTCTAGGCCGTTTTGGGACTTAAATATAAGGATTAGTAATTTCTAACATAATTTCTCTCTTAATCATTGTATTTTATTTAAATAAATTTCACTAATCATTTCTGTGATAAAAATTGACCTTATTATTTATTATAAATTATTATGATTCAAAATAAGGGATCCATTTTTCCAAATTCCATAAACATAAGTGGAAAGATATTATTTTGAAATTAATATAGCTAACGAAACGACATTGGGGGTTTTTAATGTCAAAACGTCTAATCTTTTTCTATGATTTTATACCCAATTTCTGAGTGAAATTTCATACTCTAGCCAAAATTTGATTAATTAATAAAAATATTATCTAATTAATTTTTTAATCCAATTTAAAATAGAATTTATCTTTATAAGTAAATTAGATAAAAAACTAGTTTTGAATTACAATCTGGTTAATTTGACTATTGATCCAAAAATGATGTTTCTAAGAAAAATCCCAAAAATTATACCTAGAATAATTTAGATATTATAAATTAAAAAAATATGTTAAAAAAAATTCTAAATGTTTATAAAATTAATTTTCTTATTTTTCACATAAAGGCATTAAAATCATTTATTTTGAAAAAATAACATTTTTAGAGATATAAGGACTTCACTAAAAATCATATCTTCCATCATAAATATGTTATATTTATTTAAAACTGTTATAAAAATATTTTAAACTTAGTTATAATTATTCAAATTATGAATTAAAATTTCTAGATTATAATTATATGATTTAATTTATTATTATTATAATAAAAAGATGTTTCGGAAGAACATAGTGTTGTCTGTAACATACACTAAGTCAGTGTTGTGTGTTGCATATGATAAGTCAATGTTGTGTGTAACATACTCTATTTCCCAAGATAACCTTAGATTTTAGTGTAGTCATTCTAAAATTTATGTTGTGTGTGGTTCATTATAAACTTTTTACTAGGTATAATGTAATCCAGTCATAATTCTTTAATATAAAATAATTTATATTCAGTGTTGTGTGAAATGAAAAATATCACAAAGGGTAAATTAATACAAAAAAATAACTCAAAAAATGTCTTGGTGTTACATTATACCCCCTTTAAAATGAATTTCTCCTTCGAAAATCATCATGGATATGAAATGTTTAATACTTGAATTTTTCATTCATAGAAACACAAATTGAAGTATGGATACTAAAACATACCTTAAAAATGGAATGTTGGACCCATGATGGGTTACCAAAGTATAATATAACATGTTTTTGACATAGTATAACATAGGTTAGGAATAAATTCTGGAAATTTATTAAAATCATAGATATTAATTGCTAGTGATTATGGCCTTCAATCATAAATAAGTGACTAATCAATGAAAAGTTGACGGCCTGAATGTCAAAAATCTATCCTGATTTAATTCACCATTTGTTCAAAAAAATTGAGGTATTAGGACAACACGTTATTATTTTATCATTACCCTAATGTTTAGTAATTTTTTATTGACCATGAATATAAAGAAATATACTCACATGATATATTTATAAAAAAATCATTATTTAGTTTTTCTTTTATTAATATAAAATTTGTCGATTACTTCATGTAATGGATGACCAAAAATTAGCATTGATTCCTCCAGTTCTCAAATATGCGTCTATCATAACTTTAGGATTTTAAAATAATGAAATTTATCACTATTTTTCTCTAAATATTCTTTAAAATGAATATGGTTAAATCATTAATCTGTAAACCTAAAAAGTAAATATACTATTTCATCATTAATAATTATTATTAAATAATTATTACACATTAAACATGACATCACATAAAAATATGGTAGGTGTGAAACCCTTATCATATTCCAGTAATGGGTTTAGGACCCACATCTTTTCCAAAATTGATTATATGTCAGCTAACATACATGATGCCATTTTTTGAAACCACACTAACATAGTTTCCAAAACAGATGGACATTGTTGAAATAAGTTAAATCACTAAATATCCTTTTAACCAAGGTTTTAAATAAAAAAATAAATACATAAATACTTCCTTTGATGTTTAACATAAAAATTTCATGGATGGTTAACCTTATAATGCCTATGAAATAGGAATTACAAAAAAATTATAATGATATTCATGAAATAATCTCAACAGTGACCCCCATATATCACAATGTATCTCTTGGTGGTCACATCCCAAACATGTGAATACCCTCATTGTAAAGTCTCTTGGAGGATGTTAACAACCATAAGTTCAATAAAATACATTTTTAAAACAAGAATTCTTCCTTATTCCAAATATTACAAGTTATATAGCTTAAATATAGGATTCTATAATCATCAAACATGATAACATGAACTATTTGTAAACATGTAATTAATTAGTTATAAGGTAATTAATACCTTCAAATTTACATATTCATATCCAATATATTTTACCCAAACAAAAAAATATTATTAAAAAGAACATATTTGAGGTTATGTTTTCCTTAATCATGTGTTTTAAATTGAAATCACCTTGGAATTATATAACTTTTTGATTACATC
Organism: Viscum album; assembly: GCA_963277665.1. Lineage (NCBI taxonomy): Eukaryota > Viridiplantae > Streptophyta > Magnoliopsida > Santalales > Viscaceae > Viscum > Viscum album. The sequence continues at coordinate 828,912,736 of OY728151.1, read as the reverse complement.
AGAACCATTCAATGTGTTCCTACAAATCCATAGTGAAAAGGATTAAATTAACAATCCTTATATATTTTACCATTCATATGACAGAATTCATGAATCCAGAGACATATAAATTTTATTATTCCACTTTATCATTTTTCCATTAACAAGGATACCTCAGCCTAGTATAAAATACCTTTTTCCTTTCACATTTCATTTATAGTCTTATCATCATCAACAATATTATTATTTCTCGTAGAACCTTGTTGATCATATTCAAATGAAATCCTCTTGGGATATTTATTTTTATAATGATTGCACATTCCACATTTATTACACTAAACTATTGAGGATATCTTAGGGTGGCCAATATTCTTATCCATTTCATTAACAGAATCATCATTCTTTTCATACAGTCACTTTCTTTTTTCCATTGTTTTCCATAGCCATAACATCTTCTTGATCCTCTAAGACGTTCACATAGGTGATTAATTTCACATTCTTGACACAAAGGAAACCATATATTCTTTCTTCTATGGTCTCCATTACTCAAAATCTCAGCGAACTCCTTAGTTCTCTTTCATGGTGACTCCTATAGTTGGTTAAGGTACACGTTGTAAGTCATGTTCTATGAAAACTAAATTGGTATGATCATAATATATTTCTCACCAGTGATCATAACTCTTAACTGGTCATCAATAAATAATCCATCACATTCAATTTTAATCCAGTTTCCTTTTTTTCACACCATTGACTAAAACCAGAAGCATTGTGTGAGCATTAATTATCATAGGTAAAAACAAAATAGTCATGAAAATAATTAATTACAGGATGTGTAAATTATGATACATTCCTTGAAATATGAAACCCTAGATTCATCCATGTTTATTCATAGACAAAATATGTTTAAATCCTTCATGATAGTTCATAAAGAGTATGTTAATTCCAAAATCTTATCCTTTGGGAGTGTCAAACCATGTGTAAAGCTAGGCCCATTTTCATGTACCAGATAACCCTGAGACAAGTCCCGAACATATTTTCAGTGTTGTTAATCCTATGTACATCAGTTCTATATACATGTTCACTTGTAGTATCAATATATGGATAAATTTCTTAGAAACCACTCACTCTCTCCTTTACCAAAATTCCAGGACATTTTCCTATGATTTTTCAAATCCTTAGATTTATACATACACATTTCCATATGGTTATAAATATGTTCTTCTAATCCTGACTTCGAAAGGATAAATAAACATTACTCTAATACCAACTATATCGACCCAATTTTTCATTAATTAAAATTATATAGCATTTTCAGAGTACTAAAAACATTATACAAATAGAAACCAAAAGGTGGTACTAGTCTAGTCATTTTGGAATTAGGGAAACACAAACACAGGAAAAAAATGATCTACATCATCTCCCACAAGGTTCTTCATGACAAGAACCCTTCATAGACAAATCCAACATAATACATATATTCATTTCATGGGTAATGGAATCATAAAAGTGGGTGAGATAATATTCCCACTAAGGGGAATAATGTATATATATAAGAATAATCATGAGCATAATGGTATGAGAACATGATCAAGAAAATACATTATCATACTTTTCATATAAAAGAACACAAACATGAACTGTGGCATAAATAATGGATGGTAATAAGACATGAATCATAAGGGAATAAAGAAATTAAGATAAGAAATCATAAAATAGTAATAAAATGTGAAGTTTCGGTATATACAAAAGCATATATATTTATTTCCATTGTAGTAAAGGAATTTTTTCTTTGACCGTCATAGTGGAAAAAGTCCTTTACCAAACCGGGTTTACACCTAGTATTACTAAACTAATTTCACTCCTCGTTCAAGTCTTATAATACTTAACTGAGTTCATTTCCCATTCCATACCTATAATACTGAACTGATCTCATTTTTAGTTCTATCCATGCCTACCACATTAGATATAAAACATTAAACAATTCATTAAATGGAGATATTAGTCCCACCCATCTCATAATGAAATAATAAATACATGTAAAAAATATCATAAATAATTATATAATAAATAATGAAATTAAAAGGGTATAATAAATATCTAATCATATAAAAAACTCAAAAAAAATACTGGTTCCACATTCATTTCATCATTAACAAAACCCTTGAAAACAAGTGGGTTTGAAAGAATATAACTCGGGAAAGATAAACTGATTTTATAAACATATAACCCGTGAAATAGAAATGGGTTTCATAAACATATAACCCATGAAAGATAATTTGGTTTCATAAAGACAATGTCATTAAGCATAACCCATTCAAATAAGGAATATGAATTGACCCTTTAGATATTTTCATTGAAAGGAACGAGTAACATCAACACATGTCATCTTAAATGGAATATAACAAAGAAATATAATTCAAAAATATTTGATGAAGAAAATATTATTTATTCTTTAAAAATGAATATTTTTTACATAAAACCATTTGAAAATCATTTTTTATAAAATAACTTGAAAACTTTGTAAGAATACATGAAATGATTTTGAAACCATTTTCCATGAAAACATATAAAATGAACATGAAACTGATTTAAGAATCATATAACATGAAAATTAATTTTGAAAACATTTTTCTTAAAAATTAATTATTTAATGAATAAAAGGAATCCTCATGAAAATGATGTTGGGTAATTCCATACATGTCGTATGATGTAGAAAACATTCCATTTCAATGTTAAAAAGTATAGAAAAATGACTTATTCAGAAATAAACAAACAAATAATGTTGAATAAAACAGTAAAATGGGGTTAAAATGTATACTAAATATTATAGGATAATATTATAATATTATTGGAATCCCATTCTAGAAAACATGGTTTTGAAGGAACAAATATTTCTGAACAAAGAGAGGGTAAAGTGATGATTCGTTCAAAAACATTTTCAACTATATTTTGTACAAATGAGTTTTAAAATTTTAACAAAAAATTAATATATCATAAATAAATGGATGATAATAATATTCTTTAGTGTTATTTATATATGGATTATATAATTTCATCCGAATAAGAATAAATATAAAAAAACATGAAAAAATGATGTGATTATTTAGATAAACTCTTATCTCTCGGTAACATGGGGTCATAACCCCCTTGAAAGTAAAATATAGTAAATGAAGATTATAATATCATGAAAATAATTAGATTTATTATATAAGATATAAAATTGATGTATACACACTTTGAAAATGAATTTATGTGCATAAAAAACAAGATTCTCAAAGAATAAAAATTGAGACAAAACTATCATACCGATTTGGTAACATTTGAAACATAAAACCCATGAAATAAATATTATAAAATGTATATGTAAATAAATATATATTTAATTATAATAATTATTTAATACATCCATTTTCTGTATACAAAAAACAAAAATGTAATGGGTGCTTAATAAATCTTCTATTAAAAAAAATAAAAAGTTATATAAAATCTCTAATACCTTATATCTTGACTCTCATTGTACTTGTACAAACCAATTTTATAATAAATAAAAATATATTACACATCTTTTAAAAATACAATATTATTTTATCTAATATAATACATTGTTTTATTATGACATTATTTTTCTCTCTTGTAAACAATACTATGTTAAAGTTTCACTTTGGGTAATATTCGCTTTATTTTTGGATTGTCTCTTAATTTGTTATATCATTTGTCCTTATACATATATAATGATTTTCAGAATTTATACAATGATATAAATATTATTTATATTATTTATATATTAATTATAATAATTTATAGAATATACAAGTATGAAATCAAATACATCGTTCAGGGAGATGATAAGTCATCCGTATGCAAGAACGTTTCTTCCATTTTTACTATCCTTTTAAAAATAAAGAAATAAATTGACAAATGTTTTTATATATATAATATAATTCCATTATAATTATTATATCTTATATATCATAAAATTATATTTAATTCATCCTTAATATATTTCACATACTATGTGAACTAATCACATCACTTGGAGGGGTGGTAGTCCACAATTCCTCAAACGAAATTATTTTATTTATACCAAGTGGAAAGTATAAATATATTTGTTTTAAATGGATTAAATGACCTTAAATACATAAAAAATATGATATATGACATAAATAACTAGATTTTCCAATATAATTCCCAGCATGATAGGTTGTAAAGGAAAGATGAACAAAAAACATTTCATGAGGTGCTAGTTCACCATATACGTAAACAATCCATTAGTTACCCATTACATCCAGGTGTGAGTATGTTTAGGTCAATACCATAACATATAAAAATCCTAGTATATTAAATATACTTGTTTTTTGTAAAATCATAGAATAAATAATGTGGGGTGTGTGGAGAAAGAAAATAAAAGACAGGATCTTAAGACAAAACATTACCTCTTAATCGGGTAACTCCTTTTGGTTTGTGCCAAAAGGATTCCAGGGACTTATTTCTTCCAAATGGGATGCTTGAAGGAAAATTTTTTTAGATTTAAATGAAAATAAATACGGCAAGATATAGCAGGGGAGTGAATTTTAGGTTTAAAATCATTGCATTTTTACCCCTAAATGAACCCACTTTATAGAATTAAACTAATTCAATTCACAAACCCCTTAATGTAATATAAACAGTAATCAAATAGGTTCTTGGGTCTGATGGAAAAAGGATCATAATTAGTAAACTAATATAAGTATTCTATATGTATCATTTTAAATTAATTTTATTCACACTGAAGTAAATCATTTAATATTAATAAGCATGATAAAGATCATAATCACAATGGATACGATGATCAGAGTAAAAAAATATAACGATTCGATCATAAAGTGTACTAAATCATTTTTAGTAATTTAAAAGATCATAATTACAAAAACATTAGTTTTAATTTTTCACATATTACATACATAAATATTTCTTCAATATTGAATAATATTTATTAAAATATATAACAAATCCAGGATCGGGTTGTATATGTATAGAGTCTTTATTAACTAAGAAACATAAACAACTTGTTCGTAAGTCATCTTCATCGTCTCTAATTTATTTCATCTCTACTAGTCCCCTTTTTTGACATACCTTACATAATAAACTTCTTCATGACCAGATGAAAAGAACCATATGAAAGGGTGAGATATGATGCTCAGTGAGGGTAAACAAGTTAGATATCAATCATATCGTAATCATAAAACATAAGAATATAACATTTGAAAATATTATCCTGTATATAAAATATCATGATATCATGTCAGGGATAATTCTTGAAATTTTATACGAATCAATTAAAATAATACCAAAATTCAAAAAATAAGACATAAAATTTTGTGGCATACACATAATCATAGAAAATAATTTCATTACACCCAAGGCTCATTGCTAAGACCCTCATAGCAGACAAATTACATTACAGAACCGACTTAACTTCTTTTTCCAGTGTAGTATTATTGAACCAAAAAAGTTTCCCATTATATCCATGTCTATCTCATGAGATATAAACTGTTACCAAATTAATTTGAGGGAGATATTGGTCCCACCCATCTCATAAGGAAATCATTATTACATTTTCCACAAAAACATATATCCTTCATTATAAAATAACCCAAGGAACATCATTCCATCATACTCCATATAAAACAAATGGATTTCATAAATATGATTCCAGCATAAAAACAATAAAACCATAGTAACAAAAGGGATATAAAAATAAAACTATTTAAATAATTCCATCTTATATGGAAAATAATTCTGATATAATAGTTTATATTAATTCCTGTTGAAAATGCCATTTCTTCTAAAGAAAAATTTTATTTTCTCAAAATGGTACAAAATTTTAAAAGATAATAATTTATAAGAAAATAAAAATCAAATGTTGTAGAGGAAGCATAATGTAAATAGGTATTTGATAAGACATAAAAATCTATTCATTCTATATAAATGAAGAAAATATTCTTCATGAACTATTTCTCGAAAAATCAAATGTACCTCATATCGAATAACAACAAAAGACTCCATTCATACTGATTAAAAAACACCAATGGGTTAAATTGACTTTAAAAAATTTTATAATAATATAAATAGTATTATATATTTAGGAACTATTTATGTGGATGATAAATATACCCTATTATGTATTTATTTATAAACAATGTCATATATAGTAATGAGGCTTTGAAATTGTCACTTACTATTGGTCTACTTTCCTTTGTATTTATACAAATCACTTATATAATGATTTAAATAATGTAATTTACTTATTTGAGAATCATATTAATTATTATGATATCATATATGATCATATTATCATCTGTTTGTTAATAACATTTCATTATTATTTGTTATTCGGGTATTAACTACTTCATTCTCTTATACACGTTTTATCAAATAAGATTTGGTTCTACTTCATAGGTAAAAGTTATATCACTAAAAAAACTTATTAATATTATATATATATAACATATTTATTGATTATATACATTTATATAATCATGATTTAATGAATATGATGTAAAATGAATCATATCACATCGTGGAGATGGTATATTGTACGTTCGCACGAGTGACGATACCATTTCCATAATTGTGGAATGATATTGAAGTGAATGGTGAATAATATTAATGAATAAATAAATTTTAATAATTATAATTGATATTTTTATCCTTCATTATACCCATCCATGTAAAGTAGTGTTGAAAAACATATTACACTATGGTGTGGTGACGATAAATAATACATACGCACACATGGTGATTTCATTTTTTTTGGATCGATATAAGGTGGAATATGGTTTTTTAATAATTATAATAACATATCATTATATAATTGAAACTATATTTATTAATTTATAATTAAACAACTCATTAAGAAGAAGTAAGAGGAGAAAGAGGTTTGAAAGGATCAGTAGATGAGATTACCTCTTCTTCAACATGCTTCCTCTAAATCTCTTATTAGCACACTAGAGATGGTCTCTGAGGAATAACATAACCATTATAATTTAACAAGGGAATTTTATAGTGGAATATGGTATGGTATTTTGGGGCTTTTAATCTTAAATTAATGTGAAGAGATGAGGGATGATGTTCCCTATAATAATTGAGTTGAGGGGCACTTTTCGAATCTCGATAAATATTAATTTATAAAAAATTAAAAACCAATTTAAACCCCTCCAAAATGATCCAATTTAGAATTTGAGATTATATATTTTTGAAATTTAATCAACCAATAAATTTTTTACACAAATTTCTATAAATTTATACCTTGTCATTTTAATTAACATTTAGTTATACTATTTAATGTTGTAACTAGGTTAACAAATACCTCATTATTAAAAGGGTGGAATATTTAATTATTTGATGACAACAAGTCAATAAATAAATATCATAGACCATTTTAGTCCATATAATAATTATTATATATTTTTTAAAATGTTTTATGGTTTTAAAATAATTTAATAGAACCTTATTTTTATAGACACTCTATAGTGTCAATTTTGACACTATTTAAATAATAGATTTTTAAAAATATTAATATAAAATTATAACATCTAAAAAATTGTTTTATTATGTTTATAAGAGGTAAGTGTCATTTATAAAATTCATTATACAGATTAATTATCCAAAATTATATTAAAATTAATATTTTAATAAAATTTATATTTTATCTCTATAAATAAAATAATTACTAGTTCAATTTTGAGTAGTTATTTAATATACATATTTTTTGAATAAAAATTAAAATTAAAATACTATTAAGAAGTTAAATGTACTATATTTAGTGATAATATATTTATTATAATTTATCTTTAATAAAATCAGACATTTAAATTGTTATAAATATTAAATTATGAATGTTGCAACTTTAACATTACATTAAATAAAATTATATCAAAGTCACAATCTCCACTATAAGGCTCTAAATGGCTAATAACTCATCCCTTGTATGGTTATGGTCGATATATAATCTACCAATATGATTTTTCAAGTTTTGGTTCATTTAATGGTTATTATAATTTTAAAAAATAATGTTTTATTGATTTCTCATCAAATAATTAATTTTTTCATCATCAATTTATAAGTCTTTAAGGTAATTATTGATTTTTTAAAAATTAAAAATAAATTACCATGATAAATAAAAATATTTTATCTTTAAAATGAGTATTTATAATTGAATATATTTTTTAAATAACCTTGTATTTAAAAATATTTAGTTGTTAAAAGTTGGGTGAGACAAATTTAACTTTTCATGAAAAAAAACAATTAAAAGTCCTAATCTCATCCAAGTGGCTTTCAAGGGACACCATTTTGATCCAAGGATTATTTAAGTTGAATCAAACTTATGAAATTATAATAATATAAGTATTAGGGTAATTTTATAATAGTATTCATACCCTTAATTACCCAATTTACCCTTTTCTATATTTATAAAAATTATCTGTGATACTATTCATAATGCCCAAAAATAAAATAATGATATTTTCAAAATTTTATCTATGGATAAAAAATATGGAATCTATTTTTGAAAATTCAAAGTATATAAGTTACATTAAATAACTAAAAATTAATCCCATTAATAGAAATAGAGAATGAGTTTTAAATGTTAAAACATTGTAAAATATTGAAACGTTTTTACTTCATAATTCAATGTAAAATTAATTATAATGGCATAAAGATTCCCCAAAATGTACCATATATGTATAAGTTGTTATTATATTACATTTAGGGGTTGAATCCATTAGGACTGAAATTGAAACCTTCAGACACTATGATTTTTTGGAGGATGGGCTATGAAGTGACCAACTTTTGGGGGGTTGATTTTGATAGAAGAACTAATAAATTAATTTATTGAAAAAAATGCACAAATTTAAATAATATAAAAAAATAATTAAGAAGGGTTGAACCTAGTTTGTCATAATGGAAAGATTGGATGAATTGATTTCTTTGAATTTTCCATTTATTTGCCCAAGAGATATCTATTCAATGAGATGACACCTAGATATAATTATCTGATTTAATGCATAAAAAAATCTCATCTACTCACCAATTATCTTATAGGATCACATTCATGATCAATCCATGGAATCGGGTCATACAAGAACTCAAATAGTGTCATCATTAAAATTGGTGAAGATAAAGAAGAAAATTAGTTAAACACTAGATCTCTAAAACTATAGAGCTAATTTATGAATGTATGATCATAAAATAACATTCAATCCATCCCACTCAACTACCTATGACCAAACCCTAATTTTTAATCCTTCTATTTTTGTTATTCTATCTGTGGAAGTGAGAATTTTATTAAATATGTGGGATTAAAAAGAAAAACATTAAGATAAATAAACACTCCACCATTGGGTGAGGAATTTACAACTGTTGGTGTGAAAAAATTTACACCATGATTAAATGGTATCAACATGTGATGAAAAGAAAAATAATATGTGAATTAGTTGAATAAATTTTATTAAGATCCCAATGATATTTAAAAACATAAATGTAAAATATTAAGATGTGATTACAAAATGAAAGCATGAAATTACAATTGAAATAAACACATTGATTGAAAGGAAAAACATTCTCTATATTACCATCACCTACATATCCTTATATATAAATATTATTAGCCATATTTTTATCCAAAACCAACAAATTCAATCCGCATTAATTGTGAGAGTAAAAACAGTGTGAGAAAATCATTGGAATTTGATATTTTATAAGTTCAGAAGAAAATCATCCAGATTCATCCACATTTTTTACATGTTAATTAGTAACTAAATATAGTTGAATCCATAGCGGTAAATTGAAAAATATGTCTTCATCCGAGTGTCCTATAATAGATGTCAAATTTGTAGGAAAATTGGATTAGGCATTCAGATGTTATGATTGAAAGGGCGGGTAACTTTATGGGTGTTCAGATTTCGCCATTAATTTAATGTTCATGTTTGACTACATATATCACCATGAATACTTTAGAAATTTCTCTAGCCATAGTTAAATGAAATGATCCCCAAAATTTTCTATTTCTATATCTAAAATTTAATCATCATTGGGATTGGATTTTTAGCCCCAGTTTTGTTTGATGGGCCTTATGCCCATTATTATTTTTATAGAAATGTTATGAATTCATTCCCAAAAATCACCATCTTAACTTAGGATTCACCCATATATCACAAAGGAAAAAATTCTCGAAACTAAGTGATCAATCATATCCCAATATATACTATTTAAAAATTTAATATAATGTTTCCACAAAGAGATGATTGATTGGGCCATGATTTTCATTTCAAATATGACTTCCACAATAAATGTGAAATAAAATTAGATTCCTATAATGCACTAAAAATGATATTTCTGGACTTTGGAAAAAATGAATATTAAGATATAATCAATGAATATCAGCTTATATTAGTGGAAATCACCCACACCCACTTTAGTGTTTCTAGTCTTGAGAAAAAAACTATTTAAAAAATATGAATCTGAATCTCTTTTATGAAATATTTTTTAACAAAAATTACATACCAAAATAAATCCTGAAAAACAATAATGATCCCTTTAAAAACTATTTCACAGAATATGGGTTCACAAGAATATCCCAATCCCAAGTCTATTCCATTTTTCAAATTCATTTTCATATTTCATATAATTTCAATTGATAATGATGAGGTATTTTCCATCATAAAAGTCATGGGGCCCATTTTATTATTTAAGAAAAAAATGGATGTGATGGGAGGGAATCACATTAAAAATAATCTGATTATATAATGTTTTTTTTTTTTTAGATTTTTGGGTCCACATTAGAATGAAAAGACTAACAATAGGAAAGAAAAACATGGAGCCACTATCCCCAAGTGCTGGACTCCATACACATTTTCAATTCCATGATCTATAATAATGTTATAAATACTATCTCGTGGTAAGACAACTATGGAGTAACTATCCCCATGTTCTGGATCCCACACACATGGAAAAAACATTACTCTTTTTGGTCATTATTTCAATTTTTTTGGATACTCAAATTATACTAAAAGTTTCTCGAACCCTATACTCTGATGAAAGAGACCCAATAACTCAAATATACACCAATGATATAATATACATGAATTTTGTCGTTTTAATTAAGATGATGAAATTATAAAATTTGAAAAATCACATCAAACCACCATATATTTCTATAACTATGCTCATGAACATAAATGAGCATTAAAATCATAATCAAGTCATTTAAAATCATTTTAAATTCAGTTTTAATTTTGATAATGTATATTAATGCATTCAAGGAAAAAAATTGAGTTTTATTTAATTTAATTCTTTTTCATGATGGTATTTTTTCTTAATCCCATACATTCACTTTTCCCATGATAGAAAGAAACTAACCTTAGTTTTGAAAGAGAAAAAATAGAGAGAAAATAATTGGGAAGAAATAGGTGAGATTTGATTAGTTATTAAATTGTGGAATAAAACCACATAGTTTTTAGTTGATGACTCAACAATATGAAATTGAATACATTGTCTTCATGTCACATGTATACTCTGTAGGGATGGTTAATGGATGGGTTTGAACGTTATATTGCAAGCATTTTTCTAGAATACTAAAATTCATCAACACTTACAATCACATACAAGATACATTAGATCACATTGAAATTCCCATGGATTCCCTTAAAAAAACAAATACACACAAAATAAAATGAAAAAATAAAAAATTCATGTTGCCTCCTAGAAAGAACTTAATTTAAATTCGTTATCCCAACTTCGACCCCCAAAATTATCCAATACCTACTTTTAACATTTTAATGGCACCATTGTTTTTATCTTATATATGATTGATATTGAGTCATTATTTGGATGTTTTTTTACAATTCCTTATTCAAAAATGAGTGTGAATACACAAGGAATATCATAAAATCATTACCCAGTTACTTTTATTGTAATGCCTATGAAATCAAGGATCATTCCAATGTTATTGGTTTCATGAGAATAATGAATTACTGACACAAGGTCTTGGTTATCCCCTATGATATGATACTATAGTGGAGAAGGAAAGTAAAATTACATTCAATTTTTTTTTATTGGAATTTCATAAACAAGAATCTAAATTTGAATTAAAATATGTTTCTTCTCCATTTTTTTGAAATAATTCTTTCGTTTTTAAAATAGGATAAAATTAAAAAAATTAGCTATTTAAATTTCAGGAGTGAGTATGGAATCAGTGTTTCTGATCTCTTCTAATGGATTATTGGTATATGGTCTGGAAAATTCATTAATGATGGTAATTTTAGAACACTCAATCCATGTTAAAAAATTACCCTCTTGTTAATACAAAAAACCAATTTGATCATTATTTATTGTCCCATCAACAATTACTCTATTTTCTTAATCTATAAAAAAAATGAAATGGATGATTATTATATAAATGATTTAAGGGTTTCTATGTAACAATATTATTCTATAAAATTTGAGTAATGGATATTATGTGTGGGAATTAGGTCCAAATCCATTTTAATTCTTTTTAGTTTTGATCTCAATGATGAAACTTCTAAATTCATTTCTTCCATTTTATCCAACTATTGTTGAAGAAGTTTTTGGAATTAGTCTAGATAGGAGTTAGGATATATTGGAAATCCCAAATATTGATTTCTTCAATCATCCATAATAGGGCTGGAAATTGATCATTAAAACAATCATAATTAAAGTGATTGTACATCTCATCCGTTGTAGGGTAATCATTCACGGAATTGTCAAAGAAACACCCTATATGAGATATTTTCAAATATTTATATTCCATTTAATTATTTCATTTGTATATTATGGGGTATTGTCGAATATAATCCATCGTATTTGATTGAAATTTGGTTTTGGGATTCTTTTGACTTAGAGAAACTGAATGGTTAATATAGAAGTGAAATTAGGGTGATAATATAGAATTTGGGGTGACAAAAGAAGATGATTGTCTATAGTACTTATTAGTGTTCCCCAAAATAGATTCAAATTTTGGTGGTGCCCAAATTTATCCTACTAGTATAAGCATCTATTTTAGTTTATGTTGGGGTCCAATCCATATGGATAGAAGAATAAACATTAAGCCACTACGATTTGTTGGAGAATGGGTTGTGAAGTGTCCAACATTTGGAGGATTAATTTTGATTGAAGTAAAAATATTTTAATTTAAATTATAATAAAAAACAAAAATATACATGATATAAAGAAATTATTAATGATGGGTTGATCCTAAGTAATCACTATAACTATATTGGATGTATTTGTTTTAATTTTAATATTCCATTCATTGGTTCAAGTGGTATCCATTCATTGAGATAACACCCCGATATCATTTTACAATTTAATACAAATAAATTTTCAGGGATAATAACCAATTAACATAGATAATCACTTTCATGATCACTCCATGGAGTTTGATCATACTATCACTCAAAATGTGTCTTTTTTAATGTCAGTGAAAAAAAAGAAGAAAATAAGTCAAAAAATGGATCTCTATAATCATAGAACTAATTTTATAATTTATATCATAAAACAATATTAAATCCACCCCATTAAATTCCATAGGACCAAACCATAATATTTTAGCCCTCCATTTATGCCATTCTATCAATTAAAGCCGGCTGTCTACTAAAAGCAGTGGGGTTTAAGACGAAAAACATTATGAAAAATGAACAATCCACCATTGTGTGAGGAAATCACAAGTGCTTCTGTTAATAAATTCCCACATTGATTCAATGTTATCAATGTGTGAATACAATAAAAATAATAATTGAATAATAATAACTGATTTTATTATGAAACTAATATGATTGAAAAACAAACTTGGAAAAACTGAAGATGCGATTACAAAATGAAAGCAAGGAATTACATTTGAAAGAAAGACAATGATAGAAAGGAAAAAATTATATCTATTCCCTTAACCACCAGAGTATTATATAGTTATATTTTGAGTCTTGGGTTCACCCCCAACAATCAATTTCATCCCCAGTAATTGGGAGTGTCAAAATAGGATGGGAATATAAATGGAATTTGGACTTTTAAAATTTCACATAAAAAAATCATCCAGATTTATCCCCCTTTTTAATATGTGAATTTATAACTGAATATTTCTTAATAATAAGGTGTGACTAAAAAAATATCTTAATATTAGTGTCGTCTAACTTCTTTCAAAATTTCAAGCCAATTGGATCCACATTTCATCTGTTATTCATGAAATTGTGGGCTAACTTTATGGGTGTTCAGATCTGGCCATTAATTTAATCTTCATCATTGACTTTTGAGATCGTCATGAAAACATAAGAATTATCACCACCTGAAGCTTAAGTAAATGATCCCCATAACATTCCCTTTATAAGGGTAAAATTTTAGCTTCATTGTGATTGTATTTTTGGCCACACATTTGTTTTGTGGGCCTTAGGCCCATTATTCATTGTTCAGAATAGTTATACATTAATGCCCAGAAATCTCCATCTTCCTTTGAGATTCATCTATCAATCATAAAATATAAAATGCTACAAAAAAGTGATAAATCATGTCCCAAGATATAAAATTCAAAAAAATCAAATAATTTTCTCCAAAAATAAATGATTTATTAGGCCCCGATTTTCATTTTAAACATTAATTGAGAGTAAGATGGGAAATTAAGTACAATTTATATAATGCACTAAAAATGATGTGTATGGTTTTCGGAACACATGAATATTATGATATAATCAATTAATATTAGCCTCTTAATGTGGTTAATTAGCATATATTATATTTAATGTTAAAAATATATTATATTTATAATTTAAAACCATTAAAAATTATAATTTATCAGTATATATTATTTCTCTGAAAAAATTTGTTTCTAAATAAAATTTAGCATATTTTTACTCTTCATAAAAATTTGAAAGTTATCAGAAAAATATTAAAATTTCATGAAAAGTAATTTTTTAAACCCCACTTCTAAAGAAAATGTATTTTTCATATAAAAAATTATTAATGTGTAAAAATCATTATTAAAATTGGGTTCTCCTTTAAAAGGAAGTAAAATAACCCATTTAAAAAAATATTTTTTCATCAAATAGGGTTTATTTATACTATATAGATAAAATATATATTGGATGAATATCAAAAAAAAATTATCAAGTATATAAAATATATATTTCATTAATATAATTTACTAATATCAATTCACTCCATTTGTTAATAAAAAATAAAAATATATAATTGCTTTATATTTTTAATAAATAAGAAGTTGGGAATAGATTCACAAAACATTTTCATAAGTTATATATATTTATTCTCACTAACCTAGAATATAGTTTATAATAGTCATTTTATACTAATCACATCTTGTGGTTCTTTTAAAATTCTGATTGCATGCAATGCAAGCTATTTAAGAATTAAAATTATTTAGAGAAAAAAATATTCCATAAAAACATTTGGGTGTTATATTCTGACCCACATTAACTTAATTTATCCATTATAGTTTGTCATGTGGATAAAAATAGTTGAAGATATATATCACTCATCATATCCTCATAAACCAACATTCTTCCTCAAATTGGTGGTTCCACCTAATAACATTAACCAAGCGAGCAGTATTGTTTCACAGAATATTTTCTCTATGATCCAGAATGTCTATCAGTTATTCTTCGTAATAAATATCCTGATCCATAACTCTAAAATTTGATTTTATTACATTTGAAGGATTGGGTATGCACTTTCTCAAGAGAGATACATGGAACACATTATGATCCTGAGAGAGATTAGGTGGAAGCATAAATTGGTAATATACTATCCAAAGACGATCCCGAATTTCAAAAGGACCAATATACCTACGAATCAAATGGCCCTTCATTCCCAATATCATTACTCCCTTATAGGGAGATATTCATAGAAGCACCCTGTCACCCAATTCAAACACTGGGTCTTTTTATTGGTTGTCAGCATAACTTTTTTGTCTACTATGAGATACCCATATGTCTTGTTTAATAGATATGAACTTCTAATCCATTTCTTCAACAAGATAAGGTCCTAATTGCTTTATTTTCACATTTACATCAATTAAAGTTAGAGTTTTTACATATTTTTATAGAGGGATTCATAATGATCCACCTGAATGACGGATTTAAAGCTGTTGTTGTATGAAAAATCAACCAATGGTAGGTGTTGATCACAACTACCTATGAAATCTATAGAGACAGTTCTCAACATCTCTTCTAGAGTTTAAATTATCCTCCTAGATTGAACATCTATCTGAG
Source organism: Viscum album (assembly GCA_963277665.1). Taxonomy (NCBI): domain Eukaryota; kingdom Viridiplantae; phylum Streptophyta; class Magnoliopsida; order Santalales; family Viscaceae; genus Viscum; species Viscum album. The sequence continues at coordinate 828,896,486 of OY728151.1, read as the reverse complement.
GATGATAAAAAGTTCTAAAAATGAACTCTATATATAGAACCTATTGAATACATCCCTAGAACATTAAGGTTATCCTCAGATCCAGATCCGATATAATAAAAAGTTTTAATCCATAAATGTTTACCCCTTTTTTACATATATCATGGAATTATAATCAAGAGTGAAATCCAATATAATATCAATGAATTTTTTCTACTTCGTTCGATGACCAACTATAACCCATAGAGAATTATGGTCATCACATGTTTTGGGAGGTCCGATTAAAACGTATGTAGTGATGTTCTCCCATTTTCATTCTTGTAAATGTAATGGTTATAACATCTCCTTAGATGTTAATAATCTATCCATAATATGTTTAAAATCCAAGTACTGAGAGAAATATTTAGAAACATTGGATTTCATTTCATCCCCCCAGAAATACAATTTCATGTCCCTGTACATATTTATGATTATATAGTGAATATAGAATGAAGAAATATGACCCTAAACCAGTAGATCCTTAATTAATATTAGTATTGTAGAAACAAATCCTTATTTGAGAACCTTATTATTGCATAAAAATAAATTTTTAATTTAGGATCATTTCTTACATTCTTTCGTAACAATTCATTTTTATTCTGAGCCTCCTTTGTCTTCACTTGTATTGATTGTTCAACATTAAATTGGGAAAGATAATATTTCTCCCCTTCCATTAAAATTTAATGATCAATCCATTTAAAATACATTAATATTAAATCTTTTTATGATTCTCTTCATGTATAGGTTAGCATGGTTCTTTTAACATAATGAATATGACACCTTATTCAGTTTCTTAGTGTGGTAATGTACTAGTAGTCATAATTTTTTATCAACTACAACCATCTTATTTAATTCATATTCATATCCTTTTATGTGAAAATATACTTTAAACTTTTATGATTAATATAAATATCACACCTTTCACCATAAAGATAATGCATCCATATCTTTTGAGAAAATATTACCACAAATAACTTCAAATCATGTGTTGGGTAATTATTTTAATGGATTTACAATTGTTGTAAGGCATAAGGTATCACCAAATCATTTTTCATGAGAACACATCCCATCCCCATTTTGGATGTGCCACTATAGATCAGAACCCATTCTCCAAAACCATGTAGTGTTAGCACAAGTGCACTAGAAAACCATATTTTGAGCACGTTGAAATTATCTTTACATTCCTCCTTCCACATGAACATAAATCTTTTCCACGTAAAATTGGTGAGTGGATTAGATAATAGTGAACAGTATTTTACAAAAAATTGATAATATCCATCCAAAACATGAAAACACTGGATCTCAACTAACATTTGTTGACTCGGTCAACATTCAATTACTTTTATTTTTTCAATATCTATAGATATCCCATCTCTTGAGATTATTTGACCCAAAAATGAAACTTCAAGAAACCAAAATTCACACATGGTAAATTTTTTATAAAACTTATACAATCTCAGGTTATTCAATTCAATTTTAAAGTGATATTCAGGTTATTACTTTCTCTTCAAATATATAGGAATAACATTTATAAAGACAACAAAAAACTGATCAAGATAGTCTCTAAAGACTCTATTCATTAGATACCAAAATATAGCAGTTGAATTATTAAGTCCAAAAATCATAACCATAAATTTATTGTGTCCATAACTTTTATAGAATGTCATATTTGGTACAACCTCCTTCTTGACACTTAATTTATGATATCTGGAATAAATATTAATCTTGGAAAAGTATTTATCTCCTCATAGTTAGTTTAATATGTCATCAATGTGGGGAATATGATATTTTTTCTTGATATTGATCTTGTTAAGTTCAAGAAAATAAATTTAGAGTCTCATTGATACATCTTTCTTAATAAAAAATAGAATAGGTTCACCCCAACGTGATGCACTAGGGTGAATGAATCCCTTTTTAGTATTCTCTCAAAGTTACTTCTACAATTTTTGCAACTCAATTGGGGCCATTCTATAAGGTGTCATTGAAATAAGAATTGAACCCGTTATATGTTCTATAGAATAATAAACATCAGTATTTGGTGGATTTCAAGGTAATTATTTCAGAGAGGCAGCATCAAACTCTCGTAAAATGGGTGTATTCTTAATTTTTAGTTTCTCCCATACCACTTGATATATATAACATTTATTTATAGGTATTGTGACCCAAAATATTGCCGGATTTTTCATTTGAATGTAAAACTAATCCTTACATCGATAGATGATCATACATTGATCTGGAATATGAAATATGGCATACCTTCCCTGGAAATTGATATGGGTTCCATATAGAGAAATCCAATCCATGAAAATAATCACATCAAAGTCCACTATAGGAAGGATCACAAAATTTTTAAGGAGAAAATTCCCACAATCATCAACCAGAGAATAATTATAATTTTTTGATGTGACTGTTGAGACATTATATGATGTCACATCTTACTAAACATCTATTTGTTAAAGTAAAATGGTGATAAAAATTTAAAATTATTCTATAATAAACTATTGGGGGGATCCAGAATCAAATAAAACATTTGCATCATTAAGATGGAGGGTAGGTTTACCTTTCACTGCTTCATTTTTATAATTTACATCACTAATAGTGATTGCATATGACATTGATTTTTCTTTGGACTTAATATTTTGTTTACATCGATAATCATCTATAACCCTAGGATTAAGGAATAGATTGTAATAATGCCACATTTCATTTCACTTGTAACATTGATGAGTAATATGTGAATTTTGTATAGCATTTTCACTATTCACATAATTAGATATCTTTTTCTCAAATCATAGACATTTAAAAACCTAATGACCCTCTTTTCCACAATTAAAAAATTTACTTGTCCCCTTTATGAAATATCTTTCATGTTTCTTTTCACACATTGTGGATAAAATAAATGTCATCTTCTATTTAGAGTGGTCTTTATATTTTCCCTTGAATTTCATTTTTCACTTCTTATCAATCCTACATAAATAATTGGTTACTCAAATATCTATCTAAATGGTGAGAGAACCTCAAATTATTTATTCATAGTTATTGACATCACTTTTTTCTATTTCTCTTTGGATACATGGTTTTAAGAAACTAAATAATTCATAAATTTTACTCTTAGGATGAATAATAATTCTAAAATTTTACCAAAAAAGTCTTGTACAATTTGCTTTGTACATACCAATATATTCAACATTCATTTTCTTAAGTTCTAGGAAGTCCTTATCAATCCTTATTCTAACAATATGATGAAATTACTTATTGAAAAATAAATTCTTTAACTCATCCCATTATATGGATTCAATTTCATGTCCTTGCCTTATATTTTTAATAAGGATCCACAATTGATCAGCGTCACCTTCCAAATGAAAGACTACTAAGATAAATTTACCATGTTTTGAGAATTGGAGAATTAAAAATTTCTTTTTAGTGGTACTTATCCATTTTTTATCCACAAATGGATTAGAAGATGTGCTAAAAGACGGTAGAAGCGACCTCAGGAAGGAATCAAAAAAAATGTTTTCCCTCATTTTCAGGCTTGTATGTCCTTCATGATTCATATCTTGAGAATTAAGTGTGATTATAAAAAACATATTTTTTAATATATCTCCCATAACATTTTGTTTCTTTGGAGGAATATAATTTCATTTCCGATCGCATTCATCTTTAACTGATTTCCTTCGAATTCCAATCCTTGAATAAAACCAATAAGTATAGTGTGAAAATAATCATAATAACAGGAAAACCACATAATCAAGAATAAGATTTTAATTTAGGACACATTAGGTTTTATCCTAGGATATTCATGATCATTTCTAAAACCCTCGTATAGTGTTCTATACTTTGACATATCCTTTGTGTTCTTACTATGGTTTTCTCATCCTAGATTCAAAAGGGTAACTATATCCTTACTTTACCAACTACAATGACCCTTACAATACATAAATTGATATTACATAAATTTTGAATAATATTAATTACAAAATATAAAAAATCCATGACATAACCATATAGGTATAGTGTCTTTAGAAATTGGGAAACATAAAAAATTGTTCATAAGAAATCTTCGTTAACTCTCGCTTATTTCATCACAACTAGATCCATTTTTGATATATCATTCTTAGTATCCTAGTTCATGACCTGGGGAAGAGAAACATATGAATGGGTGATCTCATATTTCTAGTAAGTGTAAACAATGGATATATCATTCATATCATAGACATAAAACACAACAAAATGTTATTTGAAAATTATATCCAGTATATGAAAGATCATGATATAATTCAATGATAGAAATAATAAAAGTACATAAGAATTAGTGAACATTATTATAAAATTCATTAAATAAGACATAAAATTTTGTGGCATACTCATAATCATAGAATATAATTTCATTTTAGTCAAGGCTCATTTCCAAGACCATCATAGAGGATAATGTCCAATATTGAACCAAGTTTAATCCTCATTCCAACCCAGTATTATTGAACCAAGTTCATCTCCCATTATATCCTTGTCTATCTCATTAGATATAAATATTTACCAAATTAATTGGAGGGCGATATATGGTCAAACCATCTCATAGTGAAATCATTGTTACATGTTCCACAAAAATATAAATCATTCATCGTAGCTTATCCCAAGGAACATAATTCCATCATAATATATATAAAATAGAAGGATTTCAAAAATATAATTCCAAAATAAACACAATCAATCCACATTAATAATAGATATAGAAACATAACCATATTTAAATATTGTAATCATAGATGGAAAATAATTTTGATAAAACACATGATATAAATTCATGAGGAAAATATCATTTCTTCATAACAAAAACATTTTATTCTCTAAAAATAACACACAATTTTAAAAAAATTATTTTATTTAAAAATATACTTTAAATAATTTAGAGGAAGATTCATGGAAATAATATGTTATGAAGATGTAAAAATTCATTCATGCTATATAAGAAAAAAATAACATTATCCTCATACTTTTTCTTGAAATGTCAAAAATTATATCGTATCAAATAATGAAAAAAGATTCATTTCATATAATTTTAAAAATTAACCATTGCATAAAAATAACAATAAAATATTTAATAATAATACAAATATTATTTAATATTTTGAAAACATGGATGTGGTTGATAAATGTTTCCCAGTATATACTTACATATATACAAGCTTGTATAATAATGAGATTGTGAAATTATCCTTTACCTCAGGTACGATTTTATTTGTATTTATCCAAACCTTATTTATAATGATTTAAATTATTTCATTATTTTATTTCATAATCATATTCCTTTTTATAATATCAAATATGATCATATTCTCATCTGTTTGTTAATAGCATTTCATTATTATTACTTGTTATTCAGGTATTAACAACATTATTTTTGTATCCATGTTTTTTAAAATAAGTTCTTGTTCAACTTCATGGGTCATGGTTATATCATAAAAAATGATATTAACATTATATATATCATATTTCATTATTCTACAAATTTATATAATCATGATTTAATTAGTATCATGTAGAATGAATCACATCACGTCGTGGAGACGGCATGCCATACGTACGTAAGAGCGATGATATAATTCCAATAATTGTGAAATAGTATTGATTTTACTGGTATATAATATTTAAGAATCAATATAATGTTGTAATAATCATATCTAGTTATATTTTAAATCATTATACTCCTCCATGCATGGTGGTGGTGAAAAACTGATTACACTACAGCATAGAGACGGTATGTCATACGTACACACGTGCGATGATTTTTTTTCATAGGATGGATAGAGGGAGGAATATGGTTTTTTAATATTTATAATAACGTATCATTATATTAGTGGTGATGTATTTATTAATTTATATTGAAATAAATCATGAAGTGTCTGTATAAGAATAAATAAGTTTTAATGAATCGGTAGAGGAGATTACCTCCTCTTCGACATGCTTCCTCAAAATCTTTTCTTAGACCACTATAGTTAGTTATTGAAGAAGACCAGAACATATATAATGTGACTAGAAAATTTGATAAGGGAAAATGGAACATTATATCTGACCTTCATGGATCAAAGAGAAGTGAAGAGATGAGGGAGGGCATTTCCTTTTATATTTGAGATGAGGGGAACTTGTGGGATCTCCAAAAATATTAATTGATAATAAACTCAAACCCCATTAAAAAACCTCTAAAATGACCCAAATATGAATATGAGATTATATAAGGTTTCTATATCATAACCCAATAAATTTATTATAATTATTTCTATCAATTTAATCATTTTCATTTTAATTAACTCTTTGTTATCTTATTTAATTTTTCATTATGGAAACAAATATTTCAATATGAAAAGTGTGTTATGCTAACATATTTTATTTTAATTATATCATAAATAAATAAAATATTTCATCATAAAAAATGTAATAATTAATATATATTTATGGAAAAAAATTATGATTTTTAAATAATTTTATAAATCATTATTTTGAAAAATAATTAATAGTGTCATTTTTGACACTATTCAATTCATTGATTTTAAAAATTATTAATATAAATATATAACATTGAAAAATATACTTTTTCAATATTCTTAGGAGTTCAAGTTAATCTAGAAGACTCACTAGATATATTAATTATCCTAAATTATATTTTCTTTAATATTTTTAAAAACATTTAATTTTTATCTCTATTAATAAAATAATTACTACATAAATTTTGCTTAGTTAATTAATATAAATATTTTTGGATCAAAATTAAAAACAAAATTCTATTATGAAGAAAAATATAATATATTTTAGAATAATATATATAGTTAATGTTATCTTCTCCAAAATAAAGCATTTTAAATGTTATACTTATTAAATTATGAATGTGACAACTTTAACATTACTTTAAATAAAATAATACATGTGTCACACTCTCTCCTATAAGAATTAAAATGGTCTCCATCTCGACCGTTGGATGGTTATAATCGAGATATAATCGAAAAATCATATTTGGTACAGTGCTTGGGTACTTTGATGGTTATTATAATTTTATGAAAATTTTTTTTGTTTATTTCTCATCAATTAATTAATTTTTTCATCATAAATGTATAAGTCTTTTTGGTAATTATATATTTAATAAAAATAAAAATTAAATTTCCATAATAAGTAAAAATATATTAGATTTCATATGAGTATTTACAATTGAATTTTTCTTATGTATAACATTATATAAAAAATAATTTAATTATTAAATGTTTAGTGAGACATATTTAACTTTTCTTTAAATAAAATAAACTACATTTACTAATCTCAAACAAGTGGCTTCTGTAAGACACCATTTTTACCTAATGATTTTTGATGTATAAAAACACCGATCCAATTATATTAAGACAACAATGAGGATAAATTTATAATATTATTCTTACAATTAATTACCTGATTTACCCTTTAATCGTATTAAAAATAATACAAATGTTACTATTCATAATGCCCAAAAATAAAATAAATCTATTTTCATAATTTGGATCTAATTATTCAATATATGGAATCCATTTTTGAAATTAAAAGAAAACATTAATTTAAAATTAATCCCATTTTCAGATAGATAGAACGAGTTTTAAAAGTTAAAACATTACAAATGATTGAAATGTGTTGACATATTAATTTAATAAAAAATTAATGCTAATGAAATACAATATATTGAATTATAAAAAAATATTATTTTTATAATTTTAAACCATTAAATATTATAATTTAACTACATAAATTTTTTGTAGAAAAAAGTTGTTTCTAATTATAATTTAGTGCGTTTTTACTATTAATGAAAAATCGAAAGTTATCAGAAAAATATTAAAATTTAATCCAAAGATAATTTTTATATTCTTATTCCAAAAATACGTTTTCTTTTGTCATATAAATACTATTAATGTGTCAAAATCATAATTTAAAATGGGTTCTCCATTAAAATATGTTAAAATTTCCCTTGTAGATATATAATTTTTATACATCAAATTCGGTTTATTCATACTCTATGACAAAAATATTATTTGGATGAATATATAATATATTTTAATAATTATATAGAATATATAAATCATTAATTTAATTTAATAATAGTAATTCACACAATTTATTAATACTAAAAAATAATAATATATAATTAGATTATATTTTTAATAAACAGTAGTTGGGGAATGAATTTAGTAAAAAATTTCATAAGTTGGTTATATTTATTCCATCTAAACTGACAGATATGTTAAAATAGTCATTTTATACTAATTATATCTCATAGTTTGTTTAAAATAATGATTGTGTGTAATGAAATTTATTAATGAATTAAATATATTTTGGAAAATTATTTCATAAAAACATTTGGGTGGTATAGTAATAGAAAAGTAAATAATATAAAATTAATATAAAATTAAATTAACATTTTATTATAATGTAGTGGAAATTTATTCAAGAAAAAGTATATAATTATTTTAACACAATGATATGTGTATCCAATAAACATGGATGGAGGTCCCTTGGTTTATACTTTTAACAAAATATTTCTTACCCACACTAGGGCGAGACATTGATGTGATGATCATATTCAATTTTGATATCCCCACAAGCCCTCGATAAAGATGGTAATTGACACCTCTATATTCCAAGTCTTGAAATCCCTTAATCCACAAATAATCATCACAACTATCTTCATATCCCCGAAATATCTTAGTCGTTATCACCAATGATTGGTATCACTATAGGAAATGAAATATTTTTGGAATTAACAATTATATAGAATAAGTAGTTCACAACTAGAACTCTTTAGAGTCTTTTTCCCAAAACCTCAATTTAATAGAGCTCTTTCACAACATATCAATTTCATAAAAAAGAAATGATCTTGTTCAAATTACATGGTATTTATTAGCCATTTTCCTAGCAGTCGGATTTTCTCTGGAAAAGCTAGAGGTACTTTAGACACATGGCACTCCAATCGTCATCTTATAATGGAATCATTGACATCATTTTACAAATCATATCGAAGCAGAATGCACGAAATCATTTTTATTTAAATGTTTTCAATTTGATACATATTTATGGATATGATAAAATGAGTTTGAATGAGTTTTATTATTATTATCAAGATAGTGAGTATCATTTTAATATTGAAACTATTTTTTTTATTCTTGACAATGAAAATCATTTCTAGTGTGTTCAAAGTAAATTATATTCAGTGAGTATGATAAATATCATATTTACCCTCATTAATATTATCATGAGATAAATCATTTGTATTATTATAAGTATTATTATTAATATATTCATATGAAAAATATCAATAATAAAATCTAAATCATAATTCTCAAAGTAAGGATGATAAAAAAGATAAGCTTTTATAAAAAGGGTGTTTGTGATTTCCAAAACATATAATAATTAAAAATTCAAAAGAAGACTTTTGACTATAAAATCACCCCCTTTTTGGAATGAACAAACCACTAGTTAGAAAAAAATTGAAAATTTCTTCAAATTTTCATATTTTAGAAGTGAACACTTATAATTATATCCCTTTCTGTTTTAAATATTTTAGGAAAGTGATTTTAATACAACTAACCTCTCCCTTAGGATAAGAAAATCTTTAAAGATTTTAATCTAAAAAATCCCCCTTACTAAAAGCATTTTTATTTTAATTATCATTGAAAATATTTTACAAATTCTTCCTCTATCAAATACATTCTCCTCCTATATAACACATTATCCCCCTTTGGGATTTACATAAAAAAGAAATTACTAAAGTCTTTGAATTCCTAAATGAGTTAGAGAATCCAATGTTACATATAAATATATAGGTTCATGATCTATAATTAATTAAGGAACATTCATCCAAATAATAGGAAAACATTTAGTCAAAAGTATATAGATGAAAAAATCATTTCATTAATGTTTCGAAAAATAAAACATGAGTTAGGAAAGAATTAATTTCATTCCATTTTTCTTCTAATTCTTCAAAATATATAAAAGAAAATCTATATTTTCTATAAATCATTCATTTATTCCATTAAATTATCAAAATATTCCTTCTAACATCAAAACAACACTTCCTAATCAACAGAGATCTGGTTCAGGGTATGAATTTTTTTCATCTTGAGATCAAACTTTTTCATCCAGAAAATGAATCTCAACATCCAAATATTTATTATTATTCTCTTTGATTTCAATAATATCAGTCAGTAGTACATTTTTATTTTCTAACACAACTATTCCATATTTATAAAACAACATATTTCTATTATTATGTTGAATAAAATCTAGTTTCTTTTTAATGACTTTGAAATCTACTGACTTACATTCATGGGGCCCTCTAACTACTTTCACTTTCTAAGGTGTATCACATTCCAACTTGGTGAATGTGATATGTTCATAAATATAAATCCTTTTAATATATTCAATTGAGTATGAATGAATCTTGATACCTTTGCCTAACTTATTATAACACATTAAAACATTATTAGAAGCCTTTATGTTTACCTTAGTTATTTCTTTAAAAACATTTAAATTGGGCTCTCTCTTTACCACTCTTATTCTTAAACCTATGATGTGGTATGTAATATTTTTTTTATTGTATGAAATAAAATAAATCTTCCCTTATATCCTCAAAAAATATGGATTATCCTTTCAATTATTCTATGTTATTATATAATGAATTGATCATTTTTCAATGAGATAGTTTTGCCTAAATCAGTATTTTATTCATAAGTAGGATAATATATAGAATGAATTTAATTAGCATCAGTATTTGAATACTAATTCAGATTTTTATCAAATATTTCAATTAATCATTATTTGATATTAGTATTAAATTATGATATTGAACTCTATGAGATCACTACTTTTATAACAATACTAATAGTGATAGAATTTTACATGAGTTGGATTGGGAATATCATATGGATAATTTGTCAGATTTTCCTTCTTGGTCTGATTAATTTTCATTCTCATATTCTTTCTTTAGATCATTATACTCTTCTTTATTTATCTACATCTTTATTTCTTTCAACATTTTCACCGAGATATTTTTATATCTCTCTCATCTCTATATTATCATTTTCGTTTGAAGCTGTATCCTAAGAAAGTTTTTGAGGTTCTGGTTCATTAACTCCAATCTTATTTTTCATTCCCTTATCTTTTAAAAATTTAGTGATAGCCTTTTCATGAATAAATTTTTTCAAAAAAATCCATCAAATATATGTTTCAACTTATTTCAATAGATTTTTAATATTAATTACATCTCTCATTATCTATTTCTTCTTAATATTCTGTTCAACTTCATTCAGAGTTTCGTTAGTTCTAATATTTTTGGAAAACACTTATATGGGGTTCATATCAAATTGTGGATCTATCTATTTTCATTCTTGTTTCTCCATTATCCACTTAGCAAAAAATTTTTTATTGTAAACAATTTTCTTTTTTAGCTTTAGAAAATAATCAAATTTTTCATTCTTTTTCATTTTTTAAACAATTAGCATTGATTGTTTTGGAAAACATTGACTACCTTCATCTATATTTTTTGGAGTTTCATGTTCAAATTTTTTAACAAACATCTTATATTGTGGATCAAAAAAAATAATCTCTTTATTGTATCATCTCCAATCAAGAAAAATCTCATATTTCATGGTTCTGAAAAAACTTCATTATTGAAGAACATCAATCATTAATAAATGAATCTACCCATAATCACTAAATACATAACTAGTTTGGATTTTATTTCCCCTAACTTCATATTTTTTATGGTTTTTAAAATTTAACCCATCATGTGTATCTTTCTCATATTCATCAAATAATTAAGTATAAAAACATCATATTCCTTCGATGTTTCTTTATCACCTCTCTTTGGAATTAAAAATCAATCTATCCAATGATATATCAAATAATTTTCTGATAAAATATTATTAGTTTTTATTTTACATACATGTACTTCAAAAAGCGATTCTTTGGTTTTTCCATTAATGGAGGATAATATTACATTTAAAAAGATGTTGGCAGGACAAAATTCTTTACCCTCAGATAGAACACCTAAAAAATGAGCTGTTAGTTTTGTAGATACACCGATATATCTATGAAATATTTTAAATGTAATATTCAAATCCTTATTAACATTCATATTATTTTAGAACATCCTTAATATATCCACAATAATCAGTTCTTGAAAAGAAATTGATTTTTCTTTATAGACCAACTCCCATCTATAAGAATAAATGATTATTTTCTAAGATGAATCTTATTTGTCATAAAATTATTTATTTATTAACCATTCTCTAAAAAAATACTTTTTTTGAAAGTAGTCCGATGAATTTATTTTATAGAGGTTGTTGATGATTCCAACATGGGTATAATGAAATTCATTGAGAAGAAAATATCAGACACAAAATTCTGAGTGCAAGCAAAGATTCCACTTTGAGATGAAAAAATATGATGTGGAACTGGGAGGGGGTCCCATTTTATTGGTGATGTAATATAACTCCATAACTTCTACATTTCATATTATATAAAAAAAGATCCAACAAATGAAAAAATTGAAATCTTCTTGTTTTTTTCTTTTAAAAAATTATCATATTCAACATGAATATGATAAAACATCTAAAATAAGTACCAAAAATTAGAATAGAATTTAAAAGAAAATTTTATGATAATATATTGTACCTTTCCAACTCTCAAGATATATTTGTTAGTATCAATTAATTGTTTCTAAAAAAACTGAGTACAAAAATGATTATTACATGTATGATGGAATGATATTGTGAATAGTAAAAATGGGTAATAAAAAGATTGTAATGATTATGATGGAAATATAAATTGATCATTAAAAATGAGTATAAAAAAAATTTGGTACACAAACAAGGGAAACATTTCAGGGTGTGAAAAAATCTAATGGGTACGAAAAACATACTGCATAAAAATAAAATTATTGGGTATGAAAAAAATTAAAGGGAACAAAAAAAAATTTCTATGTACGAAAAAAAATTTCCTGGGTACAAAAAAAAATAGGGTATGAAAAATGTTTAGTGGGTACAAAAAAATTTGGTAATGACTTTTTTTTCAAAACAGCATACATATGTACTCCCCCTTTGAAAAGGTGTAACTCAGTGTAAGGAAATAGTTTAAACAAGGAGTATATATGAATGATTACTTTATCGAGATCCTTCCTTGTTTCTATTTATTGTATTCAACTCTATCACATGGAAATATTTTTGTAAATATATCAGAAATTTGACCTTTCATTCTGATAAATTGTATAATGATATCTCAATTTAGTGTGTGAGGCTAATGAAAGTGATGCCTAATATCTATGTTATTTTCACGTGAGTGATGTGTATGGTTTTTACATAATTCTATCGAACTAATTTTATCACATAGTATTTGATATTTAAGTAAAAATATTTCCATAATCCGTTAGCGATTAATACATCCATAACAGTTGTGCTCCAAAATCTCAAGCTACCACATATTCGGCTTAAGCAGTGGAAAGTTATACGAAGTATTATTTCTTATAGGACCAAAAAATTAAAGAATCACTTCTAAAAAGAAAAGTTATGGATGTAATTTTTATATCCAAACCACTACCACTAAAGTAATATTTTGAATTTTTTTTTAATTCAATATCATTTCAAGATGATAAAAATCCCCAAATCCATAGTTCACTTTAAATATTGAAAAATTATTTTTACAGCTTTTAAGTGGGATTACATTGAATTTTCATGATACAGTTCACATAAGAATAATAAAAAATATTAATTCATGATGAATAACTGGTATGTATAGTTGACTTCCTATCATCCCCATAAAATTTATTGGATTTACTGGATGTCCATATTCATCAACTTTAATAGTATTTTAGGTTTTGATTGGATTACTAATACTTTTTTTATTTTAATATCCATAATTATTTAAAATATATTATATATAATTATATTGATATATATAATTCCCATTTATTTTTTTTGGGAAATTTGAATGCTATGATAGAATGATAACTCACCCATCATTCTCATCTCATCCTTGAATTTCATAATATTCACAAAATAATTTGTTAAATATTACTTTGTTGATTCGAATATAATGTCATCAACGTAAATTTGAATGATCAAAATTTTTTATTTTCATAATTTATAACTATTTTGGGATTATCAGTTCCCATACCAAAATAATTTTGAATAAAAAATCATTGTAATCTGTCATACTATGATTTAGGGGCTTATTTAAGGCCTTATAAAGCTTTTTTATGTTTGTAAACATATTATGGATGTTTTTTATCTTAAAAATAATATTTTTTCATAAAAATATCCTCTTGAACATATATATTATGAAAATTACACATCAAATCCATTTGAGAAACATTTTAAATTAAATAATTCTGAAAAGGATAGTATAATAAAAATAGATTCAAGCCTAACTAACGAAAATAGGATTCATCATAACATATTCCCTCTTGCTGATTGTAATTTTTATCAACTAGTCTTGTATTATTTCAAATGATTTTTCCATTTTCATCACATTTGTTTCTGAATACAAATTTTACACCCATTACAGATGTTTAATTAGGTCTTTCAGCCTAGTTCCATACATTATTCCTTTCAAATTTAATTAGTTTATCTATCATTTTATAAAAAAATTATTTATCACCAAAATAATCATCATGACTTTTAGGTGTGAATTTTGAAATAAATGATATATAATCTACATAATTTCAGAAAGAACTTATATTCCATACATGTTGATTAAAATCACCAATGATACTATCACTGGGATGATTCTTAAGAAACAACTAATTAGGGTTTTTTAAAACACGTTCTTCAACATAATATAGAACGTCTTCCAGATTTAATACTTTAGAAATAATTTCATGAGTGTTTTCCTTATTATAAGATTCATTTATCAAAGGATTATAATCCATTTTGGAAATTGGAGTATAATATGTAGGTTTGAGGTGTTTAAAAACAAAAGTATCAGTTTCATCAAATTTGACATGTATTGTTTCCTCAATAGTACACGAATTATTTTTCAAAACTCTATAAGACATAAAATTAGTGGAATAGTGCAAAAAATATACCTTCATCGTATTTGGGTTTGAATTTATATAAATTATCATTTTTATTCAGAACTAATACTTTGAAACCAAATTCTTTGATGTATGAAAGATTGGGTTTCCTGTATATCTATTACTCACAAGGTATTTTATCAAGAAACGGTCTAACTAAAACATATTTATAGTAAAATAAGTATCTCTCATAGATTCATACCAAAAATTTATTTCCATAGAATATTCACTCAACATGGTTCTTATTAACTCTTAAAGAATATGATTTTTATTTGAAAAACACCATTTGGTTGAGGAGTTTTAAGAGCTGAAAAGTTATTTGAGATTCCTTTCTTACTAAAAAAAGTTTCAAATTTATAATTTTCAAATTCTGCAATAGGATCACTACAAATTGTTATCAATGGTATGATTCTATCATTTTTATCTATGGATACCAAATTTTTATAATAAAAATTGGCATTATATTTCGTTGCTAGAAAATAAAACCATGTATATCTAGTTTAGTCATTAACTAAAACAAATACAGAATATTTTCCTCTATTATTTCTATTTGGTGTAGGAACAAATAATTCCATGTGAACCAACATTAACTCATCAGGAGTTTAAACTTCTCTAATTCATTTAAATCATGAGTAATATTTTTTTTATATTGACAAGGGTCGCATACTTTTGATGAATCGAATCTATGATGGGGAGATCCTTAAAAAATACTTTCATATTCAATTTATATAGGTTCTTAAAATTATAGTTTCCTAATATTCTATGAAATAACCATTATTTATCTTCTATTTCAATAAGGTAAGGTATTTGTTGGCTCCTATGGTATTCTATGTTTAGTATGTAATTATTCTAATGATGATGGGGAGAAAGAATGAATTCTCCCTTGGAATTGGGTACTACACATTTATCATTCCTAAAATTCAAAAGGTAACCTAAATCACATAATTTAATTATGATTATAACTTTTTTCTTAATAAATTTTAAGAATAAAACATTTTACATCAATGATTTTTCAAGAAGAACAATATTACCTATACAAAAAAATTTCCTAGAGAATTGTCTCTAAAGGTGACTCTAGCACCTTTTTTATCAATAATTTTTCAAAAAACTCATTGTTACCAGTCATGTTTCCAGAACATCCACTATCTATGTGAGAAATATTCTTCTTGTTGTTACTCCCTTTTTTCATGAAAATATTACAATTAGGTTTTCAGAATGCAAAAAAACTTGGATCTAGAAATTTTAGAAAGAAAAATTTTGGGACACACACTTGTTTTAAAAAATGGGGATTAAGGAACGCTAAATGTTGAAATTTATTTAATGAATAATTTTTATTCCAATATCTTCTATATTGAAATTTGGTGCAAAAGGGGGTGTCTTTGGTAATAAAATAATTGTTAAATTTTTTTTGAATGAGTATATCCCATTGTAGAACTATTACCTTGTGGATGTAGTTGTTTATGCATTTTATCAGAACTTATTTCTCAGTGGTAAATTTTATCAAAAGTAGACTTAATGAAGATATTTTAGATAATAGTTTTAAATATAAATTCTTATCCAAAATTGTATTAGAATCAGAAAAGGTTTTTGTTTTGAATTTTTTCCCCTAAAATAACAATGGAAAATTCTTTTGAAAGACTATACTTCTCAGAATTAATTTCCCTAGGGTTTTTAGAATTAGAATTAATTTCAAAACATTTCTTATTAATATATTTATATATATTTGATACTTCTTTTGTAAAAACATTTATTCTAGAATTTTCATTTTCATGTTTCTTAGAAACTCTCTAATTTTCATTTTCACAAAATTTTGAAAATCATGATACTTCATCATATGAAGGTAATGTATTTGTATCACTCACTAGGGACAATTCATTATCTATAAATGATGAATTCATTTCATAAGTATAATTTAAATTTAATGACTTGTTATTCAATGATTCATTAGTGTGTACCTTTTCCATGAAGCATTGATTTTCAATTGGTATTTTGGAAATAACACAAATATTATTTTGTCCTGAATTATCTTTGTATAAAGATTCATCAAAATATTTTCCAACATTAGCACTCTAGGAGTAATTTTCCTTTAAGATGTTATTTACTTTTAATTTATAGTACATTTTAAAATTCCATTCACAATTTTATTCATTTCTATATTTCCATATTATATTATGGAAATCAGTTCTCATGTGTCTTACTTTGTTATATTCACAGCAAGTAACATAAGTATCCTTCTTGTTTTAGTTGTCCTTGTAACATTTCTTATATCTATACTGAAATTATTTTCTCCAATTATCTTGGTCATCCTTAAAATAAGATTTTCTAACTCATTTTTTATATTTTCTAATTCACTTGAATCTGATTGAACTGCAAATTTATTTGTCTTTGTAGATATAATAACATTCACCGGAGTCTTGGATTTTTTTTGAAGTAGATTAAAAGAAACCCCTAAATTATTTTTCATTTATTTTTCTACACCACTTCTTAATCTATTTTAATATTTAAAAATGTTTCCAAACAATTCATCATTAGTAAAAATTTTAACTTTTCTTAACTCATCAATAGATGTCCATTTTTATTCACATATATTTGGAATGATATCTTTACTTTTTTTCTACTAGTATTTCATCATCTACTCCTATTTCACGAATGGATTGTAAAATATTTACAATTTCTATAAATCTTTGTTCCACCTTAATGAAATTATCTACATAATGTAATTAGAAAAATTGATAATCTACTCATAGCATGGCTCCTCTAGTCTGAACCACTATAGAAGTATCAAAATGAGTTATCTCTAGTTTTTTTAAATACGGTTGGATTCTTCACATGATGGAATATTTCTAAATATATGTGTTGTTGTGGAGAAAAGTAATGTATTTTTTACCCTATAATTTAATTTATATTCTTATTTCTCTGGTTTGGTAAAGAGTTTAACTTCGATGGAAGGTATTTTATACTCTCCAATATAAATACCAAAGTTATCAACTCTAGTTTTAATCAAAAAAATTCATTATTAGATCTCTCCATTATTCAAAGTTATTTCCATCAAATATTTTTCTCTTGTTGGATTGATATTGTCAATTGAACCGACATTAAGTCTTTCCATTTTAAAAAATTGAAAAAATTATTTTTCCAAAGTACACGTTACTGTTACAAATATTTATAAACAAAAAGATAATGAATGAAGTATAACTAACATTAAATAGTAAGGTAAGTATATATATAAGTAGTGGAAACATATTATTATACCAATTGTTATATCAAGATTTATATACAGATGGAAAATGCAAAATGGGTTGGATTGTAGGATTAAAAACATTTCTTTATATAACTAATGAAACCTTGTTTAAATAATTAAACTAATTCAATTCAAACAACATCATAATTTATTATAATGAATAATTAGATAGGTCAATGTGTCCTATGGATAGATTATCGTAATCAGTAGGTTCCGATAATTCTTCCACAAACCATATTTGAAATTAATCATTTTCACAAATAAGGAAATTATTTAATCAGAATAACCATGATAAAGTTCATAATTAAAATGATTATGAAAATCACAGTAAAACAATATAATTATACAATAAAAAATCATACTAAATCATTTTCAAGTAATTTAAAAGATAATAATTACAAAAATCATAATTAGTGTGTATAGAAAAGAAAATGAATATATCATATGATTCACATGCTATTATAAATCAGATGAAATGTATAAAAGTAAATGAATAAAGCTCATTTAACCCAAAGTTATGGATATCCAATAACCTTGGATAGAGGTCCCTAGATTTATAATTTCAATAAATTCTATCATTCTCACATCATGGTAATCCCCTGATTTGATGATCGCCTCCTGTCTTGCTATCCTCGCAAGCCCTCGATCCAGAAGGTGATTGGAACCTCTTTCCTCCATGTCTTGGAAGCCCTTAACGTCTATACAATTGGTGAAACAATATTCCTATCCATAGAATCCCTAGATTGTAATCTCCATTTCTTGGTGAAACACTAGGAAAAGAAAAAATCATTAAATTAACAGGTATATTGAACATGCAGTTCACAACTTGAACTCATCATATTTTTTTCCATGAAGCAGCTATTTGAAAGAGCTCTCGCACATCATCTCGAATTCATCAAAATGTGCTAAGATCATTCAAATTACCTCTTATTTATAACAAAATGTTGAAGTGTCATATTTCATTCCAACTGTTGGATTTTCTCCTATAAATGTGGAGGGATTTGTACACATGGCACACCAACAGTCATCTTATAAATAAAATAATGACATATTTTTATAATGGATATCGAAATAAAATATTTGACATCATTTTGATTTAATTTTTATCAATTTGATATAGATTTCTAGATATGATTACATTAAATTGAATGATTCCAATGATTCTCATTATCAAGGTGAGTATGATATAAATATCTATAAGATTATGGATAGTTTGTATGATGAGAATCATTTCTAGTGTGTTTTATGTAAATCATATTTGTTGAGAATGATAAATTTCTTATTAATCCTCTTTAATATAATCATGAAATAAATCATTTTTACAACTATGATTATGATAATTATTATATTCACATGAAAAATCCTAATTATAAAATGGAAAACAAAATTCTCCAAGTACGATAAATAATAGTTGGTTTCATAAAAAGAGATTTTGAGATTGCCATAGAAAAAATGAATAGAAAATTCATAAGAAGACTTTAGACTCAATAGAATAGAGGGGTATTGGGATGCGTATTGGGAAGATATTTTCCAAAATTAAGTGGTTTTTAGAGGTGTGAAGAAGAGGGAGAGGTGGTGTATTTTTATATGGAAGGGAACAGACACACATAAACTTTTTTAAAACAAGTTAGGTGTACTCACGTATTTAGATAAAAAAATGTCATTAAAAACAATACAAATTAAAAAATCTATGGTTAATGGCAGAATAATGAAAATAAAATATGTTTTGGGGAAGATTCAGGGTCCTTTTGGGTCTTAAATGTAAGGTTTAGTACTTTATTAAATTGTTTTTTCACTTAACTGTTCTCAGTAATTTTAATCTCCTTCATCATTTTTTAGTGAAAAACAATGTCTAAATTATTAGACATTATAAATTAGGTTTATTAAAAATATATAATCCATTTTCCAAATTATATTCATATAATTGTTAGAAATTAATTAAAAATTCATTATGTCGATGGAACGACACTGTGGGTTTTTAATGTAAAAACATCCAAACTTTTGCTATGTTTTTTAACAAAATTAAAAGTTAAATATATTATAATGACTTGAATTGGATTAATTGATAAAACATTATCTAATTATTCTTTCAACCAAATTTAAAATATAATTTTTCCTTGAAATTAAATTAGAATAAAATATAGTTTTAAATTAAAATCTGGTAATTTTCACTACTTATCCAAAAATGAAGTTCCTAAAAAATCTGAAAGATTCACCCTAACCTAATTCTGAAATTATAAATTAAAAAAATGAATATTATTTTATCAAATTAAATTTCTATATATTTATAAAAATTAATTTATTGGTTTTCAAATGAGGACATTAAAATAAGTTCATTTGACAATATGGTATTATTAAACATATACAAACTTCACAAAAAATTATATCTTTCATTATAAATAATTTATTTTATAAAAACATTTATAAAAAATGTTTAAAAATATTTATAACTATTCATAATACTAATTTTAATTTCTAGATTATGATTATATCATATAAATAATTATAACAATAAAAACATGTTTTGTAGAAACTCATTATTGTGTGTCTAGTACGCCAAGTCAGTGTTTCATTTTTTTTATACCAAGTCAATGTTTTGGGTAGCATACTCCAAGTCACAAGATAGCCTCAGTTTTCCTTTTCATCAAACTAAAATTTATGTTTTGTTTAGTTCATTATTAACTTTATTTTTCACATAATTAGAGTCAAACATAGTTATCTAATATAAAATAAATTATTTCTAGTTTACGTGAAATGCAAATTATTGAAAATATTAAAGTAATTTGAAAAAAATTGCAATACTACCATCTTTCATTATGGGTTCCTAGAATTTATATTATATTATTATCATAGGAATTATGTTATTTCATCTAATGTCACTATTTAATATGTGTAGAGAGGAAAACACATAGTGTATCTAGAATAACATTAAATTCTATGGAATTTATTATTAAGAATAAATATTTTTATCCTATTGAGAGAAAATAATTATTTGATTATTTTTGATCACATAAGTTTAATAACCATATATTTGATTTTAGAATATGTGTACTGGTTTTAAAAAATTTATTTATTAAAATGTTTACTGAAGATAATATTTGTTTAATCACATTTTTGTTATTCACATGTTAAATAATAACTATTTATATATTCACTAATTTAATGAATAAATTAATATAAATATCTATTCTATTAAATAAATATTAAAATAAATATTATTTATTTCTTTTATTGAATATAATATATATATATATACTTACTATACTAATAATATTTATTTATTTAATGATTTTATTATTCAAGTTTTGATAAATTATGAAGAGGCTTAACGTTCCACATTAGGGGATCGATGGAGGTGATTTAGTAAAATTTGTGTTTAGAGCATGTGATGATAATATAATAATAATACTTTTATTATTATTTATTATGTTTTTTATATAGTTTAAATAATTATATAAAGATAATCATGGAAAATATTAATTATTTAACCCTAAATATAAATTCATGATTATAAAATTTTATTGAGTGGGTGTTTTTTTTCACAAAAGTGAAACAATATCATTCTCTATAATCCTAAAGGGAAATAATTATCACCCCCTCTCATGAAAGAATAGTTTAAAATAAAAACTTATTTATATTGAGTATGATAATCTCAATGCATTAGGAGCATCTTCCCAATAATCTAGAATAATAAGTGCATTATTTGAAGATTCATGTAACACGTATGAAAACAACTACCGGAATCCATATTTGGATTCTCCACCACAATGATGATACCACAAGACCCAAAACAGAACTGATCACGATTGATTTATCACATTCAAGGTAATTCTTATTTTAAATTAATTATAAATTTAAATTTAAATATCCTATCAATAAGATTCTGTGATTTATTCCTCAAGTTATATAGATATTATCAATTTAAACCGATGAAACCCTTTTATTGGGAATTGTCCCACCACTTTTGCTTCACCATATAACCTTAATGTTCTATCAATGAAACAGTGTTAAAATTTATAATAATTTATTTATTTTTTGATTAATTACCATTTTATTGTTTCTTTTCATTTATAGTTTTGTTTCATTAATCTAAAAGTGAAGATAACATTGTCATTTAGTTTTTTATGACCAAAAACAGACCATGAAGAGGTAATGAGTGATCAAATATCCCCACAAAATATTCCCAAGTTTCTTGATTCATAACATGGATACACAATGTGTTATTTTAAAATTACACATCATGTATTCACGGTCATCTATACAAGGAGTGAGTCAAAAAATCATATCATTCCTTATGGGGGTTGGCATGTAGTGTTATTACACATTTTGTATTGATCTCTAGTTGGAATGTTTCGTGATGGGAGTAAATGATGTGTAACAAGTGAACATGTTATGCAACACCCTACATGATATTGATTCTACATAATTTTTTAATTCTATATGTTCATGGTTTAACGTATCATTATACATCATGTATTGAATTATAGTCGATAAGCATCGATATAACTGAATTACATGGAATGTAGTTGGGTGTACAAAGTGTGTAACATGCAATAAACCCTAAAAGATACATGTTGAGACTTTATGTAAGTTATAGGGTTTCTATAAATATATTAAACAATGTAAATATTGTTTCAAATGTCATATTACATTTTCAAAATCACAAAACATTAACACCAATTTGGAAATGCGTGTCAACACACAATATAATTAACCAAGTAAAAAGCTGTACAATGTGTATCATGTTGCGTATATCATGTGAAATTTGATTCTATCCACCATGTTTTCCTAGGTAATTTTAATTATGTCATGTGTAAATAAAATAATAATAATTATTTTTCCCAATATTATACAACTAAATGAAGTGTTTGGTCGATTCCCATATGTATATTCGAAAAAGAATATGTAATACAGACTATAAGAAATATGTTTAATAATATTTTCATATAATTTCAAGGTTTTAAATATATTAAAGAACAATTATGACCTTTTTATATAAAAACCCTATAAATAGTATCACGTTAATTTTATATTAAATAATTCTTGTCATTTTATTAGATATTCATTAATATTATTCTAATAGAAAGTATAAAGATAAATGGTTCGGGGGAACAAACATTTATAGATTAGGCAAGGGAAATTTTGTAATAGACCTCTTGTTTTCCATTGGAGTGAGGGATAAAGTATCATCACATAAGGTAATATTATTTATGTCTTGCGTGAATGTATTTCCTTATAATTAAAACGGTGAAATTTTTAATTTTTGGCCAAACAGATTGGGTTTATCTATGAGATTTATGATTCATGTGATGGGTCATGTTTATGGGGGTTAGTTATAGTATAACGAATAATGGGTATGTGATGCATGTGATACAATGGTGACTGAGATCTATAAGAGTTATGTTTTATGAGGACTCAATTAATGTGTTAATTTCCATGACCTATAAAGACTATTATTATGTTTCATTCCTAAGGCATTATTGATGTTAAAATATTTCCCATTATTTGAATACACTATAAAAAGGATATTAATATTACCTAATTACCATAACTTCTCTTATTGTATTGACTATATTATGTTGTTTCCAATTATTCTAAAGGACTATGAAGTTGTTAGGTGCATTAGAACATGAAAAAAACACTTCTACAGGGATTGTATTTGTTATAACTCTACCCTTAATTTGGATTCATAAAACTGTATAGGTCCTCCTACATGGATATCATGGTAATTTCATGGTTTGGACCTTTGTTTTATTTTTATATTGTCGATTGGTCCACCACCACTAATAAAAAATTTGGTTCTTTATTTATGGTAGATTGTTAAGAACAATATTACATGATTGATTAATATATGATAGGTGTTACTACATTTTAATTAATTTTATCATGAAGTAAAATATATTTTAGATTTTTGTATTTCTCTACTGGTGGTTTACTTCAATGATTTGTACATACACCCTACATGTAACCTTTATTGGATGTGAAAAATTTATTATTTGGAATATAGGTAAGGTTAATGTATGACAACTTTGCTTTTATTACAAACTTTAACATGATTTATTACATAAAACATCACTTGATAAAAAAAAGAAGATCGAGAGGTTTAGTGTCTTTCAGTCTCAGGATCGTTACATAAAAACTTAAAACATGAAACACAACATCTTTATTTAAAACTTACTTTACATGACCACTACATTCCCTCGTACTTAGCATTGCATGGGATAACCTGAGGACATGCATAAGAAATGGGTGATCTATAAATCCCAGTAAGGGAATACACATGTAATACAATGAGGAGTAAAATACATGTTATACAATAGGCGTATCAATATATCACAAGAGAAACATGAACATAAAGGCATGATAAAGCCTGATAATCATAACATGGAATTGTGGCAACAACACTTAACATGGAATTAGCATGAGCCAAGGCTCATTGCAGATAGAGCATGAGTAAAACCTCATTGCACATGAAGCACGAGTAAACCCTCATTGCACTTGAATTAGCATTTTTCAATACTCATTACACATGATGTATCATGATACAATACTTTACCCAATGCATTGGAGCGCTATAAGGGCGCACCCTTCGTAAAACATTTCATTTCTTGCATAAGTGTGCCACATGGATCATAAAACATGGATTCGTAAACCATAATAATTTATTCTAGGATAAAGGAATGTGGAATTAATACATGAAACTTTATAATCAATAATTAAATGTTCATAAATGTGAATACCATTGATGGAGAAATGGGCATCGTATTCACTACACAATGACATTGGCTTAGAAAATCGATTCGATTTCAGCAGCGTAACGGCGTGACATAAGAATTCATAAAAATGGTTGATGAGAGAGAATGGGGTTAGACATAATATTTACATGTAATTGACATTAATGAGGTTATATATATACATGTCCCAACAATTTTAATGGAATTTAGATTCATGATACAAATGTATTGCTTGAATGTAAAAGAGGGGAGAGAAGTTCCTTTTGGAATTTTGGCATAGTAACGGGTGTACATGGGAGGAATTTAATGAGAGATAAAGGGGTCTCTCATCATTAAAACCTAAAGAGGGATGTATGAGGGAGGTTTGAAACCATTCCCCAAAATTCATAATTGTAATTAAAAGGAAAAACAACTTAATGAAAATTGGACAAAAATGAGAAAGGAAGAAAAAACCCTGACATGGAAGTGTGCTACCAAAGGCTAGAGAGAGGCTTGTGAGAGGATTCTTGGGAGCTTGAGGCACCTTGGGAGGATTCTAGAGAAAGTAGGGCAGATTTTGGACGAACTCCAAAGTCTTTGAATGTAACACCCCAAGCTTCTACGGTACGTTTCCCTTCGAATAATGTGATAGCGTGTGTTGTACGCAACCTCGAGTTCTAACACACACCACAACTAATTAAACTAGCTGTTGTGAATAGTAATACCTACTTTTTGAAATCATATATATTCTATATTTGAAAATGGACTTCATTTTTGGATTTGGAATATCAAAATTAGCCTAGGGTGAAATTTTGGTACATTTCGGATAACTTTCATATTTTGATGAATAGTGAAAATTACTAAATTTTAATTAAAAACAACTTTTTTAATCAAAATAATTAATAGTGATAAATTGTTAATTTGAGTGGTTTTAAAGTATATTTAGAATATATTTTTACCATTCAATTTAATGTTTATCATTGGACATAATTTTACAATTAAACCGAACATAAACAAGTGTCAATCTTTTTATAGTTATTATCTCTTAAAAACACGCTTTTTGTTTTGACAGCGGGAATTAATTTTAAATTAATTTCTGCCAATTCTGTGTTTTGAATTTAGGAAAATGGATTCCATATTTGGAATCAGGATGTTCAAATTGTGTAAATAGGTAACTTTTATTTTTAGACATTTTGAATAATTACTGCGGTAAATATTTTATTTACCATGGTTAAGGGTAAATCTGGTAAATAAGGGTTAAAAAAATAAGATTATAATAATACTAAATTACCCTAAAACGTGTCTTAACCCTATTGGTTGATACATAGTCGACCATGGGCATCTTTGGGTCTATTTTGGGACCCCATGGATCCACTTGTAAGTGATAATGACACTTTATTTTAATTAAGTCAAAATGAATACAAAAATGACACAGGCATATATCTTTTAGAACAACAATTTTTACATAGGGTTATACATGTTGGATTTTCGATTATAAATATTCATTAGAAAGCTAAAAGGATTTCCTACATAATGATATTTTACTTATAATTTTTAGACATTAAATAATTTATTTTATTTATGACACAATGATGATGCAGTAATTACTATAATAGTGAAAAATTAAAATAAGTGATATTATAAATACCCAAATAAATATAATATGAAACTTTTAATGAATTAAACTAATTTTCTAGGATAATATGATATATTAGGATTGATTTAATGGACTTTGTTAGAAGTAATAAATCTGTTATGAGTTTCACAAAAATCAACTAATGAATAGTGTCAAAATTGACATAAAAGAATTCTTAAAACAAATATTATATTATTAATTGATATTAAATTCCTAAAAATCTAAGGTTCGGCCAAGAGACTTATATCATGATAGGTTAATCATTAATGGACCACTTGGGGGTCCCTTGGATGTATATAGTAAGTTTATTAACCATAATATATAAAATACAAAGAGACATTGCAAAAGTGAAACTAATTAACTTAGAGTTAATACTTAAAGATAAGGTTAATATAAGTACCCAAACCTGTCTACATTCTATTGGATGAGTTGCTTTCGACCTATCCCCACCTCATCATTTTAATAGTCAACTTTGGAGCCTTTAGAAACCGAATATGAATTTATTATAAATTAATATTTCTAGCTTTTCCAAAGGTGCCCCTCACCCCTCTTATAAAAGGGCACTCCTCCTTCTCATTTCTTCACACCTTCAAAGCCTTTTGGTTCGGCAAAACTCTGCCCAAATACTCTCCCAACATCCCTCAATACAACCTAGAGGCCTTAGTTTGATCAGAAAGCCAACCTAAGGAGCCCTTTTGATCAAATCAAAAGGAAGAACCCGAAGAAGAGGTAATGATTTCACCACCCTTTTCTAAGTTCATTTCTTCTTACACTTCTTCTTCCTTTGTTCTTACCATTCTGAAATAATAACTCCAGTATCTCACATATACTGTGATGTTATTATAAATATGGTACAATCATATTCAGTATTCTATCCACCCTTTTAATAACATGTTACCATACGTGCGTACGTACGGCTTACCGTCTCCACGTCGTGGTGTAATTGTTATTCAATATAATATTATTTGGATGGGTATAATAATGATGTGTAACTCATGTAAATAATAAATATAACATGTTAATGATTCTGTATATATGATATACCATCCATTTATATATTATTTTAATATCAAAAGAATGATATTGTCGCTCGTGCGTACGTACGGACTACCGTCTCCACGAACGCGATGAGATTCATTCTCCATCGTAACCATTAAAGCGTAATTATCATTTTATGATTTAAAAATGATGTTTAAGGACTTGATATCATTCTGGATATGAATAATATACAACCTATCCTTTACAAACATGTCTTACGTAACAAAACATATGAAAGAAAACAAGTAAGTTAACACCCGAAACAACGATAATACTAAGATATTATTATCAAATCAATATTAAAAGATCATATATGATATCATATTAATGTATATGATTCTTGTATAATTTAATAACAATTATTTCACCATTATACAGGAGGTTAACCTACCACAACCAAGGAAAAGTACAAGGTAAGGGTTTTTTCACAACCTCTTCATTATCCAAGGTTGTTTATACGTAATAATCTACTGGGATCTCTTTATCATCCACATCCATGTTTCTTAAAAATGTATTTCAAAACATTTTTACTATTTACTAGAATATGAGTTAAAGTCATTTATACCCTTTTTGACTTTTATAAGTTGTTTATAAAGGAATCTTTCGGTCGTTTTCAAAACAAGGTCCTTTTTAACCTTTTCGACAAAATTAAGGTAAGAATGTTTTTTTTACTTATACGGCGGGTGCGGCTATTTTCCGCCGTTATAAAATATTCAAAGCTTCCCTTACAAGCTTATAAGATTATTTTCAAAGAAAATGTTTTATTTTATATGGATCTTAAATGATTTCAAAATAAAAGGAGATATTTCATTAAAAATAATTTTGATTTCATCTACATCAACATCCTTTGATAGATTTTAAGATTATTTGAAGTTGATTTCTTATGATACAAAACTTCTATATTGTATTGAAGGTTTTGTGATATGTTTGACTGTGGATGTGCTATTTTTATACCATTCATAGTTTATTGTGAAAGTATTGACATTTCGTATGCTAGTTTTAATACGAATGTTTATGTTATGTTTAAACCTTTTCATATGGGAATGCATTGGACTTAATAAGTGACGGGTGGAGCCCGCTATAGCTCCTCGATGCATCGGTAGGTCTCATGAGACAAACTAGTGTCTTGGCACAAGGCCTTGAAAAAATCTTATTTGTAGTCTTGGCACGAGGCCTTGGCTATGTGGTTATGATAGTCTGGCATTATGCATTCCAACATTATGAAAGTGGTTATTGATTTTTGCATGTGATTATTCGATTAGTAGAATATCCATGTGAATAAGTAAATGGCATTATTTCATTTTACTTTTGCCATACCATGTTGAAGTTCAATTTTAAAAGGCTTTTGTTTGAGTAATGCATTGCCTTAAATGTTTATTCTTATTTATGAAAGTTTCCACTATATTGTTATCCTTACTGGGCATTTGAGCTCACCCCTTTTCTATGTTTTATTTTTCCCCAGGATGTGAAGAAGTAAATTATGAATGACCTGCAGGGATATTATGAGGGGATAGTAGTGTGGATTATGGAGACATTATGTTGTTGTAGTAGTTTTTCATTTTATGATGTAATGTAAAACTTATGAATATATCTAGTGTTTCCAAGGCTACTAAACCAATCGGTCTTTCGAGATTTGATCTTTCTTGTGATCATGCCAATGTTATGTAATAATGCACCGACTCTGGGTAACTGGGGTCGGGGCGTTACAGTTGGTATCAGAGGAGGTTTAGTACAAACCTTGGAAGCTAGATTTAGATAAACTCCGATTAGAGCACGTAGACCTAAGATGAACTTTGAGGATTAGTATAGAAGAACTTCCTAGAATTTTGGTATTGTAGAGATTTTGTGAGTTTTCCAAGCAATACATCCCTGTCTGGATACGAGCAGGTAGAGGCGGCTCTGGCACAGATGTACCTAGGGGTAAAACCCGAAAACACCGCTTTGAGCTAGACTCGAACGGGAACTGGTGCACAACAACAGGCCTTGCTGCACTCTTGGTTACGACACTCCCGGGGGATATGCTTAGGATAACTCTCACTATCTTTACAAATCATTATGAAGGGTTTATGAGTATATACTTCCTCAAAGAAAACATTATTATGATGATGGATTATATCCATAAATAGATCAATTTATGTTAAGTGTTTTATAAGTATGGGATTATGTATTTTGATTCATAAACTGATCTAGTTTATGCCATTGTTTAGAAATGGCGCCTAGTGGAAGAAATGGAAACCGTATCAATGCGCGCACTCCATGTAGGGATTGCCCTCCTGCTCAAGATAATTATAGTGGGGCTGGTGATGCAACTGGTGCTGATCAGCTAATCACCGTACTGGGACAACTTACTCAGGTTATGAATAATAACCTTACCCGTATGGAGCACCCTGATCCGCAGCGTGGAGGATCAATGTTAGATCGATTCATGAGACAACAACCACCAACGTTCAATGGGAGTACAAATCCCTTAGTAGCTGAGCAATGGATATTTTCCCTAGAGAAAATATTTCAGGCTTTGGGGAGTAGTGAAAGGGAAAAAGTTACCATGGCAGTTTACCGCCTCACTGGAGATGCTGATCAATGGTGGTCATTGATTCAAAACATGAAGGAAGATGATGAAGTATCAAACATGGAATGGAGGGAGTTCAAAGATCTGTTTTTAGAAAAATACTTTCCTCGCGACCATCGAGCAGATATGGAAAGGCAATTTCTGAGTCTGAGACAAAAGGAGGATGATAATGTCACAAAGTATGAGGCTAACTTTACAAGGTTAGCGAGGTACGCTGGTGATTATATTTGCAACCCAAGAAGTAAGATTGATCGTTTCTTTGATGGGTTAAAACCATTTCTCCTTCGAGCATTAGTCTCACAATCCTTTTCATCGTACGAAGACATTGTCTCATGTGCTATAAAGACCGAAAAGGAATTCTCTAAGTCTTATGACTTTAAAGCAAAGCAAGAGAAGAAGAGACCTGCTGATCAATCGGGGAATGGAAATAAGGGTAAGAAGGGAAAGGTTGAATATCCATCTTGTGGTAAATGCGGGAAGAAACATCCTGGTACTTGCTTGAAGGGAATGGGAGTCTGTTACAAGTGTGGTGAAAAAGGCCACCAAGCTCATGATTGCAAGGGGAAGAAGGAAGCTACCAATGTTCAGTGCTACAATTGCAGGGAGATGGGGCATTATGCAAATGCATGTCCTAAGCGTCAGGAGAACTTACCTCAGAAAAGGCCAAGGGATCAAGGCCAGGCTTATGCTATCACTACTGCTGAGGTAGAAGCTCCGAAAGACGTGGTGGCAGGTAATTTAATGGTTTCCTCAAGTTTAGCAAATGCATTATTTGATTCTGGATCATCGCATTGTTTCATATCTTCCCAGTTTGCTAAGAAAATTAGATATTTCCAATTTGATTTAATAAGGGAGTTGTCAGTTAAAACTCCTAAGGGATGTATCGTTGCAACAAAGTTTTGTGAATCAGTCCCCATTAGAGCACATAAATTTTCTTTATCTGCTGATTTCATCGTCATACCTATGATTGAGTTTGATATAATCCTCGGTATGGAATGGCTTTCGGACTATGATGCGAAGATTTATTGTAAGAAGAAAGAGGTTACGATTCTTGATGATAATGATAAGGAGCACCTTATTTTTAGAGCAGAATCGTCACCACCTAATTCTTATTTAGATCCACCCCCAGTAGCTCAACTTAATTCAATTATTGGGGAGGAAGAGAATGAAATAACTGTCAGTGAGGAAAGGAATGTCCAAATAGAGGATGTACCTGTTGTGAAAGAATTTGTAGATGTATTTCCGGAAGATTTACCTGGACATCCTCCAGAACGAGAAGTTGAGTTTTCTATTGATTTGATTCCTGGATCAAGGCCTATATCGAAGACCCCTTATAGAATGGCCACTGTAGAGTTAGTCGAACTAAAGAAACAACTAGAGGAATTGAGTAATAAGGGATTTATTCGCCCTAGTGTTTCTCCATGGGGAGCCCCTGTTCTTTTTGTTAAAAAGAAAGATGGATCTATGAGGTTATGTATTGACTACAGGGAGATCAATGCTATAACGATAAAGAACAAGTATCCCCTACCTCGTATTGATGATTTATTTGACCAACTGCATGGAGCTCAATACTTTTCAAATATTGACCTTCGATCTGGATACCATCAGTTGTGTGTGAAGAAGGAAGACATTCCGAAAACAGCATTTCGAACCAGGTACGGGCATTACGAGTTTACTGTAATGCCGTTTGGATTGACCAATGCACCCTCTGTATTCATGGATCTGATGAATAGAGTTTTCAAGGAGTATCTCGATGAATTTGTGGTAGTATTTATTGATGATATATTGGTATACTCCAAAACCTATGAAGATCATGAAAATCACTTGCGCATTATCTTGAAGACTCTGAGTTGGCATGAATTATATGGAAAGTTTAGCAAGTGTGAATTCTGGCTTCAGGAGATTTCTTTTCTTGGACATATTGTCTCTAAAGATGGAATCTCTGTTGATCCTTCTAAGACCAAGGCAATCCAAGAATGGCCAGCACCTACGAGTATAACTGAGGTACGTAGTTTTATTGGTTTGGCAGGTTATTATCGACGTTTCGTCCAGAATTTTGCCCGATTGGCAAACCCATTAACGAAGCTCACACGTAAAGGGGTTAAATTTGTTTGGACAAAAGAGTGTGAAGAATGTTTCGAAGAACTGAAGAGAAGATTAGTCAATGCTCCTATATTGACTCTACCATCGAGGAATGATGGGTTCGTTATTTATAGTGATGCATCAAAGAAAGGACTTGGCTGTGTCCTTATGCAGAATGATAGGGTTATTGCCTATGCATCACGATAGTTGAAAATTCATGAACAAAACTATCCTACTCATGATCTTGAGTTATCAGCTGTGATCTTTTCTTTGAAGATATGGAGGCACTACCTCTATGGTGAAAAATGTGAGATTTATACTGATCAAAATAGTTTGAAGTATATTTTCTCACAAAAAGAACTCAACATGAGGCAAAGGAGATGGCTTGAATTACTCAAGGATTATGATTGTACGATACACTACCACCCGGGGAAGGCAAACAAGGTGGCAGATGCTTTGAGCAGAAAAGACCATGGAGTTTTGAACATGATGAGAATTGAAAGGGATCCAATTTTCATGGATCTAGTAAAGATGGACATGGGAATAACCAGGGAAGGTGAAACATCAATGCTTTTTCAAATGGTTGCCAAACCATCTTTACTAGAAAGGATTAAGAGTTCTCAGACCGATGATGAAGAATTTCAGAAGAAGATTAAAGCTGTGAATGATGGGAGATTGAGAGACTTTGTGTATGAAGATGGAACTTTGAAATTTGGAAAGAGACTTTGTGTTCCCAATATACCTGATCTAAAAAGGGAATTGCTGGATGACGCTCATAGTTCCAATTTCTCTATACACCCTGGGAGCACCAAAATGTATAGAGATTTGAAGGAACATTTTTGGTGGGACAACATGAAGAGGGAGATTGCTGATTTTGTGTCAAGATGTATGATTTGTCAACAAGTCAAAGCTGGAAGGCAACAGCCTGGAGGAGTCATGCAACCTCTTCCCATACCGGAGTGGAAATGGGACAATATTACAATGGACTTTGTCATGGGGCTACCAAAGACTCCTAGAAGGAACGATGCAATATGGGTTATTGTTGATCGTCTTACCAAGTCAGCACATTTTCTTGCTATAAGAGAAGATCTACCCCTGGAACGTCTAGCAAGACTATACATTAATGAAGTTGTGAGACTTCATGGAGTACCCCTATCGATTGTTTCTGATCGTGATCCCCGTTTTACTTCAAGATTTTGGAAAAGCCTTCAGAAATCCCTGGATACTGAACTTCATTTGAGCACTGCTTACCACCCTCAGATAGATGGACAATCAGAACGGACTATTCAGACCTTAGAAGACATGTTGAGATCTTGCTCCCTTGACTTTCAGGGTATGTGGGATCATTATTTACCACTGGTAGAATTTTCCTATAACAATAGCTTCCATTCAAGTATTCAGATGGCACCATATGAAGCATTATACGGAAAGAGATGTCGTACACCAACCTGTTGGGATGACGTTGGTGAAAGAAAACTTGTAGGCCCAGAACTGGTGGAGGAAACGGTGGAAAAGGTGAAGGTAATCCAAAATCACATCAAAGCAGCTCAAAGTAGGCAGAAGAGCTATGCCGATAATCGAAGGAAGGATTTGGAATTTCAAGTCGGTGATCATGTTTTCCTGAAGGTATCTCCGTGGAAGGGAGTCATACGTTTTGGTAAGAAAGGTAAATTGAGTCCCAGGTACATCGGACCTTTCGAAATTCTAGAACGAATTGGGGCTGTAGCTTACCGATTGGCAATGCCGCCAAGTCTCTCCAAAGTTCACGATGTGTTCCACGTATCTCTGTTGAGAAAATACATGCCTGACCCAACGCATGTACTCACCTATGAGGAATTAGAACTGGAACCGGATCTGTCTTGTTGTGAAGAGCCCGTCAGGATTCTTGATACAAGAGAACAAGTACTGAGAAACCGGACGACGCGTCTGGTAAAAGTTTTGTGGAGAAATCATAAGATGGAAGAGGCAACGTGGGAACCCGAGGAACTTATGATGAAGAACCACCCGAGTCTTTTTATGCAGTAATACCCTAGAAATTGCGAGGACGCAATTATTTGAAGGAGGGGAGAATGTAACACCCCAAGCTTCTACGGTACGTTTCCCTTCGAATAATGTGATAGCGTGTGTTGTACGCAACCTCGAGTTCTAACACACACCACAACTAATTAAACTAGCTGTTGTGAATAGTAATACCTAATTTTTGAAATCATATATATTCTATATTTGAAAATGGACTTCATTTTTGGATTCGGAATATCAAAATTAGCCTAGGGTGAAATTTTGGTACATTTCGGATAACTTTCATATTTTGATGAATAGTGAAAATTACTAAATTTTAATTAAAAACAACTTTTTTAATCAAAATAATTAATAGTGATAAATTGTGAATTTGAGTGGTTTTAAAGTATATTTAGAATATATTTTTACCATTCAATTTAATGTTTATCATTGGACATAATTTTACAATTAAACCGAACATAAACAAGTGTCAATCTTTTTATAGTTATTATCTCTTAAAAACACGCTTTTTGTTTTGACAGCGGGAATTAATTTTAAATTAATTTCTGCCAATTCTGTGTTTTGAATTTAGGAAAATGGATTCCATATTTGGAATCAGGATGTTCAAATTGTGTAAATAGGTAACTTTTATTTTTAGACATTTTGAATAATTACTGCGGTAAATATTTTATTTACCATGGTTAAGGGTAAATCTGGTAAATAAGGGTTAAAAAAATAATATTATAATAATACTAAATTACCCTAAAACGTGTCTTAACCCTATTGGTTGATACATAGTCGACCATGGGCATCTTTGGGTCTATTTTGGGACCCCATGGATCCACTTGTAAGTGATAATGACACTTTATTTTAATTAAGTCAAAATGAATACAAAAATGACACAAGCATATATCTTTTAGAACAACAATTTTTACATAGGGTTATACATGTTGGATTTTCGATTATAAATATTCATTAGAAAGCTAAAAAGATTTCCTACATAATGATATTTTAATTATAATTTTTAGACATTAAATAATTTATTTTATTTATGACACAATGATGATGCAGTAATTACTATAATAGTGAAAAATTAAAATAAGTGATATTATAAATACCCAAATAAATATAATATGAAACTTTTAATGAATTAAACTAATTTTATAGGATAATATGATATATTAGGATTGATTTAATTGACTTTGTTCGAAGTAATAAATCTGTTATGAGTTTCACAAAAATCAACTAATGAATAGTGTCAAAATTGACATAAAAGAATTCTTAAAACAAATATTATATTATTAATTGATATTAAATTCCTAAAAATCTAAGGTTCGGCCAAGAGACTTATATCATGATAGGTTAATCATTAATGGACCACTTGGGGGTCTCTTGGATGTATATAGTAAGTTTATTAACCATAATATATAAAATACAAAGAGACATTGTAAAAGTGAAACTAATTAACTTATAGTTAATACTTAAAGATAAGGTTAATATAAGTACCCAAACCTGTCTAAATTCTATTGGATGAGTTGCTTTCGACCTATCCCCACCTCATCATTTTAATAGTCAACTTTTGATCCTTTAGAAACCGAATATGAATTTATTATAAATTAATATTTCTAGCTTTTCAAAAGGTGCCCCTCACCCCTCTTATAAAAGGGCACTCCTCCTTCTCATTTCTTCACACCTTCAAAGCCTTTTGGTTCGGCCAAACTCTGCCCAAATACTCTCCCAACATCCCTCAATACAACCTAGAGGCCTTAGTTTGATCAGAAAGACAACCTAAGGAGCCCTTTTGATCAAATCAAAAGGAAGAACCCGAAGAAGAGGTAATGATTTCACAACCCTTTTCTAAGTTCATTTCTTCTTCCACTTCTTCTTCCTTTGTTCTTACCATTCTGAAATAATAACTCCAGTATCTCACATATACTATGATGTTATTATAAATATGGTACAATCATATTCAATATTCTATCCACCCTTTGAATAACATGTCACCATACGTGCGTACGTACGGCTTACCGTCTCCACGTCGTGGTGTAATTGTTATTCAATATAATATTATTTGGATGGGTATAATAATGATGTGTAACTCATGTAAATAATAAATATAACATGTTAATGATTCTGTATATATGATATACCATCCATTTATATATTATTTTAATATCAAAAGAATGATATTGTCGCTCGTGCGTACGTACGGACTACCGTCTCCACGAACGCGATGAGATTCATTCTCCATCGTAACCATTAAAGCGTAATTATCATTTTATGATTTAAAAATTATGTTTAAGGACTTGATATCATTCTGGATATGAATAATATACAACCTATCCTTTACAAACATGTCTTACGTAACAAAACATATGAAAGAAAACAAGTAAGTTAACACCCGAAACAACGATAATACTAAGATATTATTATCAAATCAATATTAAAAGATCATATATGATATCATATTAATGTATATGATTCTTGTATAATTTAATAACAATTATTTCACCATTATACAGGAGGTTAACCTACCACAACCAAGGAAAAGTACAAGGTAAGGGTTTTTTCACAACCTCTTCATTATCCAAGGTTGTTTATACGTAATAATCTACTGGGATCTCTTTATCATCCACATCCATGTTTCTTAAAAATGTATTTCAAAACATTTTTACTATTTACTAGAATATGAGTTAAAGTCATTTATACCCTTTTTGACTTTTATAAGTTGTTTATAAAGGAATCTTTCGGTCGTTTTCAAAACAAGGTCCTTTTTAACCTTTTCGACAAAATTAAGGTAAGAATGTTTTTTTTACTTATACGGCGGGTGCGGCTATTTTCCGCCGTTATAAAATATTCAAAGCTTCCCTTACAAGCTTATAAGATTATTTTCAAAGAAAATGTTTTATTTTATATGGATCTTAAATGATTTCAAAATAAAAGGAGATATTTCATTAAAAATAATTTTGATTTCATCTACATCAACATCCTTTGATGGATTTTAAGATTATTTGAAGTTGATTTCTTATGATACAAAACTTCTATATTGTATTGAAGGTTTTGTGATATGTTTGACTGTGGATGTGCTATTTTTATACCATTCATAGTTTATTGTGAAAGTATTGACATTTCGTATGCTAGTTTTAATACGAATGTTTATGTTATGTTTAAACCTTTTCATATGGGAATGCATTGGACTTAATAAGTGACGGGTGGAGCCCGCTATAGCTCCTCGATGCATCGGTAGGTCTCATGAGACAAACTAGTGTCTTGGCACAAGGCCTTGACAAAATCTTATTTGTAGTCTTGGCACGAGGCCTTGGCTATGTGGTTATGATAGTCTGGCATTATGCATTCCAACATTATGAAAGTGGTTATTGATTTTTGCATGTGATTATTCGATTAGTAGAATATCCATGTGAATAAGTAAATGGCATTATTTCATTTTACTTTTGCCATACCATGTTGAAGTTCAATTTTAAAAGGCTTTTGTTTTAGTAATGCATTGCCTTAAATGTTTATTCTTATTTATGAAAGTTTCCGCTATATTGTTATCCTTACTGGGCATTTGAGCTCACCCCTTTTCTATGTTTTATTTTTCCCCAGGATGTGAAGAAGTAAATTATGAATGACCTGCAGGGATATTATGAGGGGATAGTAGTGTGGATTATGGAGACATTATGTTGTTGTAGTAGTTTTTCATTTTATGATGTAATGTAAAACTTATGAATATATCTAGTGTTTCCAAGGCTACTAAACCAATCGGTCTTTCGAGATTTGATCTTTCTTGTGATCATGCCAATGTTATGTAATAATGCACCGACTCTGGGTAACTGGGGTCGGGGCGTTACATTGAGTGAGGAGGAAGTGGGATCTTGGGTTGGTTTATATAGGGAAGGTGGGGGAATTCTTTATTATTTATGTTTGGGACCCCTTATATTAAATTAATCCAAACCACAATCCTTCCCATGGTTTTTTCCCATGGTTTTTGGAAAATTGAAGAGGGAAAAAATATTTTATAAGGCCAAAGTCCTAACTTCTTAAAATAATAGGGTTGCTTTTGTGGAGGTGATTCACACTCCCATGGAAAACAATTTAAAAATACAAGGTGTTTAATAAGTTTTGAGGGGTCCATTAATGCTTTTAAGAGTAAGTAAAACAGACCCAAAATCACATTATTTTAATGTTAAAACATATATTGGCCGAAAATAAATATTATAGAATTTTTTTACATCACTTTTGGGTCATTATGATGTCATAAAACACATTATATATTTAAACGGTATTTAAATTTTACCCAAAAATATGACTGTCTCAAAAAATTATGAAAAATTCACCCTTGGATAATTCTGATATCCTGATTTCAGAAATAACATTTATTTTATCTAAATAATTTTATAAATATGTTAATTTTTACTTTTAAAAAAAACCGACATTTATCGAAAATTCACGGGTTTTGACAGAAATGGCTTTCAAACCATAATAAAAATTATAATTGAATTCATAAAATTCTAAGATCATTTATATAGAATAAAAAATAATTTAATAAAAATAATAATATTTTATTAAAATAATATTTAATTAAAATATCCCTTACTTAAAAAAATAATTCTTAATTAAATAATAACTAAAAACACTATTTTTTCTTTAAAAACTATTTACAATGTTTCAAAAAATTGACAAGGGGTATATTTATTATGATATACAAAAATAATATACATGAACATAGTACTAGTGATTAGTTACATAACCCCTTAAAACAGCTGCATAAGACCTAAGGGTACGGTGTTCAATGGTGACAGACTCTTGGGGTGGCTCGGATAACATCGCTCGGGTGGTAATTTCTATCAACTTCCACTTTTCCCGTAGACGGTCCCATTCGAGCTTGACATGATGAAGCTCACCTTGGGATTGGTCAAGAGCGAAGCCCAATGATTCCACCTCTTTTTCGAGCTATGACAAATGGTCTTCGTATGGGGAAATTCTGCTAGATGAGGCCATCACTTCCTTTGTCTAAGTAAATTTGATTTGTTAAAGCCCTATATTAATATTAATCATGTGATCACTGTTCAAATACTATATTAGCAAAGTCAAAATTCATAACATGAAACAAAAGTAGTTGACATATTATATAAACATAATGATACATTTGATTAGATCAAGATGGATTTCCATTAATGAAACTTTGGGTCGGTACAATATACCCCCCTTAAGAAATTTCGCCCTCGAAATTTTCCTTTCCCCACACTAAAACAGATGTCGGTAACTCACCTTCATCATTTCCTCTGATTCCCAAGTTGCTTCTTCAAACATGTGCTTTCTCCACAACACCTAGATGAGGGGTATTGTCTTATTTCGAATAACATTTTCTCTATGATCTAAGATCTTCCCTAGTTGTCCTCATAAGAAAGATCATATTCCAATTGTACAACCTCAGAAGAGAGTACATGTGAAGGGTATGATATTTACTTCCTTAAGAGGGATACATGAAAGTCATCGTGTACATTGGGGTGTTCACAATCTTCTGAGGAAAGGAATAGGCTGGAGGATTGGGAATGGTTTAACGGTCAAGATTTGGACTGATCCATGTCTTATTGATCAGGAAGGCGCAAAGGCATCATCCCCTGTTTATCCAGGCTCCGAACATGCCACAGTCGGTTGTCTATTTGATAATCAAGGGGTGGGATGGTGTCTGGAAAAAATCTTTTCATGGTTTAATGAGAGGGATAGGAGAATTATTCTGAGTATCCCCTGTATGCCAGACGCAGGGCCAGATCATCTCTACTGGACAAACAACACCTCAAAAGTGTACACGGTGAAAGCTGGCTACCGGCGAGCTCTCACTACTCAAATTACAGAAGGAGATGTGAGGCCCTGGACATCAATTTGGAAGCTTAATGTTCCCCCTAAAGTCCGCTTTTTCTGGTAGCAGGTGTGCACCGGTATCCTTCCTACTAAGAGCCTCCTAGCATACAGACACTTTTCAAATGACAACTCATGTCCCTTCTGCCCTAATGTGCTTGAATCCCCTCTCCATGCTCTCATTCAATGCCCCGGGGCTCAGGAGGTTTGGAATGGCGGGGGATCTACTATGGAGTTTTCCCTGGATGTCTCATCGGATCTTACCTCTCTCCTGATGCGATGGTGTTCCTCCTTTTAACCGGATAAAACAGGCGCCCTGTGCATTCTGACTTGGATTATATGGGATAGGCGGAACGAGGCCATTTTCAATATTTTTCGGAGGCCCCCCAGATTTTGGATTGACCGGGCATCATCATGGATTGCGGTTTGGCAGAACCACCCTGAGCAGCAAAGACTTTTCACCCCCTCTCCTCATTCCCAACATTGGTGCCCCCCACCAAAAGGGATTATTAAGATCAATGTGGATTCCTCTCTCCCTAAGGATGGACCAGTTGGACTAGGTTTTCTATCCCGAGACAACTAGGGAAATCTTATCACTGCCAAATATGAAGCACGCTATGCACTTTGGGATTCCTCAGTCGCGGAGGCCGCCGCCATCCTTGCTGGGTTAAACTTCGCAAAAGACCGTGGTTGGGATTCCATTCACATCAAATCTGATTGTCTAACCGTAATCAATTCCACCAATCTCACTGACGGCGGGCTTCAACCTTTCGGCTCCATTACTCGGTGTATTCACTCTCTGAGACAACTCTTCACATCCTGCAATTTCTCATTTATTAAAAGGGAAGCGAATGAAGCCGCTCACAAGATGGAATCCGTTGGCCCTCCTTACGAGGATTTTATCTGGTTTAATAATTTTCCATTGTGGTTATGCGACTGTATTTCTACTGATCTCCATCATTAATGGATTCGTCTTATTTTGTCAAAAAAAAAACTTCCCTTTCTTTCCAAACCTCATAACCTTATTCCAAAGAGACATTCATTGAAAAACCATGTCTCCAACTTTAATCTCAAGGTCTCGTCGACGGTTATCTGCATAACTCTTTTGTCGACTCCGGGATGCCTTGATATGCTGCTGAATGGTCTTCACCATATCCACCATTTCTTTGACCATTTCTGGTCTAAACAGCTTACGTTCACCGACCTCATCCCAACATATTGGTGTTCTTCACCTTTTCCCATACAGGGCTTCATATGGTGCCATTTGGATGCTTGAGTGGAAACTATTATTATAATATAACTCCACCAGAGGAAGATGTTGATCCCATCCTCCTTTAAATTCCATTGAGCATGCTCTCAACATGTTCTCAAGTGTTTGGATAGTCCACTCGGATTGGCCATCAGTTTGAGGATGATAGGACGTACTGAAGTTCATTTTAGTATTCAGAGCATGTTGAAGACTCTTCCAAAACATAGGGGTGAATCTTGGATCTCAGTTAGACACAATAGATAGTGGCACTCCATGCATCCTTACCACTTCCCTGATATATATCCATGCCAGTTGATCAAATGAGAAATCTTCCTGAATAACAATGAAGTGTGTAGTCTTTGTAAGACAATCCACAACAACCCAGATTGCATTGTTGTCTTTGGATGTCCTTGGAAGTCAGGTGACAAAGTCCATGGTGATTTTCTGCCATTTTCATTTTGGTATGGGCAATGGTTGCATCATCCCCTTAGACCTCTGCCTCTATGCCTTAACTTGCTGACACACCAGGCACTTTGATGTATATTCAACGATCTCCTTCTTCATATTATCCACCCAAAAGTTTTCTCGGAGATCTCGATACATCTTTGTGCTCCCTGGGATAGTTGAGAAATTTGAACTATGTGCATCAGCCAAAAGTTCCTTCTTCAGCTCCAAACATGATGGAACACATAGTCTTTTCCCAAAACGCACAATTCCTTCTTCATTAACATTAAAATACGACGATTTCCCTTTTTCGATAGCTTCCATTTTTTCTTGAATTCCCAAATCATCCTTTTGAGCATCCTCTAACCTTTCCAAAAGAGGCGGTTGAGAAATCATTTGTGAAAGGATTTATGATGTTCACTTCTTTATGATTTCCATGTCCATCTTCATCAAGTCTAAGAATATTGGATCCCTCTCAATTCTCATCATTGATATAATGGATCTGTCCATTCTACATAGGGCATCTGCCACCTTGTTCTCTTTCCCAGGGTGGTAATCAATTGAACAATCATAATCCTTGATGAGTTCTATCCATCTTCTCTGGCGCATATTAATCTCTTTCTGTGTGAATATATATTTTAGACTCTTGTGGTCATTATATATCTCACATTTCTCCCCATAGAGATAATGCCGCCATATTTTCAAGGCAAAGATCACCGCTGCCAACTCCAGATCATGTGTTGGATAGTTTCGCTCATGGATTTTCAACTACCTTGAGGCATAGGATATCACTTTATCATTTTTCATCAGCACACATCATATTCCCTTCATTGAATAATCACTGAATACCACAAAAGTTCCCCACTTGTGGGTAAAGTGAGCACAGGTGCAGTGATAAGCCTCCTTTTCAACTCCTTTAAGCTTTCTTCGCATTCGTCACTCCAAGAAAACTTTACTCCCTTTTGAATTATCTTGGTACGAGGGATTGACAATCATGAGAAATTTCTCACAATGTTTCGATAATATATAGCTAACCCCAAGAAGATACGGATATCCATTACCGATGTTGGCCTCGGCCATCCCTAAATTGCATCTGTTTTGGAGGGGTCCACAGATATCTCATTGCTTGTGATGATATGGCCCAAGAATGATACCTCCTTAAACCAGAACTCACACTTGCTGTAATTTTCATAGAGATTTTCCTTGCGCAAAGTCTCTAGTACTGTTCTTAAATGATCCTCACTATCCTCCTTGGTTTTGGAGTATATTAGAATGTCATCTATAAAGATTACCAAAAAATTTTCTAGGTAATCTCTAAAGACTCTATTCATCAAGTCCATGAAGATTTCTAGAGCATTGGTGAGACCTAAAGGCATTAATATGAATTTATAGTGCCCATATCATGTACGAAAAGCACTCTTGGGGACTTCTTCCTTCTTCACCCTTACTTGAAAATATCCCGAGCGCAAATCTACCTTGGAGAAGTATTGCTCTCCACGCAACTGATCAAACAAGTCATCGATCCATGGTAGAGGATACTTGTTCTTTATCGTGATTTTGTTATGTTCATGATAATCGATGCAAAGCCGCATTGACCCATCCTTCTTCATGACAAAGAGGACTGGTGCACCCCATGTTGAAGAACTTGGGTGTATATAACCTTTATCTAGATTCTCATATAGTTGTTTCTTCAGATCTTCAAGCTCTACAGCATCCATTCTATATGGAGTCTTGGATATTGGTAATGGCCAGGGTATAAGTTCAATTTAGAATTCAACATCTCTTCTTGGAGGAAGAACATGTAGTTCCTCAGGAAACACTTCCGTGAATTCCCTCACAATAGGAATTTCTTCAAGTATGATTTCTTCCTTGGACTCAATCATCTGAGCCAAATACACGTGCTCATAGGGTAGTAATATCCATTCTTGAGATGATGGAGCTAAAGGAGATTCATCTTTCTCCTGACACTTGTAAGGAATCGGGGGTCGATTCTCCATATGGAGTGTGATTCCCCTCTCCCGACAACTTATGTTGGATATATATAAGGAAATCCAATCCATTCCATGAATTGAATCATATTCCACCAGAGGGAGTATGAAGAGGTTCACCGGGAAATTAAATCCATAGATTAAAACAGGGGAGGACATATATTCATCGGATGCAATGATTACCCCATTTTCCATACTCACCGCCATATTCACTTCCATGATTTGTGGTGGTGCTAGGATTGTTCTACTAATCTTTTGAGATATAAAATAATGCGTAGAACCTGAATCAAAAAGTACATTCTCTATTCTTGAATGAATAACTATCGTACCTGTCAGTAGTTCGTTGTTGGGGTTCACTTCGGTAGAAGTGATGGAAAAAGATCTTCATTTCTACCTTGGAGGCTGTTGGTTGCCTCCAAAAACCCATGGATTAGGGCACTGATTTTCAAAATTCCCCGGTTCATTATATTTGTAGCATTGAACAATGCGCTGAGTTTTGAACAAAGTGTTCATCTCCTTTGTCACAGCCGCTGGTCTTTCTTTCAAACAGTTATCAGCTAGGTTCCCTTATGTTCCCCACCTAAAGCATTTCCTCGCCCCCTTGAGGCAATTTCTAGGGTTCTTCTTTTCAACAATTTTGGAAAGTGGGGTGCTGGATCTTAT
Source organism: Viscum album (assembly GCA_963277665.1). Classification (NCBI taxonomy): domain Eukaryota; kingdom Viridiplantae; phylum Streptophyta; class Magnoliopsida; order Santalales; family Viscaceae; genus Viscum; species Viscum album. The sequence goes on along the minus strand of OY728151.1, from coordinate 828,851,909 downwards.
TATCACCATTGAATCTATCCATCTGACTGCCAGCATTGAAGTCCACCTTATACTTCTTGTCCCCATGATACCCATATGATCCCCCGATCTCCATTTCGACCTTGAGGGAACATCGGACAATTTCCTCATAGCTGTCGAAGTCACGGATCGCTAATGCTTTCTGCAGACTAGGCTTCATCCCACCAAAGAAGCTGTCAACTTTGCATTCAGGGGTAACAACAAAGCCGAAAGCATATCGTGCAAGCCTTGTGAATTTTTCCTTGTACGCTCCAACAGATTCTTCGTCTTTTTTCTTGAGGGAAAGGAAGTCCCTTTCCATATTAAGCCGGAGGGTGCGTGGAAAACATTTATCAAAAAACATGTTCCGGAAATCCTTCTTTTCCAACTCCTCGATCTCCTCCTCATGCTTCGTATTTTTGATCAACGTCAACCATTGATCAGCTGCACCATCCATACTATAAGCTACCAGGAGAACCTTCTCTTTTTCAGAACATTTAAGGATGGAGAAGATCTTTTCAATGGAGTTGATCCATTGTTCACCGATCGTGGGGTCGGATGATCCACTAAAAGTAGGAGGCCTTTGTCTCATAAAGCTCTCGATAGTGACTTTTTCTTTATTAGGGGGGTTGAATGTTCCTCTTGACCCGTGTTTCTATTCAAAACTTGAGTTATCTAAGAGAGAAGCGTGAAAAAGTTCATGATTCCCGCTCCCATTGGATTGGGCATCTAATTACTACAGTCATCACCCTGATCTTCACAACGGTTATTAGCCCGAGTCCTCATATTACCGGCCATTGGCTGGAATAAAAGGAAAGTTAGGGGTATCACATAAAGGGTAATCCAAAGAAAAAAGTTGATGACTTATAAATACACTTTTATTTCCTTAACACATGAGTCTATAGGCTTCAATCTAGGCTTTCCATGATCTACATTCTAACATATATTCTTAGGGGAAATTTTTTTAATTCCCTTAATAAGGGTTCATACTATGCTTGTGAATTTACTAAATCATATCCCCTGGGAGTGTCGTAACCAAGAGTACAGCAAGGCCCGTTGTCGTAAAGCAGTTCCTGTTCGAGTCTAGCTCAAAGCGATGTTTTCGGGTTTTACCCCTAGGATAAATCTGTTCCAGAGCCACCTCTACCTGCTCGTATCCAGACAGGGATGTATTTCCTTGATAAACCACTTACTCAATACTCAGAAAAACATAGGAATATATTTATTATACTTAGTCTTGTCTCTAAGGATTTTCTAGGGTTTTCTAATCCTAATCCCAAAAAATAACTAAACCTATCCTCTGATACAAACTTTGACAACCCTTCTTTTATTACAAAAAAAACATGATTTATTACATAAAACATCACATGATACAACAAATATGATAGAGGGGTTTAGTGCCTTTGGGGATGCAGATCATTACATAAAAATATAAAACATGAAATACAACATCTTTATTGAAAACTTCCTTTACATGACCACTACATTCCCTCATACTTAGCATTGCATGGGATAACCTGAGGACATGCATAAGAAAAAGGTGATCTATAAAGCCCAGTAAGGGAATACACATGGAATAACATGAGGAGTACAATACATGTTAGAAAATAGGAATATCAATTGAGCACAAGAGATACATGAACATAAAGGCATTATAAAGCATGATAATCAGAACTTGGAAATGTGTCAACAACAGTAAACATTGAATTAGCATGATCCAAGGCTCATTGCACATAGAGCATGAGTAATCCCTCATTGCACATGAAACACGAGTAAACCCTTGTTGCACGTGAATTATCATGATTCAACACTCATTTCACATGACGTATCATGATACTATACTTTACCCAATGCATTGGAGCACTATAATGGCGCACCCTTATAAACATTTCATTTCATGCATAAGTGTGCCACATGGATCATAAGACATGGATTCACAAAACATAATCATTTATTCCATAATAAAGTAATGTGTAATTCATACATGAAAATTTATAATCAATAAGTCAATGTGAATAATGTTTAATACCATTGATGGAGAAATGGGCATGGTATTTACTACACAATGACATTGGCTTAGAAAATCGATGTGATTTCGGCAGCGTAACGGCGTGACATAAAAATTTATAAAAATGGTTGATCAGAGAGAAAGGGGTTGATAATAATATTTAAATGTATTGGAAAGTAAATAGGTTATATAGATACATTTCCCACCAATTTTAATGGAATTTAGATTCATGATACAAATTATTGCTTGAATGTAAAAGAAGAGAGAGAAGTTCCTTTCGGAATTTCGACATAGTAACGGGTGTACATGGGAGGAAATTAATGAGAGAGAAAGGGGTCTCCCATAATTCAAACATAAAGAGGTATGTATGTGGGAAGTTCAAAACCATACCCCAACATTCATAATTGAATCTAAGGGCAAAACAACTTAAAGAAAATTGGACAAAAATGAGAAAGGAAGAAAAAACCCTTACTTGAAAGTGTGCTTCCAAAGGCTAGAGAGAGGCTTGTGAGAGGCTTATTGGGAGCTCGGGGTAGCTTGGTAGGATTATAGAGAGAGTAGGGCAGAGGTTGGACGAACTCCAAAGGCTTTGAGTGAGGAGGAAGTGGGATTTTGGGTGGGTTTATAAAGGAAATGTGAGGGAATTATTTATTATTTATGTTTGGGACTCATTATATTAAATTAATCCAAACCACAAATCATCCCACGGTTTTTGCCCATGGTTTTTGGAAAAGGGAAGAGGAAAAATATTTTTTATAAGGTAAATTTTCTAACTTCTTAAAATAATAGGTTTTCTTATGTGGAGGCGAGTCACACTCCCATGGAAAACAATTTAAAAAGACAAGGTGTTTAAAAAGTCTTGAGGGGTCCATTAATGCTTTGAAAAGTAAGTAAAATAAATCCAAAATCACATTATTTTAATGGTAAAACATATATTGGCCGAACATAAAGATTATATGATTTTATTACATCACTTTTGGGTCATTATGATATCATAAAATACATTATATATTTAAACGGTATTTAATTTTTACCCAAAAATTTGACTGCCTCCGAAAATTATGAAAAATTCACCATTAGATAATTTTGATGTCCTGATTCCAGAAATAACATTTATTTTATCTAATTTTTTTTAAATATGTTAATTTTCACTTTTAAAATAAAAACCGACATTTAACGAAAATTCAGGGGTTTTGACAGAAATGGCTTTCAAACCTTAATAAAAATTATAATTGCATTTATAAAATTATAAGATCATTTATATTTAATAAACATTAATTTAATAATAATAATAATATTTTATTAAAATATTATTTAATTCAATAATCCCTTAATTTAAAAAAATATATTTCTTAATTAAATAATAACTAAAAACACTATTTGTACTTTAAAAACTATTTACAATGTATCAAAAAAATGACAAGGAGGTATATTCATTATTATATACAAAAATAATATACATGAACATAGTACTAGTGATTTGTTACATAACCCCTTAAAACAGCCGAATAAGACCTAAGGGTAAGGTGTGTGATGGTGACAGACTCTTGGGGTGGCTCGGATTACATCGCCCGAGTGGTAATTTCTATCAACTTCCACTTTTCCTGTAGATGGTCCTGTTCGAGCTTGACATGATGAAGCTCAGCTTGGGATTGGTCAAGGGCGAAGCCCAAGGATGCCACCTCTTTTCCAAGCTCCGACAAATGGGCTTCATATGGAGAAATTCTACTGGATGGGGCCATCACTTCCTTTGTCTGAGTAAATTGGATTTGTTAAAGCCTTATATTTATACTAATCATGTGATCACTGTTTAATGACTATATTACCAACGGTCAAAATTTTTAACATAAAACCAAAGAAGTTGACATTTTATATAAATATAAAGAGACATTTAATTAGATGAAGAGGGATTTCCATTAATGAAACTTTGGTTCGTTACATAATGAATTAATAAAAGTTTTTTTAGCTTTATCATATTGATAGATGGATAGAAACACTTTTGAGGAATGGATGTAAAAAAATTATAAAAGATTATTTCATTTTGATTACACAATTTATATGATCAGTTCCATATGAGATCACATTGTTACTATCGATTTATGGAATTCCAAATGTATCATTTTTTGTTACATGATAATATTTTTTTTTATTATCATTGGAACTCTATTATTATATATTTTATTTTGATGATTTTTTGGTTTTCACTTTCTATTAAATGGTTATGATATTGAGGGAATTTTATCAGGTTATATGGATTAATAACTCAGTACTATTTATTATAATTTGACATATATGGATTAGAAAATATGTTTATTTTACATCTCACCTCAGACATTGAAAATTGATCCCAAAAATTAGAAATCATGTTTGATTATTCTACGAATTATTTCCCTATAGTTATTGAAAACTATAACTAACTCCTCTCAGATGGAATTCTTTTCTATTTCATCCATCATATACAAGTCTACTCTATCCCTAGTTGTTATCTTCAATATTTAATTCAACATAAATAACTTAATCGATTAGAATACCAGATTTCTTTTTTAATTAGCGTCTTAATGTGGGAAATAATCTTTATAATACCATTTACTTGGATAACCATTGGTTAAGCTATATTTACTATGTATACACTTCATTCTTTTTAACTCCATTTAAATTCAATAAAAAAATTGATAAAAATTTTATCCATAAATTGTGTTTATTTTTATAAAAATTTATTACTTAAAACCCCACAAATAGATACATCAATTATATAATTATTACACTTAGAGAATATCATATAAACAAATTTATTAGTTAGAGAATATCATATCTATAAAATATAAACATTAAAAATAAATCTTTAAAAAACATCCATGAATTATAAATTAACACCGAATATAATTGATTAAAATATAAAATATCCAAAAATAATTTATATATTTACTTGGAGTAAAAAAGTAAGTCTGACATTGTTTTTTCATTTTATCCTTTGTAGTAATGGAATGTGGTTCCAATATTTGAATCCATCTTTTCCTTTATCAATCAATAAATATTTGACTAACATATACCTCATTGTGGATGATACTATACTTATTAAATAAGTAGAAAATAATAATAAATCCTAAACTAAAGATCACCATGATATGAGACTAAAACCAAGTATAATATAAATTAGGAACATATATACCATAAACAAAATATGTATATTCTCATTTTCTTCAACCATACATCTGTTAAAGATCCCTAAAAATAATCCAATGTACTCCTTCCTCCGAAACATATCCAAAATACATATAAATAATCCAATATTTGGGGGAATTCGCTTTCATTCCACAATATTATAATAATCATTCAATAGAATGGAATGTTGAGAATGAGATATTTCTAGAAGAATCATTATATGTTTAAACACCTTGAAAACTATATCATCGGTTTTGGATTCCTTTTTATAGTCCATGAGGAGTATCCTTGATCCTCTTTGAATTTACTCAAACCATTTGAAATATTCAATTAAATTCCTCTGGATATAACATTTGTAACATTTTTTTGTTCATGTATTCGAATACTCTCCCATACATTTCATTATGTGAAACATTAATCATCATTGGTAGCTTAAGTGGAAGATAAACAAACCATTTTAACCTAACATTCAGAAACCACAATAAATCATAGAAATTCATATGAATGACACATTAATGTTATGATATATCATATAATTAAAATTTGATAATGACATAAAATATGATGAACATAGGTAATGGTATTATTATGTCATCATATCATATGATATTATATACCCCAAAGTCATAAATCACGATTTTTTAAAAAGTACACCATAATATATGAAATAATCATAACTTAATATGTGATATAGAAAAAAATATATCAAATTTATTAACTCTTTGGGAATATATCCTACTTGCAGAAAATCTATAAAAACGTTTTTCCCACAAACTGTATATTTTATCATATTCAAAAAAATTGGAAACGATATAGAAAAAATAGGATATCTTCTAAAAATCATTTTTAAGGATATAATAAATTTTACTTTATATTACATCATACGAAGCACCTTATGGATATCAATCTAATATTTTTTTATAAACTAAAAAACACATTTATACAAGCTCTCTGAGATTTATAAAATACAATATCCATTCAAAAAAACAAAATGTGACCCCAAAATAGTTTCTATAATTGAAAGAATATTATTTCGGGAATTCATAGATGTAGGAAAATATAGGTCTCTACAATAGAATCCTTATTACTTAAGATATAAAGTGATTTTTTGTGATCTTTATGAAACACATGTATCTCAATATCTATTAACAACAGTTATACCATATAAAAAATAAATTTTCTTATGATATTGTTTTCTAACATATAAAGTAACCACATGAAATAAAGTATATCAATCATGTATTAGTACTAAAATGTTCTTGATTATATGAGTATATACAAAGAAAGTGGGAGAATACGACACATGTAATTCACCATAATAGATGAACACATGAAATTTCTATTTTCCAATATATAAGAATTCCAATATTCAATTATCAATGTATGAACATATACTCCATTAATCTATATCGATAAAGATCCCATATTTTATACACATGAAATAAGAGGATAAATCTCATACTAGTTAAATTAAACTGATGAAATGATCAGAAACATACACAACCACTCCCTAATTAGATCAACCTCAAGTATAGAATAATACATCAATAATATTATAAGTTACTCATAAAAAGTATATTTTTTAGATTTATATGTGGGTAAATATAAATATAAAACATGAAACACAAGTATAACTAAAAATAATGCATGACACTCTTTGTGGAATACTTCATGTGTCATGCCGCATAAAAACCACGTTTCGTGTATCATGATTACATTACATATCATAATATCCGATCCTAATTTAAATAATCATAACACCTCATCATAGCATATAATAATCCATAAAAATGTGACCTACTGATAACTCAAAACTGTGCATTGAGGGGATAATAATCATTTCATATCATGTGTCAGATGCATCCAAAATGATATAATGAAAATTAAATGATTCCTCGTACATAAAATGATATTTTTTATAATATTCTTAAAATATATTAATTATATACTAAAATACTTATATTCATGCCAACTTTTTATTTTATAATAATTAATTCTAGAATTAATAAATCATATTAAATTTTATGTTTTGTTAAAATAATTAAATCATGGAGAAATTATTTTCATACCACTATGTGATCATTTAATAAATCTAAATTACTAAACTTATTTAATGGGTAACATATTTAATGAAATACTGTTTCGAAAATAGTAGGATTTGGAATCATAATCCAAGTTCTCGACAGATTGTATAATTTCACAAACATCATTATATCATAATGTAAAATGTTCTAAGGTTAATTTAATATGTTGTATACTAATAATTAGATGTACATTAATCATCATCATCATATTTGGAACATTTCCATAAATTTTATTTGAGGTCACCATGGTAAAAAAAAGTGAAACACTTTACAATATTCATTATAATTATACACTAAATGTTAAAGCACATGATAGTTAGTCATTGGGTGCCCCATGGAATATTTATACTCATTGTATTTTGGATATAGTGAATATAATTTTCAAATTGTATTATAATATAACAAATAAACATATATATAAACCCAAATACTATCATAATTATTTATTCACCCTGTGATGAAATATTTTAAAAGACTAAAAAATAATTCTAATCATTTAAAAATAAATTGAATTTATAGATATTAAAACCAAAAATTTCAATAGGTTAAAATTTTTAAAACATTTATGGAATGTGATAATTTATATTGGACAACTTTTTGAGTTCCTAAGGCCCATATATAGGTATTATAATCCTCATATGATGCACCTTGGGCTCAATAGATGTGATCACAAATTTGTACTCCTTATGGTAGATTTTGTTTTACCACTCATTTATATTTTATTTTTAAACATGAAAGTATAATGTTGTGTTATATATAGAGATAAATTCCATGAATTGGATGCTTCATGTAGATTATGGTCACCCATGGAGGAATGAACCCACTGTTTTCATCTTTGGTGATCTAAATTAAGCATGTAAGACTCCTAAATTTGTTTACAAATATTTATATCATTATTTAATTGATTTATAATTTTTCTTATGATATTGATTAAAATTTGGTTTTTAGTGTTAAATCATATGTTACATGGTTAGGGTGAAAAGTTACCCTAATTATTCAAGATGACCATGGACCATGACTCACTAAACCACCACCTGTACATGGTTAATAACATTGTAAACCTAACCATGTATCTTAGCTATGTATACCAAAAAATGTAAATTTTTATTTTATTTTTTTCAATTTCTAAAGGGGTTAAATTCCATTTTATACTACTCATTTTTAGAGGATCAAATATCCATATTATATTGGTCACAACCCCTCTTTATCATGATTCAACATAGATTCATCACAAATTCTCCTGATCATCGTACATAATGGTATCTGCGTCTCCCTATCCATCATATGATTCATACCTTATATGATTTATTCTTACCTCATAGTAATGGTGGCCAAGGAATTGATGTATTTTTTTGATGTATATATGATTATTAATGTTATGGATACAACTTGTCTCTTATCTTATCCTTCTGTGGGAAAAAATAATTTCTAGAATAATTAATCATCATTGAAGTCCCTCTGTTAATTTGTTATTATTTTTACTTTGACTAGTTGGATTTTTTTAAGTAATCATAATTACTATTGTGATGTTATTGGTGATTAATGATGATCTATAATAATTTTACCCATGACTTTTTATGATTTTCAATATATGGGAAGTAAATGATTAAATGGTTGTGAAGATCATAGTTCAATTTTATGTCTATAATGTTTTTGATGAAACACCTAAACTAATTACATATTATTTTATATAGAATTTTTTTAATGAAAATTTTGGAATATTATTTTTTTTATATTAAGGTATTAAAAAATTAATGGACTTTGTGATTGATGTAATGTATGTTTTATATTGAGATAATGTAAATTGGAACCTTGATTCATTAAAATTATTCATGTGATACCTTTTTTCTAGAGGGGGGTTTTTAAGATAGATATTGAGTTATGGTGATGTGAATAATGTTTGGTCATAACTCTCCCTTTGATATCAACTTATGCAACATGGCTCTCCCCCTTTTCCAATTCACTAGGTCAACGTAATGCTCAATTGGGAACTTATTTATAGAATTATAATGGTGCTGTTAAGACCATTATAATCGTAAACCATAGTTAATTGGTACCTCCCCATTATGATTTTCATTATGACACTAGTGTTAAATTATTTACCATTTCATGTAAATTTATTCCATTACATTACATTATTTATGATACTCAATCATTAATATTATGAACATGATATTTTTTTCAAAAAATGTTAATTTGGTACTTTTATATGTATAATTAAATATATCATGAATTTGACAATTCATTGAAGGGTTTCTAAAGGTTTATTAGTGAATTAATACTAAAGTTTTTTTTTGTTCACAAAAAACATAGAATTTATGTGTGGTTGTAGACATTTTTTTAAATTGATAAAAATAATGGAAAATGTAAAGACCTGGAATTTCCATGGATTTTTTTTTAATTAAATAGGAATTTTACGTGTCTGTGAAAATTTACGGCACGTGATTCCGAGGCCCATCGTGCCCAAAATGAATTTCTGAAAAACTTTTTGTGTATGTTCACTAAAAGTGTGAGCATAATTTTCTAAATTTTGAACTAGTTCTCAGAATTGAAATCTGAGAGCACCGTTGAACTCACAGTGCCAGTATTCTCATAAGGAGACCTTCACCTCGACTGAAGTATGTCAAGGGTGGAAGTTATTTTTTAATTAGTTGTGAAAAAATAAAAATAAAATAAAATGGTGTACCAATTTATTTTTATTTTTATTTTGAAACTCCCATGTGGATTTTTCATAGTTGGGGATGACCATAACTAAACCTCCCTTGAGAGGTTATGGTGGTGGGGACCACCCGAGTATAAACCCCCCTTGAACTACCCTTTAAAGGGAGAATCCCTCAAACTTCATATTAAATTTGGGGGAGCCTCTTCAACTCCCCCAACATTTATTAGGAAAACTCACATAATTAATTTAGATTTTTTTAATTTATTACAATGAACTAAATAGAGAACAAAATCTATTATGATGGCTACATGGATTTTTTTTGGAATTGGGAGGAAGGAACCTTGGAAGAATGCTCTCTAATGAAGAACGCCAACGAAGAATGCTGACATTAACTCTGACTTCTTCCACGGGACATTCGTTGATGTGAAACGTCTTCAACGTCAATGAAATGATGATAAATGAATTGAAGACATCACCAGCATCCATCTATTCCCAACGACATCGTCTCCTTCCCCACAGACAATCTTCAAAAAATCAAATTAACAAGGTAGGGAAGGTGTTTGAATTAATTTCATTTACCCATTCTTGATATTATTTTTCTTTTTGATCCAGTTGCTACCGCTATAATGCGGAGGGTGTGGGACAAAAAACATGGCCCTCCCTCTATGATGTTCTTCTTAAATGGTGTATCCTTCTCGATGATAGAAGCAATCATTTGTGACAGTGACCGGTGCCAGTAATTGGCACTGGTGGAACTCGAGAACCACCGATGAAGGCACGGCGCCCTGTGGCCTATATGCCCCACAGACTCCATGTCTCGTGGCCTCCGTACCCCGCAACGCTCCGTCATCCGTGGACATCACCACCATGCGGCCTCTGCGCCCCTCGTCTCTCTGTTGTTCTTATCATGTGCCACCCCGCGGCCTCACCACACTACCATGCGGCCTCACCGTGATGCCCCGACCGAGCCGCCTCGCAACAACCGCGACCTCCTCCCTCCTAGCCGAGCCGCCCCTACCGTGCCTCACTGCAGCACCTGCAGCCCCGCCCCGGACAGCTGCCACATGGTACTCGCGTCCTCATCACATCTCCTCAGTCGAGCCGCCCCGTGGCACCTGCGCCTTCTACCCTCCCAGCAGATTCGCTCTGGCCGAGCTGCCCCATGGCCTCGAGCCCTCGTGGCACCCCCCAGGGCAGCGCCACCACATGCCCCCACTGCACCCCCACGTCCGAGACGCCCTATTCCCCCACTTCACCCCCACTACTTCACGACCCTCGTAGCCTGTCGGGCTGGGCCCAGCAGGCCGGGCTACCTCGCGTGCTGGGCCGAACCCAACAGGCTAGGTCCGTCCGACCGAGTCGGACCGGACCCGACCTAGATACGACACTATACTTTACTTGGTACATAACATTGCACCAGACATCTATTTGAAAAACCAATAGTGGATCATAAAACCTCATAGCGAGATGGTCCATTTGGTATACCCCACTAGATTTTTAGATAAAGTTGTGGAACGGTCTGGTTGGATCAAGCACGAATCCAATCGGGCTCTCGGGACAAAAAAGACTAATAACTCACAGACTGAGCGTCTGAATGATGCGTCGTCTGTTGCATTGAGACCCCTATGACATGAAGATCCGTTGAGATACTTCATCATGGGACTTCTTGGTAGTTATAGTGTTGACCAATATATTGTGGAGTGGATCCTCCCGGATATGAGCGATCATAGTACGGGAACCCAGCAGTTGGCTGTGACATGAAGAATGTAGAGTGATCCTATGTGGGTATACACTTAGAGAGATCTTGTGTGGGTCCGCACTGAGCAATCCTGTGTGGGTTAGAACCTAGAGATATCTTGTCTGGGTCATCACTTATAGAGAACCTATGTGGGTCAACACCTAGCGATCTTTTGTGGGTCAGCACCTAGCAATTTTGTGTGGGTCAGCACGTAGCGTTCCTGTGTGGGTCAGCAACATGCGATCATGTGTCGGTCAGCACTTAGTTATCCTATGTGGGTCAGCACAGAGCGATCATGTGTTGGTCAGCAACTAGAGATCCTGTGTGCGTATGCCTCTTAACAGAGTATGATGATTTATTAGTTACATCTAATCATCTCTACTACTATACCTAAGTTATACCTGAAATGAGATGAGTTTGTTCCTATTTGATACGTTCCCTTCTAGTAATACCTAGGTCGTATTCTTCTATGTGTTGTACCAGGGTGGTACTTTCCTTTATGTATTTCCTTCCATCGTGGAACACTTGAGCTTTGGGATTTTGGGTTGGACCCTGTGTTCCCTCAAGATTGATATGGGTATACATGATAACTTAGGTATATGTATGGGCATATACCTAAGTAGGGTTGATTGTTGACTTCATGCTTTGAGATTTTTCCTTTTTTGATTTTTTGTGACCTTGAGGGTCTCAGGATCCCTACTGATTATCATTATACTAACCCTTGAACGGGCTATTCCTGCACCTTGTTATGTTTGGTGTAGACGACGGACAACTCTGACTGAGGATGAGGGTACCAGGACTGAAGGTAGCTCAAACGATGATATTGGATGATGTGTACCGTAGAGATGGTCTTTAGTGAGATGTACATACCCTTTAGGTAGGATTCATGGTGGACAATCCTAGATCTTCTTTTCACCTATCAGCTATCTTTTACTTTCCGTTACATGTACATTCAAGTTGGGTATGTATTCTGGACCCTTTTAGTTACTGCACTCACTCTATTTACTGTTTAGTTCATTTGAGTTCGTATCTTGTTGTGTACTTGGATGCGTGTTCTTACATTTTATAAAGGCCATGCCTTCCGATTTTAATGGAATACACCTTTGGTGCTAGTCACTAGCCTCTAGCCTATGGAAGGAAGGCTTGGGGTAGTCACTGCATTGTCCCCGGGGGATGGGTCATCAAAAATTGGTATCAAAGGAGTTAGTCATACTATATAACATAGGACTCAGATCATTTTTTTAACGGTAATAGTGTTAAGTGTAGTGAGTGTGGTTATCAGTTTAGGGAATCTAGTGTTGGTGTGGCGGCCAGCGTATCCATACACTAGGACCCTGACTTCTGATTTACGACTCATTGCATGAAAACACTGATTGTGTGTTCCTTTTCAGGAGTTTTATTTGTGATATCAATGAGTCAGCTCACCAGGGATAACTTTTTGACTATAAAACACCTGTTTCATTTTAGGATGCCTCCACAAAGATATCCAGATAGGGTTCTGAGAGTTGTATGAGCTGATATCCCACCGAGCGACGAGGCCTCGGTCTAGGGACCTCTTCCAGTAGAGGCACCAGTGGAGGCAGTAGTGGTACCATTACCCGTTGGACCATCGATGCCACCAGGACCAACAACAGAGAGTACCTGCCACATGAGTGCGTTGCATGAGTTCCAGCGCCAGAGGCCACCATGGATTATGGGACAGACGGATCCCCATACGGGTGAGTATTGGTTGGAGTCTGTAGTGAGAGTCCTCCAACTGTTAAGACACCAGCTGATCCCATGATGATCCTTGACACCATCCTTCTATAGGTAGCAGCAGACAGATGGTGGATCATGATGCTCCAAGTCCACGACGATATGATGCATCTCTGGGCAGACTTAGAGAGCCTATTTCAGGAAATTTTTTTCCCAGCAACTCTTCACGCAGTGTGAATATAAGAGCGACTTCATCTATATCAGGGCATCATGACTGTGGCTCAGTACTCAGTGAGGTTCACTAAACTCTCATGGTACTCCATAGATATGGTGCAGGACCCATTCTTCATGGCTCGGACCTTCGAGAAGGGACTCATGTGAGAAATCAGGCCTTCAATGATCTCACTCAGTGTCACAATGCAGGAGGGGTTGTTAGATACGTCCCTCCTAGTGAAGAGTTTCCTTGGTGAGCAGTCACCAGCAGCGAGACCCACCATTAGTCATCATGTAGTAGAGTCTTCTATAGCTGCTGTAGGTAGATGTTACAGAGGCCCATGAGAACCAGACCTACAGGTGGACAACCGCAGGATTTATGGTCGGTTTTGCAGGGCCCCTGAGACAAAGCCAGTCAAGCCAGGAGTGGGAAGTGTTACGCATGTCGTGGGCTGGGTCACATGGATCATGACTATCTGACCCACCGTACTGATGATCAGCAGACGATCAATGGACTGCCCAGGTAGAAATAGTGTTTTGGTCGAGAAATTCGGTAGGGAGCAGGCCGACGTGGCAGAGGAGCTGGTCGGGCAGCTGGCGGTGGGTGATGATTTGAGATGTTATTGCCACCACCACCAGGAGGTCCACCCCATCCACAGGGAGTAGGAGAACAAGGGTGAGCTCAGTTCCAGGTAGCTGAGGCCTACGATCACGGTGCTCCAGAGATGATATGAGGTATGATCTATGCCTACTTCACTTTAGCTTCAGTACTTATAGACACAGGTTCTAGTCATTCTTATATTACCATTTCCCTCGTTCAGAGCTCTAAGATTCTGATGGAGTCGTTGGCTTGATGCTAATGGCTATAGACTCCTACGGGAGTGGATTCGACGATTACACAATGGTGCTAACAGTGCGAGCTTACTCTAGGAGGCGAGATCTTCAGCTGGAATCTTCTAGTTGTGGCGTCAAGGCCTTACGACATCATCTTGGTTATGGAATGGTTATCTACTGTCCATGCATAGATTGAATATATTAGGCACAATGTGTGGTGTGTCTGCATGGATGGGACCAGGTTTACCTTCACCGGTAATAAGGGATACATTTTAGCACATGATGGACTTACCCGAAGGAGTGTGTAGCCAATCACTCATCAGTTGGCTAGCCTTACCCTCGGTACATTTGATGTGGAGATTTTGAGTTATCTTGTAGTGGTGTAGTAGTATGCGGATGTCTTCCTTGATGATGTTCCAGGTCTACCTCCTTGTAGAGAGGTATAATTTTACATTTAATTGTATCCTGGGATGGCATGAATATCTACAACAACATATGGGATGGCTCCCATGGAGATTTTTGAGCTGCGGGCATAGCTGGAGGACTTACAGGGGTAGGGATTCATTTGGCCTAGTGTTCCTCCTTGGGAAGCCCCGATTTTGATCACCAAGAAGGCGTATGGGAGCATGAGGCTTTGTGTTCACAATCAGCTCATGAACCAGGTGACTGTGAAGAATAAGTACCCACTTCTGAGGATAGATGACATCCTTGATTAGATAATGTGAGCACGGTGGTTTTTGAATATATACCTCAGATCATGCTATCAACATCTCCGAGTACGAGATGAGGATGTGCATAAGACAACATTCAGATGTCGGTACGACCATTACGAGTTCTTGGTTATTCCATTCAGTGTAACCAATGCTACAGTAGTGTTAATGGGACTCATGAACATGATCATTCAGCCATAGCTTGATCTCTTTGTAGTTGTATTCATCAATGACATTATGATCTACTCGGCTACTGATGAGGAGCACGCTTATCATTTTCTGGTAATATTGGACACACTCTGAGAGCACCAGCTTTATGGTAAGCTATTAATGTTTCAGTTCAGGATCTGTGAGGTTCCCTTTATAGGACATGTCGTCTTGGATACTGGGGTTACAATGGATCTAGTGAATATAGAGGTAGTGCTTTCTTGGGAGCCACCAAGGAGTGTGACGGAGATACGAGGTTTCCTGGGATTGGCCATATACTGCTGGAGGTCTATTCTAGATTTCTCCAATGTTTCATCACCTCTATCAGTATTGAAAAATAAGGGTAAACCCTTCGTCTGGTCGGAGAAATTCCAACAGAGTCTTCAAGAGCTAAGCAGAGGCTGACCAGTGCCCCCATCATGAGGATTCTAGAGGAGGGTGTAGGGTACGTAGTCTACTACGACGCATTAGGGGTCAGGCTTGGATGTGTCCTAATGAAGGATCGAGCAGTGATCTCATATGGTTCTCAACATTTGAGACAACACAAGAAGAACTACACTTCCAATGACCTTAAGTTAGAAGCAGTGGTCTTTGCCTTGAAGATGTGGCAACATTACTTGATGGGTGAGAATTTTTCATTGTACTCTGATTACAAGAGTCTCTGGTATATCATATTTCAAATGGACCTCAAACTGATACAGTGGCATTGTCTTGAGTTCCTCCAGAACTATGAATTCGAGAGAATCTATACTCTTATGAAGGGGATCATTTTAGCGGATGCACTCAGCATGAGGGTTGGTATACAACTTCTAGGTGAGGCGACAGTGCAGCTGGCCACTTTGTAGATATCCTTCATGAATTGGGATGGAGCAACATTTCTTCAGTCTCTTACATTCCCTCCCCCACTTCATAAGTGAGTCAGGGAGTCATAACGTGGGTCAGTGGATGAGAGACACAACGTGCTCAGATATCCACATGATAGGCACAAGATGGATTTTCTGAAGGTGGGGAGTGCATCAGCCTCGTCAGAGGATGTACCATGGTACCATTGTCACTTTAGGTGGAATTGTCTAGGGAGTTCCAATCATCCCCTCTAGCGGTACATCTAGAAGTAGAAAAGAAGTACTAGGATCTCCAACGATAGAACTGGTGGCCAGAAATGAAGAAATCAGTAGCATATTTTATCTCTCAATGCCTCACTTGTTAGCAAGTGAAGGCAGAGCATCAGGTACCAGCAGACTTGGTTCACCATTTAGAGGTCCCAGAGTAGAATTGGGATGGGATATCCATGGAATTTGTGGAAGGACTTCCACGTACTTCCAGGGGTCATGACTCAATTTGGGTGATCCCCGACCGACTGACCAAGTCGGCCCACTTCCTACCAATCAAAAAGCAGGGTTCAGTAGAGAGCTTGGGACACCTATACGTGTATGAGATTGTGTGGTGACATGGAGTACCATCAAAAATTGTCTTTGATCATGATACATGTTTTACTTCTCGACTATGGAAGGGGTTGTATTAGGCTTTCAGGACACAGCTTCATTTGAGCACCATCTTCCATCCTATGATGGATGGTCAGACTGAGCAGACCATTCAGACCCTCAAGTATATGTTACGTGCTTGCGTCCTCGGCTCCGGTCATAGCTGGGAGGTTCACTTGCCTTTGGTAGAGTTTGAATACAACAAAAATTATCACTCCACCATTGGGATGGCACTATTTGGGGCATTGTACGGGAGACCCTGAAGATCATCATTATGCTAGAATGACCGAGGGGAGTCCACACTAGTGGGACTAGAAATTGTACGGGTTACCACAGAGAAGGTATAGATCATCCAATAGTGGATGGAGACTGCACAGAGCAGGAAGATGTCTTATGCCCATAGGAGATGGATACCTCTCGATTTTGAGGATGGAAACCGTGTCTTTCTACATGTCTCATCTCAACAAGGTTTTCAATGATTTGGACGAGGTGGAAAGTTATCTCCGAGGTTCATCATACCATTCCAGGTCCTCTACAATGTTGGAGAGGTGTCTTACCGCTTAGCTCTTCCACCTAAGTTGCACCGAGTGCATGACGTCATCCATGTATCCCGGATGAGGAGATACTTTCACGGCCCTTATAACATCATCGAACATAGCGATTTGGACAACAACGATGGGATGAAATTTATAGAGGTTCTAGTAGATATTGAGGATAGATAGGAGTGGGTCCTTCATAGATGGTTGATACCTCTGGTGTGCATTCGCTAGCAGCACAGGAACCTCAATGAGAGCACATGGGAGCAGGAGGCTCAGATGCGTGCTCAGTACCTCCACCTATTCCCTTAGATTGAGTTGTGGCTTATGGGGAAATAAATCCCAATGGTGGGGAGAATATAAAGACACTAAATATACATGTAATTTTTTTAATTAAATTGAAATTTTAAGAGTCCACAAAAATTGACGGCCCATGATTCTAAGGCCCGTAGTGCTGAGAATGAATTTCTTAACTTTTTTTCATGTACATTCAGTAAAAGTGTGAGTGGGATTCTCTAACATTTGAATCAGTGCTCAAAATTAAAATCTGAGGGCACCATTGAACTCGCAGCACCAGTATTTTCCTAAGGAGACCTTCACCTCGACCGTAGTAGGTCAAGGGTGGGAGTTATTTTTTCACTTATTTGTGAAAGAATAAAAATAAAATAAAATGGTGTAACATTTTAATTTTATTTTTATTTTGAAACTCCCATGTGGATTTTTCACAAGTGGGTACCACCCTAGTATAAACCCCCATGAACTCCCCTTTAATAGGAGAAGCCCTCAAACTTCGTATTAAATGTGGGGGAGCCTCTTCAACTACTCCAAAATTTATTATGCCAACTCATTTAATTAATTAAGCCTTGATGAATTTATTCCAATGAATTAAATAGACAACATTATCTATTATGTTGGATACATGGCATTTTTTGTGGAATTCGGAGGAAGGAGCCTTGGAAAAAATCTCTCCAATGAATAACGCCATTGAAGAATGTTGACATCGATTCCGACTTCTTCCATGGGATATTCGTTGAAGAAGAACATATTCAACTTAAATGAATCAATGATCAATGAAATGTCGATGTCACCAATATTCATCTACTTCCAATGACATCGTCTTATTCCTTGTGGAAAATATTCAACGAATCAAACGAACGAGGTAAGGAGGGCATTTGAATTAATTTTCATTATTAATTCTTGATATTCTTGTTCTTGTTGAGCCACATGCTACAACTCTAACATAGAGGGTGCAGGCCAAACAAATATGGACCAACCCCTCCGTCCTTCTTCTTAAATGGTGTATCATTCGCAATTAACAAGGCGACTTTAGTGACGGCGACCGTTGCCGACGATTGGCACCGGTGGAACTCGAGAACCGCCGATGAAGGCACGACACCCCGCCTCCCCACATATTTTGAGCCACACAACACTCTTCTTTTTGTGTCCATCGTCACCCTATGGCCTCTATGCCCCACGACACTCTTCCATCTTCGGCCATCGCCGCCCCGCGGCCTCACCGCGCTGCCCCGGTCGAGCCCTCCAGGCCATACCACCCCGGTCGAGCTGCCCCGTGGCACCTGCAGCCTATGCCCTTCTGGCCGAGCCGCTTCGACCTAGCCACCCCGTGGCCTCGCACCCTCACGACACCCCCCGTGGCTGAGCAGCCCCATGCCCTCGTGGGACCCCCATGGCAGAGCCAACCTCTTCCCTTGTGATACACCCACGGTTGAGCCGCCCCGTGACCCTGCAGCTCCCCCATGACCTTGCAGCCCTCTTGGAATGTCGGGTCGGGCCCAACAAACTGGGTTGGGTCGGAAGGACCGAGTCGGACCGGACCTGGACCATATATGACCCTATAGTGTACTTGGGCCATAACATTGGCACCAGACGTCCGTTTGATGAACTGTTAGTGGCGCCAGAAACCTTGGAGTGAGATGGTCCCTTTGGTATACCCCACTGATGTTGTGGATAAATTTGGAGAACTGTCACGCTCGATTGATCATGAATCCAATTGGGCCCTCGAGACAAAAAGGCTAATAACTCACAGACTGAGAATCTGAATTATGCGACGTCTGTTGCGTTGAGACCCCTATGACATGACAGTACGTTGAGATACATCTCTATGGGAATTCATGG
Organism: Viscum album; assembly: GCA_963277665.1. Lineage (NCBI taxonomy): Eukaryota > Viridiplantae > Streptophyta > Magnoliopsida > Santalales > Viscaceae > Viscum > Viscum album. The sequence goes on along the minus strand of OY728151.1, from coordinate 828,832,446 downwards.
CAATTGGGGTATCGACCTGTAGCTTATAGAATGGATCCTCTAAGACATGAGCGAGCATATTGAGAGAACCCAATAGCTGGATTTGACTTGAAGAATGTAGAGCAATCCAGTGTGGGTCAGCACTTAGAGTGATCATGTGTGGGTTAGAACCAATCGATCCTATGTGGGTTAGCACCTGGAGAGATCCTGTGTGGGTGAGCACTTAGAGAGATCCTATGTGGGTCAACACCTAGTGATCATGTCTGGGTCACCACCATGCATCCCTCTATGGGTCAACACTTAGTGATCATGTATGGGTCAGCACCATGCGATCCTATGCGGTTCATCACTTAGAGATCTTGTGTGTGTCAGCACTGAGTGATCCTGTATGGGTCAACACCTAGCGATCTACTGTGGGTCTACCTCGTAATAGAGTAATATCATTCAGTAATTACATCTAATCATCCCTTACATAAGTTATACCAGGAATGAGATGAGTTCGTACATGTGTGGTACTTTCCCTCATCGTAATACCTTGGTGGTATTCTTCTCTATGGTGTACCTTTGTGGTACATGCCATTTTTTCCTTCCTTTTTGGAATAGTTGACATCTGGGATTTTCGGTTAGACCATGTGTTCCTTAATTCTTGATATGGGTATACTTGATAACTTAGGTATATGTACGGGCACACACCTAAGAATGGTTGATAGTAGAACTCATACTTTATGATTTAACCTTTGTGGATTTTCAGAGACATAGAGGGTCCCAGGGTCCCTACTGTGTATCGTTATACTCACGCCTACACGTGCTATGCCCGCACCTTGTTGTGTTTAGTGGAGATGACAGACAACGCTTACTAAGGACGAGGGTACCGGGACTAGAGTTAGCTCGGAGGTGGACATTAGATGAGGCAAACAATAAAGACAACCATACTTGAGTTGTAACTACCATTAAGGTAGGATTCATGGTGGATGGTCCTGGAGCTACCTTTCACCAATCAGTCGTTTTGTACTTTCAGTTACTTGTACATTCTAGTTGGGCTTATATTCTGGCCCCGTTTACATACTGTGATCACTCTGTTTAATATTTAGTTTACTTGATTTCGTATCTTGTTGTGTGCCTGGTTGCATGTGATTACATGTTATAAAGGCAATTCCTTCCTAGTTTTAGGGAATACACCTTTGGTGCTAGTCGCCAGCCCCTAGCGTGTAGATGGTGGGCTTGGGGTAGTCACAACATGGGCCCTCAGGGACGCGTCATGACAAAAAAACAACATATATATTGAGTTATTTCTTATCTGAACTTGATTTTGGTTTTAGGGGAGATTTCATGAGATGATATAACCATTTTATAACATGATTATAGGCATTTGGGGTATAATTTTATTTTTGTTTTGGTTTTTTAATATTCTTCTTCTAGCATACCTCCTCATCATCTTACCATATTATTTTTAATAATTACTTTTATATAATTCTAGATTATGTTTAAACATGGGTTTTAAATGGTTACTTTTAATGTTTTAGAGTCATTCTTGGTTTCTTTTATAGTTATGGTTTTTATTTGTTTTATCATTTATATAATTCCATTTTGGGGTAATTTATTATTTTTAAACTATTTAATGGGTTTCGTGACTCTATAATGTATGGTTAATTCATTTTGAGTTCTAAGAGAGGTACCCCAATGTTTAATTATTAATTTTATTTTGTTTAAAAATTTCCCAAATATTTGTTCAAAATGCTACATCACTAGTTTCCAGCCCTTGTGGATTAGTAATTACCTTTAGGCCTTATAGTAGGCCAATTCAAGCACCAGGTAGGGGAGGTTCAGGTTGGTTAATTACAAAATGTTATAAAATTTTGGATTTCTTTATGATACTTGGGAAATCAAGGTAGATATAATATAAGACATATAAAATAAATATATATGTTTTGAGTCATTTACTAGTAAATATTTATTGGAACAATAGTTGGGCTTTCATAGAATATCTAGAATCACGGTTCTAAAATTTTTGAGACTTATTATGTGTTTCCTTATGAAATTATATCTTGGGGAGATAATTTTGTTGGAGAACTAGGGGGAAAATATATTGGATTCAATGTTTATTGAACATTAATACAAACTATAATACTGTATTTTGGGTTTTAGTAGATACTAATTGTTGGATGAAAATATAGGTTAATCGTGAACCATGTCCATGTATAGTAGGAATATGTTTTATTTTCAGAAATTTGATTATTTATTGATTTATTTTAACTTATTATTGCCTTTGTGAGATGGTTGAAAATTTTAATTTGATTGTTTCTAATTTATTTGGATTAAATTAATGGTATTTTATTTATTATCTATTATTAGATTTAATATAGTACCATTCCCTAAGAAGAGTCATGTCATCCGTTGGGAGGAGTCCATAGAAAAATGCATTTGGAGAATCCTCTACTTAGTCTAAACAAGATCAAAACCTCACTGAGTGATGTTCAAGACAGGGAGTAAGAATATAATCCTAATCGAACTATGACTAGGATAGCAGGTCTTTGAAAACTCTATGATAAATATTTATCTCTAGAGATTATTTACAATAAACCCTGGTCCACTAAAGGAATTAATGATCCCAATGATCATTAGGAAGAATTGGAAAATATCACATTAATATTAGAATTATCATAAACTCTTCAATCCATTTAGGTGATTTTTTTCATTTTATGTTTGATTTCACCATAATGAAATGGTTGTAGTCTGTATTCTCAGAGGAAAAATATGAGAATTTGGTATATAAGTGCTTCAAATCCATGTTCCCTCAGTAATTCTATCATGACATAATTATTATAAGGAATTATAGGGATATATTATGTCTCTAGTAGGGTATTATATTTGTAACAAATTATTCCAATATCTTTAATGAGATAGTTTATTATTAACAAAAATTGGTCAGGAATTATAAGTTGAAGGCCCTCTTGTTTGAGATAGGATTTTGACTTTGTAATCAAACTCAGGTGATTTTGTTAAAGTTATAACCTATAAAAAGGTGGTGTGTCAAGTCTTGATGGTGGATGTGGATTAGGTTGGAATTTCTAATCTAGTCAATAAACCTCTTATTACTTGAAATATTCTAGTGGGTGTCTTCTGGATGAATATAATTTTAGAAACCCTAGATTACCATAGATGGATATTACATCATATTAGATTAATATCCGGTACATTAAAAAATCCATTCCCAAGAAACATAATAGTTTAGTTTCTTTAAAAAATTGGAATAAAATAATCCACCATGGTGAGAGTTCTCAAATTTTTCCCAAATATATCTCACACTTTATTAAATCTACCAAAAACCATTCATCAATACTTGGGAAATAGAATCCAAAGAAATTGGTGATCTCAGATGCTCAGTACAGGTAAACTTGGAATACATGTAAGCATAAACATGACAATAAGGGTATGATAATGTGATCAAAAAATTATAATATCATACCTTGTATAATAAATATTAAAATCATTAATCATGGAACAAATATTATAAATTCATAATAAATGAACCATACTGTAACTAATAACACAATCCATGATACCATAACATTGGAATAAGACATTGAATTGTGACAGACCAAAAATAATATAAAACGATCTCTATAGTACTTAGTAAATGGCTTCCATGGACATCATAGTAATATGGGTTCACTACACATACTATCATGGTTATCATGGCTTACATTCATGACCATCTTAGTAGTCAAGTTTCTCTCCCAAAAATATCTTAGCAGATAGAATCCTTTACTAAACCGAGTTCACTATCTATTCTATCCATGTCTATCTCATGAGATATAAATAATTACCAAATTAATTGGAGGGAGATATAGGTCCCACCCATCACATGATGAAATCAAAAATATATTTATCAAAATACCCGAAAAAATAACATCAGAACCCATGAAATGAAATTTGTATAACAAACATGTAACCATATTGTAACCTATAGAAAATAAATATTCTTAATAATAATTTCATCAAAGAATAACCTATGAGAAAAAAAGTTTCATAAACATATGACCCATAAAATAAAAAAGGGTTTCATAACCATTAATCCATAAAAATATAAATCATTTAGAGAAATAATATAAATGGAACCTTTGAATAATTTCCCCTAAAATCCATTATTAACACCAACAGATGTCATCTCAGGTGGTAAAAAATTCTGAAATATCTTTTAAATACATTTCTTGAGGAAAATAAACATTACACTTTGAAATAATTGTTTTTATAAATTAAAACATTTTTAAGAAAATTTTACATGAAAATAAACATGATAACTTATGATGAATCATGAAAAAATTTTAAAAACAAATTTTTCAATACTTACAAGAGAATCTAAAAACTATTTCGAAATTGATTTTCCTTTAATACATAAAAATGAGACTTGAAAAAAAATTCAATTTTTTCCATTGAAAACGTACAAAAGATACATGAAAACCTATTGAAAACCTTTTTAAATTAAAATAATTTGAAAAAAATAAAATAATCTTTGAGATAATTGAAATATTATTCATTGAAAAAAATTATTTGAGTTAATATAAATGGGTCATTGAATATAATTTAAAACAATTTATATACATAAAATAGTTTTTAAATCCCTGTTTTCATCGAATTTTTTTTAAAAAATTTTATTATTAGGGAAAATTTTTTATTTGAATAAATAACCATATAAACATGAAAAGGAATCATCAAGGAAATGAATTACATGATAGTGGGTAAGTTTGTACAAGATGAACATTCATTTTCCACCATAAAAGTTTCGAAATGTGCCTTAAATGGAATATGGAAAGAGTTTTCCAAAGAAAACCATTTTGAAAGAAGGTAATAATTTTTTATAAAATATATTTAAACATTATTGGATAATAGTAAAAAAAATTGAAAACAGATTTAGAAAAAATAGTTATTAAGTAAAAAATATTTATAACCGAAATGAGAAATAAAGTTGGGTATTCATATATACATTTTATTAACTATCTTATGTACAAATGATTTGATAAGTGGTAAAATTACATAAATATTATTGGATAAAAAATCTATGAAGAATCATTATATTTTTTGAGATATGGATCCTAATGTTTAATCAATGTAGTAATAATCATAAACACTTTCGATAAACAATGATATTGTAGAAAAAAATGATTACACATTGGTAACATTGAATAATAATAAAATCGATTGAATAATAATACATGAAGATTAAAATATCTTTAAAATAATTATATTCATCATATAGAATATCAAATTATTTATTTACACCTCATAGAAAAATATAGTTTCATAACATTTCACGTGTCTCAGTGAAGGAAAATTGAGTCAAGATTCTTTTAACGATTTGGTACCTTTTGAAACATAAACCCCTTGAAAGAAATATTGTAAAATACAAATGTAAATACACATAAATTTAAGTATGTGAATAATTAAATACATCCTTGGGTTGTATATACACCACACAAAATTAATGACTGAGGTATGAGGAATGTATCTCACAGATATAAGATGTTAAATGAGAAAACCCTTACCTTTAGTCTTGGCATTCTTCAGACACATTAAATCCTCTAATATAATAAATAAAATTTGATTATAAATATTAAACATAACCATTTTATTCTTTCAAATACCATATATTATTATTTTTAATTTATTTTAACCTTTTATTAATAACTCCATGTTAATGTTTCTTTTTGGGTAATATCTACTTTGTTTTTTATACATGTTTTGACTTATTGTTATTTATTCTATTGTTTAGATCAATATTTAGTTTTTCCCAAAATGTAAAAAATTATATACATATCAGATATATTCAGAATATATATGTATAACAATATATTTATAATATAAATATGACATGAAATACACCATTCACAGAGATGGTAGACCAAACGTACGCATCAACATTGTTTCCTTTTAATTATCATTTTGAAAGAAACAAATTAAAAATAATTTAGATATATATATATATATGCATGTGTGTGTGTGTGTGTCTTATCATTTAATTAGATTTATTATTTCATATATATCATATAAATTTAATAAAACCATCCTTAATACAGTCCATGTAATGTTTGAATCAATCACATAACATTGAGGAGGTGGTAGTCCACACAACCACAAATGAAGTTATCAATTTTACAAATAAACTATCAATTTCATTGGTACGTCTTATATAAATATTAAATAACCTTAAATAAATAATAATTATCACATATATCATATAAAACATATTTTTCATCCTAATTATCCACCATGAGAGGTGGCATAAGGAAATGTCCAACATTGTTTCGTGGGGGGGGGGGGGGTAGTTCGTCGTACACTAGAACAGTAAGTTTGTTACCCATTAGATGGAAGTGTGTTTAAGTTAACGAGTAACCCTAGAATAAATACCTCTCAGTATATGGATTATAATTATTATATTATATAGTTTTGGAATAGTAATATTTGACGGGGGTGTGGAATTAATACAAAAAAAGGAGGATTCAGAAGGATGTTACCTCTTCTTTAGGTAGCTCTATTTGGTGTGTACCAAAGCACTTCATTGGATGGATTTTTTCCAAAAGAGTTGATTAAAGTTAAACTTTGGGATATTTTATATTATTTTAGTAGATATTGGGTGATCCAAATGTATTGAGAGGTGTGAATAACTGGGATTGGTGAGTTCCCTTTTATAGTGGATGAAGAGTGGAATTATTGTATATTTTTTAAAAGGGAACTCCACCCCTGTTTTCCCATATCAAGTGGAAAAAATAAGGGTAAACAATATATATAAGTGAGTATATGTCATAAATATGTACATCTAATAGCTTTTAGATAAGTTTATAGGTCATTTTGGGCCTTAATATTATGGAATAATCGTTATTGAAGATATTTTTCTCTTAATCGATGTAAATAATTTTAATCACCTTCTGTTATATTTTCGGTCAAAAACTAGGTTTACAATATTATACAATATCAATTAGTATGATTCCAAATATGGAATTATTTTTTCAAAAATTCAATTAAAAAATTTACAAAAATTTATTTAAAATTGATACAGTAGATGTGACGACATATGGGGTTTCTAAATTAAAATATTCAAAAGTTTTCAATTTTTATATATCCAGTTTCAATTTTAAATTTTTATAATTACCTAAATTGGATATATTGATAAAAAATTAATATAAATAATTTTTAAAACTATACTAAAATATAATTATACTATATAAATAAATTAGTGAAAAAATTTTTTAATTGAAATTCAATGATTTACCTATTCATCAAAAAATTTAACATTTAATAAAAATACAAAAAATTCACCGAAATAAAATTTTGATATTCCTCTACAAAAAATAATTTTTTTAAAATAATAGTTTTACGTGTCAAAATCATATTTAAAAGGGTTTATCCATTAAAAGGCGGTAATAATACCTATTAGAAAAATACAACTTTTTATTCATAAAACTGTATTTATTATTATAGTATACCTATAAAATATATAGGATGAGTATAAAAAAATAAGTATTAAATATAAAATATATGAATTTAGTTTTAAAAAATTATCAAAATTGTTTTTTTTAACTTATACTAATTTAAAACCATAAGATTAGTTTTATATACATGTATAAATCTTATTTTTAAAATTTACTTAATCTTATTCATGAACTATATTCTAATTTTAAGGTAATTAATATATAAATATTTTTATAATATTATTAATAGTATATTGAAGTTCGTTAAAAATATGCCTTATGTGATATGAAAGATATTGAATGGAATCGATATTGTGTGTAATGCAAACCAAAAATAGTTTTGTGTGTACCACGAGATAGTCTATATGTTGTTTGTGGTTTATGATTAACTTGGTGGTTTGTATAACACAAGGAAAACACTGTTATTTTATATTTTAAAAATATATATGCAGTGTGTGGTAAAATAAACAATAGTCAAAGAATAAAATAAATCAAATAACTCAAAAAATAAAGAGGTTTTACATTCAACAACCCCCCCTAAAATAAATTTCCACCTCAATATTAGTCAGGTTTATCATTGGATTAATAATAGAAATTTTCTTTCATATAAACCAACATCATTAAAACAAATAATAAAACATACATTAAAAGAGAATGTTGGAAAAATAATTGTTACCGAAAGTGACACAAGACTAAGTTCTCAAATATTAGAACATAAGTGGGATATAAAAACATGGACGTGGAAGTGAATTATAAATACCATGTTTTGATGGAGATTAATTATGACATGGTTAGGATAAAGTAAATAATAACAAAATGATAAATTTGTGATGATCTATGGGGTAATATTATTCATCAAAAATAAAGGTACTAGGATAACATTTTTGATTCCAATATCATTTTTCCTAATGTTAAATATGTTTCTAGAAATGATATACTAAAATTATTCCATAGAAACATTACCCTTTATTGTGCCTTGATCAACATCTACATCATCTCTTATTCAATGAAATGAAGGTGAATTTTTCATTACCAAAGTAGTAACATATCCTGAGATCCATAAATAAAATGACAGGTCAGTCCATATGTATTTATCACAACAAAAATATCATAATAAGTAATCAAATATTCATATATACTTATACTAAGAGATAACATAAACCATTCAATAAATGTTTAACCATATAACACATCCAAAATTTTGAAATCTAAAACATTAGAAATAAGGATACTATGTTTCCTAAAAACGTCATACCATTGATCCCTTTATATCATAAGGTAGCTTTTGGTTGTCTGATACCTAACATGAGAATACAATCATCATGTATTCTTTTGAAACATTATAATAATATGAATTAACTCAAATCCATAATCATAACATGAATTTTTCATTGTTCATTTTTTTATTGTATTTACTTATAAAATCAAAAATATGTTGTAAACTTCCTCAATGATTGCATAAACCAATTTTTAACAAGTCCATAATTAGTTCCAAGGTAGTCAGTACCATCTAATTTATTTATTTATATCCAAAATATCTTTACACAAACAAAATAATCTTAACATAATGAACCTATAAAGGGTTCAATTTCCTTTAATCTTTTGTTTTATATGAACTTCATTTTCTTATTAAATCAATTTCTAGTGCATTGTTACCATTCAACATATTCTTGTAAATCCTTAGTAAAAAACATAAACAAAAAAATCCTAATATTTTTAACAATTCATATCACAAAATTATTGATTCCAAATACATAAAAAAATTGAATATTATATTTCATCAAAAATTCATAAGAAGGTTACCCCATCCATTTACAAAAACCCCATTGCTTTTCAAATTTCATCTATAGTCTCATCATCGTCACCAATATAACGGTTAGTCATACCACCTTTATTTTTATTTTTTGGAGCATTCAACTTAGGAAATAAATTTTCATAATAATTATTCATTCCACACTTAAAAACATAAATTTTTATGAAGTCGTATGTTTTATAAAATTAAAATCCATTACAACAAAAAAAATGTTCATATTTTCTTTATAGTGACTTTATATGGGTCCTTCATGTCTAAAATCCAAATATATTCTTATTCCCCTAAGTTGTTATTTTAAAGGATTCATTCCACACTATTGACACAAACAAAAATGAATATTCCTCTCAATATGGTATCTATTACTCGAACTCTAAGAAAAATCCTTCATTCTCTTCCTTGGGTAGTTCAATAGTTGGTTAGGTTATTCATTTTTAATAATGCTCCATGAAAAAATGATTAGGAAAGATCAGAAAATAGTTTTCTCTAGTTATTACCCAATTTGACTGCTCTTCATAAAAATCCCTCAAATTCGCTGTTAATCCAGTTCTTTTTTGATCCTTCCTTTAAATAAAACCCAAAATCATTGTTCAAGAATCATTTATAGTTTCATAAAATCTCAAAATCCATAAAAATTACTTATAAGATGTCTAAAGCATTACACCTACTTCTTGAATATGTGACACATTAGATTTATCATAGGTTATTAACAGTGTTATTTTATTTAAATCTGTTATGATGGTTCGTGATGTGTTTGTGAATTCCAAAATAATATCACTTATGATTGTTAAACCATGTGTGTAGTAAGGCATGTTGTTTTGAACCATTTCTAGATCGATCCTAACTTAATACAGTGTTTTCAGGGTCATTACCTTTGTGTACATATGTTACATATACACATCCACTTAAAGAATCAAAAATTATGTATTTCACATAAACCACTCACTCTATTGTTTTCCGAAATCCCAAGGACATTTTCCTATACATTAACTCATCCCTAGACTCATCCTTAGAGATATCCCTAGAAATATCCTTAGAAATATACCAAGGGATCTCAATAATGTTTTCTCATCCTAATTTCAAATTTCTGACTAAACCATTCCTTCGGTACCAATTTTAGAATCCCCTGATCAACATACATGGATTTTACATCATTTTTAATTAATTTTCAGTAAATTTAATAAATTCTTGTATGAGGATCATAATAGTTTATTTTAATTGAAAACATGGAATAAAAACTTCTATATTGGTTAAAGATCTTCAAATTAATCTGAAAATATCTTCACCTTTATTATTTCTACTTAAAACCATTATTCCCAACCTGGGGAAAAGAAACATAATAAATGGGTGATCTCATATATTAAGGGTAAATAATAGATATATGTAAGCATAAACATGAGATTAAGGGTATGATAGCGTTATAAAAATTTAAAGATCATGCCCTACATATCATAGATCATATACTTGATTCATGGAATAAATATATGAATTTCATAAGACATGAATCATAAGGGAATCAAGATCATTATCCATGAAATCATAACAGAGGAAAAAGATATGGAATTATGGTAGACACATAATCATATAAAATTATTTCTACAGTATTCAAAGAATTGATTCCAAAACCATCGTAGAAGTATTTGTTTACTCCACATACCATATTGGTTGTTATGGATTAGTCCCATGACTATATCAGTAGTCACAAATCACTCCCAAGACTATCTTAGAAAACAATGTCCTAAACTGAACCAAGCTCACTCCCCTTTCCATCCATGTATATCTAATGAGATATAAAGGTTTACTCAACACATTGGCGTAACATATATGTCCTAGCCATCTTGTAATGAATTCATACATATGTGTTCCACAAGATCATAAAAATCATATCATAACCTATGATATAAATTGGGTATAAAAAATATGAAATCATATCATAACCTATGGAAAATATGTAAGTTTCATAATCATTTCTTCAAATCATAACCCATGAAATGATGTGGGTTTCATCAACATATAACCCATGAAAGAGAAATGGGATTCATAACCATTATTATATAAAAAAATAAACAATCTTTAGAATGTATATCAATGTAAATTTTGGATTATATCCCCATAAAAACATGAATAACACGTATGAATGTCATCTTAGAGGGAAAATAATTCTTAAATATCATTTTAAAATAATTTTTGGAGGAAAATATATTTTATTATCAGACAAATTGATTTTTAAAATAGAAAAAACTGAAAATACCATTTTCCTTAAAAATAAACTATGAAAATTATAAATAATATTGAATACAATTTAAAAATATTTTTATGAAATTTATAATAGAATCTTGAAAAAAATATGGAGAAACCATTTTTGGAAAGCATATAAAAGAAGCATAAACAATTTTTGAAAACAATTTAAATTGAAAATACATTAAAAACTTATAAAATAATATTTCAGATCATTTAAATCATTTTATTTGAAAACAACCTTTTGATAACAGAGAAAGGTAACTTTTAAAGTCATTTAATACACTATCATAAAATAAAGTTGTAAGAACCTGTGTTCTTTCAGACTGGTGTTTTGAGCAGAAATATGAACTTTTGTTTTTGGATGCTTGTGAGGTGTAAAACATACTTTTTTTTCTTTGAATAGTTTATCTAAGATAAATATTCTGAAATTTTTTTTGATCCTAGAATAGGTTATTTATCCTAGGATACGAGTTTGGTAAAAATCCTAGTTGTTCAAATTTTAGTAGAATAATTGATATTAAATATTATTAAATTAAATAATTATTTATTCGTGCAGTTTTGGTTGGAAATTACATTTAATCATGTCATCATATTGATATTACCTCTACTTTGTTGAGTCCGGAATGGGGTTTTTAGCCTCGTTCAGGTATAAAATCGAGTCAGGCGCTGGTGCCGGCCCATGCCCCTTTTTTCGTTTCTTTCTTTTCTTCTTTTCATTTCCATATTCTTCTTTCCTCCTCCTCCTTGAGAATCCCTTTTATATACTCCCCCTTGGTCTTTTACAATGATATAAAATTTATACTGAGAAATATATAGATATAAAAGGCAATAGAGGTACCATTTTGAAGCTCTCAACATGCCGAGTCGGCGTTCGACATCCGTGGATGGTGAAATCAACCGAAGCTTCAGTGGTTTCCTCCTGAATGTTGGACCACTCGAATTTTTGACATACATAACCTTTAAACATGTTTTTTAAGTTTTTAATTCATGTTTATTCTTTCTTGTATACTTCTAGAGGTAGATCTGTTGTTTTGGGAGTGAAAATGGTTGTTTCGAGCATTTTGAGGGTTTCCTGTCGAAAACCCAGGCTACACGGTGTGTGTTCATGGGGAACAAGCCATCTATTATTATTAATTAGGGATGAAGTTGTTTTCTTATGTATGCTCTGTTTACTCTGAGTACATGTCATGTGGTGGTTGGTTGTGTGAAAAAAGAACACGAAATGGTGGTTTTGGAATAGTACATGTAGTGTACTAGAGGTACATGTCATGTAATGGAACAAGGGAATGTGTTCGAGTTAAAAAACACATGGTATGGTGTTTTTTGAATAGTTAAAGTCATGTACAGTAACATACATGTCGTGTACGTTTACATGGGAAGACCCCATATACTCTAAACTACATGCCATATACTTTTTCAAGCAATGTAGTTTGGGGTAGTTTCGGCCCTAGATGTCAGAATTTGGCTTGTTAGTAGTCCATTATGAGTGTTTTTTCACATATATCACAATTGTGGCATCATATAAAAATTTAGAGGTCATATATGTTGTTTTTTCGGGGGATTCTATCAAATTGGTGATTTTCTTCCTCCAATTATTGAGTTCGGTGTCACCAGAGTGTGATACTTGGATTGGATGATATGTTGGGAGTTCAGATAAACTTAGTTGAGCTTTATGATCTATGATAATCTATGAGCTATCTCCCATGGAATACGATTTTGTGGAAATTTTTATTATGAGACACCCCTTATGGACCACGAAGCCGTGAGACTGGATGCTTCCTACAATCCCCTAAGGGATGCCTTCGCTTATGTGATGACCTAGTGAGTCCATTATTGGATCTCTCTCTTATTTTATTTTTAGAGGATCCCTATTATAGGATTCCTCTATTGTTATTCATTTAAGGATCCCATGAAAGATTCCTCCATTACTCTTCACTAAGGATTTAGTGTAGGAGTCCTTCACTCATGTTTAATTGGAGGATTCTGAGTAGGATGGCTCTATAGTGTTTGACTGGAGGGACCTAGTGGGTGCCCATGGTTTGACCGACCCTAAGTTATACATTTGGTTTGGGTAGATATTGTCTTCTGGTGTCACCTAGAACCCATTCCAAATATGTATTCCCCTGAGGCTTTGGATGTAATGTTGGGTTGGGTGTTCGGGCCACCCTTACTCATATGTTTATATCTGACATGGTTTTTCTAATATAGCAGTATTCACCAGAGGTGCATCCTGGTTGGTGGATGTTGATATAGATAAGAGGCATCCTTCTATATTTTTTTAGGATGCTCGTATGTTATCTCACAGGATCTGGCTTCTGAGCCATGTTATTTCTGATATTTATTATACGTAGAGGTATTACCTATGAATTGGATATTGATCATTACAGGATGAAATTTCTTATATAAATGTTTTTCCCATGTGAGTTGATTATTTTGAACCATTTAACAGTGTAATTTGCATGTGTTGTGATACATGCTAAAATGTTGATACACATGGATTTTCCCTGATACATTCTAAAATGCTGATTCACTAGGCTTGACACTAATACACGCTAAAATGCAGATACACTGGGCTTGGCCCTAATACATGATGAAATGTTAAAACACTAGGATTGGCCCTGAAACATGCGAAAATGATTACATAGAGGGTTTTACCCTCATACATGCTGAAATGATGATATATCAGGCTCACCCTGGTTGATTGATATGCCTGCAAGCAAGGTTTTCTTAGTCTAATTTGGATTAATGGGATTATAGTCAATGTTTACTGACCAGTGACCTTTTGAAGGATTTATCATTGGTTTACATTATCCTTTATTATAGGATTGACTATTAGTAAACAATATCATAGTTAGTGATTGGATGTGTGTAATGGAAAACCTTGGTGTATGAATAGTATACCGCTATGGCAATGTAGCTTGATCAAAGATATAATTCTAGAATTGGAAAAAGAAGGTACATAACGATCGAATTATAGTCCCATAGATCGACTAAATTATATAAGTATTGAGTGGAACGATTTCCACCTCAATTCACTTCTAGAAGATGTCCAGTCGATTGGGATTACGGACCCAAGGATCCACTGCTGAAGTGGTTTCATTTTATTTGATTCACATACACATGAATATTCATATTTATGTATATGTATATAGGTATGAGAATATTCATGTATACATATATAGAAATAGAAATCCATGTTGGAACATTTCTATTTGATGGGGATTATAGACCCTGGGTTCAACTACGGTTTCACATTTGTTTTAATTCCTTTTGTTGTGTTCCATCTAGGTTGAGCACGTTGTTGCTGCATACACATAGCAACACAATTATTGGTTTCTTTTTTAAGTGGAATACTATGATTATTTCTCAACCCATCATGTGAACCTCGATGTACGTGTAGACCTTAAGTATTATTTTTAGGTAGATCATGAGTTGCATGATGTATAGGGTTGATACCCAATGTTTCATGATTGAGTGGAGCTACTCGAGTGGTTCTACTGACCGGGCTAGAGCAGTTCGACAGTGTCTAGAGATTAGGTGCGTGGGTTGCCTCAGAGTTAGTATTAGAGCCATGTAATTTTAAATTTAGTTTCTCTTGTATTGGTATATTTATGTTCAGCACAAGGGGTGACCATTTTTGTATTTTTTTCAATGTTGTTTGGTATTTTATTGCATTTTACTATTTCAGGTTGTTCTATTTAATATTTTTATTACTTTCCCACTCCGTTTACTTTCTGTTGTTAATGATACTCAGTTACATCATTTGTTTCCAAACTCTAATATAAGGGGATAGTCTCCACATTTTCACCTCATATTTCCTCACTTCTAGTCAGCGACCTCTAATGTATGGGGAGGCATGCATGAGGCCTTGTGTATGATACTTAGTGCCATCTTTTTGAAAACCCCTTTTCTTTGAAAATAATTTTAAAATAAACTATTTTCAAGATTATTAGGTGAAAATTTTCATTAAATAAAATAACCATGTTATCATAAAAACTAATTATCAATTAAATGAGGGTCACAAGAATGGGTATGTTCATACATTCTAAACATTCCATTTTCACCTTAAATGTTTAGAATCAAGGATTATTCAGAGAATGAAAAGAAGATTAATCTAAAATCTATTATTAATAAAGTTAGTATAAGGGTTAAAATGTCCCTTAAACAACGTAGGATAATATTAATACTTTTTTTGAAAATATTTTTAGGAAACACAGATTTTAATGAACACGGATTTCAGACTAAGAAGAGAAATAATGTCATATTTTATTATAAAAATTTCATAATTTTTTTATTTACAAAAAATTAAAATATTGTAACATTACTTGGATATAACATGAATGAATAATGTGTAATAAAATTCATTATTTATATTCATATATGGATCAAATTATGTCATTAATGGAAGCATAATCATAAACAATCTAAATAAATGATGATATTGTAACCAAAAATGTTACAACATTAGTAACATTGATTCATAACAAAATGGAAATAACAACATTAAATTAATCATAAAATATCATTAATATAATTATATTCATGACATAACATGTCATAGGAAATATATACACCTCATTTAATAATATAGGTTTATTACATGGAATGTGTCTCAAAGAAGGAAAATTGAGACATGATTTCGTTACCGATTTGGTAACATTTGAAACATAAACCCCAAGTAAGAAATATAATAAAATGTATATATAAATAAACATAAATTCAATTATAATAATCACATAATACTTAAATTTCTAGTATATACACTAAAAAATATAAATTAATGGTGAATAAGGCATGTGTCTCATATATATAAGAAGTGAGATGAGAAAACCCTTAACTAATGTCTTGACATTCATTACTCGAGACCGAAAATATGGTATAATAAATATAAGGTTTTCATAAATATAAAAAATAAAATTATTACTATATATAATACCATTTATTATTTGTTTTTGACTTTATCATATCTATTTATTAACAACACCATGTTAATGTTACGTTTTGAGAAATAACTGCTTTATTTTTCATACAAATTATGACTTATTATTATTGATCCCATTATATAGATCATGATTGACTTATTTCAAGAATTTTAGAATTGAAATAACTATATTATATATTCATTATATTAATATTTATAGTTATCTATAAATAATAGAAATATTATAGGCAATACAACGTTCATGGAGACAACAGGCCATATGTACGCATGAACATTGTTTACATTTAATTGTTATTATGAAAGAAAGTAAGTAAATGATATATATATATATATATTTGTTTGTGTGTGTGTGTGTTTATATTATAATTATAGAATTATTTTTTTTCATATATATCATTGATTTTTTTCCAAACCTGGTTTAATACATTGCATGTATTGTGGGAATAAATCAAATTGCTTTGAGGAGGCGGTAGTACACACGTCCAAAAATCATGTCATAATTTTTACAGAAAATGGAAATAATGATGGTATGTTTTATAGAATAATTAAATAATATTAAATAAATCATAAATAACTATTATATTAAATAAAATAGTTTCCATAATAATTCCCAACCATGACAGGGGGTAAAAAATTGAATGACATCCTTTTGTGAGGCTGGAGTTTATCGTACACAATATCGGTAAGACTATTTCCCAATAGATGGGAATGTGTATAAATCCAAGTAAAACCCATATATTAAAATAATATATGCATATTTAGAATATTGAGATTATTATATAATAATTTATTAAGAATATTTTTTTTGGAGAATGAAAATAAAATAATGGAACTTGAGGAATATTGTTACTTCTTCTTTGGATAACCCGTTTTTGTTTTCACCAAAGGGATTCACTGTTTAGATTTATTCACAAATGTATTGTAACACCCGAGAATTTTATGAGAAATATTTTGTTTTTATGTTATATACATCATCAAATGAATATTTCACTACATGCAACACTAGCTTGGCTTTCTTTACACACAATCACGACCTTCCTCGATAGCTTGCGTTGTACGCAATACCGAGTTTCACTAAACAATGATATGCTATTAAAATATTATTAAAACTAGCCGTTATGAATATTAATAACCACTTTTTGAAATTTTGTAAATTTTATTTTTCAAAATGGACTTCATTTTTGGATTCGGAATATCGAAATTTGCCTAGGGTGAAATTTTGGTATTTTTCTGAAAACTTTTAATTTTTGATGAATAGTGAAAACACTCGGTTACTAATTAAAAACCAACTTTTTATTTAAAAAATTATTTATTTAATTTAAATTTATTATAGGTCAAAATTGATACATAATACCTATATAAGTTAAATGTATTTCATTGGAGTCATTTTATAATAATTTTAGATATATAAAAATTTTATTGAACTTTTGACCGAATTTTACCCACCTCCTAGGAGAATTTGAAAATTTACATAAAACTTAATTTAACCACTTTTGAGAATAGAATTTTAAAAATCCGAGAGACACGGTTGATGTCAGTAAGTAAAATGTGGTTCAATCAGTTGAAAATAATTTTTGCTGAACAGTAACTTTTTACTTTCTTTACCACAGTTAAAAGTAAATAGGGTAATTAAGGGTAAAAATGATATTATTATTACGCTAACACATGTCTTAATTCTATTGGATAACATTAATTCGACCAAAAACAACTATAGAAATAAAATATGACCATTTAGGACCACATGGATTAGATTAGGACATTTATTAATAATTTATTTAAAGAAGGGTTAAAATATTTAAAATCATTGTTTAATAAATAAATAATTTTTAATATAGAGATATAAATAAGATAAATTAGACTATAAATATTCATTATAAAGATAAAAATATTTCCTACGTAATGGTATTTTATTTTTAATTTTTAGAAAATAAATAATTTAATTTATTTATGACACAATGATGATTTAGTAATTATCTTATTAATGAAATATTAACATAATTGAAGTTATAAATACTCAAATAAATGTAATTTGAGACTTTTTATGAATTAAACTAATTTTATAGGTTAATATGACATTTTAGTATTGATTTAATTGAATTTTTCGAACTAATCATTCTGTTATTATTTTCACAAAATCAATTACCAAATATTGTCAAAATTGACATAAAATAGTATTAAAAAATATTATATTATTAATTGTTATTTTATTCCTAAAAATATATGGATCGGCAAAATGACTTGGATACGGTTATATATATTAATAATAAACAACTTGGGTTTGTTTGGCTTGTTATAGTAAGTTTATTAACCATATAGTGTAAGAAAACAAGAAGAGACGGTAAAAGTAAAATTATTTAACTTAAAGTCAAATCTAAATGATAAGGTTAAAATAGAAACCGAAACTTGTCTAAATTCTACTGGATGAGAGGATTTCGACCCATCCCCACCTTAGCTTCGAAATAAATCAATTTGGAGCTATTTAAAACCGAATATGACTTTATAATAAAATAATATTTTTTAGTGCTCCTCTCCTCCCTTATAAAAGGGAACCTCCTCCCTCTCTTCCCCACACCACTTTGAGCCTTCAAGCTCGGCCAAACCCTGAAAATTTCTCCTCTCCACTTCCCTAGAAACATCCTATAGGTCTGCGTCTTCTTCAAAGACCAATTTTAGTGCCCTAAAAGGGGGTCTGAAAGAGGCGCTTCAAAGAAGGGGGAATGTCCGTTACCGATTCTTTCAACATTATTTCTTCTTCCACTTCATATTCTGTAGTTGTTTCATTATGAAGTAATAACATCAGTATCACTAATATACTTATATGTTATTATAAGTATGAAACAACTCTATTTCACAATCTATCCATCCAATGGAAGATGAAATCACTGCGCGTGCGTACGTACGGAATACCGTCTCCACGCCGTGGTGTAATCTATTTTCCACCACCACCTTAATTGGATGGGTATAATGGTGTAAAGAATAAATATATATTATTATTGTAAAGTGATTCTAAAATAGTATACATACACTCCAATACAATTCCATGATCATGGGAACGATATCATCGCTCGTGCGTACGTACGGAATACCGTCTCCACGATGTGATGTGACTCGTTCTACAGGATTTTCATTTCATAATGATTACATAAATGAATTGAGTGAATAAATATGATATATAATACACTGATAAATTTCTGGAAATGGGGTATCCATAACATAAAAAGAAGAATAATAATTTATTCGACAAATCACGCATAAAAACAAAACGTAATAAACACCCGAATAACTAATAAACACCCGAATAACAAGTAGAAATGAAATATTACTAATAAGAAGATAATAATATGACTATATATGATATAATAACAATGAGTATGATTATTTAATAAGTCAATGGCATTATTTAAATCATTATACAGGAGGTTCGGACACTTACGAAGCAAATCGGACCTAAGGTAAAGGACAATCTCGCAATCTCAATTTTTATCCGAGAATGTTTATACTTCAGAATTTAATGGGGAATATATATCATCCACATCCATGTTTCCTCAATATTTAATATTATTTATATCCTCCTACAATTTTTTAAATCCAATTTTACCCTTTGGTGAGTTTTTAGTAAAAATACGAAAGGAATCTTTTGTTATTTTTCGTAAGAGGTACTTTTTGACATATCTGACAAAAGTATGAGAAGAATCTTTTTTTAAACTTATACGACATGAATGGATATTTAGAAAATTATTTCCATGAATATTCCTTTACAAGTTTTCAAGTTTATTTTTAATCAACTTCTTTTAGTTCAAAATTATATGACATGTTAATAATGTAAAATGTTTTTGAAGTAGAATGTATATTTTCCTCAAAAATGGAGTTCAAGTGTTTTATCAAAATTATTTTCCATATAAGATAATATAGGGTTCTCTTTATATCCCTATTTTAACATTGATTTTATTATTTTGTGATGGAATTATTTTTACAATATCCTTTTATGGATTATGTTATGATGACGTGATGTTTAAGAATCCCATTTTTATTACATGGGTTATGTTATGATGTATGGTTTATGAATTTGTAGCACACAGAAGAATGGTATCATTATGGGATCGGTGGGACCTAAATCTCCCTCAAATGCATTGGATAAAGATTTATATCTCATGAGATAGACATGGCTAGAACGGCAGGTTAAACCGGTTCAGTGAAACAGGATTGAACTCGGTTCTGAAATGGACTTTTTCCGCTAAGATAGTCTTGGCTATGACTATTGACTACTATGAAATGATTCTCTATGATTATGTGTATATTCCACAAGGTTTCATTTTTAATGTTATGATTATTGGTATTACATTTCCCTACTATGATTTATCCCATGTTATGAAATTACTATTTCTTTTTCAGGTTATGATTTCCAAAATGGTATGTTCTTATGAATATGATGTAATTGATATTTCTTTTGTTTACCCTTACTGAGCATTTGATCTCACCCTTTTGTATGTTTTCTTCCCCAGGTCAGGAAGAAGGATATTAAGTAAGATATGCCAAAAGGAACTATAGATATGATGAAATAAATGGGAGATAGTGTAGATGCTTTATGAACCATTTCTTTATGTTTCCCAGTTTCTAAAGACACTATACCTATACTATCCTTTCATGGTTTTTTTATATGTTGTAATAAGTATTCTTAAATTTTGAATTATTAACCATGTATGTAAAGTGTAGAGACCCATATCTTGATATACATGGATATTACATTACTTTTGTGGAATACTTAGTACATAACAAAAACAGACACACAAGGAACGTAATAGTTTAGTGTCTTTGGAAACACGGAATATAATCTTCTAATCATGGTGAAAGATCTTCAACATCTCCCATAAAGATCTTCCTTTTTTATACCTAAATCCTTCCTTTTATATACTGGGGAAAAGTAAACATAAAAGGGTGAGATCAAATGCTCAGTAAGGGTAAACAAAAGAAATATCAATCACATCATATTCATAAGAACATAACAATTTGGAAATCTTAACCTGCAAAAGAGAGAATAATTTCAAAACATGGGATAAATCATGGAAGTGAAATGTAATCACAATAATCATAAAATAAAACATGAAACTTTGTGGAATACACACATAATCATAGAGAATAATTTCTTGTTAGTCAAGACTCATTGCCAAGACTCTCTTAGTGGACAAAGTCCCTTTCTGAACCGAGTCACCCTCGTTTCAGTCATGTTTCACTGAACCGGTATAACCTACCATTCCTGCCATGTCTATCTCATGAGATATAAAATATTTACCCAATGAATTGGAGGGAGATATAGGTCCCACCCATCTCATAATGATACCATTCTTATGTGTTCCAGAAAATCATAAATCATACATCATTGCATAACCCATGTAATACAAATGGGAATCTTAAACATCATGACACCATAAAACAATTCATATAAGATAAAGTAATTCATAAAAATAATTCCATCCCAACATATCCAAATCAATGTAATAATAGGGATAGAAACAGAACCCTATGTTATCTTATATGGAAAATAATTTTAATAAAACACTTGAAATGAATTCTTGAGGAAAATATCCCTTCTTCTTCAAAATCAATTTCTTTTCACAAAACGTCATGAAATTTTAAAAGAAATATATTTTATTGAATATAGTCATGAAATATTTTGGAGGAAGCTTCATGAAAATAAGGCATTATAAAACCGTAAAAATCCGTTCGTGCCGTATAAGTTAAAAAAACATTCTTCGTACTTTTGTCAGAAAAGTCAAAAAGTACCTCGTACGAAAAACGAAAACAGATTCCTTTCATATCATTTACTAAAAAATCACCGAAGTGTAAAATAGGTTTTAAACAATTGTAGGTGGATGGAAATAATATTACATATTGAGGGAACATGGATGTGGATGATAAAATACACCCCAGTAAATACCGAAGTATAAGCAATCTCGGAGAAGAATGAGATTGTGATATTTCCCTTACCTTAGGTCCGATTTACTTCGTAAGTGTCCGTACCTCCTGTATAATGATTTAAAAAATGTCATTTACTTATTACATAATCATATTCATTGTCATTATCTGATATATGTTTCACTTATGACTTTATATTACCCGTTCTTTTGTAAATTCATGTTAAAGTAGCGTTTTGGGTAAAATCGTCTCATTTGTCATTCGTGTTTTAACTTTTAATTATTCATATGATTACATAGATCATTATTACTTAATATAAAAAATTATTTATATATTATATATATTCAGAATATACATATATATAATGGATCGATAAATGGAAAGAAATACACCGTTCATGGAGACGGTAGGCCGTACGTACGCATGAACACTGTTTTCGTTTCCTTATTGAATTGAGTGGAATTAAGTAGATGACATACATATATATACACATAAATCCAGTAGCTTTATAATGTCATATATTTCATTATTATTTATTATATATACTTTATAATCATTCTTAAATGGTTAACATGGAGAATGAATCTCATCGCGTCGTGGAGACAGTAGTCCGTACGTACGCACGAGCGATGATATCATTTCCATAATTATTGAATTGAATTGGAGTGGATGATAAAATATATCATAACAATTATGATGTTATAATAACTATATATAGTTATTCTTTACACCATAATACCCATCCATGTAAGGTGTTGGTGGAAAAACAGATTACACCATGGCGTGGAGACGGTATTCCGTACATACGCACGCGCGGTGATTTTGTTTTCCGTATGATGGATAGATGGTGAAATAGGGCTGGTTCATACTTAAAATAACATATAATTATATGAGTGATACTGATGTTATTACTTCATAATGAAAAAACATATGAAGAAGAAGTGAAAGAAGAAATAAAGTTGAAAGAATCGGTAACGGAAATTACCTCTTCTTTGAAGCGCCTTTTTGAGACCTCCTCTTAGGGCACTAAACTTGGTCTTTGAGGAAGACCAGAACCTCTAGGATGTTTCTAGGGAAGTGGAGAGGAGAATTTGGCAGGGGTTGGCCGATCTTGAAGGCTCAAAGTTGTGTGAGGAAGAGAGGGAGGAGGTGCCCTTTTATAAGGGAGGAGAGGGGCACCTTTGGAATAACAAAAAAATATTATTTTATTATAAAGTCAAGTTCGGTTTTAAATAGCTCCAAATTGATTTATTTCGAGGCTAAGGCGGGGATGGGTCGAAATCCTCTCATCCAATAGAATTTAGACAAGTTTAGGTTCCTATTTTAACCTTATCATTTAGATTTAACATTAAGTTAAATAATTTTACTTTTACCGTGTCTTCTTGTGTTCTTACACTATAAGGTTAATAAACATACTATAAGAATCCAAACGAACCCCAAATTGTTTATAATTAATATATATAACATTATCTAAATTATTTGTCCGAACCTTAGATTTTTAGGAATAACATAACAATTAATAATATAATATTTTTTTAAAAAACTATTTTATGTCAATTTTGACACTATTTAGTAATTTATTTTTGTGAAAATCCTAACAGATTGATAAGTTCAAAAAAAGTTAATTAAATCAATAATAACATTTCATATTAACCTATAAAATTAGTGGAATTCATAAAAAGTCTCAAATTATATTTATTTGAGTATTTATAACATCAATTATGTCAATATTTCATCAATAAGATAATTACTGCATCATCGTTGTGTCATAAATAAATAAAACTATTTAATGTCTAAAAATTAAAAATAAAATACCATTATGTAGGAAATCTTTTTATCTGTATAATGAATATTTATAGTCGAATGTATCTTATGTATAACCCTATATTAAAAATGTTTTATTAAATAAACTTTGATTTTAACTCTTTTAACTCTTCTTTGAATTAAATAATAATAAATGTCTTAATCTAATCCAAGTGGGCCTAAATGGTCATATTTTATTCCTAAGATTGTTTTGGGTCGAAGTACACTTATCCAATAGAATTTGGACATGTGTTAGGGTAATAATAATATCATTTTTACCCTTAATTACCCTATTTACTTTTAACCATGGTAAATAAAAGTAAAAAGTTACTATTCACCAAAAAATATTTTCATCTCATTGAACCACATTTTACATACTGACATCAACCATGTCTCTAGGATTTTTGAAATTCCACTCACAGAAGCGGTAAAATTATGTTTTATGAACAATTCAGTTTTTTTAACTACCACTTAGTGGTTTCACTATTCATCAAAAATTGAAAGTTTTCAGCAAAAATACCAAAAATTAGGCCTAAGCTATATTTGATATTATGAAATCAAAAATGATTTCTATTTTACCAAATTCGAAACATATATGTTGCATTAATTAATTTAAAAATTAATTCCCGTCGTCAAAACAAAAGGCGTGTTTTTAAGAGATAATAACTATCAAAAGATTGACACTTGTTTATAACGAGTTTAAATGTGAAATTACATCCAATGACCAAAATTGTATTAAATTGTAAAAATATATTCTAAATATACTTTAAAACCACTAAAATTAATAATTTATCACTATTAATTATTTCGATTGAAAAAGTTCTTTTTAATTAAAATTTAGTAATTTTCACTATTCATCAAAATATTAAAGTTATCCGAAAATCACCAAAATTTCACCCTAAGCTAATTTAGATATTCCGAATCCATAAATGAAGTCCATTTTGAAAAATAAAATTTACAAAATTTCAAAAAGTGGTTATTACTATTAATAACGACTAGTTTTAATAATATCTTAATAGCATATCATTGTTTAGCGAAACATGGTGTTGCGTACAAAACACACTATCGTGGAAGGTCGCGATTGTGTGTAATTCAAGCCAGGTCAGAGATGTGTGTTGTGAAAGATCCTTTTTGTGTAGCGTATAACACAAGACATTAATGAAATTAAAAAGAATATTTTTCATAAAATCTCGGGGTGTTACATTCTACCCCCCTTAAAATGAATTTCGCCCTCGAAATTCGTCGGGGTTATAAATGGTTTACTATTCGAAAGTTTCATTAATCAAAACCCACATTGTAAAAAGGAATACCAAAACCAATCTTTAAAAAAAAGTATGAAACATAACGGTTACCCAAATAAACTAATCACTGGGTTTCCACATAGGTGAAAATATGGATATGGAAGAGAAATCTAACCATCATGTTCTGATTGAGAGTGGTAGAGAACATGGCTGTGGAAAAGCTAGCAATAACAAATCCATAAATTTGTGACGATCTAAGGTACCATCTGATTAATCAGATATAAGAGCACTAGGACAACATTTTTGGTTTTGAAGATCGTTTCCCTAAAGTTGAAGAATTTGAATTAGAATAAATTCTTACTTTATTTTGGTACAATCTCACTGTTGTTCGTGCCTTGAACAATTTCCACTTCATCTCTTAAATAAATGAAGTTGAATTTTTAATTCGTGAAGTGTTATTATGACAGGTCATTCCATCTGTCTCAAACAAAAGGTTAGCAAAAGTTATTAAATATACACAAGTCATTCTTTAGTGAGATTAATCATATATGGTTCCTAAAATGGACTTATACTTCATATATCATACCGCTTAATAAAATAAAACTAGTTTCTACTAAATAGGGACTTCCTGTAGGCCAGTGGTAGGTGATAAAGGCCAGTCGCACTTCGGTTGTGAGTTCGATTCCCACGGCCTTGTCCGACGCAATGGGCTGTCGCCCGTCCTGCAGGTTTTCCTTTTTCTAAAACTAAATTACTATAACATCCCATCAATAATATCAAAAAACTTCTATCCTTAAACAATACTATCTTATGTCCAACATAATCCATTACAATCTTTAGGCTTATCCATAATACTGCAGTACACTCTCATAATATAGTGAAAAAAATTACCAGAGAATTAATACCATCATTGATCCCCGTATATCATAAGATATGTCTTGTTGGTTACATTCCAATCATGTGAATACCTTAATCATGTATTCTCTTGAAAAATGAATACCAATTAAACCTTAGTGAAAACATGAATGCTGTCAAAAGTTAACTCTTTCCACATACCAAAATCCAAAAATTCTATATACTCAAACCATGATATCACTTAGTCCTTATATCAATCATGAGCTCATGAATACTGGCAAACATTTCATTTTCTCTTTATCACTTCATTATGTGCATATCATCCACTTTCCAAAAAAATCTCTGAATAACCTTTCATTGTTACTCATACCATTCATCATAAACTTTCAAAACATAAGGAAAGACAACAGTGTAACAATCCTTAGATGTCTTTTTATTCTATAGTACAACATTACACTTGATAAACATGTAATCATTCCACTACCTTCTTAAACCATTGACCGATCTTCAACAATTCTTTCATCTCACATATCCTTTGTAGTCTCTTCATCATCATCAACAAAAATACTACCCATATGACCATACCGATTCTCTTCATGAGACATTCCCTTACGGCATTGGTTTGCATAATGCCCGTACATTCCACATTTAAAACATTTAACCATTGCTGATGTCGTAGCAATACCATTATCCTCATCCCTGGTGTTAACTGACCTTTTCCTTTATACTTACTGGCTTTGTGTCCTTCTTTTCCACACCCAAAGCATCTTCCAGTTCCTTTGAAACATTCTCCTTGATGCCTCTTCACACATGATTTACATAGGGGAAATTGAACTTTCTTTCCTCTATGATCATCATGAAACTCCATCTTTCTCTTATTAGCCGAGTCAGGAAACATACCAAATTTTACATTATTGATCATATTATGAGATTTCTGATTCATCATAATAATGATGTTTGGACTTCCAAATCCCATTTCATTTGGTTGCTCATGAAGAATATAATTCCATTGTCCATCATATCCTCCATTATCGTGAATCATCTTGTTTCCAGTCATTTTCTAAAACCCAAAAAGAATAGTGTGAGAGGAAAAAATCATAATAAAGGGGGAGTAACTTCAATATATGACATCTTTGGTTTAATCTAATATCGTTACCATAGTTCTAGGACTATATCCTATACGTATACCTATCCTTAGGGACATCCCTAGACATACCTTAGAAATATCTCTAGGGATCTCACTAACGTTTTCGCATCCTAGTTTCCAAAGGTTGACTAAACTTTTCCTCTGATACCAACTATAGAGACCCATATATTGACGTACATGGACATTACATTACTTTTGCAGAATAATTAATACATAACAAAAACACACACACAAGGACCATAATAGTTTAGTGTCTTTGGAAACTCAGAATATAATCTTCTAATCATGGTGAAAGATCTTCAACATCTCCCATAAAGATCTTCCTTTTTTTATACCTAAAACCTTTCCTTTATATCCTGGGGAAAAGTAAACATAAAAGGGTGAGCTCAAATGCTCAGTAAGGGTAAACAAAAGAAATATCAATCACATCATATTCATAAGAACATAACATTTTGGAAATCTTAACCTGCAAAAGAGAGCATAATTTTATAACATGGGGTAAATCATGGCAGTGAAATGTAATCACAATAATCATAACTTAAAACATGAAACTTTGTGGAATACACAAATAATCATAGAAAATCATTTCTTGTTAGTCAAGACTCATTTCCAAGACTATCATAGTGGACAAAGTCCCTTTCTGAACCGAGTCACCCTCGTTTCAGTCATGTTTCACTGAACCGGTATAACCTACCATTCAAGCCATGTCTATATCATGAGATATAAAATCTTTACCCAATGAATTAGAGGGAGATATAGGTCCCACCCATCTCATAATGATACCATTCTTATGTTTTCCACAAAATCATAAATCATACATCATTACATAACCCATGTAATACAAATGGGAATCTTAAACATCATGACATCATAAAACAATTCATATAAGATAAAGGAGTTCATAAAAATAATTCCATCCCAACATAACCAAATCAATGTAATAATAGGGATAGAAACAGAACCCTATGTTATCTTAGATGGAAAATAATTTTGATAAAACACTTGAAATGAATTCTTGAGGAAAATATCCTTTCTTCTTCAAAATCAATTTCTTTTCACAAAACATCATGCAATTTTAAAAGAAAGATATTTAATTTAAAATACTCATGAAATATTTTGGAGGAATCTTCATGAAAATAAGGCTTTATAAAACCGTAAAAATCCATCCGTGCCATATAAGATAAAAAAACATTCTTCATACTTTTGTCGGAAAAGTCAAAAAGTACCTCGTACGAAAACGAAAAAAGATTCTTTTCATATCTTTTACTAAAAACTCACCAAAGGGTAAAATAGGTTTTAAACAATTTTAGGTGGATGGAAATAATATTACATATTGAGGGAACATGGATGTGGATGATAAAATACACCCCAGTAAATACCGAAGTATAAGCAATCTCAGAGAAGAATGAGATAGTGATATTTCCCTTACCTTAGGTCTGATTTGCTTGGTAAGTGTCCGAACCTCCTGTATAATGATTTAAATAATGTCATTTACTTATTAAAGAATCATATTCATTGTTATTATATCATATATGGTTCAATTATGACTTTATATTACCCGTTCTTTTGTAAATTCATGTTAAAGTAGCTTTTTGGGTAAAATCGTCTCAATTGTCGTTCGTGTTTTAACTTGTAATTATTAATTTGATTTCATAGATCATTATTACATAATATAAAACATGATTTATATATAATATATATTCAGAATATACATATATATAATGGATCGATAAATGGAAAGAAATACACCGTTCATGGAGACGGTAGGCCGTACGTACGCATGAACGCTGTTTTCGATTCCTTATTAAATTGAGTGGAATTAAGTAGATGACATACATATATATACACATAAATCCAGTAGCTTTATAATGTCATATATTTCATTATTATTGCTTATATATACTTTATAATCATTCTTAAATGGTTAACATGGAGAATGAATCTCATCGCGTCGTGGAGACAGTAGTCCGTACGTACGCACGAGCGATGATATCATTTCCATAATTATTGAATTGAATTGGAGTGGATGATACAATATATCAGAATCATTATGATGTTATAATAACTATGTATAGTTATTCTTTACACCATAATACCCATCCATGTAAGGTTTTGGTGGAAAAACATATTACACCACGGCGTGGAGATGGTATTCCGTACGTATGCACGCGCGGTGATTTTGTTTTCCGTAGGATGGATAGATGATGAAATAGGGTTTTTTCATAATTATAATGACATATCATTATATGAGTGATACTGATGTTATTACTTCATAATGAAACAACCTAAGAAGAAGAAGTGGAAGAAGAAATAAAGTTGAAAAAATCGTTAACGGAAATTACCTCTTCTTTGAAGCACCTCTTTGAAACCTCCTCTTAGGGCACTAAAATTGGTCTTTGGGGAATACCAGAACCTCTAGGATGTTTATAGGGAAGTGGAGAGGAGAATTTGGCAGGGGTGGCCGAGCTTGAAGGCTCAAAGTTGTGTGCGGAAGAGAGGGAGGAGGTGCCCTTTTATAAGGGAGGAGAGGGGCACCTTTGGAATAACTAAAAATATTATTTTATTATAAAGTCAATTTCGGTTTTAAATAGCTCAAAATTGATTTATTTCGAGGCTAAGGTAGGGATGGGTCGAAATCCTCTCATTCAATAGAATTTAGACAAGTTTAGGTTCCTATTTTAACCTTATCATTTAGATTTAACATTAAGTTAAATAATTTTACTTTTACCGTGTCTTCTTGTGTTCTTACACTATAAGGTTAATGAACTTACTATAAGAAGACAAAAGAACCCCAAATTGTTTATTATTAATATATATAACCTTATCTAAGTCATTTTTCCGAACCTTAGATTTTTTGGAATTACATAAAAATTAATAATATAATATTTGTTTTAAAAACTATTTTATGTCAATTTTGACACTATTTAGTAATTGATTTTTGTGAAAATCCTAACAGAATGATAAGTTCTAACAAAGTTAATTAAATCAATACTAACATGTCATATTAACCTAGAAAATTAGTGGAATTCATAAAAAGTCTCAAATTATATTTATTTGAGTATTTATAACAACAATTATGTCAATATTTTATTAATAAGATAATTACTGCATCATCGTTGTGTCATATATAAATTAAATTATTTAATGTCTAAAAATTACAAATAAAATACCATTATGTAGTAAATCTTTTTAGATTTCTAATTAATATTTATAGTCGAATTTATCTTATGTATAACCCTATATTAAAAATGTTTTATTAAATAAACATTGATTTTAACTCTTTTAACTCTTCTTTGAATTAAATAATAATAAATGTCCTAATCTAATCCAAGTGGGCCTAAATGGTCATATTTTATTCCTAAGATTGTTTTTGGTCGAATTACACTTATCCAATAGAATTTGGACATGTTTTAGGGTAATAATAATATCATTTTTACCCTTAATTACCTTATTTACTTTTAACCGCGGTAAATAAAAGTAAAAAGTTACTATTCACCAAAAATTATTTTATCTCATTGAACCACATTTTACATACTGACATCAACCGTGTCTCTCGGGTTTTTGAAATTCCACTCACAGAAGCGGTAAAATTAAGTTTTATGAACAATTCAGTTTTTTTAACTACCACTTAGTGGTTTCACTATTCATCAAAAATTGAAAGTTCTCAGAAAAATACCAAAAATTAGGCCTAAGCTATATTTGATATTATGAACTCAAAAACGATTTCTATTTTACCAAATTCAAAACATATCAGTTTCATTAATTAATTTTAAAAATAATTCCCGTCATCAAAACAAAAGGCGTGTTTTTAAGAGATAATAACTATCAAAAGATTGACACTTGTTTATAACTGGTTTAAATGTGAAATTGCATCCAATGACCAAAATTGTATTAAATTGTAAAAATATATTATAAACATACTTTAAAACCACTCAAATTAATAATTTACCACTATTAATTATTTCGATTGAAAAAGCTGTTTTAAATTAAAATTTAGTAATTTTCACTATTCATCAAAATATGAAAGTTATCCGAAAATCACCAAAATTTCACCCTAAGCTAATTTCGATATTCCGAATCCATAAATGAAGTCCATTTTGAAAAATAAAATTTACAAAATTTAAAAAAGTGGTTATTACTATTCATAACGGCTAGTTTTAATAATATCTTAATAGTATATCGTTGTTTAGCGAATATTGGTGTTGCGTACAACACACGCTATCGTGGAAGGTCGCGATTGCATGTAATTCAAGCCAGGTCAGAGATGTGTGTTGTGAAAGCTCCTTTTGGTGTAGCGTATAACACAAGACATTAATGAAATTAAAAATAATATTTTTCATAAAATCTCGGGGTGTTACATTCTACCCCCCTTAAAATGAATTTCTCCCTCGAAATTCGTCGGGGTTATAAATGGTTTACTATTCAAAAGTTTCTTTAATCAAAACCCACATCGTAAAAATGAATACCAAAACCAATCTTTAAAAACAAAAGTATGAAATGTAACGGTTACCCAAATAAACTAATCACTGGGATTCCACATAGGTGAAAATATGGATATGGAAGAGAAATCTAGCCATCATGTTCTGATGGAGAGCGGTAGAGAACATGGCTGTGGAAAAACTAGCAATCACAAATCCATAAATTTGTGATGATCTAAGGTACCATCTGATTAAACAGATATAAGATCACTAGGGCAGCATTTTTGGTTTTCAATATCGTTCCCCTAAAGTTGAAGATTTTGAATTAGAATAAATACTTGAATTATTTTGGTACAATCTCACTGTTGTTCGTTCCTTGAACAATTTCCACTTCATCTCTTAAATAAATGAAGTTGAATTTGTTATTCGTGAAGTGTTAGTATGACATGTCATTCCATCTGTCTCAAACAAATGGTTAGCAAAAGTTATTAAATATACAGAAGTCATTCTTTAGTGAGATTAATCATATATGGTTCCTAAAATGGAATTATACTTCATATATCATACCGCTTAATAAAATAAAACTAGTTTCTACTAAATAGGGACTTCCTGTAGGCCAGTGGTAGGAGATAAAGGCCAGTCGCACTTCGGTTGTGGGTTCGATTCCCACAGCCTTGTCCGACGTGATGGGCTGTCGCCCGTCCTGCAGGTTGTCCTTTTTCTAAAACTATATTACTATTACATCCCATCAATAATATCAAAAAACTTCTATCCTTAAACAATGCTATCTTATGTCCAACATAATCCATTCCAATCTTTAGGCTTATCCATAATACTACAGTCCACTCTCATAATATAGTGAAAACAATTACCAGAGATTTAATACCATCGTTGATCCCCATATATCACAAGATATGTCTTGTTGGTCACATTCCAATCATGTGAATACATTAATCATGTATTCTCTTGAAAAATGAATACCAATTAAACCTTAGTGAAAACATGAATGCTGTCAAAAGTTAACTCTTTCCACATACCAAAATCCAAAAATTCTATATACTCAAACCATGATATCACTTAGTCCTTATATCAATCATGAGCTCATGAATACTGTCAATCATTTCATTTTCTCTTTATCACTTCATTATGCACATATCATCCACTTTCCAAAAAAAATATCTGAATAACCTTTCATTGTTACTCATACCATTCATCATAAAATTTCAAAACTTAAGGAAAGACAACAGTGTAACAATCCTTAGATGTCTTTTTATTCTATAGTACAACATTACACTTGATAAACATGTAATCATTCCACTACCTTCTTAAACCATTGACCGAGCTTCAACAATTCTTTCATCTCACATATCATTTGTAGTCTCTTCATCATCATCAACAAAAATACTACCCATATGACCATACCGATTATCTTCATGAGACATTTCCTTAGGGAATTGGTTTTCATAATGCCCGTACATTCCAAATTTAAAACATTTAACCATTGCTGATGTCGTAGCAATACCATTATCCTCATCCCTGGTGTTAACTGATCCTTTTCCTTTATACTTACTAGCTTTGTGTCCTTCTTTTCCACACCCAAAGCATCTTCTAGTTCCGTTGAAACATTCTCCTTGATGCCTCTTCCAACATGATTTACATAAGGGAAATTGAACTTTCTTTCCTCTATGATCATCATGAAACTCCATCTTTCTCTTATTAGCCAAGTCAGGAAACTTACCAAATTTTACTTTATTGATCATATTATGAGATTGCTGATTCGGCATAATAATGATGTTTTCACTTCCAAATCCCATTTCATTTGGTTTCTCATGAAGAATATCATTCCATTGTCCATCATATCCTCCATTATCGTGAATCATCTTGTTTCCAGCCATTTTCTAAAAACCAAAAAAAATAGTGTGAGAGGAAAAAATCATAATAAAGGGGCAGTAACTTCAATATGTAACATCTTTGGTTTAATCTAATATAGTTACCATAGTTCTAGAACTATATCCTATACGTATACCAATCCTTAGGGACATCCCTAGACATACCTTAGAAATATCTCTAGGGATCTCACTAAAGTTTTCACATCCTAGTTTCCAAAGGTTGACTAAACTTTTCCTCTAATACCAACTGTAGAGACCCGTATCTTGACGTACATGGACATTACATTACTTTTTCGGAATACATAGTACATAACAAAAACACACACACAAGGACCGTAATAGTTTAGTGTCTTTGGAAACTCGGAATATAATCTTCTAATTGTGGTGAAAGATCTTCAACATCTCCCATAAAGATCTTTCTTTTTTTATACCTAAAACCTTTCTTTTATATCCTGGGGAAAAGTAAACATAAAAGGGTGAGCTCAAATGCTCAGTAAGGTTAAACAAAAGAAATATCAATCACATCATATTCATAAGAACATAACATTTTGGAAATCTTAACCTGCAAAAGAGAGCATAATTTTATAACATGAGATAAATCATGGCAGTGAAATGTAATCACAATAATCATAACTTAAAACATGAAACTTTGTGGAATACACCCATAATCATAGAGAATCATTTTTTTTTAGTCAAGACTCATTTACAAGACTATCTTAGTGGACAAAGTTCCTTTCTGAACCGAGTCACCCTCGTTTCAATCCTGTTTCACTGAACCGGTATAACCTACCATTCCAGCCATGTCTATCTCATGAGATATAAAATCTTTACCCAATGAATTGGAGGGAGATATAGGTCCCACCCATATCATAATGATACCATTCTTATTTGTGCCACAAAATCATAAATCATACATCATTGCATAACCCATGTAATACAAATGGGAATCTTAAACATCATGACATCATAAAACAATTCATATAAGATAAAGGAATTCATAAAAGTAATTCCATCCCAACATAACCAAATCAATGTAATAATAGGGATAGAAACAGAACCCTATGTTATCTTAGATGGAAAATAATTTTGATAAAACACTTGAAATGAATTCGTGAGGAAAATATCCTTTCTTCTTCAAAATCAATTTATTTTCACAAAACGTCATGCAATTTTAAAAGAAAGATATTTTTATTGAAAATAGTCATGAAATAATTTGTAGGAAGCTTCATGAAAATAAGGCTTTGTAAAACCGTAAAAATCCGTTCGTGCTGTATAAGTTAAAAAAACATTCTTCATACTTTTGTCGGAAAAGTCAAAAAGTACCTCGTACGAAAAATGAAAAAAGATTCCTTTCATAACTTTTACTAAAAACTCACCGAAGGATAAAATAAGTTTTAAACAATTGTAGGTGGATGTAAATAATATTACATATTGAGGGAACATGGATGTGGATGATAAAATACACCCCAGTAAATACCGAAGTATAAGAAATCTCGGAGAAGAATGAGATTGTGATATTTCTTTTACCTTAGGTCTGATTTGATTCGTAAGTGTCCGAACCTACTATATAATGATTTAAATAATGTCATTTACTTATTACAGAATCATATTCATTGTTATTATATCATATATGGTTCACTTATGACTTTATATTACCCGTTCTTTTGTAAATTCATGTTAAAGTAGCGTTTTGGGTAAAATCGTCTCATTTGTCGTTCCTGTTTTAACTTGTAAATATTAATATGATTACATATATCATTATTACTTAATATAAAACATGATTTATATATAATATATATTCATAATATACATATATATAATGGATCGATAAATGGAAAGAAATACACCGTTCATGGAGACGGTAGGTCGTACGTACGCATGAACGCTGTTTTTGTTTCCTTATTGAATTGAGTGGAATTAAGTAGATGACATACATATATATACACCTAAATCCAGTAGCTTTATAATGTCATCTATTTAATTATTATTTCTTATATATACTTTATAATCATTCTTAAATGGTTAACATGGAGAATGAATCTCATCGCGTCGTGGGGACAGTAGTCCGTACGTACGCACGAGCGATGATATCATTTCCATAATTATTGAATTGAATTGGAGTGGATGATACAATATATCAGAATCATTATGATGTTATAATAACTATGTATAGTTATTCTTTACACCATAATATCCATCCATGTAAGGTGTTGGTGGAAAAACAGATTACACCACGGCGTGGAGACGGTATTCTGTACGTACGCACGCTCGGTGATTTTGTTTTCCGTAGGATGGATAGATGGTGAAATAGGGTTGTTTAATACTTATAATAATATATCAGTATATGAGTGATACTGATGTTATTACTTAATAATGAAACAACCTAAGAAGAATAAGTGGAAGAAGAAATAAAGTTGAAAGAATCGGTAATGGAAATTACCTCTTCTTTGAAGCGCCTCTTTGAGACCTCCTATAAGGGAACTAAGATTGGTCTTTGAGGAAGACCAGAACCTCTTGGATATTTCTAGGGAAGAGGAGAGGAGAATTTTTCAGGGGTTTTCCGAGCTTGAAGGCTCAAAGTTGTGTGAGGAAGAGAGGGAGGAGGTTCCCTTTTATAAGGGAGGAGAGGGGCACCTTTGGAATAACTAAAAATATTATTTTATTATAAAGTCAAGTTTGGTTTTAAATAGCTCCAAATTGATTTATTTAGAGGCTAAGGTGGGGATGGGTCGATATCCTCTCATCCAATAGAATTTATACAAGTTTAGGTTCCTATTTTAACCTTATCATTTATATTTAACATTAAGTTAAATAATTTTACTTTTACCGTGTCTTCTTGTGTTCTTACACTATAAGGTTAATAAACTTACTATAAGAAGCCAAACTAACCCCAAATTGTTTATTATTAATATATATAACCTTATCTAAGTCATTTGGCCGAACCTCAGATTTTTAGGAATAACATAACAATTAATAATATAATATTTGTTTTAAAAACTATTTTATGTCAATTTTGACACTATTTAGTAATTGATTTTTGTGAAAATCCTAACAGAATGATAAGTTCTAAAAATGTTAATTAAATCAATAATAACATGTCATATTAACCTTTAAAATTAGTGTAATTCATAAAAAGTCTCAAATTATATTTATTTGAGTATTTATAACATCAATTATGTCAATATTTCATTAATAAGATAATTATTGCATCATCGTTGTGTCATAAATAAATTAAATTATTTAATGCCTAAAATTTACAAATAAAATAAAATTATGTATTAAATCGTTTTAGCTTTCTAATGAATATTTATAGTCGAATTTATCTTATGTATAACCCTATATTAAAAATGTTTTATTAAATAAATGTTGATTTTAACTCTTTTAACTCTTCTTTGAATTAAATAATAATAAATGTCCTAATCTAATCCAGGTGGGCCTAAATGGTCAAATTTTATTCCTAAGCTTGTTTTTGGTCGAATTACACTTATCCAAAAGAATTTGGACATGTGTTAGGGTAATAATAATATCATTTTTACCCTTAATTACCCTATTTACTTATAACTGTGGTAAATAAAAGTAAAAAGTTACTATTCACCAAAAATTATTTTCATCTCATTGATCCCACATTTTACATACTGACATCAACCGTGTCTCTCAGATTTTTGAAATTCTACTCGCAGAAGCGGTAAAATTAAGTTTTATGAACAATTTAGTTTTTTTAACTACCACTTAGTGGTTTCACTATTCATCAAAAATTGATAGTTTTCAGAAAAATACCAACAATTAGGCCTAAGATATATTTTATATTATGAACTAAAAAATGATTTCTATTTTACCAAATTCAAAACATATCAGTTGCATTAATTAATTTAAAAATTAATTCCCGTCGTCAAAACAAAAGGCATGTTTTTAAGAGATAATAACTATCAAAAGATTGACACTTGTTTATAACTGGTTTAAATGTGAAATTACATCCAATGACCAAAATTGAATTAAATTGTAAAAATATATTCTAAATATACTTTAAAACCACTCAAATTAATAATTTATCACTATTAATTATTTCGATTGAAGAAGCTGTTTTTAATTAAAATTTAGTAATTTTCACTATTCATCAAAATATGAAAGTTATCCGAAAATCACCAAAATTTCACCCTAAGCTAATTTAGATATTCTAAATCCATAAATGAAGTCCATTTTGAAAAATAAAATTTACAAAATTTCAAAAAGTTGTTATTAATATTCATAACGGCTAGTTTTAATAATATCTTAATAGCATATCGTTGTTTAGCGAAACTTGGTGTTGCGTACAACACACGCTATCATGAAAGGTCGCGATTGCGTGTAATTTAATCCAGGTCAGAGATGTGTGTGGTGAAAGCTACTTTTTGTGTAGCGTATAACACAAGAAATTAATGAAATTAAAAAGAATATTTTTCATAAAATCTCGGGGTGTTACATAAAGTATGGGTCATTATAGTTGGTATCAGAGGAAAGGTATAGTCAACCTTTGGAAACTAGGATGTGAAAGCCTTAGTAAGAAACCTAAGGATATGTATATGCATAGAAAAAAATCTTATAAATGGCCATGAACAACCTATGATAAGACCTTAAGTGTGAAATTTTATTCTTGATTATGTGTTTTTCCTGTTATAATTAGTGTTTCTCACACTATTCTTCTTGGTTTTAGTCAATGGCTTGAACCCGAAGGAACCGTGTTAATGTGGAATGTGACGGGCAATGCAATGATTGTCCCCCTGATCAACCAAACGTTATGGGAGTTGGAATGAAAAATCTTTGTAGCCATGCTCACACAACTTTCCCAAGTTATGAATCATATAGGACTTCTAAATGAGCAATAGAAGGAGCAACATTCTGTTGAATCCTTCATGAGGAAGCGTCCACCTTCATTCATCGGGTCTACTGATCAATTAGTTTCTGAAGAATGGATTAGTACTACTGAAAAGATATTTTCAATTCTTCAATGTTCTGAACATGATAAAGTCATATTAGCAGTTTATCATTTGGAAGGTGAAGATGTTCAATGGTGGAATCATATCAAGAATACTAGGCCAAAAGATGGAATTGAGTCCATGGAATGGGACGATTTCAAGAACTTATTTTTCAATAAGTACATCCCTTGTATTCATCAAATAAAGATAGAGAAGGAGTTTCTTGAACTAAAGCAAAAGGATGATGAATCTATTGGAACCTACAAAGAAAATTTTACATGACTTGCAAGGTACGCTTCTAGAATTATTATCCATCCTGAGAGTAAGATCGATAGATTCTTTAGTGGATTAAAACCAAGTCTTCTAAGGGAATTATCCATAAAGGACTTCAATAGCTATGAGGAAATCGTTCGATGTGCTCTCAAGGTTGATATGGAGATTGGAGTAACCCATCAGTCATATGGGTTTGATAAGAAGAGGAAAATGGAATTCAAGTTAAAATCTAAATACCACACTAAAAAGAAGATTATTTTTCCCTTATGCTCAAAGTGTGGAAGGAAATATGGAGGGAGTTGTCTTAAAGGGATAAGTAAATGTTTCAAATGTGGAAAGGAAGGTCATCGGGCATTTGAATTTCGCAATGATGGGAAGAAGATGTCTACTCATGTGAACAAAGAAAAGGATACACAGAGTGCACCTCCTACACTTCAATGTTACAGGTGCAAGGAAATGGGGCATTATGCCAATCAATGCCCTAATCCAAGGGTTGTTTATGATGATCAATGTCAACAATCCTTTAAGACTAAAGACAAAGGAATGTCACATGCAATTTCTATCAACGATGTGGAGTATGATAACGATGTTGTGAAATGTACACTTACCATCCATTCTAATGTAGCAATTTTTTAATTTGATTCTGGATCCACCCACTCTTTTATTTCTGAAGAATTTTCTAAGGGTATCATTGTATTAACTCAACAATTATATGTGGAGTTAGCTGTGACAACCCCTAATGGCACAACATTCGCATCAAAAGATTATAATTCTTCTCCGATTGAAGTTTGTGGTAAAGTGATTCCTGCAAATCTTGTGATCCTTCCTATAGTGGAATTTGATGTGATTCTTGGCATGGATTGGATTTTTCTATATGAAACTCATATCAATTACCAATGAAGGGAAGTCACATTTCATATTCCAGATCAATCTATGATCGTCTATCAATGCAAGGATGATCATAACCTTCCGGTGTAATTTTCTTCTATCTTATGGGTCTTGATTCCACTAAATTAAGGTTATTTATCTCAAATTGTTGGAGGGAAACTCATGATTAAGAATATGCCCATTGTACGGGAGTTTGATGGTGTCTTTCCGGAGGAATTTCTGGGTCTTCCACCAAATCGTGAAGGGGATTTTTCAATAGAACTCATACCGGGTGCTTTTCCTATTTAAAAGACACCTTATAGAATGGCCCCAATTGAGTTGTAGGAATTGAAGAAGCAACTCCAAGAGAATCTTGATAAGGGATTCATACGCCCAAGTGCATCACCTTGGGGAGAACCTGTTCTATTTGTTATGAAGAAAGATGGATAAATGAGACTCTACATTGATTATCTAGAACTTAACAAGATCACTATCAAGAACAAATATCCTCTCCCGCGCATTGATGAATTATTTGACCAACTACGCGGAGCTCAATACTTTTCCAAAATTGATCTTCATTCAGGGTATCATCAATTAAGGGTCAAGAGGGAGGATATACCAAAGAGGACTTTCCATACAGGGTATGGACACTATGAATTTATAGTGATGCCATTTGGTCTTACTAATTCCCCTACTATCTTCATGGATCTGATGAATAGATTCTTTAGAGACTATCCTAATCAGTTTGTGGTAGTCTTTATAGACGATATTCCTATATATTCAAAGAGCAAGGAAGAACATGAATATCACATGAGAATTATATTGAAGACCCTGAGAAATGATAAGATTTATGCCAAATTTACCAAGTATGAATTTTGTCTTCAAAAAGTTTCATTTTTTGGGTCACATAATCTCAAACGAGGGAATATATGTGGATCTATCAAGAACAGAAGTTATCGAAAGATGGTCGAGACCAACAACAGTAACTACGATCTGATGTTTTCTTGGTTTGGCTGGATATTATCGACATTTTGTGAAATATTTTTCACGATTATCTAATCCACTCACCAAGTTGACTCGGGAAGGAGTTAAGTTTGTTTGGACGGAGGAATGTGAAGAGAATTTCAAAGAGTTGAAAAGAAGGTTATCCAGTGCACCTGTACTCACACTTCCTTATAGTGGAGAAAGGTTTGTTATATACAGTGATGCATCCAAGAAGGGATTGGGGTGTGTTCTTATGAAAAATGATATGGTGATAGCTTATGCCTCATGACACTTGAAAATACATGAGCAAGATTACCCAACTCATGATTTGGAGTTTGCTGTGGTAATCTTTCTATTAAAGATATATAGGCATTATCATTATGGAGAAAGGTGTGACATTTATAGTAATCATAAAAGATTAAAGTATATTTTCACACAAAAGGATTCAAATATGCGCCAATGAAGATGGTTGGAGCTGATTAAGGATTATGACTGCTCAATTCAATACAACCCTAGGAAATCAAACAAGGTGGAAGATATATTAAGTGGACAAGACCATGCTAGATTATCCATGATGAGGATCGCAAAAGATCCAATATTTATGGATTTACAAAGGATGAATCTTGGAATTATAGTGGAAGGGGAAAAATCTTATCTTTCTCAAATTAATGTTCAACCATCTATACATGTGAAGATTAAAGAGGCATAGAAAGAAGATGTAGAGTTACAAAAGAAGGTGGGAAATGTTCCTAAATTAAACCATGACTGTGATGGGATAATAAGGTTCATGAATCGAGTCTGTGTTCCTCCCATACCTAAATTAAAGAAGGAGCTACTGGATGAGGCTCATAGTTCTTCATTCTCTATTCATCCTGGAAGCACAATGCTATATAGGGACCTAAAAGAGTACTTCTGGTGGGATGGCATGAAAAGAGATGTTGCTGAATATTTCTCTCGATGCTTGGTTTGTCATCAAGTTAAAGCTGAGATACAGAAGTCTAAGGGGATGTTACAACCATTACCCATACCCGAATTGAAATGGGAAAACATCACTATGGACTTTGTCACCAGACTTCCTAAAAAATCCAAAGTCAATAATGCTATCCAGGTTATAGTTGATTGTCTTACAAAGTCTGCACACTTCATTGCTATTAGAGAGGATTTCTCTCTAGATCAGCTTTCCATTATATATGTAAAGGAAGTGGTAAGATTGCATGGAGTACCACTTTCTATTATATCTGATCGAGATCCAAGGTTTACCTCAAAGTTCTGGAGAAGTCTTCAGCCTACTCTGGATACAGAGTTGAGTTTCAGCACTGCTTATCATCCTCAGACAAACAGTCAGTCTGAGAGGACAAATCAAACTCTAGAAGATATGTTGAGATCTTTCGCTATGGATTTCAAAGGTGGTTGGGATAAACACCTACCTTTGGTGGAATTATCTTATAATAATAGATTTCACTCCAGTATTCAGATGGCTCCTTATGAAGCTCTCTATGGGAGGAAATACAGGACTCCAACTTTTTGGGATGAAGTTGGGGAAAGAAATCTATTAGGACGTGATCTTGTTGATGAGATGGTAGAAAAGGTCTGATCTATTAAACAACGCATTAGAACTGCTCAGAGTCGAAAAAAAAGTTATGCCGACAACCAAAGAAAAGACCTAGAGTTTGAAGTGGGTGATAAAGTGTTCTTATGAATATCTCCTTGGAAGAGAGTAATGAGATTTGGAAAGAAGGGAAAGCTGAGCCCTGGGTATATCGGTCCTTTCAAAATACTGAATCATATTGGAAAGGTAGCTTACCGATTGGCACTTCCACTGAATATCTCCCAAGTTCACGATGTGTTCCATGTATCTCTCATGAGAAAGTACATACCTGATCCTTCAAATGTACATAGCTCAGAAGTTGTATCGCTAGAGCAAGATCTTTCTTCTGCTGAACAACCGATAGAGATTCTAGACCGTA
Organism: Viscum album; assembly: GCA_963277665.1. Taxonomy (NCBI): domain Eukaryota; kingdom Viridiplantae; phylum Streptophyta; class Magnoliopsida; order Santalales; family Viscaceae; genus Viscum; species Viscum album. The sequence continues at coordinate 828,789,699 of OY728151.1, read as the reverse complement.
GTGAAAAAGTCCTACAGAACAAGACCACTCTCTTGGTGAAAGTTTTATGGGGGAACCACCAATTAGAAGAAGCTATATGGGATCCTAAGGATATGATGAGGGAGAGGTATCCTCATCTATTTGTTACAAAGTGACAAATTTCAAGGGCGAAATTCATTTTAAGGGGGGTAGAATGTAACACCCGAGAATTTTATGAGAAATATTTTGTTTTTATGTTATATACATCATCAATGTAATCTTTCACAACACATAACACTAGCTTGGCTTGCTTTACACGCAATCGCGACCTTCCTCGATAGCTTGCGTTGTACGCAATACCGAGTTTCACTAAACAACAATATGTTATTAAAATATTATTAAAACTAGCCGTTATGAATAGTAATAAACACTTTTTGAAATTTTGTAAATTTTATTTTTCAAAATGGACTTCATTTTTGGATTCGGAATATCGAAATTATCCTAGGGTGAAATTTTTGTATTTTTCAAAAAACTTTCAATTTTTGATGAATAGTGAAAACACTGGGTTACTATTTAAAAACCAACTTTTTATTTAAATAATTATTTATTTTATTTAAAATTATTTTAGGTCAAAATTGATACATAATACCTATATATGTTCAATGTAATTCATAAGAGTCATTTTATAATATTTTAAGATATATAAAAATTTTATTAAACTTTTGACCGTCTTTTACCCACCTCCTAGGAGAATTTGCAAATTTACATAAAACTTACTTTTACCACTTTTGTGAATGGAATTTTAAAAATCCGAGACACACAGTTGATATAAGTAAGTAAAATGTTGTTCAAATAGATGAAAATAATTTTTGGTGAATAGAAACTTTTGACTTTTTTTACCACAGTTAAAAGTAAATAGGGTAATTAAGGGTAAAAATGATATTATTATTACCCTAACACATGTACTAATTCTTTTTTATAAGCGTAATTCGACCAAAAACAAACTTAAGAATAAAATATGAACATTTAGGCCCACTTGGTTTAGATTAGGACATTTATTATTAATTTATTTAATGATGGGTTAAAATAGTTAAAATCAATGTTTAAAAACTAAATAATTTTTAATATAGGGTTATACATAATATAAATTAGACTATAAATACTAATTAGAAAGATAAAAAGATTTCCTATATAATGATATTTTATTTTTAATTTCTAGAAAATATATAATTTAATTTATTTATGACACAATGATGATGCAATAATGATCTTATTAATGAAATATTAACATAATTGATGTTATAAATACTCAAATAAATATAATTTTAGACATTTTATGAATTAAAATTATTTTCTAGGTTAATATGACATGTTATTATTTATTTAATTAAAAAAATTCGAACTAATCATTCTTTTATGATTTTCACAAAAATCAATTACGAAATAGTGTCAAAATTGACATAAAATAGGTTTTAAAACAAATATTATATTATTAATTGTTATTTTATTCCTAAAAATATAATGATCTGCCAAATGACTTAGATAAGGTTATATATATTAATAATAAACAACTTGGGGTTCGTTTGTATTTTTATAGTAAGTTTATTAACCTTATAGTGTAAGAAAACAAGAAGACACAGTATAAGTAAAATTATTTAACTAAAAGTTAAATCTAAATTATAAAGTTAAAATAGAAACATAAACTTGTATAAATTCTATTTTATGAGATTATTTAGACCCATTCCCACCTTAGATTATAAATAAATCAATTTGGAGCTATTTAAAATCAAATATGACTTTATAATAAAATAATATTTTTAGTGCCCCTCTCCTCCCTTATAAAAGGGCACCTCCTCCCTCTCTTCCTCACACCACTTTGAGCCTTCAATCTCGGCCAAACCCTACCAATTTCTCCTATACACTTCCCTAGAAACATACTAGATGTCCTGGTCTTCTACAAAGACCAATTTTAGTGCCCTAAAAGGAGGTCTCAAAGAGGCGCTTCAAAGAAGAGGTAATGTCCGTTACCGATTCTTTCAAATTTATTTCTTTTTCCACTTATTCTTCTTTAGTTGTTTCATTATGATGTAATAATATCAATATCCCTCATATACTGATATGTTATTATAATTATGAAACATCCCTATTTCACCATCTATCCATCCTATGGAAAATTAAATCACCGCGTGTGCGTATGTACGGAATACTGTCTCCACGCCGTGGTGTAATATATTCTCCACCACCACCTTACTTTGATGGGTATAATGGTGTAAATAATAAATATATATGATTATTGTAAAGTGATTCTGAAATAGTATATATACACTCCAATACAATTCCATGATCATGGGAATGATATCATCGCTCCTGCGTACATACGGAATACTGTCTCCACGATGTGATGCGACTCATTCTACATGATTTTCATTTCATGATGATTACATAAATGAATTGAGTGAATAAATATTATATATATTAAACTAATACCATTCTGAAAATGAGGTATCTATAACCTAAAAGTAAGATTAAGAATTTATTCGACAAAACACGCATAAAAACAAAAAGTAATAAACACCCACATAACTAATAAACACCCGAATAACAAGTAGAAATGAAATATTACTAATAAAAAGATAAGAATATGACCATATATGATATCATAACAATGAGTATGATTCTGGAATAAGTCAATGACATTATTTAAATCATTATACAGGAGGTTCAGACACTTACGAATCAAATCAGACCTAAGGTAAGGGACAATCTCGCAATCTCAATTTTTATCTGAGATTGTTTATACTTCCGAATTTACTGGGGAATATTTATCATCCACATCCATGTTTCCTAAATATGTGATATTATTTATATCCTCCTAAATTTTTTTAAATCCAATTTTACCCTTCTGTGAGTTTTTTGTAAAAGATATGAAAGGAATCTTTTGCCGTTTTTCGTACGAGGTACTTTTTGAATTTTCCAACAAAAGTACGAGAAATATTCTTTTTTAACTTATACGGCATGAATTGATTTTTAGAACATTATTTCCATGAAGCTTCCTTTACAAGTTTTCAATTTTATTTTTAATCAAATTCTTTTAGTTCAAAATTAAATGACATGTTAAGAAAGGAAAATGTTTTTGAAGTAAAAAGGTTATTTTCTTCAAGAATGGAGTTCATGTGTTTTATCAAAATTATTTTCCATATAAGATAATATAAGGTTCTGTTTATATCCATATTTTAACATTTATTTGATTATGTTATGATGGAATTATTTTTAAAATATCATTTTATGGATTATGTTATGATGACGTGATGTTTAAGAATCCCATTTTTATTACATGGGTTATGCTATGATGTATGGTTTATGATTTTGTGGCACACATAAGAATGGTATAATTATGAGATGGGTAGGGCCTATATCTCCCTCCAATGCATTGGGTAAAGATTTATATCTCATGAGATAGACATGGTTGGAACGGCAGGTTAAACCGATTCAGTGGAACAAGACTGAACTCGGTTCGGAAATGGACTTTGTTCACTAAGATAGTCTTGGCTATGAGTATTGACTACTACGAAATGATTCTCTATGATTATGTGTGTATGACACAAAGTTTCATGTTTTATGTTATGATTATTGGGATTACATTTCAGTGCTATTATTTATCCCATGTTATGAAATTATGATTTCTTTTTCATGTTATGATTCAAAAATGTTGTGTTTTTATGAATATGATGTAAATGATATTTCTTTTGTTTACCCTTACTGAGCATTTGAGCTCACCCTTTGTATGATTTCTTCCCCAGGTCAGGAAGAATGATATTAAGTAAGATATGCCAAAAGATACTATAGATATGATGAAATAAATGGGAGACAATATAGATGCTTTGCAAACCAGTTGTTTATGTTTCCCAGTTTCTAATGACACTATACCTATATGGTCCTTTCATGGTTTTGTTATATGTTGTAATAAGTATGATTTAATTTTGAAGTATTAACCGTGTATGTAATGTATGGGTTGTTATATATATGGATTTGATAATTATGGTATGGATGTTGGGAGATTATTATAGTAGAGTTTCGTTGAGTCAAAGGGCATTATGTGAGTGAATAAGTTAGAGGGGTGAGTTTTTTTTTGTGGAGGAGGATTATCATTCTTGAAAATTTTGGAAATAGGAATTCCACCCTCATTTTTCCCCAGTAAAGTTGCACAAATAATTGTACAAATTATATAACATGGATTATAGGATCTAAATATGATAATAAAATGGATATTGGGTAATATTATAAGACATTTTTATCCTTAATTTTAGGGGTTATTCTTTTGTTAATCTAATTTTTCACTAAATCACTGTAATTAATTTTAACTGTTGTCACTGTTATTTTTGGTAAAAAACTATTTTGAAACTATTTAATATTATAAATTATTCTAATAATAAATATGGAATCTATTTTTTCAAATTCAAGTCTCATAAATGTTATAAATTAATAAATAAGTATTCCCACATATGTGATGAGAATGACTGTTTTTAAATGTAAAACAATACCAATTATTTCTAGATTTTCATATATAATTTAAATATTAAATTGATAAAAATTTCCTAAATTGAATCAATTTATTGAAAATTTATCTAATTGAACATTAGAAAAAATAAAATATAATCTACCTATATATAAAAAAAATATATAAAATTATTTTTTAATTAAAATTTAGTGTTTTCACTATTCATTAAGAAAATGAAATTTCTCGAAAATATACCAAAAAATAAATGATGTTTTTAATATTACAATTCAAATAATGAATTTTATTATTTCGAATAAAAGTTTTAGAAGTGTAAAAAATAAAATCTAAAATGTGTTCATTATTAAAAAATGGTAAATTTTCTATTTAGAAAAATAAATCTTTTTAATCATAAAATTGGATTTTGTATAGGCTTATACTTATAAAATTTACTGGATAAATATAAAAATATTGAATAAATATAAAATTTAGAAATGTAATTGAACAAATTAATCAAAATTTCTTTGTTAATTTATTGTGATAAATTGTTTTTGTACATATAAAAATAGTTTTCTTAGAAATGTATTTTCTTTATTTCGAAATATTTCTTTAATTCAGTAACACTAATTTTTGACCAAAGGATTAATTTTATATACATGTATAAATAATATTTTTATAATTAAAATAATATTATTTGTGACCCTATTCGAATGGCACGGTGTTTTCTAAAACAATATTTTAATAAAAATATTAATTGCATATTGTAGTTCCATGAAACTCAGCATTGTGTGTTATTAAAGCTATTAAAGGGACTTGGTACAATGTGTAATACTTGGAAAATATAGTGTTTCGTGTACTAAATGCTAATCTAAGCGTCACATGTTGTCCAATATTTACATGGTGTTTCATATAATGAAAGAAAAACATAGTTATTTTATATAGAAAAAATCTATAATCAGTGTGTTGGGAAATGAAAATATTAAAAGAATTATGTAAATTGAAGAAAACTAACAAAATATGTGGTGTTATAATAATTTAGGATGAAAACATGCATGATTTGGGTGGCTCAATGCATCTAAAATGACTATCCTCCCCCAAAACCACAGGAACCACGGCTCATATATGATTTTCTTGTTTAAATTAATGTTATAAAAAGACAACATGTCAATATACACCAACATTTGGCCTTACCTATGGTATGATAGATTATCAATATAGGTTTTATAGATTATACCTCTCTATATGGAGTGTTGCGGGTTCTTCTTCCCTGAGGGATTCAATGTTCTATATGATTCTTCAAAATTAATGGGATCTTAAACTCAAGAGATTAGATAAAGTGGTAGTCCCTTCCATGGTCAGATATATTTTGGATGTGAGATATTATTTGGTGGAATGTCTCTAATCTATCCATAGTTTAGGAATTTTCATGTCATTGATAATACCCTTTTAAAATAAAATCAATTTTATCATATATTATTAGGTATTATACTTGTTTTTAAAATATATAGTTATTACATTATTTGGTACAGGTTACTTACATTCATTTATTTATACTCATATCATAGATCTTTTAAACCCCTCATATATTGTTCTAATAGGACCAATGTTTATAATCTAATAGTAATATAAATCAATGTATCCATGTTTTACCAATTTAATAACTTTCTATTTTTGCCGATACACCATTAAAGGGGAATATATCGAATTTCTCACCTCACACATGAGATGAAAATATGAATTAATTAACATGTAATGTGAAAAATAATGGAACAAATTATTCATGATTTTTACTCATAATATGTTAGATATTCATTATTGGATTGTGGTTGTTATACCAAACACATGGCTTGTCTATTTTTATCAAAATATACGTAGGTAATGATGATGTAATTGAAAACTTTTATATACAACTAATTGGTTTTCATGAGAAAATCAAACTGGTAGCATCATAGATACAAGAAACAACCATCACATTCTACAATAACTAAATTCAATTTGGTCTCCTTAAAGTGTGACTAGTGTTAAAATCTAATGTCCATTCATGATATTCTATTTTTTACATTCTCCCTCAGTTATATAGTGATAAAAATGTATTCTTATGATATTATTTACATAAAATGCATCAATGTTTTATCACCTCTTCTTTATTAGCCAATATAATATTGATTAGATAATATACATACTTGTATCTCCCCCTCTCTCTTTTTCCTCATCACATTCATCTTCCTTAAAGAAAAAGATAAATTCTTTCATATATACATTGGAACCTCCTCTTTTTATTTATTGAGTGATAAATAATACCATAAATAGTTCATGTAATGATCTCTCAATTAATACCTTATATTTTATTCCAATTTTATTTTTAACCATATAATAATTATTTGGATATTGTTTCCATAATTAAAATATTCAGAATATAGAAACCTCGATGAAATATCATTTCCATGATCTCTTAACTCAAACAAAAAAATTCCACATCTTCAATTCTAAATCCATCTCATCCAATATAATTTTCTATAATATTAAATACATGGAATAACTATTCAAGATATGCTTATAAAGTCTTCCTTAATAGTTAGCCTATTAAATAATCATTCCTAATTTTAGAATAGTAAAAAATATTGAAATATTTTAAAAATGGTTCTCTAGATTTAACATTATATTAATCGCATCATATTATTAGTATCCTCCTCATAAGAATCTTACTAATTTTTCTCAACCAATTATTTCAAAATAATTAACTTACACAAATTTAAATTTTCACAAAATATGAAACATCATTTTAACTTAATGCATGAACACCAGCATAAAATGATGCAGTGAAAATATCTTCTCATAGAAAAATATAATTTTTTATATCTCAATTAAAATATTGTATTGAATCATTTTCATAAAACTAATAATTATATTTTAGTATTTTAATAGTAGTTTATAATCATCTAAATTCATATATTATTCATTGAAAAAAATATATTAATCATAAAAAATATTCTGGTGTAGTTTATATAACCACAAAAATAATTATGTTAGTATTTCATATCATTATATCAAATATTATGTATCCTATAATTTATATTATATGTCAATGGAAGCCTCATATTGAGTATTAAATATTCTAATTTATATCTTTTAAATACTTTGGAAACTAAAATTTTATCTAAATTATGCAATAAATTATTCATATAGTTTTTATGAAAAAATTATTTATCTCCTAGAAGATATTATTTATCACCAAATAGATGTTATGTATCAAAGTGAAAGATGTTCCTTTTCAAAATATAAATACTTTGGTAGATATTACATATAATCAAGTGAAACATATTTACCATTTATGATATATTATGAATTCATAGTTCAAAACACCCAATACTGTTTTAATTATTTCCTTTTAGAGATTAGGCATTCCTTTTCCACTTTCTTCAAAATCATGTTAATAAAAAATTCTAAAATAAATCTACATCATTCAAAATATCACTCCAATAATTCTCATCCACTTTAATTCTTCTCAAAATGAAAAAAGTAATTTAAAAAATACAAGGCCTTTACAAAACATTCAAATATATTTCCAAGGAACTTTTCATTTTTAATAAACGCAAATAATTATGATTTTATAACATTCTGATTAATGAATCCTTTATTGAATCTCCAGAACCAAATATTCATACTTCATACCCAAAGTGTGAATTTCACATAAATAGTAGACTTCATTCATGATATTCACAAGGATGGATCTTCACAACTATATTTTGTAAACCTTTATAGATTTATATTTTTCAACAATAAATATATACCATTAAACTCATCATATTCTCCTCATCAACTTATAACCTACTAAACAGATCCTATATATAAAATATCCACTAGCAGTAAAAATAAATATTTAACAATATTTTTTATATTTCACTAAATGAATAGTTTCCTTATAAATATATTTTTTAGAAGAACCTCATTCATATTACTTGGTAATATATAAATGATGATAATTACTAATCTTTTCCCTCTTATTGACATTTATATTTTATCATGATATTCACAAGATGAGGGTACTTTAAAACTATATGATTCATGTTTTCTTCAATAATAATCCAAAATACATAACTCAACATATATTGACACCTCTATTGTGTACATTTCTCTTCTTATAAGCTTCCCTTTTCATGAAATATTTTCACCAATTATTATTAACAGTAAATATAACGAATCCCCAATGGGTTCTAAAATATCCTCTTTTGGATCTTTTTTCAATAACCATATTGGAAATTTATGTCAATATATTCTCAATCAGTTTCATATCTCCCCATTATTGATTAAAAAATTATAAAGGCTGATACTAATTTCATAGTTAATCGATTATCCAATTCTATGACTGCATGAGCAATTCTCATTTCCGAAAGATAGAGTGATTAATCAACTTTGTAAAACATGAAATTCAAAGCTATGTATTGCTCAAAATATTATCATTTTTTATATCATTACATTACCTAATTTATCAACCTTAACATCATTATAGACACTTATCCTAAAAGTATAATTTAATGAAATGAACATACATTTTTAATGTTATTACTGAAATTTTTTTATAGATTATATATTTATATAAAAAATAGATTCTAATTACTTTTTCAAAACATCAAAATCTATCCTCCCCTCAAGGGTATACTCCAATAACTTCTTCATGAAGGAAAATCACTTAACCATATAATCCAAAAGGCAAAAATTTCTAGGATCACATTCATAATGGGTATTTCTTCAAGGTATAAAAATTTTTCATCTTACACATTAATCCATCTCTCCCTTTACATGAAACACAGTTAACACACTATAAAAAGAAGGAAAAACATAATATAAAAGGGAATGAAATGGTTGTCCAATTTTATTCATTGAGAGAAATAAGGTTGATAATTCCATACTAACAAATATAATACTTTCATTTTATCTTCCTTATTGAGATAACAATTCATTCACAATTTTTCATTTTTTAAATCATTGATATTCATTTGTATCCTCATATCCTTGTTTTTTTAACTATCTCATTAGGTATAATATCACCTTTTTTACTACATCTATTATAAAACATAGTTTTTTAGTTCTTGAATAAATTTATGTATTATCTCCTCAGATAGTTTTATAATTCAATAATATTCTTAATTATATATTGTTTTCTCATACCACCCACATAGATTCCTAGTAATTACTAGGTTATCATTTTTTGATAACCTTTAATTTTTTTTATTTTGAAATTAATTATTTTTTTTGAAGAAATTCCATTCATTTGTATTTCTATCATAATAATTACCATTTCCAATTGGTCTAGAAAAATAATCATAGATTTATTAGGAACTTGTTCAGATTTCCTAGATCGTACACATAGTTTCTCATTAATATTTAAGTAATGGTTTTTAATAATATTAGTATGATATTCATATTCTTTATCATTTATTTCATCCACTAATCAGGTCTTATTATTTATTTCATTAACTATTTATTTTAATTGTTTCTTAATATTGAATCGAAGAAAACAAATTTTTACAAATTGTTTTTTATATTTGTTTATGATTCATTTTCTCTCAAAATATTTTTAGCTTTTTTGTCATTTTATAACTTCCTTCCTAGGATTATTAGGTATATTTTACTCAAAAAAAATCCTTTTTCATACTTCTATATGAGAGATAACTACCTTTCTTCCGTCATATATTCTCCATGTTATAGGGTTTTATTTATTAAAATAATTTTAGAATATTTTTTGATGATTTATACACCCATACTACATATATTATGACATTGATTGAAAATTCAATAGATATTTTCAATTCTTTCAAAAACAATTTGACCTAAAACGATTTTTTCTAGTCATATCTACACTTTTAATAATCCCCACATTGATCCCCTTTTATTAATGGATTAATTTTCTTCCTTGGATTGAAATATTCTTCAAAAAAATTAATATCCATGTGTTTAAATCTTCCACAACACCATCATTTGAAAGTAAATCGTGATTTCCTTCGTTTAATCTCAATAAAGACAAATTTTACACTATGTTATTTTTTAGTCATTTTATCATGTGGTTGGGTTTATTTTGAGGGGAAACGCCTCTTAATTAGGATTTCATCCATATTTTATGTTTTTGTGGGTTTATCATAATATTTATCCATCTATATTTGACTATATATTCAATTGTAACATCTAATTTTCATGAAAAGAGCATTAGTTGATAATATATTTTCTGGAAAAAATGTTACTATTTTTTATTCACCTATGGTGTATATCATATTTTTTTATCTTCATAACATATTTACACAAGATAATGGTATTTTATAAAAAGTGTCCTCTTCAAAATAATGTGTGTCCAAAACTCTTGTTTTAGATTTTTCTGATGAATTAGCCTGAATAATTTCCAAATTTCACAATTTTACTTTTAGTTCATAGAAATTCATATTTAGAGTTCTCATATGATATAAATTTGACTTCATTATTTAATTATAACATCTTATTATCATTGCAATATTATCTTTATGTATCATGTAATTTTCTTAAAATAAATTATAAATCTCTTTATTATTCTTATCTTTGACCTCGAATTGAGATTTCATGACATCAATGATAGATCTCTTTTCCTGATGCATGAAACATTTATTCATATAATTTAAAGGCTATATATTTTTCATATATTAATTTATGAGATTTATTATTATATTTATAGGAAAAATCTATAATTGATACATTCATAGAATTTTTTCCCTCAACATGTTTGAAGATACTCATTCATGTTAATGTATTTTGATCCACTAATTCCTCTATTCTATCTATATATTCTTATTGTTGGGTGATATATTTACACATATCAGTAAAATATCCAATAAAACAATGTGACCACTTATTTATGGAGTTTTTCAAGGTTCTTTTCAAAAACACACATAAATCTTAATAATTGTTTTTTGAATCAAGATCATCCCCTCATTTACATGATATATAAAAAGGGTATTCATGATAATATTACATTGTTAACACTTATTAATGTAAATATTATGAATAAATTTTTTTAAAAGTGTTTTGAATCTTATAAATAGTGTATTTTTCACTAGAACATATTTGTCAATTCTAGGTATTATTATTTCATGATTAATATAGTTTGATGATTTTTTTCATCATATTTTTTCTAGAGGGGTTATTTTTTTCATTGTCTTATCTTTGTTATATATATCCTCTACACATATGGAAAATACCAAATTTAAATTTGTAATAAACCCATATTTTCCATGTATTCACTTCCATATTCCTTTTGAAGAGAAACTCAAAACATCAAATTTTTAAATATTTAACTATTGAAAGTCCAATTAGAGGTGGAAAATGGAGATCTGATGCAAACCTTTTTTCAACCATGATAGATACAGCTACACTAAGAGAGGTTAATTAGTGTATAAAAAATTTACAAAATGAAAATCTTTCTATTTTTACCTCTAATCCTTTTATGGTGAATGGATCTCATTCTGAATCCCTCTATTATACTGTATGCAAGAAATAATAAACAAGAAAATCAAAAAAAGCCATGTATATTTTTTATATGGTTCACTCATAGTTTGTAATCTAATACTATGTGTTTGGTGAAAAATATCCTATACACACATGAAAAATCACTTATTATCATATTCATTAATGTGGAATGGGGTGGACATAAAACCTTTTATCTAGCACCAACTAGATTACCTGTGCATTGCCCATTGGAATATGAAATCACCCAGTTCAGATTCTTATTGATTAAAACTGAATAGATTAATTATTTAATAAATATATTTTTATATATCCTCTTGATGTTTGATAAATATTGTAAACTTATGTATCTTCGAGATAAAATACTTTTGATCTACATCAGTGATTATGTTCCAATCATCACAGTTACCTATCTTCTTCTTTACATTGAAATCAACATGGTTGTATAACATACTGTTATTAATTTGGTATGATAATAAATAGATAGTATACATGATGGTATTATTCAATCTCTCTATTTTCTTCTTCTTATTTTTCTTGAACACCCACGTTAAATTTTACCCAGAAAGTGTTGGTCTCTTCTCTCTTTTCATTATTTAATGATAAAAAATACAAGAAAAATTTCATGTTGTGATGTCTCAATCAATACCTTCGATTCAACTCATGTTATAATTTATAATATCATAATAAGGAAAGGAATATTTATTCTATAATTCAGATATTCATTATATTTAAACCTATATATAGCCCAACATCATTGTTTCCTCGCTCAAACCATGGTAATTATTGTTCTTAAATTATTATTATAGCTCATCATGGATATTTTTTTCCAACATTAATTGATTAGAATAACTACATAAGATGTGTACATAAATTCTTCATTGATTTTCTACACATTAAATAATCAATAAAAAAATTAGTCTAATAGACAACATTGACTACTTTTAAAATGGTTCTCTATCTATGAATTTGTAGCAATCTCATCATCTTCATCGAAACTTCCTCATATGAATCTCTGTAATTTTCCCCATTAAATTTTTTCAAAATAAACTACAACTTCTTCTATGTATTTCTATAAACCCCATAGTAATTTTCTCATTTATAGATGAACATAGGAATGAGCATTCTTGGTTGAAAGACCACATTGAATGAAAAACATCTTCTTTATATTTGATAAATAATATTATATTTAATCATTATCATAATAATAATAATCCAATTTACATCTTTGAATAATATTCAAATGTCACACATCTATTAATTTAAGATAAACTTGAAACTCCTCTTGATCATATGTAATATTCTTTTTATCTTACATATCCTAAAAATCATTATGTTAATCTTCCATATCCTTAGAAATGATCTTCAATATCATATACATTATATTTCATGTCACATGAAACCAATGATTTAACTTTACAAATAACAATTTTTAATCATATGTTTTCTACGGAAACTAAGACTTCGTCTTACATATACCCTGAATTATTATTACATACACTATAAAAATAATACTTATCACATAGAAAATCTTATATACAATCAAATAGATGTTATGTATCATAGTGAAATCATTCCCATTGATTATTCGAGTAATATAGGATATATTATTTATTTGAGAAAAATGGATATACCATATTTGTGCTGTTAGGTATTCACAATGAGAATTTTATAATATTTTTAATATTTTGTTTCTTTTTCGATATTCTATGTTCCCATTATATTTTATTCAAAAATCAATAAATAAATAATTACATAATTAGTCTTTAAACCTATAAATATCACTTAAATAATTCTCGAACACTATAATTCATCAGAAACTAATTTAATTCATTCAATTAATTTACAATTATTTCAAAAAAATATTAATCATAATTCAATGGTGAGATTCATTTAGTTAACCATATTTTATAAACCATTAATCATGAACCTCATCCCATCCAAACATGGACATAAGTTTGTTCACAATACACATGGGTTAGATACATACACCTGGGCATCATGAAATGTCAAGGGGAACAATTTTACTATATAAATAACTAAACAATCCAAAGATAGTGGATACAGATTCATAAATAGTTGGGATTCCAATACATTCAATAAGGGAAAGGTACCACACACAAAAAGGCAATTATATTAAATGATTTGGAACAACAGTCCATGAATTCATATAAATTGAGATAAAATCCCTATAACTCGTGGTTCACAAAATATTCCTATCACTAATGACTCTCAGGGTCCCCCTATCAAGAACACCCACAACCTTCATATGTTGATTTTCATTTTCTTATACATGGATGAAGAATGTTCATATATTTTCAATGTCATATGTAAAGTGTGAGTAAAACTATCTCAATAGGATTCCAATAAGAGATATTATAATCATTCCATATCTGATAAACAAAATATTATTATCATTAAAGAAAAAATGCATGGAAATTATTTTCAAAATTTATAGTAAAACATGATTTTCAAATTATTCCAATGGTGGGAATAAAAAAATTATATTCAATAATTTATATAAAACAGTAATAAATAATCATATCGATCAAATTAGGCACAAATAACTCATTTTGAAAACACTAGTATTTATACTTCATTTCTAATCATATAATCGTTATCATAGACCCTAATGAAAGTTATGTTAAGGATCATGGATCCTAACCCTCTTAGTGATATATTCCCTTATAGTGTGTACACTTTATAGATATTTGTCCATGGGTTAATAGGATTCTAACCTAATGAATGATATATTATTCCACATCAATTTTTAGTTTGTTTTTCATCTCCGATCTATTTCTATGTTTAATATATTCTTTGATTGATTGACCTAGACTAACCAAATAACAAACCAGGCTTCCATGTTATTTAATGAAATCAACAAAAAGGAAAATAATTCATCTCAACTCACACAAACACTCATTATTAAACCATCACAAAACCACGTTTTAAACATTCAATATCATTTCAAAAATCCATCATCAAATTGTTTTCATCAAAACTCTCATCTTTCAAAACAATTCATTTCATTCAAAATCCATAAAATATTTCATGCCTTCATTTATAATGGATTTTCATCAAAGGCATTATTTAAATCATTAATTTAAATAATAAATAATTTTCTAATAATCAACACTTTATTTCATAAAACATTTTGAAATAGGTAGAATATACACCATTATATTACAAAATATTTATCATGAAGGTTAATTAATTCTTTGAAATTAAATTAAAAATCCATTTCAATTCAATAAATAATGGTTTTGATTAATATGAACTATATCTGGAAACAACTTACCAAAATTCATGGTATAATCAAACACCTATCAATATAACCACAATAAGAGAGATGATTTAATATAACCAATAAAAATGGGATCATGGAAACATAATTTTAAAATTGATATTTGTATCCATTAGAAATTAAAGGATCCATATCCCACAATGTTGGTGAGACATGAGGAAAGGTTAATTATAAATCGAATCCTGGTTAAATTGGTGGAGAGATATTTAATGATTTAATTAGACCATATCTAAGTGAATATTCATGGTTGGAAGGTCCAAAATAATATTAAGAGGGTCTATAATGTTTAGGGGTTGAACGAATGTGATAAATAATATTTAATATTTAAAATAGGGATTTGTAGAAACAAACTAATGATATTTTCCAAGGCATTCTCGCCTAGATTGGAATCACTATACACCCATTTGCTATTACTAGCTAGTCGGTGGTTCCATATAAATATCATACACCTCTTGTAAAATAACAAGATGATAGTGGATCTAACCAGATAACAGGTGGACTACCAATAGTTCTCCTCAAGTATAGGTCTACGTCCAAAAGAAGTCCAAACACATAGACACATCCCAACCTCTCTAAAAGAACAAAAAATATACCTCTAACCTTTAAAAGAATTGAATAAATTATTAAAACCAATGAATCGAGTTGAAAAATAATAAGAGTAAGTGAAAAATATCATACCTGGAAGAAATAGTAGGAATTTAACAATTTTACAAACAATAATTCTTTTTTTATCCCAAAATTACACATTACAAATTTTTTTTTTGAAAAAGGATGAGTTCACTACTCTCTCATCCTTACCTCATGCTCCCATATCCCATGATCATCTGAGCCATGTGGCCATAATACCCAAAATAAGGGAAAACAATTAATCTGCAACACCTTCACTTGAGAATCAATTATCCAAATTCTCTTCTTAGTCAGAGTCATATCAGGATCCACATTTTTTAATTATTAATATAATACATGAAATGGTCTTGAAAGATATTTATTAATCTGGAACATGTAAAACATATTATTTATTGAATTTATTTATGTTGTAAAGTCTGAATTGTATTCCACCTTTACAATCTTCAAATCAACCTCCAACATTTCAACATATCTCAGTCGTAGCATCCCTTATTTTCGAAGCCATCAATGATCTAGTTGAGGTGAATCGTTCAAGAACACGGTCTCAATAACTAAGAACATAAAAGGGTCTTGATAATGATCTACATATGATTTATAGTTTCTCTGGGCCATTTATAATCTCTAATGATTAGTATGAATATTCTTATTCATCTCTGGTACTAAGCTATGTCCCATAATAGAAGATCTACCAATCATTGACCAACAATGCGATGATTTATAATATCCACCATATAAGGAATAAAATGGTTTCATGTCATTGGATCAATAAATTTTTTTTATAGTAAATCTCAACCATACTCAGATGGAAATAATATGATCCTATAAAGTCGGGGACCCAAGTAAAATGCTTGTCTTTAAAAAGTTGTATAGACCATTCTATCTGAATGTCCATATAAGGATCTTAATTTGTGCTCAACATGATCTAGGATCCCATAACCACATATATACCTCTCTAAAACCAATGTATAAAAATTGTATTCCTATTAAGAAATGCATGACTAAATTAATGAAAATGGACAATTTCATAAATGTACATATTTCTTAAATCCTAGACTTTGGTAGCCACATGAAAAGGAATAATGTTAACCATTTTTGAAAATGGTAAACTACATCCAAAATTATATTATATACTCATGGAATATATGGAAACCCAAAAAAATCCAATGATATCTAATCCCAAGAGCAGTGAATGAAAGAAGAGGAAGACAGTGACCCTTTCCACCAGTAGTGAACCAGAGAAAGAGGCATACAGAGTGAACCTTGGGAATGCATTGAGCAGACCCTAATCCTTGTAAATTCAGTAAGTGAAGGAAGATGAATAAATTAAAATTTTTCTGGATTATTATTCTTGGTTACCTTCATATCAAAATGTTTAACAGTCAATAGATATAATTCTCACGATGCAACCAATATCGTTATTGTCAAATGAAATGGTTCCAAAGGAGCAAATGGAGTTAAAAATTGAGATGGATTATCTTGAAGCTTATGGTTCTACATTCTATAAGGGTTCACGTAATATCTCCTTCTGTTGTGTATTGATTAAAATAAATTGAATAATGTGAACATCAAGTATAAATACCCTAGGCCTTGTAGTAAGGACCTCATTACCAATTGAAAAGGGAAAGTGGGTTCTCAATGAATGAAATCCTATGAAGGTATCACCAACACAGGTTGAAGGTGTCTGATATAACTATAACTAATTTAAAGAGAATTTATTGTCTTTTTATGTATCTAATAATGAAATCTATTTTATATAATACTTTCATAATATTCTTTTCCCTTTTGAATCATATATTCTTTTGATACCTATATTCTAATGTCGTGGTTTTCATGGAAGAAATATTAAAATATTCTAAATCTAAAGAGAAAAATTATAAACATAAGATAATGACATTGAAAAATATTTTTTATCACAATATTTATGCTAAGCTGTCTATGTTTAATTTCTGGAACAAATAGGTTTTTTATTAGAACATATGGTGTCAAAATAGGTAATTTATATTGATCATGGTAAGGTGAAAGCCATTATGTATAGGGAATATCTAAATAATATCTTTGAGATACATGGATCCTTATGTATTAGGGTTACATCATAATTTTATAAAAGAATCTTCCATGGTTTCATCCCCTTAAATTGAACTCACTTGAAATGGAGTAAAATTTTCATTGATATCTGAGTGTTAGACATCATTTAATGTGTTGAAGTGATGGATAACATTGAACATATAAAAGGATATGATATATATTTTTATGTTTTTAGCATGGGATTAGGTTGGATGATTATAATAATGGAACATGTTTTGGCTTATGGATCTTTTAAATATCCCAAAATTGAGCAGAATTGCAAATCCATCAACCATGAGTTCGTTATAGTGATTTAATATCATAATTTTTGGATCACTGTCTCTTAAATGATATTTCTATAGTGTATAATGAACATAAAACCATGAGTTACATATTTTATCAAAATGAAATAAATCTCCTGAAAAGAATATGGGTATAATATCTTGAATTTTTTTATTTTTACCTGTCTATACCTGAGGAAAGTGTGGTTTTATTGCTGATTATATTAATAGAATGATATTGTCACAAGACTTGAAGGAATAAAATATGAATTGTATCCTAATGAGAAACTTTTCTGAAATGAACCTAGATATAAAGGATAGTATTGAGGTGATGTTTTATTGTTAATTTCTGTATTTCATGTACGCTCTATAAGCTCCTTTATCTATATATACTATGAGATGAGGAGTGATCATATATCAGAGGAATTATATATATTGTAGAGTCCATAGGTTTTTGGTATTTATATCCCTAAGGAATATTTTTTTAGAATGTTCTTTGTAGTTTCACATTCAATGAAGCTGAATGTTATGAAGTAATTCCATCACTCTTAGTGGGAAGTTTGCCCTAGTGCAACCAAAATTTATTATGGAATGAAATGTAATTACTATTTTCCTAGAATGAGGTGATAAATATAATATTGTGTCTCATAGTTCTACACTTATCCATTGGTCAATGAAAGTAGTTAGAAGACATATGGTTTCATTCAGCCTATCCCTTTCCCTACCAAGAAATGGAAGAATATATATATATAGACATTATTGTTATATTTCCTAATACTCTTCAAGTAAAAAACTATATATAGTCCATAATTAATTGAATAAAAAATAATCCCACTTTTTAAAAATATATAATAGTACCAATGTGAATGATTTTGGAATATAGGGCATGTATGAGATGGTAAAATTACTCAACATTCTATTTGTGGTCATGGTTGGTTGAGATACTAGATACATATTTTTAGTACAGGAAAACATGTAACTGTTATAGGGAGACTTGTAATGTTAATAATGATATATTATCCAAAACAGATGTGATGTGATGACCCAAACCAAGTTGGGGCTTGATCCATGACATCACAAATCCTACCACTATAGGCCAGTGGTGGCGAAAAGCATCAATGAATTATATAAACACAAGGAGGACTTTCTCTAAATTACATGTATTCACACACCCACAAACTCTTTGATGACATAGTACAGAGATAAAAACATGGAAAAATAAAATTCCTGCGTACATATATTCCAAACTAGAGTATAATAGAAGAAATAAAAATGTAAAAGGTAAAAATATCAGCCCACCAACAGAAAACAGTAAAAGCACACAACTTACATTGAAGGAAATGATCACTTTCAACAGTTTCTACCGAAATAATCCTCATCCAAACTACAAAAAACACCTCGGTTGGTCCATCTCATTGAGCTCCAACTGCCTTGGGTAGTCTGTGGACTCCATCGTAAGTTATGTGGTCCAAAAAATACACAACATTTGTGGGAAAACCTCGTGCAGGTTTGAGTCTAAAAATGATTAGTAGTTTCCACCAAAACCCAAAATAAAAAGTGATAAAATTAAACGAAATTTTAGCTCAACCAAGATGGATGATACCCCATCAAAAGAGAAACATTATCTCAATCCATCCTCAATAATATAATAGAGATCAGATTAATCCACAAGGGTGTCAACCTAGACACATGAAAACACCATAATGACTCCTAGAATCACCATGATATACTTGTCTAAGAGTACATGTCCCCTGATTTTCCAACCTCGTTGCTCGAAACAAGATTCTACTGAAGGTTCTAATGGTAACAAAAACTTTTATAAAATAATCCATGATCTCATCTATCCAAGATGGAACTTTTATGAGAGATACACTTCATAAAGAACAACCTAGTAGATTAATCTTTAGTACCAATCACCAGAGGACCTGTTGTTGCTAACCTTCACCCTATACAAGTATAAAGAAACTAATGTGGAGGGGCATGTTCTCCACCACTACACCTAATTGAGGGATAATTGCACCAGACCATACACCATCTTCATCCTCTTTAATGAGTGAGAATATAGGTACCCAAACCTATCCACTACCAGATAGTAAAGGGAATACTCCTCCAAACCCTCCCACGAAACCTCTATCGCTTCAGTATGCACTGGCCTGCACCTCAGTCGATTGAGGGAGTACTAAAACCTAACTAGGTATCACACATAACTAGTGTAGATGTTCACTCCTCATAAAAAATCTCAATAGATTATGGAGAACTAACTCCAATGGAGGACCCACTTCTCACTACTACTCTGAGATATGGGAGTTCTTCCTTGTATGTGAGGACACACACCCTAGAACAATAAGGGAGTGAAACTCAGTAGATAAAGGACCATCTCCAATAATGTGGTGAGTATTACTCTATGGATAGAGTACACACACCCTATAATAATAGGGGAGTTTCACACTGTCAACATGATTACTATGGGGGATCTTCCATCTGACACGATTGGGGAGTACAAACCCTGTGCTAGAGGATCGCACCATAGAATGTCGTCGGAGTATCAAATCTACCAGAATAACACAAATGGAGGACACACACCTTGAAATTTAATGGGAGTTCCATCCCATAGGACAACATAATTACACCCTAACATGATGCGGGAGTACCCACACAATGTGTAGGTCATATCTGGAGGAATTGTTCCCTGACATATCAAGGGAGTACAGACTCCACAGATAGAGGACTCACAGCATGGTCCAACAAGGAAGTATGTACTCTATCTGGCCCACATGTATAGAGTTACCACTCCCTGACATGTTAGGGGAACACTGTCTCTAACTATATAGATGAAACAAAGAACCAGCACCCTAAACCATCAGGGGTGTACCAACACTAGAAGAACTAATCATAGGTATAGAACTAGAACCCTTGACGTGGGGAGTATTTTATCTAATAAAATATATAGGTAAGGAAAACACATTAAATGATATCATAGGGAATTACCAATCCCAACATATCTCATAATAACTACACTGATCTATTACATAGATTAAGAACAACCACCCAACATTCATGCTCGAATTACACCACCTTGAAACTCTTATAATGATACAACGTCCACAATAGTGTTCTATCTGAAGAAACATTTAGGATAGGATACTCATTAGACAAAATCTATGTCCCATAGAAGAATATATGGAAGGTATAAGATCTCAAGAAGATCCTCAATGAGTACATGATGTACACTGGGTCCACAAAACATGTGGGATTACCCGAGTACCTGGTCATGTATCTTATCTACAAGGTTTACGAACCCATGTAGCCGTACAAAGAATGTAGAGTTGGAACACAATATATGAAATTTTACTCATCCCATGGTCATGTTCCTTCTTCACATGGTCCATCCAGCCATTTAACTTACACACTATGCATTTTTTAGTAAATGGATTGTTCACGCTAAATGGCCACCTGGCCATGTGGTTTTCCCATGTACATTTACTAGGCCCTATTTCCATGTAATTTTACATGGTCATGTAATATCACATGGCTAACACTAGACACTTCTTCTAGGCATAATGGATGGGATACTACATGGTGTGTAACCCAGTTACCTTGCGTATAGTTTATAAGAGTCTCATTTCTTGAATTGAAAGGGTTACATGACATGTATCTCTGTACAACACATAATGTAGGTGGTAATTCTAGTTCGTAATCACAACAAAATGCCTGATTATCCCCAATTTACCCTAACACCTAATGATCTACCTAGAAGTGATCTCTTGAAATTGTTTCTGGGCTCTAAAATATTAAAAAAAGTGAAACAAAATGTATCAAGAAAAAAACTGAAAATTAATATACTTTGTGGGAGAAATTAAAATTATTTTGGTTAATAAAAATGCACATATCATGATTATCATTGAAATTAAGTTGATTTGTGTTTGAAACTAAGTACAGTAGTGCTTCATCATTTTCATTTTTTCTCTTTTCCATCTGTTGGAGAAAGAAGGAGAGGAGGATGGGTTCCTCCAACATGTGTCATGCACACCAAGGGATTTGTGGAGGGGGGAAAGAATTTATTTAAATAATTAAAAATCAATTAACTCACCTTTTAACACCATGAATCCAAAACACCCCAATCGGAACTCTTGGTTTGGATGACTTTACGACGATAATTTGGTAAACAAGTTGTTATGAACTCAACCATGGCTGCATATTTTTGATCCAAGACTCCACTCGAGAGATACATATTTTTCAAGGGAATCTATTCATGCATCACTAAGTATTTTTAATATTTCTAAAATCATTGGGTTGAGACCCTCTGGGCACTAGATTTCCGTACCGACTCAAAGTATGGATTATGAAATGTTTTTTAAAATATTTCAAAGTCTTATAATTCAAAAATGGGGGTCACTAAATCACTACCACCATTAATGATTTTCATCAATAAAAATGAAAAAGTCTAGGAACATGGAAAATAAAAGGATCTCTACACTGGAACTTCCACACTAGTGAGCTGAACGAGAGTTCTTGTGATGCTTCTTAGAACATAATCAGGGACCCACCAAGGACAAACCACATTCACATCCTTCTCCAACTAGGTAAATATCATGGAATTAGAGAGAACATGTATCCTCAACTGCAATAGGTAGAAAATAACCATGAATCATAATCCTTATATAGTCATAGGGTCTAATGGTACACCACCTCTCTAACCTAATTAAAATATATAAAAACACCATTAGTACACCTACCCCTGTGTTGAATGCTACTAAAACCTCATTATGATTATTTCATTCATGGTTAACGTTGGGCACATATGTGTAGCAGAAACCAAAACAATAGAGTAAACTCATCCATCCTTGAGAAAATAGTCATTAAAATCATGTTTCATACCACATGTGTCTTCAAATTTATTGGAAGGAGAGTAACCCAAAAAATAAACACCACCTTGAACACACATGTAGAAGGAACTCACCCATCTCACCACGACGCAGTCCACTTTGGGTATCACTGACTCACCTATACAGTTTTAGTAGCATCCCAAATATGTGTCTCAGTGGGGAAAGTTTCCCTTTCCCTCATATGTCCATATCGACATCAAACTGTGTCATATGCTCTTTGAGTGTCTCATATAAAAATATTATTCCATGTTCATGATGTTAATAATAAACAAAAAATAGATTCCAAAACACTCAAAAGGGTCTTATTGTTCCCTCTGTTGCTACCACTGACATAATTACCAATCCTCGAACAATGAAGTCAAAGAGACTCATCCACCACACCTTGATAAAATTATCTTTGGGTGGAACTGACTCTCCCACATGGTTTTCAGTCATGCCAAAAAAAAATTTCATAGTGGAGGACGGAACCCTCTTTCTCATAAATTCGAAGCTACATCGAACAACAGCCATACATGGTCCTACAGACACTTAATGTCATCCTGAACAAACCTCATGAAAGAAGTATAAATAGAATGAGTAAATATTAATATTATCTATTAATACTACTAAAAAATTTAAATGAAACTTAGATTGCCTCTATTTATCTTCAGCACATCAAGGTCATTGGACTCTATGGACTCCAGTTGTCCTCGCATGCATCCTCCAGCTCCTTGGGCCTAGTGTGGACCACATGGGGGTGGTGGAAACACCTTGAACCAGCTACTAATTATTTATAAAATATCATCTCTACCACCATGTACTATATCTTATAGAACATCCTATTCAAAATGACTCCTCTTCCTTGGAGGCCCATCAACCGACACCCTCTTAATAGTAAGATATATTGGAAAATCTCTAGAAAGATGTCCTTAGTAAACGCATGTGTAATAGTACCTCTCCTATAATTGACCTGATCCAAAAAAATTATCCTCAGCCAGAGACCCACAAGCATGATCCTATCCATGTGTATGCCTAGAAATATATCATTATGTTTTCTTCCAACAACTATAGGCACCTCAGCCTCGTGAAAACCACTGCAGGCCAAATCTACATGAACCTCATCCAGGAAGCTACCTATTACCAAAGCCCTCCCAAGTACACTCAAATAAGAGGGAAGGAACAAAGAGACCACACATGCTCTATCATTTCCACGAGGGCCCTACGTAATGGTCCATGATTAGAAGAAGGGGTCTTGCACTATATCCAGGGTATAATGATATAGGTCTCTGAACATCTATAAATACTCTTCCATACAATTGCTACCCATACGAAGTTGAATAATCTCTTAGATACTCCCCAAACTCAATGTGGAAAGGTAGAACTCTTCCCTAAGAAGTCACTAAAACTTTTCCCAAATGATATTCACCTCATCATGGGATTATTTCACAAAACGCCACTACAACCCAAACAAACCATGTATATGGCATACTGTTATGACCACCATCTAATCGAAAGGTTTCCTCACTAGTCAGAATACTCACCTTACTACCTCAAGATATTCATTAGCTTCCTAGGGGTCTAGATCACCCTGATACATCAAAGGTCACTAATTATTCAACTCGTGCAAAGAACTCATCCTATATGAATTCTTATTCGAAACTACTCTAAAAACTATCTACTCAATGGGTGGTGTATAAACTAGTTGAGCCCCAAGATGTACCATCCATTCCCTACATATAAGCCTCACCACTGGGCATATAGTTAAAACAAAACCATTTTAGAACCCTATCTGGATGACATCGTAGTGAAATCGTAAAATTAAACCATGACACACCATGATAAAATATTATATATGGGGAGATAACTCAAGAAGAATAAGAAAAATAACCAAAACCATCACGTATGTGATGGATGTACCATTTCTTTCCCCAAACACCAATGACCTGCTATACTAAGTCAAAAAGTATGATATCTGAATCCTTTTGAATGGATACATAAACCACTAAACAAAAACTTGAACCTATATCCCAAGAGACAACTAGAAACACCATAACAATATCACTATGAAAACCATCCAAATACTCAAAAGGGGAGATGTTCAAAAAACATTGTTTGGGATGAACCATCCCTAATAATAATATATCATGAAAAAATCAAAGACCAGGCTCATGCTGGGACTACCCAAGCCCACCTCGATAGGATAAGGAAATACATGTGTCGAATGTTAAACTAAACACAGGGAGGATTTTTATTAATAGACATGTACGCATGACTCATAAACACCTCAATGCAATAGTGGAGAGATATAAAAATCTGGAAAACTAAAATTCATACATACATCTGTCCCAAAAAAATTACAATATTAGTAGGAAAAGGAAAAAATGAAAAAACACGATCCCACCAAAATAAAAAAAATTATTCCATCCATATTTGAAGTGGGGGTTCACTATCAAATGAAATGTTTAGAAAGCACCTCACCACATCTCTAGTGAACACCTCAGTCAGTCCAACTCGCTAATCACTACAACCTTGGGTTATTTATGGACCCCTTGGTGTGTTCTATGCTATGTAAACAAAAAAAAGGCACAGATAAACCTCATGAATGTATGTGTATAAAAATAATCAGTTGGCGCCCCCAATACCCCAAACGAAAATGGAGCAACTGAAAGGAAACAGTCTGCTCAACCTAGCCGGAGGGAACCCAGTCAACAGAGAAACACCATCTTGAACCATCCTCAACTACAGATGATAAGTCAGATCAGTCCACAATGTTGTCAACCGAGACATGTGAAAACACTATATGGACTCCAAAAATCACCTATATATACTCCACTCAGACTCCATGTATCATGAGGTTCTAACCTGATAGCCACCAAGTTGATTCTACTCAAGGCTCTAACGTCATACAAAATAGTAGAACACACTTGAAGAGCTCATCAATCCCAAATAGAACCTATCTGAGAGATAAAATCCATTGGTGACAACCTATATGGTCCAGCTCTTGGGACTAGAACCATAGGTTCTACTGTCACCCACACGAGCCCTATGCAAGTCTAAAAAAACCAAGTAGAGAGACCCACTCTTCAAAACTTCACGATGTATAGGGGAAAATTATCTATAAAATGCACTATATACATCCTATCTAACAAAAGATAAAGAGGTAAATGCACCTCCCCACTGCCCTTCAATTGAGGAAGTAATGCTCTTAACTATCCCATGAAACCTCTATCGCTCTTGTATGGAGTGGCTCACACATCATTCAGTTGAAGGAGAACTAACACTTAAATATTATTGAAAATTAACAAGTAGAGGGGAATGATCCTCATAAGAGATATAAAAATATGAGGTTGAAGTGAATAAAATGAATGACTCACTCCCTACTACTACTTAGATATGTGGGAGTTATACTACAATGTTGATGAACTATACCCTAGCATGATAGTGGAGTGAAACTCAGAGGATAGAGGACCTGAACCAACAATGTGGGGGGGTACTAATTTATGGAAAGAGTACTGGCACCCAGTAACAATAGGTGAGTTCCATCTGGACAACTAAATTACTATTAGGGACCCACACCGTGACACCATAGGGGTGTGCCAAACCCATATTAGAGGTATCGTACCGTATAAAGAAAGGTTAGTACCAACTCTACTAGAATAACATGCATGGAGGACCCACACCCATGAATTATAGGGGAGTTGTAAATCAATGGACATAGGACTTTCACCCTACCATTATATGGGAGTACCCATTCTATCTATACATCACGTCTGGAGGAATTTCTCCCCAACACAGTAGGGGATTACCAACTCCATGGATAAAGAACCCACACCTTATTCCAAAATAAGATTAAATACTCTATCTAGACAAAAATTATAGACCGTTCACTCCCTAGAATGGAAGCATGGAACTTTCTACGACTATGAGAATGATACGAGGACCCCCCACCCTAAACTATCAGCGGATTACCAACACCAGATGATCTACCCAATGTTATGGAACTCTCACCCACGGCGTGTGGAGTCTCGAATCTACAAAAAAGATAAGTAAGGTAATATCACACCATTATTCCATAGTGGAGTACATGTCCCAACATCACTCTTGTAAAAAAAACTAATCTACAACATTATTTAAACACTTCAACATAAGCATAATGTTTGAATTTCACCACCTCATAACTCATATGGAAGAAATAATGACACCATCATGTACTATGTAGAAAATCACTTAGGACAGACTACTCAGAATCCTAAATCTAAGTCCCATACAAGGAGATACAAAATTTGGATGATCTCACGAAGATCAATAGATAGTACATGATGTGCACTAGAGTCCACATGATGTGTGATCCCATTTGAGTATGTGTACATTTATGCTGACAACATTTTTTTCAAACCATGTAGGGGTACACGACATGCAGATTCAGAACACATTGTGTCCCACTTCACCAAGCCACTAGAAATGTTCCTCCATCACACATCACATCCAACTGTGTCCCTTAAATGCTTTTAATACCATACTACACAATGTGTTAAGGATTAATGACCACATAGACATGTGGATTTCTAGTGTCTCTATATTGGAACCCGTTTCCATGTACTTTGGTTGTGTACTTTTACATATCCATGTAATATCTCATGACTGACCCTAGCCATGTCCTATGGATACATGTGTTGGGTCACTACAGGGTTTGTTACTCGGATACACGACATGTAGTTCAAAAGATTATTCTAACATGAATATGAAGGTCAGCATGGTGTGTCTCTTTGAACTACACGCCCTATAGATGGTTAATCCAATTAAGAACCACCTTTCAAAATGCCCGATTCACCCTAGTTTATCGTAAAACTTGCAAATATTACTATTATGGGTCTTTATAAATATTATTTGGGATCTAAAAACATAAAAAAGTGAAAGGAAGGGTATTAGGACCCAAAATCAAATACCATCTACCTAGAGGGTTAAATGTATAAGATTTGGGTGAAGAACAACAAATGGATCATGATGATACTTGATTTAATGATGATCGACATGGGAAATAGATATTGGTTGTGCTCCATCCCTTTGGTTTCGGTTAACATTTTTCCTTATTCCAATGTTGGATAGGAGGAGAGGTTCCTGTTATATGTTTTATGCATACCAAGGGTTTGGGGGAGGAATTGATTTTAATCCTTTTAAATTACATACTCCTCTTTTAATTCCACATCCCCAAAATTCCCCCTATTAATACTCTCGGATAATTCTACATTAGGTCATGCCTAAGGTAAACATGGCAATTTTAAATCAACCATACCGTCATATTTCGGATTGAAGACTTTTCTGAGGATTTGTTTACCTTTTATGTTAAAATGCATCTGTGTGAAAAAATATGTTTAATATTTTTATGATCATTATGTCGAGGATCTAAGAACCCTTGATTCCCATGCCAACTCGGGGTCAAGATTCATGCATATTATTATTAATATATACATTTTGTATAAGTCAAAACCTGAGTCACTACATTGGAAAATAGAACACCTGAAGTAAACTATAAAAGACATGTTCCATGCTTCTATGTTAGAATTTGATAGATCATGATATCAACATATATAATTTTTTGATTTTTCATACACTATAGTTATCAGTATTTTTTCACGATGGATACTTTTGATTTTTTAAATTGTTGATTGTGTTCGTATCCACAATTTTTTACTATGATTTGTGAAAATTCCTTTGTGGGATCGAGATTTTTTTAGGAGGTGGTAGAAAATATTCAGATTATATGGAAACAACTTATGATGTATATGAATCTCCAAATGTCATATGTTAAAAATTATCATTGGTTGTTTGTAATTTTGAATAGGTGGATGTATTTTCTTGATCGTTTCCCCACATTTTTTGACACCAAAATCTTGTAAGACAAGGGAATATAATGTTGAAGAATGTAGGTGTTAGGGTCACCTACAGTGGGTAAATAGGTGTGGTGTGACTTCAATATCAATTTAATATTTATCCCTTAGTTAACTATTTTCTTATTTAGTGAAAAAATATATCTCTCTCTATTTATCTCTCCTTTGGTCAATATTCTGATATAAATTTAGAAAGCGACATCGGTGAAAACATGAGTTTTTAATGAGTTTTTTCATCTTTTATATGAATACATCCATGTTGTGTAATGATTATTATCTCTTGTCATGAAATTATTTTTATTTTTAACGTAATCTCATGCAATGGAATAACCTTGATCATATAATAGTATAACTAACTAGGTACAACACAACATTGGGTTTGTTTACCCTTTATATAAGAGAATGTGATTACACATCCTTTGAAGTAATATCACCCATGATAGCTTTGAATCACTCATAGAATATATTTATGATATTATTGTTCTATTTTTATATTTTGTTGGGATACCTCTCTGTTCCTCATACTTTTAGAGTAGGATGTGTTAGGATGGATCTCTCAGAACATCGGTTTGGAATGAGACCAGCAACAACACATCCAAACACTATCTTCCTTTTATTCAGAAGTTTGTGAGGATTGTTGCATCACTGGAATTCCATCATTCATCAACTCAAAGAATTTGTATCATGTATATAGTTTGTTCTTATCACTCAATTCATATTTAATTTTCTATTTTATATATATGTATTCATAATTGATAACCCTTACCTCAATATTTTGACTTATATAATATCTTATATGTTTACTTATTCAAGAGTCTCTTCCACATGCTACTTAAACTTTTTATACTAGTATATATATATAGAATAGTTATATACACACTATATATTTATCATATTCAAAATCACTCAAATATCATCATTTTAATTATTGAGATCTCTAAGTCAAATCATTATTCAAAATCTTCCCAAATGTATGGTTAATGAATAATCTTTTTTCATTATTTTCATTTTCAAATAACATTGGATTATTCTGCTTTTAATTTTGTTTCCATTAAATTTAGTGGATATTAATATGAATGTATGATGGAATGGATCTTTTAGGCTGTGGAATGTACCTCTCTCTTACTGTGCTCACATATGATGTGACATGCCATCATCATCTATGATATATAGATATAATACCAACAATACTATATTATCCCATGGATGGTTCAACCATTTCAATTTCATGAGTCACTATTATGATTTTTATCAAGATGATTGATATATTAAACATAACTTGTTTGAAATATATAAATATGGTTTCTCCCTTTTAGATATTATATCTTCAAACATGTTTCCTCACCAATTACAATTTTGGTACATGGTGCTTATATCAAATTCTTCAAAATAATAAATCGGTTATTTGATTCTATATTCACATATATGGGACATTTTTATACACAATAACATTACTTTATGTAGCTAAATTTTGTTATGAAGTATAATTTATCTATAATTCAACATTACCTTATGTTATCCCAAACAACTATGTGAGTGATGAATTCATATATGAAACAAATTCATTACACTGAAAAAAATTTATACATCCTGCATTTGACTATTTCTGTTTTAGCTATGTTTTATAATTAGTTATTTGCATATGAATATATAAATCACTCTCTTATGTGGCTCTATTAAATTCCATTTTTAACAAAAATTCACTTATCTCCACTTTGGATGAATTCCATCACATATCAACAAATTTGACACTTATGGCATATGTTGTAGATAGTATTAATTCAACCATCAACACATTCCTTTTACATAAAGAGTTGTTCAAATATCAATATACTTATATTTCTCCTTGAAAAACAGAATTTACAAACACAATCTCAATTCTCTTATGGTGTTAATGAATTTACATATATGGGTTTTCATAGGATGAATACATTTTTCGATTAATCATTAAATGTTATATCAATTATATTGTGGTATATATAAATTTACCTACATGGACTAAAATTATATTACATGGGTCCAAAACATCATATGTGAGCCTCCCTGTAATATAATTTCATTTTTTTAGATTTTATCCCTTGCATGGTACATCCAAGATAACTTTCAAATATCAATTGAACTTATTCAAGGTGACTCAAACCATTCTCAATGTATTTAAAACAACATCCAATGAATAATTATAGTTTTTTTCAGGCTCAAAAATATTAGATATATTCTCTAGTGCCAAAACTCATCTATCTTCCATTTGTGAATGCTTTCAATGTTAATCCCAACAGTTCTTGGGGTTATTCGGGACAACATTACAATAAAGTTCCGTGTAGTATCGTTATTGATATTTTCCATATGTATAATTGAAAAATTTCTAGAACCTCTTATTTTCCATGTAAGGGGTGACATAAACACTATTTTAAAATAACTATTACTATATCACTTCCAATTAAAAAGGTTACTTGGAAACTTCAAATATTTCATTTTTTCCTCTACATTAAATAGATTCCTTCATTTACAATAAATACAACACACACAAAGTGGTTTCATCAATCCCCCCCCCACCAACTGTGTATTTTCATCATTACCATATTACACTATTCTTATCTATCATCCTTATTGACATTGGTTAAAAATAATACGATAATAGATGTTGTCAATTCATTATTAATAAAAGTGTTATCAACCATACACTATGTTTACTTGAACCAATATCAGTGTAGAAAATAAGAGGGTTTGGTTTAGAGAATAAGATTTTTCATACCCAATATAATGTGAAACCAACTCTTTCACTTTTCAATTCTCTTCATTATAGGTTATTTGAATGTATCCAACCCGAAAAATACTTTTTGATATCATTTATTTCAATTTTTCTCATGAAATTTCATCTTGAATTGTTTACACTTACTTAACACTAAAATTAAAAAACAATCAAGTGAGGCTAACAGGTATTTATTTAAAATACCCATGTATTGCATTATTTTTCAAAAAATCATTATCATTGATTAGAATAAATTTATCCCCCTTAATATTAGATTTAATTAATTGAGAATCAAGGATGAGAGAGTAGACATTTATACAATTTCAATGATTTGTTTCAAACAGATTTCATTAATTATATATTAGTATGAATTGAATGATCTTAGAAACCTCTCAAGAGACTCCTACTTAATGGATTCACTGATCCTTCAAACATTCAATAGTGATATCATCATCATGTATGATTTTTTATTCTAGTTTTTTAGAAAAATTCCATGATGGATGAATTCATCAGTTCTTCATCAAGGAAAATTTACTTCTTCTAATACTCTTCGGGATATCATGTACTTAATTCCCATCAACATGGGTACTTTTATAATTAATCTAGTCAAATTTTTAATAGCCTCTTCTCATTCATCATGCTTTGTATTATTCTTGATTTTATTTATTTTTTAATTTCAAAATTAATGCCATTATGATGTCTTCAACATATTTGATATATTTATTCTAGCTTACATTATTTCAAAAGTTCTAAATTTGAGAACCAGAGTCACCTTAAATTCCCTATATGTTCAGTATATAAATAAAATATAAAAATGATATATTAGGGTGGAAACTCTTTATTCATCAATGTGAGAATTTATATTGATAATTTTTCATTAACCATATCACCCCTTTCAATTATGCTCTATGTAAAGATAGACACTTCCTTCTTTTTTGATCATTTTTGAACTATGATTTTATTTAAGAAACATTTGTTCTTTTATAATTTCCTTTTATGAGGAATTTATTTTAACATCATCCATCATAGAGAAATAATCTCATAGTGAAAATTTAATATTATTCAAGGAAAACTTTTATTCTAGAATAAATGTTAAAATATTTTTTTTTTAATTTTTCTCTTACTTTCTTATATCGTTCGTGAAAATACTTACGTGATTTTCCATTATCCTATTTTGAAACCCATTTAAGAAATTTTATTTATTACTCATATAGAATAGTTATTTCTTTTTTTTCTTTCTCTTTTTCTTTGGAATCAAATTTTCATTATTTTTCTGAGTAATCTTTCAATATTTCCAGATATACCTTAGAAATATGATCAACCCTTTTGGATTTTACAGAAGAATTTTACAAGTGATCTTTACAAAATTATTCCATTATTTTCACCCTTGAAATATTCTTCTATTGTTTCAATATTTTCTCCTTAAACGCTCACATTACTAAATTTATCACATGTTTCCATGATGTGTCATATTTTTATATAAAACACTCGTCTTCTCCCTTTTGGTGCAACTTCCATATTTTAATTCATTAGATTGTTATGAAAATAATTTTGTCCCTTATTATAGTTACCCAAGGATAAATCTACAAACTTATTCATATAATTCATAAGAATGTTCTTTTTCGAATATTTATCATGGTTATTTCCCAAGGTATAATTTCTTCCAGTCTAATTATTTTTTGGTCTTCTGTTTATATTTTTTAGTAACATACCTAAATTATTTTTACATTGAAGCTTCATCAATATGAAAACCAAAAAAAAAATTCCAAATATATTTTCATGGGTTTCACTATAGTATTTCATTTTATTGCAAATGATGTAATATTACATTGGAATTCCATATCCATTTGGAAGAATATTTTACAATGAAAATAAGAATAACAAAAACAATGGTTTCTTTTTACAAATTTCACATTTTCCTAATCTTTTTGAAATTTTAGATTTATATTTTTTATATTTAAAATAAGTTATATGGGCTTAGGCTAAGGAACCATCTCTCAGAAAACATATTTTATCCGCATTTGAAATGATGATAGGATTATTATCACTTTTCTTCATCCATCATTGTATATATTTTTAATTAAAGTACTTACATGTTATAAATATAGATTTATCATTGATATTATTTTTAGAAGTGGATGGTACTTTTTATTTTACGAATTATTTAGACTGATCATTTAATTGTCTCATAATATACCATCCAAAAATTAGAGGTATTTAGTTATCATAATCCCCCATAATGATTTTTGCTGAAAAAATCCTCTTTTAAATTGTTGTAATGATCTATATTTTGTTATTTTTAGATTATCAAATTTAATTTCATGCTTGATGTATTTTCTTTTAAGGATTACATTATAATCATATAATGAAGAAAATTTTCCTTCCCATTAATTCCTAATTCTTTCATCATATTCTTCATGAATATTTCCCTTTATTTTTAGACGATTTTGATTCAGTTTAATCCTATGGGAATTAATTTCTAGTCGATCATCTTTGATATCCATTTATTCATTTAATTCATGGATCTTCTCCTCAAACTCTTTCTTTTCATCTTCCCCTTTCTAAATTGTAGTGAGCCACTTGTTTTAAAAATTGTTACGTATTTCTATCAGATTCATTCAAATAATTCTCCATTATTTCATTTTAATATTCATGGTTGGGATCTCTTTCTATGCAATTTATAAAATTTAACATATATATTATATAATTTTTGGGGGGGATTTATAAAGGATATATTTTAAACCACCAATTGATTTATCTTATGAAAATTCATAGCTATGATCATCCCCAATGATATATGGTTATTCAGTAGCATAATTTTGGAATGATATTTTTGTGACCCCTTATTAATGTGGAGGTGGTAAACTACATTATACTAAAATATTTACCAATATTATCATTTTAGACTCATCTTGAGATATAAGTTTTACATGTATGACTTTTCTTTATCAAGATTTCTTCATCTGTAGACTCATCTTACTATCTAGTTAATTAAAATGGAGATATTATCATCTTTATTAAGAGGAGTTTTAATAAAAGATGTAACAAAATTGTATCCATTGTTAATACATATAAATAATAGAGAGTACTTATTCATTGATGATGAATTTCTTATATTCTTCTCTTTTCTTTACATTATCAACTTAATTATCTTGTAACTCATATCATATATGGTTTCATTGGTACGGTATTCATAGTATTATTCATATTTATCCTTTATCTATCCTTTTGAAAAGTGAAATTCAATCATTAAAATATAACATCAAATATGAGACTCCAATAAACATATGACCTATGATCTGAGGCCAATTGTTTGGATCACCTTGGGATATTCCCACATTATGAGGGTGTAACACCTTGAGATTTTTATGAGGTCGGTTTTTTTATTATTTTATTTATTTATTTGCATTTATTTTAATTATTTGATGTCTTCTGTTGTATGATAAACTAATATATATATGCACTACACATAGTATCGTCTTATCTTATGGTATAAAAAATATTATGACTTGGCTTGTGTCACATACAATTTCCAGTTATTTTGATATAATTAATTTTACCCAAGAATAATTTTAATTTAACAACTAGATATTATTTTCTTACCATATAACCTAGAAATTATAATGTGGAATATTAACAATATTAACTTTTTTCTAAATAACTATATTAATGAAAATAAGTGAGTTTATAAAATAATTAAATCACTATTGATGGATTATATTAATGAAATATATATTTAATATAATAAATATAATTTTAAAAATTCATGTTATATTTTTTCAAAAAATCATATAATAATTAATTCAATTTTTCTAATAAATAGGGCATTATTCAAACAAAATGGGTTTTCTACCTTTTTGACGTAGCACTTAAATTAAATAATGTATTTAAAAAATTTATATATTATATTTCAAAGAAATAAACTTCGAATTTGGAATGAAGATATAAATATTTACATTGAATACATTTATGATATTTTTATGATAAGTTTCATGTGTTGATGAATAGTTAAAATATACCAGATTATAACTGAAAAAAATGTTGATTTAAATAATTTATTAATGTTAAGGTATATTTTTTAATGGTTTTAAAATATAAATATATTATATTTATATCATTTAATATAATTTATTTCATTGAAATAAATTTTAGATTTAATTTTTACTTAAAAAATTTTAATCTTTTGTAATGTTTTCTCTTTTAATACATGTTTTCTTATTCAGATAACATGATTATTTTTAAATTAATTACCAAATATTATTTGTTTTGAATTTTCAAAAATTGATTATGTTTTTGGAATTAGTAGAACCAAATTTGGTAAATATATTTATATTAAATTTGGGAATTATTTATAGAAACTTTGGTAATTTATATTAATATGGTAAAAGGGTAAATCATGTAATAAAGGATAACAAAATATTGTAAAATTTCCTTAGAAATTGTCTTAATATCATTTTATGAGTTTATCTCTACATAAATCATCATTGGGTCTAAATTTCATTATTTGGAATCTATTTGGGTGAGATTATGATATCTAATATATTTTATTTTTAGAAAAGATGAAAATGACTTATTTACATTTTAATAACTGTATAATTTTAATAAAAGGTTATATATAATATAAGTTAAACAATAAATAATCATTTGAAAGATAGTTATTTTTTTTACCAATAAAATTTATTATAAATTTTTTGGACGTAAATAATGACCTTAAATACTTATACATTGATTATGCATAAATTATTTAATTAATGAAAAACCAATATAATAATTTTTATTAAAATGAAAATAAAATTTTATTGGAAAAAACACATTACCAAATCTAACATTATGATTATAACTTGACCATAATCATCCAAGAGTCATGTTATTCTCCATTTGTATCCATAATGAAAATATTATGAAAGTTATAATATTTTATTTAAAGTGTTTTTAAAGTTGTCACATTCATGTTTTAATAAATATAACATTTTTAATGTAGCATATTCAAGAATATATATTCTAAAATAATAATTGTTATGAAATATAGAGTATTTATATTAATTATATTATTTATATTTTATTCATAAAATAAATATATTAAATATTTACAAAAAACAGATTTTGTAATTATTTTATTAGTAGAAATATCAAATTAATGTTATTAAATTTTTTAAATTAAATAGAATTTGGGATAATTAATAAATCCTATGATATTTTTAGATAACCTTAACATCGTATGGATATAATAAAATAATTGTTTTTATGATAACAACTTGTCTTGATTTTTTTTCAAAATCAATAAATTGAATTGTGTTAAAATTGACACTATTGATTGTTTATCAAAATAATGTATTATTAAATTATTTCAAAATTTTAAAATATTTAAAAAAAATATAAAAATTATTATATGGTGTAAAAAATTCTTAAATAATAATTCATGGTCTAATTTACATCAAATAAGTATATATTTCAACCTTTTAATATTTCACTATTTGTTACTTATGTTAAATATGAAATAAAATAAATAAGTGTTAATTAAAAGGATAATGGTTATATTGTTAGAAAAACATGTATAAAATTTATGGGTTTATTATATTACAACCTTATATCATCTCATATTCTAAACATGGACAATTTTTTGGTTTTTCGATGGTTTTTTATTTTATTATATATTAATTTTTTTGGAGATCCCAAAAGTGCCCCTCACCTGAATAATAAGAGGGAACATAATCCCTTGCCTCTTAACATCACATTGAGGCTCCAATATTAGTCATAAAATAATAAATTACATTATCAACTTCTAGAGTTACATTCTATCTATTCCTGTATTCCCAAAATAACAACTCTAGTAACTTTAAGAGGAGATCTAGATGGAGCTCACTGAAGAAGAGGTAATCTACTTTAGAGACTCTCTCAAGATCATTTTTTTCTTTTACTTATGCTTACTTTATTTTTTAAATTTAAAATTAATAACTAAAATATCACCTATATAGTGGTATGATATTATTTCTATGTAATAACAATATTCCACCTTATATATGCCCCATGAAAATTTAAATCACTAAGCATGCATATGTATGGCTTATCATCTCCATGCTGTGGTGTAATCTTATTTTCACTAGAACTTTACATAGATGGGTATAATTATTTAAATAATAAAAATATATGATTATTATAACAATAATCTTATTCTTCAATTATATATATACCATCCACCTCCATACCATTCCACAATTAAGGGAAAGATTTTGTCGCTCGTGCATTTGTACGACCTACCATCTATACGATGCTATACGATTAATTACACATGTTCTTCATTAAAGAATGATTATATTAATATTTAGGATGAATATATATGATATCTATTATATTAGTATCATCATGGAAATGGTATAACTGTGGCCTAAGATGAGGAACATGAGCATATCTAATAAAATATGTGTAAGAAAATAAATTAGTTAATACCCAAAGGATGAGTAATAGTGTTATTAAAAAACGGGTAATAATATGATCACTATTTATATCATAAAAATTAATATGATTCGTGAATAATTTTATGAAATTTTTTAAAACCTTATTGAGGTTGTATGGATAGTTATAAAGGAAACCAGACCTATGGTAAGGGATAATTTCACAATCTCATTATTATCAGAGATTTTTTACATGTAAGTGTTTATTGGGGTATATTTTTCATAAATTTCCATGTTTTCTAAAAATGTATTGTAAAATAATATTAATATTATACTAAAATGGTTTAAATTCAATATTACCATTTGGTTAATTTTTATTAAATTGTATGAAATGAATCTTTTTTTATTTTTGAAAAGAGGTAATTTTGGAGTTATTCGACAAAAGTAAAAGATAAATGCTTTCTTTTAACATATAAGAAATTAACAAATGCTTATGATTTTCAAATTTATTATTTCCATATAAAATAATTTACAAGATTAAATGTTTATTTTAAATGAAAATATCTTCTTCAATACTTTTGTGTAATTTTTAGAAATGAAAACATTTTTAATAAAGAAAGTTTATTTTCATTTAGAATTAATTATATGTGTTCTACCAAAAAAATTCATCTATGATAGACATATTTTATATGGTTTTTTCTTGTTTATTATCCCTTCTATTCAAATGGTTTTAATTTTTTATTATGGAATCAGATTTATAAAATCCATTTGTTCTACATGGATTATGATATCATGGAATTATGATTAAGAAAACTCATTTAATTCCTTGGGTTATGTTATGAAGAATGATTTATTTTTGGTGGAACAAGAAAGATTAATTTCATTATGAGATTGTTGGGACCTATATCACCCTCAAATGCATTGGGTAAAGATTTATATCTCTTAGGATTGATTGGACTGGAATGGGAAATTATCTCGGTTAATTAATACAGGACTGGAATGGGACATGTGAAGGAACCCAGGACACCTTGAGAGGGGAGGGGTGAATCAGGGTGGAAACTTCTTCTTTTTAAGAGATGGATCTTGTTTTCACGTTGGTAAGAACTTGTTAAACCTGTATGATGAATATGATCAGAAAGCAAACATTCACATGCAGAGAGTTGACACATCACTTTTTACTTGGTTCACCACTATGGGCTACGTCCAAGAAGCATACACCGATAGGTTTTTGGTCATACCAGATTCCACTATTCTTCACTAGTTTTGGATTACAATAGTTCGATCACAGTCACTCTATCCCAGGCTCACTGCATTTACCAAGGTTTATGGATAGCTCACAGCGTCCCAAAGGTCACTCATATTGACTCCACCTGGTTCAGTTATTTTGGTGCAGTCCCACTCAGTTTATAGATGTGAAGTTCTCTTCAATAGATTTGTATTGAAATATTTTCCACTGCTCAGCATGAGACTATGCTTGCATCGAAGTACGGAATTGATGCACTAAAATGCACAGAACCACTGAACTGGATACCCAGAACGGGCAGACAAACTTCACTGACGATTATGCGCAACACCCACCCTTTGTGCTCAAAACCTTTCTATTGAACGCCAAATATTCTTTTTATGTGCAAACTTATTTCGCGCAACAACACCATTTTTCACGCAAATGAATCTTTTATGCGCAACCCCAATTTTTACGCACAACTCTTCCTTTTACGTGCATCCCATAATTTTCCGTACATTCAAGAATATTTCACGCAACCCCCTTTACGCAATCCTTTTTCGCGAATCATACCTTGGATCTTCTCTAAGTCTTAAACCATACAGAATGAGGGGGGTCACCGCATATTTATAGGCATCTAAGACCCCCGTGCGCAAAATCCCCTATGGTACGTAAAACTTATCTTCTGGCATGTAATCATTCGTTCCGGTATCATTTTTCACGCACATTTCCATATTTTTCGCGCAACCCATGACTTTGTTCCATTTTTCGACATTCCGATTCTAAATCACTATTTACGCGAAAACCCTTGATCCTCTATTTCACGCACCATGCAATTTTTCGCACAAACTCGCTGTTTTTTGTGCAAACCCGATGTTCTTTGCACATCCCTTGATTTTTAGCACACGCCTCCCTATATTCTTCACACCACTTCCTCCTTGTGTTTTTTCAACAAACCGTGTCATCATTTCCCAATTTTGAGGCCCAAAAATTTGGAAAACACTGGGAAATAGCACCACCTTCAATACTATTGTCTACTTGAACTGTATGATCACTTTGCTGGCACACATTCTAAACTTCCACTGACGATTTACAACAAACACAAACCATACTTCAATTCTTTCATAGAACATCCATGGTTCCAACAACATGATCTTGATTCAGTAATATTAGGAAGAAAGGATAATTAAACCCAGTATTGTAATATAGGTCTAGAATGGTATGTAAACTATGTTCAGTGATACTGGGTCCGAATGAAAAGTGAACATATTTATGTAAAGGAATTTGTCCACTATAAAAGTAATGGAAATGATCCATAACTAATATTGAATGAATTTTCTATGATTATTTATTTTCTAAAATTCCATGTTTTATTCCAATGATATTTTGTATCCTTCTTTTTGTGAAATATGAAAAAATCATTTGGGTTGTTAATAATTGAGAAGGAGAATGAGACCAATGGTGGACTGTAATTAAGAATATGGGGCTGAAAAATGTAATTGAATCCATGGAATGGGAAAATCTCAAGGACATATTATTTTTAACAATTACATTACTCATATTATTCATACCAATATGGATAATGAGTTCCCTGCGCATAAGAAAAATGATGATGAATCCGTTGGTACATATGTGGAATATTTTACAGTACTTTCAAGGTACGCTTCTGGCATTACCAACCAATTGTAAAGTAAGGTTGATCAATTCTTTAGTATCTCTAAACCAAGTATTTGAATGACGATAGACATAGAATAATTTAGTAGTTATGTAGATATTTTGTGTTGTGATATCAAGGAAGAAATTTATGTTTGTATTATATATAATTCTAAGGGTTTTTATAAGAAATATAATATGGAGTACAAGGGAAAATCTCAAAACCATGGTGAAAAGAAAATTAGTGCTTCATTATGCTCAAATATTGGAAAGAAGAATGGAGGAGATTGTCTTAAATGAACAAGTAAATGTTTTAAGTTTGTAAAATAGACCCATCGGGTAGTTTACTTACAAATTATTGAGAAAAATATAGGTAATAATGAAAATAGGGAAAATGTTAGATATAATGCACCTCCCACATATCAATGATACAAGTGAAATGAAATAGGGAATTATGCTAACCAGTGCCCTAATCTAAGGGTTATCAATTAGGATTTATGTTAGGAACCTCATAAGGCTAAATAAAATGGAAAATAGCATGTGATCACTAATGTTGAGATATAAGATGACAACAAAGATGTGGAATGATTGAGTATTTATTTAATAGAATTCTATAATAATGTTGTATAATCAATTTTGTAGTGTTTTGGAATAACGAAATATCTATTTATTGGTCTACCATTTTTTTATAAATGTATTTAATAATATATAATGAGTGGTATTGTTAACCATAAAAAGTGATTCAGATGTTCTTTGGAATCTCATTAAGTAATGGATAACCCTAAAAATGTGTATAATATTGGGTTAATAATATAAAGAGATATTTTTTAGTATTGATGAACTCTGGACTCTTATGATAACAAAGTGAATAATTATATCATTGATATATAATATATAATCTTTGGTATTTATGGTATGTGGAAGGAGTTAATTTTTTATAGAATGCATGTTGTCACTACGGTTCAACGGTAATTCATGTTATTACCATGGTTCAATAAAATACAGGATGAATACATTCAGTTGTATGGATTGGGGACAACAATAGATACCTAATTATATATGGTGTATAAATGTTTAGATGAGTTAGTGAAAATATTTCTAATGTTTAGGATTTTCATCCTTCAGAATGATTGTATCATTATCAATTTATTGAACGTTTGTGTTGATCATTGGATTGAGTTTTTTATATTAAAGTCTTACATCACCGTAGGTGGAATTATGTATATTTTCTAACATGAGATTAAATTATTTTTAATATAAAGGAAGATAGAATGAATTTTCATCATATTTATGGATCATATGATCTTCTTGCTCTTCATGATTGAAAAATTCATCTTCATTTCATGGAATATGAAATGAAGTAAAATTTGATCAAGGGACAAGTAAAGGATATGATTATACTTTATTATGTATGTACTTATTACCATTGTCAAACTCTTGGTAAATGATCTTAAAACCTAAAAAGTTATCCTAGTTCCTTTGTTTCCAATGAATCAATTGACCCCTTTAATGATCACAGATTTATGTATTTTATATTATTAACTTTGTCCTAACCATGTAATCTATCACTCTCAATCTGATTTTGATATTTAGATTTCTCTTCCATAGCTATGTTTTCACTTTATACCTTTGTTCTTCTGTCTGTAATACTAGTTATGAGTGTCTTTGGGAAACCATTATGTTTATCACATTCCTTTTTAAAATGATGTTTTATTATTTATTTTTCCAATGTGGGTTTCTATGAAATAACCTTTCAAGTATTAATAATTTTGTATCCCAGGTGAATTTCAAGTGTTGAAATAATTTTATGAAGGTATAATGAAACACCCATTTGTTTTTATGAGATATATTTTTAATATTGTTTTATTTCTTTATTTATGTTTTTTTAATTCCATGATGTCTTGTTTTGTACGCTTCCCCAAAATAACCTTGTTTTACACAAAACACGGGCCTAGCTTACAGTATGCATAATACTATGACTTGGATTGTGATACACACAATTTCATGTTCCTATGATAGAATTCATTTCTCCCATGTCTTATTTTAAGTGAACAACTAAATATTATTTGTTCACCTTATAACTAAGCCATTATAATGGTTGATATAAAGGTTGTTAACTTTTTTCTAAAAAACTATTTAAATGAGAATATGCAAGTTTAAAGAATAATAAAATAACTCTTAAAGGATTATATTAATTAAAATATATATCTACTATATTCAATATAATTTTTATAATTCGTCTTATATGTTTTATAAACATGATTTTAAACAAAATTTAATTTTTGGGATAAAAGAAGAATTTTTTAAAAAATGCAGTTTTTTACCTTTTGATGGAGAACACATATTAAATATAGTATCTAACAATTTTTTATATTATATTTGTCAAATTATAATATTTATAATAAATTTGTGTATAAAAATTTATTTCGGATGATTTTATGAAATTTTCTAATAGGTTTCTTGTTTTGATGAAGAGTAAAATATAGTAAATTATAATTGAAATCATATTTTAAAAAAATAGTAATTTATATAATTATTTTATGTAATTTAATGGTTTCAAATATATAAATATATTTTATTTTTATCATTTAGTATAGTACAAGTCATAGGCATTAATTTTACATTGAATTTTGATGTAAAAACATTTTAATATTTTGTAATGTTTTGTCATGTAAAACTTGATTTCTTATTTAGCCAAATGGTTTAATTTAAAATTAATTACTTTAAATTATATTTATTTAATTTTTAAAAATATATTCTATATTTTTAATCATAAGGTCAAAATTATGTAAATATCTTTTTTTTAATTATCAATAAAAACTTCAGTAATTTTTATTAATACGGTAAAAGGATAAATCAGGTAATTAATGATAAATATAATATAATAAAATTACCCTAAAACACGTACAAATATAATTGGATTAGTTTTATTATACCTAAATAAACTTTTAAATTGTATACTTTAGAAGAAACATGTATGAGATTAGAACATTAAATATATTTTATTTTAAAAAAAAGATAATTATGACTTACTCAAATTTTATAAACTGTATCATTTTTAATATAAATTTATACTGAATGAATATTAGTCTATAATTACTAATTGTAATGATAATTTTTCCCTTTTTCTTGGTAATTTATTTGTATTTTTTATGAAATAAATAAATACCTTAAAGTCTTATACATTGATGATGGTGAAATTATTTTATTGATGAAAAACTAATAAAATTATTATTTTTTAAATGATATTGACCATTAATGAAAAAAACATGAGGATATCATATTGGACTAATATATCACTTCCAAAACCATCTATGTTTCATGTTGTTATCCTTTTTTATACATATGTAGAATAT
The DNA here is from genome assembly GCA_963277665.1 of Viscum album. Taxonomy (NCBI): domain Eukaryota; kingdom Viridiplantae; phylum Streptophyta; class Magnoliopsida; order Santalales; family Viscaceae; genus Viscum; species Viscum album. The sequence goes on along the minus strand of OY728151.1, from coordinate 828,745,357 downwards.
TATGACACCTATAATATTTTATTTAAATTGATGGTATGGTTGTCACCTTCATGTTTTAATACATATAACATTTGTAATGTTGTATTTTACATGATATATATGATACTATAAGTATTATTATGAAATATATAGCATTTATCATAATAATATAATTTTATTATAAATTTTTATTCAAAATATTAGTATATTAAATAATTACACAAAACTGATATAGTAATTATTTTATTAAAAGAAATATCAAATTAATATATTTTCAAATATTAATATATATCTAATATGGTGTAATTAGTTAATCTAATAATTTATTTAGATGAACTAGACACCGTAATGGTGGAGTAAATTTTTTTTGTCATAGATAACATATTATTTTTATATTTTTACAAATAAATAAATTGAATAGTGTTAAAATTGACACAATTTATTTTTAACAAAATAATGTATTATTAAATAATTAAAAAATTAAAAAATTAAAAATAAATTAAATTTATTATATTTGGTAAAATATTTTAAAATATTAGTTTATGGTCTAATTAACATCTAATAATTCGATATTTAACCCATATAATATTGAAATATTTATTACCTTAGTTAAAAATTTAACAGAATAACTAAATGTTAATTTAAACGATAAAGATTAAATTGATAGAAACAATTTAATAAAATTTATTGGTTGATGATATTACAAAATTATCTCATCTAATATTCTGAAATATGTTATTTTTAGGTGTTTTTATTAGGTTTGATTTTATTATATATTAATATTCTTAGAGATTCAAAAACTGACCCTCACGTGAATTACAAAAGTACACATCCTCCATCACTTATTCACATCACTTTGAGCCTTAAAGATCATATATACCCTTTCTATTTACCATAAAACCTTCCTTAGTAACATTACAAAGCTTTTTTCATCTCAAAAGAGCATCTCCACTTCCTTGAAGAAGAGAACTAGAGGGAGATTACCGAATAAAAGGTAATCTCCTTTATCGGCTCTTTCCAGATCATTTCTTCTTATACTTCCTCTTCATTTTTTACTTCCATTATAAAGTAATAACTCTAGTATAACATATATTCTATGATTTTATTATGGTTATGGAATAAACTTATTCCACATTCTGTCCATCCAAGGAAAAATGAAATCATCATGCATGCGTACGTACAACATACCATCTCCATGTCCTGGTATAATCAGTTTTTCACCAAATCTTTACTTAGATGGGTATAATTATAAAAATAAAGCTATATATGATTTTTATAATGTGATTTCTATTTTTTAATAGTTTTTATACCATCCACTTCAATACCATTCCTTAATTAAGGTAATGATATTATCGCTCGTACGTACGTACATCCTACCATATCCATTTTGTGATGTGATTCATTCTACATTATACTCAATAAAGCATTATTAAATAAATTTTTTGAATGAATAAATCTGACAAATATTGTTTTATTATCATAAATTAAATGATAAAAATATAACCTAAGATTAGGAATCAAATCTTCCCCAACAAAACATGCATAAGAAAATAAAGTAGTTAATACTTGAGGGACAAGTTATAGTGTTATTATAAAACATGTATAATATGGTCAATTTTGATATCAAAAAAATGAATATGATTCTATAATTAGTGGATATTATTATTAAAACCATTATACAGGTGGTTTGGACACATACAAAGGAACCTAGACCTAAGGTAAGAGAAAATTTCACAACAGCATTTTTTTCTGAGATTGTATATACGTAAGTATTTTTACTAGGGTATATTTATCACCCATGACAGTGTTTCAATAATATGTATTCCAAAATATATTTTATATTCTTAAAAATAGGTTTAAATTAAATTTTAATCATTGGTGATTTTTTACTAAATTATATGAAAGGAATATTTTTTCATTTTCTCTACGAGGTACTTTTTTTTATTTATTAAACAGAAGTACGATAAGAATGTTTTCCTATAACTTGTATGGCATGAATGGATTTTAATGTTTTTTTAACACTGTATTTCCATGAATAATACATTACATGATTTCATGTTTTCTTTTAAAAAAAATTATTTCCTCTTAAAATTGTGCGGCATTTTGGGAAAGTAAAATATTTTTGAAGAAGAATGGATATTTTCCCCAGGAATTAATCTTAAGTGTTATATCAAAGTTATTTTACATCCAATAAAGAATTATTTAATAGAGTAATGTTTTAAGTATAATATCCCTATATTTCCTATGATTTTATTTTATTTATAATGGAAGGATGTTTATGTACTCTATTTGATTTACATGGATTATTTTATGATGGAATGATGCATACGAAAACACATTTTATGCCTTGGGATATGCTATGATGAATGATTTATGATATGTGAAACACATAAAAATGATTTCATTATGAGATGGGTGGGACATATATCTTCGTCCGATTCTTTTGGTAATGATTTATATCTCATGATACATACAAGGATACAGTTGTAAATGATCTCGGTTCAACAATAAAGGGATGGAACCAGAAAAGATATAAGTTAAGTTATGTTTGGCTGTAATCATATGTAATATCGGTTTAGTAATATAGGGATGGAATTGTAATTAAACACATCTCAGTAACACATGGCTATAATGTGGAGTGAACTCATCTCAATAATGAATATTTTATACTATAATGTTCTTATAAATAATACTTTAATAAAATGGAAATTATTTCTTATAATTATGTGTTTATCACAATTCCGTGTTTTATTTCAATGCTATTTTTATTGTGGCTCATGTTCCCAAATGATTTATTCCAGTTAAACATCAATTATTTATTTCAGGACTCAATATTCAGATAAATGTTATACATTGTATTATTTATGAATGATATGTTCATCTCATTACTTTCTTTGGTTCATGTTTCGTTTGATATTTTCCTAGCTTACCCTTACTGAGCATATGAGCTGCCCTTTCTCACATGTCTACTTTTCACCAAGAAATAAAGAAATGTTGTAGGTATGAAAACTAAAGGGGTGATTATTATGGGATATGTTGAAGATATTTTATCAAATTACAAAAATGTGTTCCATGATTATAAAGGAAAAAATAATACAATCATTGTTGATCTGTTGGTGTAATGTATTGTCTATTCCGAAAAACTTATGTTTTGTCCTTTTACATCGAGATCAGGTTGTTAAAGAGGGGGTGAATCAGTCTGGATAACTTCTATATAAATTAATATTTATCCTATAATTAAATATTCACTTATTATGTGGATATATATCTCTCTCTATATCTCTAAACTATTCGATATGGTGATATGAAATGAAAAAGAAACATAGTAGAACACCAAGGTTGTTAATATAGCACAACTCCATTGAAATAACCACATATCTAGTGAATCATGGTTATTATCCCATGTGAATGACTTACTTATTGTTGTCAAAAGAATCCAAGTAAATTGAATGACCTTGGATGTATAATCCTTTAATAAACTCAGTACAATGCAGGATAGGGATTTATGTACCTTCGTATAAGCAAATGGACTTGTACATCCATTAAAGAAATATTTCATATGATGGGTTTTATTCCTTCCTAAAATATATATATGATACATTTCCTCCCTTTTAAGGGTTATATTGTAATCCTAATTGTTATTCATAATTATATAGTAAGATGTTGTAGTCTATCTCTCAACGAACATTGACTTTTAATGTGATCAACAATAGTACATCTAAACACTGTCTTCTTCTTCATCCTCTTTAGTGTGAAAGGATTGATGAGACATAGAAGCTCCTTCTTATTTCATTAACTCATTGAATTTTCTGAATAAATGGAGTTGGTGCGTATCTATCTTCTTATTTAAATATATAGTATATTCACAAGTATGTACAGTCGATAACCTCTCTCTCATTTATCCGAATTGTAGAATATCTTTAGGGTTTAATCCGTCGATAGTATCTTCATCATTTTACATTAATAATCTTAAAACTATATATGTGTGTGTGTTTGTGTCTTTTATGTTGTATCAATTAGTCTTTCCCAAATTTTAATTCCCTTAAATCTTGATCGTTTAATTTTCTGGATCTCAATGTCAATGGATTATTCAAATTATTCCTAAAGGCCTAACTAAAGAATCAGCTTTAATTCCTTCCTCTATAATTTAAAAATCACAGTATTATTTTTTTTTTAAAATTGTATCCTTTAATTTCACATTATATTTCCATATAATCATGTTTATATAGATCATTTAGAATGCGTCATGGAACTACACTTTTGAACATTCACACCTGTTGCAATGTGGAACCATCTTCTAGGGTGGGGTAATCTCATATAAAAAATAAAAATTTCTCTATTAGTTAGTTCAAACGTTTACAATATAAATTGAGTCATGATCAAAATTTTTATTAAGATACATGATCCATTAAAAAATCACACTTGCGTTGCCGGAATATTATTCTTCCCGGTCAAATATACAAATATGGAAATATCGCTCTTCACATATCAGAATTTGAATACATGGTGACTCTATAAAATTCTCATATATTGGAAATTAGATAAATGATTCTCCACTCACGTACATGGAACATTTTTCAATGTAGCAGTATTCACTTATATTATTCTCTTTAGCTATGAAATACAATTAAAATACATCATAGCATTCACTTATGTTAGCTAAGAACCCAACAAGATTTCTGAATTCATATATTCATAAGAATCATTTATGTTTTAATATTCATCTATATACAACATTCATATATGTGGATTTAATCTATGTAGAAGAATCAGTTTTATTGATTTGTATATATAGATAAATCACTTACATGAAATTGGGATATTCGAAATTTCACCAAAACACACTTAGCTTCTCTTTGGCCAACTTCCAAGACATATAAACCACTTAAAAACATCCCATATATGTTTTTGATAGTGTGCCATCAATATTTGTAACATTTCTTTTTCATGAATATTAGTTCACCAATCATTAGAGTTAGATTTCATCGTGCATAATTGAATATACATACATTATCCCTATTATATTACAATGTAAATTAATTCACTCATGTTGTTTACATAAGATAAATGAATTTATCAATTTTTCAGTTATCATGGTCTAAATCCTCTTACTTCATAAATAAATTTATGTATAGAGACACCAAATATCTTACACATATTTAAAGCACCCTATGCGAGCCTCACTATAAGATAATATCTATTTTCATGATTTTGTTCCAAGAATGGTACAACCATAATCTCATAAAATCAAATTTGGGATTCTTCAATATAACTCTATCCATTTTTAAACATATCATAAAATTGTCCATGGAAACCTAATAGGTGATTTCAATATCAAAAAACATTAGACGGATTATTTATTATCAAACCACATCTATCTTCCATTCATGAAACATTCAATATTAAAACCAACATTAGTTGAGTCTATTACTAGAAAACTCACATCAACATTTCTCGTAGATTCAACTAGTTTTTTTACATTGATTTCATGAATAATTAATGTATTTTAAAATTAAACACCTTATAACGTATTGTTAATTGTTCGTAATGATTATAATGTAATAATGTCTTAGAGTATTTATCCAATGAATAAGTTCAAAGTAGTTCCCCTATATGATGGGAACCATGATGTGCTATGAAAATAGTGTTATGTATTGTTTTGTGGTTGGATAAAATACTATGATGGGACACATAGTATATATACCATCACATGGGATTAATCGTCAGTAGATGATACTTCTTCCCAGGAAGTTTACACTTGGTAATCTACAAGATGGGAGATTATGAGAACATACCCGCTAGTTAAAATTTCACATGTTTCTGTGACATTGGATATTCCAATCTGCAAGCATATTTACTAGTACTAAGGCTTATTCATTATCATTCATATTTATCATGATTCACACACTTAGAATTGTTGATGAAAACTATCACAACATATATTCAGAGTTACACGCTTTATAATCTTCGATACACAATGTGTAATCCATATTAAATGTCATGTATTTGTTTTTAGTGTGTCAAGAGTAATTTGGAAAATATTCATGTCATATTCATTAATGACATGTGTTGTAGTTATTTCATATATTGTGTGTTGACCAGGACAGGCAGGTGCATAATCATCCAGATTACATGATGTGTGGACCACTAGACAGATCATGTAGTCCCTTCAAGTAAAGGTACAAATTTTCTATCCCATACATGGTTAATCCAACTGGTAACCATGTAATTCGTAGACGACACAACTTGTGGACCACCATGCACACGGTGTACTCCAACATTTCTGATGTATGCCTCACATGAAAAGTCCCTAGGCATATACATCAGATAAGATGGTGAAGGCAGTATATATCATGTAGTAGGAACAACATGTTGTGTACTTTAAAAAATTAAACAAAATTAATACATTAATGGTTGTGTAGTGTTTAGAATTACATATCATGTAGATTGGAATGGGTGTTCACCATGTTACCTCCAAGGTTATGGATGAGAATATTAGAGAAATTTAGGAAAATATTAAGATAAAAGTATTGATTTATTATAGAGATTAATTAATAAATTCAATAATGATTTATCATAATAAAAATTATTAAAGAATTTAATTCTAGTTTAATTAAATTCATAATTCGTTTCATGTATGTGGATGATCGTGATCTAGACCAGACTAGTTTATGTGATTGTTTTCCTATTAATTTATTTTAAGTAAAAAAATTTCTTATGTGCCATCTCTCATCATTAATTTGTAGGGCCTGCATTCCAGGGTTTTTTTAGTCAACCACATTTTACCCCTCACCTATGTGTTAGTTGGAATGAAAAGGTAATGTATGGAGCTTGCAAGCATGTGAAGGAGGTTCAAGTAAAGAGTTGAGGTGAAACCAATCCAAGGAGATACAAATATGGATAGGTGAAAAGCCATAGACATGAACTATAAATGGTTAAAAGTGGTTCTCCCCATGGTCAGTGGTTATTTTATCAACCACTAAATAAACTAATCATTATAATAGCTCATGATCCCTTAACTTTATTTTATTTTATTGAGTTTTTTTATTTTTTATAATGGATGTGTTGTTGTGATTACAAAATCAATGAATTAATTAGCATTGAATATGGAATGAAAATAAACTATAATTATGGAAAAATATTATCCAGACATGTATATAACTTAATTAAGTTACACATAATATTAATGAGCTTGTGATATATATGATAAGGAAATTTACATATAAGAGATAAAAAAACCTCAATAAAATATGAAGTCAGAAAAATCCTTCAGTTACATTATTAAGGTATAGACTCAATAAAACTATGTGTTTGACCAAACCTTGTGGGGAAACATAATTTTATATTTGATAATCTCAGAAAAGTATCAGGTTAAATTAAAAATTTTTTATTAGGAGGAGTATCCCGTGCAAGACTTGGTGTAAATTTGGATGCAGTTGTTGAGAAAATCCATGTATGGATTTTAGGATTATGGAGTCCATTCAATGGATCATGGTTCTGCCAGAACACAGTTGGAAAATAAATACCTACCTAAATACCTTCAAATTGTTTAACTGATCCTTGTTTGAGTTATAAAAATGGGAATATAGAAACCTTCCACTAGAATTTCATATCAACAAAACATTTTGAATTCAATGGGGAGGTGTATTGGGACTTGATAAAATAGTTAGTGACTTAATAAAATTAATTTATTATTTCTTATAAAATGTAATCCAGGATGTACTTATTATTTTCTATTTTAATTGTAGAATAAAAATCACAAATGTTTCATCCACAGTATCCTTGTAATCAATACTGGATAAAGACAACATCCTCAGTAGGAGTAACATCTAAAAATGATTTAGATGCCTTCGGGTCACTCTAAGCCATGAAATGGAATTTTAAATGCTAGAGTCCTCATTACCTGATCTACCTGCCTAAAAGGTGAGTGATGAAGAGTTCTTGGTCTAAAAAATACTTATGAACAATGTGGTTGATGTTCAATGTTTGATGTTATCATCAATATCTAGTGAACTCATGAAGTCTCACAAAAACACGAATTCCAATAGAATTACTGAGTATATCCATGGTCTTTAATAGGAGAGAGTAAGACAGAAACGTTTTGAGATATCCAAGACACACTTCCAGAGTAATCATTGAGCGGTTTCTCCGTCTGGGACTCATATAGTCAATCTCAGTGGTTATATTGCGTTTTTAGGATCTAGGGTTTAATCTCCCAGAAGATCTGTGTACCGATATCATTCTCCCATCACTACCTCAAAGCATCTCTAATTTTGTTGTGAATTTCTATATGAACAACATTGAGAAGTATCTACTAGATATTTTTATCCTCCTTATCCAATAGGGCAAAGACATTAAACACAAAAAGCCTTCTGTCATTATGGTGAATAAGAAGAAATAAAATCTGAATAGATTTAAACCTAAAGCTTCTTCACTCCCTTTTATGAAATGGAAAATCAAGGGGGATAGAACAAACTACGAATCTATTTGTTTCACATGTGGAAATAAGGGAATCTAAAAGAAAAACTGAACCCAACTAATGAAGTAAGGTGAATCTTTATGTGTGATTCTTATCGAGTGCAATTTATCTGTTTCAAAAATTTGTTTATTAGATAGATAATGTAGTGCTCACATATGTATCCAAATATAAAAACCAAGTAGATTCATTATAATTGGATCAGTGGAGGAAGATGTACAAGTAGCCAATAGAGTTATAATTACTAATGTAGTTTTCAGGGAGTACGACCTCACATTGCCAACATGGATGATCTTGGGTTTAAAAGGTTGTTATTATGTGCCTTCAGTAACCAAAAAATTTATTTCTATATCCAGACGATATATATATGTATTTATTTTAATGTTTGTAAATTAATGTTTCTTCTTTTATAATGATATCATTTGTTTTGGTAAATCATAATTATAAAACGACCTTTACATATTGGATTACACAAATCATGTAATGTAAATCGATAATGAAACTAATTCAGAAGACTCATACCATGAACAACTTTGGCATCACTAGATATGTCATGTAAAAGAGGAATTCTTGCAAAGTTACATCGAGATGGATATTTAGATCCTTTCAAACTAAAATCATTTGGTTTATGTCATGAATGTTTACAAGGAAAAATGACCAAATACCCATTTAGTTGGAATGGTTGAATATCCAAACAGCTTCTTGAATTGGATCACACTGATGAGTGTGGATAATTTCTAGTTAATTCAAGGGGTGGGTACTCATTCTTTATAACTTTTACTGATGATTTTAATAGATATGGATATATCTACTTAATGAGGTTTAAGTCGGATTTTTTTGATAAGCTCAAGGAATAGAAGAATGAAACTGAGAACTATCATGGTATGAAAATAATGATACCCCACTCATACCATGGTGAATAATATCTTAATCAAGACTTAATTGATTACATTTGGGTGTTTGGGATCCTATCCCAACCCACTCCTTATAGACCACAATGGAATGGTTTAAGAAAAACGAGGAACCACATCTTGTTCTACATGGTGTGTAACACCCAATGATTTAATGTTTTATTATCTTAAATAGAAAATATTGTATGATACACTATCTTTGCTTGTCTAACACCGGATATTGAGTTTTGGAAAAACAAAATTTTTGTATTATAATTATTTAAATGATATATTTCAAATATACTCATTAAATATAGTAATATGAATAGTGGTAAATAAATTTTAAATGTTATTTACAATGTTTTCACATAAATAAAAAATTTATATAATTAAATATATATGTTTTGGTAAAATAGTTATATGTTTTGAAATAAACCTTTCTTCAAGGGACTACATTTTATGTCCTTATTGAACAATAATAAAACTAATTTTTGACACTCATAGAAATTAAATTTGAGAAAATATACTTCATTTCTGAATTCAGAATATCAAAATTATCTGAGGGTTAAATTTTGGTATTTTTCTAAAAACATTCAAATTTTGTTGAATTATGGAACACACAACATTGAAGATAAAAAAATTCTTCTTCATTTAAATGATTTTTTAACTTAAATTTATTTTAAAGTAAAAATGGTTAGATAATACATATATTAGTACAATTTATTTCATTGTAATAATTTTTATAATAAAATTAGATATATAGAATATATTGAACTTTTAATGTCTCTTTTACCCACATTATAAGCACATTTTAAAAATAACCTTAAAAAAAATTTACTTCCTTTTTGAATTTAATTTCAAAAGTACTAACATTCTTGGTTGTAATCTAGGAGAATGTTTTTTCTAATATGATCAAAATATTTTTTGTTGAATTGTAAATTTTGAATTTGGTTTACCATGGTTAAAGTTAAATAGGGTAATTAAAGGTAAAACTAATTTTGTAATACTATAAATATACCCTAAAACATGTACTAATTCTATTATATTAGTCTATTTTGACCAAAATTGACCTTATCTTGAAAATATAATCTCTTTTAATCCACTTATATCTTATTAAGACATTTATTATATTTTATTTAAAGAAGAGTTAAAAATGTCATATTCAAATTTTAATAACTAATCCACTTTTAACATAGGGTTATACATAAGATAAAATTTACTATAAATATTCATTAGAAATATGAGTAATTTATATACATAATTATATTTTTCATAATTTTTTACATTTAATAGTTACATTTTATTATAACACAACGATGATGATTTAGTTGATTTATTAATGGAATAATAAAATAAATTATATTAATAATATTAAAATAATTATAATTTCACTAAATTAATGACATCAACTAATTTTATCGATAAATTATAAATTTTAATAAAACAATGGAAGTATTGGTTTAATGTTATCATGTAGGTCTGATATTTAAAAAAAATGAAATTATTAATTAGTAACAAAATTGACAAAAATGATATTTTAAAATAAATAATATTTTTTTAATTGATATAAAAGTCATAAAAATATAAGGATTCGAAAAAATAACCTTTATAATGATAAAAATTTCATCAATTATCCACTTTATGTTTGTTTGGAAATTTATAGTAACTACATTAACCATGTAGTATAAAAATACCATAAGACATGGTAAGAGTTAAACTATTCAACAAAGGGTTTAATCTAAAAGAGAAGGTTAATTTTAAGACATAAACATATCTAAAACGTATTGGTTGAGATTATTTAGACCCATTCTCATTTTATACATGAAATAAATCAATTTTTTCTATTAGAAAAAAACATTTCATAATAAATTAATATTTCAATATTTTTTCAAAAAGTTCCCCTCACCTCTCTTATAAAAGTGAAACTCCCTTTATCTATAAATAACACCTTTAAATCCTTTTGGTTCTGAAAAAGTCTACCCATTTCTCCTCCCAACATTCCTCACATCATCCTAGAGGCCTTACCTTTTGACATAAATTTATCTTAAGGATTCCTTTTGTTCAAATCAAAAGGAAACACCCAAAGAATACATAAAGGTTTTTTCACCTCTTTCAATGTTTTTTCTTCTTCTACTTGAACTTATTAATTTGATACAATACTAAAACAATAAATCCAACTTCTACTATTTCATAAGATATTGTTGTTATTATGTTACCACCCTATACCTCTTTTTACCCATCCTTGAAAAATAGTATCAGCATACGTGTGTATGTGCATCTTATTGTATCTACGTCGTGGGGTAAACTGTTTTCATCTATACTTTAATTTTATTGGTATAAATTTGAATATAAATTATTTCAATAATAAATATTTCATGCTATTATTTCTGAAAATTAATTTTCCAACCAATTCCATACCATTTAGCAATTAAAATAATTATATCATCTCTCATGTGTACATACCGCTTACAGTCTCCATGACTCGATGGGATCCATCTTACACATTCACCAGTCATGAAAGATAATAAATATATATATATATTATGAATAAGTATGAAATATATTAAATAATAATTCTACTGGAATATTATATGTATGTGTGTATGTATATATGTTTGTATTTATGTATGTATTTATGTATGTATATATATTCTATTCACTTACTTCCATTCAATATGATACGAAAATCGAAACAACATTTATGTTTACGTATGGCCTATTATCTCCCTGAACGGTGTATTCTATTTCATATATCTATATATTACATATTTCTATTTTCTTAATATATATTAAATTTTATCAATTTATACATTCTAGGATTAATTTAATCATGATCCAAGTAATGCGATCAAGAATAATAGATCAAAATATGTACGATAAAGAACGTGGTTATTATATGAAATGTTTCTTTAACATAGAAATTATTAACAAACGGGTAATATATAGTTATAAATGAATCATATAATTATTACTATGATTATTTTCAAAGTTAATAATATTGTGGAAACCATTATACAGGAGTTTCAGACATGTATGGGGAGTATCAGACCTAATGTAAGGTAATTTAATCTCACTTTTAATTTTCAGAACATATAATCCATGTTCACCTCCTTTTTATTGTGAGTGGTGCATTTACTACCTCTATTTTATTTAATATCCTAAATAAATTTTTTGTCATGTTATTTAAATATTCATTTCATGATATCAGACCAAATATTAAAATGTTTAATGTGGTATGGGATGATTTTAATGTTTAATGAATTAATCATTTCTCCATTTCAATATATTTGATAATATATGTATATAAAGGAGTATGAAGAATATCTTATATATTTTTTAATTCCGTTCCAATTTTTTCAAAATGAATATTTTTTTATTTTTTCGGTAAGAGATTATTTATCTAAAACATCGTTTGAATTATTTTAAAGATTTATTCCTTTAATATCATTCTCATTAATGTCAACCTTTTCAAAATGGGTTTAAGGATTTATTTATATGGACATGAATGTCTTAAAATATTAATTCCTTTAAAAACATTCAAAGTGTTATGTGTAACTTTTATTCAATAATCCTTTTTTAAATATATTCCTATATAAGTGTGTGGCTTTTGAATAAATAATATCAAAGTTTAAAATTGTGTATTTGTCTCGAGTGATTTTTAATGATTTTATTATACTAAATTCTTCTGTAGCAACATCTTTTGTTGGATTTTATGCTTAATTGATACTGATTTATTATGATAAAATCTTCTATATTGTATTGAATGATTTATGATATGACTTACTATGGAAGTGTTATTTTAAGACCATTCGTGCTTTATGGTTAATTTATTAACATTTCTTAGGCCAGTTTTGATTCGAATGATTATGTAATGATTTACCCTATTCATATGAGGAATTCATTGGACATAGTAAGTGGTAGGTGGGGGTCGATATAGCCTCTCGATGCATCAGTATGTCACGTAAGACAAACTGGTTTCTTGGTTCAAGGCCTTCATAATGAGGTAATGGTCTTGGAACGAGGCCTTGATGATAGGGTTATGATGTATGACATTAAGTACTTCCTCATTATTATAATAGTTAATGATGTTGCATGTTATTATTCAACTTTTAGAATACCCATATGAATGTTTAAATGCAATTATTTTATTTATTCATTCCATATTATGTTTATGATTATGTTTAAAAGTATTATATTTTATTTTTATACCTTTCCTTGAAGTTTATGATTATTTTTGAATTCTTATACTATATTTTTTAACCTTTCTAAGCATCTAATCGCACCCCTATATATGTTTTATTTTTCAAGGATACCAAGAAGTTTATTATGATGGATATGGAGGTTAAATCTAAGATAATAATGGTGTTCTCTAAGGATTTTCTATGTTTTATTTTATATTTTGAATTGTGTTGTAAAGTTTATGAAAATAATATATTTTCAAGACTACTAAATTGATCTGTCTTTCAATATTTAATTCCTTGTAATCATAAAAATGTATTAAAATAATGCACCAACTCTGGAAGCTAGGGTCCAAGTGTTAAAATTGGATCAGAGGATGTTTTGAAACAATTTTTGATACTAGATTTATAAAACATAGATTAGGGATCATAATGCAAAGATAGACATTGAGGATAATCATTGATGAACATCCTAGAATTTTGTTAATTTATATATTTTGTAGGTATTCCAAGAAGTACATCCATGTATAGATACTACAAGTGGGTATGGTTCTTGCACAGATGTACATAAGAGTAATAACTCTGACAAGGTGTTTTTTCCATTACTCTGAGTAACTTTCTACAAGACAATGGGCCTTAGTCCACACCTGGTTTGAAACTTCTAGGGGATATGATTAGGAAAATCACATTTTATTTAACTACCATTATGATGGATTTATATGTAATAATTCCCCCAAAGTAACCAAATTTTATGATTATAGGATTTAAAATGCATAATTTTTTGTTATGTTTTATGTTATATTTAGAGTTATACAATGTTAATAAATTTATAATCTAATAAATTATATTAAATTATTTAGAAATGGTTCCTAATATAATGAAATATAACTCCACCAATGCACATGATCCAAATAGTACGAAAAATCATATCTTTCATGGTTTGAAACCGACATTTTAAAGGGGAATAGTCTTCCATATATTCTCATCATATGTGGAAATAGTATCATCTGTTAATAAGATAAGTACCAAATTATCTAAGTACTATGTATTTTAAGGGAAGAAAGAGAATAATATGATGGCAGAGAAAATATGGATAAAGGGATAAAGAAAATGAATGATTTTCCCACATGTGATAATTGTGGAAATAATCACCATGGAAAATGATTGAAGGGAATGGGAGTTTGTTATATGCATGGAGAAAAAAGACACCATTTTTTGTGATTTCAAGGGTATAAATAAGTTTTCTAATATACAATGCTTCTTCTGCAAGGATATTGGACAAAATGTGAATCAATATACCAATCGTCAAAGGAATGTAGATCAGATGATGTTATTTGATAATGATAAAGTAATTATATTTCCACATATAAAGTGGAATTATTAATATTACTATTCAAGAATTAGAACATTTGAATATTATATTAGATATGTACAAGTTAAAATATTTATATAGTATATAAGGATTGTTCTATATTACTACTTCATTATGGATTTGGGATTGATTGGTACTAAGTAATGTTACCCGGTGGCAAATTAAACTTTTTCCAAAACATACGGTTGAGGTCAAAATAACCCTTAATATGTGTTTGATATTGAGATAATGATTTTATAATAAACAAGATGATTTATTGGGATAATTTATATTGTATATTATTGACTACCGTGGTATAGAATAATTGTTTGTTTATTCCATCATTTTTTAGTTTACAATATTTTTGGATTTAAGGAGTGTATCAAATATTTTATGTTTTATGTAATGAATTAGGAATATTGAACATATTCAAATACATTTTACTAGTAATTCATGGTATTATGATGTTTTAATTCAATGGATTATGGAGGTATTCCCATGCTTTTTAGGTGACAAAAAAATTCTACATTATTTTATGTGACAGTCCTTATAAATTTTGGATTGTGTGTTTGGACATAATTATTTTGGATAAATCTAATGTTAGAAAGGATTAAGTTAGAAATTGGATATGATTGTTTATGGTTAAAATATTTCATAATATTATTTATGTAATTTTATACTAATATAGTTTTAGAAGAAGGACAACCCACAAGTACGGTGATAACCTATCGTGTCGGACAAAGATGTGGGAATCGATCCGTCAACCGATGTGTGACAAGCCATTATCACCTACAACTCACCTACAAGAAGTCCCTATTTAGTATAAATTAGTTTTATTTTATTTTTGTTGAATAATAGATGAATTATAAGTTCATTTTTGGATCCATATATGATTACAATAAATAAAATATTTTTGAGTTTTTAACGTCTTTTTTACCCACCTTCTAGGCACATTGAAAAATTAACCACAAAATTTTATTACCTCGTTTTGAATATAATTGCAAAAATCTGACATTCATGGTTTTATTCATGGTGAAAAATATGTCCACATAGGATCAAAATAATTTTTGGTGAATAGTGACATTTGAATTTTATTTACCATGGTTAAAAGTAAAAATGGTAATTAAAGGAAGATATAGTATTATAATAATATAAAATTACCCTAACACATGTCATAATTATATTATATAAGTCTATTTCGACCAAAATCAACCTTAGGTCCAAAATATAATCCTTTGTGAGCCACTTCTGTCAGATTATGACATTTAATATATTTTTTTAAAAGAAAAATAAAAACATTCATAATCAAATTTAAATAACTAACCCATTTTTAACATAGGTTAATACAAAAGATAAATTATATTAAAAATATTCATTATAAAGAAAATAAATATATCTACATAATTATATTTTATTTATAATTTTTAGAAATTAAATAATTAAATTTAATTGTGACACAATGATGATGCAGTAATTTGTTTATAAAAGGAATAATAAAATAAATGATATTAATAATATTAAAATAAATATAATTTACTTTAATTACTGAAATACGCTTATTTTTTAGATAACTTAGACATGTTAATGAAAAATTTTAATTATTGGTTCGAAGTTATCATGTTCATTTTTATATTTTAAAAAATGGAAATATTGAATAGTAATAAAATTTACATAATTGATATTTTAAATTAAATACTATTTTACTAATTGATATAATAATCATAAAAATATAAGGTTCTTCCAAATTACTTGTATTGTGATAAAAATTTCATAAATGATCAAATTTAGGTTCGTTTGGCAATTTATAATAACTATATTAACAATGTAGTATAAAAATACAAGACGGCATGGTTAGTGTTAATGTATTTAACAGAGGGTTAAATCTAAAATATAAGGTTATATTTATGAAATAAACACATCTAAGAGAAATTGGTCAATATGATTTAGACCCATCCTCATATCATACTATAAATAAATCAATTTGGAGCAATAATATACTGAAAATAATTTTATAGTAAATTAATATGTCAATATTTTTCCTAAGGTGCCCCTCTCTTTTCATATAAAAGGGAAACTATGTTTCTCTTTAACTCACACCACATAAGAATTTTGGTTCAGCCAAGCCCAGCCCATTTCTCCTCTCAACCTCCCTAACTTCACCCAAGAGGCCTGAATTTTGGACTAAATTTATCCAAAGGATCCCTTTTGTTCAAATCAAAAGGAAACACCAGAGGAAAAGGTAATGGTTTCATCACCTCTTTCAAATTACTTTCTTCTTCTACATCCACAACCTAAGTTTTTACCATTATAAAATAATATCTCCAACATCTACTATTTTCTTAAATTTTTATATTATTATGGTACAACCATATTATTCATTTTTCCCATCCAATTAAAAAATATCTCTATACATGTGTACATACATCTTATCACCTCCACATTGTTGGGTAAAATATTTTTGATCACTACATTAATTTGATGGGTATAACATTGAATATTAATGATTTAAATAATAAATACTAAATGTTACTATTTCTGTAGAATTCATATTCCATCCAATTCCAAACCATTTAACAATTAAAATAAAGATATCATTTCTCGTTCATAAGTACACCTTAACATATCCACGGCACAATGGGATTCATCATCCACATTCACTGTTGAAAAATGATTAAAAAATATATTTTTTTTTAATAAGAATAAAATATGTGAAATAAAAATTCTGGTGGAATAATATATATATATATATATTCATGAGTTCATGTATGTATGTATGCATGTATGTATGTATGTATGTGTGTATGTATGTATGTATGTATGTATGTATGTATGTATGTATCTAGGTATATTTTATTCACTTACTTCCATTCAATACGATAAAAATATGGAAACCACGTTCATGCGTGCATACGACCTACAGTCTCTATGAACAGTTTATTCCATTTTATATATCTATCTATTATATAATTTTATATTCTAAATATCTATGATATATCAATCATGTTATACATTATGGAATTAATTAAATCATTATCTATGTAATATGTTCAATAATAATAAGTCAAAACAAGTATGATAAAGAAAGAAATTATTCAATGAAATGTTGCTTTACCATTGAAATTCTTAATAAATAGGTACTATAAAGCTATAAATGAATCAAAAAAATATTATTATGGTTCTCTTATAAGTAAATAATATATTTAAATACATTATATAAGAGTTTCAGACATGTACAGTGAGTATCATACCTAAGGTAAGAGAATTATGTCTCGCTTATAATATTTGTGAGATATACACCATGTTCACCAACCTTTTATTGTGTGTGGTGTATTTAAAACCTCTATTTTATTTAATATCATAAATACAATTATCCTCGTTTACTTTAAAGATGTATTTGAATATATTGAACCTATAATTTAATGGTTCAATGTGGTATGGGATGTATTGAATGTTTAAGTAATTAATCCTTTCTCCATTTCAATATTCTTGATAATATATATATATATAAGATTATAAATAAATGTTTATGTATTTTTTGAATTTTATTCCAATTTTTTCAAAAGAATCATTTTTATGGTTTTTGTAATGGTATATTTAACTAAAACATCGTTTTAAATGTTTTAAAGATTTATAATTTTAAAATAATTCTCATTAATGTCCACGTTTTCAAAATGGTTTTAATAATTTATTTATATGAACATTAATGTTTTAAAATTTTGATTCCGTTAAAAAAAATTCAATGTGGTGTGGGCCACTTTGATTCTAAAATTATTTTTTTAATATATTCTTTTATATGTGTGTGTATTTTGAATAATGTATTTTAAAGAAAAAATGGGGTATTTGTCTCAAGGGTTTTTTAATGATTTTATTAGACAACTTTAATCTATATCAACATCCTATGTTGGATTTTATGATTAATTCAAACTGATTTATTATGATGCAGTCATCCATATTTTATTTAAGGTTTTATGATATAATTTATTGTGGTTGTACAATTTTTATACCATTCATGGTTTACAGTTAATGTATTAACATTTCATATAGTAGTTTTAATGCAAATTTTTATGTTATGATTCACCCTTTTCATATGAGGAATGCATTGGACATATTATGTGATGGGTGGATGACGCATTATCCCCTCGATGCATCGGTAGGTGTCATGAGACAAACTAATGTCTTGGAATATGGCCTTGACTATGTGGTAATGGTCTTGGAATTATGCATTGATGATAGGGTTATGATATCTGGCTTTATGAATTTCCTCATTACACGATTAGTTATTGATATTACATAACATTATTCTACTATTAGAATACCAATTTTAATGTTTAAATGGAATTATTTGATTTATTCATTTCATATTATAGAGAAAATTATGTTTAAAAATATTTTGTTTTATTTTTATGACTTGTGTTAACATTTCTGGTTGTTAATGAATGTTTCTGCTATATTTTTTAACGCCACTAAGCATCAGATCTCACCCCTCCATATGTTTTATTTTCCCAGTATGCCAAGAAGTGTATTAGGACTGATATAAAAGGTTTCATATACAATAATAATGGTCTTCTAAATAGATTATTAACATTGTATTTTATGTTTTGAATTTTTAAGTAATGTTTGTGTATGTAATAAATTTTCCAAGACAGCAAAAATTATCATTATTTTGATATTTGATTCCTTTTAATCATTCCAATGTATTAAAATAATACATCGACTCTAGTGTTCTGGGGTCGGGGCATTACATGTGAGATCAATGATGAGTCATGAACATATTCCATTATCCTTTTGGGGATATGAATTACAAATAGGGACAAACATACTAAACAAATCAACCAAAAAAATTATAAATTGTATTCTATACGAGTTTGGGAGTGAAAAAAATCCATGTTATCGAATTTACATGTGTGTGGAAGTAAAAAATTTGTTAAGGCCTCTTTAGTTAACAAACTCTCACCCGGAGGAACAAAGTTTACCTTTATAGGATACCCCAAGGAAATAAAGGTATATTACCTATACAACCCCTCATACAAAAAGGTTATAGTGGAAAGACTTTCAATATTATTTGAGAGGGAGAACATATCCAAAAGAGATATTGGGATAGGGATATACATCTATGAATTTGAGGCTCAAGGTACACAATAGTTGGTATAGGAGGAGATTCCACAATGACTCACGGATGAAAGATCTATTCTAGATACACAAGTACTATGCCGAAGTACAAGATAGGTTAGAGAAGAGGAACGATATGTTTTTCTAGTTACTGAGGATGGTGACTAATTATTAGTTGATAATAATGATCCTCTAACCTACAAGGATATAGTAAGTGGCATAGACATCTCCATGTGGAATGAAGCCATAAATTCTGAAAAGTAGTCCATGTACAAAAGTGAATTCTAGATATTGGTAGATCCCCCAGCAGATGTAATGCCTATTGGTTGGAAATGGGTATTTAAGAAGAAACATGACATGAAAGGAAAATTTAACACCAATAAAACACGACTAGTTGCAAAAGGGTTTAAACAACATATATTCATGGTGAGATTAATGAAAGGAAAATTTAATACCATTTAGTAATTGACTATGAAAAAACCATTTCATAAGTTATAATCGTGAAATCCATCAATAGTTCTATTGGTCATTACCGCTTAACATGACTATGAGATTTTTTTAAATGGATTTCAAAACAGCCTTTCTTAATGTGAAGCTTTGGGAAGATATTTATATTACATGAACTAATGGTTTTGTGACACCAAAGGATGCCAATAATATATTTAACTTCCTAATATCAATTTATTTATTAAAGAAAGCATCTTGGTCATGGACCATTTGTTTTAATGAATCCATAACAGAATTTGGTTTTAAAAAGAATGAATGTGATACTTATGTGTAAAAATTATTTATTTGGAGTGAATTAATTTTTATAATAATATATTTTGAGGAAATATTACTTATTGGAAATGAAATACAAGTCTTATATTCTGTTAATCTATTGTTGAATAAATAAATCTTCTGTAAGGACTTCGGCGAGGTAGTATATATTCATGGGATCAATATTCATTATGATAGATCCAAGAGATTTTTGGGCCTAAGTAAATGTACATACATTTAAAAGATAAAAAATTAATTCAGCATGGAACAATCCAAGAGTTAATTGTTGCCAAAGTCACATGGTATTCCTTTTTCCATGAAAATGTGTCCCCAGACATAGGAGGAAATAAATAAAATGGAAAAGATTTAATATGGATTAGCAATTGAGTCATTCATGTATGTTATTTAATGTACTAGTCCAGATTTTGCCTATTAATTGAGTTCAGTAGGAATATATCATGATGATCTAATTGACCGCTATTGGAGGGAAATTGAGACTTTCCTTAAGTATCTAAGGAGTACTAAGGATATTTTTTTTGGTTTATTGAGGAGATGGGGAACTAGTCAGCAGATGATATGTAAGTTCTAGTTTCTAGACATATCAATATTACTTGAAGTCACAAATAGTGTACATATTCACTTTAAATAGAGTTGTTGTGCATTAGAAGATCTTAACGAAAGGTTTGGTACCAGAATCTACAGCAGATTCCAAGTATATCATAGCTTATGAAGTAGCTAAAGAAGTAGTTTTTATGTAAGTCTTCATCCATGATCTGGATGAGGTACCTAGTAGTAAAGATACCCTCACACATTATTGTGATAATACATCAGTGGTGGATCTTGGAAAAGAATCAAGGTCACATTAGAGGATGAAGCTCATACTACATAAGTATCATCTCTTAATAGATTTTTCTCAGAGAGGTGAAGTTGTAGTGAGTAGTATTTCCAGGGAAGACAGCGTGATGGACACCTTGACTTAAACCATAACTCAACAGAAACATGATCATCAAGTGTGGTCTGGCGGACTGAAAGTCATAGGCAGTTAGATCTAGTCCATGGGAGAGTTTGTTGGTGTTTGTGTCCTATAACCAACTTTTTATAAATTTATTACATACATATTTAATATATTTAAATATTAAACATCTTATTACATATTTTTTTTATGCATGACAAATTTAATACTATCCAAGATAAGTTGTTTCGTTAATAAGGTAATATAAGTTACAAACTGTATTGATTACTTCAAAGTTCCATGAAAATATTGTTAAATATAGTTCTTCAGTTTGATGACAGACTATTCTTGGACACATAGTGTTCAAACCATCAGCTGTGAGTACTCGTAAGAAGATGAGACATCTATTAATTAATTTCATACTTGGTAATCTCCAATATGGGAGATTAAGATAACATACCTACTATTAGGAATTACACAAGTTTTCTTTTTCATCGGATACTCTTATATATGACCATGTGTATTGGTCCTCAGACATTATGATTACCATTAATACGTTTCATAAATCACACAAATTGATTTGATGATGAAAACTCTTATGTAATATTTTGGTGAGAAGTTGGGTATGTTGGGTGTGTCACAAATGTCATGTAATTAATGGATAAGCCGTAGAAGTATTGGGACCTTCCATTTAAGAAAGTTGATATCTCAACCCTCTGATTGAAATAGAACTGTCTCCCTAAATTCCATGGATGCGGTGTAAGAATAAGTTTATTGTAGGTATTCAAAGAATGATGTATCATGATATTTGGTTAATGATACAATAATTAAACCTTCTTAATGAGATATTGTGACAAAAGTATTAAATAACATATTGATAATTCATATTTGTATGTTTTCATTGGTAATTTATGTTCTTTCACTTGCGTGCCTTGGCCCACTACTAGATAGAATTCTTGGACCTTAGGAAAGCATGTCTGATTCCAATGAGAAATAATCCTAAAGGGTCACACACTATGTTTCTCTGGTGGACTCAATTACATTATAATTTATTTTAATTAAATGAATAAACATTATTCTTAAGGCCTAGGAATAATTTTATTCAAGTAAAATTGATCGCATAAATTAAATTAAGATTTATTCACAGGTTTTTGTATAAAATATATTTATTTGGTTTCTTAAACCTTTAATAAATATATATTTATTAGAATTTAAATGAAATATTTATTTAAAATAATAAATAATCTATTTATTTAGGTTTTCAATAAATGGAAGTGGATTTATAGAGGTTCAAGGATAGTCTGGTAGTAATAATCACTTGTAAGATGGTAAATACTTAGTTAACTAGTTGGAAAAAGAACAAATAATAATTTCATTTTTATCATTATGTGGAATGGGTTTCATTTATGATTCCATTTTTCATAAGTTGGTGCACCAAAAATAATGGTTCTATTATTTTCATTATGTATCATGGGTTTTATCTAAGGTTGTTAATGTATTTAACTATTGTTGTGTAATTAAATATTGTAACTGAAACCCCACGTCATTTAATATATCGGTACGTCTATTGTCCCATTATGCCTGGTGTGCTAAACCACAATAAATTGAGAATTATTGATCCATTAATGTTAACTCTCGACTCCTATCATCAATCCCTCTCAAGAATTAGAGAATTTATTCAAAACTGAAGAATGAGAGATCAAGAACGATCTATGAAAGACAGTCGTTACACCACGCTAGCACTCAAAGAAAGAATTGTCTTCATCATAGAACATCGGAGCATGTGAGGATCACTACTAAAGCTATTATACTTTGGATCCTCTAAATAAAAATAAAGGAAATCCAAATGGGTCATTCCATATAATTAAAGATCATCAATGAAGAAAGTACCGACCACCCATGTATTTAATTTCATCATAAATTGTTATATTAATTATAAACAAGATATGAAATATACTCTTTCCTAAATCTGGAATTATTATTCTCTTTGTCTAAATCATTTATTTCAATCCATGGATACAGGAATTCATCTTCGCATTGATCCAATATTGGTGATCAATTAAAGAGAAAGAAAATTTGTGCCTTCCAAACCACCATGCTTATGATGCATCCAGAACCTATAGATTCTTCATCGCTATTTTATTTATAAATAATATAAGAACATACAACACTTATTTCATTCCATGAATGGGATGAAAACAACTCCATTATCATATATACATGACAACATACCAAGAATTTCACAAGGATTATTTGGATCATCCAGTCATACATACAAGTTATTCCTCTTCATCATAAATCGTCATGCATTGGAATGAAAAGTAACACACTTGAAGTGGGTTCATTAATATAACCCTTAGAGATTTCAGAAATCATCAGTAAGGTTACATACTGATAGGAATAGACTCATTATACAACATAAATTCAAGTTATTTTCTACATATATCAATGAATAAAGTGTCATCTTAATACCCTAGGTATTTATTTCGGAAGAACTATAATCATAACTATAAGTCTTGGTGATTTATTAATTGATCTAAATAATTATTTCAAATAATATGGTTCTACAAGGGAATTTTATTATGCTAAATCTAGTCATATGGGTAATATAGGGGATTCACATCAAGATTTTGAGAGAGATTCAATCGTCTAAGAGTATTTGAATTACCTATTTTGGGTTCAATAATATTTTTATGATTTCAAGGGATATAAATTAATATGGTGGAGAGAATAATAAGACCCATAGTAAATTTTTGCAATATTTTTTTCAATATTTTTTTTATCATTGTGCCTAAATATTTTAGTTGAAATATAGAATTTTAGTGGGAAAACCTAGGTTTCATTGTTTCCCTAAACAAGAAATACAAAATTTCAACAAATTACCCTTATCCAATACCTACCCTTAATTAGTTAAATGGTTAACCTAACAATGCGTCCTAGCAATGCATACCTATAATATTTTAATTTTTAGGGATTTGTGATTTCTATTGAAAGTGTATCATGTTCTTTTATTCCTTCATCATCATCCTTCCTCCTTCACTTTTTTCATTCCATGTGGTTATGCTGGAATAGGATTCCAAAATTCATGGTATTTATGTGTCATTATTGGTAAAATGGTTTTATATTGGATTATTTTGGTCTAATATTCATTCTTTTTGTGAGAATGAACAATTCCTAGAGGAATCAATCATTTTTTGATGGGAATTCATATGTCAATTATTTTATAATTGGAAACATTATTTCTTGAGTTATTTAAAAACAATTATAATTATTTTGGAGTTTATATTATTGAATTATGATGATCTATATTAATTAAACAATTTCCTTTTTCATTGTTTTAATTGATGAAATATACATGTTTATATTGTTATGAAAACATTAGTTCATTTGATCCCTATAAATTGTTCAATGAAATGAATAAAATAATTTATTATGCTTTTAAATAGAATTGTATTTCTCATAACATTGGAATGGATTCTTTAAATTTATTATGGTATACCACATTAATGGACTTTATTATTTATGTTCTTTTTTTAAATATTTATATGATGTAATTAGATCATTGAATCCTTAAAACACCATCGGTGTGACCTTTAGGTGTTATGGAAAAATATTAGGTGGGTTTTGTCATATAGTGATGTAACTAATATAAGTACATCACATTCCTTGGGATATCCTCTTATAGGAAAACACCCCCCCCCCCTCATCTAGTTTACCAAGATAAAAGGGACTCCAACAATACCTTATTCAAAAATTATAATAATGATGTAGAGACCCTAGTATTCCCAATCTATAGAACCCTAGTACATTCCCATGAGGATTTACCTTCTGATACATTTATCATTAGAGTTAATTTAATTTAAATATGTTTTGTTTCATTTCCTTTCTACAATACCCTAGATTTCACATATTACCCTTACTATTTTTTAGTAAAACCATATATATGTGGATTTACAGAAAGTATTAAATTGTTTTTTTATGTTTTTACCTTATGTGATTAGTGAAATCATATTTATATGATTGTGATCAAACACCAAATACCCCATTTGGGTATATATAGACCATTTTTGATTGATATAGTGGGGGAAACTATTTTCTTATAGGGAGTGGTTTTCCCTGTTATATTGGGTTAATCTTTTCAGGAGGTAACAAAAAAGGAAATTTACCTTCATTCGCACGATGATGGGTATTCATGGTTTAAATTTATTTTGGTTTTTGTTTTGTAATATACTCATTCTTGTATATCACCTCACTTGCTTCCCAACCTATTTGCACTTGTTCCTTTTGGATATTTTGTGTATATATCTAAACATAAGTTGTATATTTTTATTCAAAAAAGTTAAATTTTGTCTTGGTTTATTATAAATTTATGGTTTTGATATGATATCTCATTTATATTATACAATTATTAGGTGTTGTTTTTATTTTCAAAATTTTTAATGTATTGTATGACACACCAATGTATGCTGAGGTCATGTTGGGTTATCAAATTGGAAACCACTTTTTAGTATTCTTTATCGGGAAAAATAATTTCCAAATGTGTGTTCTTGATTCCTAGACACTAGTTATTAGCTCATGGGGATCCAGAATGACCAATGTGCCTTAAAGTGGGATGCCTTGGGAACTGGGTAAGGGTGGCCTATATTGTATCATTATGAAACACTTTTTTGTGTTCATATAAACTGTTGAAACGTACATTATTATTTACCCAATTTTATTCAATCCTTTCTTATTGATATATTATGGATTATTTCGGTTTTAAATTTGGTATTACACTATGTTTATAATACTACAAACCCCTATAAAACCTTTAATTTTATAAGATAAAATTTATCAACATTTGGATAAATTTTTTAGAGAATGAAGAAAAATATAAAATAGATTTTTCTGAAACCATGTAGTACAACAATACAATATGGGTATTGTAATTGAGATTTTAGACCATAGTATAACAGTTATGTAAAATGGATGTTGTCATACATATTTTATAAGACCATAAAATGGTTTCAATTGAAATTTTTGTATCATAGTTTCATGTAAAATATATTTTCATATTAAAATACAATTATATCTTCATTAACAGTTCACTATATAATGGTATTCTTCACAACAATTAAATATTTATATTAACAAAATATCTTGGACTTCTCAAGATCGGATCAAAATGTCTTGGCTAAGAAAAAACAGAACAAAAGCATCTTGGTATATAGTAAAACTGATACAAAATTATTCATGGTTTATTGTGTAACCTTTAAACCAGAATTGAATGCTTTTTTTCATGGTTAAAATACCTAATGAGTATAATTTAAAAGAATTTATCTTTAAATTATTTGTAAAATAAAACTAAAAATGTGTTAATTGATGTGATATAATATTAATGTATGTCTACATTGAGAACAATTTAAAGAAAAATTATAAATTAAAATGTAACATAATATAAATTTTTTTAAATAAGATTATGAATTGGTTATAAATAATATCATAAATTTTTTATGTAAATTTTTTATATTTATATTTTATTATGGTTCATAAGTACACGATAAATTATTATATGTCTATAATTTATTTTTTTCAAATTATTTAGGAATTCTTTATATATCTATAAAATTTTGAATTTTCCATATATTTAATATTATTTACTATATTATTATACTTGGTTGTAAAGATTTATAATATAAATTAATAAATTTTTTACATTAATTTGTTTAAACTACCTCCACAAATTATCAAGCATGAATTTAACTAGTTACATTCGAGGTATAAATATTGATTTATTTTTATGATGACATGAATTTGAATTATATTATATCATGATCTTTAAATAAGAAGATAATTATAAATTATGAAAATTATATGTTATAAGTATGATTTAATTGAGGTACATCTTGAGTTAAAAAAATGCATAGAGGGACTTCGGGTCATACTTTTCATTATATTAGGATCTTAGGATCTATCTAAAAAATTGGTGTTGGCTACTTATCACTCCATGATTAAGCTTATGGGGAGTATTGATTTTATAGGATTTTAATCCTTTAGATCAAATGGTTTTATAAAACTCATTCATGTGATAAATTTGGATCTGTATAAATATTGTTGGTTTTAATTTAGGTCAATAAAATAAAATTTGAGTTCTGTAAAGAGTTGCATATCAATGTGTGTTGAATATATTGATTTAGTAGAGGAGATAGGGATTCATAAATAATTTATTATAAGTAATAATACATAAGGTTAATATGTTATATAGCATTGTAATATTTAAATTCTTATAAAAATAACATTTCATATTTTTTTAAAGAAACACATATCAAGACCTTGATCTTAAAAATGGCTAGTTTTTACCGAAAAAAGGTTCCCATGGATTTTTTGTTATATTGTAAATATGTTAGATGTGAACAAAATTTTATTAGGTGAACAAATTTTTCATATTATTTGTGAAATAATAAGGTAGGAAACCCAAATCAGATTGGGATACCATATGAAAAGAGCTAATTTTATCCATAAAATGGACAGGTCATGGAGTTTTCTACAAATATTTCTATGATTGATATTTGTTATGATTAACATGATGGTATACCTAAATACCTATGAAATGGTAGAAATGAAAATTTAAAACATATATTTGAGAAATATATATATTGAATCACTAATGGATATGATGAAAATTAAAATGGGATATCCTTTTAGTGGGATTAAATTTAATAAAGGTTATTATTAAATTATTCTAACCCTGATAGAAATCAGATAAACACATCTCATATAGATGAAGTCACATAATAATGATCCAAATTAAAATTGTGATAAATTTTAGAGAAATAAAATATTAATAAAATAATCATTGTACAATATTATATGTTCTTGACAGTCTTTATCAAGCAAGATGTAAATTTCATAGTGTTGGAAGGAAAATGTTTTTATAACTCTCATATTGATGAAGCTAACATAGTAGAGAAATATGTGTATTGTATGTATGTAATTATTCACTTGGAATATCCATGTTAATTATTTTATTTTCTGGATACCAATATTCAAATAAAACATGAGAACATAAATGTTGTTTGGTATGATAGATATCCAAAAGAATATTTATCTTGAAAAAGATAGAGACAAGAGGTATATAGATTTAAAATATTTATTTTTTTATATAAGATATATAATGGAAGTTTCATCTCAACTCATTTACTAAATATGATTAATTATATAAATGAATATGTGAGACTAGGTAATCTCTCAAGCTTGATCTCCAAATAGACATTATTCGAAAACAAATTCCATAAATATTTCAATTGATTATTGATAATTATAATAAGAATGTGTGCAAGAATGGTTTACTTGATTTACTAAATATATTTATCATTATTGATAATGAAATGAGTGTTATAATCTAATCCATCATGATGATAGTATATAATGGAAAGGAAAAAGGTTTTATATATAAGGAAATAAAGATAATTATTATAGAATATAAAATAATTTTTAAATATAAGAAAGGATCTTTTGGGGAAGGGAAGTGTTTTTGATATTAAAAAACTATAAGTTAGAGGATAAATTGCCTATAATACCTAAAGGAGAGAATGAAACTCCATGGATATTCTAAATAAATCATCCCTGTTATATAATAAATTCTAATATACTGAATGGTTTTTGATACCAACTATACATTTTAAAAAAATTAGAATATGTATAGAACATTAGAATTGATGGGGTTTTGATTATTAGATCATAAAAGTGTGAATTCAAGTGAAAAGACAAATGGTTTTTACCTCGAGTAACTGAATGAAATAGATCAATTTAAATATATAAAAGATTTGAATAAAGGAAATTGATCACAACTTATTTATCATATAATATTAGAGAGTTATTATTGTAAATAATGATTGTTATCAATAAAATATTTTTTTTATTATATGTTGTTTCTGATTTGATCTTATTCAATAACAACTCTTAAAATGAGATGAGAAAAAATATATCAAGGATCAAAGAGTTTCTCCAAAATATTTATTAAAATATGAGGGAAAGAGTTTCCACTAGCCATAAATGGTGTATTTTATATAATATTATTTTTTAAAATTTATCCAAGCATATAGAATAATATATATTTTGTGTTTGTTAATGATTTATTTTTAAAATATTCCAACTAAAGGAAATAATTTTTACATCATAATCAAAATGTAGTTCAAGTTTCTAAGCATGATATTTTCAAGAAAATGTTGAATCTTAAATATTAGTGGATGCATGTTTGGACTTATAGAATTTCATGTTTAAGGATCTTGGTTCAGTGGAAGATCGTATATTGAAATACAAAAATTCAATTAATTATATTATTCACAATTTTTTACATTATGTCAATTTTGAGACCAATGACTTTTTTCCATAGAATATTTATATAGAGAAACCAGAAACCCAAATAGGATATTTGTAAATTTAATTTATAATTAATTTATTAATTTTAATAATAATAATTACCTCGTATTGGGATATTTCTATAATATAGATGATTATCATTCCAAAAAATATTATTCAGATTAACATTGTTCCTCTAGGAGGATCTAAGTACAAAATCCATCTAGTGTTGATCTACATGTGCTTTGTTGATTTTCAAATGTTGCCAAATAATTTTTAAGAGATATCTTAGTGTATCATTCATATTTGATTTTCCCTATTCATTGCTTCAAGATCCTTTAGACATAAAGGATTTCTTCACATTCTGGAGAATGTGATAGGAAAAATTTGAGAGAGGGAGGTGTCTATTATGCGCATTGATTATCTATTCCCAATTTTCAATTTACCCTAAATATGGATATGATCCTCTATTTATAGATTTATTGATTATGATTAAAAATTATTTAATTTATTATAGGTAAATAAATGATATAATAATTATTAATAAAACCCATGACATATAATAATACTAATAATATTTTATGGTTTCTTCTAACCCATGTAATTGATAATTTTTATTAATTTTTAATATATTTCTATAGATTATTATTGATTAACCATTAATGTATTAAATATAGTTTTAATTTTCATAATTAATATATGTATATTCATTTTCATGTTGAGTACTTGTTTTTAATTTTTAAACTTTTTTATCATTAATAGCTCATATTCAGCCTTTTATTATTTTTATTCTACTCAAATTTAAATTAATTTTCACACATTTTTAACATTTAATCATTCAATATTATTTATTTATTAATAAAGTTAAATTTATTTATAATTCATTCATTTTTTTTAATATTTATTTGTATAATATTTTTGCAATATATTTATTTTTAATATTTTTTACACATAATAATTAATGAATATATTTAATAGATAAGTATATTCATATTGATATATATATATATATATATTTATCAATATATAATGTTTCCTTCAATATCAGAAATATGAAAAATATATTTTTACTTAATAAGTCATATATCTAGTGAAAATATTTTATAATTAAAAATTATTATTAATTAAAAATATTGTAAAATTAGTATATATTGAGTAAAAGACATTACATATTATCTAATTTCATTTTTCCATTTAACATATATCACAATCATGTTATATATTTTCAAATTTATTTCGATCAAAAATACACTTAATTAATGGAATATTATAGAAAAACACAAAAAATATAAGATTTTTGTAACTTATTCAAATTTAAATATTTAGATTAGAATTTTATTTACATGTATAATATATTTAATATATTATGTTTTTTATTGGTAATTTATTTTATTTTTATATTATTATTTAATATATAATAATTATTACTATTTAATATTTTTCTAACATATTCATTTTTAATATTATTTTTTCGTCAATAATAATAAATTAATTTTTAATATTTTGGTAATTTTTAGTTTTTAATTTTTATATGTTTAATATTTTTGTAATTTTATCCATTTTCAATATTTATTAAACATGTTTAATCATTTCCATTTATTTTTTTTTGATATGGTATGCATAATTTATAAAATTAATATTTATTCATTTTCAATTTAATATATATTTTTTATAAAAAAAATTAATAATGGATATAATTAATAACACTTATTCAATATTTATATAATTTTTCAATCTCTCAATTTTGAAATAGTAAATTTCAATGATTTTTACATTTGTTTGTTTAATATAATTTATTTACTTATAGTGTTATTTTTTTTTACTTTTTTAAATAATTTATTCATTTTTAGTATTTATTCGTTTAATAATTTAGTAACGTATTCCTTTTTATTATTTATTTATAAAAAATTATTCATTAACATTTAATGGTTCTAATTTCATTTTAATGAAGATATTTAATATGTATTCATGTTCATTTTAATATATATATTATTTTTAATTACTTTTATAACTTATATTATTAGTAAAGCTTGTCCATTTTTTATATTTTTGAAGTCTTTTCATTTTTAATTATTAAATTTCACAAATATTTAACATTCAAGCAATTAATATTATTCATTCTATAATAATGTTAATTAATTTTTAAATTTTTTTTAATTTATTCATTTTTAATATTTATTCATTAAATATTTTCTAATTTGGATTTAAATAGTTTAATCATTTTGTAGAAAAAGTGAAGATAAATATAAGTATTATCAGAACATGTTATTTTAGTGCTGAAAAAAATAATCTTTATAACCACCTTTATAAAGAACTGATAATTTCCATTCCCATCTTTAAAATTCAACCCTTATAGAACCCTACTCATTCGTTTCATTCATGCTCTTACAGAACTCGAACTTTTTCTCCACACCCCCTAAAACATCATATACAAATAGACCTTATAAAAAACAAAGTTATGTGATTCTTTCTACCCCTATTTAGTAAATATTTCGTTTTACATCATCTTTATTTATTTTTCTCCATTTACCATACCACCCCAAATCCCCTGCCGTGGTTGCTTGATCTAACCTAAATTGTCGAGACCATGAGGGTTACGATTGCCCTAGTATGATGCAACTACTTCCTTCATGTTTCTTGGTTTGAATATGATTAACAATGTGTTTGGATTCTCATGTTTGATTGTTTTTTAATGTTCATGTGTGATATTGGATGTTTTTGTTTTGCATTACAAATTTGGCAATAAGGGTCTATTTTGAGTGAGGGATTTGAGAGGAAAAAAAATCATATTGATCTAGTTGATTAATTTAGCCAACAATGTTTATAGATATATATATATATATCAAAAATAAAAGATTAATAATGATTCCCCAAGTTGTTAATTCTCCACTACTCTCTTCATTTAACATTCACTGTGTTTTAAGTGTCACCTCTAATATCTTAGTCTATATTTTTTAAAATAAATAAATTAAATTATTTATTTATTTTATCATATTCTTATTTTTGGAAATATTCCTTCATGATATTATTAATGACATATAAAAATAGTCTTTTTACTTTTTTTCTCCCACTATTTGAAAAATTATATTATAATTCCATATAATGAAAAGGGTTATATAGACTATCCAAAATACTCTTGATGTTTGTGGAATAGTTATAGGAGACAACATCCTAAAAATACTTTGTGATCATGTTATTTTCTAATTGAAAATTGAATATAATGGGATTTTTTTAATAACAAGATCATGGAATATATATTTCTACTACCCAAATAAATTTTATTATTCAACAAATTTTCTTCTTTTCCTTCATAAATCAGTTTACATTGTTCTTTGTCAAACTCCTTTTTTTATTATTTCATCTTATTTATGAATTTTTTACAATAATAAAAACAAACCATGAACAATATATTTAGTTTGAATATCTCTAAATAATTATAACTTCCATATATTACTTATAATGAAACAGTCCTTATAAAAATAATGATGTACTTCACAAATGTTGATACCAATATGTGTAAATTTTTAATGATTAATGTGTCCCAAATGAATCACATGAAATATTATTAGATCCAATGGGTGTTGCATTCTTGACTAAGTAGATATCATGTGGTTTTAGTGAAAATTAAAATTCATTAAACTCAACAATTTTTTTATGTTAATAGTAATCATCAATGAATTATCCAGAAATAAAATAACTATTTAGCATTTATAATGTTGCAAGGTTTCTCATCCAAAAAAAATTATCCAATCTCATCCTTACTGATAACCATTAATAATTTTGAGAGTAAACATTATTGATCTATATATTTACAAATAGATCAAAATTTAATTATATTCTTTATAGATTTTTCAATTTTACTCATTCCCCTAATTCAATGATTTCCTCAACTACAAAATAAATCTCAACACGCATCATTTAACTCTTTTTATCATAGGATAATAATTTCATGTTTCTAAAATGATTCTATGTGTACCAATAAATATTCCATCTATTGGGAGTGTAAGAAACTTCAACCCTCACATGCTATTTCTTTTCGTGATTCACTCACCTAAATGATAACTTATTAGGAATCATCACAAATAACATTAAAATATTATTTTTTGTTAAACTATAGTAGTCCAATATGATAATTATTAATCAATTAATATTAAAATCAATCGAAGGGAAAAATAACTACTGGGTGGCTATAATTAAATGTGTTTTCCCAATGTTGGAATTTATATTCTTCCTCAATCTTTATTCTTCAAATCTTTCACCCATCATAAATTTCATACTTTAATGCTACCACACACCATCCGAATATGTTTCAAGCACTGAATTTTATAGTCATATGATGAGATTATCAATATGAAAAATTCTCATGAAAATGAGTCTAACATTCCATATTAAAAAAACATTCATTTTTTTCATAAAAACATTTGTTCTTATTTCATATTTTAATGTCCATATAGATTTTTACTTATTTTCAAAAAAAATAATCAAATTTTATTAGAAATATCTACAAGATTCTCCTTTTTATTTTAAATATCATCTGTGTATTTATTTATTTTATTCAAAATGGTTATTTTTAAATCTATTTGGAAGGATATAAATCAAATATTGAATGATATTAGTTGTATTACCAAGAATTTTGTTGATGTAGTTAAATATTTCATCATGACTAGAATAATGCATGCATGCGACCCTTATCAACTGTTTTATTTATACTTTTATTGTTTTTATTAATTAAAAATTCCTCCAGCTTATTTGGAAGAACATTTGATTTGTCAAAAAATTTACTGAAGCTATAAATTTTGGACTAAACACAATGAAAATCTTAATATACATAATTACTAGGATCATATTTCAATTTATGAGTCATTTCACATAAATAATAGTGTAAATGATGATATAGATCATATATAATAAATGAGAGTGAAAATTTAAAATGAAATAGATGATTTACAAAGTTTTCTGAGAAATTAAATAGTTGTTAAAATACACCATGTTATATTGGTTTTAAAGAATTTAAAAAAAGTTTTATATATTGATGTTATATAATTTGAGAGTTGGTAGAATATGGAGTGGAAATATATTTACAAAACAAATTTTTATTCTAAATGAAATGTTATTAGAAGAAAATGAGATTTTTTGTCTAATATATGACACTAATAGAATGTTATGTTCAATGGGTATGATGCCTAAAAGAATACATGTTTTTCCCAAATGATTTTATATTTTTTTTGTATACCACGAATCACTCAAAAAATCCCTTAGTGTGGCATAGATTGATACAATAAATTTGATTCAAATAAACAAAAATATGTATGTCATATTCCTATAATTACAATGTTTAGATGATTTTATGGGTGTTAGAAAACTGCTAGATAATTCACGTGGTAAGAGATTACATGAATTTAAAATGGGAAACTATCACATAGTGAACTCTCCTTAGTAAAATATAAATTATTATGAGTATACATGATTTGGAAATGTGTTAAGAATCCACTTTCTTGAATTTTATATAGATATAATAAAACCTTTTGGCGATCAATGTTGTACTCAAAGTAAGTGTCCAATTATATTGGAAATTTATAACATTCCACCATAGTTATTCATTTATCTCAAATACATCATGTTTTATCATATTATTTCTTTACCAAAATAACACCGCAATTATATTTTTTTCTATTTGGATCCATTGATTAATGATATGAAATTGATGTAGGATACATGTGTTACATTGTATGATTCTCATCTAAGGGAGGATTTTACATTGAGATCCATGGTATACATAACGATAAATTACATTCCTACTAATGTAAATTTTTTAAGCTGTTAAATTAATGAAGTGGTGTGGGGTCCCATTTGTGATGAATCTATACACTTAGATAAGTTGAAACTTTCCTTGAAGATTATGTTTTTTGGAAATTTCTTATTTCTACCTCGTTGATATAAATACCAATCATGGATGACATCATTCGATGTAAAAAAATAATGAGGTACAAACCCATCTCAAATAACGTGTGGTTAGTTATTTGAGAAATTCAAATAATTAAAACTGATTTCAGTAAAAAAAATTGGAAAAATTTCTGAATTTTTTTTGAAAAAGAGAACAAATTTCTTAAATTATCATATAGGAATTGTCTCTATGTTAGATATTTCCTTCAGGTCGTGGACATAGAAAAAAATTTATGGTAGTGTGTTATTTATACATTACTAAATATTCTAGAAAAAATATAATTTATGATAGGTTAGTCATGGTTAACATAAGAAAAAAAACAGAATATTTTGCACTGGTGAAGGAAAAAGACATTATTTTCTTACTCCAATAGCTTATGCGCTATTCATATAATTTTTAAAATTTTCAAAATCATTATTGGTGTAAAACTTCCAATGGGGAAATCCTAAAATATCATTAATTTAATTTCAATGAATAATTTGTTGTTACATTGTATAAAATAATATTATTTCTATGTTTTGGTGAAATTTTTAGTATATGTCCCTTTACATTGCATTCTACCTAAACAATTATGACATACATTAACCAACCATTTAATATTGTTAAAATATATATATATATATTAAATTAATGAACTAGGTGATGTTTTAAATATTGAATAAAAAAATATTAGTCATATTATTTGAAAATCATATTCTTTTCCAACCATAATTAGTCGATATAATGGTTCACTTAATTGTTCACTTAATCATATGGGGTAGGACACATGGATTTATTACCCGACCTAGTCTAGGTATATGGAAGGATGAGAATTTATGAAGTGTAAAAGGATGTGGATTGAGCCACAATAATTTGAGGGCCTCTACAGTTTTTTATAGTTGGATGAGGCATGGTTTTCACACTATTAGTCGAACCTTTCTTGCAAACCATATGAGGTTCCCCTCCTTACCCTAGTGGGTACATGGTTGACACAATGTTTCACCAACTATGTGACTGAGAAAATATTTGGAAAATTATTTTTCCCCATTAATTAATATTATTACCTCATTATTATTTCACTTATCATCCTTAATTGGAAAACATCAATTCGAAGCATCTTCTTAATCCAATTTATAGGATTAGATCACATTTCTATGTCAATTCTTGGAATTTAGCATCGTCTGTCATGTTGGATCTACATCGGTGGGAACTCAATTCTTTTTTTTTCATTCTTCTTTTGTCATGGTATCAATTGAACTATTGAGGTGAAATATAATATTATCTATTTCTTGTTTATTCATACATTTTAATTTTATCTTCTGATCTGAGTTGAATTGGGATTCAATACTATATGAGAACTCTACTATGAACCTATGGTAAGTGGTGTATACTTTTTCCATGTGGTTTCTTGCATTATAGAACTATTTTTCATTGTGTCTCCTGTAAAACTATTCGGTACAGCCTAGAAAATATAACGAATAATTTATTTAAATGAAATGGATCTTGTTTGGGATTCCCTTTAGATCCTTTTTGGTGTTTTGTGGTTGTTCCCCCATCCAAGGACACCCATGGGGTGTGTCATGTAAATATTCCTTTTCCAATTCCTTTGTTAAACCACTCATGGGATGTTTTAGTGCTTTCCTACATATTTGAATCCTATTAATGAATGAATTTAATTTAATTTCTTGATTATGAGATTTTTTTTCTCCCTTTAAATGTGATAAAAGGATGGTTATTGATTGAATTACTCAAATGTTTTTTTAGAAATTATAGTAGTGTGTGGGTAAACATATAGAATATAATTGAATGTCAATAATGATATCATTGGGTATAATTATGGGACTTAAATTTGAATTGATGATTATTTGAATAGGATTCCATGGGTGCGGTTCTACATAGGTCATGGAAATGATATTAAATTCCATGAACTTATATGCTCCTTGGATTCAGATTCTCTGGAATTCCATTGGCCTTACTACCCCAAGGATTTGGTTTGTATTGGGCTTGTAGTATAAATTATTAGTAGACGTGATCCTTGGACACAAACTCAAGCATAACTGTGTTCCCATTGAGATGATCCTTAAACTCGATGAGGATTCCTTGGTCAACTATACCTTACATCCGGCCTTACGGGGTCTGATATTTCTGATTATAGGGAACAACTATAGTAAATGAGACATGAGTTATTATAAAGTTTAGTCATGGTTGTTCTAATGGTTCTAGTTATACGGTGTAGTGATGGATGTTTTGATATATAGGTTATACAATAATTTCTATGGTGATATTGTATGATATGAATACGGTGTGGTCATGGTGATCACTTATATTTACATTATTGCTACCTTATTATTGGATCCTGAACCATTTTTTAGGGACCGTTGTATGGCTCTACAGTATCAAATGTTTTATAGTATACATGCCCTTGACAGTTTTCTTTTTATAGACCATGGGGTGGTTACATAATGGGATTTTATCTCACACCATATTTGGCTCACCATTTGGTACCCTAACAGAATATTTGGAAGTAGGTAGGGACCAGAGAAAGCATGCATCGTTCAATTCTTGACTTTGTGCTATGCATAGGATAATAGGGGAACATGATGGAACTAATAATATTGATTCAATATGTATATACTTATTTTTAGTATTTTTGTTATTTTGATTCATTTATTATATAGATTATGTGTATACCTATTTTTGATGCTTTGTAGACACATGTAATGATATTTATTTTGGAATTTGTTATTTATTTCTCGCATCTGGATGTTTTTGTTTTCTATGAATGGTATAGTGCTTCTTCTATTTGATTTATATGATGTATAACACTATGTTACACTATGATAAGAGGGCATATTATCCCCATAGAAACATAATATTCTATTTCTTCTAGTCATAAGCCTCTTTATTTTTGGAATATGTTCTTGAGGCCGGGTGGGAAACCTGGCTCGGGGAATAGTTTAGTGGAATATGGGTTAAGGATGTTACAATGTGGTATCATCTAGTTTATTTTTTATTTTGATTTACTATTTTGAGATAATAGAAAAGGTATTAGGGGTATTTTGGATTTTTTTAATGAGTTGTTCTTGGGTGTTTATAACCCACATATAGGAAAAATACAAATTATCTCAAATGGAAATTTCTTTTTTTGGATTTTGGTTATTACAGTTGATTGATTCCAGCATTGGGTGATGTACTTGAATTATGATGTGATTATTGATATGATTTAGGGTTCTATTTTGTTGTAGCCTAATGAGATGGGGGTATTCCATCCCCTCATCTTTTTCAAGAACATTAGTTAAATAAAATACAATATATTATTCCATTTCATATAGATTTCATTTCTGGTATAAATGATGTTTTTATAGGTCTTGTGAGAGATATACCTACTGATTTGATAGATAATATCTATAGTATTTTTTAAAAAATTGTTGACATTTACAGTTACTTCCGTAACATAAGTATTTATTTCCTGATTGAGCTATAGAAGACAGCCTAATAAAATAACTGTTGAATTTTGAGTTAGTGATCATGAGTCCAATGGACTGAATGTGTTATTATGAGGAATTTGTGGGTGCCATATTTTGGTTCCTGGCAATTTTGGATGATTATAGATTAGAATTTGGGGATCTATTTGTTTCAACCATTTAAATTGTAATGTGTAATGAATATAAAAATGAAATGGAAATTGAAATGATAAAAAGAGAACATAACAAAGACCCAACTTTTTAGTAGGAAAGAGGGAGTGTATCTTTTTACTTTTATGACTATTTATTTTTAATTTCATGTATTTAGGAGAAAGTTATGTTTTATGACCTAGTTACAAGAAGGTATCCACCTATCATATTCTTTTAGTTATGAACATTGTTATAGTT
Source organism: Viscum album (assembly GCA_963277665.1). NCBI lineage: Eukaryota > Viridiplantae > Streptophyta > Magnoliopsida > Santalales > Viscaceae > Viscum > Viscum album. The sequence goes on along the minus strand of OY728151.1, from coordinate 828,705,528 downwards.
ATTTTTTGAGTTGTGGGTTTGTCATTTTAGAGTAATGACCCCACAACGATCTCCATTAATACACCAAGAGGTTAAAATCGACAAGCTCTAGAGGTGGTTGTCCATGGGATACAAGTGGATCCTCCTGTATTTTTGTCTAGAGAACAAACTATTATTCTGGACATAGGTGTAGAGGCATAGTTCCATGAGATCATTACATTCTTAATGTGCACTTTTTAGGGATCCCTCCAGCCTTCCATGTATATGGATGTGATAGCGTGTGTGTTACAGTAGAATCATCCTCTCATTTCATTAGATGGTGGCAGTCCACAGGGTACTGTGCTATGGAAAAAAACTGTTATATCAATATCGAATAATATAGAGACACCTCTTAATAAGAGAGTGAGTCTCGTGTATTATATTCTTAGAGGACTAGTAAAGCACTAGTGAAATGATCTAAACATAGATGTCATGGTATGAGATATGCTATGGGTTGATTTTCAAACATGTTTTTATGACTTATTTTACCTCAAGACTCTAAGTCCATAGTTTTTTAGTAATTTCATGCATCTAGATCGGGGTGTTATGACAATTATAGAGTACTTGACGCACTTTATAAAGTTTCAATTTTTTTAAACAATGTACCTCATTAATGATTTATTGAGGTAAATATATTTTGATTAATGTATCTAATACAACTTTTAATCTATGGGAAATGTGTTCATGTTGACGACTATTTTGGATATAGTAAATTAGATGCTAATTACAGAGTGGAACCTAAGGGAAGATAGGGGTGTATAATAGATAAGTATAGTCATTCGACCTAGGGGTTCAGTGTCTTCTGGTAAGAAGAATATTTTTTTAGGATTCCCATGAGATGAGTTCAAATTAGGCCGCCAATTCCAGTAATGTATTTTTAGTTCATTAGTGTTGCAAAGAGGGTCATCTGATGAATCAGTGTGATCATGACCCAGTGAAGTGTTGTCCTAGCAGCAATATGGGACATGTGAATGTTTCTATATGAACTTTCCTCCAATAGTGAGTTATACAAGTTAAATCTAGAATAAGGTTCAATATATTGTTTCACAACTCCATGTTTGGAAGTGATATAGAGTAATTTAATTTTATTAGGATGAGGTGGTGGTGGAAATCACTAAGGCAACCTAGCACCATTTGCAATGAGATAGTAAAGTGGGTTTACTCTATGTATTGGGGTTGTGCCAAATGGTCATGGTTCACGCCATATTTATTCTATATATCCTAAAACTTAGGTTCAAGGCATGAGACCATATTTAGAGAGAGGTATGATCTTAGTAGCCTCAATTATTGTATATTCTCCTTTTAACATAGGTTTATCACATACTTTTTTATATGTACCTATTGTGGCGAGCCTTAGGCTCATGATTCAGTTTTCTGAGGATGTTATTCTTCTTGAAACTCCATTGGGGATTAGAATTGATGATTTAAATTATATTAGGTAGTTCCCCCTTGAGGTTGGTGGGGTTCACCTCATGTGGAATCATTGTGTCCTCAAGATGACAGGGTTTAAAATCATACTCAAGATAAACATGCAAGTAAATTATTGATCTTACGATGACTATTATGATTATAGTTTTACATTCCCATCATGAGATGGAATAGTTTAAATTTATGTGGGGTGAATGGGATGCCTAGGTGAGATGATCCAAACTACAAATGATGGTATTGGAAGGTTGATATCCTATATTGATCATTTGTATATTGATGATCAATGACAACATCAATATTACTGACCTCAAGTGGTTGGTCATTTCAAGGATGTTTTCCTAGATGAATTCTTTGGTTTACCACCTAATAGGGCGGGGGATTTCTCCATAAATATAGTGCTGGGAGCTTCAATTTTATCCATTCTTCCTTACAACACGGATATGATGGAGTTATAGGATCACAAGAGGTAGCTTGCAGAATTGTCAGAAAATGGGTTTATCAGACCTTGTACTTCTTTGTGGGGTTCACTGGTTATTTTTTAGAAAAAGGTGGATGATACTCATAGGCTATGAATGTATTATGATAAATTGAACCATTTTGTGGTTAAGAACCTATATCCCTTTCCATAGATATATTACATGTTTGATCAGCTTCAAGGAGCCCAAGTATTCTCCAATATTGATTTGAATTCTGGAGAGCATCATGGAGGTGTTTGACCTACATGCATATCTTGTATAGTGTTTCATAGTAGGTAAAGTATCTATGAGTATTTGGATATGTTGTTTAGTCTCACAAATACACTACAGGTTTTCATGGTGCTAATTATCTGGGTTTTCCATCCTTATCTAGTTTTTGGTGGTTTTTATGGATGATATCTTGGTGTATTCTCAAAATGGACATGACCATTCTAAACTTCATGAGATTATTTGGGGTACACTAAGAGAGAATCAATTATATGATAATCTCACAATGTTACACTTTTTGATGGATCATATTTCCTTCAAGGGTCACATTATCTCAAAGACAAGAGTATCAGTTCACCTAGAGATAGTGAGAGCTATAGTTTCCTAGGAGTATCCAAAGAACATATTTTACATATGATTATTATTACGGATATATGTATGTTATAGGTGTTTTGTATAGGATTTATCGCTCCTAGAAGATCCTATAATAGGATTGACTTTGAATGTTATGGTGTTTTTTTGTATAGATACATATGATTTATCCTTTCTGTAGGTGTATGTGTGATTGATTTGATTAGAAATCCTAATTCTACTGGAGTTGGGTAGAATATGCACTATGTATTTTGACATGTAATCTATGAGGATGGGGACATTTATTATTTACAGGGTTGATTCAATGCATACAGGTCTTGGTATCTAAGGCCACATAAGAGTAATTACTCAACATGCCATCTCTAATTAGATACATTTTTTCTTGTTTTGTGCGATTGGAGAAAATACTTACTGGGAGAGAATTTTGTCTTATACACGGACCACATAATCCTCAAGTATATATTTGCACATCATGATCCGAATATGTGGCATCGAAGTTGGGTTGAATACCAACTGTCTTTAGATATTAAACTTCCAAAAATGTCTAGTAAATGAAATGCAGTGGCTGATGCATTCCGCATAAGGACTTGGATACAAGTATTTTAGAAATCCATTAGTGATTGGAATCTTATGGCCTTGTTCACTAATATTAACATTTATGTGGAAGAAAGATAGGGGAAAAATATTCTTTCATCCATAGTTGTGACCTCTACCCAGCTGGATAAAGAGACGATAGGGTAGCAATCAGAGTCAAAAGGCCTAGTCCTATAGGATAGTGTAGAAGGTGAGGAATGCCATCCTTATTGGACCATAGATGAAGATGAGATCTTGTCTATCTATGTTCGCATTTTGGATAATGTGGAAATAGATGAGGAGTTCATGTGGGAGTATCATGCCTCGGTTTGGGAAGCACTCCCTACTGTTTACAAGATGTATTGTGACTTCTGTCGTTAGTACTTTTGGGTAGGTATGAAACACTATGTAGCTTGTTTTGTTATGAGGTGTTCCACTAGTTAGAAGGTGAAGGAAGAACATCAAAAAATAGTCCTGATTTTATAGTAGTTACCAATTTTTATGTGGAAATGGGAATATTTTGAAATGGGTTTTGTGATTGGATTTTCATGTTTGCCTCATTGCCTTGATGTTGTGTGTTTTTTTGGTTTATAAGATCATGAAATATTCACATTACCTTCCAATAAATTAAAATTTTAGTATAGATGAGCTTCCGAGGTTGTATATTTTTCATATAGGGTGAATTCATGGGGTCCCATGAACAATAATTTTATAAAAGGGACACTCAGTTTATATTTTTCATTTCTTGAATATTTTAAAGAGAGAACTAAGTAAATAGTTGCCTCTGAGCACAGTATACCACCCTCAGGCTAATGGAAATTCATAGTGTGTAATACAGCTTCCCAAGGACAATCTACAAGCACACGTCCTAGATTTCGGGGGCACTTGGAAGAGGCATAATCCCATAGTTGAGTAATCCTATAATAATAACTATCACGATATGATAAATATTGAACCTTATGATGCTTTATATGGTAGGCCATGTTGATCACCCATGTGATGGTTAGAGTCATGTGAGGTAGTGTTACTGAGATTGGATCTCATAGAGGAGACTTATGGGGAGGTCTAATTTATCAAAAAGGAGAAGGATATGGCATAGTATCACCAAAAATCTTGGGCAGATTGTCACAGAAGGCATCAATAATTCAAGGTTGGGGATTGGCTTATTTATATATCTAACTAAGGAGGGAAAACATATGGATTAGGAGATAGGGTATTACTTCACCACGATATGTCAGGGCATTTGAGATTTTGTGGAGATTTAGTCCAGTATCTGATCAGAAATAGTAACCTCAAATGTACCCAACCATTCACAAAGTCTTCTATGTACCTCAATTGCACAATTCTCAATAAGGCTTTTCTCATGTTCTCCAGCCATAGTAGGTTGAGTTATAGGTAGGCATGTCATTTGAAGAGAATCCAATTTATATTGTGTATTTGGGAGTCATGGTTATTTGAGGTTGCTCAGTTCCTCTATTATGGGTGTCATGAAATCACATCCATTTATATGTAGAGACATAGTGGAAGCATATTGACATATGTGCTCAGTGGCAGGAGTTTTTCTCGGAAAAATATTCACCAATATTTTGAGGGAAATTCGAGGATGAATTTCTTCAAGAGGGAAAAATCTATGATCCTGGGTTTTCATATGAGGGTCAAATAATTTTGTTTTTCATTTAAATGCATGTAATAGACCAATGTGAATACCCTTTCAGGTCATAGGGGTAACACAGGTGTCTATTATTTTTTCAATTCACCGAAACCAGTATTTTGGGAATGAAATTTTGGTTGCATAGTTAGTAGAAACCCTACGGAGTGGGAAACATGGTCTGACTAACCATGTAACACCCGGGGATAGGTAAGGAGGAGGTCTCTTGGTATTTCAACCCATGTGGATGGTGGTGAACACCGAAGTATGGGCCTAATTATATATCATACTCGTATGAGACAAAGTTTTTCCACATTTATCCAAACCATGTATGAATATCGTGCATTTTACCCATCCTTAAAGTAGTGGGCGCACAGGTGGGACACGATTTGGCCAACCGTGGGGCAAAATCATGTGACCAAGGGTATTTTTCAGAAATTACAATTTTTCTTTTAATTAATTTGTATCCTAATTTCTATGTCACTTCTCATTCTGTATTGGAAACAAAAACATTAAATCTCATCCTTGAGCCAAATTGTTTTCTTTGATCCAATCTCTCTAGCTGATCATGGAATCAAGTGTTGTCTGTCTCCTTTGATCCGCATCAGTGATTAATCAATTAAAATTTCATTGTTCGACGTTTTTTTGTAGTATCAGATATGATATTGAGATATAAGGTAATATTCCTTATTTCTATTTTCATTGTTTTTTCCTTTTTCGTATCTGATCGTCAAATCAGGAGCAAATTATGGACAAGTAGACAACTACGGACCTATGGTATATGGTATACACATTTATTGAGTGGTTTAGTGCTTTATTGATCCAGTTGTTATTTTTTCTCCTTCCAGTCATTCCATCACATCCCGGAATATGAATTGAATAATTGAGTTAAATAAAATGAAACATGTTATGGATATCCATTAGTTAATTTAAGATGTCTTGGAGGTTTTTTCCCCAACCGAGGCCACCCTTGTGATGTTCCATGTAAATGTAAGTTTTCCTATGCCTTTGTAAAACCAATCATAGGTTGTTTTATTGCATTCCTAGTTATAAGAGGCATGTTAATGAAAGAATTGAATTGAATCTCTTTATTTGGAGATAGTTTTCATCATTTTCCAATGGTTAACATAATGTTTATTAATGGATTTATTGAATTGTTTATTTTGAAATTGTTTAAGTGGGTGGGTAATCTCATGTAATGAAATTGAATTGGAATTCATATGTTATTGGGTATACTCTTGGGACTAAAATTTGAATTGTGGAATTGTTACATAAGACACCATGTCTGTGTTACGTCATTGGTTATGGAAATAGTATATAATTAAATGACCTTAATGCTCTTTGGATGTTGATTTTATGGGATACCTTGGGCCTTAAGATCACTTGGATAATGTTTCTCATGGGATCACTATGGACACAGTCGATAGTCATGCTCTGTGGAACCCAAATGAATCTTAACTGTGTTTTCATAAAGATTCTACTTGGAGCTACAAGGATGGCTTTTTCCATTGTACCATGGATCTGAACATGTAGGTTCTGAGATTACTGGTTATACAACATGACCATTTTAAATCATACATGTCTGATTATACCAATAAATCATGGTTATTCTAACACTTATGGTTATATAGTGTAGTCATGGATGTTTCAATATGCAGATTATATGAAAAGGTATTTTTTGATGTGATATTCTTTTAATACGGAATGGTTGTAATGATTAATTATCTTATCTTTACTACTTTCCTATTATAGAAGCATGATCCATGTTTTTTAGGGGGGCTTTTATTGATATACATTATTACATGTTGTGTATTATACATTACATGGGAACTTTTCATTTTGTTACTAATTTCTTGTCATATATATTGAAATATTATTATATTATATTGCACATATAGAATTTTCTATAGACATTTCGGTGGTTACATATTGTGATTCTATCTCACACCCTATCTGATCCCCCATTAGGTTCCCAGAAAGACTATTTTGATATACGTAGGGACCAAGTAAAGCATCCATACATGGATGCTTGAATTTTTTCTATGCTTAGGAGAAGGGGAACATGGGACCGGGATGAGGCACATGATTTCATTAAGAGATAGTCATTTTTGGTATTTTTGTTATTTTGAAACGTGTATTTTACTATTTCCATATACATCCATTTTGGATTCTTGGTAGACACGTGACCTGATCATTATTTTATATGAGATAAATTTTGGCATCTTTTGCTCATATTTTTCATCTCTATGTTTATCTATGTTTTGTATTTTATATTACTTTGTATTTTATATTTTTAATATGTCAAAAACTATTTTACAATCTAATAAGTGGGAATAGTCTCCCCAAAGACAGACATTGGCCCTCACTTCTAGTGTGATTTCCCTAGTGTTTTGGAATAGATTCTTGAGACCATGTATCCAACTATGGTAAGGGAACTATTCAAGGGAATCTAGGTTCAGTATGTTGCATGATTAATTATATATAGATGTACCTCATTCAATTGTATATGAATATTTTGAATGGGTACATCAAGAATTGAATCCAATGAAAAGGTTGTATTGAAAAGTGATATATTGTTGAATTTTTCTTTTAAATCCCATACCAATTACCTATCAGATATTGAAAAAATTTATCTCCAAAAATATCATAATAATATATTCCTTATGGGTGAAGGGATTTCCAAAAGGGATGTTGTTACGATTATCATTAGAGATATGGTGAATGCTTAACTTTGTATTTGACATACTAGTTTAGAGGTTACTCCATACATTAAACCCCATAAATAAATTATTAGACATTTCCATCCATCTAGGGCTAAGATATAGATATCAAATATACATAAACAACAATTTATTATATGGTTATGAAATTATATTTATAAAGTGATATCATTAAATCTGAATTCAATTATGAAATTACATCGATGTCTAGCTGGGGGACCAAATGCTAATGTTATCTCTTACATTAGTTTTGAAATTAATGTTCACACATTCTTTATAAAGGTGAAATATGAATGAAATATGATGGAAATAGTAGAGTTACTCTTATGGGGGAATCGATGCACATATTAAGTTCCAAGTATATAAATAAAATTTATGTCAATGTTTCATACATCTACATCATCAAAAAATTATGAGATAGATTAAACAACATATTAAGCTCTGATTTTCCATTTGAAATGGGTTGACAACAATAGAGTAGTTGAAGTCGATGAATTGGACTTGCTAAAGGTGAATTTCAGTTTGGATGTGTAAAAAGATGAACCATTAAACATGGAATCAAAATAAGTGAATGTATTTTATATCCCATATGTATCAAATTTGAAATTCTCCACTGGTCATTTCATCACTAAAATAACTACAGGGTCAGATTAATATTCAATTGAGGATGTATGACAATCCTTCTCGTTATAACACAGTAATACAGGATTTAGTACATAATAGTATATTGAATAAAATATGGAAAATTGTAAATTATAGTGACTTCGGTAATTGTTCACATTAAATAACAAATTAATAATTGTAAAAGTTATATTTATTGAAAAACTCTTTAAAATACCCTCACATAAAATTGCATGCGATAACCTGGGGACATACTTATGAAAGGAGTGAGCTATATATCCAAGTAAGAGAATAATCATTGAATAACATGTAGAGTGTAACACATGTTTGATAATAGGAATATCAATGGGGAATAAAGGGGTGAGAATCATAGACATGAATAATGAGAAATGATATAGCATGATATCAAAATGAAAACATTGGAAATTTGGAAACAACTTAATTCACTACATTAAAAACATTAGTAAAAAGTAATAGCCAATAAATCATGATGGAAAATGTCGTATAATGGAATCATGTTTAATCTATTTCCCAACATGACGTCTAGGACACTAAACATTACCAAACGCATTGGAGTGCTGTAAAAATTTGGATCCCCTTTCAATTTTATTTTATTCTCATGATTAATTGTTCCTTGTAGATCATAAAACATGGAATTATTTATCTTTAAATATTATCCCACGATTATGTAGTGTGGAATATATACATTTATGTCTCCAATAAATATTATTATGTTCTTAAAGGTATACTCCCATAATTGGAAATTGGTAATCTATTCACTACATATTTTTTTGGCATGGAAAATCACAATAAAATTTCATCATCATAATAGTGTCACTTAAAGATTCATAAAAGGGGTGTGTTGTAAATAAAGTGGTTTCTCAGTATTTTGACATAAAATTGATAGTAATAGCGACATGGAATAATTATCTTAACATTAGTGTAATATCCTGACTATTTATAGTGTTGAATCATACGTGATTTTAGGTATTCTTTTTTCCATGTGTTGAGCACAATTTTCATGGATTTTTCTTTAGGGTGTGTTTGGGTAAAAAATTGAGAAAAAATAGGAGAAAAGGGGGTTGTGAACTATTGAAACATGGTCAGAGAAAACCATGAACCCATCTTAGGAAAGCATTTAATCCCGGATAGTAGGGTTTTCCATGGTTGGTGCTTAGTTTGAAAACTCATCAAACCTAAAAAAGAAAAACTGTGCACCCATGAAAAAATAGGTCCATGATTGGAAAATGATTAGGAAAAAATTGTGCACCCATACCTAGGAGACTGTGTGTGATGATTATGATAGCCTGAAAAATATTTTAAAATTTTTTCAAACCCCCAAATTAATCTCATATCAACCCCCTTTAGGCCCTAAGAGTTCCTTCAAGATTTTAGAGATATCTAAACAACTTTCAGGACCTTCCAACCCCCATTCTTTCCAATATGAATCCCCAATTGAAGGTCTTCATCTCACCCTGTAAGCGAATCCAATCTTGTTACTTTACCATTAATTCCCTATGTTCCCTCAATCTTTTGATTGAATTGATATTTTCTTAGATCAAGATCTTGATTTGATGAATTTTGACCTATGATTATTAATCTATACCAGGATATAAAGATATTGATTTTTTATATCTTGTTTTATGATAATAGACCCAGATATGATCTACATCCTTGTGCTATTTAATTTGGGGTATTTCCATTGGGAAATAGTTCATCAACAAATCAAGTTTGGTGGTCTAATTTAAAAATCCCTTAGTCATTATTTTATTTCTTATATTAATGTTATCAAATTTATATATTTACATAGATATTTGAAATCACTAATTGAATTAATTAATGTTGAAAATTAATTTCCTGAGATAATTGTGAAATTCTTGTATTAATTAATAAGATAATTAATTGGATAATTAATTATGGGTTCACAGGAATAGTGGTTTTATAGTTAATTATGGGAATTAATAATGATTAAATTGAGATGGTGGATTTGATTAATTGAATGATGTATAAGGAAAATTAATTGGTGAATTAATTATTAACATATTGATTGAAAAATTTGGGATAATTAATTGTTGAATTAAGTATCATATTGGTGAACTGTATTTAAGAATAATAAATTGATTAATTGAGTACTGGATGGTGAATGTCTAAGATGGTTATTTTATTGTTTTTTTGATTATTTGGAATTGAAATTGTTAGTTAAATATTGAATTAATTAATAGACATGGATTAATTAATTAATAAATTAATTAATTGAATTAATGGTGGTTAGTTATGATAAAATGATTAATGTTGTTTAATAATGGTAGGGAAATTCGATATTAGACTTTAAGATCTAATCCTATTAAATAATGAAAAAAAAATATGGAGGAGAATTATGGTGTAAGATATGGTTCTCTATAGCAGTGATGCTTATACTCAATTGGAAATTGTGGATCTAGAAATGGAGTTCTTTTCCAATGATAGTTTTACCACTATTGTTGAGAATTAGGTTGTTCAACATTGAATTAACCATCAATGATAATAATTTATAATTGAGATTTTGGGTATTATACATTGAATTTTACACCAATGATAAATATGTATAATATGGAATTGGGGTATTTGACAAGGCATTATAAACCTGAAAAAAATCGGCATTGGAATATGATTCCAAGTGGTTGTAGTAATGACCATAATATAAAATTTATTATGGAAACCCATTTATTAAAATTAATTGTGAATTGAATAAGTAACATGTTTCACATATGGTGTGGACCAACGAAGTTATTTAGGTATGGATGTCCTCCGGAACCTGGTGGTTTATGTGGTAAAATAATGATGAATTGATAATGTGGTAATTGTTTACATATGGATTTTAATAATTTATTTATATTACCGATTATGGTTTTTATTGACTAGATTTGTTGTAGATGCCATTGATGGTGTCTTCCTGAGTTGTACTAACACCCTAATTTGGTTGCCTAGTTTGTACCTGAATAGATTTCATTGATGCATGAAAGGTTAAGGGAAAGGCCCCTATGTTAGATAGATGATAATTGATGGATCATGGTTGAGGGAACCAAACATGGTTTGTGACCCACTTGGGAGTTGTTAATTTCTTTCATTTCAAATTCATTTTGTACACTTGTCACGTATATTAGCATGGTATGTTTTCTTTTTTAATTAGATATTGAATTTCCTACATTATATCTTGAGATGTTGGTTTTGTTTATGGTCATATATTCTTCATCTTTTTTATTTTATTCCAAATTGTCTGCTTCAATGATAAAAAAGTATATAGTATACCCATGATCAACATAACAAACCCTCGTTTCTAGTAGGCAGGTTCTAGAATATTGGGAGGTGTGCCTGAGGTCATGTGACCAACAGGCTTTGTGAATCAGAAAGTGGAACCTGGGTTGAGATGTTACAATGATGTATCATATGAATTTTTCTTTTCTTATTCATTTTACTTACTATTTGGGAAAGGTATATAAGATATTAATAAAATCCAAGGTTTGGTTATAAGTTTTTACATGGGAGTAGATATTCCATAAGGGGAGAGAACCCATGTTCCTCATGTGGGACTGTTGTTATCGATGTTTGTTGTTATAGTTGAATATTATTTCATATTGGTTGAATCACTTCTTGTGTTATGTGATTAATGGTGTTCAGATTTGTTTAGATTGAATTGTATACCCAAATGAAAAGTTATTTGACTATGCATTCATTATTCTATACACTCAGGATTATTTTGTGAACATGAATCATTTTAAGCACACACTAGAAAATGAGTTTTGGGTCTATTTTTGAAATTAAATTTATATCTTCTCTTGTAAAATTGAATTCAAAAAATTTCCAAAAATGAATTTTGATGTGGTAAAAATGATGAAATAATGTAAATGAATGGTTCTCTAAATGAGAAACCTGAACTATGAGAATATTTTTACCCTTTTTAACATGTAATTGGGTGTTGGATGGTTAAGGGTATGAGAGCACCTAGGTTTTATCCATGCTATGAGTTTTGGGAAAAATACTTGTATTAGATTATTTTGATTTTCATATAATTTAGTAGTGATAATGTTTTGTTTTGAGCCCTAATACATGTGGTTGGTATTATAGTGTCATGTCTCCATGATGAATATTGTTGAGAAGATGATCAGAGTAAATGGATCTAGATGATCCGCTAGTGGTGGAACCTGAGGCACCGATATTGTAGGGTGAGGAAGCAGGGGAGCAGTTTTGAGATAACATTTCTTTCTTCAAGAAATTAATGGGAAGACACCCAAGGCGGGTTGAGAAGAACATTTCTGTCCTCAAATTGTAGATTCTGTGACACCACCCTTGAAATTTTACTTAGGAGGATGGACTTGAGGGAGATGATTTTTGGGTTGAGTCGATTGAGATGATAATGGGCCCTTTGGAGACTCCTAATGAGAAAATGGTCAAGTACGTTGTTTATATTTGACGAGGATTAGCAAAGCACTGGTGGGAGAATCAGGAATGAACTAGATTGACTGAGGTTATGCTATGGAATGCAATATTGGAAAAGTTCCTAGGGCACATTTACTCAGAGACGCTAAGATAAGAGAGAGAAACTATGTTCATGAGATTGACATAGGGGAGTATGTTTATGATGGAAAATGTTGGTAACTTCATAGATCATAATGCATTGAACAATCATTAGTAAAATATAAGGAAACATCAGCAATGTTATTTCAGGATTAACTTATTTGTGAAATTTAGTCCTGGGTGAATATCGTTAAGTGTAAAATGTTTTTAGAAGTGGTGAATCATGCTCTCATCTCCATGAGAACCCAAAAGAGGCTTGTAGTGGAGGAATGTTGGTTTTATCAGGATGATATGGAGGTATGTCTTCCAAAAGTATAGAGCATTGTTATGAGAACATTATCCAGACAAGTGGAAAGTGTAGTGGCCAGTCAAGGGGATCAGTTACTCGTGATCATACCCAAGTGTTATTCCACCAATGTGGTAGGCCATGAAACATTCATAAACATTGTCCTAGATCACCTGTATAGTGACCATCCTACTACAATTTGGGACATCTATATAGGTTCTTCAAGAAACTGAGGAATAAATTCAGTTATGGAGGACCTAGATAGAACTAGGGTTATGGATGGGATTGTTTTTCAACATATTAGGTTGGAAGCTAGAGTTCTACTAGCCTAGATGGTATATTTAGTGGATATGAATCTTCAGGGAAAGAGAACCCATATCAATTGATTAGTGAAACTCAAGGGATTTAGATGAAAGACCAATGAATTGGGGTAGGAAAGTTTCATGCGGTAAAGCTTATACTTGTGGATAGATTTATTAGGCCATCGATAGTTATAGGTACTATTCTAGTATATTATAATTTATCTCATGCATTATTTGATACTAGTTTCTCTAATTCAAATAAATATTTAAAACATATTAATGATTTGATCTTGTTGGTGGAGTTTGTGAGTGGGGTAATTACAATAAATACACCATTGGGAGTATGGTCCAGAAACATCTATTTGTGCAAGATATGTTCTCTAAATGTTAGTGAGTATCATTTTCAGTGGTATCTATATATCCTTTATATGTTAGGATTTGACATAATTATGTGTATGGACTAGCTACTCGCATACTAATCCCACATAGATTAATACGAGAGGAGGGTGAATTTCACATCTCCTAATGGTAAATAGTATGTGTATGTTCTGGGTGCAGAGAAAGTGTGTGATGGGTGGTTCCCAACATTTATTTTTTCCATGATCAATGATTAATTCATGATTTAACACAACTTTGAACGTCATGTCAAAAAAATTAAATAAAAAATTGGATAATTAAATTTAGGCGGGAACGAGAGGGAGGATACTCACATTTTATTTATAATTAATATAATTAAATAAATAATTACCTTTGTTGGAATTCTTTCTTCATTGATGAATCTGGTGAGTGATTTTTTTCCACTGTCATTGAATTATAGAATCCAAGTTTATATTTTCTCTAGTGGTGAACCACATGTGCTCCTAGAATCTTCAAATGTCACCGAAGGAATCTACGGTGCTAGCACAACATATCCTTCTGCTTTTATTTTCCACCATTGATCACTTCTATAACATCTTCTTAATCATTTCCCTTGATATTATGTAATAGGCTTTCTTTGTATTCTATAGATCATTCTTGGAGAAGATATCTCTCTAGGTCTTGAAAGGATTTATCAAGATTGTTGTGCGCAACTGACAAAATGAATCAGGGTTGTAGAAAAAAGAACACAATATAGTATTTATATTGTAAGGGTTATATAAATTAATGTCACAAGTGCCCTTAATTATTTATTTAATCCTAGAAAACCCTCATGTAATATAATAATAATTTTATCATTTCTCGACATACTCATAACTTTAGAATAATAGTTAAATATTATTTATTCAAATAGTTTTAAATATTTATTATTTCTCACTGGACAAAAACTCTCAGTCCTCAATTCCTCTAGAATCTTTATCAGACAATAAATAATGTAAATTTATATATTAAATAAAGATCAATACATTATTCACCAATAAATAGATAAATATTATATTTAAAAAATCATAAAATAAAGATTTATATGGGGCCAAGAATACATGAATAATTATTAAGCCACATATGGAAATAATATTTATCCAACCTATTAAATAATATATAATAATATATTTTTTAAATGATATTTTAGATACAATTAGTGTGTGACCCTCTAGGCCTCTTTCTCGGTGACATTAGGCAAAGTGGCCTAAGGTCCAAGGTCAGCATCCAGAAACATGCCAAGGAATCCGTAGAAAAGGAAGTTAATACTGTAATGACATAATACCACATACAAACACTTACTGTATAATGTAATATTTTTGTCATGATATCTCAAATCCAGTAGGTTGCAAGTTGGTGCCATCAAGCAATGTGCTCTATGCCTCTTTCTTTGACTTTTCTTAAATAGAAAATTCCTATAGAACACCATGGTCTTGAATTTTTTTACCATATATCATTTCCATCAAAGGGCCTGAATTATTAACTTATGTAAAAAAATGGAAGGGTTGAATTCTTTCTCGCATTATTCATTAATTTAATATTACTCGTGACACATCCAACATATCCTAACACACTATGAACATTTGTCCTCAAAATTTTAATCAATACATCAAAATTTCTCAATCGTAATATTCATTAATAATAATAATAATGTTTAATGACCAATACAGATATACATAGATAGAAAAATCCAATGAAACATATAAATGTTGATTACCTACCATGGGGACCTGTTCTCTTAGTATCCAAATAGATATTACCAATGGAAGAAACTATGAGAAGGTGCATCAAAGCCCTTTGAATCTCCGCACCAAATATCTAATATCATTTCTCTCCCTAAAATGATATCATTTATATGTAATACATATATTTAATAATACTATAATAGAACTTCTGGGTTCTGTTATAGTGGGGAACGGTTATGACACTTTAGTGATACATGTGCTCATTGGAAATTATCACATACTATTTCATGTTGATGACAAATCATGATGAGATATGTATTTTATTAATATTATAATCAATAAATACTGGTTTATGATAAATTACATTAATGTTGGTTCGATGGAACTAACTACAAAAAACTCATACTTCCACTAGATCCAACTACTAACAACATTTAGTCTGTTAGCTCTCACATGATACTCATGCTTCTATAGAGATAGGCATTTAGTCAATAGGACCACCATTTTTTTGTCTGTGGGTGCTCTACTCGTTGCAACTTCACCACTATGATAGAAATACCTTAAGAGGTGATACTTCTTGAGTGTTTCCTTTGTTTCTTGGTGTGACCTTGGCTCATCATCATGATCCACCAAAACTGTATTATCACAATACAATATGATATGGTATTTACTACTAAGTACCAAATCAAACTCATGGATATTGTTCTAAATCCAAACAGCATCTATGGATAAATGGAAATCATCTATATATTGAGACCCCACTATAGAATTAGTGAAAACTAGATACTTTGAACTTTTCCAACTCAAATCTCCTACATTGAGACAGAAAAAATAGCTTATAACTTTATATTATTATAATCTACCATAATAATAGATTCATCATAACCTATGATGACCAACTCCTCATATATTCCATGCACTAGAAACATATTGATAATTCTTTGTAGATACATAAGGATATCCTTAATAGCATTCCAATGTTTTTCACCATGATTTGTTTTATATCTTCCAACCAAAATCATTGTATTGGCAACATAATTTCTAGTAAATAAAATGAATTATATGATCGATTCGATAATCAATTCATATGGGATCTAACTTATTCTATCTTTCTAATATTCAATTGATCAACACTAGAAATTAAGGCTATTTCCAGGGTTTGAAACTGTGGCTATACCCCCTTAGCCACGGTTTGAAACCATTGTAGAACATTAAGCCACCCAGAGCCTCTTTCCATGATTCAAACATGTGGCTTTATGGCTATAAACACTGTTTAAAACTGTAGCAATATGCATACAACTACGGTTTAAAACCATTTATCTTGATCTTATGATTTCATAAAAAACACCTCCACATCTCCCACCCCTAAACACCCCCTACACCACCATACCACCCCCTAGACAGCCCCATACACCCCCTTCCTCCCTGAACAGCCACCTTGAACCCCCTTGTACATCCCCTTTTCACCCCCCGAGATAGCCCCCTACACCCCCATCCCCCCCGAGACAGCCCCCATGCACCCCCATTGAACAACCCCCCTACACCCCCTACACCCCCTTTACAACCCCATAGCACCCCTGGATATCCCCTTGCTCTACTTGAACACCCCCCACACAAACACACCCATTCTTCATGTACAGCCCATATCACCCCCTGAGCATCCCCCTTTGACCCCTAGACAACCACCTTAAACCCCCTTGAACACCCCCTGTACCACCAGGGCCCCTTGGATATCCCCATTGCACCCCCCATCGGTCATCCCCCTTTCACCTCCTGGAACACCCCTTCACCCCCATCCCCCCAGATAGCCCCCATGCACCCTCGTGTATATCCCCCTTAAACACCACATATGCACCCCAAGCCCCCCTGGACATCCCCCTTGCAACCCCCTGGATAGACACAGTGCACCCCCATGGATAGCCCCCTTAAACACCACATATGCACATCCAAAGCCGTCCTGGACATCCCCCTTGCAACCCACTGGACAACCCCTTTGCACCCCCTTGAACACCTCAGTTAACCCTCATACCCATGACCCCCCCCCCCTGAGACACCCCATCCCACCTAGACACCCCCTCCCTTCTATATACCCCCATGTACACCCATTCCCCCTTGAACCCCCTCCTGGACACCCCTTGCACCATTTTGAACACTACCCCCTGCATTAGCCACCCCCCACCTTGGCACCCCCACACCTGCAGTATCTATCCCACCCACAACACCACCCCAGAGAGCCCTCAACCCCCCAAACCTGGACACCCCCCTCCCCTCCTGAACACCCACACCTCTGGGACACCCACATGCCTCCCTCACACCCATGTCCCCTTTAACCCCCCCCCCCCCCCTCGAGGACAGCCCCCCCTTGCACCCCCTGGATAGCCCCCATACACCACCTTGAAGACCCCCTCGCACCCCCATACACACCCATGCCACTGATCCCACTGTATTTCCCTTGATATCCCCTTGAACAACTCCTTTCACACCCTGACACACATTCCCTCTTACACCCCCCTCCTGCACACCCCCTTTCACCCCATTGAACTTCCCCCTTACACCACCTTGACCCCCCCCCCCCCCCCCGAATATACCCCTTGAACACCCCCTTTCACCCCCACCCCCACCCCACCACCACCCTTATTGTATAACCCCCCCTTCTAGATGCCCCATTATCACCTAGATACCCCTGGATACCCCCCCCCCCCCCCCCCCACACCTGGACAGCCTTCCTAGATAGCCCCCTTGAACACCCCCTTTCATTTTACCATCCTAACCTATATCTATGTGGAAATTTGAGAAATAACTATCAATTTTTTCATAGTTTTACTAAGAATGGTTTGAAATTATTATTACTTATAGGGGATTATGGATTTGATCTAAATGTCATCTAACTTCATACCTATTCCGGAATCCAATATGGTGTAAGACTTACCAAGCCATTTGTCACAATTGTGGGGATCCTTGGTTGATATCTACTGTCATGCCATCCAATTAAACTTTATAAAGGAGGCATAACATTAACATAATTCACCACATGAGGCATTACCTCCCATGTTCAAATTTAACAATGTTAGGTTTCATTTAACTCGTTCAATTCATTAATTTAACCTTGAACCCCCTAGAAATATCCCTTGAACACCCCCCCCCATGGCACACCCATGCCCCCTTGCACCACCTCCCCCTCCTGGACACCCCTACCCCTTTCCCCCTGCACCCCTCTCCCTTCCCCTGGAAACCCATGTCCCCCTCCCCGAGCAGAACCCCCTACACCCCTACCCCTACAACATTCAAAATAACCCCGCACACCCACCCTCACCTACACACCCCTTGGACCCCCCCCCCCCCCCCACACACACCCCTCCCCCGACCCCTTTCACCCCCCTGCTGCATCCCCCCAGAACACCCACATTCCCCCTCACTCTACACATCCCCTTCCCCCCAGCACAAACCCCTTCCAACCTACCCCCATGTACACACCCCCTTCCCCCCCCCCCCACACACTGCACCCCCTCCCCCATTCTCACCGCCCTTATCCCTACCCTACCCCTTGGACCCCCCCTTCACCCTCCCCCTACCCCCAAAACTACCCCCAACCTAATTCCTGCACACCCCCTACCCCTGCCAACAAAACCCATCAACCCACCCCCCCCCTCATAGCCTTAGTTTTTGGTCCTTGGTAGGGGTATTGTCACTAAGGTTTGATGATATGGACCGTTTTGATCAGCAGTTGATTAGTGGTGTATGGGAAGCCATATGAACTGTGTTAGGGAATCCATAGGGTGGGGAGAATTCTATTGACTATCATTGGCTATCATGGATGATTTATGGTGATCCGAGAGTTAGTGGCAATAGATATTTCATATTAGAATTTTGGGATAAGTGGATCGTCCACATCAAGTAATTGCATTGAGTGATGGATAGAATAGTGGATACATTGACAAGATGTTTGGTTTGGAAGGTCAATGATAATGGTACAATTAGGGTGGGGAGAATCCTATTAATTATTTGTGACTGACCCTCATTTCATATGGGTCGTTGTTGCAGTGAGGTCGACCATTGAATGATTGAGTTGAAAAGGTGATGCTAGTGTGTGGGAAGATCCGATATCTTCTAGTTCCTTAGTTAATACTAGATTTGAACTTCATATGTGGTTTTGAGTGGAGTTAGTGTATTTTAGTCGGGATTAGGATGTTTTTTGAGTGAGCTGAGTGTGAATCATAGGAGAGGTGAGTCGACGATTAGAGTGGGAGAATGATGGAGTAAGACATTTTTTGGTGATCCAACCATGAAATTACATTGGGATTCCGGGACCGGATTTCTGTATAGGAATTATATGATCTAATTATTCCTCAAGATGTGAAGTCATATTGATTGAGATATATGATATCACACTAGCAGGTAAATCCATGAAATTTCTTGAAAATTCATCCAGAGAAAAATAGACCGGTGTTTCTCGTGGTGTTGAATTTAGCGAGCTGAAAATCGCATTGAGATCATTTTTCAAAATTCAATTACCCAATATATAGACCATTAGAAGACCATTCTCAATTGGAAATTCATATGTTTAGTAACACCATGATGATTAGTCAATATCTACAAGAAGATTATTATGGTGGGGTTAGCCATAAGCTTTATGATGAATCAGTTGAAGATAACAAAGAGTGTGTAGATATATGGGTGTAGTGGGAGCCTTCTTGGTGTAGGCATTCATAGTGAGTGAGTGGATCGACTATAGGTTCAAATAATTCCATGATATTTGGATTTGTGTAATAGAAATGGGTTTAGAATTCAGAGATGGAGAATAGTGAGTTCTTAGAGAATTGACAACCATAGTAGTTTGTGAGACATGTTTTGACGAATTCCATGGATTCTTGGGGATGAGAAGTGTTAAGGTGGGTAGTTTTTAATACCCCCATAGGTTTCTGATTCATTATTTTTGGAGGAAATTTGTGTTTTTAATACAAATAATGGGTTGTTTCTTAAATTGGAATTTGGATCAGAAATATAAACATTAGATGTTCCTAAATTGTATTTTGGGATTTGGTATTAGTCCCCAATTGGAACCTTTGATGTTTTGGTGGACGTTGGTAGAGGTTCTGGGTGAAAAATAACTGAAATTTTTGATACTTTAACCTTACATGTTATGACCCATTGGGTTTTTTCCTTGAATGGGGTTGGTTGAGGGGTAAGCCCCCTATCAAGAACATTTCCTGATGTGAACCTCAGTTCACACCATGAAATTTCTAATGGTGTGGATTCATGGTTGGAAACCCCAAGTCATTCCATGAATCATTCCTATGAGGATTTATTTTCATAGGTTAAATTCTACCTTTTTCTTGGTCAAGTGTTTCACAGTGATGTTACTAAATAAAGTCTCATGTTTTCAAGGATGGTTTTTTGTGTTTGAAGAAATAAAAATGGGTATTTTATTTAAGTTTTATAATGTTATGAGAATATTCGGTTCATGTTTTCTCAAAATAAGGACACTGTAATCTCTAAATTTAATGAAAGTTCATTTTCTACTATTGATTTGGAGGAAACATTCGACTAGTACACATTGAAGGCTTAGGAAAATCATGTAAAACATGTGAAAATGTAATTTCCAAGATCCAAAACCAATTTTCATAGCATATACAAATTATATAATAGTGGAAACATGTTTTTCAAAAACATAAGCAATTATATAATATAAATTTAAGTGTTAGGCAGAGGGAACTTACCTCAACCTCATGGTGAATTACTTTTGACAATGAAAACTTGAATCATTCTTTTTTTCCACTTTCACGCATAAGAAACTTCCCATATATGTAAGGACACCTAGCCCCTATGTAAATATGTGCATGGCCAAATATGAATAAGGGGGTCCATAGATATATGTTTATACTTTAATATACCCCTTTACACTTACACATTTTTTCATTTTTCATAACTATATATAAGCACACCTATCCCCAATATATATATTCATACTACCAGGAGTCAATGTATATAAAAGAGGAAATTATATTTGTATATTCCTTCCAATACATACACATGTAATCCTTCTTCAATGGTGACTCGAATCCACCTCAACGAAATCCAAAATGAACATAAAAAATATAAGCGACCTAAAATTCATAATTGCCCTAATTAAAATTGGGCCAAAGAATAAAAATGGAATAAACCTTACCCAAATATGGTGTTGAACTAATTTTCATAGATGGTGGTGGATAGAACTGGCCTCATCATAAGAAACTACCTATATGAAAATAGTGGAAGAAATGAGATATAACAACTTCTTATATATATATATATATATATGATCAGTGTGTCAAATGTACATGAATCTATAACAAAAAACAAACAAATAATATTCAGATTGATATGTGCATCCCAATACTAAATAACATGATCATTAATAAAACTCTTAAATTTTCAAACATCGCCTTCAATTGAAACACTCAAGAGGTGTTTGGTTATAATTGGAAATTTACCACTTTCTCTTAAGACATTTTGATAGTGGAGTACATGTCACCATGAATAAGTCAATATTTTTTTCATGACATCCAATTAAACTTTAGAAATCAATCATAACCATTACATAATTAACTACTTGAGGAATTACCTCTCATGTTCCAAGTTAACCGTGTTCGGTTCCATTTAACTCATTAAATCCATTAAAACACGGAAATAACATTTAAAAGATCAAAGGGGTCACTTATTTGTGACTTGGTCATTAAAGCACTTATTTTCTTGGGCTATTTCATCTTAAAAGTCTAATGACACTTAAATGGTGTTTTGGTTCAAACACCCATTTTAATAAAAATATAGAAACCCACATCAGGGATATAAAATAGGTCAAGTACGATGTGTGAATTACAACTAAAAATGACTTCTAGTATAAGGAAAACATCAATGTAATAACGTCAAGAAAACTATATAATAAGCATAAATAACCATTGTATATTTTCACAAACAATGCACATGCATTAAAGGTGTATTATTAAAAACCCATGTCTATTTTATCAATCAAAACTATTATCCAGACTAACACTTGATAAAGAATTGAAATTTAAAATAAATAGGAAAAATTAATAAGACAGCTAAATTCAATTTATTGCATTCTTGGATTAAAGAGGGTTGGAGAGGGACCCTACCTCAAAGATGACAAGCCACACTCATCAATTTACACTTTTATTAGTGACAACACTAAGCTGCTCCATCCATCCTTTGGGCATATTCATCTTTGCATATACGTTGGTATTCTCTAACCCCTTTGTACATGTCTGCATGGCCCTGAACATGCACTAGAGGATCCATATATATATGCTGACATGCATAAGCTCATTATCACCCACACACATATGTATTTTCCATATATATACATAATCACACCTAACCCCTTATATATAATCGTACTACCATGGTCGGATGTACATATAACTAAAGAACTTATTATATACATGATTACCTTTGCATACACGTCATGTTGCCTTTGACTCGAGTGACTCGAAATAGTCTCAAGGATGATAAAAATGCTGTAATAAAATTACCAATGGATCTAAAATTAAAAAAACACAAATTATAAACTAAGAGGAATCGAAGAATGAAGGAAAATCTCAACTTAAACCATTGGAGGTGAAGCAAATCGTCCAGAATTGCTTCGCCTTCAGTGACGGTTGCCGCAACACATAGGAACGGGTCCCTGGAGACTTCAACAAAATGATAGTGATCTAATGAATAATCATTAATTTAACCTAAAAAATTGAAGTGGGATGAACATGATTAGTGATAAATGCAATAATAGAACAGGTGATCAAGAAAAAATTTTAATGTAAATGAATGAACTATAATTTCCAAGTACATACAATAGGGGTTCCATCAAGTCTAGGTAACTGAATTCATGAATTTTACTTCTCCTCTTTCGTAACATAAGGTAACAATACCGAGATGCACTTGGTAATAATTAAAATATTCCATAAAACTAATTATTATGGTTATATCTATGAAAAATATATAATCAAAGTAGAATGCACAAATTAGGTGTGTCATAAATGAATCAAGATGCAATACTATATGCATTATGTGGTTGGATAAGCTATTATAATGCTCATTTAATTTATCTACCACCACTACTAAAAAATATAATTATCCTACTATAAAATTCATGAACTCTTAGAGAGTGAATTCTACTCATATACAAGAATAATATATTGATATTTTCCACCTACAATTAATCATCTTGATTAGATCAAAGATAAAAATAATCCTCAAAGATATATAATTTCACTCTACATGAGAAATCCAATCAATATAACCCCACCAACAGCACATCAAATTGAATCAATAACACTCTAGGATATGAGTAGCATCAAGTGAATAAAATAATATTGTATATGAATGTCAACCCCACCCCCACCCACACCATCCCCCATGCTGCATCCCCCCCCACCGCACCCACCCCCCCACCAACCCACCCACCCCCACCAACTGGCCCACCCTCACCATCCCTGCATCATCCTCTTCCCCCTTGTACCAACCCCCCCATCCACAACTAAGAAAATAGAATTTCGAAAAATATATAAATATAACTATAACTTTAAGATATGGATAGGAATTACATATAGTTATGAAGAATAAGGTAGTGATGGTTATACCGAATATATTCTATGAGATGATTTTATTTTATACTTTGTCCATAATTCCATATATTAGAAGAAATTAAATCAATTTGAAATTAAGAAAATAAGTGTAAATGTGAAGTAGAATGATCTCATAGAATAGATAACAATGTCTTTGATGTAATGTGTATAATAAGACATTATTACAGAATTTCATAATACAAAATTGTTTTCTAAATAAAAGGAAATTCATGTGGAAAAATCTATGTATATAAATTATGGAATCACCTTAAAGAATATGATATAAGTCTATGAAAATGTGGTCGATATTCACGATGAACCATCAAATAGTGATGATAAATCTATCCCCATGAAAAAGGAAGAACATTTTTCTAAATTCTCGTGTGATAAAAAATCGGTTTCATTTCATTATAAATATTATGAAACATAATTTTATTATTTTGAGGATGATGAATGTTGTAAAAACATTTCTCGTATGGATGAACTGAGAATGGAAAAACCCCATAGAAATGGTAAAATAATGGCTGGAGGATGCATGGAAAACAAGAATAATTTTATAAACAAAATAATTAATATAAAGGAAGATCAACTTTCATGTGATATTAATAATGTTATAGAGTTTTTTGGTATAAATATTTTGAGTACTAGTACAACATGTCATTTCAATAGAACTCAAATGAAAAAGGGAGAGTAGACCTGAGAAAAATAGAAGATATTGTATTAGAATTTGGAATACTCTTAGTAAGAAAGATTTACAGGCTGAAAAAGCTACATGAATGGTATTGCCTATTTATACCCATTAATTTTATTTATAATTTCCTATATGGAATTAATGAAAACAATTTGGGGGATAAAAAAATATTATATTATTTGGGTATTACTAGAATGTAGTATCCTTCTTATAATGCCATAAAATTTATATTTTTCATGATGAAGAAAGTGAGAAAATCCCTCAAGGGGTGAACATCATATATTAACATTTTCAATAATAAAAAACTATATGGAATCCCAAAATCTAGAAAACATAATTCTTTTTGGTCATTGATGTTATGTTGAATAGCCCCAATATTAATTTTTATATTGGAATCAGATGCTCATTTGTTTATGTACTTCATTGATGACATTGTTAATAAACTCTTGTTTCTATAACGATTTTTTTCTCATACACTTAAAGTTGAATATCTCACGTCTATTTTCAAATAATATCATTTGATTATATCCTTATCTCACAAGTGGATAGGTTTTACAATTCAAAAATATGGGGGAGAAGAGGATTTCATGATGGGAGTGCTCGACATCAAGGACCACTATTAGTGAGTTCAAAAAACCATTCCCACAGACCCTATAGAGTTTTTGTAACTCTAAATGAGGAGGTACACTATTTAAGATCACCAATTACCTCTATAGGACATATCTAACACAACAAGAGGACCAATAAAAGAAATATCATAACAATATTAGAGCGAAATACAGATCTATTAATATCCCAATGTTACCATCCTATTTCTAGTACCTTATGAAGGAAATTCATCAACCATATTTGGTATAAGGTATAAAACACTATTCAATCAAATTCAAGAACAAAACATTACAAAAATAGACATAATAGGATCACATTTGAAAACTCTGGGTTCTATGTTACACTAATTCCAATCACCCATTAGCTCCATGTGACCTATCTAACACAACCAGCAGACCAATAAAAGAAAAAAGCATATTAGTCTCAGGGCCAAATTGAAATCTATTAATATCCTAAAGTTATCATACTATTTTTAGTACCTGATCAAATAACATCCACAACCATCTTTGGTATAAGGTATAAAACACTATTCAATCAAATTCTGGAACAAAACATTAAAAAATAGCCACAATAGGCCCACATTTCCAAACTCTAGGTTCAATGGTAACACCCAAATACTCTAATGACTAAATTAGCATTGACCCTCTTAGGTTTAATAAAACATGGGGAACCCATGGTCCCCTAGATCATTTCTATTAAATCATGATCCAATATAGATAGAGAAACCTCATCTGGTGACTCAGAAAACTAGCCAATCCCGACCATCATCTCACCCACAAGGGAATCATCAAGAAACGCCACAGCCATAAAAAATTCCTCAGGGTTTGTTCAGACCCATATTATACATAATCTCAGTGAAACCCAGCCATTACCCACACTCTGTGTTGTTGGCCCATTCTAAAGGATACCATTGGATTAAAACTCCATTGATATGTTACAAAACATGAACAACTCAAACCCTAATAAATTGGTCCAAACATTCAAGAAACATCAAAAATAATACTTTTTCCTGACTTATGGGAGATGTAAAAACTCCAAATGTTATACTCCTTATAATAACCAAGTAAAATTCTTATGTGAATCAAAATAATCCCTTTGAAATGCCCTATGGAATGTTTCCCAAAAAATTTACAAGACCAACTTGCATCCCACACCACACCTCTATTTGACAAACTCCCAATCCAAAAAAATTATGGAAAACCTCTTTATACACTACTCACTTTAAGGGTTATAGATCCCAAAACATTAGGGGAACCTCCCATATAACCTAGTCTAAAAAAGCATCTCATAAAATGTCTATAACTACTTTAGGGTTCTAACACCACACCCTGCATAGAAAGAACCATCAATAGACCACTCACAAGTCCCAACTCAAATCCCCTAGAAATAAGTATATCCATGTTTCTCCCCTTCCCCACCCTTATGAATCACCATAGAGAATGTGACGTTTTCTCTTGAAAAAAAACCAAGAGAGAGGGTTTATGAACATAACCCCTCTATGAGACACCTGAGACCCACACTTCTCAAAGATGACACATTATAGTTCTCAATGGGCTCCCAGAAAACAAATAGTAATTTAATAACTTAAGAAATTAATAAAAAATATCAATTAGGGAAATATATCAAATATAGAACACACGACCTACCTTATAATGATAAAGATAAACCTAAAAACCTGAACCTATGACCTAACAACATCCCATGAACCTTTCTCATTACATGAAATATAAAAAATTAATTATAGAAATTTATAATTAATTTATTAAAAACAACCAAATTTGAATAAAATCATAAAATAATATTGTGTTGCTTCCACATTTTGAAGCAACAACCAACTACCTAAAAAAGTATAAAATATACCCATGAAAAAATCTAGGAAAAATACCTAACATGAAACACTTGATTACCAGATAATTCTAATCAATTTAACAAATAATTCTTAACAAATCCACTATTCCTCATACCATCTCCACAATGATGAGTGATGGCATGCGTTCTACATCAAGAGACATCTAATCTCTAAGCCACAGAAAAGAACCATGATTCCGGGTCAATTCCATCACATTATGGTGGAATTATTGCTGAAAACCTTAATTGGAACCATTAAAATTAGAGGGGATAAAATAGGAGTAATAATTAAGGTAATAAATAATGATTCATACCAAAAATCTCCTTATAGGAGGTGCACTGGAGGAGGAGGTTGGGAGGAATCCTTGGAGCATCATCAACAAGGAGGCGAGCTAACTGTAGGGAGTTGGGTAGCTCGTGTCGGTAGGGGGTGGCCTCGTAGTGCCAAATCCACAATGGCAGGGAGGCGTCAGAGTCGCATCGGAGCTGGTGGGGAGGTTTGCTGGCTGCGTTGGAGGTGAAGGGGGAGGAGGAATAACGAGGGGAAGAGGAATGGTGAGGGGGGAGGATGGGGGAGGAGGAATCCTGGGGGTGGAGGGGAGGAGGGGAGGAGGAATGGTGAAGATGGTAATGGAGGATGAATAGAGATTCGTGATGGAGAAATTATTGGAGGGGGATGAAAACCCGATCAAAATAAGATTCAGATAACCTATATCCATGCCCAGCTATATGGGTGTGGCTATATCTTACCTATAGCTACGTATCACATAAACCCTTGATATAGATCTATGGTTACAGTTGATTTTTCTAGTAGTGTGTGGAAACATTTTCTTAGAAAGATGTAAACCATTTGAAATTGTAACCAATACCCTCTTAGATTAATCCATTGTAAATCACTTTAGTATCTATTCAGAATATGTACTTTCAATTAGACCAAGAATCCACTTGCAACTGTCATTAATGATCAGGATCTATAGAATATATACTACTTCATCTAAGTCATTAGTAGGGAAACACATGTTTAATGAGTTCTTAACTGACAAGAAGAATAAAATGTCATTACCAATAACAAACTTGTCATCAACATATATTAATAACACCATGACCTATTTCCCACTAAACCACTTATAAACACATGACTCACATTCATTATTTATAATCCCAAATTCTTTGATAGATTCATAAAATCAAATGTTCTATCACATGGATGCTTTCATCAATCCATAAATGGATCTCTATTACTTGAATATTTATTTTTAATCACTTGGAGTAATAATACCATCTGGTTGTGTAAAATTTAAAGCTTCATTAATGTTTCCATTAGGGAATGTAGTTTTGACATCCATCCTCTAAATCTCATATTCTGGGTAAGTTACTATAGTAAGTAAAATTCTAATAGATTAATACATTGAAAAGGGAGAAAATGTTTCATCATAGTCAATTCCATGATGTTTTTTGAATAAATTAGCCACTATCCTTGCATTATCTGTATTTACTTTACATTCCATGTCTGCTTTCAACTTGAATAACTGTTTTCATCTAATAGGTTTTACATCAACTGGTGCATCGACCAGAACCCAAACATAGTTCTAATAGATGGAATCCAATTCAGAATTCTTGGACTCTTTCCATATTATATCATTTGAGCTCTCCACTTCCTCGTTGGATAATGGTTCATCATTATCAATCAAAAATGAATCACCATATTCGGTGCATACAAATCCATATCACTCTTCTTCTCTTACCTCTCTTACACTCCTACCCAGTACATGTGTTTCAGGAACTACATCTTTTATAGGGACCTGTGGAATATGTTTTTGTACCAACTCTTGGGTGTCTTGAGAATCCACTACACCAAATTCAATTTTTCTCCCACTATACATTTTGGGGATGTGCTCCCTCTCATGAAATATGGTTTGTCTAGTGACAATTAATTTCTTATCAAAGGGGTTTTATAGGTAGTATCTCTTTATTCCATGGGATAACCTATAGTGATACACCTCATTACCTGGGGTGCTACTTTTTTTCCCAAGACAGCATTAAAAAATTCTTCTCAACCTCATACATGTGTATCCACTCTATAGCTCGAAGGAAATTCTACTTTCCAGTTTAGTTGGAAATTAGTTTAATGTGTATGTTGTAGTTTATAATGAATATCCCCAAACAGATAATAGAATATGTGCATGAATCATCATTGAACATACCATTTCCAACAAGTTATAGCTTCACCTTCACTAACACCATTCCACTATGGTGTATAGGATAGATTGAGTTTAGATAGAATCCCAAATGCCCATAGAAAGTGAATGAACTCTTGGTTAAGATATCCACCACCTTGATCTGATTAAATCTTTTTTTCCTTCTTACCAAGATGATTCTCTACATCCTTCTTGAATTTGTGGAATTTATAAAAGGACTCACACTTTTTCCACAAAAATAGATATATCCATATCTACTCAAGTCATCAATAATAGATATCAATTAAGAATATCCACCTCTAGCTTCTATAGAAAACTATCCACACACATCACTCTGTACCAATCCTATAAGTTCTATGTACCTTTCACTATGTCCACCAAATAGTGTATTGGTCATTATTCTTTTTAAAAAAGAATGTCATCTATCATGTGGTTTTAGCTCAAAAGAGTCAAAATGACCATGTTGATAGAGCATTGTCAGACATTTTTTATTTATAAGAACAAGACTGTGATTCCAAAACTGGGTGTTATATGAGTCATGTGAACATGATTAGTATTCGATTACCAAAAATCAATTTTCATAATTTAATAAATAAAGGATATTATTTAAATGGGCCATACCATAAAATATCTTTTACATATAAAAGAAACAACTTTTATTTCAAAATTTGAAATCAAAACCATCTGTATCTAAACATTAAATAGAAATTATGTTCTTGGTAACTATAGGTACATAATAAGAATCTTATAAACCCAAATTCTTTCCCATTATAAACAAAATGTGTTACTCACCAATAGTTAGAGCATCTAGCCTTGAACCATTGGAATCACGTAGATACACCTATCCTATGGCGATCAACCATAATCTACTTGGTTCATATAATTGGATATAGATATGAGAAACACAAGCAATATCTAACACCCAATGTGTAGAAATGGAAAATTTTCACTCGATAGCATACACAAATTCAGATTTCCCTTTTTTGGGTGTAGTTCCACTTCTAGTGGCCTGGATTTCAACAAGAAAAACATATTATATCCTTTTCCTTTACCTACATCTAGATCATTTTCATATTGATAGGACAGTGCTCAGGATCTTTAAATTGTTTATATGTCTAGGTCCCCTTTTCCTAGTCCTTCCATTTCATATTCACCATAAGGACCATGGGTTTATCATGCCCCATGTCATTATCTACATCATTAATGAATTTAAAAATTTCTGAAAAAATCCTCTAATTATTAATCATATTATAATTATCTATAAAACTGTAGAAGTTCTTAGGCAGTGATGAAAGTACAAGATCTGTATGTAACTCATCTTTGAATTTAATACCAATGATGTATTTCCATTAAATATATTGGATAATATTGAATACATGAGGCCCATATGGAATACACTCTATGATATTAGTTTTGAACAATCTGTTGGATATCTCATACCACTATTGTCTTGCCTTCTCCTGATAGAGATCTTGATGGTGGGACGTCATGTTATAATCATCTATATTATCATGTTGCTTCAAAATTTCATTATAAATGGATTATATCATAAAAACTGAACATATCTAGAATCATTCATATGTTTCTCATAGAGAGATAGCTCTTCCTCACTTTTTTCATTGCTAAGTGCAACCGATAAAGGTTCTTATGGTACATAAAACTTCCATCACTAGAGAAGGATGACACGTAGGTGCCCTTTCCACTGTTTGATGTTTGTTCTGGTGAGAAGGTTTTCTTTCTCAAGTATGGATCCCTGTGATATGTTTTTTTTCATTTGATTTCTCTTTATACAAATTAAGATTAACATTATTTTAGTAGTTTACCTGATAAGATTTCAACAAATACATAAATATTATATTCATTAGTCTCCCGAAATATTATCAATCCCCAATATCCCTCACCATTGGATTTGTAATGTCATATTACTTGGATATTTTTTTAGAAATGGCCCATATTAGATTTCCCATTACCCCAAAATTAGATGGTCATTTAACTCTAATAGTTTTAGGTAGGAATTCTAAATGCTAGTGGTATTAAGCAATAGTTCCTAGATCTACTGAGTATACTCCCAAATATTGAAATAATTAATTTCAGATGTCCTCAACATTTTACTCTCAGTTACAAAATTTCCTACTTTGGAAGTCAACCATTGATGTGAACCATGTTATTTCAACCAAAATCTCATGTTATAATTCACAGATAATTGAAAGCACCTCATATTTGGTAGGCCATTCACATCAAACTATGGTTTAATTTTTACTAAATTAATTAAAGGTAATAATGAATTATTATATTATTGAGGGATTTTATGCTTTTATGCATAAATTTCAAATTTGTATCTTATTGACACTCATTTTTTGATAAAGGAAGAAAAAATGATTATGAACAATAACATTGAATATATTAAAGTACCAAAGAAATTTAAATGAAGTAGGGGAATATAGTTTAAGGGGACCCACACATCATCCCTATGCATAATAATGATATAGAAACTCGTTCCCTTTCATCATAAAATCATATGAAAAAATGTAGAAAACCTACACATCAAGTGGGTAGCATAGGTCATGCTTTTGTAGCCCAATACGCAACCCCCTATTTTGAGGTCCAACACGGCAGATTAATTTATCACCCCTATGCAGAAGTCCTATACTATGGAGCTATGCCGAAGATCTTTAAAGAAAACATCCTTTAGACCATCCCTCTCCTTTCATATAAATAGGTCCCTGGGGATCCCCATTTTTTCTAACTGAAGGAGTTGTAAGAACTTATGAAGCTGTCATTGTGTTACTCTTTCACCCAAGTCCCCAAAATTTTCACAGCTAGATCTATAAAAACACAAAAGAAGAGAAAATTTTATAGGATAGGAAATATAAAACTCCTTTCAAAGTTTTAAATACAAAACAATTGATTTAGTGACCTCCTTCCGTAGGAATAGGTCATCTATTCATGGTCCTTTTCTTAAGCAAGGACCTATGTGGGATGCTTCCAAGGACATAGAGGGAGTCCTAGAGTGCTTAAGTTAAAACCTCGCCCATGTATTGTTTTCCCTATTCTATTTCCCAAGGAATGTCAAGCTCTAATAGACTTATACATCATGTGTTAATAATTTCTATGTTTCTCCTATGATATGTGAATTACAACTATATGGTACACTTACGCGCCATACCAATGTAGAACACTTGTGCGGACCACCTACATGATAAATCTTTTATAGCATTTTATAATCCTCCCATGGTGGGGCCTTTTATTAATTTGATCTATTTTCTAAAATGTACCACGTTAAAACCTCCACAAAAACCTTTCAAATTACAAAACCATTGGAAAAGACGCATCAACATGTCTCTCATTTGGGTTTGTATTTCTATAGTAAGAGAATTCCAACATTTTTATTATAAGGTATTTAGGATCATTGGTGTGTTTGTATGTTTTTATATCTATAGTCACATGGAACCTTACCCTAGAGATAGTGTTGTGATGTTCCCAGTTTGGAGGATTAGTGTTCAGGCCATGTCCCCCCTTCTCATCTCTAAGACTCAAAACCATGGGTCCCTAGTTGGGAAGGTATAGTTAAAACATTCATTTCAATTGGACACATGGAATGATATCCTATTTCCACTATGAGACCAATTCATGGGAATACCTCTTAATGTAAGCCCCCAACCTTTTGGTTTGGACCTAACGAACATCACTTTCCTTCCATTTTGAAGGGTTCATTATTCCATGCCCTCGTCCACTTTCATCGTGGCTTCTTCCGCTGTAGACCTGACCTCTTTCATCAGTGGAGGAGAAAGTATTTTCTTTGTTAAATCTTTCAAATCCTTTTGTTTCTTGCATAGAGAATGACTCACATCGTCTTAGAGATTTGTGACGATCACAACATCTATACAATCCACCTCACTTATTTAACTACTGGAACTCTAATTCCCACCTTAATTGGGATACTTAGGAAGCCTTCATGCTTGTCCTGAGTTTAAGGGACATCCATTTCTAGAGTCCAACCCTAAATACCTATGTTGAAGCATTCTCCTTATGAATAATCCTCAAATTACGTCCCCCTTGAAAATCCATGAGTTAATACTTCTCTCACAGACACTATTATTAGGGAATCTTCTTTAGAAGTAATCCCCAATATATTTCTCTCAAACGGCATACTCTCCTGTGAGACCTACGGAACTTCATGGGATTTTATTCCCATCCAAGTGGTATACATATAAATCCTCCCTAATTTTCAAATTGAACACTCAAAATAAACCCAATTATTTTTTACCACATTCTATGGAAGGTCTATTCCAACTTGGAAACTCGAATACTTTATAGGTTCCTTAGGATTCTTGGAATAAGTCTCACACCAAGCATTTACTATTCATCTTATGCCTAAATGTCATTACAACATGATATTAAATTATATGGTTAGGTACATATCACATGAACTTAAAAGGTATGATATATCCCGTTAAGTGGAATCAGACTATGAGAGTTTTGATTCATTTCACGGGAATACATAGGTAGACCATTTATCTGTATGATCCCAACATCAAAACAAACTTCTATCTTCCTAGGTGATAATATATTCCAGAGTTCCCCACCGATTGTCTTAAAAATATCATCATCATAACAATTACTAACAAATATCTAAGTATTATAAGAGAGGAAACCATTTATGAAAAACCTAAAATACATATGAATCTATCCATTGATGAATAACCGAAAATACATACAGATGGTTCTGAATTCCACACATGAAAAAATCGATTTAATATTTCATTGTTAAAATATATTATACATTCAAAATTAATAATGGTTCATGAATATATCTTAAATATATAAGAGAGTTTAAGAATAGGAAATAATTCCCCCCAAAAGGGTGTGATGGGCCCACCACCCATCCTCCTGACCAATGTGAGTTATTAAGTATCATGTGTTGACAAACCTAAAAAATATCTACCTTTGGAAAAAAGGTACCTTTTTGATATAGAACCATTAGGTGTTTCTTATTCCATAAAAAATCAAATAGAATCCATCCAGAAGTAGATATTCCTAAGAAGAACACACGTTCTGGGTGAAACAATAAATGGTGAACCTAATCGGAATCCTTAACCAAGTTAATAGGTTACCTGATGAAAAAAACTTTATAAAAATAGATGGTTAGTGATTGTCTTTTGTCCCATTTTATTTCCACCCATAGGAAAACAAAAAAATGGGGAACTCGATTTGAATCCTTAATAAACAAGATAGTGTTACCCATCTATTAGGCCTCTATCAAATGATAATATAGAGATAGATAAGGGAATAAACCATGAATGTGTTCATTTAAAAAAAAATTCCTCTACTGGAGTTCATTTTTTTATTTTCTATAATTATAGGAACATTCTTTTTAGGAATTCCCTTTATTCCAAAAAAGTATTTCTTCATGTTTTCACCTGTGAATGCCCTGGTTGCTACTCAAGGTAGATCCTCTCCACACGAAGGATGTCATCACCAACTAATTGTATTTAACACAAGGTATCCAATGTATTTGTTCATGAGTACCATCAACATGGTACTATCCCATCCTTGGAGGGTTCTCAAAAGTCCCTCTAGATCAAGAATAACCCCTAGTTGTCTAATCAATGAAAACCGATGGACTATAAGTAGACGGTACCAACCACCATCTTCAATTGTTTTAGGAGTTTATCCCTAGAACACAATCATCAATCCCTTCCATATTCAGGGATGGTCAACCAAGAGGCCACACATGGCTATGTAATGAAGACACATGGGTCCTTTCTGTGTGCTCCATCCAACAATCACCACCGCCAATGTCACACAACAGCAATCCAACAACATGATGAGAGAGTTATGTTCGACTATCCAACATAGGTCCCTCAGACCCAGGAATGCAAGAAGAACATTCGAGGAAAACAAGTTGACA
This sequence comes from Viscum album, assembly GCA_963277665.1. Lineage (NCBI taxonomy): Eukaryota > Viridiplantae > Streptophyta > Magnoliopsida > Santalales > Viscaceae > Viscum > Viscum album. Next base: position 828,670,367 of record OY728151.1, on the reverse strand, counting down.
TCATAGAGTAGGTTACTACCTTTTCCCCCTTGTGAGAAGTCCATCAACCCAACATGGTGGAAAATAATGAAATGGAATAAACACCTTTTCGCCTTTATTCTACCAGCCATCAGACTTGTCTAGTGGTGCCTAACCAATTCCTATATGAAAATCTAGTGGGGTACCGTGACTAGGCACATACAACTACTTAAAATCTCCTAGCCAGTCAGCAGATTCATATGGCTACATTCAAGGAATCTTTCCAATCAAATGTGGTAGTAATTATCCAGAATTCACATACACCTTATAGTATCCATCAATCATGCCAACGGTTTCATTTGGCATCACCGAGATAAGTCAGTTAAAAATATCCAATGAAAACCCTAGGAGAATTACAAATCTATTCTTCCACACTTGAGTACTATTCGTACCTACTAATAGGAAAGGGAGGATAAGAGTAGTAATGTACAGCTACTCTAGATAAGAAATAGATTTATATTCATATTTCGGCAGTTGAAGTCACCAACCACATTTTGGAAATGGTGAATGGGAAAATGAAATTTTTACCCATAAGTTGGAATATTTCCAAAATATCATAATGGGAAATTCATTAGTACTAGATAGAAAAATTCATAATTATGTCCCCATACATAAGATTACTCATCAAAATTCCATCCAAGAGAAGATACATACATATGTTCTAGTATAGGGCAGTTGTGGGGAATACTCCCCCATATCATATGGATAACCGGATTGAGCACATACACTCATTCCAATTGGAGATAATTAGTATGTTTTGATAGCCACTCCAACGTGGGAACATATACCTGCTCATGATAACCACTTTTCCTAGAAATATTCCCAAACTATGTGTAAGAGAGAATCTATGAAGGAGTCATACCAAAGATAGTTGGAGAATTATGAGTCGATATATGATCTATCTCCAATTAATGATGGAGTTATTGAATTCCTCAAACATCTATCTATTATAATTCAATATCCTAACCTCATATTACCAAATTATTAGAGTAGTTGCAGTAATTTTGAAGTTCTTCATTGGACACATCATCATGAAGTCTTGCTTTATGAAAATTAAATCAATCTCTAGAACCTATCTCTAAATGAGAGAGATGAAAACCCACTGTGTGGCCAAAAAATCAAGGATAAAGGTGATTTATCCCTTCCTATAATCCACCATTTTGATCCTCCCTAAGATTTCATTCACTACAAATTCTCTCTCTTCAATAGTGTTTATCATTATCAATAAAATTCTACAACTAACAATGTAGTGATGATAAAGCAATATTATCTTGAAGAACATGATAACATAAGGATTTTCATGTCAAATTCCGTGTTAATGTAAGGTGAAATACTTTCTCATCCAAAAGATAGCCTAAGGAAATAGTCATTATCTGAACCTCCCTTAGGTCATCAACCTTGTAATATAGTAGAGGAAACACAAACTAATTCCATTTCTTATGAAAATGTAATCAGGAAGTGTCCTCTCTGGTCAACTCAAGTTGAGAAACCTCTAGTAAAAGATGATGAGGATGTGTTGAATGTGAGAAAACAACTGGATAATGGTGAAATAATAGTTGTGATGTATATAAAATGCATATCAACGTAATAGAAGGATTTCCATGCCAAATTGAATTTTTATCTCTCCTTGTTTTCCAACATCCAAGGATGGATATGGAACATGAGGTTCTTCAATGTTCATGCCTCAATGAATTGAAAAGGTTTCGATAATTGAATGAAGAAGCCTCATATTGTGTTCATATCAGAGGATGGGGTGCACATTGAGCATTGCATTATACTACATTGGAAAATTAGTAAATCCCATCTAAACTGTTCTAATGCAATGTTATTACCTTGGGAAGACTATGAAATAAATATAGAGATGCTCAGCAAGAACATGCCTCTATCAGTATTCAACAATATCAGCCCCAAAGATAGATAGTTATTGAGATGTTTCTACATCAAGCGTCTGAAAACATTGAGAAGGCTTCTTTCTTATAGGATGTTATCCCTAAGATCACAGAAGTGTCTGAAAGAGCACAACGGTCTTCCGAAACAGGCTATTTATGAGGGAGTCAGATATTGCACCCAGCCAATGTTCAAACTAGAATTCGTAAACTTAGAAGAGAAGGTGTGATGATATTATTCATAGTAGTTCAAGAACCACCCCAACCCGTATGGATGTGAGATTTTTTAACCCACCCTTCAGATTGAAAAAATAGAGCCTTAAGGGTTGATAAAGAAAAATATGAATTACCCTAGCCTATAGGATTGGTGGTCTTTCACATCCACAATTCCCTACCCAATTGAAGTCAGTTTTCTCCAAATTCAAAAAGAAGCCAAAAAGTAAACACAAAACTGAAGGATCTAAGGATTAACTTCAATTTATAGTCCATAAAACAGTTCATAAGGAACCAATGAATAAAAGAATAATTTCTCATAGTGGACAAAGAATAACGTTATTTGGAAAATATAGTGACAGAATGCCATCAATACATTATGCGTCAGCAAACATAATTAATTAAATTATGAAATATCCTTAAAAAGTTTCCAATTCAATGAAAATAGTGGATAAAGTTCATGTTCCTAATACGGTCCTTAAGGAGTAAATTAATGGAAGTGTGCACACCAAAAATCAAAGGATTTCTTTGAGTCAAGGCATTCCCTAAAATAATACACTACTCCCTTTTTTAAAGGCACCTAAGAGGGAAATTGTAAATTTCAAAAAATGGTTCAACTTTCCTATGCATAATGTCTATCACTTTCTCTTGACGAATGATTTTTCCTACAAAAGAAGGAAATGAAGGAGTTTATAAGACTAAATGTAGAGTTACATCGAATCAATATTCTGGCAAGACATGCTCCATAAGAAGATCCACATCTGGTGTTTCCAATAGGATCACCTCAACCAAGAGGGATTATTTCAACTACTAATTTGGTTAATGAATTATATTTATTGCATACATATCCAAAATAGGGTCAATTTTATCCTTAAAAGCTTATCCCCATGGGTTATCCAAGGAAAATACTAGCAGAACCACCACTGGTGGTCCTACAAGTTGTGTACCAGTTTAGGTTCTAGTTTCTGTACATATATAGGTTCCATCTTAGCTAGATACTCTTAAAATGATTTTGAATACCATGGAATCATTATGTACTCCAATGGAAACTAGAGAAGAATGCTGCACACTGATACCACCATAATTGAAGGATTACCCCCAATGATAAGATCTGATTCCTCCCCGACCAAACTTTGGGAATACCACATTTATTATCTTTAATGGTCCCCCTCATCAACAAGAAGTAGTAATGTTCAGATGTTTTGTGCAATCATTATAGGGGCCAACCTTTTTCTATTACAAAAGATTGAAGTCTAGATCAATTACAGGATGAAAAAAACCTCCATCATAAATTCCTTTTCCAATTCATATCAATGATATTGAATACAAAAGTCTTCAATCTTAAGAACTGAAAAAAAGGATAAAACTAAAGAGTTTTATATTTCATTTCTCAGTGTAAAGGATTTAAATTTTTCATGAATATACCTCTTCCTCTAGATCAGTTGCTGCCTATTTTTGTTGCAAACATCTATGAGGATTTAAGAACACCTTTAATCATGGTGCAATAAACAGGTGAGTTTTAGGATTTGGCCTTGATTTCTCAAAATGTGGAAAACTCCATAATAGTGAATAAATCCAAATCTTGAGCAATCCCATCAACTTTAGAAAGGAGAAGTGAAAAAGTAAAGGTTATTCCAGTTATATTCATGCAAGAACCTTTACCTGCTTCTACTTCAAATACATAATTGTATTGTTGGTCTCCGCCTCTTGTGAATCAGCAGAAATAACCATCATGTTAAGATGATCAAAAATAATAAACGTGGATATAGTTTGAAGATTTAAAAAAACAAGGTCTATTATTTTTTAAATAACCATGTTCCCAGCTACATTATATCATCTTTTGAAAACAAATTAGTTCATTTTCCAACGCTAAAGAATCGTAATAAATAAGGAGATGAATACCTCCCATATAATTGAACTTTTCATCAAATTCATTGGAACCCCATTCAATAGTGTTTTGTTTTCAATGATCTCCTACAAAAGATGGTGGTCCGTGGAAAAGTGAAATTAAAAATATCACCCTCCAAGGTATCATGTTTTAATGTTATCAATCAATAGAAATAAAGAGAATAGTGGAAATTAAAAAGAAATAATGCCTATAATTTTGGTGATTAGATGGTAATGAAAACTATCAATAAAACTCTTGAAATTTTATGAACAAAGTTGAAACAACAAACTATTATTGCTTTTAATTCCACTGAAACCAATCCATATTCATCAAAATATCAATCCTCCATAGGCCAATACTCAAGAAAGCATCACAATCAGAAGGATAAAGAGGAGTCCAAAGAAAATGATCTCCTGTTAAGGATAATGTTTTCCTTGATTTTGGTAGATGTTAGGCAATCCGTTTCAAAAGCATGGGCACTGGCCCACCAAAAATCACAACAATAACCGACCTTTTAAGTATAATCTTCATTAGATGAGGACTTGATATTCAGTTCTGCTAACATTATCCACTTAATGGACCCTCTAAAAATAATTATTTCGACTATGAACCTGAATTCCTTGTATATGATTAGGAAACATTGGGTATAAGATATTAAGGTCACGGATATAAAGGAATATGTGGGAATGATAGAAGACACTATTTAAATTACACCCCTTTTCGAACCGTTTATGCAGTAGAAACTTGTGAGGGATCCCTTTAGTGGGATCAGTGAGAACAAGGGAATTCCCCCACACATGATAAGATTATCCCCAACATGATCATCTTGGAATACCTATTAGAGTATATACCTTCAATTTCACAGTAGATGGGATGATCTAATTAAACTAATCTGCTAAGATTATATGTATTTCCATAGTCTTCCCCAAAAAAGGTCCATCTAGCTAGGGTGTGTCAACATCTAAGGTACCTGCCAATCCAAATCTCTATACTAGGAAAACAGACCTTTGGTCCTTATGTATGATATTTTGAATCAACTGTCACATGAACCATAAAATTTATCAATAATGGATGTTTTTAATATGTCAAAAGATCATTTGGAAGCACTTATTGGGCATTTTCAAGTCCTAAAGAGTTTGAAACTGAGGTGTCCTCTGATGAGGTATCCATATAGAGAAATATTTTGAAGAATTTCATACTGTTATATAATTCATAAATCAATATGAGGATGATTTTGTACATGAACACATCTGTACATTATCTTAATCTAACCATGTTAATGACACATACATTAGACGAGCCTTCATTTATAATGGCTAAGGATTCAACATCATTACCATCCATACACTTAGTCGATTTGGTCTTAGTAAATTTGACTTATTTACCTCCACTTTGATGTTGCAAGGTTGTGAAAAGAATGAGTAAGAATCACAAGACCAGATTACACTTAGAACTTAGTCTGGGGTACTTTTATCTGATTTAGATTTCATGGTTGTCTCGCAGGACACGTCTTTCAACATTATTCTTGGAAGGCCTTGTCTACGTCCACATACAGCCATTACTTCGTCATATCACAAATGTCTCAATTATTCCTTCAATGGTAATATTTGAACATCTAACAGTGATAATGACCCATTAAAAACTTGTGAATATCATGATATTGAGTTAGAGTTCTACCGTGAAAAGGGAAAACGGTCTGTGGTAATGTATATGACAAGAATAACTGCTCTTAATGGTCTAGAAAATATCTTAGATAACTCATTCAAGCATTTAATTCAAATTATGTGTTTCCTACCAACCAAATTGAATTGGTAGGCTGAAATCCATGTACACATTCAGAGGATTATATAATGATAGTTTTAGAAGCTGAGAAAGGCAGCACAAGATAATTTATTTTATTTACCAAATAGTGTTGGAATTTTAAATGGAGATGTTTTAATTCATTATATTGAACCTCAACAAGTCTCTACTTCATCAGCCAGGATATAAGAAGATGATACATTAATGGATAAATATAGGGATGTTGAATCCCAATCCATAATTTTCCATTAAATTCTCTAAGAAGACCCTTCATCATCAGTAGGGTCAGAAATAGTTGCCTCCTCTTCAACATGTCCAAATACCGACTCCTCCCCTAGCATTAAATGTCTTGTTTCATCATCTACCCTTCAAGTAGGGATAAAATAGTTAAAATGTGAGGATGAAGACGAATAAAATCTCAGGAATTCACCTCTGTAATTTGAAGAAGGTGTCTCCACACCTATGGATGAACAAAGAGAAATAAATTTGGGATGTGAAAAAGATCCATGCCCCCACACTAATTAGTACTGCCCTGACTTCCAAATTTGAAAAGGTTTATACCTCATTTATAAAAAATGATGAGATTTTTCTTATCAATCTATAAATAAATTACTTGCTTTGAGCCCAATGTGGCTACCTATAATTTGGGTTTTCCATAAGAGAATCGGGTATTTTAGCTGACATCATGAAGAACACACCCAACTCATTCTTCCAAAATTAACATTGATGTCGACATCCAAGTAAAAGATGATTTTTTAGGGAGGTCAAATATTCCAAATGGTTGGATAATATCATACCAATGAAAATTTTGAATGTGAAAGTCATATTTTTCAATGTTTTTGGAGATCTCAACCAGCATTTTCCCAAATATGACTTTTGGGTTTCAAAAACAAATATTTTTATTAATGAAACAGCTAGCTACGAAGATATCTTCTTTGTGGATGGATACTCTAGTTATAATCAAATTTGAATGACCCCAGAAGATGAAGAATCTACAACTTTTGTATCCCTTCAAGGCCTATTCTGTAATCAATTAATTCCTATTGGTTTATACAATGTTGGTGTGACATTTCAATGCAAAATTCAACACATTTTCAAAAAAATTCCTGGGGAAATTCATTGAATGTTATGTGGATGATCTATTGGTTAATTACAACCAATGTTCTGATTACATGACTAATCTGATTAACATATTCAATAGGATTTGGAAACATAATTTGAAGATGAACCCCTTGAAATGTGCTTTTGGGTTAACCGTGGGAAAATTTATCAATTTGGTTGTACACCATCATTGATTTTAGCCAATCCCAAGAATACTAAGGCTATCATTGGCATGTAACCTCCATTAAACATGAATGAGTTGAGAAAAATTCAGGGAAACTTGGACTATATCTAGCACTTCATATCTAATATGATAGACAATTGTTTTCCCTCCCCCAAATTGATGAATAAGGGGGTCACATATCAATGGACTGATGACTACCTAGAATCATTTTATATTATCAAGAAATATCTCTTGATCACACCGGTGTTAATGCTGCCTGTTGGAGGAAACTTGAATATTCTTTACGTGACAACCTTGGAGATATCAATGGACGCATTCCTTTTACAAAATAATGATGTTGGGAATGAAAACAGCCTTTACTACATCAGTCAAACAATGCTCTACACAGAGACTCGATATTATGAAATTCTGAATAGTTTCCTATCATTAATCATTACATTTCAAAAATTGAGACACTATTTGTAGCATCATGAGGTCCACTTGGTACCTTTAAAAGACCCACTATAAGTTATCCTCAGTCCTCCTATGCTTACAGGACATCTGGAACGGTGGGTGGTTATTATGGAATAGTTTTATATATATTTTTACCTCAAAAAGTAGTAAAAGGCCTATCATTAGCATACTTCCTTATTGACCACCCATCTATGGAAGAGACATTATTGAATACTGAATTTCATGTTGATGAAATCAATTATATTCAAGAAAATCCCATAATATTGGAAATGTATTTTGATGGTGCGTCTAGAATTCAAATGGAAAAGAGAATGGAAACACCTAAACTCAATAATATTCTGGTAGTAATTGTTATTATCACCCCAAAGAATGTATTTTTTTCTTATTCCTTTCTATTATCAGAAGGTGGTACCCAAAATGAGGTATAATATAAATCTCTAGTATCATTAGATTACCTAGAGGTGAAAGGTGATTCAAAATTAGTAATCAAACAAATCAATGGAGATTACACCGATATAAAATAAGAACTAATTCTATAGTTTGTTTATGTTCAAGGTTTAATGGAATAATTTCTCTCAGAGTGATCATCGTCTTAAATCCCGCAGTAACAAAATTCCCAATATGATGTGTGGGAAAATACAACCTTAGCCTTGTAACATCCCAATCGAGGCCAAACAATTTTAGCATTTCTCATAGTTGGGTGGTTTCCTCTATTGACCATATAAAAATAGAGGAAATAAATAAAATCAGTCCCATTTCTGAGCCATATGGTCATACCATGGTATATATGAAACCCATCATGTAATGTCTCTAAAATGGGATACATCCACTTGATATAATTAAAAGATAATAGATCCTGCAACGAGCAATTAACATCACTAGTTATGATGGTTGAAGTCACCAGAAGATACTTTATAGAATAGTATTGGACCTAATTTTTCTCAAATGCACTAATGGTGGTGAAACTATGGCTTTCATAGACAAAGTACATGCAGGAGCCTGTGGTGCTCACTAGTTTGGGAATTAGATTTCTTGTTAAATCCAAAGGCATGGATACTTTTGGAATTTGATGAAAAAATATTTCACAGATTTCACTAAGATGTGTCATCCCTTCCAGATGCATGAAAACTACATTGATCAACCCCCAGAGTTTCTATATATAGAAAAGTAAACTTGGACCTTTGCTACATGGGTAATAGATTTAGTAGGACCCTATCCTCCTGCTACAGTTTACCAATTCAATTATATTCTTACTGCTATTGATTTCATTGAAAAATGGGTTGATGTAATACCTATTAAGGAAGTCAAGTCCAAATGCATTTTTAGATTTTTCAAATCTAATATCATTACCATATTTGGTGTCCCACATAATATTTTTATGGAAAACAACACCAATTTCAATTCTTCTAAGGTAAAGAAGCTATATGAGGAGGAAAATATCATATCCAACTGTTCATATTACTACCATGTAATGGCCAATGGATAGATATCGGCTTTCAACAATAACCTCTCAAATATACTCTAAAAGATAGTGGATAAAGATAACAAGTCTTGTCCTGATAATCCCTTGCACAGTATATGGGATTTTCAAACTTCTAATTATACTGTGACCTAGTAAAACCCATAATTTTTGTTGAACGGGACATATGAAGTTCTACCTATTAACGTTTAATTTATTTCACTCCAAGATGCATCTGTTACAAGATATCTACATAAAAAAGTCTCAGAAGCGATTTTATGAGCTAAAATTATTATATGAAAGGAGAATTCAAAAATTACATCACTTGGAAGTCTATTATAACTGAATAACATGAGAATTTAATACGAAATTATGTCTCCAATCATTTCTTTAAATAGAGAAAATGTGTAGCAACTCTAACAAATACATGGATAACTTATTACAACTCTATCCAATACAAGATTCTTGAAGAAGTACTTTGTGTAATAAAATAGAGAAATGTTCTAGTTTAAAGTCATTAAAATACATAGCAACCATATGCTTCCATGATGAAAAATATTAAAATGTGTAGCATCATTGTCCTTGTGGCATGACATTAAGATAAAAAAATCTTATGAACAATTTCCAAGACGTTAAACTACATAGAAATCATATGAATCCATCCTACATGACATTATAATGTGTTGCATTTTTTCCCTTATCACATGAGTTAAAAGGAATGACATCATATGTTCTAGTTTCAAGAAGTTAAATTATATAGAAACAATATGCATACATGTTTCACAATGTTAAAATGTGTTGAATTTTTTTCCTCATCGCATGACATTAAACTGCATGTCAACATTTGTCCTCACTATAAAAAAATAAAGCGTGTGGTTAATGTATCCATTATTTAACATTAAGAAATCCACCATGATACCAAAAATTGGAATTCCTGGTAGTTATTTTAAAAAATGAGTAGGTTCCATGTGTAGTAATTACTCACATTATTGACACTCCTTAGTAGTATATGAGCCCCATTTATCCCTATATATGAACTGATATTCATAGAGACCCCTTTTAAATAAATTTAGGTCATTTGATTCATTCTACAAGAAAGATACGCAGTGACACATGGGTCTTCTCCCTTGGTCCAACCACAATGTTTCCTTTACATTTGGTTACTTACATCCTTACCACAAGATATTAAACTGCATGGTTCTTCTATAACTACTTATGGCTTGATTCTCATTCCAATTATAAATTTAGAGATGCACAGATATCTAATATTGGGCCTAGTCGTGAAAAAATAAAAAATTCCTTATTCCTTGTGTTTATGAGTCAGATCTACATAGGAAATACCATATTCAAGAACTATATAAGGCTGGATTCTCATTCCAATGAGATATGTAGTGACGCCCAGATCTCCTATATTGGACCCAGTCACAACCATAAGGAAATTGACTTCACATTTTCCCATTATATGAACTAAAACTATATAGTGTACTCTTCTAGATTACATGGTTGAATTCTCATACCAAATGATGTCTTAAGCTTAACCATTATTCCAGAATGTATTAAATTCCCTCATCCCTAACATCAATCTCAATCGGTGTAGGGGAATGATCTTTTCTGGAATATGTATGGATTGATTCTCATTCTAATGGGATACATAGAGACACCCATAATTCCAATTTTTGGCCTAAACACAAAGAATAAAAATAAAATCCCCTTCATTACCTATGTGTATGAATAAAAAATATATAAGTAATGATTTAATAACTACATGTGGCTTTATTATTATAAAAAAAGATATGTAGTGATGCCTGGGTTTTATCTTCAGCTCATCCACAGTATCACCATTATTTCATTTATGTTTATCTTCAAAATAAATGCATGATAATAAATGAGATGGACCTATATGAACTATGTGTGTCTTGACTCTCATCCCATTGAGATATGTATTTAAAACTAAGACTAAAGTATTAGTCCCAACAATAGGATAATATAAAATTTCTAATCTCTTAACATTCAATCAAAATCAATACAAGATCTTTTATTTTGGTCCCTCTCCACAGATAACCCAGAAGGGAAATTAATAATTTCCCCATTATGCATATTTTTCAAATATATTTAAAAGACTCTAAAATCATGTCCACTATTAGTCCAAACACTTCCCTTATGCATTGGACATTACCCCTTTCACATTTTATACACCCAATCATGAATACTTATATATCTTTGTAATCTTTCTTAAAGTTTTGATGATATGATTTCTTATACATGAGTGTTCTTTTTCATGATAATGTAGTACATCACCTAGGTGGCCTTGCAAACATCCCCCACATAACAGGAATATCATAAAAAATATGCCAATATTTGGCTATGCAGCACATTTCCCAGTCCGTGATGGATAATACAGCCCCCATAATGGGTTTTTCGAATAATGTTAACTTCATTCATTGGAGAATCCACACCTTTCCGCTTAATGATTTTATGATGGTATGAAAGAACCCATATTTTAAATTAGTCATCCATTTCATATTTCTCCCATATCCTTCCACCCAACGTAAAAGTCTCCAACACTATAGTTTACATTATTACCTTCACTTGTTCAAATAATACTAAAATAACCTTGGATCATTTGACCACATTTCAACCATTATTTCCATAATATTTTGGTCCTAGTTGAATGACCTAAAAAACTACAGACACCATATTTTCTATGATTGTATAATACAATTATAGGAATTCTATTCATTTTTTTATTTGGAAATCCGGTCTGGAAACACTCTTTTTGTGTTTAGGTACCTTTATCCATAAACTAGACATTATACTTTGGAAAATTTTAATCTTCATAATAATTCTTCAACTTTTTTCAATAGAATGTCTGATACCTGAGAGCTCTCTTTCTGGACTATGTAGTATGTTCCCCTTGGTGACCTTGCATAAATTAACCACATAACGGGTTTGTCAGCCAACAGATTCCACTATTTATCTATGAAGCACATACCCCAGTTGGCCCTGTATAATACAGTCCCCTTAACAGGTTAGTCAAATTTCAAAAAATTAATTCTTGGAAAAGTCTGCGTCTAATGACATTATCAATTTTTTTATTTCATTATCAAGATTCGTAAATTCCAAAATCATATTTTATAATTCTTCCATTCCATACCTAAATATGGTTGTAAATTTATAGACAAATTAACATGAATTTCTAGATTCATAAATCATTGGTCATAGAGAAAGTGATTAAAATAAATACCTTTTATGTTCTTACAGTATGACATGATACTTCATAGAATATTTTCAAAAATCCCTTAATGTCCTTGTTTCATGACTTTAAACATCATAGAAAAATATCTCAAATCCTCTTTCTAAAAAACATACCTTCCTACACACATCAAAATCATGTAGGAATGGTTTCTCATTCATAGGCCTATGTCATCACTAATGGCCCTTTTATTCTCATATAATTTTTCTTTAGCAAGGGAACTCATAGCAGTCTTAAGATATCTAAATGTTAAACCCCTTTGTTTATCAGTAATCTAATTTCTGAATTATTGAGAGTTCTTTTTCTTGACAATGCAGTATGTGCCCCTATAGGGCCTTGTATAAGTCTTCCACAAAATGGTAATTTCATTCAAAATATGCCACTATTTAGTTATTCACCGAATTCCCTAGATGGAGATGAAAAATACGGCCCCCATAATGGGTTTTTAAAAAATTGGTAACTTTTTTCTATTTAGAGACCTCCTCTATTTTCATACTCTAAATTTTATATTGGGTGACTATAAAAAATTATGACTCAGGATTACCCCTGAATGTATCCAAGAAAACATCCAGTTATTCCTAGTCATCGTGCTTTGTTTAAGTTCTAATCTCAAGAATCATGCTTAAAGAAATTTGACGTAAACCACTAGCTTTATTAGTCCGGCATTCATGAAATTAAACTTCCTGCAAAAAGATACATGATACTCATTGAATAGAAAACCTGTAAAAGGAATTATAGATAAAATTCAAGTATCATCTCACTAGATCTATAGTCTATAGGGTATGTGAAAAACCAAGAAATAAAAATCTAAAAGGTAAAAAATTTGTAGTGTTCTCCATATAACCCTATAAATATTGAAAATGTGCTTACTAATATTATTTGATTAGGTAAAAGTTAAATCACCTTCATTCATATTAGTGTAATTATGATTATCAGACATAAAGATTTCATGTTTTTAAAATCAGCTTTGATATTGAAATTTCATAATGAAAGTAGGGATGAAGACATATATATAACTGGTGAATTTTTTTCATTAATATGAAAAAATTGGAGGAACATCCACAAAATATAGTTTCTCTATCGTATATTAAAAAAATAATTTATCTTAACTCTTTACTTGTTGAATAGCCTTCTAGGACCTATCAACTTCTCGCTAAAGATTGGTCAGTTGAGCAGCTTCAGCCTCATTGTCCTTAAAAGTGAATCTTTGGTAGATGAAATGGAAGTTTCCCCTTCTAATTAGATTTCTTTCAATGAATGGTTAAATTCTCTTTTGTATTCGAACAAAATCCATTTGTTGATGAATATATGTCTTTTCCATCATTGTATCCTAAATTTGTTAATTGAATTCCATCACTATTTTTCTATGATTGGCTTCTAACTCGGATATTGAAGCTCGAAATCCCACAAAATTGGTGAGTAGTTTAGCCTTTAAAAGATAATTTCACAATTTCTGTTCTTTCTCCCACTAGTTAACAATCATTTTCACCAGATTATAAACTGAATGATAATCAATTCCAAAAAATCCCATTATACTGAACAATATTGGAAGTTAGCCAAAATATGATGGTAGATCATCCAAATGATTTATAGAGATTATATCCCAAATGTTTATCCATGTTTTATTCTATGTAATATAGGGAGAAATTTATATCACTATGTCTGAATTAGAATATCTACTATGAGGAGGAACATATTCTAGAATCAGATCACTTAATAAGGTTCTTGGATCTTTCCCTTTCAAAGTTAAATGTGCGTTATCTTCTATTTTTGGTTGAGATAACGTAAGGACTTAATCATAGGGCCTAGCCAAGTGAGTTTATGGCCCTAAATGATAATTTAAAATTATTTTTACCTACAATTTTATAGCAAAAACAAATTCATGATCATATTAGTTAATGACATTTACTCAGTAATAAGACTATTACTTGAGTTGATCCTCCCCAGTATTCTCAGCTCCAACAGTATGAGTAAAAACTTTATGGGGAGGAAAATTCTCCTGAGCATACCCAGTCACCATATCCATAGGTTCTAGATCATATCCCAAAATTGGGATTTTATTTGGTATCTCTTCAAAATCAATGGAAGTAGTATAGTGTGTGATTACCCATTCCTGAAAGGTATTTTTCATCATTCTCTATAGACATAGCTGCATTAATTGGGATTTGATATGAAATTTCACATAAATGACCAATTATGTATCGAAAATGAAAGAATTAAAACGTACACCCTTTTAGTTATTTATTGAAATCCCCAAAATTTTTGATGGAACCAAGAATATTAATGCTTGGATTAAGATAATCCATCTTCTTAGTGTACATGGTGTTGTATTTTATAGCTTCCTCGCCATTTAAGGTATCCAGAAAATGTCCATTAATGAAAAAATTGGCTATACTGACATTTTTTTCGTCATCTCTTCAACTGGTGTAATTTCATCTGGCCTTACAAAATTAGGATCATCACTAGTAGCTTCCACAGGTTACACATGATCCTCACTCCTTTCTTCTAGAGAAACAATAATATCAAATTTGATTATCACAGGATCATTCATCATATGAAATAGATCTGAAATATTATGGATAAAATAATGATATAAAGACATGTGATACCTGTATGAAATAAATTTGATATTACCATGACCATTTTTACTCTCTGTACAAACAAGAGTAGTTTCATCCACCTCCCTCGACACTTTATTTTTTTGGGAAATAGATTAATTATAAAAAAATTGTACTTATCGTAGAGTTTCATTATTAGCCCTTAAAGGAACTGTTTTAATCCCATAAAAGATGAAAGGGATCCAGATCATATGAAAAGATGAACATGGTTACCAAGGTGTATCAATAAAGTCAAAATATTAGACGACTGTGCAAATACCCACTTTTCTGATGTACACATCATATTAATCTAAATGTTCTCTTGAATTTATTTTCCTAATACAATGGAGAGATTATACTATTATTAATGGAATTGGAGACAAGAGGAAATGACAATGGATTTTTCATCACTGTTACCTCCATGATGGTTTTCCCACCTGGAGAATGTCTTGAAGACCAGGGGGTTTCATCTAATCTGTCAATATGGGTTCCTGTAGGTCCTTATTTTGGTGAATTAGGAACCTTTCTTGTTGTTCCTAATCTAATTTCTTGCCGAAAAATAAAATCCCATCAAGATTAATGATGGGGGATGAAGGATAATAATTGAAACAAAGAAAAATATAAATATATTCATAGTATTAACTTAAATGACCCATTCCTCTTCAGGGTGAAAAATTACCCCTTCACATATCCCTCTATTAATCATGTCATATACTCATTTTGAAGCTAGTACATGGTCATAAATTTCATATATGAAGGTCTCTAGGACCTCAAAATTCTCTTGTACATCAGCCACATTATTTTCTAGATGAATGTTAGAAGGGTTTTCAATATTACCCATATCTAATATTGGATGGCCAGATTGGAGAAATTCCCATGCATCCCTGAGTTCAAGAGTAGTGATTTCCTATTACTGGATCACTAAAGGCTGCACATAATTCGTCTTTGATATAGTTGGTTGTGGAAAAAAACTCAACACCCTATGATTACAAGACCTCGTCTACCCTCCTTCATTAGAAGAATTAAGAAATGAGATGGTTTCCTCTTTTTTAGGATGGAAACTAGATCGCCTAGGATTCAGAGGTGTTGTCTTTCTTTCCTTGGTCTTCTTAGAGGCATTTCTGCAAGAATATTTTGAAGCTTCTAGAGCATTTGAAGACTCTTCATAATCATTGGCTTTATAACTTTTACCATGGTTTCGTCAAAAAACAGTTCTCATAGCCTTTACCAAATGTATTACTTTTGATAAATCCCTCTAAGGGTATGATGAAGTTTATAGTTTTTCATATTCAGTCACCAATCCACATGATGCATCTAATGGAAATAGAATATTCCACATTTTGGATGTCTCTTAAGCCATCAGAATCCATAAATCTACATTAAGTGCTTCTCATGAATAAAATATGTTGGAGGAAAAGTGCTCTATGGTTAAAGATATATGATTTTTTGAGAAAACCTATAAGAATATAAGACTCATAGATGATTTCTCCATTAATCCTGGTTGGTAGTACAGAATCTCAGAAATCCAACATATAATTTCTCATCTCATAATTTTCTTCCTTACCATCATCAAAAAGTGTTCCAATTTCAGGGTTACCAAAAGGAAAGAAGTTAAATTTTCATGATCCATTCAATGCCCTCAGCACTACATCAGGCTTCAGTTTTAAAGGATGAACCATGGATACTTTATGTATAAATGTAGTAAATCAACCATTGTGGACCCTAACTAAATTTTACACTGAATATGAACAAAAATGTGTGGCAATACAACTCCCAAAATATGTGATATGATCATGAAAGTCTAAATATATCCTTCAAATGGTATAAATGAAAATGAAAATGATAATTTATTACTAATACGGGGGTACCCAACCCAATATATTTTCCCTCTACCAACATAGCTGTAATAAAAAAAGTCCCTAGTCTTACACCACCACTAGAATCATGGACTGGAAGAAAATAAATTCTTAGACACATGGAATGGAATCTAGCTAATCATACCTTTTCATTAATCTCAGGATTAATTTGTAACCCCAATTCTTATAGTAACCCTTATCCAATGTGGTCTAGTGCATGACTGAAGCACCAAGATTGTCCATATTTTGGAAAATGGTAGGATTTATACAATTAGTACCCTTCCCTTTCGTTCCTTCTAAAAAATCATTCCTCCACACTCTAGTATGAATATCATCCCTAGTTGAATATCATTCCTTTATTTCAGATATTTATTTTCAATTTTTAATAGTTCATGATCCAATGGTGGCATCCACATGAATCAACCAATTTTTTTATTAGTATAATTAATTAATAATACATCTCTCCAATAATGGGAGCCCTATATATTTTGTTGATATCTCATGAAATGATTCCAACCTCACTATGCATCAAGTGGACAACATTTTTTTGTGGGCTCCATCATCTCATTAATTCAGGAATGAAGTCATTTTTGTAAACATAAGTTTTTCCTATCCTAATAGATTCTTAAATGTGAACATATAACATATATTTTATAAACTATACAGAAGTCTGATATATCAAAAATGGCCACATCTATTCAGGATTGACTCCTCCTTCGGAACAAAGGTCACATTCTTTCTTCTACAAGTTATATTGATCTATTTTTGATACACGAAATGTTGAATACTAGAAATTTTTACTATGAACTAAAACATGATTATTCATATCATGGGTACATCCTCTATGATGTAGGATGAATACAATAGGGATCATTCCCTAATTAATAAAAATACCCTTCGCTGTAACATGCATACAATTATAGTTGAGGTGTTGAACAAACCATGTCTTTGGAAAATATTTCTTGTAATCCTGAATATGGGGATATTTTAAAATAAGATGCCTGTATTGAGGTAGATAGTGTCTTTGTGTGTATTTAAATTGTAATGGAATCAATCCTTTATCCAACATGGTAAGGGTACTCTCAACAACATCATAAAATTTTGATTGAATGATTTTTATGATTTCTGTTTGGAAAACTCTAGATTCCTCAATTAAGGTCACCAAGGGATCCATTTTCAGCCAGAGAATTACAAAATTTTCTTCATCAATTTTTTAATATTGAATCAAGAATGTTCAAATTTTCACTTAAAATAATACATGATGTTGTAAGAGTAAAATTTCTACACAACTCTTTTGATGAGGTCACCGGTGTAGGTACTTCGTCAAGGTACCCGTAAAATGTCATTTGATAAAGTAACTATTGATAGCATCATCAATAAAATGGATATACCATTAATAATTTTCAGAGGACCAACATGATAGTACTATGTGAGATATTGGAATGAACGATCTTCACAAGAAGAGTAGAAATCTAAGAACATGTGAGAAACGAATTATAAAGGATGAGGGTATTTATAGGCACCACTGGCATACACCGTAGTCCTATGTGACATACATATATAGAAGACCTACACAGTTTAGAAATTATTCAATATAATATTTTCAGTGTAATCTTGTCTCTGGACTGGACCCTCTTTCCAGTTGGATCAAATTCTGAGTGGAGGCTTTTGTTGACACTCTTTTTTTATAGAAGAATGAAAAACAATTATAAAGAAGCACTTTCAATATCTTAAAGTATCAAATAAATTTAAATAAAGTAATAAAATATTGGTCAAGGGGTCTACATAGAATACATAGGAATAAGAATTATATTGTGGTTCTTTCCCTTTCAGCATAAAATCATAGGGACCTATGTGGCACATCTATGCATAAAGAGTCCAGAACATGTCCTACCCGTATGGCCCAATGTACATCCCCCTATACTGAGGACCTACACTGCATTATAATTTTTTCTCTCCTACATGGAAGATATATCCAATGGAGATATGTCGAAGACCTACGTTGACCACATCATTTTGACCATCCACCCTTCATGCCTATAAATAAGACCTGTAAGCTCCCCATTTTTTCTAACTGGAAAAGTTGGAATAAATTCTGAATCTCCCAGTGCATAGCTATTTATCCTAAGTCCCCCAAATTTTCATAGGTAATTCTCTACAGACACAAGAGAAGATATAATTATATTAGATAAGAAATATCAAGATCCTTTCAGAGTTTTAAATAAAAAATATGATTATGGACCCTCCTTTTATAGGTGGAACTTCATCTACACATGGTCATTTCCTTAATCAAGGAGCTGTGAGGGATAGTTCCATGGTCGTCAAGGGACAACCTCGGTGATTAAGCTAAAACCTCACCCAAGTGTTGTTTTCCCTAGTCAATTTCCTATAGCATATCATGATCTCATAGGATTATACTCTCTATGTTAATCATTTTTTAGTTTCTATAAGGACCTGTGATGTACACCTACACAATACAGTTACACGACATACCTACAAAGAAGCCATGCATGGACCACCTATGAGATCAATCATTCGAGGAATTTTCTAATACACCTATAGAGGGGCCTCTCCTTATTTGTATCACTTGTCTGAAAGGGACCACATTGAAACCTCTACTAAAACCTTCTGACTTACTAAACCTTTGGGAAGGACTCGTAATTGGGTCTCTCATTTGGGTTTGAATTTCAAGAGTCATTGGTTCCCCACATTTTTCTTATTTGGGAGTCTAGATCATTGGTGTTTTTAAGTAATTATATCTATAGTCCCATGTACCCTTACCCCAAAGAAAGTGTTGGGAAGTTCCCAATTTGGGGGATTAGGGTTCGGGCCTTGTCCTACCTTCACATAACTAAGATTCAGAACCTTGGGTCCCTAGTAGGGAAGGTATGATTCACGCTTTCATTTCCTTTTGACACAAAAAATGATACCCCTTCCAATATGATACCAATACAACAGAATCCCTCCTAGAGTAAGCCCCTAGCCTTTTGGGATGGAGCTAATGACCTTCACCTTAATTCCACATTCAAAGGTTCATTACTCCATGACCTCATCCACCATCTCCCTATATTCTTTCTCTGTAGGCCTAACCTCTTCCACCAGTGGAGGAGAAAGTATGTGGTTGGTTGAATATTTCACATCTTCTTGTTTCTCCCACCTATCACGACTCATGTAGGATTAGAGATTTGTGATGATCAAAACATCCACACAATCCACCTATCTTCTTGAATAATGAGATATTTGATTCCCACCATAATGGGGATATGTAAGAAGCCTTCTTATAAGGCCCAAGGTCAATGAAAGCCCTTCATGGGATAAAAACCATAAATATCTTATTTAGAGCATTAGTTTTCGGAATAATCTGCGAATTATATCCCCATATGAATCTCTATGAGTTAAGACATATCTCATGGACCATATTATTATGTCATCCACTTTAGGTATAAGCCTCAATTTATTTCACTAAATTGGAATACACCCCTATGAGACCTACCAAACTATGAGGGCATTGATTCCCATTCAAATGATATACGTAGAAATCCCACCAAAGGTTGAAACCCAACACTCAAAATTAACCATGTTCTTTCTGGACCACATGCCCAACCGAGTCCAATACATCATGGAGACTCATATCTATTCTAGTTTCCTTAGGATACATAGGCATAAGTCTGACACCATGCTTTCACAAGGAATATTCCACTTAGATGTACTTACCACAAGACAGTAAACTATACAGTTAGGTACATATCACATGAACTTAGAAGGCATGGCGTGTATTATTAAGTGGAACTAAACTATGAGGGTTATAATTCCTTTCATGAGGATACATAGGTATCCCATTTATGGGTACGATCCCAACATCAAAACAAACTTTCATCATCTTAGGTGATGATAAATTCTAGAGTTCCCTACTGAGTGGCTTAAAAAATTGCATCATTATAACAATGGCTAAAAAATATCTATGTAGTATATGAGAGAATACCATTGACAGAGACCCTCGAAAAGACACACATGTATCCATTGATTAAGAACCTTGAATGCATACAGATGGTTTTAAATTACACGCTTGATAATAATTTATTGAAACATTCAAGGGAAACATACATTATACTTGATAAAGTAAATATGATTCATGAACATATCATTAATATATAACAGAGTCCCAAAGTAGGAAATAATTCCCCCTAAAAGGTTAGGATGAGCTTGACCTCCCATCCTCTAGAAAAATGTTAGTTTTCAAGTATCATGGGTCAACAAACCTAAATAACACCTACCTTTTCATAGTAGGTGCCTTTGCATACAGAACCATTGTGTGATTCTGATTCCATGCAGAAACATGATGGAAACAATTTAGATGTAGTGATTCTTAAAAAATTACATTTTTGGTGGAAAACATATCTTTATCACATACTTGTAAACATTAAGTGGGATTACTTAAGTGAATTACAATGTCTTAATTAATATTTACACATATGTTGGTTTATTTTAATTCTATATTTCATGCCTATTAATTCATTAATTTTTTTATCATGACAAGACACCAATAATGAAAAAACCATGAAACAATGAGAAATAAAATAATAAGGTGTTATGATCAAGATCTCTTACTAGTGGTTAGTTTATCTAGCATTTGAAAAACTAACAATTTTCATAGAGAGAAAACACATTTAACCCATGAAGGTTCATGTTGCATCTATCCACCTATCCACCTATCTATCTCTTTTGATTGGTTTCACCATGGCTCTAAAATTAAACCACCACTACTAGCTTGTGATATCTATCCATTTAATATTTATTTTACTCAAACATATGTGAGAGGGTAAGGGGGTTTACAAAAAACAAACCATGGTCTTATAGTCCCTATATAATTAAATGAAAGAAGGAATGCATTCAAACAATTTAATTTAATAATAAATTATATGAAAATAATCACATGAAAAGGGTATAGTCTATTTCATGATCATCCACGTGATTGCAATGAGTTATATATTTAATAAAACTGGAATTCAATTCATAATCGTTATTATTTGAGATAAATCACAGTTGAATAAATTAATTATCAACATTAATTAATAAATTATATTTTCTTAATTCTCATTTGCATTTCCTTGTGATACTCATAGATTATCATTTTAAACAAATTGAATAAATTACTTTAAAATTAATTGTGTACATATATGTACCTTGGAGGAAATATGTTAAATACCTATCCTAATCTACCCAACATGTATTAGACTCGTATAATTGTTTATTCTTTGTGAAATATATCTTACAAGACATATCACTTATTTTCTTGATGTATACGTCATGGGTGATTACATGAATTGCATGATTTTTCAGCCATTTGTTACACTTAAATGAATGTAGAGTAACAACCTATAATATGACTCATACATGATCTATATATATGAAAAATAAGTTGATATTAATTATACATTTAAATATTTATGTATATTCAAAACTATCACAAGGCATTTCCTATCATTATGACCACACAGAAGTTCATGCTTCACGGTTTACACAGTAAAATAAAAAAAATTGAAATCTGTGAAACTATGTATAAGTACATGGAATGTGTATCGAAGCTACACAACATGTATATCATTCACCATATATCTGAGGTAAACACCTAGGGACTCATCTTGTAAATTTTACATCATAATCTGGAGTATATTGTGTGTCCAATGGGATACATTCACTATAATCTCCATATTACATGGTCAGCAGTCGGGTAGGTCATGCATTGAAATACACAACCGACTTTTACTCAATAGGACAACACATAGTGTTTGAGGGTTACACGGCATGAACCCTTTTTTACCATGCACCAGTCTATTACTTTGAACACATGGTTTAAGAATTAACTACACTGAGTTTCATCACTGCACATGGTTTGAGTAATTACCAAATTAACTCTAGCTGCATTGTCCCCAAGTATATAGCGAGTATTTCCAGTGTATTTTAGACAGAAAAATTGGCACCACTAGATGAGTTCCTCAATTTTATTTTAATAATAAAATTAATGTTTTTATTAGATCTTTGATAAATTAATGAGGAAGATTCAAATATCCACATTTAGATTTAAATAAATTTTAAACATGAATTTAAAAAATAAAATAAAACTTGTAAATCATCAATGATCATTTAATAATTATAAATAATTACTTGACTACTCTAATTCAACTTGTAGGTTTGGGAACAGTAGAAGCGTGCAATGGGAAGTTTCCAACTCTTCCTTTTTCTAGGATTGATGGTTAATATGATATTTAAGAGATCCTTGAAAATTATGATCAACATAATTGAAACAAGATTATGAAAATAGATATTATTCTACAACTACTCAGAGGATCATCACATATAATTTATTATTAATTTAATTAAATAAATAATTATCGATTCTAGAATTAATTTATTCATTGAAGAATCCAGTGATAGATATGAAGTCCCCCATCATTGCATTGTGGAAATCAAGTGTAGATTTCCGCTAGCAGTGATCCACACATGTTCTGTGAATTTTCAAACATCACTGACGGAATATTTGGGTGCTTGCATGACAGATCCTTGTTATTGTCTCATTCACCTTTTATCACTTTGAGAACTGATTTTAAAGAATTATCCATGATCTAGTGGGGGAGGATTTCTCTCTATTCTAGGGAGGGTTCGTGGAGAAGATATCTCTCTAGGGCTTGAGAGGATTCTCCATGATTGGTGTACACAACCAATAGATTGAATTTTCTCTACGGAGAAATTATCATAATCATGTATGTATATTTCTTGGTTTAAAATAAAATAGTTTGACATGTTCCCTTAGTTATTTATTTATTCCTAGAAATACCCTATGTCAAAATATAATAATAATATAATTTCTCAGATATAGGTTAACATTTAAATAATAATTAAATATTATTTATTTAAATATTATTAAATATTTATTATTTTAATCCAAACCTAAAATAATAGTCTATCATTCCTCAATAATATTTATCAGACCTTAAATAATATCCATTTATTTATTAAAAAAATCACGGCATTGTTATCTGATAAATAAATAAATATTAAATTTACTAATATATATATATATATATATATATATATGATTCCAAGAATACATGAATAATTATTAAACCACATATGGGAATATTATTTATTAAACCGATTAAATAAATAATAATAATATATTATTTAATTGATATTCAAGGTACACTTAGTGTGTGACCCTCTAGGCATCTTTCTCAATAGCATTAGGTGGAGCGGCTTAAAGTCCAATGATAGCATATAGAAACAAGACAATGAACCCATAGATAAATAAGTTAATGTATCAATGACATAATACCACATAAGAATTCTTTCTGTGTAATATAATCCCATTATCATGATATCTCAAATCGAGTAGGTTTCATGATGGTTCCATCAACCAATGTTCCTAATGTATCTTTCCTTGAATTTTTGGAAATATAACATGCCTATAGAACACCATGTCCATGGATTTATTTAGTCTATGTGCCTTACATCAAAGGTCCTCAAATGTTATCTTCAATTAACGAAAGGAAGGGATAAATTGTTTATTTCATTATTCATTAATTCAATATTACTCGTGATGAAACCAATGTATCCTACCTCCCAACGAGCATATGTCATCAACGTTTTTGTCAAAAAATCAAAGTAAATGACTCAGAATATTAATTAAAAATAATATAAAATTACAAAGACCAATATACATGTCTTCATGATGGAACATCTAATGAAAAATAAAATGTAGATTTACTATTGGAGGGCCCCATTCTCATTACATCCTTCTGGATATTACCAAGGGCGTACGCCATGAGAAGGTCCCTCAATGTCATATGAGACTCCACCCTTGATTTCTTGTGTCATTTATGTCCCAAATTTGATATCATTCAGCTATAAAACCTATATTCAACATTTGTGTCGTAGCACTTCCATGTTCTCATCATAGAGGGGAACTACTATTAAATTATAGTGTGACAACTACTATTAGAAAATTTTCACATACTAAGTCATAGAGAAGAAAAATCATGACATGATAAGTCGTTTATTAATATTTAAAACAACAAATACTATTTTATCATAATGTATATAGAATTTTGTTCATTGGAAACAACTCCTATAGTTTGTTCACAAAGGGGAGTGGGATATCTATCGGGAAAGTACGATCAATTACTCATAAACTAGGATTTCTCACAACCTAGGTTTCTAATATTTTACTGGATGTTGTATGAGTAAAGTCTAATGTCTTTTCACCAGTGGTAGAAAAGTTTTAGGGTGTTTTTCCTGAAAATTTAAATCAGCTTCCCCCTAAGGGAGATATGGAATTAATTATTGATTTCATTCCTGGGGAAGAGCCAGTTTCTACTCAACTATACAAAATGGAACCAACATAGATTCAAGAGCACAAGACTCTTCTAGAAGAGTTTGAGGAGAAGGGTTTTATCTGACTAAGTTTGTAGCCTTGCAGTTAACTTTTTTTTAATAAGGTGGATGGTAGCTTGTGCTTGTGTTTAAATTTTTGGAATTTGAACCTAATGATTATGAAGAATCGACATCCTATTCCGTGTATCGACAATCATTTTGACCAGTTTAGAGGAGCTTGTGTATTCTCAAAGATCGACTTGATATCGAGGTATCATCAACTGAGAGTGTGGGATTTTGATATACCGATGACTACTTTCAGAAGAAGGAATGGACTAATGATATTGTTGTAATGGTGTTTGGGTTGAAGATCCAACAGTAGTGTTTATGAATTTCATGAACTGAATCTTCCATCCATACCTGGATCACTTTGTGGTGGCATTCATGGATTTCATATTCATGCACTCTAAGAATCAAGATGATCATTCCCAAAAAATAGACATCATTCTTATCACACAGAGTGAGCTTTGGATATACACCGAGATATCTAATTTTCAGTTTTGGATTGACCCGGTACACTTCAAGAGGAACATCATCTCATAGGAAGGTGTGTTAGTGGACCCTAAGATGGTTCAAGCAGTAGTTTCTAGGGAGTATCCATAGATCATTTTTGATATTCATATCTTTCTAGGATTAACTATATATTATTTATGGTTTATCCAAGAATTTCCCATTTTTAAGCACCTTTTTTAATCTTGAACAAAAAGGGGGTCACTTTTTAATGGATGTAATCTTATCAAAATTCCTTTTAGTAGTTGAATAAGAATTTTAATTCATCACCAAACATTATCCCACCAAATCCAAGTGATGATTAAACTATGTATTGTGGTGCTTCTAATATTAGACTCATAGATTTATTAATAAAAGGAGAACATGTCAGGGGAAATGGGTCTCAGTAAACGAGGCCTCATTAGTGTAAATACCCTATACATTACCTAGATATAGTGGTAGTGGTTTATGCTCTGAAGTGTTGGTGACACAATACTTTTGGTGAAAAGTTTATAGTGATTATGGATAACCGGATTTTAAAGAATATATTCTCGTATAGAGATTTGAATCTTTGACAATGGATATGCATTGATTATATGTAGTCTTTTTCTTTTGAGCTATCATATACACCTATGTAAAAAATAGTGAGGTTGATGCTTTGAGAAGAAAAAATCAAATTCAGATTTTTTAGGAGTCTAGTGATAAGTGGAAGATGATGTATTTACTGGAACTTACGAATGTGGTGATTCCAGAATGTGAGGAGAAAATGACATTGGTTTCGATTTCAATTGTGTCTATACTCTTGAGATAGATCCGAGAAAAGTATGAAGATACAAAGAGTTTTACCATTAGGTAATGCTTTAAAGGATGGGAGTAACCTTCAAAATGGGGCATATATAAGGATGAGATCATCTATTTTAGGAATCTTGTTGTTGTACCTATGAGCATGCAAGAGGAGCTCAACTGGTAATTTCATGCCTCAAAGTGTGCATTACAAATAGATGAAACCAAAATGTACTGTGAAATACAAATAAGTTATTGGTGTTCAGGCATGAAAAAGGAGATACTGGGTTTTGTTACATGATGTTACACCTGTTACTAGGAAAAAGAAGAGCATTAAAAACTTGAAGGCTTGTAGCAACTATTTCCCATTCTCGAGTTGAAATGGGATGAAGTGACAATGGATTTTGTGGTGGGTAACCCAAATAAAAAGGTAATAATTTCTCATTTTATGTTATTATGGATTGACTAATGAATGTACGACATTTATTTCCTATATTAGAGACTTTCGTTGTGGAGGAGTTGGGAGATTTTCATGTTTGGGGGATAGTCCATCTGTACAGGGTGCCATAGATTATAGTTTCATATCATGACTTGGGTTTCACTTCACACTTCTAAAATATCTTAAATAATGATCGTGGTACATACATATTATTTATTACAGACTTCATCCCATAGATAGATTGGTAGTCGGAGCATACTATATAGGTCCTTGAGGATATGTTATGGGTGTGTGTGCTTAACTTCGGCAGATCATGGGAGAATCACTTGGAAATAGTGGATATTGAATAATAAAATTATTTTCAGGGATCTATACAACTAGATCCATATGAGGATCTTTATGTTAGACTATGCAGATCACTGCTATGCTGGATAGAGGTAGGTGAGTCAATGTTGTCGAGATCGAGTTTCATATAGGAGATATCAGAATAGGTTCAGCTGATTTGGAAATGTATGGCTATAAATTAGAGAAGGAAGAAGTTGTATGCTGATAGACATATACAACCCCTATAGTTTATATAGGTTAATGATGTATTCCTTCCGGTGTTTTATAGGATGGGTCACAACCTGATACGTTGACAGGGGATGTGGAACCTAGGTTTTTGGGACATTTTGATGTTATAGAGTGAATCTAGTTGGTGACATACTGATTAGATCATACACAATGATACAAAACTATACATGAAGTTTTCAATGTATATCAACTAAAGAGGTATCACCAAACCCCATCTCATGTGATCACTTTGGATGAGGTTGACCTTTAGATAGATGCGTCTTTTGAGGAACATCTGATACATGTGTTGGATCATAATGAAAAAGTGTCATGTTGAAAGACCATGTCAGTAGTTAATGTATTCTGTAAAAATTGGTGTCTATATAAGGAATCATGGGAAAGGAAAATAGATATGTTGGATCAGTCACCTGGTCTATTTGGCTCAGAATCTTATGGATTCTTGGGAGTGTTTCTCAAGAAAGGGTTATTAAAAGGTAGATATATTGTCAGATCCTAACCCTTTATATTGATTTATGATACATGATATTTGGTATTCCTTTTACATTGAATTAATAAATTTTATATTGGGTTTTACTTTGCGGTGTGTTTAGCTAAAAATGGATAAATAAAAATAGAAAAAGGGCTTAGCATGATTGGCGCACGATAATAGAAAACTATGTGCCTAGCCTAGGAAACTGCATATCCCTGGACTATGGTTGTTCACATAGCTGGCACACAGTTTTCCAAATTGTTCTCCCCAAAAATCCAAACCATGCACCCCAACAAAAAAATCACATGTTGGGCGCCTTATCCGGGAAAACTGTGCGCTCCTGCCTAAGAAGCCGTGTGAGTGGATTAAATTAGCACAAAATTTTTTATAAAATTACTTTTAACCCCCTAATTAATCCCAAGTTGACCCCACATGACCTTAGGTGGTATTTAATAATTCTAGATCTCCCTAGAAGAATTATAATCCCTTCCGACCACCATTATCCTTGATTCTAAGATCAAAATAATGTATTTCTTCTCTCTTGGTAAGTGAGTAAAATCTCATTGATTTCCCATTTATCCTCCAATGTTATCTTATTATTTTTATGGATGAGATCATCTTTTCTTATATGTTGGTTGAGATTTTATGAATCTAGATATTTTCTTGGGAATATAAACCTAGATCTATGGGATCTTGATTTTTTCAATCCTGAATTAAGGTATTTGATCTATATATCATCTACATCATTGAGATGGCCAATTTTGGAGTTTTTCATTGGTAAAACACTCATCAATGAATCAATTTAGGTGGTCTAATTTCAAAATACCATAGTATTAACTATATTTCATAAATGAAAGTTGTATAATTTTTTGATTTTATTAGAGATTTAAAACCCCTAATTGAATTAATTAATGGGGTAAATTAATTTATATAGATAATTGTAAAATTGGGATTTTTAGGGATTTTTTTATCAAGATAATTAATTGGGGAATAAATTTATAGATCATTGGTTTTTTAATTTGATAATTATTTATGGTAATAAATTATTATTGAATTAAGCTAGTGGAATTGATTAACTAAATGGGGAATATTGGTAATTAATTAGGTCATTAATTATCAATGTAATTATTGGGAAATTTGGGATGATTAATTTTTTAGTTAATTATGATATTTTTAAATATTATTTAAGAATAATTAATTTGTGTGTTGATTATTTGATATTTAAATTGTAAAATGGTTAATTTATTTTTGGATTTATTAAAAAAAATTGATATTGTTAATTAATTTTTGAATTAATTGGAGGATATGGATTAATTTATATATGAATTATTTATTAGAAGTAGTGGGGGTTAATTGTTATAAGAGTATTAATGATTTTTAATAATGGTTGGGAAATGAGGTATTAAAAATTATGATCTAAGCCTAGTAAATAATTATATAAATAAATAGTGAAGATTTAGTTTGTTAGACATTGTGTTCTACACTAGTGGTGCATATGAACTGTTAGGAATTTGGGTTCTTGACAATGAGTTCTACGCCAAATATAGATCTATCTATATTATTGAGAATTGCGGTGTTATACATGGAGTTATATACCAATGATAAAAATGTAAAAATGGGAATTGGGGTGTTATAATGATGTTGTACACTAATTATAAATATGTATGGTCAGGAGTTAGGGTATTTTACATGGAATTATATATCTGGAAAACATTACCACTAGAATATGGTTCCAAGGTTTCATACCAATGAAAGTAAAATTACATGTCTAATGGAAGCCTATTTGGGAAAAGTAATGATGAATTGAATAAGCCACATGGTTCAGAAATAGTGTGTACTGAAGCAGGTATTGAGGTATGGGTGTCCTCGAGAACCCAATGGTCTATCTGGTTTAATTATGATTAATTGATAATTTAACAAATTTTTACTTATGAATTGTAATAATTTATTTATATATCAATATACACTTGTTTATGATAGGATTTGTTTTAGAAACTATTGGTGGAGGCCTACTAAGTTGTAATCACAGCCTAATCGGGCAGCCTGATGGGTACCTGAATAGATTTCATGGATGTCGATTAGGTTAAAAATGGGATTCATGTTATATGGAAGAGTTAGGATGGAGCATGGTTGAGGGAACTGGATGTGGTTCAAGACCCTCTTGGGATTTGTTAGTCTCTTTCATTTGAGTTTCATTTTAGACAGTTTTCACATACATTAGAATGTCATGATTTCTTCAATACTTGTATATAGTTTTCCTATATTATATCATGGAATTTTCCTTCTTTAATTTTTATATATTATTCCTCTATTGTATTTTATTTCCACTTTTGTGTTATTCTGATAAAATAGTGTATAGTACACCCATGATCAACTTAACAAACCCTTGCCACAATTTAGTAGCCTCAGACATATGGGGAGGAGTGCCTAAGGTCATGTGACTCAATGACTCTGTGCTTTGGAATGGAGAACCTAGGTAGTGACTTTATGATTTGGCAGTTGAAAAAGAAGGCATAATATATTTTCAAAAATTTAATAAAAAGGAGGAAGAAAATATCTCTTACTAAATTTCACCATTGTAATAGGTGTACATAATGGTTCATGGAAATTTTATAATGAACGAAAAGGGGTCTTTCATAATTTAGATACCATATTTTTTGTAAGGGGGATAAGGAAGAATATATCCAAACATTAATAAATATTAATTAAAAGGAATAAAATAAAACTGGTTCATGGATAAAATTGGGAAAGTGGTATCCCTTACCTGGAGAGTGTTACTCCAAATTCTTGAGAAGAGATCAATTAGAGAATGGGGAACCTTGGGAGGAAGATATAGAGAATATATAATAGTAACCACAAGATCCAAGGATTTTTAGTGAAGAGAAATTTTATCTTGGGTGGGTTTATATAAAAAATAAGATATTAATTGTATACCATTTCTCAAATATAGTTTTTGGTCTTTATATAATAAAATATGAAAAACCAAACAACTCCCCATGGTTTTTCTCATGGTTTCTATCAAGGGGTAGGGGTTCCCAATATTTTATATGTACAATTTTCCAACATAATAAAAGAATAAACTTTATGATTTGGAAGTGAGTCATACTCTTAATTAAATGAATTTAAAACCATAAATTATATTAATAGTTTTTTGAGGACTCATAAAGGATTTAAAAAATTAATATAATAAATATAAAATCTTTTCATCTTAATAGGAAAATATACCATTGGTTATGGATACCCTTTATATTATTTAATATCTCTCTTTTGGGTCATTGTTATGTCATAATGCATACTATTTATTTATGCAGTATTTATTTTTTACCTGATAATTTAAATGTCTCAAAATATTATAAATGATTAATCATTGGATAATTTCAAAATTATGATTTATAACATAATATTAATGTTAAGAAATAGTTTTCTATATATTTTTATCGTCACTTTTAAAATAATTGTCATTATTTATTAATAAATGATGGGTTTATAACAATAACAATTTTAAAACCCTTATAAAAATTATAGTTGACATCATAAAAATTATATGATCATTTATATTTGATAAAAAATTGAAAAATATTATTAAATAATATTTATTTAAAAAACCAATTAATTTTTCAAAATAAATGTCTTAATTTAAATTTAATACTAATTAAAAATACCATTTGTGATTCATTTTATAAAAAAAATCATTTATAATGTAATGATAAAAATAAAATATGAACATTATTCTATTTAAAGTACAATATACATATTCATATTATTATGTTCTTGATACATATCCCTTTAATACACCAGAAAACTCCCTAAGAGTAAGGTGAAAAGTGGTGATGCTTTCATGGGGTGGTTTAGTATGCATGGTATGGGCAGTGATCTCGATGAGCTTGAACTTCTCCCAAATTTTTTTTTCTCATGCTTATGTTTTTAGATCTCATCTTTGGATTGGTTATGGGAAAATACATGTGTTGGTATATCCCTCATAATCTCTGAAAAATAGGCTCTATAGGGTAACATAATACTGGTTGAGGACATCACTTATTTTTTTCTATTTCAATTGGATTTATCCAAATCCAATATTTATACTAATTGAATGTTCATAATTCAAAAACTATATTATAAATGGTAAGGATTATTGATTTTCTATAAAATCTGATTAGATATAATACAACTAAATAGGTGCATGAGTTTTTTATAACCATATTACGTAAAAATGCATTTAATTGAATAATAAGGATAATATTATTTATTAGAGTTATAGTAATTACCATATCTCCCATTTGGAAATTTATACCTAGAAATTTTCTTTTCTTACACTAAAATAGATCTGTGTAATTTTGTTTCATCACGTCATATAGTTCCCACATTTCTTCTTAAAACTTGTGGTTTCTCCAAAACAATTTTACTAGGTTCATTGTCTTATTTAATAGATCATTTTTTCTACGATCTATGATCTTTACCGACTACTCCTCATATGAGAGATCATTATACAATGGTACCCCTCTAGATTGAGTACACACGAGGGGTTTGGTATGGACTTCCTCAAGAGGGTATATGTAATACATCATGTACTTGATGCATGAATGGTGGATGTGTTGGTTGATACACCACAACTATGACAAGATCAAGAATATCAAAGGGATCAATATACCTGGGACTCAGCTTTCCGTTCTTCCCACATCTCATGATCTTATTCCATAATGATATGTGGAGGAATACCATTTATCCAACTTTATACTCCATGTCTTTTTGACAATTATCCACATTTCTCTTTGGTCAACTTGTGCTTCCTTAATGTGTTTCTAAATGGTATTCACCATATCTTCCGTTTCTTCAACCATTTCAGAACCTAGCATCTTATATTTACAAACATAATCCTAGAATTATGTTATTCTAAATTAGTTCACATAAAGGTCTTTATAAGGAGTCATTTAGATGATCAGATGGAAAAAGTTGTTGTATGAGAACTCGAATAGATGTAGATTTTGGTCCCATAGTCCTTTGAATTCCATTGAATATCCTCTAAACATGAATTCTAGTGTATAAATATTCTTCTTATTGTATCCATAATTTTGAGGATTATAAGTCATACTATAGTTCTTCTCAATATTTAGACCATGATGGGAACTCTTCTAGAACATAGAGGTAAATTATAGGTCTCGATCAGATATAATCGATAGCAGATTTAAATGAAACCACACAACTTTTATAATGTATATCCCTAAAAGTCGATAAACTGTAAATTCCTCTAGAATCATAATGAAGTTTTCAGTCTTAAAATGGTGACCCACCATAGCCCAGATGGAATTATTTCATCTTTATTTCCTAAGAAGACCACTGACAGAGTCCCTGTTGATGCTTTCCCTTTTCCATGTATGTATGGGTAATGGTTGCATAATCCCCTTGGATTTTTTTCCATTCAAACATAACATTATGACATCCAATACAAATTTTTAAATATTCTTCAACATACTTCTTCATGATGTCCCACCAATAGTTATCATGGAAATATTGATACATCATTGTGCTTCCTGGATGGATAAAGAAATTCAAACTATGTGCACCATCCAACAACTCAAACATTAATTAAGGATTTGATGGTACACATAATCATGGACTAAATCTCACAAATCCTTCAATATTATCATTTAACTACATGTATTTCCCTTTTATTATAGTTTCCACTTTCTTATGAATTATTACATCATCTCTTTAAGAATCATTTTACTCTCCAAAAGAGATGGTTATGAAATAATTCGTGAAGTGATTGATGATGTTCGTTCCATTATGATTCCCATGTCTTTCCTCTTCATGTCTAAGAAGATTGGATCCATCTCAATTATCATAAATGATGGAATGGATGGATCCTTTCTACTTATAGTTTCTTCCAAATTATTTTACTTTCTAAGATGTTAGTGTAATGACTAGTCATAGTCCTCGATAAACTCTAACCAATGTCACTGGTGCATATTTAACTATTTCTATGTGAATATATACTTTAGGATTTTATGATCTATATATATATCTCACATTTTTCTTGAAATAGAACATTACACAATATTTTAAATGAAAATATCACTACAACTATCTCTGAATCCTGTTTTTGGTAGTTCTGTTCTTGAACATTCAAAATCCTTAAATCATTGGCTATCACCTTTTCATTATTCATAAACACACTATCCATGTCCTTCTGCAACGCATCCCTGAATACCATGAAAATATATCAACTTATGTGAAGTATGAGTACAAGTTCAGTGATATTCCTACATTAAAAATCCTTTATGATCTCTTTATCCTTTTAATTATAATAAAACATGGCTCCCTTATGAGTTATCTTTGTAAGAGGGTTTAAGAACAGAGTTAAATTTTTAAAAAGTTGATTATAGTACCTAGATTATCCCAGGAAACTGTGGATATATGTCATAGATATTGGACTCATCCATCCATCAATAGCTACTTTCATTAAAGGGTTTATAGATATACCATTTCTTGTAATTATTTTCCCAAACAATGAGACTTCCTTCAATGAGAACTCACATTTTTTATTATACATAAATAGTATCCTTTTATAATGTCTTTAGAAAACGTCTCATATACTCTTAATGATCCTGTTTATTTTTGGAGTATATTATAATGTCTTCTATAAATACTATCAGAAACTTTTTGAGTAAATTCAGAAAGAATCTATTTGACAAGTCCTTGAATATTTCTAGAAAAATAGTGTGTTTGAATGGAATTAATATCAACTTATAGTGATCGTACTATGTACAAAAATGTTTTCATGGAGATATCCTCCTTCTTCAACCTAACATGGAAATATCCCAGGCACAGATCCACTATGTTGAGGTATTGTTCTCCACAATGTTGATGGAATAATTCATCAATCTGTGGAGTATGAGACATTTTCTATATTGTGATCCTGTTGAGCTTACAATAATCAATGTAAAAGAACATTAACCTAATCTTATTCATGACAAGACGGACTTGTGCACCCCATGGTGAAGCACATGGGTGTAACAACCCTTTCTCCAAGTACTCTTATAGTTTTTATTCGGATTCTGAGGTTCCATAATCTTTGTTCTATACGGAGTTATGGATAACAGAAGCACCTCATTTATATTATTGATTGAAAATTTAACCTCTTTCTAGAAGGAAGACCTGGAATTCCCTCAGGAAACACATAAGTGTATTCCCTCAGAATAGGAATTCCCATATGTATGATTATTTCCTTATACCCAACCATTTGAGTTAGATATTTTTTTTAGGTAAATTGTATCCTTTATTATGATATTGGTTCTAAAAATATTCTTCCATAACCTTGAATTTGTATAGAATTGGGGGGGGGGTCAATTTGTGATACATGGAGTGAGTTCCGTCTCATGTCAATTTATGATGGATTTATATAGGGAAATACAATCTATACCCTTAATTATATCAAAGTCATGCATGGGTAGTATGACAAGGTTCACCGGGATGTTCATCCCAAAAATTGTGGTCGGGGAGGAGTTATATACATTGGATTAAATAATTTCCCAGTTTTTTATTCTCAGTAAAACTCTACTTCTATGCTTTGTGGTGGTTCTTTAATTATTATAATTAATAATCATGATATAAATAATTGTTTAGAACTAGAATAAATAAGAAAATTAACTATTATTTAATTAATAACTATAATACCCTTCACCAATTTGTGGTTGGGATCCACCTTAATAGCTAAAAGGTCAAGAGCTCTCCTTAGAGGACATGGTGGTTATTGTTTTTCACTAAAAATCTTTGGATTTGTTCCTTTTTTGTGAAATTTTTAATGGTTACATGAATTTGAAAAAATGTAAAATGCATTGAGCATTTAATAGAGAATTCTTTCT
The DNA here is from genome assembly GCA_963277665.1 of Viscum album. Classification (NCBI taxonomy): domain Eukaryota; kingdom Viridiplantae; phylum Streptophyta; class Magnoliopsida; order Santalales; family Viscaceae; genus Viscum; species Viscum album. The sequence continues at coordinate 828,634,614 of OY728151.1, read as the reverse complement.
CCCATCTCATTGGTGGGTTTCTCATACCAGTAATCCTTGGCATGCATCTCTTATTTCCCACACATAAATCATCTAATCATCCCCCTTAGGCAATTTCTAGGGTACTTCATTCAACACCATTGACAAGTGGTATGTTTAAATTTATTGGAAAAAATATATTTATCCATAGGAATACAAAAATTAAACCCCACATTCTTCATTATATCCACATGATACCCTTGAGACTCTCCAATCTACATCTCATCTTTAAGGGAACACTATACAATTTCCTCATAAATATCAATGCTAGTGATTTCAATTAAAATATTTATCGAAAAACATTTTATAGAATTCCTTCCACAACATTTCATTAATATCTTATTCAGTATTCAAATTTTTTATAAATGGTTACCACTGATTAGATTATTCCACCAAATAATAAACATCTAGTAGAACCTCCTCATTCTCAGAACATTAAAGGAAGGATAATATCTCCTGAATGGAGTGGATCCTTTGTTCGTTGATTAAGGTATTAGATGATCCCTTGAATCTGAGAGCCTTTTTCACATAAAGGACAATATTAAAACTTATTATCTATTATGGGGATTTTTTTTCTCTTCGTGATCTAGGATTCTATTTAGAAAATAATTAATTTGACAGAGTATCATCAGAATGTTCACGATTCACACTCCCACTGGGTTCAACATATCATTGGGGGCATTCATCTCATCTTCCTTTGAATTGGTTTCTTACATGATTCCACATATTTTTTGGAAATTTTTTAGAATAAATGGAAAATTAGGGATGATAATTTTTAAACTATTAAAAATATAAATTTTTAATCCAATAAAATTATAAGGATAGCTTATAAAATATATTTATTTATTAACATTTAAATTTATAGACTTTTTCTTTATTATCTAAGATCTATTTCCTAACATGTATTCATGTTGGAATTTTTTTACTCCATTAATAATTTTATGTAATGATATTATGAATTTATCAAATAATATCCCTTGGAAGTTTATATCTAAGTGTGAAGAAGTTCCCATTATTTTTCACCAGTTTCTTGTCGAGTCTAGCTCAGCGCGCTAGTTTTGGGTTTTACACGGATTTACATCTATTCCATAATCCCATTGACATGTAGTATCTATATAGAGATGTATTTTATTGATAAAACACTTAATATTTAATTACCAAAATTTAGGAATGTTTTCCTATTCCTATTCTTATCCCGAAGTATTTCTCTATACTTTTCTCATCCTAATCTCAAAAATCACTAAACATTTCCTTTGACACCCACTATGAAAATGCTTATCCTTATTACACATTAATGCCTGATTTATTAAAAAATAATACACATAATAAAAATAAAATGATAGATAATTATACTAATTTTTAGAATTAGGTATATTTCATGAGAACGTAAAATAGTAGAAACATCATCTTTATTAAAAACATCCATAACATGATCCAACTTTGAACTGCATGAGATAACCTGGGGACATACCTAAGAAATGGGTGAGCTATAAAGACTAGAAAGGGAATAAAAAAGGAATAACATGTATATGGTAATACATGTTATATAATATTCATATAACTGGGGTATAAAAGGAGTGATAATCAAAAATGTGAATAATAATAAATGATATAAGATGATATCTTATAAGTAATATAGGAAATGTGGCAACAACTTAAAACATTACATCATAAACATAGTTCAAGGATAACTTCTAATAACTCATAACTGAAAATTTATCATTAAGGAATTAGGATTAATACCTATCCAAACATTATTTTTCTTGATACTAATCAATTCAAAACTTGTTAGAGTGAAATATAATCCGAAGTGCACCCATAAATTTCATTTCATTATGATTCTTAAGTGTTCCATATAGGTCATAAATCATGGAATCATTTATCATTAGATTTTATTCCTTGATCAAGGAGTGTGTAATAAATAATTTAAATACCCAATAAATAAGTATAATTTCATTAATTTGAATAGACTTGGTAGAAAATGGGTACGATATTCACTACAGAATTGCTTGGCATGGAAAATCATGGAGAACTTTTAGCAGCATAACAACATCACTTAAAAATTACTAAAATTGTTTGATGAGAGAGAAAGGGGTCTCTAATAACATGAAAATAAAATTTATATTAATAGAGAAATTTAAAAACATATCAATGCATTATGAATTATAAATATAATGTATAAGATAACGAAGAAACACGAATAAAGATAAGAATGAAAAGACACCTTACTAGATTTCAGCAAGGTAAATGTTTTACAAAAGGATTAATGGGAGGGATTTAATGAGAGAGAATGTGATATATCATAATTTAGAAATAAAATGGTCAGTGAGGTGGATATGTAAAAATATATACCAACATGAACTAATGGAAATTAAAATTCATAACATAAAAGAGGTGCATGAATATAAAGAACTGTGGGAGATCCCTTACCTTTAGAGTGACTAAAAATGATTGGGGGATCTCCTTGAGGGAACAGGGAACCATGTTAGGACTCTTGAGAGGGACTGTAAGAGTAAGGAAATTATACTAGGATTTTTTGTAAATATAAATGGTATATTTGGGGGTATTGTATAGGAATTGTGTAGGGAATTGATTACCATTTCTCAAACATAGGTTTTGGATTCAATATAATAAAATAACCAAAAACACAAGATCATCCATGGTTATTCCCATGGGATCTTCCAAATGTTATTTGGTTATATTATTTTATAGGTAAAATGGCTCAAATTAATAAAATAATACCCTTTCTGAAGTGGATGTGAGTCATACTCTTAAACAAACAATCTCAAAACCATAAAATATATTAATGGTTTTGGAGGATTCATTAATGATTTATAAAATTAATAAAATTGAACATAAAATACCATTATTTTAAATTTAAAACATATATTTGTTCGTGGATATCCATTATTGTGTTTAATATATCAATTTTGTGTCATTATTATGTCAAAATGCAGAACAGATATTTCTAGGTTATTTAATTGTTACCCAAAAATTCAACTCTCTCAGAAAATTATAAAAAATTAACCATTGGATAATTTAAAATTTATTATTTCCAATATAATATTAATTTTTTTAAAAATATATTTTTAAATTAATTTTAATTTATTTTTAAAATAAGAATTTATATTTATGAATAAATGTTGGGGTTTTTGAAAATAACAGTTTTCGAACCCTTATACAAATTAAATTTGACTTCATATAAATTATATGATCATTTATATTTGATAAAAATTATTTAATAACTATATTGTATTTTATTTACTTAAAATACCCATTGATTTATCAAAATAAATATCTTAATTGATATTTAATACATGTTAAAAATATCTTTTTTATTGTATAAATATAAAAACCACTTATTAAGTAATGATATGAAGAAAATACGAACATTATTAATTTTCAAAATTCAATATAAAAATTCGTATTATTACTGTATTGATACATATCTTTTTAATACACTATAAAATTCCATAAGAGTGTGGTGTGTGATGGTGAGACTTTCATAGGGTGGTTTGGCATACATGGTTTGAGTCGTGATCTCAATGCCCCTGATCTTCTCTGGTAAATGGTTTCACTCATTCTTAAGTTATAAGATAATAGCTTTGGATTGGTCAAGGGAAAATACTAGTAGGAATCTATGATAAATGTGATTCATAGGGTATGATCATATATTTGATTCTATCACTTCCTTTTTCTATGTTAATTGGATTTATCAAAACCCTATATTTATAAAACTCATATGATCACAATTAAATGGATATATTATCAATGATAAAGATTATTAACTATATTTCAAATATGATATCATATAATAAAACAAACTTAGTGTATGTTTTTTTATACATGTTACATAATTAAACCTGTAATTAAATCATAAGTTGGATTTTATTTATATAATTTTGGGTCGTTATCGAATGACCCTCTAATTAAGAGACCACAATAATTTAATATCTATCTGAATGTAGATGGTGTACTATATATTATAGGGGATGGAACATAAGGATGATATTGGTTTATTTATAGAGGATCCATATCTATTAAACCTTTTTTGAAAAAAATAGACATTTCAATGAACAGGTAAAAGTGTTTTTTAATATACTATACTTTTCATCATAACATAATGTTATTTATACAACATTTACATAATTTAAATTAAATTTTTAACTACTCATATAGATAAGGAATTCTATATTGGATCTAGTAATAACACATTATTGATGTTGAAGCTATTTAATTTTTAAGGAATCAATAACTTGGGAATAAAAATCAAGAGAGTCCAAGCATCGCCATGTTAAGTAAAGTTGTTGTGGAAAGTATAAAATTTTAGGTTTAATGGAATCCTCATGGACATATTTTTGAACCCAAAAATTCCATTTTTATTAGTTATAATGAGGATTAAATGAAAATTAATGTTCCAATTGATATATATATTCGGCACATTGTTCTTCTTATATCAAAGATAACCATGTGGGAATATTTTAGGTTGATTATATGATATATATTCCTCATTTTTTAAAAAATTTGTAATATTTATTTAGTTTTTATTATTATATATAGAGTTAATTTATTTTAGATTATTTTTCTAGGAAATTTGTAATAATATTTTCTAGAAGATCTTTTAGAGCCTTTTAGACACTTCATAAAAATAATAATCTTAGGGATTGATTCATAAATTTTTCATGAAAAACATTGGGAATTTTTATAATGAATTTTAATATTTTATTCATTTTCCCATTTTGATTACTTTATTTATATAATTGTGTGTGATTTTCAATTAATTGATTAATTTTTTTAAAGGAAAATTAAAATTTTAATTTGAAGAAATTATGAAATTTTTGATGTTTTTTATACTTACTCATTGTCTAAGGGATGTGTGATGGTAAACTGCTCTCAAACTTTATACAGGGGAAAATTAAATAAGTGGGTAAATGTATCATTTGGATTAAATGTGATGTGAAAAGTTAACATTTTCCTTCCAATGGTTATGTAATGGTAGAAAACATGTTGTATAACTTTAGATGAATTATATGTAAAGGTTCCCTAGTTTTTTAAATGGATCTAAAAAGGCAACACACGAGATACGTGAGGGTAAACCATAAATTTAAAATGTTGTGTATGGTAATGGTTTCAACTAAGTTAGTTTAACCATATGAATATATCCTCTATATAAATTCACCCACATACTTCCACTATTTTATAAGGGTAATAGAAGGTTACATGAAGGTAATCCACAACTGCATAAATATAATGTAGCATTGTTTAATGGTAGTATCAGGTTTTCAACAGATACATGATGGTAATATTTTTTCCTCAAAATACTATATATGGGTGCAAATATTTTTTTGAATGATTGTGTAAGTATAAAACTCCTATAGAGTTCTAACTTAATAAGCGTAAGGAATAAGTTCTTCATGGAAGCTTCCATCAAGCTCAAGACACATTATATCAACTTTATTGAATACTAAAAACCAATTGGATTCCATTATAATATTAAGAGATGTCTATGTGATTTTTTATGAAGAAAATTAATACCCTTATACTTCAATATAGTATACCATCATCATAGTCTATTTATACTATCATTTGGATACTCTACCACTATCTTCCCCCACTACTCGATCATTATACTACTTGTGAAACCTATTTCTATCCTTGAAAACTTATACCACTATCAAATGATTCTGCTATGACAACACAGGTAACCAATTCTAACTACCACTATCATCTATTCATGACAGATCCACAGTTTGGTCATACTATTTTCATTGTGCGACTAGCAATAAGACATGACACTAGTAGCTTCACCTTCACACCACCACTATTTCCATGCCTGAGTTTGTCAGACCCACATTCCAAATGATCAAAGTAACCATTAATGCCACTTTCCATATTTTTCTCATGCTCCATAACCACTATAAATAGATTTAGGAACCTTGGAATAGACCCTCAATCTTGAAGGATATCCCTGAAACACAACATGAAAGAAATAAATCCATATTTGAAATGGTGCATGACGCCATTGGTTCATGTATGTGCAGTGAATGAGAAAATATGGAATCATGATCAGAAATTCAATTGATCTAAGAATCTATTTAAAATTATATAAGAAGGTTTAGAAACATATATTTATATCCCATGGTTTACAGTGGAATCCCTATCATGAAGAACCCATAGAAAAGGCTTGTTATTTCATATTGAAGCCCATATTTAAATCTTAGTGTGGGGTTTGTGATTATTAGAAGAATCATGGGTTGAGAAATGTGCTCCCATGCAAGTGATATTGAATAAAAAATTAAATAAAATTACCACATGAATTAACATGCTAAGACAGATTCCATATGGAATCTAATTGTGTTATATACCATGGTTTAAAAAAGGATACGGCCAAAGATTTCAGATAAAAAAATTTGGAAGTCTTAAATGCATTATCTCTCTCTTGGTTAATAATAGTCAAATTTTTTAAGGATGTATTAAAATGGAATTATGAGGGGAAATATATACTGAATATAAAGAGAACAACAATTCACAGATTTTAAGAGAATAATTTAATAATTAGAGGTTGAGTTTTGAGATACCAATGTTGATAGATTAAAAAAAGTCTTGGGATTAAGAGGGGTGTAAACCAGTAGATGAGGATCATGGAAAACTCAACATTCTGCCCTAGATTTCTATTATTTCATTTCTACATTGTTTTTTATTAAAAATTATTCTAACCCAAAAATATCTATTTTTTTCTATAATGGAGGGGTAAAAATGTTGATTTATGGGGGAAGGAGAGGGGTCCCATTTTGTAATGCTAGATTCCAAGAACACAGTTTGAATACAATAATAAATTTTCAGTAATAATGGTTTTCAATTATTAATATTATAATTTTATTTGAATTCTATTTTTTTTATTATTTAGTTTTTTTAATTATTTCATAGATTAAGGAATTTTTCCCCTCTAATTAATTTTGGATAATATTAATTGATTAGTCTAGACTCAAGTATAGATTTTTTATTGATTAATAAACACGTGAGGAATATACAGTAATTAAAATTTATTTCATGGGAATAAAAGTACCTAATTAGGGATTTCATATGTAATTAAAGGGTAATTAATTATGAATTTCATACATAGGAAGGAGTCTAGTGCAAATCAATGAAAACTGTTTGGACTAAACTAAACATCATTTACCTCTATCAATAGTAAAAAATTGAAGCGATTTAGAAACATTTCATTAAATAAATTAATAAGGGATAAATATTTTTTTATCTTCAAAAGGCAATGATAGAATTACTATTGGGAATATGAACCTGAACCTAATCACTTATCTATAATTTTTATTTTTAATGTTTCTTATTTCACTGTTAGCTAGTCCTAAAATAATAATTATCATTTTCAATTTTAGAACCATTCCAACTAGATTAGATTATTAATCCGAATATATGACTTATTTCACCACTACCACTAATCCATTAGGAATATAAATTTTATTTTTTCACACCGCATGATAGGTGTGTATTAAAAAATTACATCATTTCTAAAGAGTTAGTGTTAATCTAATCTAGAATTTTTATGACTGGGACCTCTAATGAAGGATTATTTCCTTTTTATATTGACATAAATAGAAATTATTTATCTAAAAATAGGGACCATGTTATTTTTGAATAAATTAATCTAGAGTACTGAAGTGAATTTTCTAATTTTCACACCAAGTATACATTCCACAAAATAAACTAGGACTAGACCCTAAGGGACCTTTTTTGCCCCCAATTTTCTAATATAGGATGCTAATAAGATATGAATTATTTAAAAAATGACAGTGAATTTCATTTCAATATGATTCTAGCATAAAAAATCCACATTCTTGTATATTAGGATATAAAATGATATATTTCAGAATTAATATTTGTGTTTCAAGCTTTATGTAAAGAGGTCTAACTGAAGATCAAATTAAGTGGAGGTAATTCCCTCTTTCACTTTAAGGAGATAAAAATAAATGGTTTTATGTGTTTCAACCCAGATACATACATGATTGTGGGGACCTCCAATCATATTTTATGAAAATATTCATCCCATCATCTAGGAGAAGAAAAATTTGGAAGTTAATCTGCATCATCCAACATTCATCTAGAGAAACTCCTTATGAGTATTGGGGAATATTCAAGATGATATATGTAATATTCCCTCATCAAGCTAATGAGGAACCCCAAATTTTAGTGTTATTAAACAAAGTACTTATATATAATGATGAAAACCTCTAGTATGCATTATATATAATGTATATGAATGAAAAGTCATTAAAATAATCTAAGAGTCTGGTTGAAATGATATAAAAAAATTCCCATAAATTTAGAACATGAGGTACTATCACACGATAAATTTCAGTTGTAAGAACTCATAATTGACCATATTCACATGAAACTGAATTTTATGGAATATATATTTTAGAGAGACACATTTATTTTAATCAAGTGAGTAATAAGTAGATACCACCTTCGGTATGTGATTTATTTTCATCCCCAAACCACTTTATAGACCAATATATTGGAGTATAATGTTAGGAATGTTGTTCCACATTACATCCACATAAATTTTTATATAATCAACCATATAAAGAGGGATCACTATACTAACTAGGATTTAGAAGTTAATAGAACCAGTATAGACCTCCCCATATAGTCAATATCTATCTCAACCCTTATACCATCAACAATTCTTGGACCCACCACCATTCAAAAAACCATCAAATAAGATTTAAAACCATCAAACATTCCATCATCGTCACTCTAATTGTTTCTTTATGAGTATCCCAAAAAAATTTCAACATCATATGAGAATAAACATCTATGTTCCATGTTTTAGAGGCTATAAAATAAAATGAATATGCAATTAAACTATTTTTGGAGTCTCATGGAAATACTGGTAAAAAAATTACCAGAGACTTCCATCCCATACATTTTAAAATCCAAAGGGGAGTGTAATATTGACTATAATAAGTAGTGGTATGGATATTCATCCACATGAACCCACGGATGTTCAATATTGATCTGAATAATTTAAGGCTAATAATCCATTAAAAAATACTTGAAGATCAACCTAACCAACAATAATAACAGAGGATATAATAATAAGTGAGGATAAGGTTTATGATGGAAAGACCTGAAACACCCTTAAAAAGAAAACAAAGGGAAAATAATGGCATTCCCTCACCAAACCCATAAAGGGTTACTCATTCCAACAATCTTAAATATGAATCGCATCAAAATTGATTAAATAAAAGGTTGAGATCAAAATATATCTCTTGGAATCCATATTCCATTTTCCCAAGTGTGCCAAAATTCTCAGGATATGTTTATAAAAAGGAAGAGAATTGATGGAAATGGGTAAATCAACAGAGGGATGATATTTTTAAAATTGATCACACCACCATTTCCAAAAAGTGTTATGATCCTAGGAAATTATTTATTTATTTCAATATTGGATATTTGAATTTTTTCTTTATTTTTGTGATCATGGTACATCCATAAATTTCATGTATCACTCTATGTTTTAATCATTGTAAATAGAATAATTAAATTCCATGAGATTTGTGGTTTAATTAGAAAATAAATCTACTACTTTTATAGAATGGGTTTTAGAAGATGTTCGAGTTGGAGTGAAATTACTGATATTACCTATAGGCTTATATATTCTTACTATGAAGGAAGATAAATCCATTGAGAATTCACCAATAATTTTGGGAAGACCATGTGTAAAGAAGGATAAGAAAACAATTAGTGTATATGAAGGGATCCTTAACATAGATATTTGAGACAATAATTTGTATTTCTATTCTTTTGACACTATGAATCACCCATCAATTAATCATTCCCCCTCATAAATTTCTTGTCAAGATGGTGTCAAACACATCAAAGATTTCAGTATGATCAATGAATTCTTAAGCTTATCAAATAACTTTTCCAGTCAAAAACAAAACAAAACAGGTGAGTGTGAAAAAATATTGAAATTATAGTTTCATATAGGAATAAGAGATAACATTTGATTTTATATAAATTTTATTAGTTTAGACTGATAGGATTACTTTTATAAATAACTTTCAAGCTTTGTGAGTGGTGAACCAAATTTCAATCTCAATTTTATCTCCTGAACAAAACCTATAATGAGGAATTAAAAACTCTCCAATGTGATTTGAAATATGTAAAACCCATTGAAGTAAAAAAAATTAAATAATCATTAAAAATAACTTATCAAAAACTGAAGAACAAATATTGATTTACCTTCTAAATAGAAAAATCTAAGACATTGGATTCAGTTTATACGATATACATAGAATTAACTCCAAAATCTACTCACATATAATATTGTTTGAGAGGGATTGATGACCTTTTATATAGCCTCAGAGAAGGATAAAATTTGCCATCATGTAATATGTGATGAAATATATAGTGATGTTTTTACCAGCTAATATCATATATCTAATTTCTAATTCACAAGGGGTTAACCCATTCCATGTTATTCCCAAGAAAACCAAGTTGTCTATTGTGGGAAATTAGAATAATTATTTAAGTCCAATGAGAGTTCTGAAAAGTTAGATAGATTTTTTTGATTATATTAATTTGGATCATGACACTAGAAAAGTAAAATTTTCCATTATTTTCATTGAAAAAATTATTGTGAGGTTTATTGAAAGAACTAATAATTCTTTCATAGAAGGATTCACATGATATTTTCAAGTTCCCATTTCTCAGATGGATTATGAGAAAACAACCTTTACATGTCCTTATGGAACCATTTTCTACTAAAGGATAACTTTGGGGTTATGAAATTACTCATGAACATTTCAATAGGGAATGGTAATTATATTTTCAGTTCATGTTGAGGATTTCTTAGAGGTATTTCTTAATGAATTAACCATATTTGGTGATTTTTTTGATCACTACATGGGAAATCTAGAATGAGACTTGAAAACTTGTATTGAAAAGAATATTGTTTTGAATTTATAATAGTTATTCTTCATGGTTGAGAAAATTATAGTATTATGACACATAATTTCATAAAAAAATTTGAGTTAGATAAATCTAATTTTGAAGTTGTAAATTCCATTCTACATCCAACTCAAGTAAATTATATTAGATCCTTTTTTGTCTATGTTTTATTATAAAAATTATTCATTGATGTTTGTAGTCATATTTCTCTTCCACATTGCTTGTTTATATTTGAAGAATTTAATTTTTATTTTAATAATTATTTTAGGAAATGATTTAATGAGTTGTAGTAAAGATTGTTTTACCCACCAATAATGAAACTACCAGATTGGGAATACCCTTTTGTGATAATTTGTGATGCATCAAACTATGATATGGGAGTGGACCTCTTCCAAAGAATTTAAGGAATACCCGAAGTTATATTTTATCCCTTGAAGAAATTATATTCTTCTCATATCAAATATATAACCACTGAAAAGGATTTATTTGAGGTAGTTTTTTTTATTTGATACATTAAGATATTATTTTCATGCAACTAATGAATTTATCTTTTTTGATCATATAGCCCATAGGTACTTGATGAATAAAAAAGATTCCAAACTATGGTTTTTGGGATGGATTCTAATGTTTCAATAATTAAATTTATAAGTTAATGGTAAGAAGAGAGCCAAAAAAATATGTGCAAGACTACATCAACAAACTTATTAACACTCTTGAAGCAAAAACAAAAGAACAGAACACACTAAATGATCACATTCCACGAAAAAAACCCAATAAATTATGGAATGTGAACTACAATGGCATTCTGTAATAGTAAATTATTTGGTAAAATATTGGTTACTATCTCACCTTAACTACAATAAAACATAAACTAAAAGCTGAATCCCAATTTTTTATTTTGGATGATCCATTCCTCTGGAATATTAGAAATGATAAAGTAATATGATTAATTTTTCTCTCAAATGATAATGAATATATATTTGAGGACCATAACACACATGGTTGTGGAGGAGATTTTAGACATTATAGAACTAGGAGAAAAAAAATTAATCCAATATATATTGTCCAAATTTTTTTATTCATGATCGTAAAATTTCCAAGAAGTATAAAAATAAGAAATTTCGTTAAAATATTTCAAAAATAGAAGAGATTCATCCAAAAAACCATTTTCTTCTTAGAAATTTTTAAAGTGTGGGATATTTAATTTATGGTAACTTTCTCCATATCATTTTCAAAAATCTTATATTATACTTATTGTTGATTATGTCTTAAAATGGGTGGAATTGAAGCCACAAAATCAGATTATTCGTATGTTTTGTGTGATTCTATTAGGTTTTCCATTTTCTATAAAATCAGATTCCAATAGGCATCTTTATCAACCAAGGGTCCCACTTTGAAATAAAATAATAGAGTCTATTAATAAAAATTATGGGGTATGTTAGAAAAAATCCATAGATTATTATCCCCACATAAATAGCCATGATAAAATGTCCAATAGGGAGATTCAAGTTATTTTAGGGAAAATAGTTAACCCCAAATGCTGGATTGGATCCATTTTTTATAAGATACCTTATGGGAATAATGTTTATACTAAATGAATCTATAGGTATGAGCCCTTGTGGATGATTTATAGAAAAAAAATTCATCTACCAGTGTAGTTGGAGAACCAAACATATTGGGTTGTAAAGAAGAATAATTTAAATTTAGAGAGGAATGGGTCATATAGGAAACATTTAGTTATAAGATATGGAAGAAATAAAAATAGAAACCTATAAAAATTTAAAAAAAAATTAAAAGAGAGTACTTGAGTGTCTCATGAGAAGCTAGTCTAAATAATAATCATCTACAATATATACAAAGTAATTATCTATAATTCCATACTGAATCTTATTATAGTTAAAAATAATTCTGGTTGGGAAGGTCCATTTAGAGGAACTCATTTCTATCCTTTTGGTGTTGTAAAGATCAGTAAAGAATAAAAATGTGACCCATTCATGTTCAATGGGAAAAGGATGAAAAATTTCTGATGGAAACTTACCCTAAGAACTAGTAGTGGAACTCAAACTTTTCCAAACATTTTATTGATCACTACTCAACAAGTTCAATGATCCAATGACGGTAAACATGAGAATTTATAGCAGCAACCCCATTTTTTAATTATTTCTTAAGGTTTATTGTTTTATTATGTATCAACCCATCTATTTTAGCTTTTCGAACTATAGTAGAATTATCATTACATTTCATGTGTTGTTTTAATTTGTCAACCCATCAAGGGAGGGAGACAAAGGATAGTCCAGAATCCTGAGGAGTATGAGGAAAAGAGATAAACAATTTCATGTGAAAAAGGAAGTTCATCAACATATTCATTAACAAATATTCTAGTGACATAGATTTTTCTTTCATATCTTATTAAATCATTTCCAAGAAAAAAAAATAAAATCATTACGCAACAAGAATATAATTGTTCAGTGTCAAGGGAAAATTAAGACCACATATAACATTTAGAAAATAAAACAAAAACTTTTATTTAAGTCCTTATTTTCAAGGTTCTTATTTGACCTTGAATTCTATTTAGTACATGTAATCACTTGAGGATATACAAAAACATGGGTGAGCTAAAATCTTCATAAGATGATAGATAATAAAATGAAACAATATAACATGGATGAGAATAATCATTAACATCAAAACATATAAAAATGTCCACAATCATTAGAATAAGAATTATATAAAGGCATATGATGTGGAAATGCACAAAAATGAAACATCATGTCGTAGTGGTAAACTACTACACATATTTTTGAATAAATATAATATAATGTTCAAGAATATTTCACTTTCCCGTGAGATAAATCACATTACCTAATAAAGATGAGCTATATATAATTTTGTTAACAACCATCACATCATAACATTTACATTATTCTATATAATTTGGAGAGCACCTATTACATCACAACATTTACATAATCATCCATTTCACATAGAACATATATCAATATTAAAAATAAAATAACCAATCAAATGGAATGGGTTTCATTCAATAATAATAAAGTAAAAAAAATTGGGTTCCTAATTTTAATTGAGAATAATGTAGTTGATATAAGAATCATCAACATTGAGTGAAGAATAAACAATTTTGAGAAGTAAACGGTGTGTTTTTTTAAGAATACTTCTTTTCGAAAACATTGTGTTTATCATAAGCTCAAGTAGAAAATATTTTTATCCCATAAAACAGAAGATAATGATGATGAAATTATTTTTAAGTAATAACCATCCTGAAAATGATGTGAAAGAGGGAAACCCTAATGAATGAGAGTTGGGTTCGAGAATTACCCTTCGCTTGTGTTTGAATGATTTATTCGCATTAATGTCCTATATGATTACATTAAATTAATTAATTAACAATTAAATACATTTTATACATGAATATTATTTGTTATGGTTTTATTCTATTTTTTATGGGACTCAGGATGAGTTATAGAGTTTAATTTTTTCATTTAGGAGTGTTTATTGTCTTAGTTTTCTTGATCGGTTCACTTGTATACATGAATGGAATTTCATGTAAAATGAAAAGAAATATAAAAAATTGATATTATATGTTAATAATGATATTTTAAAAGTTTAAATTATCTTGTAATGAGTTTTTATATATTGTTTGAGGATGAATATTATTATAAAATTTAATAGTTGTCATTTTAGGTTAATTTTGGAGATTTTTCGATCACAACTAACTCATTTTGTTTTATGATTTAGTAGTATGTATAAATGTTGGTTCTAGAAAATAAAGATGTTTATAAAATAAAATTTAAATTTTTTTTTTCACCAATTTAATATTTTTATTAAAATCCCTGAAGTTGTTAATGGAAAATGAAATTGCATCGCCCATGATGTCGGTAAATTGACACATCAAGGGCGACGATTTCATTGTTAAAAAATTAAAGAGAGATTGGGTGGATTATAATGATGAATATTCCATTAACATGATATAATTATTTTATATAAAATATAATTGATTTTTAATTGCATTTGGATGAAGGAATGTGATTTAAGAATAATAAAATAAATTAATTTGAATGGATATTAAAAGAAATAGAGAGAGGATTTGCTTATCGAAGTTATCCTCCTTGAGAACCTCCTTAGGGAAATGTTTTTAGTATTTTGATGATACCAAGGGACATGGATGTGGGGGAGGGAAAAGGTAAAAGTATTGAGAAAAATATAGGCAATGATTAAATCTTGGGAAGTGTGAGGGGTGGTATTTATAGTTTATATGAGGGGTGTTTTTTTAATTATTTAATTCATTATTTTATTATTTTTATCATGAAAAAAATAATGTTTATTCATGAGATAAAATATAGTAATAATATCATGTGACTTCAAACCAATGGTTCATACATGAGTGATGACTAAATTAATTGTGTATTTAACTTAAAATGTCTATATACTGTAAATTATTGTATTTCACTATTCACAAAAAATTCAAGTATTTTAGAAAAATCCCAAAAATTCACCCTAACCATTTATTGAAAAGTATAATACAAAAGTGAAATCCATTTTTTGAAAATAATTTTCTATGTATGAGTAATTTAATTTTTTATTAAAATCAAAATTTACTAGCAAAATATAGCTTTTATAATTATAACTGATTTTATAACCATGTTGAACTATTAGTTATGTTATCATAAATTAATATTAAAATTATAAGACATTAAAAGTTTAATATTTGAATACAATTTATGAAATTAATTTTTTAAACATTTATTAAATTATTCATAATATTTTAATTAAAAATTTATAACGTATAAAAATACCAACACTTAATTAATATTTATTGAAATATTTCATTACTATTAATGTGATATAATTATATAATATTTTCACTTATAAGATGCATAAATTTTATTTATACTTTATTGGGTGAGGATACTATTCATTTGGCTAATTTACTATTCATAGTGGACATATTACTATTTTATGTTTATGTTACTATTCCATCAGTATCGGTTCCTTAACTTCTATAAATAATTATTATTTCATTAATTATTCATTTATAATGATTTTATTATGGTCTATATGGGATTTTATGATATTTATATAATATGAAATTACTTCACAATTGGATAAATTCCATTCATAACAGTTTGGGTCATTATATTCTTGCCCCCATATGAAATTTCTCCCTTAAACGATCATTTTACATAAATAGGTGAGGGTAATTCTCCTTCATCACCTACTCTGGTTACCAAGTTGCTTTTTCATACTTATGGTTCATACCCATCCTTTTGACAAGGTAGGTTTTCTTATGGAGTATAATCTTATCTATCCAGTCCAGAATCCGGAATGGTGCTCCTCGTAAGAGAGATCATCTTCTAGCATCACCCTATCTGATTTTAGTAAATGTGATGGATTTGGTATGTACTTCCTTATGAATGATTCATGGAGAACATCCTGAACATGATCCATATTCAATGGAAGTGAAATATGATAGATTATGGCTCTTATGAAATCAATGATCTCAAAGTGGATAATGTACCTTGGCCTTAGCTTCCCTTTCATTCCAAACCACATGACTCTCCTCCATGTTGATATTTTATGGAAGAAATTATCTCCAATTTCATACTATATATACCTTCAATGGTTCTCATTAACTCTCTTTTTCAAACTCTAGGCAGCATTGATATGTTTCTGTGTGGATTGATCATTCTCTATCATCTATTTCACAAGGTCATGTCCATGTAGCTTTATTTCACTAACTTCATCCCAAAAGGTTTGGGCTCTACATAGCATTCCATACAAATTGTATGGATCCATCTGAATACTTGAGTGAAAGATATTACAATATGAGAACTCAACAATGAGAGATTCTTATACTATCCACCTTTTAATTTTAAATATAAGGATCTCAGCATATCTTTGAGAATAATAATAGTCTTTTCAGATTGGAAATCACTTTGTGGCGATAGGTTGTGCTGAAATTTAATTCATTACTCAAAGCATGTTGATGATTACACCAGAATTTATATGTAAACCTGGGATCAAGATAGGAGAAAATTGAGTGTATAACTCCATGTAGTCTCTCCGCTTCCTTTACATATATCTTGGAAATTTTATCAAGTGTGAGGTCATCCAAAATAGTGATAAAGTGGGATGTCTTAGTGAGTTGGTACACCACAACCCAAATCGCTTTATTTAATTTGGATTACATTAAGAAACACATGACAAAGACCATAGTGAAATTATCCCATTTCCATATGGGTATAGGAAATGGTTTCATAATCTAATTGGACTTATGTCATTGAAATTTATCTTACTAACATATCCGGCACCTTGAGATATACTATGCCAAATCCTTCATTTTTTCCCACCAGAAGTGTTCTCGGAGATCATTGTACATCTTGGTGCAACCATGAATGATAGATAATATTGATCTATTTTCATTATCCAATTTATCCTTCCATATCCTAGGAGATAGAGGAATAAAAAACCTTGTTCCAAACCGAATAACATTATCATCATTGATATCGTACACTTTCAGCATTCATTCCTATAATATATTCAATTTCTTTTATAACACTAGATCATCCCTTAATGCCTCTTTAATATTATATTGGATAGATAGTTAGGAAATCATTTGGTAATGGTTGTATGTATTCCCTAACATTATCATTTCCAAACCCATTCTTTTTTTTATCCATGAAGATAGGCTCTTTCCCAATCCTCAACATAGATATTATAGCATTTTCTATCCAATATAGAGCATTAACTACTATGTTTTCCTTTCCATGATGATAGTGAATTGGGAAACCATATTCCTCTATTAGATCTAACAATCACCTTTGGTTCATGTTGATCTCCTTTTGTTCGAATATATCCATTAGACTATTTTGGTCGGTATATATGTCACACTTCTCCCCAGAAAGGTAGTAATTCAATATTTTTAGTTAAAAATTCATATATGGTAACTAAAGATCATGCGTCAAGTTGTTTTTCTCCTGGAACCTTAACAGTTTTGAGGAATAGGCTAACAAATTATCATTTTTAATGAGTACACATCTAAAACTATTATTTGAATCATCCCTGTATAACACTAAAAATTATTCACTTCTTGGTAATGTGGTGTAGTGCTATGATTTCCCTTCAACCCCTTGAAGGTTTCCTTGGATTTATATATCTAGATATCCTTTACACTATTCTATGTTAACATAGTTAGTGGTCTTGGAAACTAAAAGAAACATCAATAATAAAATCATTAATACCCATATTATACAAGTAAACGACAAATTTCTATGACACAAGAGGGTATGGCCATTCCTCAATTGAATTTTTAAGGGCCCATAAAAATTCCATACCTTGTGATAACATGTCCAAATAATGTGAATTGATGCATCCTAAAGTCAAATGTACTAAAAATGGTGTACAACTTCTCATTAGTTAATTTCTCCAACAAATTCATTATATGTTCTTCATGTTCCTACTTGCACTTGTAGTAGATTATAATATCATTGATAAACACTAACTAAATTTTTTCAAAGTATTGTATACTGACTCTATTCATCAAATCCATAAATATTTTAGGGTAATTAGTACATATGAAGGGCATCACAAGTAACTTGTAGTGCCAATATCTTTTACGGATGTAAGTCTTCTGAATATCTTCCTTCTTCATCTTAATTTGATTATATCCAGAACAATGTTACACCTTTTTGAATTATAGATCTCCTCACAACTAATCAAATAGGTCATCAATACTAATAAGAGGATATTTTTTCTTTATTTTACACTTGTTGAGTTCCCAGTAATTGATACATAGCTATTTTGATCCATCCTTCTTCTTAAAAAACTGCATTTCCACACCCCAAGGTGATGTACTAGGGTGTATGAACCATTTTTCCAATTCTATTATAGATTCTTCTTTAACTCCTCTATTTAAAAATGGTCCATCTTATAGGGACACTTTATGATAAGAGTATCTTCTGGAATGAGTTATTTTTATAACTCTACATCACAATTAAGGGGATGTTTGGGTAACTCTTCAAGTAATATATCACAGTATTCCCCCAAGATGGGAATTTCCCCTGGGTTGATAACTTACATTTACACAACCATTTGAGCGACATATGAATTTTCACAAGGACTCAACTCCAACACCATTGAATGGTCTTGAAAATGATATTCATGATCTTACCTTCATTTATAGAGGGTCATGGGATAGTCCAGAATATGAAAATATATTCCCTTTTCTCGATAGTTGATATGTGATTTATATAATGAGATCCAATATGTCCCCAGTATAGCATCAAACTACACCAAGAGAATTATCATGAGATTTTCTAAATGAATCTTCCCACATACTCTAATAGTAGAAGAGTCTAACACTTGGGTTGAAATGATTTCACCACTATGAGTTTTTACGGATTTCTCTACATCAAGGTTTTGGGGAATTATTCAACAGTTAAAAAAACTTGAAATATATAAAGGAATTCATAGAACCATATTCAAATAATAATTTTTTTCCATTCATGAGTGAATATTAAGTGTATCATGTACAACTTCGTTTTAATGTACCACTTTAGTAATAGTGATTGCATAGGTCCTTCTTATCTCCGTAGGATTTGGTGGCTACAGATGCGGATTACCCTCAAGGATATGATTTTTACTGCACTGGCTTGTATATTTCCATTTCTCCTTACAATTGTAGCCCTAGACCTTGGGTGGTTCTCTCCTTTACTCCACCACGTTATCATGATTCCTCATGTATTTTTTACATTCAGGAGAATGGTGAACTTTTCTTTTACACTTGAAGCATTTCCTTATCCCGTTGAGGTAGTTCCCATGATTCTGTTTCCAACATTTTCGACATGTGGGGGGTTGAGTTTTCTTTCCTCCATTCTCATGATATCATCAATATTGAAACTCTATCTTTCATTTCTTATCAGCAAAGCCATGGGAAAATTCTATAAACTCTTTATCCACTTTGAGTGAATATTGATCATCTTCTTCACAACTCCCAAAGTCTCAAATTTTAGGATCCTTCAAAATGTACAGTTTTAAACCACTAAAGAATCTATCAATTTTGAAATCATTTTTATAATAAAACTCGGACTGTACCTTAAAATACTTGCAATTTTTTTCATATTATGTGACATCTCCTCCATCATTTTTCTTCAACCCAATAAATTCTCTATCCCTCTTGGTTTAAAGAGTTAGAGGTAAATACATGTTAAGAAACAATGTCTTATAGAATTACCACAACATATCTTCAATTTCATCATTTGTCTTCATGTTCTTAATCAAATCCCAATACTACTTGGCCTCTCCATCTAGATGATAAATTGTGAGATGAAACTTTTCTATATTGGAAAAGTTAAAAACAGAAAAGATATTCTCCATAGAGTTGAACCACTATTTTAAAACATGTGGATCAAAAGATACACTAAATTTTGGTGGTCATTGCTGCATAAACCAATCGATTTCTAGTAACTCCCTCTTGGGAGAAATAGGGCATTCCACATTATTCAGATTATTTCTCATAACCTAAGACATCTTGGAAATTACCCCTGTTAAATTTAGAACTCCACCAACCGAATAATAAGGGATACTATTAGGGAAATCACTACTGTGTCCCTAACATGGGTTGTTGGACTAGTTTATCCTATATCCTACAATTTTCAAAAATAGAAAAGTATTGAACAAAAAATAACTCGCCAAGTCATCAATAAACAATTTATTCCTTTTTTGAAATCAATCTAAAGTCATATTCTATTGGATCCCAATGTTTATAATTTTATAAAACAAATATTCTTGGGTTCTTACTAACACATAGTCTTATAATAAGGGTATTTCACTAAGGTTCTCTAATACTTATTCCCAAAATAACTAAATATTACTCTAATACCAACTGTATCAACCCTAATTTTTCTTTCATATATTATTAAATCATTTTACGTACAAAAACAAAAAATCATTACACAACAAGGATCCAATGGTTTAGTTTCATGGAAAAATTAGAAACACATAACATTTAAAAAATAAAACATAAACATTTTTTTAATTCCTTCATCTCTAGATTCTTATTGGTCCTTAAATTCCCCATAGTATGTGTAATAACCTGAGGATATATATCAAAAGCGGTGATCTAAACACCCCATAAGAGTATAAAAGAGAAAATGAAACAATATAACATGGGTGAGCATAATCATTATCTTTATAACAATGGAATAAGATAAGAATCGTGATAATAATCATTAGATAAAGGCATAGAATATGGAAATTCATAAAAATGAAACATCATTTCTGAGTGGTAACTACCACACATAGTTGTGAACAAATCTAGAATCTTTTTCACACATATTTCACATTTCTCAAGAGATATATCACATTACAAAATGCATTTTAGCACTATCTAATTTTGACCACACTCATCACATCGTAACATTTATATTGTTCTTTATATATACAGGCTCACTCATCACATTAAAAAATTTAAATTATCATGCCTGCCACATAGAACTTCTATCAATATTAAACATTAACAAACCCATTCAAAGGAATGGGTTTCATTTCATAAGAATACATTCATAAACTTTGGGTTCCAAAATGAAATAGGTAATAACATACTTGATACATGAATCATCTACCTTTAGTGAATAAGAAACAATATTGACAGGTATAAGGTGTGTTTTTTTAAGGAAGAGTTCTTTTGGAAAACATTTGTTTTGTCATAAACTCAAGTAGATAAGATGCATATCCCAGAAAAGGTAATGTAATGATGAGTAAATTATTTTTATAGAATAATCATTCTCAAAATAGTGAGAAATAGGTAAAACCCAAAGAAAGAGAGTTGGGTTCGATATTTCTAATTACCTTATTTATGAATGCTTTATTCACTTTAAAATCATATTATAGTCACATTATATTAATTAATAAAAATTCAAAATACTTTTTATAAATTAATATTATTCATTATTGTTTTACTATATTCTCAGCCAATGGGACGGAGGCCTTCAATTTTTTTATTAGACAGATTCATGTTTTAAGGGAAGAAGGGGGAACCAAAATACATTAAGGGATTATAAAAATACCACTCGAGGTAAAAAAGGAGTAAAACCAAACTGATAATTAGAGCTGCCTCTCCCCAAAATTTGATTATGTTGAAGTTCGTTAGTTGCAAGGCTAATCAGCTAGCAAGTGTCATGTGTCAAAGCACATGCCTGATCTGATGGCTGACACCACACCCTCTAAAACAACTGAATCCAAAAAGCATTGAAAACATGAACCATAAACATTGAATACTTCTCTTACGACAATTCTTATGATTGAGTATGGATGAACTAACTTCCTACCTTCAGGGTCAAACCAAACTCACAAAAAACGTCATCCAGTCACTATAAGGACTCCTTCAAATAGAAAAACCCCTAATAAATCATCATTTTAAATCAAATAAAACAACATAGATTTCCAGAAATAATTTATCCAACTTCAAAAATACATCCTCAAGAGAACCTAATAATCTTGAGAAACTCTCAAAGACAATATCATACACAATAACACATGCACCAGCCACCGGAGCCACCCCTGGAAAATAACTCTGCCAATATCTATGAAAAATCTCCAACTATCTACATGATCATCTAAACCGCACATGGGAGGAAAAGATAGTGAGGAGTAGCAGTGAGCCTCAAATAGTGGTGATGTCAAAAAAACATTCTGAACCTGTAAAAGCCAAATTTATCCTCCACCCTCCGAGCTGAACCATATATGACGATGGGCCACACCAGAGGATGAAGCAAGGAGAGAATTGAAATTTTCGTTGAGAAATGTCGACTCCAGTCTGGGAATCCACACAATGAAGAGTCTCTCCAGAGTCGAAGATAGAGCACCAAAGTTGTTGTCGACCCATGCCAACACCACACCATCCTAGAGAAGAGGCATTGAACCGTATCGAATCAGTTTGGAGGAGGGGGGAGGTGATTCTTCAAAGAAAACCCTAGAGTCGTGCAAGAGAAAGGTATCCTCCACTCTGAGGCCTAAAAATATTACTATCATCTTTTGTGGGGCTTTGGATGAGTTTTTGGTTTTAATTTCATCGTTCAGTGGTGTTTATTTTCTTAGTTTTCATGATCAGTTCACTTGTATACATGAATGGAAGTTCATGTATAATGTAGATAAATATCCATAATTATTATTATATATTATTAAAGATATTACATAATTTTAAATGATCTTATATATAATTATTTTATATTCTACTAGGATGAATCATTAGAGAGAATTTACTGATGATCATATGATGTTAATTTTGGCATTTTTTCGATTACAAGTAACTATTTTTGTTTTTTCATTTAGTATTATGTATAAATATTAGTTTCAAAACATAAATATGGTTATAAAAAAATTAATTGTCAATTTTGATCCATTTAATTGTTTTATTAAAATTTCTAAATGTGTTAAATTAAAATGAAATTTTCTTTCCCATGATGTCAGTAAATTGACACATCACGAGTGATGATTTCATTTTAATTAAAATAATAGAGAGGGTGGGTGGAGTTTAATGATGTATCTTTCATTAAGATGATATAATTATATTATATCAATAATACTAGAGTTATCATTCTATTTTAATGAAGTGATGTGAGGATTGAAGAAGAAAAGAAATGAAATTGAACGGAATTTAAAAGAAAGAGAGAGAGTATTTGCCTCTTGCATTTATCCTCTATGAGAACCTCCTTAGGGAATGTTTTTTGGTATTTTTATAAGTCCATGGGATAATGGATGTTGTGAGTTACTAGCGAAGAGTATTGGGAATAATTTAGTGAAGGCTCAATGCTTGATAGGTGTGAGTAGAAGAGGGTGTGAGGGGTGGTATTTATAGTGGAGGATAGAGGTGTTTTCTCACTATTTAATTCATTAGTTTATTATTTTGGTCAAGAAAAAAAATAGTGTTTATTCATGAGACTAAATATAGTAACGAGTTGATGTGTTTTGAAAAAAATGCTGCTTAAATTAGATATGGTTCAACGAATACTCTATTTGACTTATAATGTTTATGTACTATTATTGTTCTATTTAAATATTTTCACGACCCGTCCTCGGGGCCCGTGTCGTGACTACCCCAAGCCCGCCTTCCATAGGCCAGGGGCTGGCGACTAGCACCAAGGCTTACATCCCAAAAAAAGGGAAGGCATTGCCTTTGAAAAGTAAACAAGAACCACAGAGTAAGCAAGCGGAAAAGTAAACACAAGTCAAAACTGTACAAGCTGTGTTGAAAGTAAAAGGGGCCGGAAATACAAGACCAACTATAAAGTACAACTGAAAGGAAAAACAGCAACTGAAAGGAAAAGCCGCAGCATTGAGCCTTCCTCTGGAAGTCCCACCTGAAGGGTGGGTACAGATAGCCTCCACTGCTCCTCGGGTCCACCTGACCGCTCCGTGTACGTCCCGCCCAGTGGTCCACCTCCAGGTATCGTCCTGCTCCGCAAGCCTACACCACGCTTCCGATGCGCTGTCCGTCGTCTGTAACCAACACAATGTAGTGCGGGCATAGCCCGTGCAGGGGTGAGTATACGCTACTCAGTAGGGACCCCGAGACCCCCGAAGGTCTCCCGAAATCCACAAAGGACAAGCCAAAAAGGAAAGATACAATCACGAAGTAACATCTGGCACGACTTAGGTATATGCCCATACATATACCTAAGTCGTCAATTCCCATTCGGCTCCAACGTCTGAGCCCAAGCACAACCCAGTCCACACAGGAAAGCAAATGTATACCCACACAGGATAGCTCAACACAATCCACAAAGGAGAGTAAATAGTAAATCCACACGGGATAGCTTAACACAATTCACAAAGGAGAGTAAACAGTAAATCCACACAGGATAGCTCAACACAATCCACAAAGGAGAGTAAACAGCAAATCCACACAGGATAGCTCAACACAATCCACAAAGGAGAGTAAATAGTAAATCCACACGGGATAGCTCAACACAATCCACAAAGGAGAGTAACAGAAGATTCAGCTCATGCAGGTATACTTCTTCGAATGACGATAAATATGATCAGATATAGATACTGAATCATCTAAGCTGGGACCCACATAGGATACAAGACCAGTTGTCTTCATTGATTCATCTATACTGGGACCCACATAGGATACAAGACCAGTATTGAATCATCTAAGATGGGACCCACATAGGATACAAGACCAGCACGGCTGGGACCCACATAGGATACAAGACCAGCACACTTCATCATCGCAGTCCACTGAGGATCTCTGCACGGTCGTCGCTGTCGAAGTAGCAGTCGCAGCCAGCTCTAGGGTTCCCGCACACAGCAAGCACGTTCGGGAGGGTCCGCTTCACGAGCCGAGAGTCCGATACATCAACTGTCACAAAGTCCGAAGTTGATGTTTCCAAATGTTCCGTAACGCCAACAGGAACTCAACGTCGCAGACGGCGCGTCGATCGGACGCTCGGTCTGAGAGTTATTGGCTTTTTCGTCCCAGGGGCCCGGTTGGTTTTCAAGGCAAAACCAACCCGACCGTACTCCACCTGCATCCAAACGTTGGGCGGAGTATTCCAAAAGATCCGTCTCACTTAGAGGAACACAAAAAAGCTGACGACACGTCAATCGGACGTCCGTAGCTCAAGATATGAGTGTTTCCGCTCCGAGGGCCCGGTTGGTTTCGTGTACAAACCAACCCGGCCGAACTCAAGGTATTTTGAAATTTTGAGTGCGATATACTGAAACGACCTTCTCGATCCAAGGATCTCGTTGCCGCTGACGGCGCGTCGTTTGGAGGCCCGTAGCTCAAGTTACGGGCATTGGAACGAAAACCGTCCGAAGACGGGGGGCCGGGCCGGCCAGGGCCGGTCCGGCTCGGCTCGACCGAGCGGCCGAGAGGCCGACGCGGGGTGAGCCGCCGCCCCGCGTGACACCCCTGCGGCACCCACGGGGTGTCGGCCAGACAGCCGGATGCGGCTGCAGCCGCGTCCCGAGTGACGTGGGGGGGAGCCGCCGCCCCCGCGTGACACCCCCGCAACACCCGCGGGGTGTCTCCCTGGCGACCAGACGCGGCTTCAGCCACATCCCGTGTGCGCCGGACCCACGCGGCCGTGGGTCCGCGGGCGCCGGCTTCCGCGGGCCACCGGAGTCGCTCCGGTGGTCCGTTTTCCATCCCGTTTGCGCCGTGGTTCCTCCCGGGATCCGTTCTTCACTGCGGAATCATCAAACATCCATTGCGGAACGTTCCGTCATCACCCGTCAAATCAGCACAAAAATGGAGAACGAAGAAGGGTCATCGGGCCGTGTTTGTTCGGCCCGCACCCTCCGCGTTAGAGATAAACAACGGTAGGAATAAAGTTCAACACATGAACACATATCCGAAACAGTTTTTAATGAAATGAAATTGTTTTACAAATCGGGTTCCTCATTTTGAACGGAAACAACATGGGGAAAAAGAGGCATTTCCAAAAACAAAATCCCTACCTCGTAGTCATCGCTCGTGAGCGTTCTTCGCGGAATTGTTCGTCACAGAAGAAGGGGATCGTCGCGTCGTCGCGGAAGGGCGTCGCGTCGTCGCGGAAACCGGCGTTGAGTCAGAGAACTCAACGGGCCATGAAACAGCAGATTTAATTTAATTAATTAAATCCGTGTTTTGGTAAAAACCACAAACGAGATTAAAAAGAAAATCTGAGACTCTTACCTCAAGCAGCTGATCGAAGATCCTTTGCGGAGGAAGAGATGTCGCAGAAGAACGTTGTAGGAAGGGAAAGTCGGCGTCGCGGAACACGGCGTCACGTCGTCGATTTCTGGGTTCGGCGTTCTTCGCGTTCTTCGCGATGGAGGATGAAGGCTCAAGAAGCTCTGAAAAAATCTCTCAACGAGTAATCCTCGAAAAGACTGGTTGGTCTTATTTTATTATTATGCCAACCGACGAAAAAGGGTAAGTAACGACCCATCAATTCGTTGTATTAATTCAACGAAAGAAACAGCTCATTTAATTTACGAAATAAACTGCCCAATTAAATGGTCTGTTAAGAATTTAAGAAAACAAGTCAGTTGACTTTCATAATGACGGGTTTTCGCGGGTGCGTTACTTAGCGGAAAGAAACGACGGGGCTCGTGCGGGCCCCACCTCACAAATATCCTACCAAGAGGGTAGGATATTTCTGGATAGCACCCTATCTAGTTCAACTCAGTTTAAGCCGCTTTTATGTGGCTTCAAGTGGCTTCCAAGTGGCTTAAGTGAATTAAAATAAAGTTGTCAAAAAAATATTTTATTTCATAACTTTAAGCCCGAAAATTAAAAACCAGACCCGAGAAAATGCAACTCCGAAAGAGGCGTTTCTAAGTGAATACCGGCGCTGCGATTTCATCGGTGCCCTCAGAATTCGATTCTGGGCACTGGTTCAAAAGTTAGAAAATCCCGCTCATCCGTTCACTGAACGTACCCGAGCCAAACTTCGGAAAATGATTCTGGGCACACCGGGCCTCGGAATCAGGTGCCGTCAGAAACTGCGCTCTTGTAAAATTCCAAAGAAAATTAAGAAAAAAAATTTCTTGAAATTTAAGGGTCTTTACATTACTCCCACCTCAGGGCTTTATGTCCTAGTAAAGATACATCATAAACTAGGGAAAGAAATGTGGGTACTGAGCACGCATCTGAGCCTCCCGCTCCCATGTGCTCTCCTAGAGGTTTCCATGCTGCCATCTGATGCGCACAAGAGGAATCGATCGTCCACGTAGGACCCGCTCCTGTCGATCCTCTATCTCCACCAGGACCTCCGTAAAAGTCACCCAATCATCCACACCTAGCTCCCCATGGTCAACGATGAAGTGTGGAGATGACTTTTCGCCTCATCCAAATCTCTGCAAACCATGTCGAGGTGAGACACGCAACAAGATGTGGTCGCCATCCTCGAACTCTAGTGGCCTCCGCCTCCTGTCAGCATAAGACTTCTGCCAGCTCTGAGCTGTACTCATCACTCCTGGATGACATAGACCTTCCCTGTCGTGGCCTGGACCATCCCCGGTCCCACAAGAGCTGATAAGATTTCTTCTTTGCCAATAAGAGAAATCTGGTCCCATCCCCTTGATGAACCACATTCTTTGCCTAATACAGTCAATCCTGACGTGGATGATACTAATCCATACCAAGGATGACGTCTGAAGGCCTTGACGCTACTACCAAGATATCCAACCGTTACTATCGCCTCCAAGGGTTGAGTCACAATGTCGGCATCAGTGTGTGGTAACTGGGTCTCCTCCAGTAGATGTCTCACAAGTGAGGGTCAAGTCAACAGTCAAAACTGGAACCTCTTAGTAACAACACAAAAGAGGACAGGAATGAAAAACATCACAAAGGTATGCATCTTTTATTATTGCATCTCATAATACAAAGACGCTACACAAAAGCAACAAGGAACTAGAAGTACAAAGAACATATCCACTAGTTTCGCTCCTGTCCATCTGCTCCCAGAGCTCCATGATCGAAGGCCTCGGCTGCCTGAAGCTGAGCTCTCGTATGTCCACCTACTCCCTGCGGTCGGGGTGGACCTCCTGGTGGTGGTGGTGGCAACACCTCGATGTATCTCCCACCATCGTCTACTCGGTCATCTCCTATGCCTCGTCCGCCTGCACCCTGGGGACCACCGTGGCCAAACCTCTGTCTGGGAGGTCCCTCTACCTCCTGCTGCTCATCTGTAAGATGAGTCGGGCAGTCTCGAGCCATGTGAACTCACCCACTGCAGGCGTAGCAATGTTTTCCCCTTGCGTAGCTGGCTCTCCTTCGGGTGCCCCGCACAACCGAATCTTCATCCTGAGACTGCCCATCTGATGGTCTGTCCTGTTTGAACCTTTGCGTCACCTGTCTACTGCCAGCTGCAGAAGACCCTGCTACGGGCCGTCCTGCGGAGGGTCCTGTCACTGGAGCCTGCTTGGCGAGAAAACTCTCCACTAGAAGGGCCCTCTCCAACACCTCTGCCTATGTCGGAATGTTGAGGGAGATCATCGAAGCCCTGATCTCATGCCTCAGTCCCTGCTCGAAGTTCCGGGCTCGGAAGAACGGGTCTCGTACCATATCTGTGGAGTAGCGCGAGAGATCATTAAATCTCGTCGAGTACTGGGCCACTGTCAAGCTGCCCTGCCGCAGCTGAAGAAGCTCATGAATGCGTACCGCACGGAGGGTGGCTGGGACGAACTCAGAGCGGAAGATGCTCTCAAAGTCCGTCCAGAGGAGTGATGCCTCGTCGTGCACCTGGAGCATCAAGCCCCACCATCTGCCTGCTGCCGCTTGCAGGAGGCTCACTGCGAGGATCACCATGAGGTCCGCTGGTGTCCTCACTAACCGAAAAACTCTCACTACTACCTCCAGCCAGTCCTCGGCTGCCTGGGTCTCCGTCTCCCCGCGGAATATGGGCGGTCGCTGGTGCTGGAACTCATGAAGTGCACTGAGGCGACGTGAATCGTCAGCGGCTGGTGCTGGAAGCATCGGTGGCTCGGCGGGTAAATGTACCGTCGGTGCCTCTGCTAACAAGGAGCCCTGCACCGTGGCCTCGTCGCTCTGTGGGTTATCATCACGCTCCACTCTGGGAAACCTAGATAGCTACTGTCGTGGGGCCATCCTGAAAAGGAAACAAGTGCGCCACGGTCAGAACAGTATACCTGGTGAGCTGACACAAGTAATCACAAAGAAAACTTGAAACACACATGCAATCAATGTTTTCGTGCATTAAGTCAGAAATCAGAAGTCAGGGTCCTGGTAAACGGATACGTCGGCCGCCGCACCAACACTGGACTCCCTGGACTGATAACCACACCCAATACGCTAAACCCTATTAATTCACATAGAAGAAAGATCAGAGTCTATGGTAGAACCGACCACCTCTGATACCAATTTGTCACGACCCATCCTCGGGGCCCGTGTTGTGACTACCCCAAGCCCGCCTTCCACTGGCCAGGGGCTGGCGACTATCACCAAGGCGTAAATCCCAACAAAAGGGAAGGAATTTCCTTTGAAAAGTAAACAAGCACCACAGAGTAAGCAAGCAGAAAAGTAAACACTAAGTAAAAACTGTACAAGCTGTGCTGAAAGTAAAAGGGGTTGGAAATACAAGACCAACTGTAAAGTACAACTGAAAGGAAAAACAACAACTGAAAGGAAAAGCCGCAGCGTCGAGCCGTCCTCTGGAAGTCCCACCTGAAGGGTGGGTACAGATAGCCTCCACTGCTCCTCGGGTCCACCTGACCGCTCCGAGTACGTCCCGCCCAGTGGTCCACCTCCAGGTACCGTCCTGCTCCAAAAGCCTCCACCACGCTTCCGCTGCGTTGTCCGTCATCTGCAACCAACACAACGTAGTGCGGGCCTAGCCCGTGCATGGGTGAGTATAAGATACTCAGTAGGGACCCCGAGACCCCCGAAGGTCTCCTGAAATCCACAAAGGATAAGCCACAAAGGAAAGATAAAATCACGAAGTAACATCTGGCATGACTTAGGTATATGGCCATACATATACCTAAGTCATCAATTCCCGTTCGGATCCAACGTCCGAGCCCAAGAACAACCCAGTCCACACAGGAAAGCAAATGTATACCCACACAGGATAGCTCAACACAATCCACAAAGGAGAGTAAACAGTAAATCCGCACGGGATAGGTCAACACAATTTACAAAGGAGAGTAAACATTAAATCCACATAGGATAGATCAACACAATCCACAAAGGAGAGTAGACAGTAAATCCACACAGGATAGCTCAACACAATCCACAAAGGAGAGTAAACAATAAATCCACACAGGATAGCTCAACACAATCCACAAAGGAGAGTAACACAAGATTCAGCTCACGCAGGTATACTTCTTCGAATGACGATAAAGATGATCAGATATAGATATTGAATCATCTAAGCTGGGACCCACATAGGATACAAGACCTGTTGTCTTCATTGATTCATCTATACTGGGACCCACATAGGATACAATACCAGTATTGAATCATCTAAGCTGGGACCCACATAGGATACGAGACCAGCATGGCTGGGACCCACATAGGATACAAGACCAGCACTCTTGGTTGATTCATCTATACTGGAACCACATAGGATACAAGACCAGTATTGAATCATCTAAGCTGGGACCCACATAGGATACAAGACCAGCACAGCTGGGACCCACATAGGATACAAGACCAGCACTCTTCATTGATTCATGTATACTGTGACCCACATAGGATACAAGACCAGTATTGAATCATCTAAGTTGGGACCCACATAGGATTCAAGACCAGCATGGCTGGGACCCACATAGGATACAAGACCAGCACACTTCATTGTCGCAGTCCACTGAGGATCTCTGCACGGTCGTTGCTGTCGAAGTAGCAGTCACAGCCAGCTCTAGGGTTCCCGCACACAGCAAGCTCGTTCGGGAGGATCCGCTTCACGAGCCGAGAGGCCGATACATCAACTGTCACAAAGTCCGATGTTGATATATCCAAAAGTTCCGTAACGCCAACAGGAACTCAACGTCGCAGACGGCGCGTCGATGGGACGCCCGTTCTAAGAGTTATTGGCTTTTTCGTCCCAGGGGCCCGATTGGTTTTCAAGGAAAAACCAACCCGACCGTACTCCACCTACGTCCAAACGTCGGGTGGAGTATGCCAAAAGATCCGTCTCACTTAGAGGAACACAACAAAGCTGACGGAACATCAATCGGATGTCTGTAGCTCATGATATGAGCGTTTCCGCTCCAAGGGCCCAGTTGGTTTCGTGTACGAACCAACCCGGCCGAACTCAAGGTATTCCGAAACATTGAGTGTGATATACCAAAACGACCAGCTCGATCCAAGGATCGCGTTTCCGCTGACTTCGCGTCGTTTGGAGGCCCTCAGCTCAAGTTACAGGCATTTTAATGAAAACCGTCCGAAGATGGGGGGTCCAGGCCCGGGCTGACCCGGCCTGACCCCCCTGGGTCGGCTGAACCCGGTCCGACTCGGTCCGACCCGGTCTGACCCGGTAGGACCGGTCTGGCTCGGCCAGGGCTGGTCTGGCTTGGCTCGGCCGAGCGGCCGAGCGGCCGACGCGTGGGGAGCCGTCGCCCCGCGTGACACCCCTGCGGCACCCGCGGGGTGTCGGCCAGACAGCCGGACGCGGCTGAAGCCACATCCTGAGTGACGCGGGGGGGAGCCACCGCCCCTGCGTGACACCCCCGCGACACCCGCGGGGTGTCTCCCTGGCGACCGGACGTGGCTTCAGCCGCGTCCCGTGCGCGCCGGACCCGCGCGGCCGCAGGTCTGCGGGCGCTGCCGCCGCAGCCGGTGCCATGGCGGTCTCGTCTGGCAGCGCGCTGGGCACCGCCGCCGGCTTCCGCGGGCCGCTGGAGTCACTCCGGCGGTCCGTTTTCCTTCCCGTCTGCGCCGTTTTTTCTCCCGGGATCCGTTCTTCACTGTGGAATCATCAAACATCCGTTGCGGCACGTTTCGTCGTCGCCCGTAAAATCCGCACAAAAATGAAGAACGTCGAAGGGTCATCGGGCCGTGCTTGTTCGGCTCGCACCCTCCGCGTTAGAGATAAACAACGGGAGGAGTAAAGTTCAACACATGAACGCATATCCGAAACAATTTTTAATGAAATGAAATTTTTTTACAAATCGGGTTCCTCATTTTGAACTGAAACAACATGGGGAAAAAGAGGCATTTACAAAAACAAAATCCCTACCTCGTAGTCGTCACTCGTGAGCGTTCTTCAGGGAATTGTTCATCACGGAAGAAGGGGATCGTCGCGTCGTCGCGGAAGGGCGTCGCGTCGTCGCGAAAACCGGTGTTGAGTCGGCGAACTCAACGGGCCATGAAACAGCAGATTTAATTTAATAAATTAAATCCGTGTTTTGGTAAAAACCACAAAGGAGATTAAAAAGAAAATCCGAGACTCTTACCTCAAGCAGCTGATCAAAGATCCCTTGCGGAGGAAGAGACGTCGCAGAAGAACGTTGCAGGAAGGGAACTTCGGCGTCGCGGAACACGGCGTCGCGTCGTCGTTTTCCGGGTTCGTCATTCTTCGTGTTCTTCGTGTTCTTCGCGAGGGAGGATGAAGGCTCAAGAACCTCTGACAAAATCTCTCGATGAGTAATCCTCCAAAAGACTGGTTGGTCTTATTTTATTATTAGGCCATCCAACGAAAAAGGGTAAGTAACGACCCATCTATTTGTTGTATTAATTCAACGAAAGAAACAACTCATTTAATTTACGAAATAAACCACCCAATTAAATGGTCTATTAAGAATTTAGGAAAACACGTCAGTTGACTTTCATAATGACGGGTTTTCGCGGGTGCGTTACTTAGCGGAAAGAAACGGCGGGGCTCATGCGGGCCCCACCTCACAAATATCCTACCAAGAGGGTAGGATATTTCTGGATAGCACCCTATTCAGTTCAACTCAGTTTAAGACTCTTTTAAGTGGCTTCAAGTGGCTTCCATGTGGCTTAAGTGAAATAAAATAAAGTTGTCAAAAAATTATTTAATTTCTTAACTTTAAGCCCGAAAATTAAAAACCACACGCAAGCAAACACAACTCTGGAAGAGGTGTTTCTAAGAGAATATCGGCGTTGCGATTTCATCGGTGCCCTCAGAATTCGATTCCGGGCACCGGTTCAAAAGATAGAAAAACCCGCTCGTCAGTTCACTGAACGTACCCGAACCAAACTTCGGAAAATCATTCTGGGCACACCGGGCCTCGGAATCAGGTGCCGTCAGAAACTGCGCTATTGTAAAATTCCAAAGCAAATTAAGAAAAAAAGTTCCTTGAAATTTATGGGTCTTTACAAATATTCTCTTAAAATTCAAGTATTTCAAAATAAATAAATAAATTTCCTCATAACCATTTCTAGACGTGTAGAATAAAAAATTGAACTCCATTTTATGAAAATAATTTTTTATAATTTTTTATTCATTTTATTATTAAAATCCTTATTTATATGGAAAATACATATTTTAAAATTGTAACAGATTTTATAACACTTTGAAAAATTACTTATGGCCTTATAAAATTATCATAAAATTATAAGACATCAAAATATTCAATTTTAAATACGTTTTATGAACGTTATCTTATTTTAATTTTTTTAATTATTCGTAAAATTGTAATTATATATTTATGACTTATAAAAATACCAACACCTTATTAATAATTCATAAAATATTTCATTTAATAGAATATGTATAATTATATAATATTTCCACTTATAAGTTTTATAAATTTTATTTATTATTTCTTGGGTGATGCTACTATTAATTTGGTTGGTTTACTAGTCATAAGGGTCATATTAATATTTTTGAGGACATGTTACAATTTCATCACTATTGGTTCTGTAACATCTATAAATACTTTTTATTTCATTAATTATTTGCGTATAAAGTATTTATTATGGCCAATAATTTACTTTATGATATTTATACTGTATTAATTTACATTATTAAGGGATAAATTCCATTGATAATAATTTTGTTCCTTACATCTCATTCCATAAAATTTTGCGGAAAATCTGTTTTGTACAGAATATGAGAACTGCATACACACACATAGGCCTTTTTCTTTACTAAACTAATTTAGGAGACATGATTTTTTTAGGAATCCAATGATTACATGTTTTATATTTCAATTATAATGAGAAAAAGTATTTATAGGGAAAATTTAATATTATAGTAAAACTTATATGTAAATTTGATGAATTTTGATTTGAGAGAATTAGTTTATTCTTGTAAAAGAAATTTCCTTACCATTTTCACTCTTTTAATTCTTAGAAAACATGAAAACTAATTTTTACTTATTATCCCTTACATGACTTATTATCAAAAAAATTTGTTTCATTCCAAATAATATTTATAGAAATAAATTCTTCTAATTCTATCTTGATCATATTTCTTGAGTGATCTTGGGGGATTCTACATGTTTTAAATGGCATTAAAACTTGTCAAATATTTGACAATACAAAGTCACATTTAAAATGATTTCATTAATTTTTATCGATAAGAAATTACAATTGAAGCCCAATTTTATATTAATCCTTTTTTATATTGTATAATCATGGAATTACCCTATTAGAAATGTTCGACATTACCAGCTATTTATATCCATTCATAGCATGAAATATTTATATTGCATGCTATTTTAATGTTGAAGTGTGGGGGTAAGGAAATTCATGGTAGAAGGACTGCACTATATTGAAATAAAAAGGGTGGTGGTTCTCTGTTATGTATTAGTAAAGGTTTGTTGTCATTCACATTACATTACTACCACGCATCTTAAAAAACAGAAATTAATTGATTGTGACTTGGGAGAATCAATAATCAACATTACTAGACTGCTAATTTTTATCATATGTGGTTAAGTGGTGGATATGATATCCATTAAAAGAATAAATTTCTAAAATGTTAAATAATATATGAAATTTTAGTTTATAAAAATAAATAAATATTGAAAATTCATGAGTTTTTACATCCTTCATTCATCTTACATTAATCGTGACCATACATTTACTATAGGAAATCCTATTTGGAATGAAACATTTTTTTTTGAAAATCATACTTCAAGTGTGGGGATATTTTATGTGTTACAACTAGAGATTTTAAATTTTGAAAATTGTTTTTTATAGATTATGAGCATGAAACCCCTTGTCCAAATAATCCATAATTTAGAATTTTTTAATGAACTAACTCTTAAAATAGAGGGTATGAATAGTACTAACTAAATTACTAAAATTATTTTAATCTATTATACTAGTTTATTGGGGATAAAATTACAAAAAAACACACCACACACAATGAGGACAATAACATTAGTCATGTTCTTTCCATGGGATAACCCACCTCACCATCCACTTTATTATATTGATAATATATGGCCTAAAGGGCCGTTGGGAATAATGCTCATTAAATGGCCCATAGGCCCACTAATGGATGACCATAACACCTTGTTTTCATCATTCCTACATCTCCACCTACCCATTATTACTACATAAAAAACCCCCTTTAATGTCTTGAAGGCCTTAATGGTCCATATGACCAAAATAGTTTCCCAAAGGCCCTAACAGATGAATAGTCCCGGCTACTACAATACCGCTACAATACTACAACAGTAACCAAAAAATCTTTATCCACTGGGTTTTGATCATTGGTTACATAAATATTAATGGTGTTTATTAACCACATTAATACCACCCCTAATATTTAAGGTAATCTATTTATTATAAATCATATAAGACTCATTTAAAATAAAAATAAATGTTTTCTGATTTTTTTTATTTTTTTTTCTAAAAATCAGTGTAGCCACATTTTATAAATATAATATAAAACTAATTAATAAAACCATTATAAAAATTTATTCAAAAAAATAATTTAAAATATAAAAATTATCATAATGTTAGTTTTTGGTATTTCTATAAAAAGATACATTTTTTATAAATAATTAAAAATACTAAATTTGATTTTAAATTACCTATTTGTTTAAATGATTTATAAAGTAAATTTATATTTTAAATTTGTTTTTTTATATAAAATAATTCTAGTTTTATATATATTAATTCAATTTTTTATGTTGGAATCATTTTCATATTTAATCCTGACATAAAAACTTGGTAAACTTTTATTCATTTGGTTTTGGAAAACTACTTTCTCCTTAGTTTTGTAGGATTAATTTTAAGTTAACTTTTTTCCACTTATGTGAATAAAATTTGGAAAATTAGATTAAATATTTTCAATCCAAATAATTTATATTATAAAATAAATTCAACATAATTTTTAACCATAATGAATAATAAAAACAATAAAAAATAATTTCTACAGTTATGATAAAAATGGGTTTACTGGGGGTTAAACTAATATGATATTGGGAAAATAACCAAAATGTTTTTTAAAAAATCTATTTTATGGAAA
This sequence comes from Viscum album, assembly GCA_963277665.1. NCBI lineage: Eukaryota > Viridiplantae > Streptophyta > Magnoliopsida > Santalales > Viscaceae > Viscum > Viscum album. The sequence goes on along the minus strand of OY728151.1, from coordinate 828,597,700 downwards.
TATATAGACCATATCATGTATAATTTACGAATATACACCATCTTATACCCTTTTTCATGTAAATATGTGGGTACATATTTTTTCTAAATTTATAAGTGTACCACTCACCTCACTTATAAAAGGCCACCCCTATCCTCTCTTCTTCACAACATCAAAACCATTTAGTTCATCCAATACCTAACCAAATGAATACTAAATTATATAGTCTAATCATAGTATCCTTTTTATTGTTATAAATCCACTCTATAAATATGTTAGGTAAAATCCTAATGAGATGGTCGGAGAAGAGTTAAAATTCAAAACACTCTGTTTTTATTTTATTTCTTCCCCCACATCCATAACTTATTATTAATCGATTCTGATATAATAAGCTAAATATATTAAATACACTAAGATTTTGTTATTTAAATTTCATGAACTATAACCATCCCCACTTTAATCAAATGGGTTATGAAATCATCATTCGTTCGTAGGGAGGACTACCACCTCACGAAATGATGTAATTTAGGTTTCTGTAACCACATATCACTGTTGGGTGTGGTAGTTTATATAAATTATATGTATGGTATTTATAACATAAATATGAATCTATGATAAATATATCATATATACCTTTTTAATTTTCATTTTTATGAGATTTGATAATGTCGATCGTGTGTACGGCAACCTACCGTCTCACGAAGTGTTGTGAATTGTTTTTCACAATGTTTTACATGGAAGGTAATAAAAAATGATAAAAATAAAATGTGTTAGAAATGAAATATTTATTATATTGATTAAAAATTTTTCATTCTTAAAATATGATATATCATTTTATTTATTACATTTTCAGTCACATAATGATGACAACATTGTTCGTGTATATGTGGACTACCGCCTCCACGAAGAGATGTAACTCTATTTTCATCACCACACCACATGGATGATATATATAAGTAAATTTAAATAAATAAACTGTTATTTATTATATTATTATAATTCAAAAAAGATAAAATATTACTTAACACCTTTCCATATTGATCATTGAAAAGTAGGCTTGTTACTCATGAGTATATACAGACTACTATCTCCAGGATCATAACAAACTTCATTTCTAAAAAACCAAATTTCATCATTATAATTATAATTATAATTAATGTATAAATATGAAAATTATTTCATTAATATAAATTTTTATATGATGAAACTATGTAATATTCACAATAACTTGATCTTTTATGACAAATCATAAATGAGAAAACAAGGCAATTAACACATGAAACAATGAAGATAATGAAATATTATTATGAAATGGGTTAGAAGTTATTATAAAAGGATCATATATTATATTATAAATATTAATATTGTTCTCATATTATTTAATAACATGTTTAAAATAACATAATATGATTTCAAAGCATTTTCAACCAAAATGAAGTGTGGGGAAAGGGACTTTGTGTCAATTTACCTTCATTAAGGAATATTATATTAATGTTGACATAATTTTTTTTATATGGTGTATATTATTATCATTTTACCTTTAATATCATGAATAATTTATATTTAATGGTATTTTAAATTTCAAATAAATTTTTTCATCCAATGGTATTTGAATTGAAAACTCCGGTGTTGTAATGAATTTTATAACCCAAATTCTTCCCATTGGGTTATATTACATCTTCAATGTCTTTGTTATTATAATATTATGTGTGTAATTAAATTTTATTAACTTATGTTTAATTTCCACTTGTTTTATGTGGATTTATATTTGACACTCACAATCTATTCATTGGTTAATTTTCACTTCAACGTTATGATCTTCTAAAGGGGATATTTCACAATCTCATTTTAGTCAAGAACGTTTATACATGAATTTTCATTGAATGAAATTATTTTATTATTATTTAATACCACCTTTAATTTTTTATCATCTATTTATTCATTAATATTTTCAATTAATATTATTATTTCCTAACATTTCTACGTAAAATGGTTGATAATGATTTCTACTAAAATCCATCTTCATTTATATATTCAGTAAGAAATCCATTTTATTCAAAATCACTATTTTTTAATGTATTCAAAACATTTAAGTGTATTAATATGATTTTTTTTAAAATTTCTACCCATGTTTGAATTTTATAAAAATGGTTTTAAAGAAATCTTCATGTCTATTTTCAAAACAATTCTCATTTTTCGTTAACTAAAAATCTGAATTGAATCATTTCTAAAGTACTCAGAATATATGTAATTTCATTCCATCGAGACCAATAAATTTTTTAAAGATTAATTTATAATTTTAAAATAATATTTTAATATTTTATTATAAAATTTTAGTTTTAAAAGGTTATTTTTAAAATGAATAGTATATTTTCCTCGTGAATTTTCTTAAAATAAATTTATATGGTATTTCTATTGCTCGGTGAAAAAAATACTGTATTATTACTACAATGGTTATATTTTGGATTTGTATGGTCTTTATTATTTATATTTATGGGTTATTATCATTTTTTCAATGTAAATTATTGACATTTTCATTCTTTATTTATTTTTGTAGTCATTAACTTTCCATTGAAACACTTATTAGTGAACATTGGATAGTAAATTTTTCCTCTATATACATATTATTTATCATGTATATGATTTTCTAATAGACCAGATATCACTTATAAATAAAATATTCTATGTTGAATGTTATTTTTTTATATATGGAAATATTGATAAATTTATATTTTTTACTCAATACAAATATTTTATTAAAAGGAACATTGTCAATGAATTAGATATATTATTTGATATATAAGTAATTATTCGGAAATATAGATACAAGTTGGGCCGAGTTATATATATACCCTCATGGAATCAATAGTCTCATGGAACAAATTAGTTGGATAGCCATAGTTTAATGGGTTTCTACCCATCAATTTTAATCTGACTCATGAAAGTATCTTGAAGGTAGAGGTATTATGATGGAATATATTATGACATCCAATAATTAAGAATTTACTTCACTGAGAATGTAGATATTTTTGAAAATGGTATTTTCGCAATGGTATTATATTTAGATACATTTCATTTTCAAGTTATTAGTTAAATGGAACTTTTTTAGTTATTTTCCATTCGATATTTATTATGAATTATCTTATCATGATAGTATATTTTTAAAAATGGAATGTTTGTTTAGTTGTTTTCCATTCCATATTGAATATTCTTTAATAATTCATGATATCTTTTATTTTACTCAACCCTTACATAGTTTTTGAGCTCACCATTATTTTATTTTCTCTCCCTGAGATTCCATAAAGTGTAAAATGATTTATATGAAAGGATATTATAGAATTAATAATTTTCTTCTGAACAAATTATCTTGTAATTATTTATTTCAAATGTATTATGGGAATTTTTTATATATCTAGTTTAACAATACTACTAAACTATTCAGTCCTTTAGGATTTCATTCAATATATCTTATCCCAATGTAATAAAGATGACACCAACTTTAGACTACTAGGGTCAGGGTCACTATGGTTGGTATCCGGGGAAGTTTAGAAGATACATTCGGAAATAGATTAAAGAAAACATAGATTATGGAATGTAACCTTGTGATATAATGTCAGTTTAAGACTAGAATAAGATCACAAAAATTTGGTAAGGTATATATTCTAAGGCTTTTCATAAAATATATAATTGTCTTGGTTACTACAAATATATGTAGTTCTAGTAACAAATTTACATATGGGTAAAAACTACAAAAAGGGTCTATTGGTATTTTTCTTATCCTCACCTAGTGCATGATAATGAACCTCAATGTGAAACTAGTTTGAAAATATTAAGGTATATGCTTAGTATAATTCATGCATTCATTACAAACTATTATGAAGGATTTGAATAGATGATGACAACGAATAACCTAGGTTAAACCTAAGGTGTTTTATATTGAAAATAAATTGTTCTGATTTTGGAATCCTATAAATGAATACATGGTTATCCACCAATGATTTTCATTCTGACACTATGTTTTGTAGTCAATATATATAACCCAATGGAATCATGTAAACATATAATATGAATAAAAAGGAGGTGAAAATAAGAATCCAAATGGGATGATTCCATGAATGAAATTTTAAGATACTGGTTTTTGGAAGGTATGTTTTTGTTATGTTTTGGTTTAATCCCTTGTTTCGGGTTAAAAGGGATGTCTTCTAGAAAGTATGAGATTCCTTGGGGGTGTTTCAGGGGCTTGGGGAAAAGAAGAAAGGAAAACTGGGCAAGACAGGCCAGGGCGAATGGCTTGCACACGACCAGGACAAACCATGGGGCCTACCCAGGTAAACTGTGAAACCCTTCTCCTCCGAGCAGTAGCATGTGCAAGTTTTGCTCACAGTTTGTCAAACTGTGAGGCTAAACTGTGAGGACTCTTAAAGCTGGGAAAAATACAAGTTTTATACACCGGGCTTTTAAACCCCAACTCGGGATTTTCCTCTATTCATCCCCTCTCAACCCTAGTGATGAACTTGGCCAACCCAAGCTTCCCAAGGGTGGTTATTCATCGATTCTTGGCCGTTTAGAGTGCTATTTCTTGCGGGTCGAAGCTCCGGGTACGACTAGTCCCATATTTTCTTCTCTTCTTGGTTTAGGGTTTGTATCTTCTCTCCCTCTTGTTCTGAAGCTCTAAAACCATATATTTTGGGTGAGTTTTAGGTTGAATCTACAAAGGTTGGTCGGATCGAGGACTAAGGACTCGATTGAGAGTGTTTTCAACCACGGTTTCGAGGTAGGTGGCCTACAAGTTATATCCCTTGGTTATTTGGGTATTTGTGAATTTTTAGTTGTGTTCTTATTTCCCCTTGCTTATGTTTTGAATAACATTGGCATGTTTGGTAATAATGGTGTTTGAAATGGAAAATGGGAACCCTCACGATCCCCGTGGGATGTGTTGGAGTTTACTTGACCTAATTTAGGGCCATGCATGGGATGTGTCTACTTTTCCTGGACTTAGGGATTGTTATTAAACATGTCACGTTGTTGTAATAATTGTTAGAGCCCTTGATGAATATGTTGTCATGTTTGATTGAACATGAAATAGAAGTTAAGTGATGCACCTAGACTTGGTAATAACCTGAGGGTTATATGGAATGGGTTGAATGGTTGATTCATGGGAATGATGAATGAGTTAAATGGGTTAATTTTTAAACTGAATAAAGACTGTAATGTGATGGATTATGGGTTTAGTGTTGAATACTTAGGGAGATAATCATAAAACATGGGAATTGGGTGAATGGTTAAATGATGTGAAATGGTAAGGTGTTAATGGTTTAAGGCATAATGTGAATTCCTGTGTGGTTTTTTTGAATGGTGTTTGCCTATGGTCAATGGTATGGCAGGTTAATGGTAACATATATATAATCATGTGCACATGGATTCGTAGATTGAGGAATGAATTGAGGATATACACCCATGGGTTGAGCTATGACTGAGGTTTTAAACTCCACCCTAAATGCATGGGTTAGGAAAGGGGACTGAGGGTCTATTCTCCTAACGGTTACATCCACCCAGACTGAGGCTTCGAGGTGTGGATATGGTTGCTATGATGGGGTTTATTCCTAGTGAAATAGGATAATGATGTGTTCACCCTCTTCCCTGTGATTTTTGGCCTTAGACCCACATAACATAATTTATGTGATTAACCCATGGAAATGTGATGAATTGGTAAGTGATGATAATTGGGTGTAATGAATGGTAATTGAAGTGGAAATGGATTTGGCCCTGAACATGTTAATGGAACTATAAGTAATTACTTGGTATTTATCTTTCATATTCCTTTTGCATGCACTAAATTTTTATACTAGATATTTTTTAGACACCATTGGTGGTGGCCTACTGAGTTGTACTCACACCCTGCTCAGGCCGCCGTTGGGTACCCGAGCAGACTTCGTGTTTGCAGGTCAGGAGAAGGGAAAGGGTCATTGCTAGAAAGTTGAGTGGACAAGGGTTGCAGTTGGTGGAGGATCCAGACTTTGAGTTGTGACCATTTTGGGGATTGTGGTTGTTGTCCTTATTTTGGGGTTTTGTTCACTCTTGAACTTGTAGTATGGAAGGGAATATTTATTGTAGAAAACGGTTGTTATACATGTTACTTTTTTATTGGTTATTGTTTCTGTTATTTGGTTTATTTCTATTGTGGCTTACTCTGATTAAAAGGGGGTATATTCTCCCCACTTGACCCCATAGACCCCAGCTGCTAGTCGGCAGACTTTGTCGTGCGGGGAGGCATGCTAAAGGTCTTGTAACCACCCGGATCAGAGCACCGGTTTAGTGGAAGCCTGGTCAGGGATGTTACAAAGTTGTATCAGAGGAGGTCTTTCTTCTCCTTCTCTATGGTCTTCTTATTTGTGATAGGTTTCCAAGTGTTACGATTTGTCGGGCCTTGGTAATGATCTCATCCTTGGGAGTATCTAACCCATGTACGGGGGAAAACCAATTTCACCCTGGGTGGGAAATGTTGTTCTTGGTTGTGTGTTGTTACAGTTGATGATAATTCACCGTTGGGTGATGTACATGTGGTTTGATGTGACTATTTTATGATATTTGGATCGTGGCCTTAATGGGACAAGGATTTGCATTCATGCATCATTTTAGGGACCTAGGGAGATAGGTGGCATGCATCGTGTTAGGCACACACACGAGATGCGTGTGTGAGGCAAGAAGGTAGGGTGCATCATGAATTTCATGAAACCAATAAACAATGTGAAGAATGAAATAAAAAAGTGGGTAAACGATGTTTAATGAAACATGAGGGTTTGAAACCAAGTGGAAAATGTTTTGTAAAATGTTGTGTGAGTTTGGTGGTATTTCATGGTTGTTTACCCCATGTGGACCATGGCCCACAGTAGGGATGGTCGGGGTGGTGAATTTGAGGTGATAATGTTGTTAAATTAGTATACGAAAATAGGTTGGTATACCTAGAAAAGAGCTTTTTATGAGGTCATGAAAGTTTTATGGTACGCGTTCTAAATCTCGTGCTTGGAATTGTAGAGAAATTCCACCACGACGCCAGTTAACAGTTGGGAAATGGGAGGATGTTGTTGAGAACACTCCTCTAGTAGAGGAGCAAGAAAATGTGGTTATCCATGAAGGTAGAGAAGACCAGTTCTAGTAGAACTTGACTCACCTTATGCAGATGATGGATGGGGACCCATGGCGGGTTACATCGAGTATGTTTGAGTTGACCAGGGAGTTCCAATTGCATCACCCTCCGACCTTCACCAGAAAGGGTGGGTTAAAGGAAGAAGAGTCCTGGTTAGAGTCTATCCAGACGTTACTGAATCATCTGGGGACCCCTGTTGAAAAGTGATTAAAGCTAGTCATTTATATGTTGCAGGGCCAAGCTTGGAATTTGTGGGACATTTAGGCTCAAATAGGGAATGCTGAGGGAATGTCGTGGAAGGTTTTTCAGGAAAATTTTCTGGATCATTTTTTTCCAGATACTTTGAGGTAGGAGAGAGCTACAGAGTTTACGAGCCTAACATAGGGATCACTATTGATGGTCGACTATGATAATCTCTTCAAGGATTTGAGCCGCTTTGTCCCAGTGTTAGCAGGGGATGAGGCAGCGGTAGAAAATCGTTTCCAGGATGGGCTGAGACAAGAGAGAAAGTCTCAAGTAAACATCTTCCTCTTGAAGAGGTTCGCAGAGGTATTAGATCATGCATTAATCTCGGAAGGAAACCTGAAGAGAGATTCAGGTAGTGGGCTTGTGGTGCCATTGGGGAAGACAAGTAGTGCAGCTACCAAGGGTCAGAAGCGACTCCATGAGAGCTCACAGCATGGCGTAAGTGTGAAAATTGGCTGGAAGAGAGGGTCAGCCTCACAGAGTGGAAATTAGGTGTTCTGGTATCAGTGCGGTAGGATGGGGAATATGCGCGGTTACTGTCCCTGACCTCTAGTTGAGTTCCGTTCGTTCGGCAGGATGGTGCATGTGCAGACGTTCTATAGGAAACCACATCAGGTGGGCGAGTATGATGGTGGAAGGTAGGTACTGGATACAGGAAGGGGGTCAGTTGCCCCATATCAGGAAAGAAGTTGGAGCTCCATGGGTCGTACTGGCAGCGGCGGCGGACATGGGACTCCAAGGAAAGATTGCTTACACCAGCAGGGAAGTGTAGCACAGGGTACTCAGGCAGGATCCCAGGGTAGAGAGGCAGGTCAGCTTCAAGCAGTTCAGTTTTCCCCTGGTGATGGCGAGGCTAGACCGTCGACTGTTTGAGGTACGATCCTTATAGATTCTACTTTTTCTAGTGCGTTGTTTGGCACAGTTTCCACACACTCTTTTATCTCTTCTAAACTTGTGGTAGCGCCGGGTTTACCTATGGAGAGGGTGTGAGAAGTTATGTCAATTGACACTCCATTGGGGGTGCGGGTTGAGGATATCAAGCAGTACAAGGGATTTGCCTTGGATGTTGGTGGGTATCATTTTCCATGGGATTTGTTCATTCTTGAGATGTCAAGGTTTGGCCAAATCTTGGGAATGGATTGGTTGGTGTTGTATAGGGCGCACATGGACTATTATCGTCGCAGAGAATCATTCAGGTCACTTGAGGGTGACGCTTATCTCCACTGTGGAAAATGGGACCTTCGAGCAGGGAGTGCAGGGCCATTTTGTCAATAGATGAGAGGAATCACGGCTTGAGTGGCATGTCTTATGCTTGATGATAATGAAAGAGTAGATCAATCTAATTTTCCTATTGTGGTGGATCGGTTTCAAGACGTGTTTCTTGAGGAGTTCTCGGGGTTACCCCACGATAGGTCTGTTGAGTTCACAATTGAGTTGCTACCGGGAGCGGAGCCAGCTTCTATTCCACCATACTAAATGGCACCGGAAGAACTCTAGGAACGAAAGGTTCATCTTGAGGAGTTGGAGCGTAAGGGTTTTATTCGTCCTAGTATGTCTCCTTGGGGATCTCCCGTGCTTTTTTCAAAGAAGGAAGATGGGTCTATGAGGCTGTGTATTGACTATCAAAAGCTGAAACAGATGACAATGATGAATTGGTACCCTCTTCGTATAATTGATGACTTGTTCGATCAGTTGATGGGTGCATCAGTTTTTTCTAAGATTGATCTGAGGTCAGGTTATCACCAGATGAGGGTGAGGTCTTCTGACGTACCACAGATAGCTTTTCGGAGTCAGTATGGGTTGTTTGAGTTTGTGGAAATGCCTTTCAGCTTGACCAATGAACCTGTGGTGTTTAGGGCTTTGATGAACCAGTTATTTCATCCCTATCTACATCAGTTTGTGGTTGTCTTTTTTGATGATATCTTAGTGTACTCGAAAACTCACGACAGTCATTCCCAACATCATGACAACGTTTTGGTTAAGCTAATAGAGAATCCACTATATGTTATGCTATCAAAGTGTCAATTTTGGATAGGTGAGGTGCATTTTCTGGGTCACAACATCTCTGAAGTAGGTGTGACAGTGGATCCAGAGAATGTGTAGGCAGTCGTGTCTTGGGATCGCCAAAGAGTTTTTCTGATGCTTGGAGTTTTCTGGGGTTGGCCATGTATTACCAAAGGTTCATTAGGATTTCTCTCACTTGGAAGCACCACACTCGAGCTTGACCAATAAATGAATCTTGTTCGAGTGGTCTAAGGATTGTTAGAATTCCTTCTAATAGTTGAATAAGCGGTTGACGACCACACCTATCTTGATCTTACTTGAGCCGGGTAAGAAGTACATCGTGTTTTGTGATGCGTCCGGAATAAGACTTGGGGCTTTGTTGATGTAATATGAGAGGGTTGTAGCTTATGGGTCGAGGAAGTTGAGACCCCATGAGCAGAACTATCCCACTCATGATCTTGAGTTGGATGCAGTAGTGTACGCCTTGAAGTGCTGGAGGAACTATTTGTTGGGAGAACGGTTTACCGTGTTTACCCACAATAAGAGCCTAAAATACATCTTCTCACAGCGAGATATGAATCTTTGGCATTGAAGATGGGTTGAATATCTCTAGTATTTGGAATTTGAGTTGGTGTACATTCTAGGAATGGGAAACAGTGTTGCTGATGCTCTAAGCAGGAAGGTTCAGAATCAGGTGGTTCAGGAGTCCAACACTGAATGGAAGGTGATAGCTTGGTTTGCAGAGATGCACCGGGAGGTGCCGGTGGAGAGTGGTCAGGTCACTCTTTCTTCCTTAATGATGGATTTGATGCTTTTGAGTTGAGTTAAGGAAGGTCATCTTGATGATCCTGAGTGTTTGATCTTGAAGGAAAAACTTAAGGGTGGGGAGATACCTTGTGGTTGGGCCGTCGATGTGGAAGGTGTTGTTTAGGTTCGGGATCATGTCGTTGTGCCAAAGTGTGTGTGGGAAGAGTTGATGTGTGAGTTCCATGCATCAATGTCGGTAGTGCATCCTAGTTTGACCAAAATGTACTATGAACTCCAATGGCAGTTTTGGTGGCCTGGAATGAAGAAGGAAGTTTCGGGCTTTGTGGCACGGTGCCTTACCTATCAGCAGGCGAAGGCCGAGCATCAATGCCTAGGTTGGTTGTTGCATCCATTTCCCATTCTGGAATGTAAGTGGGATTATGTAACAATGGATTTTGTTGTGGGTCTTCCGATGATTTCGTGGAAGAATGTTGAAATCTGGGTGGTTGTGGATCGGTTAACGAAAGTGACTCATTTCATACTAATTCAGGAGACCTTTACAGTCGACCAGTTGGGTGAGCTGTATGTTTGGGAGATAGTGTAGTTTCATGGTGTTATGAGAACCATAGTTGTAGACCGAGATCTGCGTTTCACATCGCGTTTCTGGTAAGTGTTGTAGAAGGCACTTGGTAAGAAGGAGTTTTTGAGTACGACTTTCCACCCGCAGACAGACGGGAAGTCTGAGCGTACGATCCAAGTGTTAGAAGACATGTTAAGAGCTTGTGTGTAGGACTTTGGTGGTTCATGGGAGAGGCACCTATCATTAGTTGAGTTTACCTACAAAAAAAGTTTTTAGGCTACAATTCAGATTGAACCGTTTGAGGCACTCTACGGGAGGCCTTGTAGGTCTCTGTTGGATTGGCTAGAGGCCGGTGAATCTGAGTTTTTGGGGCCAAGTATCATGAAGGAGACTTCAGATAGAGTTAAGTTGATCAGGAAGCAGATAGCTACGGCTCAGAGAAGGCGGAATTCATATGCAGATTGGAGCCGTAGACCTATTGAGTTTTCGGTGGGTGATAAAGTGTTCCCTCGGGTGTCACCAAGGTTGGGTCACCATCGGATTCGAAAGCAGGGTATGTTGGCACCCAAGTATGTGGTACCTTTTGGTATTGTGGAGAGGATCAGACCAGTGGCTTACCAATTGGCTCTTCCACACCAGTATAGTGGGATGCATGATGTGTTTCCTATGTCGCAGCTTTGACGGTATCACCCTGAACCATCTCACGTGGTTGATGTTGGGGATGTGGATATTGAGGCTGATTCATCCATTAAAGAGAATCCAGTTTGTGTGGTGGATCATAGTGAATAGATCTTGTGGGGCAAGGTTGTTCCATTAGTGCGAGTACTATGGAATCATGGGAAAGTTCATGAAGAAACATGGGAGCGAGAATTGGATATGCAGGCTCAGTGGCACGAACTCTTCTCTTCGGTGGAGCAGTGAGGCTTGGCAACTCGGCTCCAGGACGAGCCGTTATACGGTAGGGAGATTGTAGGATCCCGTTTTTTGGAAGGTGTGTTTTTGTTATTTTTTGGTTGAATCCCTTGTTTCGGGTTTCAAGGGATGTATTCTGAATGTATGAGAGGCCTTGGGGTGTTTTAGGAGCTTGGTGCATGGAAGAATGGAAAACTGGGATAGACAGGCCCGGGCACACGGCCTGCGCACAGCCAAGGAAAACTGTGCGGCCTGCCCAGGTAAACCGTGCAACCCTTCTCCTCCAGGCAGTAGTATGTTCACAGTTTTCGCATGGTTTTTCAAACCATGTGGCTAAACCATGCGGCCTTTTAAAGTTAGGAAAAATTACAAGTTTTCCTCTCTAGGCTTTTAAACCCCAACTCGAGATTTTCTTCCATTAATCCCCTCTCAACCCTAGTAACGAACTTGGCCGACCCAAGCTTCTAAAGGGTGGTTCTTCTTCAATTCTTGTATATTTAGAGTGACGTTGGTTGCGGATCGAAGCTCCGGGTAAGGATAATCCCATACTTGCTTCTCTTGTTGGTTTAGGGTTTGTATCTTCTCTCCCACTTGTTTTGAAGCTCTAAAACTCTCTCTTTTGGGTGAGTTTTAGGTTGAATCTCCAACGGTTGGTCGGATGGAGGTCTAAGGACTCGATTGAGGGTGCATTCAACCGTGGTTTCGAGGTAGGTGGTATAAAAGTTATATCCCGTGGTTATTTGGGTATTTGTGCATGTTTAGTTGTGTTCTTGCTTCCCATTGGATATGTTTTGAATAACCATGTCATGTTTGGTAAAAAATTTGTTTGAAATGGAATAGGGTAACCCTCACGATCCCCGCGGGATGTGTTGGGATTGAATTGACCTAATTTAGGGCCATCCATGGGATGTGCAGGCTTTTCCCGGTCATAAGGATTGTTATTAAATAGGTGACCTTGTTGTAATAAATGGTAGAGCCCTTGATGAATATGTTGGAATGTTTGGTTTAACTTGGAATAGAAGTTAAGTGATGCACCTAGACATGGTAATAACTAGAAGGTTATATGGAATGGGTTGAATGGTTGATTCATGGGAATGATGAAAAGGTTAAATGGGTTAATGTGTAAAATGAAAAAATACTATAATGTGATTGATTATGGGTTTAGTGTTGAATTCTTAATGAGATAAGCATAACACATGGGAATTGGGTGAATGGTTAAATGATGTGAAATGGTAAGGTTTTAATGGGTTAAGGCATAATGTGAATTCTCGTGTGGTTTGTCGTGAATGGTGTTTGCCTAAGGGAAATGGTATGGCGGTTTGATGGTTACTTATATATAATCATGTGAACATGTCTTTGTAGAGTGGGGTATGACATGATAATTTACGCCCATGGGTTGAGCTAAGACTGAGGTTCTAAACTCCACCCTAAATGCATGAGATAGGAATGGGGACTGAGGATCTATTCTCCTAATGGTTGCATCCACCCGGGCTGAGACATTGATGTGAGGATATGGTTTATATGAGGAGGTTAGTCTTAGTGAGATAGGATAATGATGTGTTCACCCTATTGCATGTGATTGTTGGCCTTAGACCCACGTAACACAATGTATGTGATTAACCCATGGAAATGTGATGAATTAGTAAGTGATGATTATTAGGTGTAATGAATGGTAATGGAAGCAGAAATGGCATAGGCCCTGAACTTGTTAATGGCTCTATAAGTAATTACTTGGTAATTATCATTCATATTCCTTTTTCATACACTACTTGTTTATACTGGATATTTTTTAGACACCGTCGGTGGTGGCCAACTGAGTTGTACACACACCCTGCTCGGGCCGTCGTTGGGTACCCGAGAAGACTTCATGTTTGCAGGTCAGGAGAAGGGAAAGGGTCCTTGCTAGATAGTTAAGTGGACAAGGGTATAATTTGGTGGAGGATCTAGACTTAGAGTCTGGAACATTTTTGGGATTGTGGTTGTTTTCCTTATTTTGGGTTTTTTTTTCACTCTTGACCATGTAGTATGACATGTATATTTATTGTTGGAAACGTTTGTTATACATGGTACTTTTTTATTTGTTATTGTTTCCTCTATTTGGTTTATTTCTTTTGTGGCTTACTCTGATAAAAAAGGAATATAGTCTCCCCACTTGACCACATAGACCCCCGCTGCTAGTCGGTAGCCTTTGGCATACAGGGTGGCGCGCTTAAGGTCATGTAACCACCCGGCTTGGAGCACCGGTTTAGTTCCATCCAGGTAGGGGACGTCATAGAAATATATTGTGATTATTCATAATATGTTATCCTAATATTTTATTAACAAATTATACCATAACAAACCCTCAGACTCACTAAATAAAAAAAGGAAGGATTTCATTAATAGTTTGAGTGGTGGAGACCATAGAGAAAAAAAGGCTTGATTTAATTCTTGTCATAAATGTGTAATGACACACCCATGAAAGTGTATAAATGGAATGGTAAAATTATTTACATGGGGAAAGGAAGGGAACAATGAAAATAACTATAGAGGAAAATTGAAGAGTATGATAAAGGAAATAAATATCCTCATAAGGATCCATTTATAGTTCATTACCTTAAATGTGGGGAACATTGAAATTATCAATGTTAAATCCCCCTCGTAAATTTTAACACATAGACCAAGAAATGACCTATGATTAAATAAATAAAATAACGTTTTTATGTATTATGATTCATGAATTGTATTTTATGAATATTTTTTCAACGGTATTTTTGTCAAAATAGTCATATAACCTCTAGGGATTATGTTAAATTTTTGAATAATATGTGTCTTCATTTACTTAAGAGTGATCGATAACATCTTGTTTTTGTGAGTTGAAGTTTGATTATAATATAAAATTCTGAAGCACACCTTTTGAAAATTTTTATATTGGAAATATAATATGATTAAGGATATTCTTGGAAAAATTTTATTGAAATAAAACTCATTGGTTTAGTATGTTATATTGTTATTTTGAGAAGAAATAATTTTCATTTATGGAAATTAGATTGAAGGTATTGGTAAACTTTATGTTTTATCTTATCATTTATTATGTAGTAATTATGGGTACTCACAACATTGAAATTTTATTGGAACTATATTAATATATTCTTTTAAAAATGAAAATTTACAAGTTTGGTGATAGAAATTCATGTCCAGAAATGCTGAGGGGTATAAAACCATGACCTAATGATGATAAATTTATATGTACTATCACTGGCCTACGTGATATCCTAGTTAACATGTCATTATTTTTATTGAAATGATTATTTTAATAAGTATTAATGATAAAATAGTGGTCTTTTTATTGAGGTTTATATATTAATGTATTATTTTGATGACTTTTGCTAACCATATTTGTCTTACCAAATAGTAAGTCATATGGTAGGATGGGTAACTATTTTATGGATCTTATAATTTTTTTCCAAGTGAATTCTATTTCTTTAAGGACAAAAAATTAATTTTTTGGAAATTTATTTATTGGAGTAAGTGATCAATTGTAAATTGATTGAGGCACAACCAATGGATTAAGTCGTAGTTATAAAAAACAAATGTATAAAGTTAGAATATTTCCTTATATTAATAGATATTAAAATAATTCCACAACTTAATGAGAAGTATCTTGAAGTAAGAAATTTATCTTATTACATTCATATCTAATTTATCAAATGGAATTTCAAATGATCCCATGTTTATGGTTTTTCGGTCCCTCACTTTCTATTGATCATCCAATTTATTGTGATAAATAACATATATAACTCAATATAACTATTTACCATTTTGTTCTACATCTATGTCTTCACATTCCACCAACAT
Organism: Viscum album; assembly: GCA_963277665.1. Taxonomy (NCBI): domain Eukaryota; kingdom Viridiplantae; phylum Streptophyta; class Magnoliopsida; order Santalales; family Viscaceae; genus Viscum; species Viscum album. Next base: position 828,582,248 of record OY728151.1, on the reverse strand, counting down.
TATCCAATATATAAACGTAGATATCTATTATTCTAGATGAACTTTATATTTTCCATTATCTTTTTTTAAGATAATGTTTTATCAAGAAAATTATGAGGTTGGTTTTTCAATATTGGAGTTTCCAAATATCATATCCTTGATTACTGAGATCATATTTAAAATGTGAGTAAATAATTTATTTAAGTTGGGGAGAATGTAATAACCTCCAATTTTAAAATAACGATGTTTTTATATCATACAGGACATGAAACCCAAACTGTAAATAAACTTGTAATTCAGTACACCATTATGAAGTAACCATTAAATAAAATGGAATTATTATTAATAACTAAATTATAAAAATAATGGTTATCTATTTATTAATAAAATATTTAAACTAAAATTAAATATTTCTTAGAAAACATTATTTTTTCCAAAAAACCTGTTTTATTGTGTTTTGTACACAAAATTAATATTTTATTTTTAAAAATGTTTGAAAAAATAATGGAAAAATTTAACATCAATTTTTAAATAATCAAATCAAAATTAGATTCTAGGGATTTTTTTATTTTTCTGAAAATTTGCATTTTTTAAGAATAGTAAACAATAGTTATTTTTAATTGAAAACTTTATTTTCATTTAAACTATTAACAAATAAAAATTAAATTTAAAATTGATTTTAAAGTAACCTATGATAAATAATATATTAATTAATCCAATTTTGATCATTGAAGTCAAATTCATATTTAATTTTATATATAACATTTTAAATTTTGGAAAATTTTACCTTTGAAACCGCTTTCTCATAGCATCCATAAGATTAATTTTAGGTTAAATATTTCCATTTATTTGTATTTAATTGGTAGAAATTGGTTCAATATTTTTCATTATCATAATTTATATTATCAAATAATTTCAACATAATTTTGGACCATATTTAATAGTAAAATTAATAAAATTTATTTATTTCTGTTCACATAAACATTGAATTACCATGGACTTAATCCAAGAAATAAGGAATAAAATGAAGAAAATACTACTATAAAATGTATTTTATAGTACTATGTATACATTATAATGTTTAAGTCTCTATAATGCACCATTTTCTACCCTTTTCATGTGAAAAATGGGGGTCAACTTTTTTTCATTTCATAAAATTACAAGTGTGCCACTCACCTCACTTATATAAATCCACCCCTATCATATATTATTCACACATTAAGACCCTTTTTGTTTTGAAAATACCCCCCCCCCCCCAAATCAATTATAAAATATAATAACCTAATCCTACAATCCATGGTTTTCTCATAAAACCAATCTTGTAATAATTTAGGTATAATCTTAAAGAGGTGGTCTAAGAAGTGGTAATATTCCAAATTATTAAATTTTACTTTCATTTCCTCCTCGACATCATTAAATTATTATTAACCCATGATAATATAAAAACCATATTTTTTTACATATAATTATATTCTTTATGATAATTTTGTAACCTAGAACCTTCCACACTTCTATCAAATGGGTTACAAAATCATCATTCGTCTGTACAGTAGACTACCCCCTCACTAATCGATGTCATTTATCTTTCAATTACCACATCCAACGGTTGGGTATGATGATGTTTATAAAGTATATATATTATATTATTAACAAAAGTATACTTATAGAGTCATTATATCATATAAAAAAATTTATTTACAATCCATACTGCATGCGATAATGGTGCTCGTGTCTATGAAAAATAACTATCTCGCGAAGAGATGTGATTTGTTTTTTCAATACTGATTTATATTTATGGTTATAAGAATAATATTAATTTATTTATTTCATATATATTACATTATTTTGATATTAATTACATATTTATAATTATTAAAAGATAATTTATCATTTTGTTTCTTACCTTTCACTCACATAAAGATGATAACATCATTTGTGTACGTGTGGACTACCACATTCACTAACCAATGTGACTCTATTTTCATTACCACACCTCATTGATGATATATATAAGTATATTTAATTAAATAATATGGTATTTATTATATTATTATAATTATATTTAGATAAAATATGACTTACCACATTTTCTAAATGATAGATGAAAATAGAGATGTTACTCATGCATATGTACAACCTACTGTCTCCATGATCGTAACATAATTAATTTATAAAAAAACATATTAAATGATTGGTCCTTAAAGTATTATTATTTTATAAATATGATAATTATTTAATGATAAATATTCTGTATATTATTAAATTATACCATATTCACAACAACCTTAACTTTTATAACAAATCATGAATGAGAAAGGAAAGAAATTAACACCTAAAACAATAAAGATATTGAAAAATAATTAAATAATGGGTGATAATACGTTATAAAAGGATCATATATGATATAAAAAATATTAATATATTTCATTATAAAGTTATTAAATCATTTTAAACCATTATTGTGATGGATAAATCTTGTTCAATAAAAATAAAGTGTGAGGTAAGGTACTTCGTCTCAATTTCCCTTCATTGAGGCATATTTTATTATTGTGGTCCTAATTTTTTTATATGGTGTATATACTACCCATTTTAAATCTAATTTCATAAATCATTGATAATTATTGGTATTTTATGTATTAATTAAAAATATTTCATCCAAGGGGCTTTTAGTTGATATTTACCTAGTGGTATTGAATTTCATAACTCAATTTCTTTTCATTGGGTTATATTAATTCTTTATTTTATTTGATGTTATAAAATTATATGTGTAATTAAATTTTATTAAATTATGTTATATTTCCACCTTTATTATATTTATTTAAATTTGATATGTATAATTTATTCATTTATTAATTCTCACTTAAACATTATTATCTTTGCAGTGGTTTATTTAATAATCTCATTTTAATTGGGATTGTTTATACAAGAATTTAAATTAAATTAAATTACATGATAATTGTTTACTAATCCATTGATTTTTAATATCCTCTGGTTATCAAGGATCTTATTCAAGTAATAGTACTATTTATTTAACTATTTTTTACTTAAAATGATTGAGAAATTTTTGTTGTTGTAAAATATGACTTATTTTCTCTCTTAGGTCAGAAATACTTTTTCATCCAAATTCATATTTTCTAAAAAAATAAAAAATGATTTAAAAATTATTCAATCTTATTTAACAAAAACATTTTACCCATGTTTTATTTTTAAAATTTTTTTAAATTAATCTTCATATCTTTTTCAGCAATATGTATTGTTTATCTTTTAGAAAAAATGTGAAAGGAATTTTGTTTTAACATACTCATTATATAGGTAATTTCTACTTACCATGAAAAATAAATTATTTTAATCATCATTTATATGTTTTAAAAATTATTTTCAATGAAATTATTTTTCAACTTTATTTGGGAACTTTGGTTTTAAACAGTGATTTTAAAAATAAAAATGATACCTTCCATAGAAATTTTTTTAAAAATAATTTTATGGTATTTTAATTCATCAACAACAACAACCATTAATTCATACTCTAATTAGTATATTTTGGATTAAAACTATATTTATTATTTCTATTAATGTTACATTAAGATTTTGATAAAAAAAATATTTGCATTGACTTTATTGATTAAATTTTCTACTCATTAACTTTACCTTGAAAAAAAACACTTACATTTGATCATTAAACAATAAATTTTCTATAAATATTCATATTATTTATTAGGGACAAGTTTATTTTTAAACCATGTATAACATAATTAAATAGTGTTCTATATTGAATTTCATATGTTTATATATTTAATTATTGTTAAATCCATATTATTTACTAAATATAGATATTATATGGAATGGAACATTATTTATGCATTAAATAAAATATTTGATATTTGAGTAATTCCCTGGCTATATAGATATAGGTTGGGTGTGGTAATATATATCCCTTCAATGCATCAGTAGACTCATGGGACAAATTAGTTGGACATCTTTAATTAAGTGGGTTTCTACCCATCATTTTTATACTATCCTTTGGAAAGTTATTGACTGAAGAGGTATCATGATGCCCAAGATCATGATTTCCAACAATTAATAATTTTCTTCATTTAGAATTCATTTCTTTTTATCAATGAGGTTTTCATAATTACAGTATATTTGGATTCATTTCAATCATATTTTATGGATTAAATAGAATATTTTTTTAGTTTTTTACCTTTCCATATTTCTTATGACTTATTTTATCAAGATAGTCAAGTTGTTTAAATGGAATGTACGTTCATTTATTTACCTTTCATAATTGATTATTATTTAATTATTCATGATATATTCCATTATACATGACCCTTATAGAGTATTTGAACTCACCTTTATTTTTTTCATTTCCCTAAAATTCCATGAAGTGTACTGTGATTGATGTGAATGGATATTATATTTTGAAAAATTTTATTCTAAAAAAATATTTTTAAGTTTGTATATTGAAATATATTATGGGAATCATGAGTTCATCTAGTTAACCAATACTACTAAATAACTCATTTATTGAGGATGTGATTCCTTATATCTTATGTCAATGTAATAAAGTAAACATCAGCTCCATGCTATAGGGGTTGAGGTCGCTATAGTTGGTATCAGAAAAAGTTTAAAAGAACCCTTAGGGTATAGATCAATGAAAAAATAGATAGGGGAATGTAACTCTATGAAATTATTTGATGATAAGTATACAAGAACATCCTATATTTTCGGTACGCTAGAGATTATGAGGTTTTTATTTATAATACATCCCTTCCTGGATACTATTAGTAGATTATGTTCCATATAAAATGTACCTAGGGGTAATAAATCTGAAAAGTGTGAATTATAATTGACTTCATCATCCCCTAATGAATTACAACAAGACTTATTGTGGACTTGGTTTTACCCTCTTGAGAGATATTCTAAATCCAATTCATATTTTCTGTATAAACCATTATAAATTATTTGAATATATGATGGAAATGAATAAACATGAATAATACTAAGGTGTGTTATATTGAAAATAACGAGTCGTGATTTAGACATTATATAAATGATTATATGGTTTTTCCACTATGATTATTGTTTCTCAAACTATGATTGTTTTTTCAGTCTATGGATTGAACCTTTAGTAATCATGTTAATGTTGAATATGGAGGACAAGGTGGTGACTATGAGAAACCAACTGGGATGATTCCATGACTGAAAGATACTATGATTATACCTAATGTGTTATCTTGATGTATGACTAAAAAAATATACCATAATTAACTCGCAGACTCACCATATAATAAAATGATGGAGTTAACTAAGAGCCTGGGTGGTGGAGACTATGGAGGGAAAAAAGTCTTGATTTTATTCATGTTAGAAATCTGAAATGATACACACAATAACGTCTCTAAATGGAATTCTAAAATGATTTATGTGTGGAATGGATGGGCCATACTGAAACAATTTTCAAGGAAAATTAAATATTATGATGGATAGAAATAAAGCTTTTTATTAGGATCCATTTATAGAGAATGGTCTTAAATGTGGGGAACCGAGACATTATATGAGTGAATTTTCTCTTTTAATGTTATTCCCTTGACTATGGTAGGACCTATGTTGTAATAAAATTTCTAATGTGTAGCACCACCAATTTCATGTAGGTAACCCTTTCATTATTCTTTTTATAAATATAATGTGTTTCGGTGAATTTTGGGAGGGCTTAGAAGAAATTTGAAACGTTTTTAGTGATATTATATGGTTTCATGGTTGTTGAAAATTTTATCAAAACCATGCAACACTTGAAAGAAACCATGCACTTTGAAATATGTGCTTAGGAGAAGGCACGTAGTTTTTCCAATTCATGCGAACACTAAGGAGAAATCAGGAAATATAGGATAACAATATTTGGAAAAATTTGTTCCTATTTTTTCTAACTATTTGATCCAAATGAGATTGGTCACCCTTGAGATTGAAGTTGGGGAATGGTTAGTGCATGGTTTGTCTAACCTTGAACGGTTTAAAAACATGATCCTTAAATATTGGATCTAGTTCGGCAATAAGAAATAGCCCATTTTTCAAACCCAAAGTAGACCTAACTTAATATTGTATCCCCATAAATTAATTAGAGGCTTCTCCCATCAATTAAAAGGCAATCCTAAGGCTTATCTTGGTGCATTTAAGTAGGATTCTAATGATAAGCCATCATTCATTGTAGTTTTGATTGGTTTTCCTTAGATCTACTTCTCGTGCTCTCTCAGTTTCTTTTATCTATTTCTAATATAGATATATATAAGGTATTTTATGCCCAATATTATTATATTTTGCCTTTTAATGATAGGTTAGGAGACCTAAGATGGTTTTTTAGATTCAACCAAGTCTCAGTGATGTTTTTCATGATGTTTATCATTTTCTCCAAATTTTCATGGTAGGTGGATTCACTATAAATTCATATATTTAGAACATGAATGGTTTATTTAAATTTTTTTTTGAATTTGATGGTGAAATTGTTGTACAGTGATTTTTGGAATCCTTCGTTGGGGACAGTTTGTTGTATTGTGTAAAAGTGGGTGTTTTGGACAAAAAATTGGTAACATGGTATTAAAATGATGGTTTCAAAAATTTGATTTGGTTTTCATTCATGGAAAATTATTTTCAATATAAATTTGGAATTATTTAAATGGTTTTTGGAAAAAAGGTTTTTCATAAAAGGGTTTGTTTTATTGAAAAGGTGTTTTCTTATTATTTTCAATAAAAGTATTATTTTATTGGAATGATTAAAATGGTAGTTTTGGAATTGTTTTATGGAATAATAGATGTTTTTTATCATTTTAATTTGTGATGGATAAGGTTAATAAGTCTCCCCAAGAATTTTTGGGATGGATAAGGTTCACAGATTTTCCCAATCAAATAGTTACATATATGACGACTTTATGAAAGTATGACTCACCACTCACGCATATAGGGAGGTCCAGGTAGCATACATGGCTGGATGTGAGGATAGGTGGAATGGGATGGATTTTCCCAAAACATAATTTGAGAAATGGTTTTTTATTATTGTTTGGTTTCTCTCCTTGAAAACTATATTAGTATAGAAAATTTCATTGGTATTTAAGTGGTTGGATTTTTTATAATCTACTTCAATTTTTTATATAAATTTTTTTATATAAATGTGAAATCATGTTATATCTTACTGGTGTGAGTTGGGAAGTAATCAGGGAAAATCCTATTGTGTTTCATTTCTCACCCCTTATTTTGATCATTGCTGACTTTTCAGATGGTGTTTCTCTAGACAAGGGAAATTGTAAGTTATCACACATCTCTAGTGGGGGTTAGTGATATTTGAGCTATTTTGTCGAATAAATCATGGTTATGGGTGGATCTTTGGAGTTCTAGTTGTCATTGAGTTTTTTGGGTTCTATAATATTCTAATGTATACTTTTTTTTATAGCCTTTCATTGTGGTACTCTTTCTAGTTGGTTTTTATATAAATGGTTTCTCTAGTGTCGTTTACCTTAAAATCCTGCATAATTTAGTGTTTTATTTGGATATATAACATTTTGGTGGTTGTTTTATTTTTGAAGGTAAAATCATATGCCAAAAGTTACTATATCCCTTGGCATTTATTCCCATCATTTTCTATTATGGGGATGTCTCTTAAGGCCAAGTAACATCCTCTTAACTTTTCAAGCTAATGAAAAGGCGTGGGA